>CM031235.1:461785123-463205065 GCA_018340775.1 Taxus wallichiana var. yunnanensis
TAGGTATGAATATTCATCACCATCATGACCTTACTAGGCATTGGGGTTTCTCATGTTCTAGACCACAACCAAGTAAAATAACACAACAACCATGCTAAAAGCCACTAATAACTACTTATAAATGTTGAATATGATCTGAAATACATTCTTAAGTGTTTCCAAGAGGTCACACACTTTTTCAAGTGACAATCATTCTTCAATAGGAATCCAAACACTAATATTAGACTTGGTTTGGACCTAGACCAAGTAGGAAAACACCATGCCTCTACTTCCAAGCTCTCATAAAGGACCTAACATACTTGATACAACATTAATCACACCCATGCATGCTTCCATGAGATTTCATAGCTCTTAAAATAATGACCATTCCTCATTAGGCCTCAAAGAACCTAAACTAGGTCTAAATGAGTACCTGCAGCTATGTCCACAACTCCGTACTTGCACTAGGAATCTCATTTGAGAGTATTTACATAATATACTCAATATCTCCAATCCTCTACCATGTTCCTCAAACCATATTAAAACTCTATTTATCATTCTCTCTTGTTTAGGCTAACTAGGTCACCCGATCGTGCATATTAAGAAAATTCATTCTCACTATTTCCACCTTTTCCACCATGCCACACTATGTTTTTCCATGTCATCATCATACGAAGCATATTCCATCACTCCTAGATCATCCTTTTTTTCATTATTGATATTTTGCATAAATGACAAAACAATAACTCACTCATGCCAAAATCAACCCTATAGATGATCAAGAACCCACATATTCACCTGAATATGAATTACATCTCCGATTTTTTTCTTCACCAACTGATGATGACACAAAGAATCTCAATTCACCTTCTATCTTTATCAAAACATCCCTTTAGACTCCATGAAAAAAACCCTCTTCCTTCAAGCTAGTTTCAACATCTTCCCTAGCTCTCCCATACCCGACCTCTCTCTAGAACAACATCACATAATCATTTTCCTCTCAACAATGTCACAAGGACCTTCATCCCCTTCTTTAATCACCCTCTAGGTTTCACTTTCATCCACTCTCTCAACTAGCACAAATTAACCTTCTATTATGCTTTTATACCTATTTATTTTTCACAAATCACATGGGTCAGCCATAATATAGTAAAAAACTTCCCACATCATAATATAATGATGTGGGAAGTGTTTTTGTCAAATACCTTTATCTCCCGGGGTAGGATCTGGATAGGACTTTATAGGACAAGGTGATAGGGATTTCCCATAGTGTTATTTCAGAATAGGAAAATAGAGAGCTTATGCTTATTCCAAGGGAGGAAGAGATTAGATTTGTGGTCTTTGATATGGAACCTAATAAATCTTCAGGACCTGATGGTTTTCCAACATTTCGGGAGGTGATTAAGAAAGAGGTGATTGAGATGGTTCAAGATTTATTTAGAAATGGGAATCTCCTTAAACAAAAAAACAACACTTTCCTTGTACTCATTCCCAAAATGATAGGGGCTAAGGATGTTAAATATTTTAGACCTATTAGCCTATGCAATACTAGCTACAAATTGCTAACTAAAATTCTCTCTTTAGAATCGAAAGGTGCTCGCCAACTTCATCTCACCCAATCAAGGAGATTTTGTTCTGGTAGACAAATTCTTGACAACATTGTTGTTATCCAAGAGGCCATTCACTCTATTGAAAATTTTGGAAGATCTTCCATGTTTGTTAAGCTTGATATGCATAAAGCCTATGATAGGGTCTCGTGGTCCTTTCTTTGTGCCATTTTGACAAAGGTTTGTTTTGATGATTTCTTTATTAATATGATTATGGTCTGCATTTCCACTACTAGTTTCTTTGTTGTTATCAATGGAAATTCGGAGGGGTTTTTTCAGGCTGGGAGGGGGCTTAGAAAAGGAGACCCCTTATCTCCATTTCTCTATACTATTATGGCTGAGTATTTAAGAAGATTTTGTAATCAAGCCATTTCCCTTAATATACTAAAGGGATTCAAAATTTCAAATCACCACCCATCAATATGTCTTAATAAATTTGTGGATGATAATTTTCTGAAGGGTAAAGTTTTTATTCAGAAGCCTCTAGTTTTAAGGAAGTTCTGAATGAAAATGAGAATATATCTGGACAAATTGTTAATTTACACAAAAGTTTTTTTTTCTTCATTAATGTGGATGATCAATTTCAAGTCAGGCTAGCTCGAATCCTTGGATGCAGGACTAAGAATCTCCTCAATACCTACCTGGGTATGCCTCTCATTCATAAGAAACTTGATCCTTCCATCTAGAACAATCTTCTAGAAAGAGTCAATAGAAAACTTTCCATGAGGAAGGGAAACCTCCTTACTCAAGATATAAAAATATAGCTACTCCAAATCTCAATTCAAGGTATCCCCATTTATATCATGCATCTGTTTAAACTCCCGGTAAAGATCATGCAAGAATTGGAAAATATCTAAAAGGGTTTCTTTGGGTGGGGAATAGAGAAATTCAAATTCCCTCTTGTGGCCTAGGATAAAGTTACTAGACCCAAAGAATGTGGAGGTATGGGTTTGAAAAATATGAGATACATGAATGAAGCTTTAGTGGCCAAAGTGGGATGGAGAGTGATAAAAGAGGAAGGCCTATGGATTGATATCATCAAAAGGAAATATTTAAGGAATGTTGGCAGAATTGAGACCTTTTCTACAATAATATTCCATGTGGTTCTTTCTTCTGGAAATCCTTTCTTGCTTCTAAGGAAATTCTGAGGAAAGGTATAAAATGGAATATTGGAAAAGGTAATAGGATCTTTTTGTAGGGTTGTTACTTGTTTGAGAAACTACTTACCGCAGAGGAACCTTGGAGAATTGTGGCATAATTGGAGAATTGAAGATAGGGGTAAAGTGTGGGTTAAGGACTACTGGGTTTTCTCTAATGAGGATATCAATTGGGAAGAATTGGTTCCCCCTCCAAATTTTAATGGGGATAGGCATTCCTTTAGCGATCTCAACCTCAAATTACAGAGTTTCTATATCCCTATATTCCAATAACATGAGGATTATATCATATGGAAAGAAGAGGAATCGAGGGAATATTATGTTAAATATTTCTATATCCTTAATTTATGGGATTCTTGTAAAAAGTATTATTGGGGAAGACTCTAATTGAAATACCTTTTACCTAAGGTTAATATTTTTTATTGGTTGGTTGTGTAAAAAAATCCTCATTGTTGATAATATGAGGAAATGAGGCATGGTTATCCCAAATAGGTGTGATCTTTGTAAAAGGAGGAGGAAAATGTCAACCATATTTTCATCTCTTTCCCTTCTCTCAAGCGGTCTTAACTAAGGTGATGGATTTGTTCCAAGTGCAGTTGATCCAACCTAACACCATTGAGGATTTTTGTTTGTAATGGGAGTGCCCTTTTAGGTTTCCCTTTCTTATTTCTTCTTGGAAGATGTCCCTTCCTAATTTTCTCTAGAGTCTATGGAAGGAAAGGAATTATCTCATGTTTAGAAATGAGAAAGCTAATTTTAGAAAGGTTAGTGAAATATTGATCTCCTCTATTAAAGAAAATTCCAAACTTTTCAAAGGTAAGATAAAAAAGGCATGCCGTAGAAGGGAAGAGGAACTTCTCAAATAGTTCACCTATAACCCTCCTTAAGCTATCTTTCCAGAATAACCTTCAAGTGGTCCAAACCGGATGAGAATAGGGTCAAAATCAACTTTGAAGGTGCTTCAAAAGGCAATCTTGGATTAGCGTGGGGAGGAGGTATTATCAAAGATCATGAAAGTGACTAGATCCTTGCCTATGATGTACCTCTAAGCAATCAAAGTAACAATGTGGCCAATGCACATGATTTTCTTTGGGGTATTATCTTAGATAAGGAAAGAAGTATCAAACACATTTCAATTGAGGGGGATTCTTTACTCATTTTCAATGCCATTAAAAATGATCACTCTCATAATTGGGCTCTTGGTAATATTATTTTTTATATTAAGGAACATCTTAAAGGTTTTGATTCCTTTATTATTAACCATACTCCTCTCCTTATTAACACATGTGTGGTTAGGATTTCTAATGAAGGGGTACATTATAATTATTTCAAATTCTGGTATAAAGGTGATGACATCCCAACGTCAATTAATGATCTTATTCTCCATGGAAAATCATTATAACTTCACTACCACTCACACGAGTGATGTTTGATGGTTCAATTTTCAAGAAAACAAGCTCGAGTAGAGATTATTAATTCTTTTGAGTGGTCATTTCAATATTAAAAATTGTAGAAAATATTTGGTTTGGAATTGGGAAAAAAACACAACGACCATGGGTGATGAAAGAGTTAGGGTGGAAAATTTTAGCCATGGCAACATAGTGGAAAATCCTTCAATGTGGCACATGATCCATATTGGTGGGTTTAGAGATTATATCAAAAAGCTACATGGGAACGATCCTTTCCTTACCATGGATTTTGGGACTACATCAAAGGATGATAAATCTATGGTTAGGGGCATGGAAATTGAGGTCTCGGAGCTTTCCATTTCCTAGATTACTACTATGGAAATGAAAGGGATAAATTTTTTTAAGGATAGGAACAAGCGTGATCATGAAATTAACACATTTTTTTGTTAGCAAGGAAAGGGTGCATTTTATCACTAAATTTATTGGTTGGTCATGAATTCTAGGAAGTAGAATGAGGTCTTCCTCCACATTATGAAGTACTTAACATTGGAAGACAAGCATCGATAAATCTATACCCATCATATGTTTTTTTTGAATATGTTTAGACACAAGATAATGCTAAGCATTCCCTTTTTTCTCTATATGTCTTTGGCTACATCTTATAAGAATTTTCAAAGGGGAAAGGTGGAAACCCCTATCCATGAGGGCCTAATTCTCCTTATGTTTCAAATAGAAAACATGTTCCTGCTAAACCTATGCCCCAAATTGAGGAGGAGGATGAAATTACTTTGGATAAATGTCTCACAAAGATGTATGAAGGTAAATTTGGCTATAGAATATTTACGAAGGGGGATAATTTGGATGGTATGGTATGGTAGGAGGCTAGGAATTCAAAGGGAAAATGAAAATGGTCTTAGATGAGGAACCTAACTATGAGGAACTGAAGAAAAAAGTGTAATACTTGGAGACAATGCTACATGTTATGAAGGAGACTAATTCCTCTTCCAGATTGGTATGCTTGATAGAATTAAAGCTACCAAAAATTTTCTTATCCCACAAGAACATCAATGGAGATATCACAAGTTTGGACATTCTTATTCATTATTTAAGGGTTCATCTGGAAATGGTTGAAGAGGAGATGAAAAATTATAGTGCCACCAATGGTGATGAAGAGGATGAGGATGAGGACAAGACCAAGATAGAATACAAGGATGAGGAAGAGGAGGAGCCTCTCTATAAGAAACTAGTGACTAGGAAGGATAATCCCTCCAAAAATCAAAAGAAAATTTAATGTTTTATGTATTTGTTTCTTGAATTGTTGGAAGTATTTTGGTGAATTGTCTCTCTAATTTTTGTAGGAGTTTTGTTTCGTGTTCTCTGTCTTCTTGGAATTTTTGGACTATATTTCTATGGAGTTAAGCCTATTTAACTCCCTCTAGTCCTATTTCTCTTTTATCCTTATTTACATGCTTGCATGATGTAATATTTTTGTTTTGCCTCTAAGAGCCAATCCCTTTTTTTCCCTATTTAATAAAAATAATAAAAATGATAAAATATCACCCAAAGGACCAGATAGCTTGATAAGATCATATAGACCCTTTTAGACCTCCATTAAGACTCAACAAGCCCTAAAGCACCAATACAATAAACTTTCCACCCATGGAGTGTTATAGACAAAAAAACTTTACCAAGTCATAGAAATCACTTATAAATGTTTTATATGTGTTAAAAATCTCCGTAAAACCATGAAGAAACTCAAAATAACAAATCACACCATGAAATCCTCATGGAAGCATGCACAATAAAACACCCTCAAAATAAGCCTTTAGAGAATATGTCAAAACTTGTTCAAATCTAAAAATTCAAGTTTGATATACCATTAGAAAGTTCTTGATGTCGGGATTAACAAAAAGGTAAAACCAATCCATGAAACTACATGTAGAACCTCCAAAATGAATTTGTTCATAGACAACTCCAAAATGCCCCAAAACTACCTAAAAACCAATCTTCATAAATAAGGAAACCCTTGGATCCTAGGGAAAAAAATCATGATCTGAAATCATCATGGAAATGAATATTACTCCCACTATTGAATAAATGATAAATTAGTCAATAGGTCCAATGGAGAACTTTTTCAAAAATAGATTTTTTTGAGAAACTAGCATATTTGTGTGCATCCCACATACTGTCACAACCTATAAATCAATTCATTTGAAATATGGAAGAGTTTATATAACCTCCAATCATCAAATTTTCAAAATAAATCAATTTTGGACTTGTACAACCATTTTATCCCAAGTCACTCCAAAGCTAGAGTTTTAAGAGGGTTAAAAAGCAATTTACCTTCTTAACGATTGTTCATAAAAATGTGATAATAAAACAACCTCATTAGTCTTGGAAAATATTCATAACTTACCTATTCAAAAACCCATATAATATTAGGTCCCTATAATATGAAAATTATAAACTCCCTAACGAGCATATGAAAGTCAACTTCTAATTCAAAATCTCACCTTTGGAAACCCAATTTTAGTAAAAGTGCAATATCTTTAAAAATATTTAATAACAAGACCTAAAAATTGGACCAAACCATCATATCGAGCTAACAAATAATCTCCAATTATCAAATTTTCTAAAATAGATTTGAAACAACTCAACTCATCTCACTTGGGCATGTTTTTTGAAGGACTAGGTATAGAAACAAATCTAAGAAGTAGTTTACCATCTAAACGTGCACTATTAGATAATTATGAGTGTCCTAAAACATCATCTTAATTATACCCATTATCTATCCAAGATTTAACAAATTCTATAAGCTTCACTTCATCATCTCATGCCTCATACTACTCTTTAGGATTCACAGACAAACACTCAAACATGCTTGCATTACAAAAATTTGATATCAACACACCTTGGTGAACCTTTTACACTTGTAATAACCTTCAATACACTCGATGATATCATTGTAACACTATCCATTCCTTTTCAAGTCATCATCACACTCCTACATGTCACTATACTATTCAACTAGCCATGATACACCATGTAATCTCAAAAGACACTTCATGTTCCTTACCTTTTAACATCAATGAAAACAATGAAAAATCAGATAACATAATAATTTGACATCGGTGAAAACACATGGCCAAGAAAAAGGAGTTGAATGACATAATATTATGTTCTTCTCATTTTAGATACAAACAGTGACTTAGTGCACAAGATACAAGGCATTGATATTTGAGATCAATGGAGAGTATTTTTGGATATTTTAATCCTTCTTGTGTCACTCCTTACAACTTCTTCACTCGAATATTTCTTTTAATAAATCCTAAATCTAATCTATTTAAAAGGAATCAATCAAAATAAAATAAAAAATAAAGATATGGTAGAGAGAAAAGAAACTACCGTGGATTTTTGTAAGAAACTAATATCCAATAACAAGAAATTACATGCATTCCATTTGTTTACCAGAACATCAAATACAGTTCATACGTAATTTTTTAAGTTATGATACAAAGATTCAAAGGATATTAAAATATACAAGCTATAATTTGGACATAACTTTTGAATTTATATAACACACATCTATTTGATAAACCCAATTTATAGTCTACTATGGTGATTTCAGTTAAAATAACAATAACATAATTTAAATATCATAAGGAAAGCACAAATATAACTCAGATACCAATAAATTTATGCATATAAATTCACAAGAGAAATGGAGATGAGATAAATATGACTTCAAATTGCATATGTTAATTTTAGAACCTACTTGCATTCATTCATATAAAGTTCACATCAATTTTTTAAAATGAGAGAATACATATTTATACAAAGAAAAAGAGGCTCATTAGACCTCTTGTTCTAGTAATGACTGCATAGGATCAAAGGAATATTTTTAAGATAACTAAATTTACAAAAAAATATACTAATTTATTCTTATTACGATGATTACATTGAGAATAAGGATAACATGCAACTTAGAGTACAAAATATTACTAATAACTAATCATTCTCTTACTTCATCATGGAACATCCTTCAACCGTATTAACTAGTGTGGGTCCCCTTCTAGCTATGATCAAATCCTCTTTGTAAAATTCATATTCATCATCAAAATTTTGAAGATTAATGATAAGCTTCCTAAGGATCTTTGTATCCTTCTCACGAGCGGGTTATATGAGAATCCATAATTTTCTCGAGTAATTTCTGTAGACACCAAAATTAGGTCACACTACCCTTGGACACATTCACCTAACCATGGCCCCTTTCATCCCACTCTAATATTAATTTAATTAAATTAATTCATTATCTCAAAATATTTATTATTTTAATATCCTAATTGAGATAATGCCCACATATCCACCTCACCCTAAGACCTATTCTTAGTATGTTGCCATAACCAACTAAGAGCTACCTAATCCATAAAAATTAAAGCCTATATTATCTCTAACCACATTCCTACATGTTATAAAGGAATCTTCTATTCTAATCTGTGGGCAAAACAAACGAGATCCCGAGAAAATCAAGGGGATTTTCCCGCTTTAGTAAACCTAGGAAATCCCACCCTAATCGACGCCAATTACCCTAAATTTCTCTTTGGTCAACCAAGAACCATCGCTTGTAACCATTTAACCCCCAAAAACCTTATTTTTTTGTTGGCACATTTATAATAGGTTGACATATATTTTGATAACAAGAGATGAAACTAGAGCAACATGCAAGCATAACAAGAATTTGTACATACATCGAGTGCCCATATCCAACATCGAAGCACCCACAGAGCCATCTCGCCTTCACAAGAGAATCCAAGGAAGCGTCCAACACCACATCAAGTTCCTTCCATTTGATCACCCACCATTGCTAACTAGACATCAAGCTCATACAAACAGTAAGTGCTTTGTTAACTAGCACTTACCCATTTATCATTTGGTAGATTCTTTTACTTTTGTTATTAGTTTCTGCTCCCATTTCCATTCCACCACCATTTACCTCCATGCAAACTTGACCATCCCTTCACCCATACCCTTGAACTTCCCATACCCAAATTTTAATTATTCCCGTGCATACCTGAGACCCACACAAACCTTGCCATTGCCCTTCGATTTAATCTAGCTTCGATCTATCACCCCACCAAGTTTTTATTGAGTTTCCTATACCACAACCATACTGATGCTGATTACCCACAATCATCATTTGTTAACGTAACCGACATTGGTATCTGTTTTTGACCAACAACCAAGAACAAAGCTTCCACTCTCTACCTAATACCCAAAATGGTTTAGAACCTAACCCTAACCAATACATGTACTCTAACAGAGACCTTGACCTTCAGATTTAGTCATATCTTAGCCTGTTGTGAATGAATTTGCTTATTGTAGATGGATGAGATATCTAAATCATTTTTAACTACAGTAGGATTTCCTTTATTGTTAGCATTAAGTTGTTTTAAATATTGGATTGATAGCCATCTAGGAAGTATCATACTTCCTGGATCTAGCATACGCTAGGTAGTCACACATATACTATTTAACTTTCATTTGGTGGTCTTGTTTTCCATTTCAAGTAGTTCCTCCAAGAAAAAGGAAGCTCTCACGATCATATGTTGATCAAGAAGTCATACACACATAACAACCTACAACCAAAATTCTAACAAGTATTCCTCCTAGCCCTTTACCCTTATTAGTTTCATCAAAATTTGAAGAAATGCTCTAGAATACGGTGAAATATTTTTTTGAAAGCTAGAGATTCGAGCCATCGAAGAAAATAAAATCCAACTATGTAATAAGAACTCAGCATTCAAATCAAATGATACCTCTTCTTCTTCGAAACCATAGAACAATTATTCAAAAGCCAAGGGAACCACTAACACAATGGTACTCAAAGCCAGCCCAACTCATCCATCAAATCAGGCTAGCCCCTCATCTAATCTTTCTCCTGTCCCGACTTTTTCAATTTAGATGAGAACAATAGAAATACACCCCAATTAGGGAGCTTTATTATTTTGTCTTAGAAAATCTTATTAAAGTCAAATATCACCCTTCCTCCCATAAAACCACACACCGGTTTTAATCCTACTCACCCCACACTTGTGTGGTATAAAGAGAAAGAATTTTGCAACTATCATCGGGTAAAATATCATAGTGATAGTAATTACATCACTTTCGGAAAATTGTCCAAGAAATGCTCAAGAAAGGTGAACTAACCTTGATAATCTGAATGCACCTACCAATCAAAACCTACACATCTTCAAGAAACCATTTCCTAATCATGCCCCTTATTTTGATCAAATCGAGAGAACTCAACACACAATAGCCATACCCACAAGGTCCATGCTATTTTCAAAGTGACACACCTATTGCTTCCCATTTACCCCATATTCCTTCCATAGAGGAATCCTAGCCAAAATTCCTCTACTTTCACTTGAATCCACCTCACCTATCCCTCCACATATAGAGGAACACCCTTCATCCCCTCCCTCATTAGTGAAGGAGCCTCTTGTTAACATCGAGATCATTTCACCTTAGATTCTCCACCTAGAGATCCATCACACGTAGTACATCTCTAACCTCGTGGAAGAGGCTTGTTTATCTCTTCCACCCACAAAGGAGCACCCATCATCTCCTCCACCTATCAAAAATCTGGTAAAAATTTCTTTACCTTTAGATGACCACTCTCCATCGTTACCTAAGATCATATGGACTTAATTTCAGCTCTCTTACCCACGTAAGTGTCGGGCGAGAAAAATCCCCATTTCTAAGAAATTTTTACAGAATATCCATTGATCTCATCAACCTCACCTACAATAGTGCCTTTTTCATGCCTAGCCAATCACCTAGATTATGTGGATAGAGCCTTACTTTGGGGGCATATTTTGCTTCCTGTCTCAACACAAATGTAGATGTCACTTGCTGACACTTCCACAAACTACCCAAAAATATTTCATCCAATCGAACAAAAAAAAACCACAACTATCATAAATTCTACCGCGATACCACTCATGGATCAACTCACACCCCTACCCACAAACCAACACTTATCTACATCCAAACCCATACCTACATCATCTTCCTTTCCTAAACATATAACTACTTTCCAACCACATGCCTTACTCATCCACCCATCAAATTGGATTTAGCTACCTCCTCCAAAGCTGACACCAAGCTTAATCCTGGCACCCAAATAGAAGAACCAATCCCATAGATCTCATACCCCAACACCACCGATTACACCTTCATCACCTTTACCCCTTCCATCCATCTTAGGACCTCACCCCTCCAGCATGGTTAAGAAACCTCCACCTACCGGTAAACTAAAAATGTAGCAACCCATTCCGACCTCACAGCCCTCTACCATACCCAAGCACCCAACATGACTTCCACCCACACTTGAAACATATTTACCACCCATACCTCTAATACGATCGATAACTTTTGCATTACCCCTGAAATTTCAATCTCTTTCCCTCACACATCCTTCATGACCCATGTCATCTACCTTCACGCACCTCCGTTATCCCCATTAGTAACACACCCCCTTCCACCATCCGCATTTCCCTCTAGATCTCGTGTGCCCATATCACCTTTACCCAAGAAGGTGTAACCTAAGGGAAAAATCCACTACCCTCTGATAAGGTAGTCAAACCAACCACACACTCTCTTGCCAGTTCATCTACCCTACCCTTACCCAAGCAAACACAAATGACACCTAAGACCACACCAACACCTAAAACCATAGCTCAATGTAATCCTCCTCACATGAAGACCTACCCTTTGTAATCTTCTCGCACTTGTACCCAAACCCACTTTCACTTCCCATGGTGATCCACTAGCGGGATCCTATGCCAAAATTTTAACCAACCTCCTTGAAAATTTTGTCATCACATTACCGGTGCTCAAACCTTATGACCCTCTCAAACCCAAACCAAAGGGGTTTGACAACACCAAAATTTGTGCCTACCATCATGTGCTAGGGCACGATGTAGAGAACTAAGAAAGCTTTAAAACCATTCTTATCCAATTGTGTCCTCCCAAAGAAAAATTTGACGATGATGACCTTCTCGATGAGGACCACATTTCACCAGCACCTATTCCCATAGTTCTTCCTTCATTACCTACTCAGCGATCAAGACCTCTACCCCCACAACTCCTAGAACCACCCTCAAGGTTTGAAATTAACATGGTTCACATCAAAGAACTCACCAAACCTCCACCCAAATGTCGGTGTGCCCAGCTCATCTCACAAGGTTCCTTCCTACCATTTGGCTTTTGCCCCTCTTGTCTCTATACTTTTCATGGCTTATCTACTTCACCTACCTCCCTGCCTCAAATCAACATGATCCACATTGTTACCCATGCTCAGAAAGACAAAGGTAAGGAAAAGGAAACCGACCCACCAACCAATCCTATACCCAACATACCATCTGCACCCACACCTAAAATCACTATCTGGGGCCCCACATATCCTATTTCTAATGGGGTCACACACCACACAATTCTCAAACAACTACACCAATTCTCCCTCAAATGTCCCTATATGACCTCATCCAAACCTCAAAATCCCATCGTCAAGCTCTCATGGAGGTTATTAAATCTATTGAGGTTTTACCCAATGACCCTACACCCATAGCCTCCATTATTACACCTCATCATGTATCCTCTCTCACAAAATTATCACCTTCATATACACCTCTGCCTATTCACCAGGTAGCCTCCCTTAGCTTCTCAGATGAAGAGATCACACAACACCAAACCAATGACCGAGATCCATCTTTCTTCATCTCTCTCCACATCGATGATATACATGTACGATGTACTATGATTGATGGGGACACTAGCATTAATATCATTTCCTCCCATGCATTATCTCAAATGTGCATACTTGAAAATTACATGCATAAACATCCCATCATGTTGCATTCATTCAATGATGCTATCACCTCTACACTAGGCACAGTCATCCTCCATGTTTATGTGGGACCCCGCACAGCCCAAAATTGTTTTACATCTTAGAGGGGGAATTTCAATATAACATGTTGCTTGGTAGACCTTGGATTTGTGTTATGGGTTGTGTTCCTTCCACTTTGCATCATTGTGTAAAGTTTGAGCATGAGGGACACACCTATACCATTCCGACTGACCCATCACCTTTCAAAACTTACAACATGCTTTACCAACCCAATGATGTGCTCATACCTATTAAAGCATCTACCTCCACAACCACTGCCTCTTCACCTACACCTCCACTCACTAGTGCCGCCGCTACCTCAACCACACCTACATCCTCCATTCCTACCACCACCGTAACCTCCACGGCCGAACCGTCAGCCTCCCAATCCATTAGCTCCACCTTCGATCTGACCTCTGACACATCGTCTATCCCAACTACCCACATATTGACCACCAATCCATTAGAAGGCATTTTTTAATTCATCACTCTAGGGGAGTTTCGTTTATATAGTGTTAACACATTCATTACTCCATAAGAGTATGGAAGTCTTAACAACCACCCTCCCTATGATCACTACATAGAGAGCACCTCCTTTATGGTCCTCATCTTCATACCGATGCACCTAATGGGGACTTGATCACGCCACTTACACACACTGAACCACCATCACAAACCCACCCATTTTTGCTTTGACCTCCAATCACTCACCAATCATTGTTTCACCCACACCTTCCTGTATCGATGTGTGTGGAAGGGTTTTGGTTTTGTATTTTACAAGCAAGGCCTCTATACCATTATTCCATGTACTATCTGTAAATATAACTACCGTAGTGGTATCAAATTTTCTAAACCACCTACCAAGAAGGCTTTCGCATTGAAATCATTGAGGACATCACCCTTCTCCATCTTCTTCACCCGCTCCACCTTTTTCACCACCTTCGCCGATAGATTCAATGGATCCATAATCCATTCCCCCTAACTTTTTTTTTCATAAACACCATCTCCTTGGGGCCTCTGACTTATCAATGCGAGGGTGAGGCTCCTTCCTCTCTTCCCTTCCTGTATCCTGAAATGATCAATGACGATACACCTTCAATTAATGTTGTTCAATGTCAAGATGATGAATCTATACTCACCTACAAAAAGACTCATATATTCATCAGTCATTACCATCTCGAGATGCAAACCAGGTTGAATGAATTGACTATCGAGATCAACATTCATACTCAAGACAATCCGCACATTCTAAAGATCAAAAATATTTAGATGTTTGCTGAATAACAGAAGCCATCACTTCTTTTCTCAAAAACCATAACAAAATTTTTTTCTTGGTATTATGTAGATATGCTTGATATTGACCCCACTATAGTGGTCCATAATATCATAACCATTCCCGATGCCAAACCTGTCAAATAAAAGCTTAGGAAAATTCACCCTCGCATTGCTTTTTTGGTCAAAGAAGAACTTCAGCGCCTCCTTTCGGTTTCCTTCATCTTACCCATTGATTATCCTCATTGGATTTCTAACATTGTCGCTATCACTAAGGCAACAAGGGGACTCCACATTTGCACGGATTTCCATGACCTCAATCTAGCATGCCTAAAAGATGACTTTCCCCTACTTGGTATTGACCAACTAGTTGGCCTTACTACTGGTCACGAGATGTTATCACTCATGGATGGTTTCTCCAGTTATAACCAAATCTTGCTTGCCACAGAGGATCAACACAAAACCATATTCATTACCCCTTGGGGGACCTTCTACTATCGAGTCATGCCTTTTGGCCTTAAAAATTCTGGTACCACATATCAGCGGGCTATGACTTATATCTTCCATGACATCATGCATTATATATTGGAAGATTACATGGACAACCTCCTTGCCAAATCCAAATGCCGCTCCGAGCACCTCGCTGTCCTAAAAATCATTTTCGACCACATCATTAAATATTGCATTCGCCTTGACCTAAAAAGCGTGTCTTCATGGTTCTCTCGGGAAAAATCCTGGGGTTTATTGTTTTCTTACGTGGTATAGAGGTTAACCCTGGTAAATTCAAGGCCATTCTTGAAATGCCTCTACCCACTAATCTTAGGAAACTCGTATCCTACAAGGCAAGTTGTAGTCTATTCGCCACTTCATTTTATAATTGTCTGATTGGTGTCAACCATTTCATCATCTTCTCAAGAAGGATGCCTCTTTCAAATGGGATAATGACTACCAAAAATATTTTGAGGCCTTAAAACAATACCTTCTCAAACCACCCATCCTCATTCCACCTAAATACGATCAACCCTTCTACCTATACATCTCAGCTACCAATCATTCCTTAGGGGCTATGCTTGCTCATCATGATGAACAACATAGGGAGCATGTGGTTTATTACATAATCCATACTATTTTGGACTATGAAACCTAATACACCCATGCCAAAAAAGTTTCCTTAGCTTTAGTTTTCATTGGAAAAAAACTCCATCATTACCTACTCAACCATAAAACCTATGTCGTGACTAACACCGACCCCTTACACTTCATGTATGCCAAACCTTACCAAAATGAATGTGCCACATGGTGGCTCATGATTTTGGCCAACCTCAACCTCGAATTCACCCATCAAAAGTCCATCAAGGGCCAAACTATCACCGAAGAATTAGATGATGCACCTATTTCTAGAGATCAATCCTCTAACTTTGACTTTCCTGATAAGTCAATTGCTACACTTTCCCTGGATGAACCCGCTTACCAAATGACACTCTTCTTCGATGGTTTCAAGTGTTAGCATGGGGGTGGGACAAGATTTATCCTCATTTCGATTGATGGTGAACCCATGCCTTTATCTTTCAAACTTGATTTTGACTGTACCAACAATATTTTCAAATATGAAGCACTCGTATTAGGTCTCCAAGCTACCTATGCCTTAGATGTTAAGTTGATCAATATCTTTGGTGATTTTGAATTGGTCATAAACCAAGTCAATGGTATATACCAGTGTCGTAATGAGATACTTCAAAAGTATAAACATCATGTGGACATACTTTTGACCACCTTCAACCGCTATGACCTTCACACCATCCCCCGTTCAACCAACAAATTTGCAGATACCATGGCTTTCTTGGCTTCTCAAATACCTACTTCGCCCACCGATTCCAAAATATTCATCACAGTACAAAGACTCCAATCACCCTCTTATTTACCTCATGAAATTTACTCCATCGGAACTACTACCCCTGACCCAAGTGACCTTTGGTATAAACAATATTTAGACTACCTTTCCCTCTCCATCTTGCCTCTTGACCTCACTCGTAATGGACATCATGGGTGGCCTCCTCTATAAATGTATATTCGATGGAATTCTCTTACGGTGCCTTACGAGTTCTGAAATTCCTTATGCCATTAAGGAAGTTCATGATGGCATATGTGGAGGTCACTTGATAGCCTTGCTTGTTGCTAAGCATATTCTTCACCTAGGCTATTAGTGGTGACACTTGACCATGATTTTTGTGACTATGTTAAGCATTGTGTGAATTTCCAACAACATGCCAACCTTCATCATACACCAAGTCATGCCTTATAGGTCACCCGTGACCTTTGACCCTTCTCTCAATGGGGTTTGGCTCGCCGAGAGATCAATCCACATTCTTTAAAATGACATCAATGGATCATCACCGCTACCGACATTACTACAGAAAATGGGTTGAGGCCATACCGCTCATCTCCATGAAAGTAGAGAAAATATGTGAGTTCATCAACCATCACATTAGTTGTCATTTTGGTGTTCTGCATCATCTCATCACTGATAACGGAAAACAATTTAAAAATAAATTTTTGTGAAAACTCTATGATGCCTTTGGCATCCAAATAAGTTTCTCGTCACCTTATTACCCACAAAGCAATGGCCAAGCCAAATCCACTAATAAAACCTTAAACAAAATTCTCACGAAAGTAGTTAACGATACCGGAAAGGATTGGATTATGCACATTCCTTTTTCTCTCGTAGGTGTACCACACTAGTATCTATACTTCCACCGCTGCCACACCTTTTCTCTCGGTCTAAGGTATAGAGGTTGTTCTACCTCTTGAAGTCTAGATTCCCTCATTCCACATTTCTCTCCATGACATGCTCAATGATGATGAATTTTATTAGGACCATTTATCACACCTTGAGTTATTAGATGAACGCCATCTTTATGCTCTTGAAAATATTTAGGTTTACTAAAAACATATCAAACATGCCTATGAAAAACATGTCCATGAATGAACCTTCTAAGTTGGTGACCTTGTCCTAAAAGAAAATCAACATGTAACCAAAGCAGAAAAAAGTAAACGGGAAAATTTTTATCCTAATTTTCTTGGACCATACATCGTGACTCATACTTATGGATCAGGTGCTTATCGTTTATCTTCACTTGATGGTAAACCCGAACTTGAGCCCCTTAACACCTTGCATCTTCGACCATTCTATTGTTGAATTTTAGTCCTACCTCACCTTCTACCTCTTTCCATGCTCATCCCTTGAGCGCTATCCACTTCCTATGCCATCACCAATGATTAAACAAGAATCATGTGCATACCTATCAATCTTTTATCCTCTCTTAAATATGTCTACCATGGCAAAGGTACATAACATGATTCTCATGGATACTTTTCATTTACTTTTAGATGAGATCCCATGGTCATTTCACCTTGATTTCTGAACAAGAATCTGATTCTTCACCTTGGTATTTTCCATGAATTATAATCTCTCACAAGGGATCCAAATCCTTGAGTCAAACTTCCAATAAAAATATGACTCCCTCAAAAGGACATCTTTCTCTCTAAATCTATGTTACAAATAGATCGCTCCTCGAAGGAAAACTATATAAAAATCCTATTAAAAAAAAAACAAAAACAAAAATGAACAAGAAGAAGAAAGAGAGAGAGAATCAAGCTTCTTGCATTCACCAACATCATGAAGACCTCAAGGATTTAATTTCATCATCCGATATAGACTTCTCGCATCGATCGCCTATCTCAAATAAAATTCAAACAAAATTTTTTTGTCATGGACTTGCCCAAATAACAACTTTTTTACCCTCTCACCATTCACACTTTCACTTCCTACCACCTCAAGGGACCTACTGAAACTATGACATTCGGTGATCATGTGACTTTTCTTCACCTTTAGAATAATCAATCATGCAATGTCTTTAGGGTCTTACATTCATCAAACTATCTAAGGTATGACCTACTCATTATGATCCTTACCAATTAGGTGGCTCCCTCACCTCCTCTTGTCTTTTCTCCTTCTTCATTACATATTGATTACCTTGAACATGATTAGATCCTCGATGCTTATCTTTGGGTAATTTTCCTCTTTTTCCATAACCAACTCAACATCACCCATACCAATGTGCCCACAATTCACCCATGCCTAACAAAAACCTAGACTCAAATCATGCCTATAACCTACCAACTCATACTCATACCTCCTTGCATTCTTCCCTAGCTTATGGGAGAACTACATCACCCTGAGGTCCCTTTTCACCAGGACTATGTAGGTAGCACTCTGAGGGCATAGGGCCCTTAGAGGTTAGCTTGGCCACTCTCTACCCTAACCAATTCATCTTTTATTTTCCTAAATCACATTCTACCCTATTTAGTTTCCTTTTATATCAATAATTGGAAATTAAACCCATCAAACAACAAATTACTTTCCACCTTTATCATCATCAAACATACATCCATTATGTCTACCCTTTCCTTACCACTATCATGCATGTACTATAAAACATCTTAACCATGACCCATATCATCATTCATTGCACAAATTAATGAATTACAACCTAACTCACTTCACCCATACCTAAAGGACCTAGTCTTAATCCATGCCTAGACCACAACCTGACTCAACTATGCCTAAAACCTGACTCAATCCATGCCTAGACCACAACCTAACTCCACCATGCCTAAAACCTGACTCAATCCATGCCTAGACCACAACCTGACTCAACCATGCCTACAACTTGACTCAACCATACCTAAAACCCGACTCAATCCATGCTTAGACCACAACCTAACTCCAAAGATGCCTAAAACCTAACTCAATCCATTCCTAGACCACAACTTGACTCAACCATGCCTACAACCTAACTCCACCATGCCTAAAACTTGACTCAATCCATGCTTAGACCACAACCTAACTCTACCATGCCTCAAACCTGGCTCAATCCATGCCTAGACCACAACCTAACTCAATTCACGCATACCTAAAGGACCTAGTCTCAATCATGCCTACACTACTTGATTTCCATCACAGATACACATCAAAATATTAAGATAACCACAACCATATATACATATAATTACCATAATCATCATCATCTCTATAAATAAAAAATCCAAACATGTGTCTCCATATACAGAACTCTCAAATATCTTCATCACGCAGGCTGGTATATATAATAAAATATCTCAAATTTCTCATATACAGCCTCACCATCTTTAGCACATAAGTCGGTATATGATCAAAAAAATGCAAAACTCTCATACATCCTCACTCTCCTCACATAGGCCAATATATATCAAAAATGAATCAAATACATCAAAATAAAGGGATGTGCATCAAGCATCATCCTATCGGACATCCTCCATATCAGTCTCTCACCTCTCCTCAACTCCTAGCCATCGACCCGATAACCTCTCACCACCCACCATAGGCTATAGTCCTGCCCTTTCGGTACATCACCTAAAGCTAGCCTTTGTGAGTTGGTGGCCTCACCCTAATCCTATCTCGGGCTCGATGGCCCCCTATGCTCTCCATGCTATGAGTACGGGATCTGGTCCTCTCACTCGAGGCTTGTTGTGCCATGTACTCTCCATAAGATAGAAAATCTATCTTGGCTGCCATCAACTGATCTTGATAATATCTGGCCTCACCTAGGGCATCCCGTAACTAGGATAGGGGCACTATCTATGGTGGCCCCATCGGCTTCGCCCTATACCTATCCTCGTAGAACCCCCGTCCCACCCCTTCCTGTGAACTAGGACATTGTCCCAGTGCCTATGGAGGTGTCATCGACCTCACACCCTGTGCCTGTACTCCGTGCCTCGTAATGCCTAAATTTGAATCGTGTAGTGACCAACTAGCCCTACAAACATGTAACCTATGGCTATAGGGTGGCTACCTGCTCCTCATCTCCATCTTCATCTCCACGTTGAGCCATCTAGGCCTATAGACTGGCTACCCGCACATGCAATGCGCGGCTACCTCTACCTCCGAAGCCGCTAACTGTCCCTCGTACCATCCCTAACCGGGTAATCAAGATCACCACCCCTGCGCAGGCATCTCTTTGCATAGTGATTGTGGCTAAATCTAGATGCCTGGCCTAGGAGGTACTACTTGTAGATGGGTTTTCCACCACCGTCTATACATGTCTCTGCTACCCGTAATCATCAATCCACCATCTACCACCTTATCCTCCTACCTCATTAGCATTGTCAGCTATGGTAGAAGAAATGGCCTCTCCATGTCATCCCTCCTGTATTGTGGGAAGGGTGGGGGTATATCATATGGCAGCCCGAACGCCATCTCGACCTAGTCAATCGGGATCATTTTGTTATCCTATACATGGTGCCCCTCTATCCACATGTAAATATGTAATTCTGCTAGCTCCTCTGCCATCCCTTTGTATGAGGGATACCCCACATACGGTCTCCAGGTAATGTCTACACTAGAAAATCCCTCCAATAACCGCTGATAATAAGGTACATCATGAATAGCTCGGTCTTCTCGATGCTCTCCAATAGTAGGAACCCAGTGCTTGTAACCCACTCACACCAAACTTGGCTTGAATGCATCAGCCTGGGTATGCCAATTAGACGAACACATACAATGTGCTCGTAGGCCTAGTAATGAAGAATAAAGGTGCAACATAGGATAAACTTGCGAAGCCACCCATACACCCATAGCTCTCTGTGTAATTATACTAGGAATACTGATGCACATTTCAAAGTAGGTATGGTCTATTGCCATGTCATGTAACACTCCCATCAGCGATTGTGGGAACTTCCCACCCTCCACATCCGGCATTGCGAAACAACAAACTACCTCCATTAGTAATACTACTAGCCTCGTCTCCTCTAGATGGGATTAGTACATCTCGCCATAGATCATAATGGCACTGTGGAATATCATCTCTTCCATTTCCTCACCAAACACCGCTGAATCAACTCCTAGGATGCCTTCGAGGAAATCAAATACACCTACATCCCCAATATCGGTAAATCGCAGGATCCTCGTACATGTCCTCTAGGGTGATCAAGTTATCTCACTCGTCAAGAGGGTGGAATGTGTTGGTCACCGAGTCCCATCTATCAATGAGGGTGACCATCAAGCTCGCTACTGGACTACATGTCGGTAGTGTTTGAATCTAATCGGACCAAAATCATGACATGACTCCACTCATGACTCGTCACACCCATGAATCGTCAAGAGCAGGGTGGTACCTTGTCTCTCATCTATAGTTGGGCTCTCGCCTACATCCAACAACAAAATTACATTATTAAAACCCAACCATATCTATCCTCACCCATACCCACCACCTATTTACCCATCTACTCCTACCCATTCGACCTCACCTATCTACCCATACCCCGACCCTTACCAACTCAACTTTACCTATTTTCCCTTCCAACCTACCAACCACCCTACCCTAACCTCCCTACCTACCCAACCCGACTCCGACCAATTTTTCTACTCACGCACCACCTACTAAACCCGACATCACCCTATCTCATTACATACACTCCACTGGCATTACCTATTTACCCACAAGTCTCGACACTTGGACCTAACCGCCTAACCCTTACCTATGTTTTCTACCCTCTAACCAGTGCTGGTCCTCCTAGACCAACCACAGTTTCCCACAACTAGCATCGGTCACCTCATCCATGACCGATTCTGGTTATACCCCACCAACTTCGCCCACCATTGACCTCCATCGGTCACCGCCGTGGCGACAACCCACGACAACGAGCCTTGGATCTACCAATTTTGTCTCCATCTCTCCCCTCCCCACCCCCCATTCTTACCTACAACCCTTCCCACCCAAAGATACTACCTGTTCCTACCCTTCTCCATCCCTCTTTTATCCAATTTACCCCACTAACATTGAAATTTAATTTACCCCCAAACCCATCTTCCCCCACCCAAATTTCTATCCATTTATCTAAACACAACGAGCACAAAGGGATAATTAATCTTACCTCATCATGCTACCGCCTTCGTGGTGGCACATCGGGTCAGCTGCACTAGTGGTCCACCCAATCCCTCTCCTACCTCTACCATCACCGAATGACCTCTCTCTCTCTCTCCAACCAATCCAATCGATCCAATATAGCTTGTGGATCCACCTATCGACCAACTATCACTAGCCATGTGGCTCACCAACTCATTCCTCCATCTCCCTTTGTCACTTTCCACCTTTTCCTCTTTCTCCTGTCATTTTCTCCTATTTGGAAAATGACAAATGATTCCGTAAAATGTAGAATTTTTCTTTTTATAACCTACCCAACTTGACCGGTGATGGTTTGACCTTAACCAACATCGGTCCTATGCCCTAGTTTACTAAGGTCGGTCCATAGCAATTGGCATCGGTTTTCCCGCTTAGTCTTTTTCCTACCCCCTACCCCCACTTTTTGACTTGAATCCTACCTACCTCACCCAAAGTATCACTTAGATACTTCCCTTTGTCCTTATGACCTTCTCATTGACCCCCTTATCATGTCCCCAGTCAGGGAACTCGTTATTTTCCCCATCCCTCACCCTTCCCATGTCGTGACCTAGATTTTGGGACCTATAACATTGTTAGTGACCTTTGACCTCCTATGTTTACTATACCTTGCGGCATTGTTACCTTTGTTGAAGGACATACAGACCTTACCTTACCTCTTTCTCGTGACTTTTTATCCCGACTCCAACCCTTGGGTGTCTTGAAACATACCTAAACATTCCCGCACCCGACTTGCATTGTGTTTCCGACTATATTCTATACCTTGGATACCGTAATCACTTAAACCTTGTTTGGATAAACCTATCAACCTTAGACAATGTAGAGTTTTCTTGCTCTTCAACTTGGTACCGTGTTGTAGTTTATACTTATGCGTGCATTTGATTGTTACTACCTTTGACCCTGACCCATTACCTAGATTACCCGAGTAGACCTTTTTCCTTTTTTCCCCCGTTACCCACCATCCTCTTCATCACATTCACCTTTTATCAAACCACTCACCGATTCTACCTTCCGCTCGCGCTTCCTAGTTTGAGGGGGATCACCTTTAGCCACACATGGGGCAATCACATCTAATTTTTGTTAGTGTCACTTACCAATACAAGCTACGCAACAAAAGGGGAAAATGTAGACACCAAAATTGGGTCACACTCCCTTGGTCCCTCGTTAAACAAACGCCTTGAACACATTCACCTAACCATGGCCCCTTTCATCCCACTCTAATATTAATTTAATTAATTTAATTAAATTATTTCATTATATCACAATATTTATTATTTTAATATCCTAATTGAGATAATGCCCACATATCCACCTCACCTAAACACCTCATCTAGCCACCTCACCCTAAGACCTATTGTTAGTATGTTGCCATAACTAACTAAGACCTACCTAAACCCTAAAAATTAAATCCTATATTCCCTCTAACCACATTCTCACACATTAGAAAGGAAGCTTCTATTCTAATTCGCAGGAAAAACAAATGAGATCCCGAAAATCAAGGGGATCTCGCCTAGTTTAGTAAACCTAGTAAATACCACCCTAACCAACGCTTTACCCTAAACCACTACCGGTCAACCAGAACTATTGTTGGTACCATTTAACCCTCAAAACAACCTTATTTTGTTGTTGGCACATTTTGAGAGGTTGACACATCTTTTGAGAATAAGAGATGAAACGAGAGTAGTATGTAAGAAAAATGAGCATTTTTACAAGCATTAGAGCACCCATAGCCAAAGATCGAAGCACCCACATAGCCATCTACCTTCACAGGAGCATCCGGGGATTAACACCACATCAATTCCCTTCCATTTGATCACCCACCATTGTCACAACCGGACATCAAGATTGTACAAACAAGAAGTGATTTGTTAACTAGCACTTACCCATTTATCATTCGGTAGATTCTTTTACTTCATTATTAGTTTCTACTCCCATTTCCATTCCACCATCATTTACCTCCATGCAAAATTGACCATCCCTTCACCCATACCCTTGAACTTTCCATACCAAGATTTTAATCATTCCCATGCATACTTGAGACCCACACGAACCTTGCCATCGCCTTCCATTTTCATCTAACCTCAGATCTATCACCCCACCAATTTTTATTGAGTTTCCTATACCACGACCATATCGATGCCGGCTACCCACAACCATCACTGTTTAACCTAAACCAACATCGGTCATACCAAATCAATGTCGGCCTCTTTTTTTTTACCAAAACTAAGAACAAAGCTTCCATTCTCTACCCAATACCCAAAACGGTCTAGAACCTGACCCTAACCAATACCTGTACTGACGAGAGATCTTGGCCTTCGATTCACCATAGCTTAGCTTGTTGTGAACAAATTTACTTTTTTAGACAAAGTGAGATACCTAAATCATTTTAACTATCATATTATTTCCTTTATTGTTAGCATTAAGTTGTTTTAAAAAGTGGATTGACAACTGTCTAGGAAGTATCACACTTCCCCGGATCTAGCATACGCTAGCAAATCCACTGTATATACCGTTTTAACTTTCATTTGGTGGTCTTGTTTTCCATTTCGGTAGTTCCTCTAAGTAAAAGGAATATCTCACGATTAGTTGTGGATCAAGAAGTCATACGTGCGTAACAACCTACAACCAACATTTTAAAAGGTATTCCTCCTATCCCTTTACCCTTATCTATTTCATCAACATTCGAAGAAATTCTCTAGAATCAGTGAAACAATTTCCTTAAGGGTTTCTAGTTTTTGAATATTCTCTTAAGTTTGGGAAATAATTTCAATAGCTTTATTTTCTTCCAAATTATTAGCCTCTACAATAATTTTATGAAAAATGTGTCATGTATTTATTGAGAAACTATATAAACTCTCATATGGATATTATTTCTTGATCCTCCTTAAATATCCTCATGATAGTGGATTTTGAAAGGATTTGACTTCCCCTTGAGATAACATAAAAAGATGTGGCGAAGTATACCTATCTAGTATTCCCAATCCTTTAAATACCCCTTGGTATAATTAGCATATTCTAATATCCTCAATTGTGATTATAGTAGGATTATTACATATTCCTTTCTTTGTATCTGAAACATTACTCTCAACATCTTCTCTGAAGGTTGATCCTACTAATGACCATGTTGGTTTTCCTATGGAAGGGGTGGAATTTCCTCATTAAGTTAATGCTCTCTTTAATCACATGATATATACTAATCAAGGATTCCTCCACATTAGAGGCAATGTTTTCTAGGACTATGGCCTCACCATGTGCTTAAATCTCATTATTTCTTGCCGCATTCCTCATACCATTTCCACCACCACTTATGTCGAGGAGTTTCTAAAATAAGCAAGGTATTATTTTACTTGTGCAAATGATAAAATTAGGATTTTATTGGGCTAACTAGTCTAGTTTTTCCTTATGAGAGATCATGACATGTTCAACACAATTGTATCGAGGCTCTAGTGAAGGGAATATTTGTAGTGGTTGTCGATTTGGTTCTAATTGGGCTTGTTATACCCATTCAATAATTTGAGTTGTAATATTTTGGATGGTACCTTTCTATATGGCCTAATAATCTAAAAATGATAATTCATATTCCACTAAGGAATGGCATTCAAGTGGTTCTGATAACCTCATAGATCTCTTGGATATTTTCTCTTTCCATTGGTCTTAGAGAAGGTGTAGGAGAACTAGATCCTTGAAACTGATTTAGTGGCTCCATGTAAGAAGGTTCCACTCTCCTTGAAAATTCCCTCCTAATTGATCCTCTAGGTGGGAGAATTGCTACATTGGTCTTCATTTTTAATTAAATGAGGTTTCCATCCATTTAAGTGATCTATAGCCAATCATTGACATTAACCTCATGAGCATATAAAAATTAATCCACCCATTAAGTGATTCTAAATGATTTGCAAATATTCTCCTTGAATCTTATTTTCTTTGGGGATACTAGGGTAAATTGAAAGAGTTGAAGTGGGAAGCTACAAATATAAGGTCTTCCAATCTTTTAAATTCCCTAAATTCCACTATCATGGCTAAAGGAGGTTGAGTTATGAGTTTATATTCTTTATAATTTTTCGGTAATACCATTACAAATTTGATAGGAAAGATCTTATTTAACCAATTTGTTAGGTACATAATAAAGAAAATACTATGCTAGAATTATCAATCCTTCAATCATTATCACCATAGACCTAGGATAGAATAAAATATCTCTCATTTACTTGATAGATTTGAGCATGTCTACAGAGATCATATGCATTGGTGCTTCATACATTACCTTGTATACTGAAGGATAGAAGGAGGTACAAATGTCTTCAATATGAAATATAAACCTATGATCATGTAGGTATGAATATAATTAATTTACCTCTATAGGGCATGAGGGTAGCTAAAGGACACAAATTTTAGGACATTTTAGTACCCCAAAAATTGTATCTAGTAGGTAAGAGGCCATGAAACAGGGTTTTTATGTTTGAAAAAGAGGCCTTTTGAGATACCAAATTAGATGCAACTACTTATCCTAATGAGGGGATTTTATTTTCATCCACGATCATAAAAATAAAGGGAATCCATTACACATCTATCTTTGTGATGGATGGTTTTGAATACAATCTATTCATTAAGGCCATCAATCAACACTCTAGGTCTAAATGTGTGAATGAGGATGTCATTTATGATTACATCATCCATATTTTTGATTGGGTTTTTATCCCAATTTTATATAATACCCATTATTTGAAATTTATCCATCCATGTTTCAATGGTTTTAGAGTTATAAATAATATCACCTAATGTAATTTGTAAAAGCATTGTAAGAATAACCAATAAAGAAGGCTATCCTATTTTCCTTAGTTTGAGAATATAATGCCCAATTTTTAGCCTTAACATGAATGATAAGGAAAGAGAGTAGCCATGGGAATGTGAATAACATTGCTTTGGTTGCAATTTGATGAAGGTTATATCTTTTCAATGCCCTAATGTCAACAACTCTTTTTGTTTGATTTGTAAACATCACTATTTCTCCTTTGAGTCTACATCTAACCATTCCTTTGAATGGTTAAAAGTATAGTTGAATAATTCTAAAATTCATGGTTAATTGATACAAATTTGAACATGATATCTCTCAATATCCTTGGGCCTGAGTAAGAGTATAAGAATTCATATAAATTTTAAGGCTTTGGTTCTCATGCCATTATCCAGGGAAATTATCTTACAAAAGTATTATCTGTAAATATTCTAAATATACTTGATTAATTATAAACTCAAGGGATTCATCTTCTATAGGTGATTTTGTAACTTATAAATTTAGATGAACTGTCTTGATTAATGCGAAGAACCTTATAGATTGGGAAATATTTTATCTAAATTGGTGTGCTCTACATTAATGGTGTATAATATGTGACTTGATGGTTTTTTTCATTATGGAATGTTACTTTTTAAATTTATCAACATTTTGAATATAGGCCTTACACCTTTGCATGCTAGATTTAAATAACAACCGTTAGTTTTAAATATAATTTAATTTTTAGAACTTGGAAGCCACATATATGACATGTAAAATTCCATGTATAACACAAGAATTTACCACTAGTGTATCCCTAATTTTTTTTTACTTTGTGATTTTCACATTTGTGAAGCATGAGTTGATATGATCCCGAATCATGAAGTGGAAGATTTATGGTTTGAGTCCTCACACCCTTGGAGGGTAATCATTTAAATAATCACACTTGAGAATTGTGAGTATTTAAATACTAACATATTTGAGTCATTTATTTAAAATCCTCACACTTGGAAGCATGAGTTCTTTCTCTTTTGAACTTTGAGGAAAAGTAAACTTTAAGCTAGCTAAGAAACTTTTATTGGTGAAGTGTGAGTGCCTAATTATAAAGTGCAAGTGCAAGGAATAAAAAAGTGATCAAGTGTGAGTCCTCATACACATCAAGTGTGATTACAAAATTTTGAAGTGTGAGTATGCATTTTGATTAAGTATAAGGACTTGATTTCAATTGAGCTTAAAAACCAAGCAACTTCAAAATAAGAGTACTAAATAATGACTTAGGAAAATCAAGATCATGGTGAGGAATACAAGGTAGATATCCTAATGTGATTAATTTGTTTCAAACCAAGTAAAGTCCCCATTTTAAAAGGAAATTAGTTTTAAAAATGTGTTATGTAATAACTAAAGTGATATCTATGAGCATCTGAAACAATAGCTGTGAACACCACACAAAACACATGTGCTAGTCCTATTAGTTAAAATGATAGAAAATACACTATGTAGGTAACAAAGAATTATGAGGAAGTGAAAAGGTACTATAATGAAATAATAGCACATGGTTTGTGTGGAGGGATGCCCCTAGAAGAAGTATGTAAGGAACCAAAATAGCTCCCATAATCATGTATCGATATGTATGTCTTGCATCACACTCAATATACCCCATGAACACATGTGTGTAAAGAAGAAAAATGCTATCTATAAAACTAGAAGGATAAACAACATGTATAATGTAAAGTGCTAATAATGTATGTTAGAGAAAAATGTCTTGATTTTTTCATTTAAAAAAATTAAATGATTTTTCTTCTTGTGATTATATTGATGTTTTTGTATTTTATAGTATATAACTATGTACAAGAAAGGGGATAAAATGAAAGATATAAAATGAGAACCTCATGAGGAGGTGAATCAACCACATATATGATGGAGGATTAGGCCTTATATGTTCCAAATAATTCATTTTAAACTACTACAGGAAAAAATGTAGTAATATGTGCCAAAGATGGCCTAGGGTAAGAGCAATGTTTAAAAGAAATGAAAAGTATGTGATTTATGAGATCTACATTTTGGAATAGAAGAATGATAACCCATAAAAAAATGATGAGGATATTTAGAGTAATGTTGTGTACAAAAGTAATGATGTGGAATCTTATGAGAATGTAAGCCACTAGAGGGAATATGTGTAGTGGAAGGGATAGTGAGAGATTGAGGAAGACTAGATTTATGAGAATAAAAATGTGTAACCAAAGTCAGAACAAGAGGAATAAAATCATGTGGATAATTTTTTGAATATAAATACTTATATATGTGTGTACTAGGAGTAGGTATAATGAATAGGAATGATAGGGTAAAGAGCCTCAAAACGGATGCTTCAAATAGTAACAAACCGTTGATTATGAATGAACTTGATACATGGATGAAAAATTGATGGGATAGCCTTAAGAGAATGTAACTAAGGGATACTAATATGTAAGGTAATATATATATAATATAATGAGAAACCATTTGTGAAATTAGCATGCTAATATGACCAATAGTTATAGATAACATGATATAATGATAACAAGGATCAAAATTGAATTTAATCTTTTGTCCATAGATATTAAGAGATTGAAGCAATGACCTATAATACACATTATATTTGTTTTGTATATCAAAAATACACCATATATAGGTACTTGAGGAATAGAGACAAGAATATAAAATGTATTAGAAATAAATGAGTCATATATATCCTATTTTTTGAAAAAGTAATGCATGGTGTAGAATCCACCATGTGAGTAATAGTGTAAATCATAGAATCTAAGGGATGATAATAAGAGGGTAGTGGTGGCACCATGAAATGAATATTATTCACTTTTGAAGTAGATGTATCACTATTATACTTACGGATTAGATCATTAAATATATTTAAATTAGAGTTTATTTTTGTTAGCTTATAAGATCCAAAGGGGCTCATCCCATTCAATGGTATTAGAGTCGATATGGTCATGAATAACATGATGATGAAGCTTTATGAATCAGTCTATAGAATGAACAATACATTGGTGATAATTGCAATGTGATTTGACATCAAAATTATTACTTTGAGGCTTGCTCACATCAACCTCAAATGGTGGAGGGAGAGACACAATATTGCACTCAAGTAATTATTTTAAGAAAATATGAGGAACACATGGTAAACATGTAAATTGTCATCATACAAGTTGTAATTATAGCTTAGTAGGTTGATTAATAACATTGAAAATATCTTTATAATAATCCTTAACATCATTAGTATTTCCCTTAAATGTATATTTTATTTGAAATTTTTCATTATATGTATTGTGAGTATTAAAAACATAATTGAGATTATTCACATTTACTAACTTAGCTTTGTGCTCTTTTAGTGTATGACATAAATTGTCAAATGATATGAATTTGTAAAAAAGAATGATTATTATAAAGGAGGTAGTAATATTTGTGTAGAAGGGTCTTGCAAGTCACTATCAACTAGTATATTATTCATCTTGTTAGGCATGGCCCGATAATGCATGACATAATCATTGATATGTTCATCAAAGGCTAGGAATAACTTAGAATTTTGTGCATAATAAACCTTATCCCCACTGTTGATATAAAACTATGCCAAAAATTTGATTTTCCAATGTAGTGAAAGAACACAAAAATGTGTGGGGAGATCATAAAACCATTACAATACAAATTCTTTAAGAATCCTATAGAACCATTTGGTAAGAAAGATGTCATAAGAGACTTAATCTATGCAAGTGATATTCAATGACCTAATATGTTTTGTGGGGTCACCTTTTCCATCATATATAAAAATATTAGGTGTAATAAAACTAAGAGGAAAAGGGTAAGAGTCCACCTCAAAAACTAGTGGATTGTGTAATAATTGAGAAGGGACCATGACATGAGGATAATTGGACACACCTTCTTAAAATTTTAATATTTGGGCTTGTAACATGTGAACAAGGTGATTTAATAAAATTAAATCTATGTAAGTACACTTTCAATTAGATAACTATAATAATATTAAATAAATATCTAGATATATAAATACATGTAAGAGTGATAGATAGGGTTTGTAGAATGACTCAACTCACCTTTGTAGTTTTGAGTCGATTCTGGGCTAGTGATTGATTTGAAAATGATAATTATGGACTATTCGATCTCTATCTCTGATGTTGAAAATTGATGATCATAGGGATGGAACCACATAGAATGGAACAAGGATTCTAAGGCACTATAGTCCATTTTAGGCACTAACATTTGCATAATAGCTTCAGTCTTAGTTCTTTCTATGTCACTTTTTTTTATGTAGGTTGTGTCGGTTCGCTAAAATTCTAATTATACACACTTGTACCTACAAACAAAACCCTAGCTTCTGCATAATATTCAAGTGCACATTAGATGCATAAATAATGAACTTACTTGAGTGATACTGACCTCAATGATCACCCCAATGTGATTATCATTGAGTGTTGTAATACATTTCGAATCAATGTAGTTTTGGTGTGTATGTGTGTGTGTGTGATTGGAATAATTTCCCTTGAGATAGGTTTCCCTAGAGTTAGTAGAAAAAGAAAAGTGGGCTATAACTACTTTTTCCTAATGTAAAATGTGTGTTATGAAATTTAGAATAGCTCTCCTATGCAAAGAATAATGTAATCCAATGATGATGTAGTAGATTAGAAGTCGTATTTTAGGGCTTTGAGGGTGATTTTAAGGATTCGGACCAATTTTGGCAATTAGAGTGACTTCATACCCAATGGATCTTTTCGGGTCACTATTCTTTGGATTTATAAGGTAGATCATCATGTGAGTTTCCAATTACTATCCATTTTTGCACCCATGCAAAATGGACGAATATCAGTTTGAGCATTGGTAGTTGATGCGTCTGACACTTTGCAATTTACATGGTAGCTCGTGCATTGGCTAGCTTGTTGTGGTAAAGGGCTGAGTTGATTTTAATGGGGGATCTATTTTTGGTGAGCTCTATGAGTTGGGTAGTTTTACAGATTATAAAACCCTCTGGTAGCATCAAAACATGCTACCAAATGGTAGCCTTTTTGGTGCTACCGCCAAGCTTGAGATCCAATGGGTTCGCGGGAGAAATCGTAAGAGAAAACCCGTCGAAAGTAAGTACAAATTCCTTCGGTAGAAAGACAATAATAGGATAATGGGGAATAAGATTGGAGTGATCACTAGTAGTATTTTTAGCACTAACCTCTAGTAGCATAAAGACAATAACAAGGAGTAGTTGGTCAACAACAAGTTCGCTAATGGAATTTTCACATATGCTATCATCACCAACAATAGATTTTATGCTACTGGTTGGTAGCTTGAAAGGAATTGTTCATGCCATGATGAAGAAAGGTGTCAATAAAGAAGAAAACATGTTACAAAATGATTGAATTCATGTAAATGGTTGATAATAGGGTAAGTAATGAAAGGAATACATCTGATCGAAAGAAGAAACTTGCTCCTAACCAACACTAGGAATAATTATGCAATCGGTTATGAGGGAAAACTATGCTACCATCCAGGACTAGAATGCATGCACCCGGTTGAATGCAAGAATGAACCAAACATTGATGGAAGTAGTATGAAGTTTTTCAACTACCAGTTTAATGAGGTATAGTGCCCATGACAACCCGTGTAAGAAAAGTACCATTTTTTTGTCTCCCTATACTTCTTTAATGAAATATGTTAGTTAGTGAGGAAACTGTTTAGGATCTTCATCTATATATTTTAAATTTTGCCTCATTTTGGAGGGAGACACTCAGATTGTAAAGGAACTCGTTAAAATTGTTCCAGAGCTATTGTGAGTTACAAGACTCAAATTTGGGAATTTTGAAAAATATTCTTGCCTTGAGCTTATATTTTAATGGATTATGCATCATTCTAAGCAATAAAATTGGTGTTTTGTGGCATTTATTACCCTAACTCAAGCTTTATTGCATTTCTTTCCTTCTATTATATTTATAGGTATATTTTGTATGTTTTCATCTCTTTGCAGGACCAAAATTATTTTTCTCCATGAAGATGGAGATGTAAATATTGCTTTGGATTGTGGCACTTTTTTCTTCCCTCTCTCACTCTTTTTACCACCCATTTTCACTCACTTAGAATATCTCCACTCCCTTGTTCTTGGTGTTATCAACTCCCTTAGTTTAGGAATTTTAATCTATGCATTTCCCTCATCCTTAGTCCCTTGGAATTCAAGGTTAGTGTTAGAATAGGTGCACTTCCCTTTCTAGGAGTAGTCTTAGGATTAGTAATAGGTAGAGGAACTAGCCTTATTTGGAGGTTTATCTCAATTTCAATGGTCCCACACCTTGAGACAATTTCATGTTAATCAAAATTAGGGATCTGTAATGTGAAAATATTAGGGTGTTACTTTTTTGACATAACAATTTCTTGCATGTGTTATATGTGATTTTGTACACACATTAATGAATAGTCAAATGGTTTTGAGTTTTAATTAAGGAATATAAAATCTGATTTGAAATTTTGTAAGGACTAATTCACCCCCCTCTAAGTCCATTATGCTTCAAAAAATTGGTATCGAGTGGGTCCTTTACTGAAGTTTGATAGCTTGAAAGGATATCCTTCAATAAAAAATGGCAAGTAGTTCAGATATTGGAAAGGAACCAATGTTTGATGGTGTGAATTATGTTTTTTGGAGCTTGAGGATGAAGACATGTATCATGGATATAGGGTTTTATGTTTGGTATACTATGGAGCATGACTATACTCCTCCTATCACTACTCCAACTACTGAGGCAAAAAGAAATTATGTACTAATGACTCAAAGGATTTTTGTTCCATCATAAGTGGCCTAGGTGAATTTGAGTTGGGAAAAGTAATGCATTGCAAGTAAGAAAAAGAAGCATGGGAGAAACTTCAAGTTTTGTATGAAGGTGACTCAAAGATAAAAATGGCTAAGCTTCAAACCTTTCAAAATCAATTTAAAAGTCTTAAGATGAATAATAATGATTCTATTGTTGTATACCTTATTAGAGTTTATAAGTTTTTCAATAGCATGAAAGGGTTAGGAGATGATGTGAAAGTAAAAGTTGTTAAAAATGTTTTGATGTCACTAAATCCTATATTTGATTCTAAACCATCTACTATTGAAGAGGCAAATGATCAAAATACATTGAAATTGGATTAGTTGCATGGTATCTTGAATGCTTATGAAACAAGGATATGTGATTCCAAATCAGCCAAGAAATATATTGCACTTTGAAATTTGAAATGAAAGATAAATGCAAGAAGGTGAAGGATGATTATGTTACTCTTGAAATTGAAAATGAAGAGCTATTTTTTATGATGGATAGAAGATTAAAGCTTGGATCTAGTAAGTATAATGGTAAAATTCCATTCAAATTTTTTAATTGTGGTGAAGTAGGCCATTTTACTGCTAAATGTCCACATAGGAATGAAAAGGAAGATGATGAAGATCATGAGACTGGTCATAGAAAGAAAAATCACAAGTTTAGTAAAGGTAAGAAGAAATTTAAGAAGTTTGACTATAAGAGAAAGGAAAAAGAAGATTTTATACAAATGAAGATGGTGAATTATTTAATGCTAGTAGTGGTGTTTCAAATTCTGAATCTAAATCAAATCATGAGGATATAGGAAATGAGGCTTTGTTCATGACTAATGATGTAAAAAGGTCTTCTAGTGATGGTTCTTCTTTGTTAGGAGATTTTATATCAGGTTATTGCAGTTATTTTGATGAAGATGAAGTGGAAGGAAAAGATGATCTTGTAGAAATTGTAAAAGAAATAAATCTTATTGAAAAAGAGAAAAGAAGATGAGTTTGTAGGTCAAGGAATATGAAAATCAAAGACACAACATAGAAGATAAATACATAGATGGGTCAAGAAAAAAATGAGTCAATCAAATTATTAGAAGAAAAGGTAAAGTATCTTGTTTCAAGTTTACAATATAAATAGATTTTGTGTTTAAAATTTGAAGAAGATATAAATTTCCTAAGGGATGGGTTACTAGAGGTTAGAAATAATACTATGTCCTTTCAGAAGTTTAATAAAAGTGAAAATGATCTGGATGATCTACTTGGTAAACAAGGATAAGTATATTGTAGAACTGGTTTGGGCTTTAAAGAGGAGTCTAAAGGAAAGGAAGTGAAGAAAGAAGACATTTTTCTAAGAAAATAATGATGTGAACCTATCATCAAGGAAGAGAATAAGGAAAAACTCATCAAGGAAAATGTGAATCCCAAACCTATTATGCAGCATAATACATCAAGGTATGAAATAAATTTCAATGGATATTGTTATAATTGAAATGAATTTGGTCATAGGTATAAAGATTGTAGAAGATATCCTAAATAATTTCATCCTTGGAGGGACAATATAAGTTAGTTTTCTTAGAATGGGTTGTGCTATAATTGTAATGAACAAGGTCATACTGCTAGATTTTACTTGTATGATGCACCTAGTCAAGATAGAGGTCTTAAGAGGAAGAATTCAATAGTATGTTAAAATTATAATGAGGTTCTTCATGTGGAAAGGGTTTTTTTCATTCCTACTGAAAAAAAAAGATTGATCAAGGTTCTAGAATGCAAGGAGGTAGATTTTAAAGGCCTAAAATGCATGTTAGAACCCCTTTCCTAACCTTCTCTTTACATTAGTTGTTATGGACGCATATGCTTTGTAAGTCATCCCTTGAGCATATTAGTATTATCCCACATGCATAAGAAATAATTATTCCTTATTATAGAATTATTATATATGCTACCCAATAGAGGCATCCAATACATTATTGTAAACACTTGTGTAAAAGAGGTTGCCCCCTCAAAATCCTTGTGATCTGTAATTGCAATTGACATTTTTTTATTCCAGTTATCATGGTTTTTTTGTTATTTTGGATAAATATTTTTGAAGGAGGGTCATTACATCTGGTATCAGAGCCTCTTTCCAAGGCCATTTTTACTACACCATCATCCGAGTAAGTTGTTTTTGCCCAATTTTGTTTTACTACCTATTGGTTAGCTCTACCAGCATAACATTGTTCTCATACTTGGTCGGCTTTGTAACCATCGAATTTATAATTCCTTATTATATCTATCTCCATCATATTTTCTAATTCTTGGTCAGCTCTTCTGCATTTTCATTTCTAATTTTGGGTTGGCTCTGCCACCATTGCATCACATTTTCTAGTTCTTGGTCGGTTGTCACCATTTTTTCATATTTTTGGCATATATTTTCCATTTTATCTCCTTTGACCCTCAAATTTCTCTGGCACACCTATAATTCCATTTTACACATTTCCTTCCTTGGTACCTCCTGACCCCATTCCACCCCCATCAACCTGAAATCGTAATTTTCCATTTTTAAGGCTTAAATAACTTCCTTATTTTCCATCAAATAGCTTCAAAATTTTCACATAATGTTCCTTTCATCCTTCTTCCAGTTTATCCTTCTATGATAAAATTCCTTGTTTCTCCAATTTAGTCTTGAAAATACCCTTCCTCTTCATCCTAGTCCTCTAGAGAGCCTCCCAAAACTAGTAATTATGCCTTTTCACCCTTCATTCTAACCCAAATCCCAAATCACCATTACTAAATGTGTGTTAGAACACATTTCTCTATATGTTGCCAAAAATTAAAAAAATATGGTCATGGCTTGTGTTGGAATCAAAATCATGGAGGAAGAAATAACCCAGCTGAAGTCTCAAGTGGCAAAATTAACTGATATGATGTGAGGATTAAATTAGAAAACTACCATTTTGATCAATAAACTGAAGGAGTCCTCATCATCAAAAAGTATGTTTTCATCCACCCCTCATGGGCCCAAGTTGGAATTCCAAAGGTTCAATGGTATTGATCCTACATGATGGATATACCATGTTGAGTAATTTTTCCACCTTCACAATACATATTCAACAAATTAGGTCCCCATTGCCTCTTTCCATTTGGAGCAAGAAGCACTTCAATGGTATTGTTGATATCTCAAATCAAATGGTGAACCAAATTGTTTAAATTTCCATTCCCTAGATTTACGTCAATTTTATCCCTCCGCATTTGAGGATTTCAATGGAGCACTCAAAAACTCGCCAAACAGGTATTGTTCGTGATTATCGATTGAATTTGAAAATCTTTCCAATCACACCAAAGGGTTATCTGATGATTTTTTCAAGAGTTGCTTTGTTAGTGGCCTCAAGGAGCCAATTTGATCATAGGTAAAAATTTTTAGCCACAAAACATTATGGATGCCTTGGGACTGGCTAAGTTAGCTAAAGATAAGCTCTCATCTCAGCGCCACACTCTCACCCAGGGAAACTTTTAAGGAACCCTCCCCGATAAAAAATTATTGAAATCATGGAAAATATGCTCAAAACAAGATTCAATGGGTTTGTAAATGATCTAAAATCAACATTCGTGGCATTGGTGAAATATCATATTTTTGAAGGAAATTGTAGATGGAGTGGTGAATGAAGGGTAATTCATTTGCATGAGGGATATTTCTTGCACAAAATACATTTTAAGTCCAAATGGAGGTATTCCACATGTTCTACAGATGACCACTTTTTCTTTCCTAATTATGGACCTTATATTTTATTAAATTGGTTCATTCGATGGTCTTGGAGTCCATGAAATTACTTTTCCTCGAGGATGCATGAAATCTAGCCACGTGTCTATATGATATCAAATTTTAGGAGTTAGGGGTCCTTTTGCATACCTTTACACTTAGGTTCCCGGAATGGGTGACACATGTCCACTCCTCATGCATAAAGGATTATCAAAAATTTAACGTCTTCCTAGGTAGTTAGTGGAGCATTTTAAATTTGGAAGGTCTTATAAAGGTTTAACAACTTCTAATATAGATTTGTGTGTGTGTGTGTGTGTGGTGAATATAATTACATTTCAAAAACTTCCTTAACATGTCGATGAATGAGAAAAATGAAAATTAAGGTTTCTAAAGAATCCGAGAATGTTTTAAAACCCTAACCCATCTATCACATGATGATTCAATAAAAAATATATGTTGGGATTGGAGATCCATTAGCTATTCATATGGGAAAAATTATTGTTTGTGGAATTTTTGGGTGAAATGTGGTCACTTCCATGGTCATAAAAATAGCCAAATTCATATTCCAGAATTCCTACTTTTAGCCAAATTACGAATATTAGCCACTAAATTTTTCCCTTCTCTCACCTTTCAACCAAGAATAATCTAGTCACCCAAATGTCAACAAAAACCACCACTGGTCAAGTGTCTTACTAAAGCAGAGATGTGTGCTTATAAGATTAAGGGTTTATGTTAAAATTAAAAATTGCTTAAAGGGAATCGATGCATCTCACAAAATATTTACTTTCTTGTTGTGGAATCACCTCCAGAGCCAAATAATGAACATGGTAACAATGAATTTTAGGATACTCACGAAGAACAAAGTTCCCCAGAAGATTCTATGGCACAAGAGGCTCTACTAGAGATCTCTCTACATGCCTTAGTAGGTGGGACTACTCCTCAAACCATGAAGGTCAAGGGGTTCTTTAAAAATATCCCTCTCATAATCCTCATTGACTCTAGAAGCACCCATAACTTCATTGATACCTACATTGCTAAACAGGTTGACTACTTTATAAACCCTTGTTCTAGCTTTGAGTTCATGATTTCTAATGGGGGCATATTTCCATATAAAGGGATGTGTCACAATGTACGTCTCGCAATAGGTTATTACACTCTTTTCTCCGATATGTTTTCCCTTCCCTTAAGAGGATGGTATGTGGTTTTGGGTGTATAGTGGCTCCACACCTTAGGACCTATTCTCTAGGATTTCTCAAAACTTTAGATTCAATTCAAAGATAGTGGGTAGAAACAAACCTTAAAAGGGTTATTTCTAGGGTCTTCCAGCATCATCATTTCCCATCGCATGGATAAAATTTTGAAGAAAGGATCACATGGGGTCATTTCCCAACTGCACTCCATCCAAATCCATTCCACCTATGCTCCCACCTACCCCCTCATTTATAATACATTCTCAAAAAAATGCAACCATTTTTCTTGAGCTGGTAAAACTACCCCTTCACACCCTAAATACCATCACATTTAACTTCTCCTAGGAAGGATTCTCCCAAACGTTCACCCATACCGCTACCCCCATATGTAAAAGACAAATATTGAGAAAATCATCCTGGAACTCCTCACCTCTAGTGTAATTCATCCTATCACAAGCCCTTAGTCCCTCACCATGATTCTTGTCCACAAAAAACATGGTTCATGACACCTTTGCATTTAATTTCATGCCCTTAACCACCTCACTATCAAGGATAAGTTCCCCATTCTAGTCATTTATGAGCTTCTTGATGAGCTCCATGGAGCCAAATTTTTCTCAAAATTGGACCTTCATTCTGCCACCATAAAATTAGAGTGCATCCTAATGACATTCCCAAGACTTGATTTCATAATCAATAGGGTCACTATGAGTTCTTAGTCATGCCATTTAGCCTCACTAATGTTCCTTCCACATTTCAAGAACTCATGAATAAAATATTTGGGCCTTTCCTTCATTAGTTTGTAATGGTGTTCTTTGATGATATTATTATCTATATCCGACATGGGAATACCATCTCCAACATATTGACAAGGCATTACAACTTCTGGTTGACAATCAATTATGTGCCAAGCATTCCAAGTGTTCCTTTTCCCAAGAATAAGTTAAATATCTAGGTCACATCGTCTCATCCAAGGGAGTTCATGTGGATCCAGAAAAAATTAGTGTCATGCAACAATGGACACAACAAAAAACCTAAAAATCCTCTCGAGTATTCCTTTTCCTTACAGGATAATACCACAAGTTTGTCAAAAAGATGCATTTATTGAAGAAGGATGCATTTACGTGGGATATAATTATCCGAGTAGTTGTAGCACTCAGACATGCTATGTGTAGGACCCTAGTTTTGGCCTTGCTAGACTTCACCAAAACTTTCACCATTGAGAGTGATGCCTACGGAAATGGGTTGGGTGTTATTCTACTTCAAGAGGATCATCCTATTGCATTCACTAGCAAATCCCTTTCTGGAAGAACATTGGCCTTGTCTACATATGAGAAAGAAATGTTGGCAATCCTCCATGCAGTAAACAAATGGTGACCATACTTACTTGGGAATTTTTTGAAATCAAAATTGATCATCAGAGCTTGAAGTACTTCCTAAAAAAATGTGTCTCTTCCCGGTTCAATAGAAATGGGTCAGCAAGCTCATGGGTTATGATTATGAGATCACATACAAGAAGGGAAAATATAATGTGGTGGTTGATGCTCTTTCACACTCCTTCGAGGACTAGGCCTCCCTTTCTGCCATCTCCATGCCTGTTCCAAATTGGTTGGAATTTGTACATACAAAATATGCAATAGATCCTGAATTATAGAACTCATTCATCAAGTAGTGACTCGCACGGGGAGATACCAAAATATATATGGGATGGTGCTTCCTTGTGATACAAAGGCCACCTAGTGCTACTTCATAAAAAGAATATTATTTAGGATATACTCTATACAATCCATGCATCTTCCACAACTGGGCATTCTAGATTTCTCAAAACCTATGAACAAACATGATGCAACTTCTTTTGGAAAGGCATGAAAAGAGGAATTAAGAAAATGGTGGTTGAATGTGATACTTTCCAATGTAACAAAGGTGAAACAACATCACCTCCTAGTTTTCTCCAGCCCTTACCAATCCCTAATAGGATTTGGACAGATATCTCTATGGATTTCATCGAGGGGCTCCCTAAATCTGGAGGTAAAACAATGATCTTGGTTATGGTAGATCGAATTTCCAAGTATAGTCATTTTTGTGCCCTCATCCATCCATACACAACCTCCATAGTTGCACAAATATTCTTGGATCATATTTTTGTCTCCACAACATTCCCTCTTCAATTGTATCAAATTGTGATTCCACTTTCACTAGCCATTTCTAGACAAAACTATTCTAATGCACAGACACTCAGCTCAAAATGACTTCCGGATATCATCCACAAACTAATGACCAAACTGATATTATCAATAAATTATTTGAAACATTCCTTTATTGTCTTGTCTAAGATAAAAAACACCAATGGGCCAAGTGACTTCCTCAAGTAGAATGGTGGTATAATACTTCATACCACATGTCTACCTAGATGAATCCCTATGAAGTAATTTATTTCCAACTACCTCCTAGGATCCTCCCGTATACCCCCAGAAGTTCTCTATTTTTGGAATTTGATGTTTCCCTTCATTCCTGAGATTAGATTCTCAACACCTTGCTAGAAAATCTCCACAAGTAACAAAACTCAATGAATCAACGAGCGGACCAACACCGCTCCGAGTGTACCTTTAAGATTGACAACATGGTATTTCTTCACCTAAAACCATATAAGAAATCATCCTTGAAATTGAAAGGGTTTCGTAATCTAACCCCAAAATTTTATGGGCCATACAAAGTCCTCCAGAAGATCAGCCATGTTGTTTACAAGTTAGACCTTCTTCCCTCCTCTTGAGTTCACCCAATCTTTCATGTCTCATGTTTGAAGAAGGTTTTGGGAAACAACATTTGGGCACAAACAATCTTACCAGAACTTGATGATGAAGGCTCCCTCATCCTAGAACCAGAAGCTATCTTGGATAGGCACACCCAAAAATTTTCTCCCACTCAATCACCGAGGTCTTAATCAAGTGGCATGGAATGCAACCACAAGATTTCACTTGGGAGCCACTCTTTAAAATTCAGCAAAAAAATCACATTTAAATCTTTGAGGAAAAATCTTTTTTTTATGGGGAGGTGATGTTAGGAACCCCTTTCCTAACCTTCTCTTTACATTAGTTTCTATGGACGCATATTATTTATAAGTCATCCCTTGAGCATATTAGTATTATCCCACATGCATAAGAAATAGTTGTTTCTTAGTATAGACTTAGTATATATGTATGTGTTGAGGCCTAATAGAGGCATCCAAAAAATTATTGTAATAAGGTTTCCCCCTCATAGAGGCCCATGATATGTAATTTTAATTGACATTCTGTTATTCCATATATCATGTTTTTGTCTTGTTATTCCAGCTAAATATTTTGTGAGGAGGGTCATTACAATACATGACTATGGTACAAGAAGGACATGGGAACCAAGAAGAGATCATGAAGCTTCATCAAGAGTATTTGGTGATGGAAGACAAGTCATAACTCAGGGATCAGATCAGAGAAAAGTTGATGATGGAGTATTTCAGGGTGACCAAGAGGGTTTGGGACCTCTTCAAGACCTTATTTTAGGTTGTCATGATGTTCATATATCTACACTATGCTTCTTGGAGGTATATTAGTATAAATCAATCATTAGAGTGAGGAGGAGATATTTAGATATGTGTGTGACTCTTCTATGATCATAAGTTCTGTGTCTTTTTAGAGGAGGTTCTAAAATACCTAATTATAAAATGAATTTTTCTTGATATGGGTAAGTTAAACTTAGGAATATGATTCAAGTATTTTGGAAGTGATTATATCCTTAATTGGGTATTCATATCAGGATAGATATTATCATAAAGGTATGTGCATCAAAATTTGGTTGTGATTTCATCTAAAATTAGGGCTTATAGACTCATGACTGTATTTGGTAATGAAAAGAAGGTGCTATGATAGGTTGATGAACCTTCTAAGCTTATGAGTGTATGGATAACAATGTGAATCCTATGAATGTGTGTAATGTGATGGTATAAGGCTAAAAGGATTAAGATATTGCATTCATGTACTCTTGATGCACTTAAACTACATTAGAGTTTGTTTTGACTATTATAAACCCGTAGGTAATCATCTGAGGTTTAAAAATCTTCTAAATTGATTTAGCATGAGATAAATGTGTTTGATATGGAAACCTAAAACGAGTATGAAGTGTATTTTTATATTTATTTCATCCAAATAAAGAGTTACAATGGAAGGTCATTAGATTTTACATGGTAAAGTTATGTCACAGTCAAAATTATGCCTCTACGAGATATGTGTTTAGACATCATGCATTTATGTTTGATATGAAGTTCAAGAAGGGTGAGTATACATTTTTGATAAGGTATACAATTCTTGAAGCATGATAATAAGATCATAAGTATGTCTATACATGTTTGTTTTCTCTTATTAAGGTCATGAGAAAAATGTCAAGCTACAGTATAATATACATATGTATAAGAGGTAGAGTTTAATAATTTTCTCATGATTAGTGTGTGAGTTGAGTCCTTTTTTTTTGTAAGACTCTCGATGAATTTTTTTATGTGATGACTATAATAAGATGTTATATAAGCTTGTAGTTGGCTTGGTCTTTGAAGAAATTTTCTTAATATAATGTGTTCAATGTCATAGTGTTTGTAAAAAATCTTCCACTAGAGAAGAGTGTATCTATAACACTTCCATGGATTTTTAAGTTGCTTTAGAGATGGTATTTAGGGAAGAGATGGTGAATCTCTTCAAAATTGAAAATGGAGATCTTTTCAACTATGCTAGAACTTGGTATGAGAAATTTTTCTCCTATTTTCTATCTACATGCCCGTAGTTGTTGTTTTGTACATGAATACCGATTAGATGTGTAATTTTTCTTCATGACAAGGGGAACCAATGGTTATCTCATAGAATATAATCTTAGTGTATCTTTTCACTAGAAGTGTATGCCTCTTTTCAAAGTTCAAGGTTAGGTTGATGAGTTTTGATTATCGGTGTACAAAGTGTGAAAGTTGCTTCTACATGTGCATGATGCGGCGCAAGAACTCGGTCAAGATAGGGGAGCATGATGTTTTGTTTATAGAAGGAACTATGAATATATTCAAGGCATTATAGATGTGTGTTGAGTATCTTCTCCAAAATATGCAAGGTATGAGACAAAAATGCATTATGTCAGATAAAAATATGACTATCAAGGACATAAAAATGGTTTAGGGCAAGTGCCAAAGTGTATAAGGTGATTTATTGTGTAGATAGAAAAGTAAATTGATTGAATTTGTGATTTTCTACTAGATATGGTGTTCTTAAGTCTAGGGGGAGTTGTGGTATGCTATTTCTTTACATGATTATGGTTCTTAATCTCATGAAAGTTAACATATATATAAACTTTGAAAGGTCATTGAGGGATATTAGTCTTGGTGATGGCTTGAAGTCAATAAATGTACGAGTTAAGATAAAATTGTGTCTAGAAAAATAATTAAAGCTCATAAATGAAGGTATGGTTAATTTTAGGCTCATATAGGACATTGTTGGCATGTTCCTAAGAAGTATGCTTTAGATATTGGTCATCTACAAGGCTATAAGGTAAATGTCTAGTTATGCATGCCTAGAAGGTGGATAATGATGTCTCATATAAAAAAGGTAATATTATGCTTTCTTCATGATTATTGGTAAGAGTAGTTGATGTATGTGATTTTTCCAGTCATAGTATTATATGTACATGCTTGAAAAGAGGATAAAAATCAGATTTTGAGTGGAATTTCACGTTTTTGAGATTCTTTAAGACATTTGGTTTATATTTATAACCAAGAGGTGATACTATAAAGTTGAGAAATGTGAAGATAATTTAGGAAAATATATCCTTTTTCATTAATGTAAAAAGGGGGAGAAGTTCAGTGGTTTTCCATCAATGACAAAGGGGGAGATTGTTGGCATGTTGTTGCATAGGTATTTTCATTGATGCAAAACCTCATTAATGAAAAAATTGATGATGGAGTAGGGTCACATAATGATCATAATGATGATGACATGGTGTTTCAGGTATCGTCTTGGCTACGAGGTTGATTCAATGAGGATGGCTTGTTCTAACAAGCTTATTCAAGTTACCTAGCTAGCCTAGGTAATGTTACATGGTGTTTGTATATTCTTGGTTACTTGTGAAGATTTTTAGTATGATGTAAATAATGTTTGAGAGTTCTTGGGAACTCACATGAGTTTCAGGTGTAGATACATGTTGGTGACCATGTTTTAGGTGCTCATTTAGAGCATGTATGGATGTTAAGAGGTATGAGGATGAAGTAAGGAGCTATATAAGATCATGGATGCATGTAGGAATTTGTATCATGATGTAACTGGTATTTTAGGACTATTTAAATTTTTTTCATGATGAGTTATAATGTTCTTTTAGTTGACCCTATCTTCTATAGTGCAAAACCCTAAGGGATAGATATGCAAGTCTCAGTGGATGGAAATATTGAGAGATTATTATGACATTATGATGATTATAGATGTTAGTAGGATGTGTAATTTTAATGTGGGAAAAATTTAAGGTTTCCATGATGTGAATTTTGCAAGATATGAGGTTTTGGTGAAACAAGGTCAAGAACAAGTGTATTTCCATCTCGAATTGGAACTTTTGATGCTCACCCTAAATTGTGTGATTTAAATGGGACCTTGTGGCTTTAATTTATGTTTATAAATTTTTTTATAAGGTTTAAGAAAAATAATTAGGTCATTTCATCATCACATTTTTATGAACAAATGTTAAGAAGGTAAACAACTATTTATGAGTTTGAAACCCTAGCTTGAAAGCGGTTTGTGAGATTTTCTTCCTAAGTGGCCATAATTGATTCCTAGTGCATGGATGATTATTATAGAATGTATTTTACAACTTAGCTTTTTATAAAGGTATGGTATAGGTCATGGTGATGAGTGAACCCCACTCAAACATGCTAGTTTATGAAGAAGTTTGTTTTTGGACAAGGTTGTCCAAAGGAGTTGCCAAATAAATTGACATTGTTTTGATTATGTGAGTTTATATTTAATTACAAAGAGGTTTCAGGTAATTATAATCCATAAAATGAAAAAGTGTGCCCTATGAAGGTTGAATGGTCAAAGGGCAGTTTTGAGGTAGTAAAAACAATGTTTAGTGAAATGTGCATAGTAAGAGTTGCATGTAGAGTTGGGAGGTGATTCAAGTTGTGATGGAAATATAATTCAGATATATTTCCATTTATATAAAATTTTATTCATGATGATGAGTTTTAAAATGTTTTCTAGGTTTTTGTGGACAAGAATATTTTTGGCTATCTAGGACAATATTATTTGTGATGAAAGATTGAGTTTCTTGGAGTATGAGATGGATTGGATGATGTTTTATTTCACCTGTGATGTTAATAGGGATGGATTTTTAATCCAATTAATCCATTTGTAGGTATTTGAATTGTAAGAAAGGGTCCAAACAAGTTGGATTTTGGAAACTAAGTTTTAGGTAGCTTAATTTGGTGAAGGCAAAAGTTGATATAGTATAAACCGGTGGTTGTTTCAAGAATTATAACTTACTTATAAGTGTTATAAAGGTTATAAAATTTAAATTGAGTGGTAATATAAAATATTTGAGATTATTTGGTTTTATCTAGAGGCCTAAAGGTGTTGACAGGGCCCTAAAGCATGCTAGAAACAAGTGTTTTGAAATGAACAAGAAGCAACAATCCCATTTAATAAAATATTGTGATTGGCTGATGAAAATATAGACCATTTATTATGTTTAAATTTTATTTTAGTGTGATGAATTTTAAATTATTACTAAACATATTTTTGGTGTTAGGATTTTTTTGGCATTCTAATGCATGGGTTTTGAGGATTTTTTGTGCATGGAAGAAGGGTTTTTGCTAGGTCAAACCATATGGGTCACTTGTATATATTATGAAAAGTATATGGGATGTTTTTATGATGTATTGGTCTTGAAAAAGAGGGAATTTTTTTTTGTTTGAATTTTAATTAATAATGATCTTATAAAAGCATAGTTTTGGGTGCTTTTGTGAACTAGTTGAGTGTGTGTGTGTTTTGTTTGTGTAAGAAGTGTGACCTATGTGACATATTTTTGAAGGTGTTGAACCATGAATTTAGATAAGATAAAGTGTGTTACAGGTTGAAGATTTATGGCAAGAATGTGTGCAATATTTTAAAGCCTTGAGAAGTGAAGAAAGAGCTAGATTATGTAAGTTTGAAGACGTAGGGTTTGAATGAGGGTTTGAAGAAGAGTGAGATGAATCATTGGTATTTATCTTTTCTGGTAGAAATATTTTATAGATCATAACTTCATAAGGTGGGTGAGTGGGTTTTGGATCATCTTGGGGGGTTTTAATCTTCTTGTGGAGTTGGTGCTTCATAAAATTAGGGGTTGGTGCTCCTTATAATTTTGTAGCTTTACTAAACTAGGGGTTGCTGATCCTTGTGGGGTTGGTGTCTAATTAAAATTGCAACATATCAATATAATTATTTTGTTTCATTTTTTCTCTTCCCCTTGATTTTTTCCCACTTATATCTTGTGTCTTGTGTTGATTATCTTTCTCATGGTTTCTTGTATATGTGATATGTGATTGTGTGCAAAAATTAATGAATGGTTAAATGGTTTTGAGTTTTGATTAAGAAATCTAAAATATGATTTGAATTTTTTTAAGGAATGATTCACCTGCCCTATCAATTAATTATTCTTCCAAAAAAATTCATTTATCCACATCCATCAAGTATTCAAATAGAATATTGATCTAATATGTTTGTTTCATCTCATTGTTGAGAACTTGTGTATCAAAATAAGTATCATGAATGATATAGTAAGTATCTTACATATCCATGACATAGATCAATATCTCAAGACTCATTTAAGGGTATTTATTATCTTCCACAATCTTAAAGGTGTATTAAAATGTTTTCTCTTTCAAAGCTTCCACACACTCATTTTCAACTTCATTTGAAAACTATTTGCGTTGGAAATCGAGGAAGAGATTTGAAATATGTTCTTCGCATGAATAAGAATCATTTGAAAAATTATCCTCCACATAATATATACTTATTTTCATCTAGGGGTTACCTTTTTGCATGTTTAGGCATACCTGGTCTTCATTATTTTTAAACAAAGAGAATATATCTATGATGAATGGTAAGGGAACACCTTTCAACTCAATATGCATCAAATGATCTCCATGACATGGGGAAGAATAAAAGGTTGCAACATGAGGAAAATTTTGTCCTCCACCCAAAAATATCCTATAGAGTCTTCTTATTTTTAAATAAGTGGGAAAAATACATACTCTTCATGGTCATCAACATTACACTTCTCTGGTGATAATAAGAGAATCATATCCTCGGGAAGTCATATTAAATTATCTCACCTTCCTTTGTTTTGAGAAGGAAATTGGAATATTACATTTGTTCATCCATGATTGTATTTAGAAGGGAATTTTTTTCTTTAATTTTCTTTGTCTCATCATTGAGAAGTTGTGCATTAATTGAAGATTCAAAATTGAAAAGAAAACTATCCATGATTACCTCAAAGTCATCCTCCTAAAGAATATGATTTTGGGATGGAGGATTATTTTCTTGAACATCTTCATGGTTGGTGGAATCTTTGGAAAGAACTGTATCATCTGTCATGGAACAAGAATTTTCCTCTCTTGTATCCATTGTTCCTCCAAAGGGATGTGCCTCAAGCCAAAATGAATTTATGAATGAAGGTTCAACTTTCATGTTTTCTTCATCATCCTCCAAGGTGCTGATTTGACTTTCATTGGAAGGTTCAAGGAAAAATCATTCATGAGAAGTACAACAGAGTCCTCTAGGAACAAAAACATCATAATATGGAGAATCATCAAAGTTAACTTCGGAAGGATGAATATTTTCTTCCTCAACATTATTAAGTGTTTCAAGATGCTCAAACCTTATTTTAATAGCTAAGGCATAATTAAAGATCTCAAGATTTTTTTGGGGATGATAATTTTATTTTGCAACACTCAATATTCTTCACACAAACTCTCTTTTCAAGGATTCCATTTATTCATCTCCATATAAAGAAAATCATCCAAAGGAAGAGAGACAAAAATAGGGCTTTGAGTTTCTCGTTTAGCTGCATGAAGTTGAAAATATTATCTCCAATAGATTCTTCACCATCATACCCTTCATAAAAAAATTCATATCTCTTATGCATCTTCCTCATCAAGTTATTGGATTCTTGATCATCGATATGTGCAAGTCCCATTTTCTTTTGTCTAGTAGTAATATGCTTGAATTGGAGCCACCAAGAATCGATGGTAGGATATTCACAAGAAACAATTTTCTCCATTCTAGACATAATTTTCATGACTAATGTAGAAATTTTATTTATCTTATTTCCCTTAGCTAATTGCAAGACTTTTCTTGAAGTATGAGACTTCTTCACTATGCTATATTTCTTACCTTTGCAAGAGCTGATATAGAATGATAGGTGATCAAAATATTTGATTTCTTGGTGGTCATTTTCTTCTCCATCATTTATGTTACTAATTGGTGTTGATTAAAAATATTGAAACTTCATCATCATGATACAGGAAATGAACATGCCATGGATTCGTTCCTTGATAGATTCACCTTAAAAATTTGATTTTTCTTTGAAACTGTTTTATTATTTTTTTGAAATATATACTTTTTTGTATTTTCTAGAGATCTTTATGGGTGCACGAGGGAAGTGTTTATCTAATTTTACATTAATTTAATGATCTAGTACTAAAGAAAACTAAATAACACGAAACATGGAGGGTTTAAGGTACCTCGGATGCATGATGTGGATGAACGAGTGCAAATGATTGAAAGATCCTCGTTGTAGAGTGATGAATCTATAAATAAGATAGATAAAGAATGATATTGATTATATAGGATATACAAGGGTTTCCCATACAAAGCCGTATAAAATAAGTGTGACATTCATTTCGTGGGTAAGACCCCATTTTAAAGAATAAGTGAAATAAAGGATGAAATAACATATATCATGCAAAAATAGAAATAATATCGAATGAGAAAGTAATTAGTATCTAATCAAGATACTTATTTAATAGGAATAGATGAAAATTAAATGTTACTTACTTTGGATCGATGTTGACCAATATTGTGCATAGGTATATTGACGATAACCCGGGAGGGTGAATCAACACTAAGAGAAATATGCAAACACTACGCACATCCGGTGCAATCTGTAATGCAGAAGTTTGTTTGAGCTAAATTCAACCTACGAGAAGGATTTTGAGGGAGAATAAACTAGAAAATGGTAGAAAGTAAGGATTGGAAAAGGATAGATTGAGAATTAGGACCTTGGTCGATGGCAACCAAAGGTTGGGGTGACGAATACGTAGTAGGGTAAGAAAAGGAAGAATGTAAATGAGAGGAATGAACGTCCTATAAGTAAAGAGACTGAAAGAGAATGCTGATATTGGATCTTTGAGTGTTATTGATGATGATCTAGTCCTACAAAAGGTTAGATGTAAATAAGACAAAAATAATATGATAATAACTTAATAAGATAATACAAAATGATGATAATCTCACGTAAGATGATCATGAGTGATGCAAGTGAAGATGAAAAGAGATCCAAGAGGTCTGTAGCTATTACAAGGATGATTAAGCATCAAAGGAAGTCTGCATGTAACAATAAATCTCGGTACTTACATGCATCTCCTTATTTTTGAAAGGAATAATGTAGTTTTATAGGGTTGTCGATTCTTTGGGTTAGGTCACCGCATGGACTACAGGGAAAGTTTCCCCAATGAGGATGATTTTTAGATTTTGGTCGAGATTTTGGGATTTTAAAAGTTGGAAGGGTGATTTAAAGCATATAGGTGGGAAGAGGATGTGTCATGGGTAGTTAGGGGATAAAAATATGGAGGAAAAAAGTCTTAGAATAGCAAGGGGTGTAGGTTAGGATAAAATCATCCAGAATAGAAGGTTTGTTAGGGCATATGAGATATTAATTGATTAATGAATTATTTAATAGAGATTAATTAATTAATAGGAATTGGATGGGCATTGAAGGTGATAAGATAATTAAGTGGGAATTGAAATTAAATTGAAGGGGGCATAGCTAGGACCATGATAAAACATGCACATGTGGGAGGATGAGGTAGGGATACTTTGAATTTAGGTGTCTACATTTGCCCCTTTTTGTTGTGTATTACCTCTAGGATGACAAGTACCTAAGATGACTTCTAATTTAGAAGATACAAACATTACATGTGATTTTGTCTTAAGATGGTGTACTCTTGTGACTATGGAAATCATGTTTGCAGTAGAAAATAATTCATCCTTTATGCAGAGACTCATTATGTCATATTTTATTGTAATTAATAAGAATAACCCACCTCCTTATGCAAAATTAGTTCGTTGCTTGATTTCTGGATTTGGTTTTAGTTTTTATAAAACTCTTCCTTCAGAACAACATTACCTTGGATCAATTCCATTGATCCAAGGTATGATTTTAATTCATAATTTTGTGATCATAACAACCAAGTCTATTAGATCAGTTGATTGATGGATTCGATTGTGTTAGAGAATTAATATGGTCTTCATACCCTGTAGCATGATGTATACTGATGTCATGGTTGGTTCTTCATTTAATGGATTGTGATGCTTTCTTGAATGATAACCTATTTTTAACTATATGTTTAATGCTAAGGACTATGTCCTAGAACTAAGCCTAACCTATGTCTCTTTGATCTTTTGAAATTAGGATGTTGTGACTTAACCTAGAAACCTACCTATGGACCTATGTTGATTTCCTAAACTTATGTTAACCTAACTAAAATGTGGCTAACCTAAAGGGGGCCTATGGAACACATGGACATTGGGTGGTCGGTGGCATCGGTTTCAAGGTAATTAAATGAGGTTTAATGCATCCTTATCTTTTTCTACCACTAACCTTGGCAAGGGCATTGGAAAATTTGGGGAAAGCTAAGTTTTCATCTCCATTGAAATTGGTTGCATGCAAAATTGAAGTTATTATTCGCCAAAAATGGAGATGGCGGTGGTGTGGAAAAGGGAGGAACTAACAGTACTTTTCATTTAAAATTTTTGAACTTGGAAAAATAGCCTAGGAAAATGCATGAGGGGTTTTGCATGGTTGTTTTTCTCTTTAGTTTATTTTTGAGCTCGATCTTTGCATGAATATTTTTCTATTCGTCAAATCTCCAATTCAAATCTTGCTTGACTGGTTTTTTTTTCATTCATGTATCTATTTTTGGACTCTATAAAATCTATAAGAAGATATTAAATTACTTGAAGTTGGTTGACATTTCTTGGAGAAGAAGAGGTTGATGAAGTGCTGATTATAAATCTTCTACAAATCAAGGAGACTCTCTATCAGGCATGATAGGCTCTTCCCATTAAGTTGTTTTTCTTTTACTTAAATTTTTCATAAAAACAACTCTGCTCTTGGAAACAATTGATTTATGTTTGGATGATTGATCTCTACTCTTGGGGATAAATGGGGTTTTGTTAAATGTTTGATCTTACTTTGATGCTATGATTGTTTAATATGTTTTACTATTTGACTACACTGTATTATTATGGATTATCTATTATGGGTTATGATTCCTTGTTTCAAATTACGAGTTATAGTTAACTTCATTGGATTTTGATATGAGGTTATAACTATTGTAATCTTGCTGAGCTATGTTAAAATCATGAGTAACTCATTTTCTTAAATTTTTGGAACTTGTTTGATGGGATCTTGTATCACCTCTGTGAAAATACTTCAGTGTTTAAACTGTAGAGTAACTTAACTAATGCTTGAGCCTGAATGAATCTTTGTGGGAAATATACTTTTTCGCATCTAATTTTAGCATAATATTATGAGTTATATTGGGTGTAAAAAATCTACGATCATGCCAAAATTTCTTTTATCACTCTATGGTTGTGATTCTAGGTTTTGTCCTCACCTTCCTATTTTGGTCGTCTGTTCAAATGTTCAATAATAAAGATGCATTTGTTTTGAGTTTGTCCTAAAAGAAGCTTTCATTTGTTAAAGACTTGCTAATAGATTTTTCATTCGCCAATAGAGGTTTTGGAAATATTATCCATGTTAGCTCCTTGAAGGGAATTATTGCTTGGGAAAGGGTAATTTTAAAGAAGTGTTATTTTGTTATGATCTTTTGTGTATTTGAGTAACCTCGAAATTTAGATAGCTATTGCTAAAGAAAGGAAAATGGTCTTTGAGTTATGGCGTATTATTTTTATTTTTATTTCAACTTAAAGGTTGGACAACTCGATGGTATTGTTGATGTGTTGGGTTTGCATGTTTCTTTACCTTGACTATCAATCTTGGTTCAACTCACTCTGATTTTAGATAATTGTGCATTGATGAAAAATAATCAATTACTCCTGTTGGATTTCAATATGTTGATTCATTTCCTTATCTATTTTGGGTCCCAGTTGGAGGGTGGGTTCTGACTTGCTCTTCGTTGAATTTTTCCTTAGCATCCCTGTATCTTGTGGGAAATAGTTTTTTTATTATGTAAAACTTGGTTACTGTATTGTCTCCTGGAATGATGGAAGGTGATGAATTGCATTGCTCCTTGTTCTTTCCTCTCTCCTAGTTTGTTGATCATTCAACATGAATCCTAATTAGATCTCTATTTTGGGATTTTGGTTTGGTACGTTTTATGAATGACTTTGTATATGTATACGTTGTTCATTCTTGATTCTCTTTTGATCATTCAAAGGTAAAATTGGAAAGTGGTCTCTCCTTCCAATTGTACTAGGACAGGTTAGTTGAAGCTAAGGTTACATTGAAGAATTTTTTTTTGGTTGGAAATATTCTGAGTAAGTCTTTTATTTGGTGAAAAATATTTGAATGGTTGTAGGAGCTATAGCTGATTGTTAAATCTCTCCATTCTTCTATTTTGACTTAAACCTTGGTAATGACATATCTCATTTGGGAATGTGTTGTTGATTCCAATTACATGTCAAATTGATCTCATCCTTTGTTAAAATCTGTTTAGTGTGGAACTTGAACTTGGATTGGTTTCTAACTCTGAATTGAGTTTTAGGATTCTTTAATTAGAAACTCTTTCCTTATTATGTTGTTGTTTCATCCTAAACTTATTCCTATGTTTGATTTGAACTTGGCATCTCTTATTCTAGGATGGAATTAGGTGAAATAATGTTGAGATGGAAATACTATTGTGATATATAAAGAGATAGTAAGGATAGTTATCTTCTCATGATAAATAGGATTAATTGAGAAGTGAATTATGTAAAATGACAATTGAAAGGAAAATTGTGATTTGATGAAATAAGTACTTATCTGGATTAATGTTTTAATTCTTTTTATGCAAAACAATAGTTGAAAGTTGAAGTTGATATATATCATGATCTATTCTTAATTATGATATGGTTTATCACCTTACCTCTCTCTCATTTGTGACTAGTATTTATTTTTGGTATGTCTTTCTGTAACGCTTAAACTATTTCATAAAAGTAGAGTTCTCTTTATGAAACAATTAGCTAAAAGCACATTGTTTTAATGCTTAGTGCTTATCATGCTCAGTTCAATGAACTAACCCGTGCTAGAAATTTTGCAGATGGACTTCATAAGTGATGAAAGGAGAAAAGATATTTTAGGATGTTACTTTTTCTTACCAAAGAGACTGGATCTTTTATGATGAAATATGGATCATTATTGAAATGTATTTGTTGGAAAAGAAAGTTGTACTTGTAATTGATCATTTTGTTTCTATTTAACACTAGAAATGTTTGCAGTGTTTGGAATTATAATGTATGAATCCCATTTTGATGAATGAAAGAGTTGTGGGTTTGTTTGAACTTGATGTGTAATCTTTGTGGGTATTCTGTGAATGGAAATGATAAGATTATCTCTAATTGTTTTTATATATAAGTAATAAACCCTCTTGGGTTGGTTTAAAATGAATTAGAGGTTAAGGGTACTAGATAAACTACCCTCTTAATTAAATGTAACTTATTAAAGTTGACATTCGTGATTGGAAATTCAACTAAATCACTATGGATTTACTAAAACAATGTATGTGGGTAAATGAAACCATGATGATAACTTGTAAAATACTATGGGGTTATAAATGAACCTTAATCCTTTATAAGAAAAAGGGAAGGAAACTTCCCTACAATGATTATTAGTCTATTTTTAAGACCTCTTGGAAATAAATCTAGAGAGTTATCTTTGATAGTGGAAGGTGTGCTTCCTCTTGATGAGTTCCTTAACTAGAATAGGAATGTAGAAAAAGGAAATTAAAGGGATTAGACTTCATTCCATTGAAGTCTAATATAAAAATAATTTTATATGAAATTATGTAAGCTAAGGCTTGGGTAGGTGAGTAAATAACAACATTATTATGTATGTTGAATATGTATGTGAAACATAAATTAAAATGTTAATGGATAAAAATAAAAAATTATGAAATGGTTAGGAGGAAGATGTATCTACATACCAACTCTAATTGCAGTTTTTACTTGTAACCCTAATGGTTAATGAACCTAGTTGTTCAGTAGGGCTACTACAATTAACCCTTAATAAGGAAAATTAATAAGTCATTAACTTATTCTTTAGTATGTTCACCTAGATGAGGAGAACTCAGTTGGATGTTGGCACACGTCAATTGCTTAATGGTACCTTCATGAAGACTTGGGTCTTCATGAGGATACTGTATTATAGTTGACATGTTGCAACACCCTTCAAAGTTTAATCATCTAGATCTACATAAATATGACTTGGTCATAGTTCTACCCTAGGTAGAGTTAGGGGTATGATCTAGTGTCAGGGTCAACTCACAATGACTTAGGGTAACTAGACACATGCAATCAACTTAGGTCGATTGGGTATGTATATGTACCATTAGTAACCGTGAGTAGTCCTCCATACTAGACTATGTTACTAACCTTGTCTAGGGTTAAACCTTGAAAAAGTACACCGATAGGAGTCAATGAAGACCTTTTTAAATAACGAGATGAAGTGGGGTAAGGGACATATTTTGTTTGATGAGTATGACATCTAGGAATATAAAGATTAACAATATGTTCAAAAATCTTTTTCCAAAGTATCGCAAGCTACTAGTTGCGTTGTCTTATGTCACCTAGTTTAAGAAGAATAATTTTAGATGAATATTGGTAAAAGATATTTCGATAGGCCTCTTAAACAGAACACTTAATACTCCAAAAAGGGTAATGGAACCAAGTATACAAATCATTAAGTTAACATGAGAGATCGGTAGCTCACTGAGTCATTTACAGTTGCATATGGTTTCTGTTATGAGATAGAATGGATGATAGTGTGTGTTCTAAATTATGTTAATTTAGAATAGAGAGCATATGTAAAAATAAATAAAAAATTTCCCTTGGTTCTAAAGTCTTAAAATGGGAATGTTACATGTTGAGTGGTTTACGCTAGTAAGCCATGAGACAAAAATAATGAGAGGAAGAGTATGATGGGGATCGAAAAAGGTAGATGATGATGCCAAGGAATTTGATGAAACATTTAAAAAGGTAGATGATAGAGGCGGGTGGGTGAAGAAAAATGGGTAGCATGATTATCGAGGAAATATGCCCTAAGAAAAAAGGATCTTAATAAAAATTAAAAATATAGAGGTGACTCCAATATCACATTGGTAGAGGATACTTACAGTCTCAACAGATATGGGTGAAAATGCTCTATGGGCTAGTGAGTGGGTGAAGATAACTACAGTATGGATGCAAGAAACGATGACCAATGGGTCATAGGAAAACATCAAAGTATGCACAATTAAATTTAAAAGGTATGTGAAATCCTTCATACACGAGGAATCAAGTGAAAAGGTATGCATCCACAAGGGATGAGGATAAAAATTATGGTGCCCCAAAATTGGACACAAAAATGGCCCAAAGGGGGAGTAAATATTGTCAAAAAGGAAAAAAGAAACCAAATACCCCAAGAGGGTAAAAGTATGGCTACAAGGTGGAATTTAAATTAAAATATGCTTCCCAAAGAAGGGCACAAATATGGCCACAAGAGTGGAATTTGATGGTAGAAATGGATAGAATGAATGTTGAAATAAATTTCCCAAGGGGGAATAAATATGGCCTCAAAGGAGGAATTTATGCACAGATTATACAAGATTGTGAGATAAAATGCCTAAAGGAGGAGTAAATATGGCCACAAAAGTGGACTTCGAGATTACAAAAGGATAGGATCATAATATTGAAATAGAATGCCCTACGGGGACAATAAAGATGGCCACAGGGGGAATTTTAGAGTAGATTAGATAGGATTAAATGTATGATTAAAATTCTGGAGGGAAAAAAGTATGGTGACAAATGTCGACTTCAAGATGACAAGGGGAGGATGTAAAATATTGAAACAAAATTCCTCAAAGGGAGAATATAGATGGGCATAGAGTAAAAAATGATTATATAAAATGCCGAAAGGGGGAAATATTTATGGACATAAAGGAAAATAAGGGAATGAGTGATTAAGTAAAATTCCCTAAGGCGAAATAAATTTGGCCAAAAAGTAAACTTGAATGTAAGAGAGATTAAATAATGTTGGATGATGTAGGATAATATGTGACTAAAAATGACATCCTAAGGGTATGAATGACACCACGTCATATCAAGGAACATGCGAGGAAAGGATCCCTACAATTGTGTTAGAGTTAAATAAGAAAGGGATCCAGGTAATGCAAGGCACATGTGACCAAAAAGAAGTTAGTATGAAACTAATGACAATTGGTCATACCAAAGATCATAAGGAACATGGATGAAATGAACTTATAAACCTAATGTCGAAATGAAAAAGGGGTTTGAGATGTAACTTGTATGTGGGAAGAGGGTTCTCCAAAAGTGGTGTTCCCTAAAACTATGCCCCAACTCTGGGAAGGGGAAAGAGAAAACTAATCAATGCGGGAAGCTTTCTTAGGATACTAGTAAAATGGAAGGATGATCAATACGGGAAGCCTTCATATTCCATACTTAAATAGTAGCCATCCTTCGAGGGTATGGTCCACTTTATACGTGTGATATAGATGTTAATAATAATATATATGATAGTCATCCTTCGAGGGTTCAGTCTATTTATTTGATTCAATTTTGATTTCATGCATTTGAGTTTTTTTCATAAACAACTATCCTTGAAGATTAGTCTGTTTGTTTTATAACTTTGATATTTTATCTTCCATGATTTTTTATGTTTACATTGTGGAGATATAGGACTAGCTAAGTAGACCACTTAAGAGGGGATAATGAATCTACAAAATACACCCTTGGACCCTTTGCATGGCTCTAAAAGGTGAAAAAGAGGGTGATTGATGTAATGACCATGGAGTTCTCACCAATAATGGATAACATATCCATAAATAACATGCTATGGGTAGAGGCGTGGTGCCCATATTCAAGGTCACATCTATGAACTGATAGTAGACCACACAATTCCAAATCATTACAATGAGATTTGAACAAGGCTAAGATGGAGGAGGAAAAAAATTTATGCGCAATTTTTTTATGATTTGAGGATAGGGTGACGTTAAAGTCACAGTAAGATAGTATGAGGGTTTGTAAAGATGAGATATGATAGGATAGATAAGAGAAGATAAAAACTATTTGTTACCCATTAAGAAAGTAAAAATATGTTTCTCTACTGATAAAATTAGATTGTCCCTCGAGAGAGTGATAAAAATGATCACAATGATGGATTTGGGATGGGAATATGGTGTCAGGAATAGGCATGAATATGGCCAAAAAGGTGGAATTCAAATGAAAAAGTAAATTCTCCCCCTAGGGGAGGAAAAATATGGCCAAAAATGTGGACTTGTGATGGGAATAAATTATCTCTCAATGGAGAAACAAGTATGGCCACAAAAGTGGACATAAAATGATATGAAGAATGGTCCCCCAATGGAGGGACAAATATGGGCAAAAAAGTTGAATTAAGAAAAAAAATGAATGGTACCCCAAAGGAAGGACAAATATGGGTAGGTGATGGGATAGGTAAGGGTGGAGGTGTTTAAAGTATCATATTGATCACATGAGGATTGAATGTGTAAGATGTGAAAGGTAGATATGGATTGGTCGATGGTGGATTTAGGAAGGGTTGTATGAAGATACCCAGGGGTGGAGATTGAATTGGTTGTGGGATTGTGTAATGTTGGAAAGTGGGATCATAATAAGGTGGCTGGGATTAGATGGGAAGGTTTGATTATTGAGGCATATGAGGCATGGGAATGTCGATAGATGAAAAAGCTTGGACATGTATGGTAGATGGAGTATGGATTTCACCGATATATAGGTGATGGAGGTGTAATAGGATCTACTGATTGGTAGGATTAAGAGATGGCTTTATGATGAAAGTAATCATAGATGGGGCTAGAAGGAGACAAGGATGAGATATTGATCATGGTAGATGTTTGAGGAGTGGTAGTAATTGATGTGATAGGTATGGGGATTGTAGTTAGGGTTGATGTAGGTGTAGGAGAAGTGTTGGATGGTCTTGGTTGTACAACATAAGGAGTGGATGGATAAGGATGTAAGGAGGCTTGGTGTGTTAAAGCCAAAGGTGATGTTGGATATGATGTTTGGGGTTGGATTGAAATATTTGATTTTTATGGAACACAAGGAGTGTGAATGTTGGTGGATTGGGGTAATTAGATGGGCACTCTCTTAGAAATACCAGTTGAAGTAATAATAGTGTTCATATGAGAATATGTAGATGGAATTGGCTCCTTTGGTTGAGTGGGTTGATAGGATTGATAGGTTTCATGGGTTTTACGATACATGAAGTCATAAATAGGGCTAGAGGGAGGCTCAGGGGTCTACAAGGGAACATGAGGTGGAGATCTAACCAATCTAGGTGTGATGGGCTGATATGAGATAGGAGAATTGGATTTGGAGCGAGTATCTATTTGGATAACATGGTTGTTATAGGGTTGAGATATCCAATATAGAACCTCAAGATTAATTTATGATGTGGTAGTATCATTAGATACATCACATTGTTGTATTGTCGATTTTTAAAAGGTAGTACCATGTCAAAAATATTAAAACATGTCAAATAGTAAATTATTTATTATCGGGATTATTCATTACTAGGTAGGATGATGTTTATATATGTGTATTTGAATGTGTGAGTTTTAGGTTGTGTGTGATAGGATATGAGATGTATCAATTTAACCTCTTACTTAGACTATGTGAGTAAGAAGGATGCAGAAAAGAAATGTTCTTTTTAAACCAAATTGAAGTGTGATATTTTGATGAGGACACACATAAGAAAGGGAAATACAATGCAGAAAGGAGAAAATATAGAAAAATGAGGAATACATAGATAAATATTTTCCTTTTTATATGAAATTAAGTGGGAAAATCAATCTAGCAGTTGAACCAACACGAGAAAACAAGAAGTAGGGCCTCATGCTGCGAATGTTAGTAGAAGACAAAAGAAACAAAAAGATAGAAAAAAATATAAAAGGATCACTTAATGGGTGGTCCCACAGTGTATGCACAAAAATGTATCTAATTTTTCATTCTTTTTTAAATCTAATGATCTATAACTAAAGAAAACTAAATAAATTGAAACATGGGGTGTTTAAGGTACCTTAGATGTGTGATGTGGATGAACAGTGCAAAATGATTTACGAGATCATTCTTTGCGGTTGATGAACCTATAAATAAGACAAACTAAGAACAAGATTAATTATATATGATATATAGGGGTTCCCCGAACAAAGTTGGATCCAATAAGTGTGATCTTCATTTCACGGATATAAAACCCCATTTTAAATAAAAAGGGAAGTAAGGGATGAAATAACATATAACATGCGAGAAAACAAAATACTACTAAATCTGAAAGTAATTAAGATTTTATCTAGATACTAATTTAATATTAATATATTCAAATAAAATGTTATGTGGTCTAATCGACAATGAATGTATGGAAGAAAATAAACATGTGACCTTCAACCACACTTGACTCCCGAGGTCATTCCCGGGAAGCCAGTGTAGAAAATATGAATGGCTAGGTGGTAGTGAATATGGTAATGGAGGATAGTATGTGGATAGGTTGCCAATACATTACAAAACCTATAAATTGCAATGGTGGAATCTACTCATCAAGTGTGGTGAAAGCCTTTATAACCTTTTTTTTTTTTTTAATGTAAAAATTGAAAAGGATGGAAACACAAAGACTCTAGTCAATATAAAGCTCTAGAGATATCCTATCTATTGGTTGTGGAACTCATGGGAAACTAAATGGGGCCTTGTAAATATGTCTAGACAAGGTCATGGAACAATTAAAAGTGAGATATGTGATTCTATTTAGCTTTATGGATGTTGGCATGTTCGGTCAAAATGAGAGGGCTCAATGAGCTTCTTCATTTAGAATGTTCAATTGTCTAATGATATCCAATGGCAATTGAGAGGTTCAAAAGACTAAAACTCTCAATCTGGTGTCTACATCCAATTAGTTCTTGGTTATGTTTGGTTTGGGAACCATAGGATCACAATTGTAAATTATTTCTGGTTTTGGTCTCTCTATATTCATTAGAATGATCAAGATCCTAATCCCAAGGGTGGTTATGCATTCTAAGCTCAAGGGTGGTTTAGTAATCGTAATACTTGATCAAATGCAATGTTTAGCACATTTAGTTGTTCTATTCTCTCGGGGTATCAGGTCCAAGTTTTGAGGAAAAGAAGACAGAGTCTTGTATTAATATCTATGAGTAGTTCATGTCTGTTTGGTTACAGGACCAATGCATCATAGCAACAAATTTTATCTTCTTTGTGGACCTTTGATGGTCATAGAGATGCTCAAGGTAGTCTCAGTAATTTGGTTGATCGACCAATACTCAAATGCTTTATCGTCTTCAATGTTTAATGTGTCTAGTTATCGGTTGATTCTTTATATGTCTCTAGTTGTCTTAAAAATGTTATACCTAATGCCTTTATCTATGTCTCAAGCAAGTGGAACCGCTAGATTTGGTTGTGGTATTACTGGTTTGAAGCTAAAATCTCTAGGTTATTTAGGGCCCGTAATTTTCATATGAAATGTGATTTCATATAATTAACTAAAATAAACTAATAAAGAAAAGCATATCTAAACTAGGTTTTTGTATTTTCTAGAATATAAATGAACAAAGCAAATGACCAATTAATCTAACAAACGAAATATTTTTGGACTATATTTATGGTATTTTAAGAACAAAACTTCTAATATAATAAATGAACCTAATACAAACAATTAACAAGGTGTAGCTAACTATTTATGCAAATGGTGTTAGTATAAATCCTCAACAATTAACTAATTGAAATATTTCAAGTAAACCCTTCAATCTTACCTAAAAACAAAGAATAAATCACATCCTCGAGAAGCTATTATTCCCTTAAACTTCCTAGTAATGTTGAAGAAAAACTTTATAATTTGATCTGATCTACTAATGACTTGATAATTGAAACGATGAAAGGATTGTTAGAGTAGGTATTTACCTTAGCTCAAGTTCACCGAGGTACATTATTTACCTTTATTATATTTATCCTCACCCACTTATGCGTGTGGATATTTTATTTATCTATTTATATATTAGGAGATATTATCTAGTTATTAGGCATAGTTCCCCATTGAAATCCTTAGCCCTTGGTCATATAATTAAGCGGAAAGGATTATGGGTTTTAACTTCTTCGAAAAACTAGTGTTCACTAGAGAATATGAAAAATTTCAGTACTAGTGTAAATTTGATGAGTGTATGGGTTTGATAGGAACTTATGTAAGTGACGGTATTTTTTTTCATTTGGAAAAATATGACTCTCCTTTCAAAATTTGAGAGAAATTAGAGGAATTATTTAGTAAGATGGATCATATGAGAGCCATGAAACTTGACATTGAGATCACCTCTCTTAATCTTGAATATTTTCCAACAACTATAGACTATCTTACCAAGTTCAAGCATTTGTCTACATAGTTAAAGGGAGTGGAAGAGATAAGAAAGATGAAGAGTGTGTTTACATGATTCTATCCAAGTTGAGAGGACCATTCCAAAAATTTCTTCTACCTTTTTCTCTAGCATGGATGCCTTAGGTGACACATTCAAAATGCCTAACTTAGAAACATTTTGTGAAAGAATTACTAGGGAAGATTCCAAATTGTCTCACCTTGATTCTTCTACCTCTCAAAAGGAATTAGTTGCATCTAATCCTAAGGGAAAGGGAAAACCAAATAGTAAAACTAAATCCACACCTTCTCCATATCTAAATGCTCCCAAACCCAAAGAAAAAAACTCAAAACCCAAGGATTCTTCTTAATCCAAGAATAAGTCTATTCGTTCATGCTCTTTTTGTGGGGGTAGTAATCATGAAGAACATAGGTGTTATAAGTGAATGAAAGCCTTACAGGATGCGGTGAAGAAACAAAAAAATCTATCTCCACACTACCTCCCTCTAATCAACATGGAAAAACACTTAATATTGTTGGGAGATCTGAGTCATCACTTGCGAGATAGTTGGGTTATAGATTCTAGTGCTTCTCATCACATGACTTCTTCTAAGGAGTCTTTTGTTTCGCTAGTTTTGAGTTCTACTTCCAAAATTGAGGTTGGAGATTATTCCTTTATTTCTGTTAAAGGAAAAGGTGATATACAATTTGATGGTGGAAATATCCAAGATGCACTATATGTTACTAACATCACTCCAAATTTGCTTTCTTATCTCAAATTTTTCATTCTTGTCAAGAAAAATAATGGATTTTACACCACATGGAGCAAAAGTACAAACTTTGTTGGAGCCTCATTCACTAGTTTCTTAGGGTATTGTTGATCATAGTTCTAGACTATATCACTTTGAGGGTTTTGATGACACTTCTTCTATAGGGACAAGATTGGTTTCTCATGCAGATTCGAGAGTAAGCTCGGCATGAAAGATTTGGACATCTCAATTATAGATATTTGAAGGAGTTGAGCACTCATGGTATGGTAGATGTTCTTCCTAGAGTTTCTTCTCTTGAGGGAGTTTTTCATGGTTTTGTATTAGGGAAACAACACTAAGATCATTTTCCTAAGAATTTGTCTAAGAGATATTCTTCACTACTTGAGCTTGTGCATAGTGACTTGCTGGTTTTTCCTACCCCATCTTTCAATGGAGCTAAGTATGCACTTACGTTTATTGATAATTTCTTGATGCGTACTTGGTTTTATTTTCTCAAGTACAAAAGTGATGGTTTTTCACACTTCAAAGTCTTCAAGGCTTTTGTCAAGAAACAATCTTCTAGTATCATAAAGAACCTTTGTCTTGATAATGGGTGGCGACTTCAGCAATGATTTTTCGACTTTTTGGAAACTCAAGGCATTATTCACTAGCATTTTGTTCCTCATACTCCACAACAGAATGAATTAATAGAAAGGAAGAATAGAACTTTGAAGGAAATGGATAACTGTATGATTTATTCTAGAGATTTACCTTCTATATATTGGGTAGAAGCAGTTAATTGTGCTAACTACATTCAAAATCACACACCACGAAAGCACTTGAGCATTTGACTCCAGAGGAATCTTGGTCCAATAGTAACCCAAATGTATCATTTTTTTGAGTCTTTGGGAGCCAATCTTGGGAATTTGTGCTAAAGAATAAAATTAAAGCTTTGGATAAGAAGATTAAACCCTTGATCTTTGTAGGCTATTCTGAGGACAAGAGAGCTTATCTTCTTTTAGATCTTGATACACATGACATTATTTTTCGAACACATGTTCAATTTGATGAGTGCTTCACTCCTCATGATTCTTCATCTTCTTCCATGCCTCCTTCTTCTTCATCTCATCTTGAGGATCCTTTCTTTGAGGAGGTTGATGAGGAGGTTATAGATGTCATTGAGGATCCTATTCCCACTAATGTTGTCACTATGCCTAAGTGGGCTTGTACTATAGTTTCTGAGGCAGCACCTTTCATACATGATCTTCCACCCACTAGGCATCATCATGCACATTATACAAGTTTTAGAATTTTGTGTCAGGAAGTTTCTAAAGATCCACAATATTTTTCAAAGGCTCATGGGATATAGGAGTGGGATGATGCAATGACATCTGAGTATTATTATTTGATAAAGAATCATACTTGGGATTTGGTATCTCTTCCTAAAATAATAAATATGGTTTGGTGTAAGTGGGTATATCGAACCAAAAACACAGCCGATGGGTCCATTGAAAAGTATAAGGCTCGTCTCGTTGTAAAGGTTTTTCACAAGTTTAAGGTATTGATTACTCACGAGTCTTTTGCAACTATTTCCTAGATGGATTCTATATGCCTTGTACTTTCTCTTGCTGCATCACAAGGGTGGTCCGTATACCAGATGGGCGTGAAGAGTGCCTTCTTACATGGAGATCTACAAGGGAAAATATACATGGAGCAGCTGGCTATATTTTTCCAAATTCTTCTCTTGTTTGTATGCTTGAAGGTCTCTCTACAGTCTCAAACAAGCCCCTTAGGCTTGGTATGAGAATATGGATTCTTTTCTTCTATCTACTAGTTTTGTTTGTTGCCACTCCAATCATACAGTGTATCTCCAACATGTTGGTGAGGATATTGTGATACTTTTATTGTATGTTGATGATCTATTACTTATTAGAAGCTCTTCTTCCCACATTCAGAGTATTCAGAGGGCTCTTTCTACACAATTTGACATGAAAGATCTTAGGTTATTGCATTATTTCCTTAGTTTATAGATTTCTCAAATAGATTCAGGGATTCATTTGAGTCAGCAAAATTACACCCATGATCTTCTTCGGCACTTTGATATGGCTAATTACAAGCCAAGTCCATCTCCTTTTCAATCTATATTTACTCTTACTTCCACATGTACCACACCATTTTGTGATCCTACATTGTATAGGAAGTTAGTTGGGAGTCTCATGTACTTGACCCATACTCACCCTACTATTTCATTTACGGTAGGGGGCTTGTATCTTGGTTTACAAATTCTCCTTAAAGTAGTCACTGATAGGATGCTAGAAGGATTTTGCACTATTTTGACGACACTTCCCACTTTGGCCTACACTACACTAGGGTTTCTACTTAGTTTGTTGGGTATATAGATTCAGATTGGGTAGGTTTTATTGATGATAGGCATTCCACTTCTGGCTATCATTTTACTTCTGGTTCTTCTCTAGTTGTTTGGGCATGTAAAAAGTAATAGGCTATTGTAATTTCATCTTTAGAGGAAGAGCACAGGGCAATAGTTACTGATGAGTCACAGATTATTTGGATTTGATAGTTATTGACGAGTTTGTATTCCCAAAAGATTCGCCAACCTGTAATTTTGTGTGATAACCAAAGTAAAATTCACATTTCTCATAACCCGATTGAGAACCAAGTGGACCAAGAATATTGAGATACACATCTACTTCATTTTCATCACATTCAGGATGGAGTTCTTTACTTGGAGTACCTTCCAACTTAACGCGGGTTGCGGACATCTTTACAAAGCCTTTTGCATCACCTCACTACCTTGAGTTGCATGGAATTCTTGGGGTTTCAGAATTTGTTCTTGGGGGGTGTTCGTGAGAACATATTCCTTCTTTTTCTTATTTCTCTTTCATTCTAGCAGGATTCTTTCCTTCTTTGGTTTGATATTTCTTCATGGATATATTGTACATAAGTACCTCATCGAGGCCTAGTTTTTGGGACTCATCTGTGGACATGCCACTTCTATTTTGGCCCCTATCTTCACTTGAGGGGGTGTTAGAGTAGGTATTTACCTTATCTCATGTTCACCTAGGTAGATTATTTACCTTTATTGTATTTATCCTCACCCACTTATGTGTGTGGATATTTATCTTTATTTATTTAGATATTAGGAAATTTTATCTAGTTGTTAGGTATAGTTCTTTCCTAGATCTATGATATTGACTATATCCTTGATGTGTATTTCTCTCATAAATCTATGGACTTGACTAGTTCTTTGATGACTAGTTCTTTCTATGATTTATGGCTTGATCTATGGCCTTTAATAGTTCTTAGATTGTTATTCCTTACCTATATAAGCAAGTCCCATTCTCATTGTATTTCATTGAGTTCCATAATAATATATGATGTTGTTTCTTATTTAATTGAAAAGGTTTATGTAAATCTATTCGCAAATTACTTTCATTTTATTGATCATGGTGTTTGATTAGCATATATTTTCTTGGCTTGGTACGATCTGGTTATCGTTCCTTTTAAGGATTTATCTATTATATTTGATATGATATTTGAAATGATAAATTCAAAATTGATAATTTCATGAATGAATCAAACAACACCTCCAACCTGGATATTGTAAGAATTATGGCAAATCTGGTTGTAAGAGTATTGTCCCCTTAGTTTATCCTTTCAATCTTTGTGTCCACATGAGTCCAATGGATAAGAATGCGAAACAAAAGAAGAAGAAGGATATGGGAGACACAAAAATTGAATTGGTGGAAGAGATCAAGAATAATTAAACAAATATTAGCTTTGGCAATTTCCAACAAGAAAGGCAACAACTTTACAATAACAAGAATAAAAAAATTCTCTAGGTTTTGCTTGCACACAAGCATGGTATTTATAGGAATTTAGCTGGGCAATGGTTGAAGCCATTTGGTAGCTAAAGGAGGACATAACAAAAGTGAAGAGGGAGTTTAAACTATTAAAAACCATCAATCACAAATAAAAGTGCAAGAATAGATTTCCACAAGGAAGTTGAGCCTGGAATCATCTAAAAGAGACAAGTAATGCGTTTAAAAAGGGAAGTTAAGTGAGATAATTCCATGTCAAAATTTGAGTGAACTCTCTAGAAATTGGCACATGACTACCATCTTGTGCGGGGTAGTGGTTACAGGACCGCCACCTTTCCCGGGGTGGTGGTTGGAAAAATCGACCTAAGCGGGAGGCGACCATAAAACCATCACCCAAGCGGGGTGGTGATTTTGACACTAAAGGTCAAAAGTAATCTAAAATGTAGTGGGAAGCTAGGAAAAATATTGAGAGGCTAAGTAGGGAAATATATACTACAAATGGGTTTTGGAGCTCAAACATCTTCCGAAAGGATATGAATCATCATTGGGGAATTTTATAACCATTTTTTGACAATGTAGCACATGTAATTTTGGGTGTGTACATATTTCCCCCTCAGAGAATCATTTTAGCCATGAAGAGGCATAAAACATAGATTCTAAGTATGGCGTTCTCGAAATGGGGAGTTAGAAGCTATACCTAATATTTCCATGTGCCAAAATTTCATCATTCAAATTCCTAGTACCTACAAAATGAAAAGAAGACTCAAGTGTAGATAGAAAAATTATCAAAAAATAAATGCTATTTAAGTGACAAGAGTAATTACCATTTATCCATGGATATAGAAGTATACATGCACCAAATCTCTAGCCTTGCAAACACATACGGTCAAAATGAGGTCAAAAAACATGTATATTTATAAAATGAGATCATTTTTAAATTCATTTGCACATATTTGATTAGCGATTTTTGAGCTATGGACCTACGGTGACCATTTTCGATGAGAGTACAACCAAAATGTTGGTTACAAGAACCTAATCATGCCCCCATAAGTGAGAAATCAAGCTACATGGTCTAAGGTTGGTTTTTCTCATTTGTTTATTTTGAAACCTAAAATATAAAAATGTCAAAATATTTTCCTATGAGGTTTTTTTTTTTGAAATTTCTTGTTTAAAACTAGTCCCTCATTCTAGTTAAGTTTGCTACATAGTTTAAAATGTGAATTTATTTCTAGTTTATCTAGACTTAGATCCATAGATGGCAACTTGGTTGACAAAATATGGTTTAAGGTTTTAAAATCTCTTGGAATTTGAACATTTAACTCATTTTTCTTTGGTTTTATGATTTTATTGTATCCTTTATTGAATGAATTGCTTTTAACTTTCTAATTTGTTTGTAAAGACCCCTACACCTTACCCCATACTACCAGGTAGGAAGCATGGGATCATCACCAAGGATAAGGCATAGGTGATTAAGGGCACTTCTCTCCTTTCCCTACCTCACACAACTAGTAAGAGAGGTAGGATCAACACCGAAGGTTGGAGGGGAAAATAAATGTGTAAATAAAAATTTTCTGTTGATTAACATTTGACACATATATCTAGGTATAATGTTTGGAATGTTATTATTTCTAAAGAGGTGTATATGGGATAGATGTGACACCGTGAAGCTTCTAGAACATAGAATAGGCAAAGACACCTAATCTAGAAGAAACTATGAGTAGAACCAAGTATGCAGGCCTTGGTATGGTTACTATCAAAGCTTTTTCTTATCTTGCTTGAATTGATGAAATGATTCAGAAACCATTGATGATATTATAAAAATTTGAGGAGATATGATTTGAATTTTTTTCCAATATTTTTAGAAGTTTTTAGGAATTGTTGTAAGAATAAGTCCCTTGATTACAAATTTTACAAAATGGGATAGAAAATGAAAATGCAATGCGGATGCAGTAATATACATATGGAAATGCTAATAGATCATGCGTAGTATCTCTTTAGGTGAAGAGAGTTGATGGATTTTCCAAATTCCTCACCCTCTAGTGTACACAGGTGATATGCCCCATTCTTGTAGTCTTCTATTACTCAATATGGACCCAACCACTTGGGCCTAAATTTCCTTCCCTCACTAGTCTTCTTGTCTATTCGGTTGTCGAGTCTTAATACTAGATCTCCCTCATATATCTCATGCTCATAAACTTTCTTGCATTATTTCTGAGCCATTCAATCAGCATAAACACTATGCCACTATTTAGCATTGAGCATAGCCTCATCAAGACTTTCTAATTGAGAGATTCATGCCTCTTGATAGCCTTCCTCTCTCATAATTCCTTATAGTGAGATACAAAGACTAGGTATTTTGACTTCAAGTGGTAAAACCACTTCTGCACCAAATACCAAAGAAAAGGGTGTTGTCTCCTTCATCATTCTTACTGATGTTTGATAGGTCCACAAGGCTAGAAATAACTTTAAATGCAAATATCATTTATTTTCTTCAACAGATCTTAAGGAGAATGGACTTTAACATCTTGTTTGTAGCCTCAACCTATCCATTGGCCTGAGGATAATAGAGAGAATCCATATGATGATTTATTTTTAACTTTTCACACAATTCACATACTTCCTCATTTTTGAAAGACGTGCCATTATCAAAGATAATGACTTGTTAGACCTTGGACCTACAAATGATTTGGTTCAGAATGAACTTAGTGATTACACATCCAGGCATGGTGGTAAGAGGCATGGCCTCTACCCACTTAGTAAAGTATTTTGTGGCCATGATTATGAAGTTATGGCCATTTGTTGATGAGGGAGAAAACTTCCCTATCAAATCTAGGCCCCATGTGGAAAAGGGCCATGGTGTTGCAATTGGTTGCAGAACTTGTGTCGGTATGTGGATTTCATTGGAGAACTCTTAACATTTATAGCATTTTTGCATGAGCTCTAGCACATCATGTTCTAATGTGGGCCAAAATTATCCCATCTAATGTATCTTTTGAGTAGTGGCGTGGCCTCCAAAGTGACCTCCACATACTCCACTATGAGATTCATAAAGAATCTTCTCGGATTCTTCTTCGTCAACACATCTTAGAAACATTCCATCAAAGGCTCTGTGATAGAGCACTTGCTCCAAGATCACATACTTAGCGGCTATGACACGTAGTCATCTTCTCTGTTGTGACATTTCCCCTTCAGGGTATGCATGATCCACTATGAAATTAATAATGTTAGTGTACCATGGGCATGCATAAATAGGGGGTTTGATTTCAACGTAATATACACATTCATCAGGGAAGTCCAAATTAACTAGATTACCTCCATCTAATGGGTTGTCAGCCAACCAGTCTATAATGATTTTTCCTTTGACAAACTTTTTATTAAAAAAATTAGCTCAAACTCACCCATTAGAGTTATAAAACATCCATATTTCTTAGATAAGGACCCTTGTGTGAGAAATTTCCGCAAATGATTTGTCTTGACAATGACTCTTGTTTCTTGATTAAGCATGTAGTGTCTTAACCACTTTGTTGTAAAAACTATGGTAAGGCACTCTTTCTCTTCTTGAGTATATCATGTCTCATAGTTGAGAAATGTTCAACTAATAAAGTAGACCACATGCTCTCATTTATCATCATCCTCTTGAGCTAGCATGCAAGCCAATGAGACATTCATAGCCCGTGAATATAAGATTAAGGGGCGATCTAACTTAGGAGGCATGAGTGTGGGAGGGGATAGTAAGAATCGTTTGATTAAATCAAATGCCTCATTTAAATTTTCTATATAATCATTAAGGCAATATTTTTTCAACAAATTGTTTATTGGATGAAACTTCAAATTGCAATGGGATTTATGAGAAAATACCTAATGCTAAACTCATCTAATGGTGGGATCATTTCCAATACTGCTCAGATTTTTGCTAGATCTACATCAATCCCTTGTGAGGAGATAATGTACCCCAGTAATTTTCCTCTCGTCACACTAAACACACATTTTTCTAGATTTAGAGTGATATTGTATTCGATTAGAAGAGATAGGATGACACAAATAAATTCGGGGTGATCGAGCATTTTTGGCCTTATCCAGGAGATCATCAACGTAGGATTCCATAATATTATGAATAAGATCATGGAATATGTAATTCATGGCCTGTTGGTAAGTTGCTCCTACATTTTAAAGTCTGAACGACATGACTGTGTAACAGTAAGTTCCCCAAGGAGTGATAAATGTGGTTTTGGTATGATCTTCCTCAGATATTTTGATTTGGTTATATCTAGAAAACCCATCCATAAGGGATAACAACTCATAGCTAGTTGTTGCATTAATGATAAAATCGATATATAGCGTGGGAAATCATCCTTGGGACACACTTTGTTAATATCCCAAAAGTCAATGCAAATACAAATCTTTCCATTCTTCTTGAGAATAGGGATGATGTTGGATACCCACCGTGAGTAGTCAACTAGTTTGATGAACCCCACCTACAGGAGTTTCATCACTTCTTCTTTTACCATGAGAGCCACCTTGGGCTTCATGGGCCTTGACTTCTACTTAATAGGCTTAGCATTTGGTTTAGTGATGAGATTATGAACTGCAACATGAGGAGCAATTCCTATCATTTCCTTGTAGCTAAATGCAAAATATTTTAAATGTTCCTTGAGAATTTGTGTGTGTATCTCTATTTCCTCCAGAGTTAGAGAAGATCCTAACTTCAAAAAATTTGGTTCCTCCTCTGTCCCAATGTTTATATCAATCATTCCTTTAATTAAAGAGGCATTACCCTCTTCAAATTTAGGGGGGTTAGAGGTATCTCTAAGTTCCCCTCTTCTTCTACCTCATAGACCTCAAGACCCTCCATGGAGGAAGGTTCCATTGTGGGATCTCCAAAGTAGGAGGAAGAGTGAGGAACGAGAGAAAATCCAATCTTATGGTGAGTGGGATGTAAATCCGTGTAGGAATTTAGATACCCTAGGATTGCTTCATCATTTTTAGTGTAGTCTAGGGTGATGGGCTCATTCTCAGCTTCTACATGTGCCAAAATTTAAGTTGTTGGAATCTTGCAAACCAAAGGCTCGACACGAATTGAAACTGTAAGCTTGTGTCTTCTAACTCTTTTCTTGGAGTGAAGCGAGATGTAGAGGTTGCAATGGAATCAAATAAGATATTTTGTTCTCGAGGTATAGCTTTAATTGAAATGAAATCAAAATACTTACTTAATTCCAAGACAACAGTCTTATAAAATTGTAGCTATTCAATCCTAGTATGATATAATTTAGATACCTAATTTACAACTAGTTGTGAATCCCCTAGCACCCTAATGTTATGAGAACCCATCCTTTTGGCTACAATGAGACCAAGAAGGAGAGCCTCGTATTTTGCACCATTATTCATGCACTCAAAGTTCAACTTAAAGGTGAAAGGCATGACCTTCCCCTGAGGAGAGGTAAGAATCATGCCTTCCCCAATGCCAAAGCGACACTTTTCTTTGTCATAATTTAAATTCCAATAGTTACTTGGGAAGACTGACATTGGATCATCTTTGGTGTCATCCTCCTTCACTTCCGAGACCTCTACCATGCATACTTCATTAGTAGGGAGAGATTCGAGTCCTAGGGCATGTCCTATACCCATGGAATCAAATAAAAGGAGAAGGGGTAGGTCATTCTCCAAAACATGACTATCTTTGTTGTCATTCTTGTTGACACTGTCTCAATGATTATAGTTTCTTCCTTTATAGTAGGAACTCCTTCAATCAAACCCATAGTTTCTAGTTCCATTGTAGGAACCATATTTTCTTCTAGTGTTGAGCTTGTAGGTTTTTTAACTTGTTTTCAAGAAGCTCAAACTCAGAATGAACCCCTAGCCTCTTCTTTAGATTATCTAGATGTATGTCAAAGGGTTTTGGGTTACCTTGTACTGAATACCTTCCTAAATATAGGAATATTACTCCATAAAATAAAATGGAGGGAATCACCTTCATACGAGATTAATCAAAGGATGGACGAGGGTAATATTATATTTGTTTTCCCAATCTATAATATAAAATCCATTTAGAACCATCTTAGGTCCAAGGGTGACAAGAAAAACTACGGTTCAATTAATTTCGCTTTGTGGATGTCATATCCTCTCAATGTGTTTCATGTTGAGGAGAAATTGGTTTCTCCGTAACCTAAATTTTGAAGGAAAGATAAGGGGACTATGTTGACCACTTCCCCATCATCAATCATCACACACTTTACATAGTTATTGTAGATCCAAACTTGTAAAAACAAGGTCATATCACCTCTATGAGATATTTCAACATCTGTGGGCATCTTACTGATGTCAAATATGAATCCAACATCTCTTTCAAGATGCCCTAGAGGATAAACATCAAAGTCTATATGGTTTATCTATGCTTCTAGAGGAGGGGTGACATTAATCAAATTCCCAAGACCTAGTGCTTCTAATAAAGTGGCTCTGTGAGAAGGGAAATTATTTAACATATCTAAGAAGGAAATGTGAGAGAAGGTCTTGGTTAGGTCATTGATCAAGTCATAAGCTCCTACTGGCTTTCCCAATGTTTCATGAATGTCATCTGATATAGTCAGGTAGATTGGGATAGGCTGCGAAGAATAGTCCTTGGTTCTAGTGGCCACATTTATTTGAGGCTCGATATCTAGTTCTACAAGACCCATAATCTTACTCTGCTAATGCCCATCCAACAAAGTGCAAATGATGGGTTTTATGAAGTTAAATATTCTTGATCATTGGTTCCTGTACGATAGAAAAGTGACATGTGAGGATGATAATCGGTAAGTGACATTCCCCGTACCCGACCTCCCAAGGTCATGCCGAGACAATCGGTGGTTTGAAATGTGGGTGACTTAGATGAAGTCACAGCTGGGATTATGGTAAGTTTTCTACGATAAAAAGATACAGGTGAGGATGAGAATCGGAAAGCAAATTTCCTAAAGCTAACTATAGGAGAATCAGTGACTAAGATCTGGTAGTGTGATCTCCTGGTAGCTGGAATGACAAAGGGGAGATTTAGAGGCTATGAACGGGTAGCATAAATTCCCTATGGTTTATCCTCCTAACTAGGATCTAAGTGTTAATCTAGTTTTGAAGTCTTTGAATTAACTTAAACTGTAAATAATAATTTATACTACTATTGAAAGGGAAACTGATCTAAAAAAAATACACGATTAAAACATTATAATTACAAACAAAAATTAAAATAATTTTATACTAAAACTAAACAAGCAAGATAACCTAGTGTGGTTATTCACCTATGCAAATGTGTGAATCTAGATGAAAGATAACTAATTAACTTAATTGAAAACCTTCAATATTACCTCATAAGTGAGGAACAAATCATATCTTCTTAGAAGCTATCATTCCCCACAGCTTCCTGTAATACTTGAAAGCAAGCTTTAATCGAAATAAAATGATTTACTACTCTATTTGATATTGTCTAACTATAACTTTGATGATTTAAACCTAGATTTTATAGAGGAGAGGTAAATCCATTCGTGTTGTAGCTTGTCCCCTCAATGTGATCTCTTCATTCTTATGTGTTCACATGAATCCAAAAAGAGTAGGAGTATAGTGGCATCAGTGAGAGAAGGCACCAGGACAATGGTAATTTTAAGGTAAAATGGCACGAAGCACAAGTAGGAGAAGGATGAGGTAAATGAACTAAGCTTGACCTATGCAATTCCTACTAGGGTCATTACAGAAGTGATGAAACAAAATGATAAATAGCAGGTACTCAAACAATGAGCAATAGAAGCTTAAGAGAAACACAATGAAGTACAAGTAGAAGAGGGATGACACAAGTGAACTGATCTTGGCCTATGCGATTCCTAGTAGGATGGTTATAGGTATACAACGAGGCATAACTAAATGTTCAGGGTTCTAATACATGCTAGTGGGATTCTTCTATGCAGTAGGTAGTAATGAAATGATTCATAAACAAACTTGGAAGAGATAAGAAAAGAAATATTTTGATCAAAATCTTCTCCCTAGATCCTAAACTTTTGTCTCTCTATATCTATTCCCCATATCTCTCTCTCTATTACTTAAGTGCAAGCATGCCTATTTATAGAATTTGCAATCATCAGAAGACAAGTTTGGATTGAACTCCTCTATTATAAACAAAGAGAAATTACTATTTACCAGGTCGCTAAAACTTAAACGCAAGCAAGATTGGTTGAGAAATGCGACCGCCACTTGAATTTTTCGTTGACAAAAGCATCGTAAAGTTTTAGAAAACACGCACATTACCACCACCTTGCATAGTGCAATGGTCATAGGACCTCCAATCTATCATGGGTGATGGTTACAGGACCACTACCCCGGCAGGGTGATAGTTACATGACCGCCACCCTAGCGGGGTGGTGATAGTTATAGGACCACCACTCTCACATGGAGGTGGTCCTGTAACTAATGACAAAAATGCAAGGAAAAGAGAAAAAATGTTAGAAAAAACATGTAGAGGATGGAAAAGGATTTTTGGGATGTAAATGTATACTTGGTGAGATTTTCTAGATTCCAAACACCTTGTGAAGAGATCTGAATCATCATTGGGGTTTTCGTAACCTCTTTCCGATAGTATAGTATATACAATTTTGGGTACGTACATATTTTCCCCTCAAAGAAGAGTTTTAGCCATGAAGAGGCATAAAATAGTGGGTCTGAGTATGGTGGTCCCGAAATGGGAGTTAGAAGCTATACCTAACACGCCCATGTGTCACAATGTCACCATCCAAATTCCCGCTATCTGTAAAATGAAAAGGGGACTCAAGTGTAGATAGATAAAATAAATCAAAAATAAATACTAAATTAAAATGAAATGAGGACTCACCATTTGTACGGGGATAAGAACTTACCTCCATTGACATTCCAAATCTAGGAAAGAACATTCAAAACAAGGTTAGAATGTTATATATATACAAAATGAGCTCATTTTCCTATTCATTTGCGCATATCGATTTGGTAATTTTTGAGCTTTGGGTCCATGGTGATCACTCTTTTTGTTTGTGAGTATGATTGAATTGGAATGAGATTGGGAATAGTATTTGTTTTAGGATTAGCTTTTTGCTATTTTTGAATGCTTTTGAGAAGAACTCCTAAGAAATTCGTAACTAGAGCGGTCATAATGGGCCTTGAAAGGGTGGATAGGTAGAGTTCCTTTATTGCTTAGTCTCCATTTTGTGAGGCATGTATGATTTTTTTGGTATTTTGTGCTTATTGCAAGCATTTTGACCATGCCTAGTGCATGATGGTATTGTATGTAAAACATGATTCTTATATATATATATATATATATATATCTTTCTAGATCTTCTTGTATCTAGAGTTTTTGTGGTTTGTTTCCCATGTGTACACTAGATGTTTTTAGAATCTTTGTTTTTATATGCTTTTCAGAATGTATGCAATGGATGACAAGTGATAACAAGTGTTGAACAAATTTTTCTCTTTTATTTGTTTTTGTAATGCTGATATGTGATGATGCAAACATATTGTAGTACTGAAATTTTGGCTTCTTTGGGAAATGTTCGTTGCTTCTTTTTGTTTTGGAAAAATGTGATGAATATGTAGTGATAATAAGATGAACTTGCCCCATTCCTAACTCCATGCAACTAGTAAGATGTGAGGGATCAACACCAAGAGTTGGGAAGGGTGCAAATTTTATGAGTTTGACTAAATGGAAATGATGAGAGAAAGACAAGGTATTGACATAAATCAAATTTAGACCCGCGTACTTACTCTTACTCGAAACTACTACATAGTTCAAAATGCAACTTAATTTTTAGTTTATCTAGACTTAGATCCATGGATGGAAATTTGGTTGACAAAATATGGTTTTGAGGATTTGATCTCTTTGGAATTTGGATACTTAATTTCACTTAATATACTTTTTGTAAAATATTAATATTCACTAATTTGTGTGAATGGACCCCCTACACCCTGTCTCATACTACTGGTAGGAAGCATGGGCTCATCACCGAAGGCAAGACATATGTGAGTAAGGGAACTTCTTTCCTTTATCAACCTCACATCACTAGTAAGAGATGCGGGCTCATCACCAAAGGTTGGTTGGGCAAAGAAGTGTGTAAAAATAAAATATTCTATTTTGTTTAATATTTTGTTTTAACTTGACATTTTTGATTTGTGATTTTGGATTATCCTTGATTCAAAGAGATGTAAGCAGCATACATGTGACACCAAGAAGCTTCTAGAATAGACCGTAGGTAAGAACAACTTAACCTAGTAGAAAAGAATGAGTATGACCAAGTATGCAGGCCTTGGTATGGTTTTTGTCAAGACTTTGTCTGTCAAATTGATGAAATGATTTTGGAACCATTTGATGATATTATGAATATTGAAGAGATATGATTTGAATGATTTTTCCAATGTTTTCAGAAGTCTAAAATAAATTACTTGAGAATAATTTCCTTGACCACAAAATTTACAAAATGAGGGAACAAAATGAAACAACTAAGTGACTAATGCAATGTAGGTAGATATAATATACAAATGGTGATGTTGATGACCTATGCGTAAAACCGTTTAAGATGCAAGGAATTGACAATTTCATTGAATTCCTCACCTTTTAGTGTACACAAGAGATACGCACCATTTGTGTAGTATTTCATGACTCGGTATGGGACCAACCATTTGGGCCGAAATCTCCTTCCTTCTCCGGTTTTCTTATCAATCCGGCCATCTAGTCTTAGAACTAGATCTCCCTCGTATATTTCTCATTCGTAGAACTTTTTGTTATATTTCCGCACATCTAGTCAGTCACATAGGCTCTATTCCATTGTTTGGTGTTTAGCCCGGCCTCATCAAGGCTTTCTAGTTGAGAGAGGCGTTCCTTTCTATATGCTTCTTCTCCCAAGATCCCTTGTAATGAGATGCGGAGACTAGGTATTTTGACCTTAAGTAGGAGAACTGCTTCTTACCCTAATAATACCAATGAGAAAGGGGTTGTTCTTGTTGGTGTTCTTATTGACATTCAATAGGCCCATAAGGCCGGGTATAATTTTAAATGACAATCCCATTTGTTCTCCTTAACTGTTTTGAGGAGAATAGGCTTTAATGTTTTTTTGTGGATTCAACCTGTCCATTGGCTTGGGGGTAATAAAGAGATGTCGTATGATGGTTTATCTTGAATTTACTACATAACTCATGGACCTCATCATTCTTAAAGGATGTGCCATTATTTGAGATAATGACTTATGGGACACCATACCTGTAAATGATCTTATTCAAAATGAACTTAGCGATTACAAAACCTGGTATGGTGGTAAGAGGCATGGCTTCTACCCATTTGGTAAAATATTATGCGGCCATGATTATAAATTTATGGCCATCTATTGATGAGGGAGAGAATTTCCCTATCAAATCTAGGCCCCATGTGGAAAAGGGCCATGGGGTTGTGATTGGTTGCAGAGCTTGTGTTGGCATGTGAATCTTGTGGGAGAATTCTTGGTATTTATGGAACTTACACACAAATTCTATGGTGTCATGTTCTAGAGTGGGCCAGAAATAGCCCATCCGATGTATCTTGCAAGTAGTGTCGTGACCACCAAAGTGGCCTCCACATATCCCACCATGGGATTCATAAAGAATATTTTTGGATTCTTCCATGTCAACACATCTTAAAAGCATTCCATCGAGGGCCTTATGATATAGCACCTATTCTAAAATAACATATTTAGTAGTGATAATTCGTAACCACCTTCTTTGTTGTGATGTGACACCTTCTGGGTATGTATGGTCCATGATAAAATTGAGGATGTCAGTGTACCAAGGACATATAAAGATGGGGGGTCTGGTTTTGATAAAATATATGCATTCATCAAGAAAGTCTAGATCTACCAAATCACCTCCATCTCACGGATTGTCATCTAACCAATCTGCAATGATTTGTCCCTTAACAGATTTTTTGTTTACAAATGTTAATTCAAACTCACCCATTAAGGTTATGAAATTTCCATCCTTTTTAGATAAAAACCCTTGTGTGACGAATGTCTGTAAATGATCTATCTTTATAATGACCCTTGTTTCTTGATTTAACATGTAATGTCTTAAATGTTTCGTTGTGAAGACTATGGCAAGGTATTCTCTTTCTGCATGTGTATAACATGTTTCATAATCAAGCAACGTCTAGCTAATGAAATAGACTGCACATTCTCATTTATCATTGTCTTCTTGAACCAACATATAGGCTAGTGAGACATCAGTAGCCCACGAATACAGCATCAAAAGATGATCTGGTCTAGGAGGCATTATCATGGGAGGAGATAACAAAAAGTGTTTAACTACTTTGAAGGTCTCGTTGCATTCTTCTATCCAATTAATGCTATAATATTTTTTTAATGAATTTTTGATTGAATGAATAACAAAAATTAAGTCTAGAATGAACCTTCGAATTACACCGAGTTTCCCAAGAAATGATCTGATACCAGACTCATCTGATGGTGGAATCATTTGAAGAATAATCCAGATTTTGGTTAGATTGCCATAAATCCCTTGTGAAGATATAATGTAACCCAGAAGTTTGCCTCATGTCACACCAAATATGCATTTCTCTAGGTTCAATGTGACACCATATTTAATCAATCGTGAGAGAATGATACAAAGTACTTATAGGTGATCACAACGCTTTTTGGCTTTGGCCAACAAGTCTTCCATGTAGGATTCCACAATTTTATGAATAAGGTCATGGAATATGTATGTCATTGCTTGCTTGTATGTAGCACCAACATTCTTAAGACCAAATGGAATGACAGGGTAACAATAAGTTCCCCAAGGAGTTATAAACGTGGTCTTGGCTTGATCTTCCTCAGATATTTTAATCTAATTATACCACGAGAACCTATCCATGAGGTACAAAATCTTAAATATAGTTAGTTGCGTCAAATAATGAAGTCAATGGATAACAATGGGAAGTCATCTTTGGGGAAAGCTTTATTAATGTCCCAAGTCTATGCAAATGTGTATCTTCCCATTCTTTTTTAGAACAAGGACGATATTAGATACCCATTGTGAATAGTCAACTAGTTTGATGAATCCCACCTAGAAATGTTTCATTACTTCTTCTTTCACCATGAGAGCCACTTTTGGTTTCATTGGTCTCAAATTTTTTTAATTGGATTTACATCTAGTTTAGTGACAAGATTATGTAACACAATATGTGGTGAAATTCCCATCATTTATTTGTAATTAAATGTGAAAGCCTTTTGATGTTCCTTGAGGATCTGAGTATGTATTTCTATCTCCTCTAGAGTTAGCGAGGATCCCAAATTCAAAATCTTTGGTTCTTCCTCCGTTCCAATATTTATGTCAATCGTTGCTTCGATTAAGGAAGTATTGCCTTCTTAAAATTCAGGAGTTTCTATCATGGGGGAGAATGAACGTGTAGATATCGAGATTATTTTGCGGGGGAGATTCTATCATGGGATTTCCAAAATAGGAAGAGGAATGTGGGATTAGGGAAAAATCCACTATGTGATGAGTGAGATGTAGCTCCACATAGGTGTTTAGATATCCAAGAGTGACTCTATCGCTATCAAAGTGATCTAGGATAGAAAACTCATTCTCAGCTTTTATACGTGTTAGGAGTGGGTTTGTTGGTATTTTACGCACCAATGGTTTAGTACGAAGTGATACCATGAAACTTGTATTTTCCAACTCACTTGCTTGGAGTAAAAATGAGAAGCTAAGGTTACTATTGAATCAGTGAGAAGGTTTTGTTCTCATGGGATTGCTTCGATTGATATGAAGTTGAATCCTTTGGTTAGATCTAATACTACTGTTTTATAGAGTTGTAAGTGTTCAACTCTAGTCTCATATACCTCAGAGACTTTCTTTGCGACTAGTTACGAGTCACCTAACACTCTAATATTATCAACACCCATCCTTTTAGCTATGATGAGGCCAAGAAGGAGGGCTTCATACTCAACTCCATTGTTTGTACATTCAAAGTTTAACTTAAAGGCAAAAGGTAGGATCTTTCCCTCATGAGAAGTAAAGATCACACCTACCCCAGCTCCAAAATGACATCTAGCTCCATTGAAGTCCAAAGTCCAATATTTGTTTGGAAAAATGGATGTTAAGACATTCCTCACATCTGTTTCTTCTGCCTCGGTTACTTCTACCATAAAAACTTCATCTGATGGAAGGGAACCAATTCCTAGGGTGTATCCCATACCCATGGAATCAAATGGTAGGAGAATGGGTAGATATTTCTCTAGTAACTTGACAATTTTTTGGTAGTCCCTAATGATACCGTTTCTATGACGTTAGTCTCATTTTTGAGTGTTGGAATGCCTTTGACTAGATTTGTAATTTCTAATTTTGTTGTAGGTATCAATTTTTTTTGGTGTTGAATTGATTAGTTTGTAAAGTTGATTTGTTGGGAGTTAAAACTTAGAATGAATGCACCGATCTCTTCTTCAAATCTGCTAGGTGTATATTGAATGGTTTTGGGTCACCTTATGCCACAAATATTTTCCCTAGGTGCAAAAATATTATTTCCTAGAATAACGTGGAAGGGATTGCCTTCATGCGGTGTATCCATGGTCGATCAAGGATCATATTATAGTTGGTTTCCTGATCTATAATATAAAATTCATGAGGACTATCTTCTTGATCCTAAGGTGACCGGTAAAACTATTGTCCCAATTAAAGTGGCCTTGAGGCTATCATAACCTCTTAGCATATTTCGTGTTGTGGAACAATTTGTTTCTCCATATCCTAGCTTTTAAAGAAAAGTGAAGGGGACTATGTTAACTGCTGCCCCATCATCAATAATTGTGTGCTTAACATAATTATTGTAAAACCATACTTGTAAATTCAAGGTTGGGTCACCTCTATGTGTAATTTCAGCATCTATTGGCATTTTGCTTATATCAAATATAAACTCAATATCCCTATCTGGCTGCCATAGAGGTAGACATCAAAGTCTACATGGTTTACTTGCATTTCCAGTGGAGGAGTGATGTTAGTTAGATGACCAAGACCTAATGCTTCTAAGAGAGAAAACATATGGGTGGGATAGTTCTTCAATAAATCCAAGAAGGAAATGTGAGAGAAGGTCTTTGTTAGGTCATTAATTAGATCGTAAGCACCTATGGGTTTTACCAATGTTTGTTGAATGTTTTCTTATTATAATGGATTGGTTGGAACTGGTTGAGAAGAGTAATCTCATGTCCTTGTTATGGTTTCTACGTGTAGCTTGGTATCTAACTCTACTAGACCAACTATCTTGGTTTGTGGTCGAGTTCCTGATTGGGGTGCGACCGGTGGATTTAATGAAGTTGAGGCTTCATGATCATTATTTCTTGTCATAACACCCTTGTTCGTCCATTTGGATCTAACCTATTATTGTTAGAGTGATTTGGGAGTGGATCGTTAAAAATCTTGAGGGGTGCATTTTGAGGGGAAGTTGCCCCTGTGTAAGTGTTTGGCATGGGTAATGCAGAATTTGCTAAGAACATATCTATAAAGAGTTGTCTTTGGTCTTCTAGAAAATGTTGCATGAATTTATTGTAGTCACGGAAAGTCGTAGTATCATATCCTTGAATCTCTTAGAAACCACAATATAAGTTGGGATTATAGTTTCGAGGTTGTTGATTTGAAACCTGTTGTGGTCTAAAACCATGATTAGTTTGCTTTGGTTGTTAGAGTTAAAATTTTGAGGCTGCTGCCTTTGGTTTTGATTTTGATATCCAGTTGGGTTTTGATTTGGACCTTGTGTCTGGATTTTCCATTGTTGTTTTTTTTGTTGTTGTTGTTGTCGTGATGGATGATTAAAATCCACCGTGTTGATTGTTGGAGTAAATTTTTTATTTCATTGATTGTTAATGGGTGGTGAAACATTTATGACATTTTCCCTTTTAACCTGGTCTGTTACTCCATCTGTTGTAACCCCATAGTTTTTGTTAAGGATCTTGGGTCCTTGATTGGTATTCCCGACATTAGGATAGGTCGTAGTGTTTTGATTGGGAGTGATTAATTTCCTTTTGTTTTATATGTCTTACGACCACTATCTATTGCCGCTTGATCGATTCGTAGAGGGCACTCTCGAGTACTTCATCATAAGTTCTTAGTGGGAACTTCTGGACTTCTTCCTTTATCTCTCTATTGAGAGAATGAAGGAATAAATCACATAGTTCCATTTGATCCATGTTTGGAGCACTTGCTGATGAGTAGAGGACTATACGCCATCTTTGAATAAAATGAGTAGCGGATTCATTGTGCTCTTGTTTAATATGTAAGAATTCCCTGATCCTTGTTCTTAACAATTTGTTCATATCAAAAGCCTTGATAAATTCTAACACAAGTTGTTTGAACAAGTGTATCGAGGCTTCAGGTATTCTGTAATACCAATCAAGGGCAATACCCTCTAAGGTTTTAGGGAATATCTTAGTAACAACCGCATCCCAAGGGAGCAATTCTCAAATGGCCGTGGCATAGGCCTTGATATGTGCATTTGGATCTCCCTCCCCCTTGTATTTAGGAAAATTGGGAAGAGGTCTTGGAAGCATGACACTTCATATGGTGAAATCTAGAGGTTATTTTAAATATTCTGAGTAAGTCCCTACCGCATAGGTTTTAACCATTGATGGTGCTTGTAGAGGGGGTGGAGGAAAAATGGGTTGTTAATATGGCATGACATGTGTATTTACAGGGACATAAGGAAATCCTTGTAGTTGAGTGAACATCCCGAGAGAGGAGAACATGTCTCCCTGTGGTGATTTTGAATAAATGTTTAAGTAGGGAAGAGCATTGCTCTGATATGGTTTATTTGGTACTAAACTAAGAGGTATCATACTTTCATTTAGAGCAGCATTTGAAAACACGTTTTTAGTTGGTGTTTATTGTGGGTAGTTATATGAATGTTCGGGAGGCATGCCTAACGTGCCTATACCTATGAGGAGGTCAACTTAGTTGGGATGATACAGAGGGTTGGAAGTTCTTGCTTGCCCGAAATGTGAGGTTTGATTTTCTTGAGTGAGTTCTAGTCCTCTAACCTTCTCAACTAAAGCTGAGATGACCTCGATCAGTGAAAACACAGTGTTTTCCCTTAATGGCGGTTGTTATATACCTTGAGGTTGTAGTGGAATATGGTACCCTGCTATGAATTGATCATTACCCTACCAAGCTTCACTGAGAGTATTTCCATAGGTGGAGGAATGGGGGTGTTTTCTTGGAGCAGGGTATCGAGTTGCATTTACAAACTTCCTATAGGTGGGTACATGTTTTGGAAGAATTGTTCACTTGTAGCATAACGTGCTAAGTACTCCTCATCTAAAAATGGGAGTGGATCTGACTGCCTACTGATTTATGGTCTGAACAAAACCCGAGGAGATGAAATGGATTCTCCAGTAAACGTCATATTATTAGAGCACGAGGGCTCTGGTTGTTGTGTTTGTGTGAGCTGATCTAACTCCTCAATTTGGAACAAAGAACTAGAACTAGTTCTTTGAGGAGAATTTTTTGATGACAAGTAGTTGCTTGAATAGTTGTTAGCCCATGTAGAAAGCGAGGGTGATGGTTGTCTATTTGTTTGACCATAATGTGCTTCGATACCTAAGAGAGGTATGCCATATGCATCGTATCCCGACATATTCGGGGGGTATATAAATACCCACAGAATAATGGGAAAGAGTGAAGGTGGATGAAAGAAATGAAAATAAAAGGGGAACAATTTTTTGTTTCACGTCGGGTTCACCAATTTTGTATGATAGAAAAGTGACATGTGAGGATGATAATCAACAAGTGACCTTCCCCGTACCCGACCTCCTGAGGTCATGCCGAGACAACCGGTGGTTTGAAATGCGGGTGACTTAGATGAAGTCACAGCTAGGATTATGGTCAGTTTTCTATGATAGAAAAGCTACAAGCAAGGATGAGAATCGAAAAGCAACTTTCCTAAAGCTAACTATGGGAGGATCAATGACTAAGATCTGGTAGTGTGATCTCCTGGTAGCTAGAATGAAAAAGGGGAGATTTAGAGGCTATGAATGGGTAGCGTAAATTCCCTATGGTTTATCCTCCTAACTAGGATCTAAGTGTTAATCTAGTTTTGAAGTCTCCAAATTAACTTAAACTGAAAATAATAATTTATACTATTGCTGAAAGGGAAACTAATCTAAAAAATACACGATTGAAACATTATAATTACAAACAACAATTAAAATACTTTTATACTAAAACTAAACAAGCGAGATAACTTGGTGTGGTTATTCACCTGTGTAAATGTGTGAATCTATATGAAATACAACTAATTAACTTAATTAAAAACCTTTATATTACCTCGAAAGTGAGGAACAAATCATAGCTTCTCAGAAGCTATCATTCCCCACAGCTTCCTTGGTAATATTGAAAGTAAGCTTTAACTAAAATAAAATGATTTACTACTCTATTTGATATATTGTGACTATAACTTTGAAAATTTAAACCTAGAGTTTACAAAGCGAGATGTAAATCTAGTTGTGTAGCTTTTCCCCTTAGTGTGATCTCTTCATTCTTGCGTGTTCATGTGAATCTAGAAAGATTAGGAGTATAACGAATCAGTGAGAGAAGGCACTAGGAAAATGGTAATTTGAAGGTAAAATGACATGAAGCATAAGTAGGAGAAGGATGGTATAAGTGAACTAAGCTTGGCCTATGCATTCCTAGCAGGGTCATTACAGAAGTGATGAAACAAAATGATAAATAGCAGGTACTCAAACAATGAGCAATAACAGCTTCGGAGAAACACAACAAAGTATAAGTAGAAGAGGGATGGCACAAGTGAACTGATATGGGCCTATGTGATTCCTAGCAAGATTTTTCTAGGTAAACATTGATTCGTAATTAAATGTTTAGGGTTCTAATTCATGCTAGTGGGATTCTTCTATGTAGCATGTAGTAATGAAATGATTCATAAACAAACCTAGAAGAGATAAGAAAAGAAATCTTCTGATCAAAAGCTTCTCCCTAGATCCTAAACTTTTGTCTCTCTATATCTATTCCCCATATCTCTCTCTATTACTTAAGTGCAAGCATGCTTATTTATAGCATTTGCAATCATCAGAAGACAAGTTCGAATTGAACTCCTCTATTATAAACAAAGAGAAATTACTATTTACCATGTGGCTAAAACTTAAATGCAAGCAAGAGTGGTTGAGAAATGCGAGCGCCACTTGATTTTTTCATTGAAGAAAGCTTCGAAAAGTTATGGGAAATATGCACAAGACCACTTCCACTGCATAGGGCGGTGGTTACAAGACCACCCCCAGCAAGACAATGGTTATAGGACCACCACCCTGGTAGGGAGGCGGTCCTATAACTAATGACAAAAATGTAAGGAAAAAGAGAGAAAAGGTTAGGACAAAACATGTAGAAGCTGGACAAGGATTTTTGGGATGTAAATGTATACTCAACGAGCTTTTCTAGATTCTGAACACCTTAAGAAGATATTTGAATCATCATTGGGGTTTTCCGTAACCTCTTTCTGATAGTACAGTACATATAATTTTGGGTACGTACAGTTCCCACTATAATAACCTTGTTTGATCCATTGGTATCTATCTTATCATTATGGGGTTGATTTGGGAGAGGATCGTGAAGATCCTAAGAGGAATAATTTTAGGGGACATTATTCCCATGCTAACATTTTGATTAGGCACAATGGGATTTTCCAAAAACATGTCAACAAAATGTTTTATTTGGTCTTTGTGTAAACATTGTAAAACCTTATTACAATCTCTTAAAGTTCTAGCATCATGCTCTCAAACTCTATGAAAACCAAAATATAATTTGGGGTCATAATCCTAAGGTCTCTGGTTTGTATTCTATTGTGGTCCAAAGTTTTGATTGTTATTCAATTTCTGATTATTATAATTGAAGTTTGAAGCCCATTGCCCCTCATTTTGAACCTGGTTTGGGTACCCTCATGGGTATTGAATAGAGACTTGGGCCATCACTTGTTGAAATTGATATTTTTGTTGTTGTTTTTGTTTTTGTTGTTTCTATTGAGGATGCTTAACATCCATAGTGTTGACCTTGGGCACAAAAATATTATTTCTTTGGTTATTTCCATTTATGTTGTTGTTGTTAGTAGTGTTTGCATTGGGGTGCTAAAAACATTTGGTTTCTTCATCTTATTGGTAACAATGTTAGTTATAACCCCAAGATTCTTGTTGAGGACCTTTGGTCCCTAATTATTGTTAGTGTTGTTATGGTAACCAGAGTTACCTTGGCTAGGAGTGATCAGTCTCTTGTTCATTCCATAGGTCTTGCGACCACTATCTATAGATACTTGATCAATTCAAATATCACCATCCAATACTTATTGAAAGCTCCTCAATAGAAACTTATAGAATTCTTCCTCTTTTTTTTCTTTTTTGGGAGTGAAGAAATAGATCAAAAAGCATTGTTTTATCTATGTTAGGAGTGTTTGCTAAAGAATAAAGGACTTGCCACCATATTTGGATGAAATGGGAAACAAACTCATTATGCTCTTGTTTGATATGGAGGAATTATCTAATTCATGTTCTCAAAAGCTTGTTCATGTCAAAAGCTTTAATAAACTCTGACACAAGTTTCTTGAAAGAATGTATTGAAGCCTCTGGTATTTTGTAATACCATTCAAGAGCAATACCTTCAAATGTCTTAGGGAATATTTTTCCAATAACTAAATTCCATGTGATCAGATCTCAAATGAAATTTTTGTATGCTTTAATGTGTGCATTAGGATATCCTTCCCCTTTAAATTTTGGAAGGTTTGGTAGAGGTCTTGGGAGCATGACATTCCATATAGAGAAGTCAAGAGGTTCTTTTAGATATTTTGAATAGGTGCCTACTTGATTAAGACTCAACCATTGATGGCATTTTTGGGGAAGTGTAGGTGGAATTGGTTGTTGGAATGGTGCAACATATACATTCATTAGGGCATAAGGCATCCCCTATGGCTGACCATATGGGCCTAGATAAGAATACATGTCCCCTCGGTGACTTAGAATACATGTGCATGTAAGGGGGAGGATTATTTTGATATGGATGTTGAGGCACATAGCCAGGAAAGTTTAATTTCTAGATGGCATGGCATTTGAGAATGTACTTCGGCTCGTGCTTATGGGGTATCATATGTAGTATGGGGGCATACCAAAGGGGCCCAACCCATTCTAAGGTATCTTGGGCTATGAATGCCCATGTAAACCAGAGGACCAGTGTAGTAGGTGCTTGGCCATAGTTTTGTGGGTAGAAAGGAATATTTCCTTTCTTAGTATATGAATTCTAAGTATTTTGGGAAATTTCCAACTCCTTGACCTTGTCCACCAATGCCGAGATGACTTCACCCATTGATGGAGTGGTGTTTTGTTTTGGTGTACACTTGTTGAACCTTTGTAGGCTACTGAGGGATATGATATCTTGCTATAAATTTCTCATTATTTATCCACCCCTCATTGGCAACATTTTCCACTATAGGAGGGGTAGTATTATTATTTTGAAGAAAGACATCAACGTGTCCTTCGGCCTATCAAAAGGTTGACTCATGTTTTGGAAGCATTTCTCACTTCTTACATAATGTGCTAAATACTCGTCTAAATGTGGGAGTTGATCGACTACATGCTAATGGGTTGTTTGAACAAGACCCAAGGAGATGAGCCTATCTCTCTAGTAAAAGTCATGTTGTTAGAGCTTGAGATTTTAGGTTGTTGGGTTTGTGTAATTTGATCAATTTCCTTGATCCTTACTAAGGAACCAACATTGGTCCCTTAAGGAGGAGTTTGAATATGGGTGGTTGAATAGTTATCTTCCCATGTAGAAAGTGAGGGTGACTATTGTTTTCTACCCATCTGATAGTTATATGCTTCAAGACCCAAAATGGGTCGGCCGTATCCATCATATCCTGAAATATTCAATAGGTATATAAATAAAATGTAGAATAATGGGAGAGAGGAAGATGGATGAAGAAAGTGGAAACGATCAGAGACTATATCTTCATGTCGAGTTCACCAATTTGTATGGAATAAAATCAACATGTGACCTTCAACCGCACTCGACTCCCCAAGGTCGTGCCAAGGCAGCCGGTGTAGAAAATATGAATGGCTAAGTGGTAGTGAATATGGTAATGGAAGATAGTGTGTGGATAGGTTGTCAATGCAATGGAAAACCTATTGCTTGTAATGGTGGGATCTTCTCATAAATCGGATAAATTCTCTCTAACCCGGTGGCTCAAATGTAAAAATTAGAAAGGATGACAACAGGAGACTCCAATCAATATCAAGCTCTAGAGATATCTTGTCTATTAGTTGTGGAACTCATGGGAAACTAAATGGGGCCTCGTAAATCTATCCAAAGGTCAACGAACAATTAAAAAATAGAGGTACGATTCCATTTAGCTCTATGGATGGTTGGGGGGTTCGGTCCAAAATGAGAGGGCTCGATGAGCTTCTTCGTTTAGAATGTTCCATTTTCAAATTATATCCAACAACAATGGATAGGTTCAAAAGAATAACATTCTCAATATTGTGTTTACATCCAATTGATTATTAGTTTAATTCGGTTGGGGAGCCGTAGGATCACAACTATAAATTTTCTCTGGTCATGGTCCCTCTATGGTCATAAGAATGATCAAGAGCCTAATCCCAAGGGTGGTTAGGAAATCTACGCTTAGGGGAGGACCATTAATCGTAATCCTAATCAAATGTAATGTTTAGCACATTGAGTTGTTCTATCCTTTCAGAGTGTATTGGGTTGGGGTTTTGAGGACAAGAAGATGGAGTCTCGTATCAATGTTCATGATCAGTTCAAGTCCATTTGGTTATGGTACCAGTGGATCACAACTGAAATTTCTCTCTTCTTGTAGACTTTTGATGGTCATATAGATGCTCAAGGTAATCTATAATTTGGTTGATTTGACCAATACTCAAATGCTTTATCATCTTCAATGTTTAATGTGTTTAGTTTTTGGTTGATTCTTTATATGTCTCTAGTTGTCTTGAAAATATTATACCTAAGGCCTTGATCTATGTCTAGAAGTTGAACCGTTAGATTTGGTTTTGGTATTACCTATTCAAGCTAAAATCCCTAGGTTCTTTGGGGCCTGTAATTTTCATATGAAATGTGATTGCATATAATTAACTAAAACAAACTAATAAAGCAAATCAAATCTAAACTATGTTTTTATATTTTCCATAATATAAATTAATAAAGAAAATGAATGATTAACCTAACAAAGGAAATATTTTTGGACTCTTTTTCTAATATTTTAATAAAAAAACTTCTAATCTAATAAATGAACCTAATACAAGAAATTAACTAGGAGTAGCTAACTGTTTGTGCAAATGGTGCTAATATAAATCCTAAATAATTAACTAATTGAAATCTTTCAAATAAAACCTTCAATCTTACCTTAGAAACAAAGAATAAATCATAGCCTCAGAGAAGCTATTATTCCCTACAACTTCCCTAGTAATGTTGAAGAATAAACTTTCTAATTTGATCTAATCTACTGATGACTTGATAATTGAAATGATGAAATTATTTATTTACTTGTATTTGATATGAACTTTGAAATGATAAATTCAAAATTGATAATTGCATGAATGAATCAAACAACACCTCCAACCTGGATATTATAAGAACTGTGGCAAATCTGGTTGTAAGAGTATTGTCCCCTCAATTTATCCTTTCAATATTTGTGTCCATGTGAGTCCAACGGATGGGAATGCAACAACAATAGAAGAAGAAGGATGTGGGAGCAACAAAAACTTGAATTGGTAGACTAGGAAGTAATGCAAGTGGAAGAGTACAAGAAAAAATTGAACTGAGATTGGCTTTGGCAATTTCCAGCAAGAAAGGTAACAACTTTGCAATAGTAAGAATACAAATTTTCTCCAGGTTTTGCTTGCACAAAAGCATGGTATTTATAGGAATTTAGTTGGGAAATGGTTGAAGCCATTTGGCAGCCAAAAGAGGACATAAAAAAATTGAAGAGGGAGTTCAAACTATTAACAACCATCAATCACAAATAGAAGTGCAAGAATAGATTGCCACAAGGAAGTTGGGCCTTGGAATCATCTAAAATGAACAAGCAATGCATCTAAAAATGGAAGTTAAGTGAGAGAATTTTGTGTCAAAAGGTAAGTGAACTCTCTAGAAAATTCACACATGACCGCCACCCTATACAGGGCGGTGGTTACAATACCACTACCCTAACTCGGTGGCGATCAAAAATCGCTTCCCAAGTAAGGTGGAGATTTTAACACTAAATACCAAAATTACTCTAAAATGTAGCGAGAAGCAAGGAAAAATCATGTGAGGGATAAGTAGGGATGTCTAAGCTATAAATATATACTACGAATTGTTTTGGAGCTTGAACATCTTCCAAAAGTATATGAATCATCATTAGGGACTTTTATAATCATTTTCTGACAATGTAGCACATACAATTTTTGGTGCGTATAGTGACCCGCACTATGCAAATGCAGATCGATGGTTACTTGGGAGGGTGGATCTAAACAAAAAGAGCAATATGCAAACCCTATAAGATTTGGGTGTAACATGGTGACTGCAGAAGTTTTTTTAAGCTAGAGTCAACCTACATAAGGATTCTAAGGGAGAAGAAACCAAAAAATGGAATAAAGGAAGGATAATAAAAGGATAGATTATGAATTGGGACCATGGTCAATGGCAACTAGGGTGGGGGGATGATGACTATAATAGGGTAGGAAAATGCCAACTGCAAATGAGAGGAATGGATGACCTGCAAGTAAAGAGCCCAAAAGAGAATATTGATAATGTATCTTTGAGTGCTCTTGATGATGATCTGTCTGCAAAAGGTTAGATGTAAACAAGACATCAATAATATGATGATAAAATAAATAATATAATAAAAATGATGATAAACTCATGCAAGATGACCGTAAGTGATGCAAGTGAAGATGAAATGAGATCTAAGAGGTCTATAGCTATTGCAGGATGATTAGGCACTAGAGGAAGTATACAAGTCACAAGAAAGCTCGGGTATTTTCGTGCATCCCCTTATTTTGGAAAGGAAGAATGTAGTTTTATAGGGTCGATGATGACTCGATGATGGGTCACTTTTTATTACGGGGATAGTTTCCCAATGGGGCTACTTTTGTGATTTTGGTCAAGATTTTGGGCATTTAAGAGTTGGAAGGGTGCTTTAAAGCATGTAGGTAGGAAGAGGATGTGTCATGGGTAATTATAGGATACAAACAAGTAGGATAAAATATTAGAATGACAAGGTGATCTAGGTTAGGATAAAAGCATCCAAAATAGAAGGTTTGTTAGGGCATATGAGATATTAATTGATTAATTAATTAATTAATATGGCTTAGTTAATTAATGGGAATTGGATGGGAATTAAAGGTGGTAGGATACTTAAGTAGGCATTTAAATTAAATTTAAAGGTACCTAGCTAGGACCACGATAAAACATGTGCCTACGGGAAAGTGAGGTAGGGATACCGAATTTAGGTTTCTAGAGGAATATCTTCACCCAATGGAGTTGCCAAAATTTGTTGGTAAAATAATTTATCTTGTTGTAAATTATTGATTTTTCTCCAATAGTGTGGGGCTAAGTCCCTTCTTGTGTATGGGGAGGTTCCCATTATTGAATGTAAACTAACCTAAATATTTGGGGTGGAAAATAGGCCAGGATCACACAAAAACATTTTATTGAAACTGTGGAAAATTATTGTCCAAGTATAAGGGAGGAACTTTCGAAGAGAGAGGTAAAGGGGAGTTTGGGAAATAAGGAGAGAGATGGTTAATGTTGTGAGTAGGATTACAAAATACATATGCAATAACTAGAGTGAGTCCACATCTAATTACAAGAACACAAAAATGTAATTAATGATAAAAATCATAGACATAGAATTCCATTGATTCATTTATCAAATGTGTAAACACTTTTCTTGGTTTTACAAGATTATCATGAATGTAACGTTTGAAAGAGAGAGTAGAGGAACATAAGACAAGAACTAGAAGAATTTTAACTTTTATTGGTTGATGCAAAGAGTGGTAATCTCAACAACACACATTCAATCAACAATTTTCAACCCCTTAGAATGGAGAATCCATTCCAATTTAGAGCATTAAAAACTATCCCTTCCTCTACCCGCCACATGAATCTTTACCTATTCTCATCACTTTTGACCTTTCATATTCCTAGGAAGTGAGTATTTTCCTTATTATTGGAAAAAGGATGCTTACAATGTTTAACTAAGAGTCACTTAAATGAATAGGATAAAATAGCAAAAGTACATTCTTAATGAGAAATTAAAACCTAAAGAGTGAAGAAAGAAGAGAGGGAGAGAGGGAAGGGTTGATTGATATGATGAAAATAATGTTTGTTGATAGAGAATTTTCTTATTCATGATTCTTGAGGGAGAGTTTCTGGAATGAGATCTTGTTGTTTGAATTATTTGCTGAACCGAACTACTACAGTGCCACCTTATCTCGATTCTAAAATGCAAATAAAACTCAACAATTTGATCCTTACCTAGGTAAAATCATTGATATCCTTGCAATGATTGAGCCATATTTTATGATTTCTTGAAATGTTGGATATAGTTCCTCTGATGTTGGAAAATTACTCTATGGTATCTTCATTGAAGGAAAGAGAATCACTTGCCTCTTTCTTCATCAACTCCCGTAGAGGGAATCAATGAGTTCTTTTGATGAAGAACTCTCAATGAGTGGAGGGAATCTAAACTTCTATAAAAATTTAAACACTTCATTCAAAATATCAAAATATTTGTTTCCTCTAGACTCAATTTTTGAGATGGAATATTTAATATTACCATATCTAGCATCTGCAATGCTGACAAAAACTAGAGACAAATTTTCAGCGAGGTGATGCGAGCACACTTTTAATGATAAGAGTGTGAGAGTCAAGGGAGCTAATCTTAGAAACAAGTGGGAGTTCCTCATCTAAGTAGATATTATATTTTTCAATCTCTTTCTTATATTTCGTCACTTTTGAAAAAGTGGAAAGAATATAATTGAGAAGAGGGATAACCTCTAATATTTTTTTCCTTTCTCAATCACCCTTTCATTCCATTTATCATTAGCCTTCCCTTGCATCATATAAATTTTTTCTTTCTTGATCACCTCGGGGTTAAAGCTACGGATTGTAGGAATGTCTTCCATAGGAAGAGGGTGTGTTGAATTGGGTTCCAAGAAAGGTTGAATATAATAATTAAGAGTTTTCACATGTTCCTCGAATTGCTTAATTGTTTGTTTTTATTATTCATTTTAAAGGAGGGTAGAGAATTCCTTAAACAATTGAGAATCACCCTCATGTATTGCTAGTCCCAATGAGATGTAGGTCAATTCATAGTCTGATGGAGTCATATCCTTACTAGGATTTACATTATTTGACTTAGGAAATTATATATTTTGGTTTCATGATACGCCACTGAAGAAGTGAGAAGTTTTTTCGTCCTTCTTCCTCCACTTGGATCTCAATATTTTTTTGATAGATCTAAGGTCAGGAATAAGGGATACTCAATTAACCTATTACATGTACTAGGATATGAGTATCCTAATTATGGCTTACCATATCATTTTATTATGTCATTTATACTTTCTCATGCTTATTAGGTCAACCTTGGTGATGGCCATAACATAGGAATAATATATATAGGGGATTGTAGGTAGTAGTTTAGGAGGATTGAAGCATTTGAGTCTTATTGTATGGTTTAGAGGTTTCCCCCTCGAAGTGGTGAAGCTATTTTAATGGCACATTGAGATAACTTATCTATAATATAGTGTTCTTTGGTGTTCTATTTATGCTAATAATATGAATTATACAAGTAATTTCATTACAATTGGTATCGTAGCTCGGATCTAGGCAAAAATTAGGGCAAAACCCTAATTTTTTGTTTCTGCTATATCTTGCAAACCGACTAATTTTATCCTATTTTTGGTACCAAAGTTCGAATAATTTCAAGTAATAGTACTTGAAATTTCATACTTTTTTTTAGTTTGCAAATGTTATTGTAAATTTACAATTTTTCATAAAATCGCTCTCTAGGCTACAATTTGTGGAATTTTTGAAAGTTATTTACATTTTTGGAAAGGCCTCAAAACAATATTGATAGTACCTTCTTTTTATTTTGTCCTATTTTTCTGAATTTGTATTGAAAACATAAACCCTAGATTTTGACATCATGGTGGGGCCTTCCACAAGATCCAAAAAGAATATTGTCACTCTGGGTAAAACCCTAGATAAATATGGGGTAGTGATTGAAGAGTTAGAGTCAAAAGGGGTAAATACATATTCCTCAACACCTTAGTTGATCATAAGGTGAGCCAACTCGAGTATGAACTGCAAAGTCCCCAATCTGAGATGACCTGTAAAGGAGATAAACCAAATCAATCAATGGTTAGATGATATCATGAAACATATAAAGGGTAAATAGTATATCCCAAATCAGCCCCAACTCAACCAAGGAGGATATTTAGTTTAGAATAATGGGAAAAATAGCCATGTTGGATCACTTTTCTAGCCCAATTAGAATCCAACTTATGCTCAACCACGAAACATGATTCCAAAGTGGAGATGCACAAATTTGATGGGAAGGATCCACTGAATTGGATAAATCAAATGGATAACTTCTTTGAGTTACATCAAACACCATCAAGACAAAAGGTGACCTTGGCATCCCTATATCTTGAACCAGATCAATTTGTTTGGTATCGATGGTTATGTGCTTAGAGGCAGAAGAGTGGTGTCAGTGTCACTTGGAAAATTTTTACCGAGGAGTTGCAATTGCACTATAGATATAGAGTTTAAGATAACTACTTTAGTCAATTGGAAAATCTATGACAAATAGGATCCATTAAATATTATGTGCATCAATTCTAGAACCTATCCTTGAGGGTGGAGAATATTACGAGAAGATAACTTGAATGACTTATTTCTTGGGGTCTTAAGGACCACATTGAGCTTGAAGTACGCATTTTAAATCCACTCAATATTTTAAATTCTATTATCATGGAATAGAGAGAAGAGGACAAAATTATTTGTAGGAGGCAACGTTTCACTAACAAAAGAGATCGTAGTACCCCTTCCCCATCATTTACTTGGCTAATTATACTAACTCCTCAACATATAGAAGAAAAAATAGAAAGGATTATATTTTAACTGTGACAAAAAATATGGACCGGGGCACATAAGTGATGAGAAGATGTTTTTCTATATTGAAGGAGGAAATGAGGATGAATATGAAGCTGAAATTATAGGAAAAGATGAGGAACCAATAGAGGATCACCAACCTACAATTTCTTTCTCGTGAATTGTTAGGTATTATTACTCATTAAACATTCAAGGTTATTGACTATCTCAAAAAACTGAAGGTGATGGTGTTGATTGAATCGGGAGCACTCATAACTTCATAAATAGTAAGTTAGCTTCCCGCCTCAATTATTTTATTTACCTAGCTCTAGAAATGTAAGTTATTATTGCGGATGGTGGGATAGTCAATTGCACAAGAAAGTATCATAGTATTAATCTCTCTCGTGAGAGACTACATGTTAGACTTATCTATGTTTTCTATTTTTATGGGATGGGTAGCTATTGTTTTGAGTGTCCAATGGCTCACAATCTTGGGTACTATAGATATGAATTTCTAATAATTGTTCATAAGATTTCATTCGAAGGAAGGACAATACAATTACAAGAGAAGGTAGCTAAGTCTCCAAATATTATTATCTCTCATCAAATGCGTAAGGTTCTCGGAAAAGGAGTAGATGGATTTGTAGTAAAGTTATTTTCCATAGAGGTATAAAATACAAAGTCTTCAATGTCACCTAATCTTCACAAGATTGTTGATGCTCACTCATATTATTTGATGCAATTCCAAAGGCACTATCACCAGTCAGGGATCCTGATCATACCATTTATTTTATTATAGGAGCCAACCACCTAACATCGACCATATAGATACCCATATTTCCGAGAAAAGTGGGATTGAGAAAATGGTGGAGGAAACGCGTTGAAGGTAGGTATCATCGAGACATATCCAAAGAGCCATTGGTCATGGTACATAGGAAGGATGAAACATGGAGGATGTGTCTAGATTACAGGAACTAAACAAATACACTATCAAAGATAAGTTTCCTATTCCAAGAATTGATAATTTACTTGATGAATTTCACGGGGTTATTTATTTCAAAAATTAGATCTTTGTTTAGGGTACCATCAAATTATAATAAGAGAGGAAGATGTTCATAAAACAACTTTTAGGACTCATGAGGGCCATTATGAGTTCTTGGTAATTCCCTTTGGTTTTACAAATTATCCTGAACATTTCAAAGCTTGATGAACAGTATTTTTAGGCCATTTTAAAGGAAATTTATATTAGTTTTCTTTGATGACATATTGATTCATAGCAAGACATGGGAATAACACTTGCAACATGTAGATAAAGTGTTGGAAGTTTTTGAGAAAGCTAAGCTTTATGCAAATCCATCCAAATTTTCTTTTGGTATAAAAAGGTAGAGTACTTGGTTCACATTGTATCCCATGAATGTCTAAAAGTTGATCCTCGGAAGATCAAAGCTATAGTAGAATGGCTAAGGCCCAAAACTCTAAAAATTTCGAGAGTTCCTTGGACTAACATGGTACTATAGAAGATTTGTGATGTGATATGGTAGAATTACAGCTCCACTCATGACATTGCTAAATAAGGATTCCATCCATTGGACAGACATAACCACTAAATATTTTGAGAAGTTGAAGGAATCCATGTGCACCACCCCGCTTTTGGCTAGTCTTAACTTCTCAAAACCTTCATTTTTGAGTGTGACACTTCAGATCGGGATTGGGAGTAGTTATAATGCAGACGGAAGACTAATTTCATTTTATATTTACCAATTCAAAGGAAAATATCTTCTCAAACCTTTCTATGATAAATAAATTATGGTTATTCTTCATACAACAAGCAATGGAGGCCCTATCTAATGGGTATACATTTCAAGGTAAAAACTGATCATGATAGTCTCAAATACTTTTAGAGAAATGGTTATCATATGAGGAATAACAAAAGTGGGTGACAAAAATGTTGGGTTATGATTTTTAAATCATATCCAAAAATAGTAAGGAAAATGTAGTAGATGATGAATTATCCGTAGAAGGGATACATCCGCATGCACATTACTATGTACAATGTCTATGTTGAAGGCCGATTGAGTGGATGAAGCAATATTGGAATGGGTGAAGGAAAATGATACACAATCTCTAATATAGAATATCAAGCAAGGCTCTATAACATCTAATAAATTTGAGTGGAAAGCTAATACCCTATGGTACAAGGACATGTTATACTTAAGCAATAATTATGAGTTGAAGCGAAGATTCTTGCAGAGCTACATACATCACATGTTGGAGGACACTCTGGGTTTTTGAATACATATCATAGAATAAAAAGATAATTCTTTTGGGAAGGAATCAAGGGTGATGTACAAAATTTTGTATCAGAGTGTTTGGTGTGCCAACAGAACAAAGGTGAAACCATTAAGACACTAGGTCTATTGTAACCATTACCAATTCCTAGCCAAATATGGGAGGAGGTATCCATGGATTTCATCATAGGATTGCCTTGTCCAGATGGTAAGAATGTTATTTTGATGGGTTTGGATAGGCTTAGAAAATATTCACATTTTTGTTCCTTTTCACACCCATTTTCGCCGATCTGATTGTAACTATTTTTTGGAGACAATTCAAAAGCTACATGGAACCCCAAAGATAATTATAAGTGATCGTGATCCTATTTTCATGAGTAATTTTTAGACAAAATTATTTACAGGTTAGTGTACTTAGCTAACTCATAGTTCATCTTACCATCCTCAAACTGATGGGCAAATGAAAGTGGTTACCAAATTCTTAGAGGGGTATCTACATTATTTTGTATCGTATAAGTATGAACATTGGGTTAAATGGGTACCACTTATAGGATGGTGGTATAACACATCTTTTCATACCTCTTCTCAAATGACCCCATTTTTAACATTATATGATCACCATCCAATATCTATCACTTCTTCCTTGAGGATGAAAACTAAGGTCGAGAGATGTTGAGAACCACATTTAGCATCAACAACATGTTTTACCCGGTTTGAAGGAGAATTGGGCATTGGCACAAAACCCGATGAAACAATAAGAAAATCAACACCGTAGTGAAACACATTTTGAAATTGGTGACTGGGTTTTTGTGCATATGCAATATTACAAGAAGATGTCCCTAAAGAAAAATAAAATTACAACAAACTTGCTACTAAATATTATGGTCCTTATCGATTCTATAGAAAATTGGAAGTGTTTTTTTATAAACTAGAGTTGCCTCAATCTTCATGCATACACCCAATATTTCATTTTTACTTCCTAAAGAAGGTTATTGGATAGAAATTTACATCCCAGACAGAGCTACCAAAACTTGATGAGGAAGGAAGAATCATTTTGGAGCCAGAAAAGATTCTGCAAACACATACTAAGAGGCTGAGAACTAGACACATTAAGGAATATCTTATCAAGTGGAAGAATCTGAGCATAGAGGAAGCAACACAGGGAGGATGAAATTTTTTTACAGTAACATCTAGGATTATTCAAAACCGAGGACAATGTTGATTTGATGGGGAAGGGCATGCTACGCCCTTAAACTATTGCTTGTAGTAGGATATGAGTAGCCAACTTGTGGCTTACCATATCATTTTATTATGTCATTTATACTTTCTCATGCTTAGTAGGTCATCATTGGTGATATCCATAACATAGGAATAGTATATATAGGGGATTATAGGTAGTATTTTAGGAGGATTGGAGCATTTGAGTCTTGTTGTATGGTTTGGAGGTTTCCCCATCGAAGTGGCGAAGCTATTTTAATGGCATATTGAGATCATTTATCTAAAATATTATGTTCTTTGGTGTTATATTGCTGCTAATAATCTAAATTATACAAGTAATTTCATTACAAAAAGAGTTTGATGTGTTTTTCTTGGTTTTCTTTCGAGTGATTCTTTAATCGACAGAAATTCTCTTTGGGAGTAGAAATGATGTGGGTCACCAGAGTACTTTCAGGGAGCTTAATGTAGGATCACATCTTGTTTATTATGATAAATATCCACCAAAGGGGAAAGATATAATTATATGTTCCAGAAGAGATGAAGGGTACGATAGATAACTCTTTCTTGACTAAAGAGGATTTATAATATCTATGACAAGCCTTACCTTCTTATGAATATTTCTATAATATTGAACTATTATGCATCCTATTTTCATTATCTTCCTCTTTGAAGGTTCATGATCAATGGATCTTGGTTGCAATTGCAATGTTTCATCCTTGTGGGAGTGACCACACTAATAGGTGTTTAATTAAGTTTTTAAGAGCACTAGACATCAAAATAAATTGGGATGACTTCTTGTTTTGTCATTCATGATACCACACATGAAGATCACCTATTTATTCTTCGTTACTCCATATTACTAGATCAAAATCAAACCTAAGATGCTTACATGCCCTCGTTCTCGATGCTCCCAATGAAAAAGGAGGATCCTTTTATTCTTCACATATGATGGCCTGAATACTTTGATGACTTGACTAGATCACTTCAACTTGCTTCTTTGAGAGGTGATGATGGATTTAAGACATGATGTTTTCTAGATTTCCAAATGAGTTTCTCATTTCACCTATGACCATGATGAAATCCTTTGATGAATATTAGAATCTAATGGGGCTCTTGAAACTTTACAAATTATATTCCATCCTCATAATGTTCCTAACTTTCACCTTCCACGCCTCGATATGCTCTACCTTACTCTCTAACATAATTATGATAAGAATGCTAATTTAGAATCTGCATGGAGAGTTAATATTCATGTTTTATATGTGAGAAAAAATTTCAACCATGTGAGGATGGAAAATATTAGAAAGTTGAGTGTAACTAGAGCCAACTATAACTTTCTACATTGAAAAATGAAACTTTTTTATTTTGGTAGGCGGGACCGAGAAGATGATATTTTGGGAAATTTTGATTTTTTTTACTCAATTTTTTTCTTCTAAAATTCATAGCACACTTATTGATGAGGCCATAAATTGGCCATAAATTACCATTATTTTGTCCTTCTAAGTTACCTTTGAAAGTAGATTTAAATGTAGTCTAAGAACTTATAATTTTCTTAAGATAGAATATAGGATATATATATTGTTAATTCTTTGGAAATATTTTGTTATCTATTTTGTTCACTAATCCTATTGATTATTTGGGAAAAGATGCAAAGTCTTTTGTATGCAGGCCATAAAGGAAAGATAATGCTAGTATTGAGAAAAGTGGAATTGATCATGAATATTAAATTTAAACTCAAATATGATTTCATATTCATATTCCTCTCAAAAAATTATGCAAGTTCAAAAATAAAATCATCTCAATCTAAGATCATATGCAAAAGTTATAACTGTTTTAAGTTAGCTCTAGAACTCATAGATTTAGTTCTGGAACTCACAAGTTTAGTTTCGAACTCATAGGTTTAGTTCTGGAACTTGCAGATTTAGTTTTAGAACTCACAAATTTAGTTCCGTAACTAACAAATTTAGTTATGGAAATCACAAATTTATTTTGAAAACTTACATCAATTGAATAACAATTAGTTCTAGAACTTACAATTCATGGAAAAAGAAGATTTAGTTTTGAAACTTGCAGATTTAGTTCCAAAACTTGCATAAAAGGAATGACAAAGTGTTAGCTCTGAACCTACATCAACAAAATGAAATTTTTGAGGAATTATGAAAAATCAAAGTATCAAATGGGAAATATGAAATATTTTTTGTTCATAGAAATGTTTTTAACAAAAACCTCATTTAAATTTTCTACAAGTTTTACCAATGAAAATAAATATGACTTTTAGTGAGTTGCATCCAAGGAAAAGTGTATCGACGCAGCACTATAAGTTCCATAAATAGAATAAGAAAATTCAAATGGAAAATATGAAAGAGGTTTTTGTTTATAGTAATGTGTTTAACAAAAACCCCATTCATATTTGTTACATGTTTTATAAATGAAGAAAAATATAACTTTTAGTGAACTACGATCCTAAGGAAAAAGTGTATCATATGAGAACTACAAGTTCCAGAAAAACAAAACATAAAAATTTAAATGGAAAATATGAGAGAGGGTTTTGTTAATAGAAATATTTTTAACAAAAACCTCATTCATATTTTCTATAGGTTTTACCAATGAAGATAAATCTAAATTTTAGTGAACTGCAGTCCAAGGAAAAAGCATATCAAACAAGCATCAAAAGTTCCACAATAAAAACAACAAAATCAAATGGAAAATCCGAGGAAAGGTATTTGGTCAAAATCATATTTTGAGGAAAAACCTCCTTCCAATAATGTAGGAGAATAAAATCATTGTGATTCTTGTTACCGAAAAGTAAGGAGAAGATTTGGGAGAAAATCTTCCTAAAATAAGTGAGATAAGACTTTCAATCCAATAATATATCTCTCTCTATATTTTGTGGAGATGAAGATATTAGTTGTTAGGATTAGAATAAAGATAAGATCAGATTATATCTCTCAAAATAAGGAGTTGGTAGGACGTAAAAATTATAAATGTAACCTTCCACACTCAGATATGTAATGTTTTACTACCAAGAAATGAATTTGTTCTTTTCTCTCTAATATTCTATTGTTCTGAGTTAAGATCTCGAAGCATGGTTTAAATCCTCTTCCAAGGAATGAGGTGGCCACTCATTCTAAGGAATATGGATTTGTATATTTGTGTTTATTTATTTTTCCTGTAATTATCATCTTGTTGTGTTGTTCTTCTCTTTGTATTGTAACATTCAGTTTGTTGTAAACTTGGAAGTGTTTCATTTAATTTATATTATTTCCAATTCAAAAATTTCAATTTATGAAAGTGTGTTTTATTCCTAGAAGTTTGATTTCCTTTATACAAGTGTGTTTACATTTTTAAAAGTGTGCATTTTAATTTCCGCGCATGTACTTTCAATTTATGCAAGTTTGGATTGTGTCTAAGGGAGTTGTGTTCCAAGGTCTTCTTCTCTTAATGCATACAACCTTTAGATACCAACCCAGATTGACATTATTAATGCTGATGATCAACGACCCTCATCATTTTGGAACCATTTCCGGGGACACGATATTATTAGGAGATTCATAGTTCTCTAAAATAATATTCTAGTGTTAGCAAAGTATGTGATAGGAAGTATTTGGTAGGTAGTTTCTTTAGACTTTTATTTTTCTACAAGTAGATTAAAATTTCATTTCTGTGATTAGGAATATTAGATTGTAAATATTTATCTCCCCATAAATTAACTTTATGTATAAGAAAATGACTGTGATGTTTGATCAAGAAGGTACAATGGTATGAACAAAGAATTCAGATATGAAAATGGTAGAATATGATATTTAATCTGAAATAGATCAAGTTGATGAAATATCATATGTTATTCTTGATAACCACCACCATTTCCCCTTGTATCAACTAACACACTAGTGATCTTATTACACATAACCTTAGAAAAAAATTGGCTTATCCATTTTGTAATAATGAAGTGGTAGCATTTCTAATTAGCTTCATCCATATTCAAGGATTTCATTAGAGGTAAAATAAAAACCCACTCATAATAAATCCATCAATCCAAATTAGTTTTTCATTCCATAATAAAATTCAATTCATGAACCATATCCATTAGAAAAAAATGTTTTCATATCTTTCAATTCATTCATTTTTGTATATGTTTATATAACATGAAGAAGCAAATATTGTGAATATCAATGCAATCAAATTTTTCGTGCTAAAATCCACAGAATTTCCAAAGTTTTTCTTGGTACCAACTTGCATATTTTTATGCACCAACAATATCAACCAAGGAGAATTTTGGAGGGACCCATAGATACATAATACAATTCATCTCCTGAGATCACTATTTTGGGTTTTGAATATTATATGGTGATTCCAATTCAAGTTGGGCTTTAAAGACCTAGAAATTATCTACATAATTTTTGGAAATCTTCTTGGAGTTACCAAGTATGCAAAAAGGTTTTTATGAGATCTAAGACATTGCTTTATATTTTACACAAGTTGTACTTTGATGAATATAGTTTTATGATGGATTAAATTTTTCTCTCATCCTTCTCATGCTTTGTCATTTCAAAAAATAAAAAAATTAAGAAAAATCGAAAGCTTTCATTGGAAACCACTTTGCGCCAATCAAAGGCAAAAAAATTCAGAAATCTTTGATTGGAAAACTAGTTTGTTGGCCAATCAAAGGCAAAAAAAAAAAAAAAAATTGATTGGAAAACCAACTTACTGGGCAATCAAAGGCAAAATAAAACTTAGATTGGAAAACCAACTTACTGGCCAATTAAAGACAAAAAACAAAAGGAATCTCTTCTTCAAAGCCAATCAACTGTTGCCTAGTGGATTTCTTCTCTGCACTATTTGACCATGTTAACAATAAGATGACAAAGACAACTAGAGGCATGATCAAGTTATTTTGTTCTACTATTTTATTTTTAAGCTTTCTTGTAAATTATTTTACTACAGCTAGATCCACTTTTAAGATATCCAAGGAAGGCAAGATAAAATTCATATCTCCCCTACTTATATGAAAAATATGTGCACCTCTTTGCAATAAAACTTTTAGAGTCTAATTTATTGGTAGTCATGAATAAACATCATGCATGAGGACATCCATGAGCTTAAGTATGGGAGAGAAGGAGAAGCATGAGGTATGCATTTTGATTTTAAATATGAGACACAATAGAAGGAGATCCAAACAAGAACCTACTGTAAAAGAAACAAAATCAAAAGCAACAGAAGGATATCCACACAAGAACCTGATGTAGAAAAAGACAATGAAAACAACAAAGGAGATCCACACAAGAACCTATTATACAAGAAAGAAAATAAAAAATAGTAGAAGGAGATCCACATAAGAACCTGTTGTACAAGAAATAAAATAAAAAACAACAGAAGGAGATCCACACAAGAACCTACTTTGTACAATAAAAAAATCAAAAACAACAGAAGGATATCCACACAAGAACCTATTGTACAAGAAAGAAAATAAAAAACAATAAAAGGAGATCCACACAAGAACCTACTACAAAAGAAAGGAAATTAAAAACAACAGAAGGAGATCCACAAGAACATGTCTTTGAACTATATATGGAATGCATAAATTCATAAGCTCAATGCGGAGAAAAATCTAAGAATATAAGATAATAATATGATGCATGAGAACATGCATAAGATTAAGTGTGGGGTAATGATGAGGCCATAAATTAGCCATAAATTACCATTATTTTTTCCTTCTAAGTTACTATTAAAACTAGATTTAAAAGTAATCTAAGAATTTATAGTTTTCTTAAGATAGAATATAAGATATATATCTTGTTTATTCTTTAGAACTCTTTTGTTATCTATTTTGTTGACTAATCCTATTGATTAGTTAGGAAATGCAGAAGCAAAGTCTTGTGTATATAGGCCATAAAGGAAAGATAATGCTAGTATTGAGAAAAGTGGAATTTATCATGAACAATAAATTTAAACTCATATATGATTTCATATTCATATTCCTCTTGAAACATCATGCATGTTCAAACAAAGAATCATCTCAATCCAAGATCGTATGCAAACGTTATAGTTTTTTTAAGTTAGCTCCTGTACTCATAGATTTAGTTCTGGAACTCACAAATTTAGTTCCGGAACTGATAGGTTTAGTTCTGGAACTCACAGGTTTAGTTACAAAATTTGCAGGTTTAGTTCTAGAACTCGTAGAATTAGTTTCGAACTCGTAGATTTAATTCCGTAACTCACAATTTAGTTCAAACTCATAGATTTAGTTCTAGAACTCACATATTTAGTTTCAGAAATTACATCTAATAATAGTTAGTTACGAACTTAAAATTCATGGAAAAATCAGATTTAGTTATGAAACTTGCATTTAGTTTGAACTTGCATAAAAGGAATGACAACGTTAGCTCTGGAAACTACATCAACAAAATGACAGTTTTTGAGGAATTGTGAAAAATAAAAGTATTCAATGGGAAATATGAGAGAGGTTTTTGTTCATAGCAATGTTTGTAACAAAAACCTCATTCATAGTTTCTACAAGTTTTACCAATGAAGAGAAATATGACTTTCAGTGAGTTGCACTATGAGGAAAAGTGTATTAGACAAGCACTGAAAGTTCCATAAACAGAAAAAAAATTCAAATGGAAAATATGAGAGATTATTTTTTTCATAGAAATGTGTTTAACAAACACCCATTCATATTTACTACAGGTTTTACCAAGAAGATATATTTAACTTTCAAAGTGAGCTACGATCCGAGGAAAAGTGTATCGACGAGCACTAAAAGTTCCATAAACAGAAACAAAAAAGTTAAATGGAAAATATGAGAGAGGTTTTTGTTTATTGAAATTTGTTTTAAAAATATCATTCATATTTTCTAGAGGTTTTACGAATGAAGAGAATTCTAAGGTTTGGTGAGCTGCAAACTCAGGAAAAGTGTCTCAAACAAGCATTAAAAATTTCATAAAAAAAAAAAGAAAAGTCAAACAAAAAATCTGAGAGAGCTTTTTGTTCATAGAAATGTGTTTAACAAAAACATCATTCAGATTTTTTATAGGTTTTACCAATGAAGAGAAATCTAACTTTTAGTGAATTGTAGTCCAAGGAAAAAGTGTATCACATGAGCACTAAAATTTCCATAAACAGAAAAAAAAATGTCAAAGAGAATATATGAGAGAGGTTTTTGTTCATAGAAATGTGTTTGACAAAAACTCATTCATATTTGCTACATGTTTTACCAATGAATAGAAATATAAATTTTAGTGAATTTTAGTCAAAGGAAAAATCATATCGGACAAGTGTCAAAAGTTCCATAATCAAAATCAACAAAGACAAATGGAAAGGTATTTGGTCAAAATCATCTTTTGAGGAAAAACTTCCTTCCAATAATGTACAAGAATAAAATGATTGTGATTCTTGTTACCGAAAAATAAGTAGAAGATTTGGGAGAAAATATTCCTAAAATAATAGAGATAAGACTTTGAATCCAATAATATATCTCTCTCCATATTTTGTGGAGATGGAGATGGAAATGGAAATCTTAGTTGTTAGGATTAGAATAAAGATAAGATCAGATTGTATCTCTTAAAATAAGGAGTTAGTTGGATGCATAAATTATAAATGCAACCTTCCACACTCATATATGTAATGTTTAACTACTAAGAAATGAATTTTTTTTTCTCTCTAATATATTACGCTTCTAAGTTAAGATCTTAAAGAATGGTTTAAATCCTCTTCCAATGAATGAGTTGGCCACTCATTCTAAGGAAGACAGAGACCTTCATATTTGTGTTTTTTTTTTTCAGTAATAATTTTTAAATTTTTTTTTTTTTTTGTAATTATCATCTTGTTGTGTTGTTCTTCTCTTTGTATTGTAACATTCAGTCTGTTGTAAACCTATAGGTGTTTCATTTAATTTTTATTATTTCCAATTTAGAAATTTCAATTTATGAAAGTGTGTTTTATTCCTAGAAATTTGATTTCATTTATGAAAGTGTGTTTACATTTTTACAAGTGTGCATTTTAAATTCTGCATATGTGCTTTCAATTTATGCAAGTTTGTATTGTGTTTAAGGGAGTTGTTTTCTAAGATCTTCTTCTCATAATGCATACAACCTTCAGACATCAACCCGGATTGACATTATTAATTGCAAGGATTGATGACCTTGATCACTTATATTTCCTCCATTGATGATGCTTTACAATTTTAGGAAGTTTCTATTTTTAGCAGTTTACTTTTTTTGAACTTTCTATTTTGGGAAAATTACCTATTTTACTTTATTGTTTTACATTGTTTTTGAATGTTTTGAGTGATTGGAGCTTGATGTTTTGAGAGAATTACTATTTTTAGTAAGTCACTATATAAAGCATGTGTTATCTTTACAAATTAATAATACTAGTTCTGCTTATAATGAAAACATCATTCTTGGATTCATCTCAAGATCGGATACCGTGCTCCAATTTTCACTGTGATCCTTCCATTAAAAATCTTGCAAATAAAAAAGGAAATTTTGGAAGGTAGGGTATGTTGTAGAAAAATATGGAATAATATGGTATACATATTCATTGATCACAAAGGAACTTGGGAGTTGAGAAATCGTTAAAATATTAGTGCAATCGGACTTCCGGTTAGTGATTTATGAGAATATCTTTGTTTCAATGGTCATGGCTATTTTGGAACGTGTTGGGTAGAACATCTACTATATATTTTGATGTTATTCTAAAGTAATTATACAAACCAAAAATTGAACATGAACTATAGTGATGATACGATGAAGTCTCCGATGATGAAATAACCCTTCTCTATAAAAATTATGAGATCCAAATCCTCTCCCTTCACCTCTTGCATGGTTGTTTTGAATTGTCTACCCTTATCTCTAAGTTACTTAGCTTTCTGCGCCTTCATAAACTATTTTCTACCTCTTTTCCTTCATGTTTTCCCCTTTATTTACGTAACCTTAGGTCTTCTTAGAATTTTGGTTTCACAACCACCATGACGGTTATGTAACCAACGGTCTATGTATACCAGTGGTCCTATGCGATTTAATCGAGAGTTCAAATTATGTGCTTTAAACACGTGTTGTAAATTCTTGAGTTTTTTTCTCACATGTTTCTTGACCATTTCACTTGATTTTTGGCTTGATGAGTTTGTGTTGAAGTATTCTTCTCATTTTACTATCTTTAGAATGTTAACTCCCTCTTTTCTTGATGATTTGGAACTTCTTGATTGCCAAGTGTTCTAGACTCTTTCTTCCTCACATTTCTATAAAAACCAAATATTTACCTAGATGGTGGGTTCAAGATTTAAGATTTTATTACATGTGTTATGCTACCAAAATCCTTCTGATAGTTACAAAGACAACATAGTACATTCCTTTGTTTCTTCCCATGTGCATTTGTGACCATTCTCGATTGTAACCATATAGCTCCAACATTTTCTTGATTTATTACAAATCAATCAACTACATTTTATTTTCTATAGATCCTCACAGTTACCAACCAGCTTGCACACCATTGAATCATATGTATTTTCATCTCTAGAAAGGAAAGAAATCCAAGGAGATATCAAATCCATCACTAAACTTGGGAAGATATCACAAGACAATAGTTAAATCTTTGATTTGAATACTATTTTTGTTTAGATTAAACAAGAACATTTGTTGTAAGAGGTAGAATTTACAACTTCTTCATTTCTAGATTTGTGTGTGTATAAAATAATCATCATCGATATCTTATTCCCTACTTATCCATGTGGATCTGCAAGGGAAAGAAGTTGGAATAATCTTATGTGTTTACGTTTCTTCATTGTCGGTTTACCCATATAAATTATTTGTTTTAGCGGGGAAGTTTCAAAGAAAAGAGGATATTGCTTTTGAAAATATTTCTTTCTTCCACCGAATCTGAAGTGAAGTAATTATATTTCCACAATTATAAGTTAGAATACATCTTTCTTTTAGATTTAATTTAATTTCACACTGTAATAGAGGAATAACCACATCTAGCTATTCCCTATTTGTTTTATTTAGTGTCAAGTAGATTGATTTATTTCAATTAGTTTCTTTCTCTGTTATTTTAGATTTTTTTAATTTAATATTTTAGTGAACAAAAAAACCAAAAATAATACTTTAGAAGTAATTAGTTTCATTTATTTATTTATTTTCAAAGATTAATTACAAAATACAAAAATAATTAGATAGTTTTCTTTATTTTTCTTTGATTAAATACTTGCAAATTGAACTTAATTAAATTAAAAGGAGAAATTAATCATCTTTTGTTTAATTCAAGTTTATTTGTTTTATTTATTTAAAGGTTGGATCTTAAGATAATTTAGATTTGGAAAGAACACAAATTCTATTTCCCTAGTGGCCTAGGCTATCTAAACTTAGCTCTCATCCCCTTTGGATTCTAGTTTGCTTATTTTTTCAATCCTTTTAACTTAGAGCTCACATAACCATTTTGGGTCCATTATAACAATGTGTTATAATTTTTGATCTGATCATAGGACAACCAAACATTGATAGAAACCAAATAGACATTAATCAAGGTTTGTGCCAATTAGTATTCAAATCCACACCTGTGCCACTTGAAATTATTGGCCAACTCATTTCGCTTAACAATGAAGAGTATTGGTCTAACCAAGTAGACATGATTAGACCTCACAACCCTTTATTTTTCCTTTTCACACCTTCTCTAATACTTTCAGGACCCTCTTTAGAGAGGAATACATAAAATAAAAAGAAAAATTACCCCCGCATTCCTTAATTGATTCAGGTTTTATTTGGTTCACCTGAAATTGAATGAGATATATGAAACATGACCATCCTTGATTGTAGTATCACCCCACATAGGTTAGGCAAGCATTCATAGATCTTAACAAACAAATATCAAATTTTATAGTTGAGAACCTTTAATTACCTTGACTAATCTCCCTACTTTCATCACCACTCACACCTATACTAATTATATTCTATCTATTCACCACATTACCATCCCATTTATCATAACCTAGATGTCTTGACATGAATCAAGAAATTGTATGCATCCGGAGTCACGTGTTGATTATCAAGCATACAAAATCAGTGAACCTGACATAAAGGACTAGTTCCTTTTCGTATCTATTTATTTTAATTTATTCCTCCATCCTTATCCTCTCCCATTATTCTGATGGTTTTTATACACCCCCCAAATATGTTGGGTTAGGATTATAGAAGGCTTATTTTAGGCCTAAAATCCTCCTATAACTAATTGAATTCTCAACAATCTCCCTCATTATGAGGATGTGCTAGTAACTATGTTGGAAATTATGGCTTAGTGTTTTCATTGATGTCAAATAAATTTATGGAAAATGGTTTTATGAGGTCATATGAGTCTCCATGAGGTGTTAGTCAAAGGTGAAACATAAATTTTGATTGGTAATGTCATGTTTGGTGAAGTCCTATGGTGTTTTGGAGCATGGTTTAGTGTGCATGGTCATAGTATGAGTTATCTTAAGTTGGTATAAGGTTTTCATGGGGTCATACATGGTTATAAAGGTGTGTTACATTTATCAACGAGTATGTAAGAGGGCACCAAGGTCATTTCATGTGATTTCATGGGTTGTAGTAGTCATTTTATGCATATTCCTAGTCTTGAGCTTGTGGTTTGGTTTGGTTTGGTTACGTGAGAAATGGAGCAAGGAATTCATAGTGACATTTGGTGAAAATGTATATGACATTTATAATGAGTTTCAGATCATTTCTTAGAGGTTTGGTGGTGTTTTATGGTGCTTGGGAAGAAAGAGGGTGAAGACAAGGCATGATATCACAAGTAAGTCATTGTGTCTAGAGTATTATAAATTTATTTGAGCTAGATGATGAGTATGGAAAATTATATGATGTTTTCATAATGCCTCATGACAATTTTTAGGTCAATGTGAAGAAAATTTTGCAAGATACACCATTTTTGGTAAAAATGGGTTTTCTAGAGTGTGTTTTTGTGCTAAAAATGGACCATCTCGATACTCTTAGTGAAATTTTTGTTTTACATGGGACTTGTTGGTGATAATATTTTTGAATGAACTATCGTAGTCGTGGATACCTTAGGGAAGTGGGACATGCCCCTAAGATAACCTCCAGGTTTTATAGAAGTTGGATCTTCTCTATGGTGTGAGGTAAGGGTTAGAGGAAAAATAAAACAAGGTGAAAAACTAACTAAGGTGATACACCGAAATTGATTTAAAAGGCACAAAGATGGATCTTGAGAAACTGTCAAAATAGTCGAAGAACGTTTAACATGGTCTACTATTTTAGAAGTATCTTGAATTATCAAAGGTTGAGAAAGTGTAAAACATAATAATATGTAGATGATAGATGCATATAGAAAACCCAAGGGCATATAACACGATAGATATTCAAAATTTATCTAAAAACTACCAGCAATAAAGGATGAAAGACACAGACTATTGAGAGATAAAATGCATAGAACAAGATCCCTTTATTCATAGAGAAAATAATACATAAGGCCGATACGACACATATTACAACTTTCTTCTATAATAGAGCCTTGTTAAGGCTAGCAAATACAATAACTAAGCCTAAATCCTCTTTCTGATTATGATGTCTTTCATTTTTATCCTGTTTTGCTTCCCTCTTCTCTTGTATTAGACCATTCCTTTATAAATCCCCTTGGCTCTTACTTCAATGTCCAAAATCATATCTTCCACTGGAAAACTTCAATTTTCTTACAAAATATTTTTTTTTTTTTGGGCAAGATCTCAACTGTTTGTCGGTGATATTTACGATTGCCTTTAATTCATCCAACTTGCGCTCCTTTGGTTAGTGATGATTCTTCCCTACCACATGGAGGTTGCGTTCTTTTTAGGGCCTTTCTGGGATTTGTATTCAAACCTTTTCCTAGGTGACGAATGGAGGTCACACTCTTGTTTTTGAACATTCCTTCTTTCTTTATATATCAAATTTTGCTTAGGCGACACTTGGAGACCCTTTCCATTTTTACCGTATTCTTGAATTTTCAATGCGCTTAGGTAAATTTTATCAAGTCCGAGACACATGGATGATGTAGTGAAATTTTGAGAACATTCCTTTCTCAACTTTATGCCCCATGTACACCAAAGGGACATATAGACATCTTTCGCATTCAGCTCCATACTTAGCCAAATTTGGGCTCAAATAAAAAAAACAAAAAGAACTAGGGCTGGGGTGACAAAATACAAGTGGCTGGTAAAAGAGTCTCATACAAAAAGAACTCTATAGTTATTGGTGACTCACCAAGGGATCTCGATCCTCTCTACCTCAAAATTCAAAATGTGGCCTATGAAATGCAACTTTGACTTGTTTCAAAGTGGTCCAATATCTAAGCCATTTTACCTTTGTAGGGTATGTTCTTGTTTGCAATTCCTAGAATGCTCAATCCAGCTCAATCATCTCCTTTTGAGAATTTTTTTGGAGAATCTTCTTTACTATGTGAAAATAGAACTCCAACTGTATGATTGGGTTTAGGATGGCTTCCACCTCGGTGATGCTAGAGATCTCTTTTAAAGAATGAAAGATAGTCTTATCTTGTCATTTGAAAATCAAGAGATGTTGAATTTGGTCCTTTGATAGGACTGTAGAGTCATTAGGGAAGGGGAGGGAATCCTAATTGAACCAATTCATTGATACTCTACTTCCACTCTTTGATCCTATATTAGATCTGAGTCAAGAGATTCCCGGCATTTGATAGATTATTTGTTACAACTCAAGATCTTGTTGATCTTTGTAGCAATCATCTACCTATCTATGATTCCGGTGCCTTGTAGGGAGTTAGAAGAATCATAAATTTTTTGAATCAACAATAGTGATTTAGGGACCTTGGTGGATATGAAATTGCTGATGGTGGAGGTTGTGGTTTCCACATTTGAGCATAACCCCGTGCATCAGATATAAATCTAAGTGTGGGGGCTAGATTCATTTCCATGGTGGAAATTTAGTCACAACAAGAGGCATATAGCTCCTACACCAATGTTACAATTCCCCCTTTCTAGGGTTGTTTTCCCAATTTATGGGTCAAGTCCTTGACTGCATCCTTGGATGATTTCAATCTCGTTTGAAGGTTGTCATGCTTCTGGGATAAAACAATGTGCATTGTTTCCAAGAGCATAACCACCTCCGCCTTTCTTGAATCAACCTCCTATTGGAGGGATCATTTTTCCTATGAGAGTGAATTAGCCGATGATTCGGATGTGGTAAGTTTATCTTCTAGATTATTAGCTTCTTCTTAAGAATCTGGAAGGACTTCTCATGACGGAGCTTTCTTCAACTCCTTGCAAATTTGTTCAATTTCCTTGGATTTTCCTTTAATATCAACTTGTTGGTTGGCCATGGTGCCTTCTACTCTGCGTAGGCTAGATTATTCCTTTTTGAGCTGGTTTTGAGCCTGAGGTAGTCTTTTATTACTACAACAACAATTTTGTTCATTAGCTCGACCTTATTCTGAGTTTACAACTCTACGAGGTTTACCACGACACCATTGATAGAATAGTTATTGGGTTGCATGTGCTCTTTGGGTTTGGATAATTGGGGGAATAACTGTGATGGTCAAGGAGATTTGTTGATGGTCATATAATGATTACATCTATTTCATCACTCTTGCTGAAATTTCATTCTTCTTTTTCTTCACCCTTCTGCTATCTCAGGTTACCTTGGCCATTTTAGCTTGACTAAAAAATTCAGAGGGAGAAGGGATGACCCCTATTGCAAATGGAAACTTGGGTGGCAGACAATATGGGATTGTAACAGGTGGTTGAGGCTGTGAAGTTACTAGATCCAAAGAAGGGCATGTCACCATGTAGGGGAGAAATTTGGGATGGTGGAGGGAGGTTGAGGAAAAGAGAGGCTTTAGGTAGAGGGAGAGTTTGAGATGGGGTCACTGATAAGGGGATACCCCCTGAAGGGGAAATGGTGGTGGAGGAGGGGATTGAAAGGGATCCCCAAAGGAGGAAAAGGGGCAGGAGACATAGGGTTCTTGTCCAACTTTAACCTTTTATGTGGGGCACTCAGCACTAAATCCTCCACAGGTTTCGTGCCATGGGGAAATTATGTGAGTTACGGTGTGGGTGTCTAAACTAAAGGACCTTGCTGAGAAATAGAGGGCATGGGATGTACTAGAAATTGCTATTGGGAGGGCTTAGAGGACTCTACAGTTAATCTTGTGGGCCACTCCTTGGTGATTTTCACTATGTCCTCAATATTCTCGTCGGACCCATGATATGCATCCCAAAACTCCTCCCATTGCTCGTCACTAGATACACCCTCAAAATTGAGGGTGGTTTGTCTGATCTCCTACCTATACTTCTAATAGGCTTCAATTTTTATATGCTCCATTCCTTATTACACAGGGCCACTCTGAGTCCTCATGTCATCATTGTGGTGGGATCATACTAATGCCGATGGGTGGAATGACTCCCAACTGGAATTGAAATTTCATTTGAGCTTAACACACATGTTGGGTGAATATTCTTGAGGGGACCGCTTGTCTTTAAAAACATTCTTGGACTCATTATCACAAGAGTCTAATTTTTTTCCAAACTAAGGTGGAGGCTATCATCGCATTTGAGTCATACCTCCATGAGTCTTGAATTAGGGAAAAGTCATAGGAAGCCAGATTTTGTGTGAGCATATGCTCCACCTTTCTTTTAATCACAGTAATTCCTCCCTTGCTCAAGGGGAGGTAAAAAGTGCCTTCTTTTCACCTGGAGTTGAACTCATCATCTAGTAGTACCAACTTCTTGTCTATCTTAATACCCACCACCCATGTTGTGAGGACCCTCAAGAGCATAAAGGATTCATCTCAAAAACCATGTAGCTGAATCATAGAATTTCCTGCCCTGAAAAAATAATCACAAGGGTGTAGGGGATCTACAAGGATGGACTGAACAGATCTATTCATTTTGTTGTTGACCCCTTCTGGGTCAAATTCGTAGGAGGGGCTCCACAAAAGAGTTAAAAAATTCATATACGTCTCGACAAGAGAGATAGTACATGAGTCTAAGCGGACACTGAAATGATATTTTGGGGGTCTACCTCTACATCTCACGTGTTAGAGTCATGTATTGGCTAAGGTACTGGGAATTCTGATACATAATAAGGTGGAATAAATACAAGGAATACCTAAAGGTGGAGTTTACTGGGAACATGGCTAGCTGCTCACAAATAGACTCGAAATGACTTCGGCAAAGTCGAAGAGTAATGCTTGCTCTTTCCTCATGGACCTCATTCTAAACAAGGCATCCATCTTCTAATATTGGACATTCCTATTTGAATCTTGGCCAAAAATGAATGTTAGCATGTAGCAGGCATCCTAAAAATTTTCCATTATTGACTTCAAGGAATGGGGAATCCTATGGTTCCTAAACAACCTGAATTTGTCTACCTTAACTCGCTCTTGAGGAACAAATATTTTTTCCGACACTAATCCCGATGCTTTGGAGCTTGGCCATATTATAGAAACTAGCCGTTGGGTCATAGAATAGAGCCAACATGTCTCTAATAGCTTGAGGTGTGATTACCACCTTTATGTTTCTGCCCTAGATGACATTGGTTTTGATGTTGAAACAAATTGTACACATTTGTATTAGCTCTAGGTACCAGTAAAAGAGAGGAAACATATTTTGAGCGAGTGTTTTTCTCTATATTATTGAGACAAAATCCTCATAATTCCCTAGGTTAAGAAACCTGGCATAGGCTGCCTCTCTCAGAGCTTTGGGCTTCTTGCTGAGAATAGGGTCAAAGACATCATCAAAAAATTTTAAAACCACAGAAGGGTCATTGAACCATGATCCCCCATTAGGGAACCTCAACCTTGGTTGAAGAGGGTGGGTGGGGGCATAGGTTTCCCTACATAAGACTTTGCTTTTGGTGCAGAGCTAGGAGTCGCCATGGCAAATTTCAGGACTAGGAGAAGGCTCTGATTTTTGTCTACTCAAAACTCAAAGGTTGGGTGGAAAACTCACGGGATGCCCCCAACTTGCCTTAAATAACCACCTTAACTTATGTAGAGTAATGGCTTACACATATATAGAGTCACATCATATAACGACCCTTTTTTAATGACCCTAAGTGCCGAACTTTATATTTTTCGAGAGATTTTATGTCAATTATTTAATATTTTTCCCCAAATATCTTAGAAAGATGTTGGATCATTAATTTTAGGGAAAATTAGGAAGATGCACTTCCTCTAAAACTTCAAAAAGAGGAAAGGGTTCCTGTAAGGGACATGTGTCCAAGACACTTATGAAAGGGGAAAAAACAAACAAGGCAAAAAGATGAGGAAAAGCAAAAACTATACATATGATACAATACTTCAAATAAAGAGACTCAATGGAAAGGCTTTAAGTGAATCCCATTTACCAAAATTGCAAAGGGTCACCTTCCATGGTCTCAAGTTCAAAAGTGTTGTGTTGCTTACATGCACTAATTTTGAAGGGTCCTATCCATAAGGGGTCAAAATTTCCATGATTTCTAGGCTTGACAGCCCTTGCATCCCATTTCAAAACCATAGTACCAACTTGGAATTCTAGTTCCGATGATTTTTATCGAACCAAGTCTTCACCACTTGTTGGTGGTTGATCATGGCTTCATGAGTGGCCTCCCACTTCTCTTGGAGCTCTACTAGCTCGGCAAGTCTTACTTGCATTGCCCTATTTTCCTCTATCTCAATTTGTTTTAATAGTTGTAATGTAAGGATTTCTAGGGTAATCAGCATCACAACACTTTTCCCATAAACTATCTCATATGGTAAGGATTTCAGGATCTATTTAGGTGTGATTCAATCAGCCCATAAGGCTATTTTGATATGTTCATGCCATAACCTCTTATGCTCATTTCCCATCCTTTTTATGAGCCTGATCATATTTTTGTTAGTGGATTCTACTAGACCATTTCCTTGTGGGTAATAATTGGAGGATGTTTTCAGATAGATCCCATGCCTTACAAAAAAGTCAGATACTTTATCCCCCAAAAAGGCCTTAGCATTATCTAATATAATAGTACAGGGGGGTCTGAAGTGGGTAGTGATATCCTGTAGGATTCCCAGGATCACATTCTCACTGACCTCTTTTAATGTAACTGAAACCGCCCACCGAGTGAAGTAATTGATTGTGGTGAGGATCCATTTATACCCAATGCTCGAAGTTGGGTTGACCATACTGATGAAGTCTAGACCCCATTATGCAAATGGTTCCTCAATTAGGATGGGGTTAAGAGGTAATTCTACATTTCTCTGGAAGCCTATATAAACTTGACAAATCCTACATCTATTTGTTTCTACTTGACAGTCAACAAATAGGCTTGGCCAAAAGTATCCTACTTGCAAGATTTTTATAGTTGTGGTTTGGGTAGAAAAATGGCCTCCCGAGCTCCCATGGTGCAACTCGCATAAGACCCTTTCAGCTTCTTCATTCTCTAGGCACCTGTAGGATCCCATTAAAGTTTCTTTTGAAAAGGAAATCATTGATCATGGTGAACTTAGATCCATGTTTCCTATAGTACCTTCTCTTTTTTAGAGGGAGATGGTTCGGGTATTTCCCTATCTGCATGAAGCGGATCCTATCTCGAGACCTAGCTACCAGAGTCGCTTTCTTAGATATAGAGTATCTTCTTAGGCTCATCATTAGTCAGGGGCATGGGGTCTTGTGTAAGATATTGGCATAGGCCCCTTCCCTGTACTAGATTTGTAGGCTTTATCTCAATGTCATATTCGAATATCTTAGTGATCTAGTTAGCTCTTTTATCTATTATCTCACCCTCTGTTATATATTCCTTGACGCTAGAGTGTGCCACCATAACCTTGATTCTACTATGGGTGAAAATGTGTCTTACTTTCTTTAGATGCTTTACTATGGCATAAGATTTTATTTTTTTAAATTATACTTGGTTTCATAATCATGGATATTTTTTTAAAAGAAGGCGACTGGATGTTCCTCTCCTTAAGACTCTCCTTTCTATGTCAACATGGATGCTACGCTATGCTCACTCCCATATACATACATGAAATCCTTTTTAGAAGCCGGGGTTTCATAGTACTAGGGTAGATGCATCATAGCCCCTTTAATTACCTTAAAGGCCTTATGGCCTTCAATGGTCCATTTGAAGTTAAGGTCCTTCTTGATCATTAGTGTGATTTGGCAAATTGTCTTGGAAAATTCTGAAATGAATTTGCTTTGACAAAATTGATCTTTCCTAAGAAATATTGGACCAATTTCTTATTGACTAGAAAGGGTAGTCCCAGGATGGCTTCAACTCTTTCTGGATCAATAGAGATTCCTTCCTTTGAAACAATGTGTCCCAAGAGTTTCTTCTATAGGGTACTCCAAAAACATATTTCCTTGAATTCGGGAGATTATGAATTATTGGAATTTCTTGAATACAGATTCCAAGGCATAAAAATGATCCTCTACCATCTTGGTAAATATCATGAGATCATCTAGGTATATAAGAATTACCTTATTGATCAGTGCTCTAAACATGACATCCATGTCTCTTTGAAAGGTAGCTCCAATGTTTATGAGTCCAAATGGCATTTTCACGTATGTGAAGGTTCCCCACTTTGTTGTGAAAGTGGTCTTATGTTGGTCTCCTTCCATGAGCCATATCTGGTTATAGCCTAAAAAACCATCCAATAGAGAGAATCTCTCTGAGCCTACAATTGTTTGTAATATCTGCTCCATGGAGGGTAAGGGATAGTGATCCTTAAGGGACACTCTATTTAGGTCTCTAAAATCTACACAGAGCTGAATTTCACTATTTTTCTTCCTTACCAGAACTAGGTTAGAGACCCATGTTGTGTGCTTGATAGGGAAGATTATTTTGGCCTCTAAGATATTTCTCAGTTCCTTGGCCATGAGGGATTCTATCTTTGGGTTCATGGGCCACTGCTTCTAGCATACGAGCTTAGTTCCTTCTTTGAGGTCAATGGTGTGTTGGATGATATCCTTGTTGTAACCATGTAGGTCATCATACATCCAAGCCATCACTTTTTCATACTTATGGCATAGAGCCACAAGTCTTTCCCTTTCCCTTTGAGTGACTAATCTCCTGAATTTTAGCTTCCTCCCATTAGTCACTTCTAGCTCAATGTAATCCTCCTTAACCACTACAAACCTCCTTCAATCTGAATTAGCATCATTAGAATAAAAAAGGATTTCTAGTGTTATTAACCCTTTTGGAAGTTTGTTTGTCTTCAACTAAATAATTTGATCTCCATAAGCTTCTTCAATTTTGGGTTGGAGTTGGTTTGTAAACTAGTTAGATTGCTAGAGGAAGTGTATAATCTATTGGTCATTATTAAAAACTTACCAATGATTAATGTTATCAGGTATAGATGGGTAGATGATCAATTTTATGGTACTTTCATTTTCCGTCAAGTCTTAGATTAGGTTGAATTGTGACCCGATTAAATCCATCCTATCAGCCTCCATATTTTGGTCTCAAGGAATAACCTTGATATTAAAGGCTTTGAAATATTTGATGAGATCCCACACCATGTGTCAATAGGACCTCATTATTGGATTACTTTTTATGATACTCTTCCTTACTTGTGTCACCACCAACTTCGAGTCGCCAAAGACTCTCAACTATTTGATGCCTTCATTTCGTGTTGTGGTCAATCCATGTACTAAGGCTTCATACTCTACTTCATTGTTGGTACATGAAAACTGGAAGTGAAACACTTGAAGTATCTTCTTTCCACTTGGGGATGATAAGCATATCCCAAACTGATCCATTTTTGTTTTTAGCTCCATCGAAATGTAGGGTCCATATCTGGGAATCCCTAATGGGACTCCCTTCTCTTTATCCTCTTCTTTTACCACCTTTGGAATCATGGAGTCTTCATCAAAGATGACATAAGTTTCTAAACCAATTGAATTAAATTTCCTGAAGGGATCACTAAGGGGAAGGTTGGCTAAATGACCATCACTTTAAAGATTACCATCCTCTATATATGATTCCTCTTCTCGGGTGATCATGGCATGGGAAGCCTCAAATCTTGAGACCACTTGGTCCATTATATGTTCCTTAGCAAGGGGTTCTAATAATACCTTCATCTTAGACCCATACTTGGTCCACAGAATCATATGGGACCAATCAAGAGACATGTAGCCTCCTATCTTAGTCATGAAATCATGGGAGAGACATAGTTCGAAGACTGGTGGAATGTCAATTACTACTATATCCTGTGGAACGATTATGTTTAGATAGGAATAAAGCTACAATGGGAGTCCCTTGATAGATCCTATGGTTTGGACTAATTTTCCATCCAGTTACATGACTCCCTTTGTTTCACCTGATTCTTAGTAGATTAATGAAACAGATAAAGGTAGAAGGCCAAGGAGGAATACCTGTTGTAATATCAGTTGAATGTCAAATGCATGTGTAGATGACTTCTAGATCAGAATGGATGTGACAACTCCTTTTATGATAGGAGGAACTACTTGTAGACACAAAACAATACCACCAAATAGAATTAAACAGAACCTAAGTGGACTTCCTAGCGGAATCTAGATCGGGAAGCGTTATACTTCCCGAACAAGATATCAATAAAATTTTATATAAAAATATTAATGCTATTTAAATCATACATGAAATAAATATCCTATTGGAATTGAAATGATTTAGGTATCTTGTGAAAAACAATAAGAAAGATCATATAAAAGGTTGTTTAAGGTCAAAATGGGAGGGTTGATCGGATGGTGTTGAGTTGTAGGTCTCAAGTACAGCTCTCTGGGTAAGTTTTGGTAAGGATTAGAAATGATTATGGGTTATTGGGAAGTGGGTATTAGATCCTTGGTGTGAGCTATATTTCCAAAAAAGTAACCGGTGTCACCGACTCGAGCGATGTTGGTTAGGAAGAGTGACCTTCATTAGTTGGATAACTAGAGTTAGTAGAGGAAATTAGCATAAAGTTCTTAGAATTGGTCTTCTAGACTCCATGTGATTGTACAGAGGTTGGAGATGGTGAGGGTGGGGTCGTAAAATGGTTATGAAGACTCAAAGATGATTCAGAGAGGGTGAAAATGGGTGAAAAATTCAGGTATGATCAGGTGATGGGTTGATGGAAGGAAGGAAGTATATGGGTGTAGAGAGGAATATACTACATATATGAATAAATAAATCTACACTTTAGGAAATTAGAGATTTAGTGTAGAGATGTTAAATACTTACTAGAAAATATATTGGAGAATGTAGGTGATGAAGATGGTGACAGTAGAGATCTAGACAGAGAAAAGCCATCATATTCATGTCATGGCATTTCAAACCTCTATACCTCTCTGTTGTGAATCTATGATCATGATGAGGATGATAAATGGTGACTAATGTTAGTAGTGCTCCTATCTGTCTTCTTTTTCTTGAGTCTTTGAATAAATTTGAGTGCTCTAAGTCTCTGGAAAAATTGGATCTGAGTGAAAATTACCAACCTTGGTAAAAATGTTACGAACTATATATATGGTAATCGATGATGGTCAAGGTAAATGATAATAGTTTTGGGTTAACCAACATCGCTTAGGGCAGAAATCCTAGGTTTACATAAAATAACAGATCTTGGTTATTTGTGGCGTGCTCTTCTTGTTAGTCTAGCTCTCAAGTGATGGTTAACACTTAGATAAGTGGGAATGTTATTGGAGAAGGAATAAGAGTTTAATGTTAGGGTTAGACTAAGTCTCAGTTAGTTAAGATAAGTAGAGACTAAGTCTTAGTTAATTAATAGGTTAAGAATATGTCCATGGTGAGGTGTCTAGGTGACGTGGTTGGGTGAGGTGTAAATTAATTAAATTAAATTAATTAAATTAATAAATAATGTGAGGATGGGTATTAAGTCAATTGTAAGTAATTAAATTAATATGAATGTGGGGTAAAGGGTTTATGGTTAGGTGAAAACATTATTTTAACTGAGCGAAAGGGGACCAAGGGGAGTGTGACCCAAATTTGGTGTCTAAATTTTCCCCTTTTAGTTGCATAACTTGTATTGATAAGTGACTCTGACTAAATTAGGAAGTGGTTTCCCTAAATATAAGTGAGAGTGGGGTTTCCCTAAGTAGGGCTGAAGGTGAGGTTGCTCCAAGTATGAGTGGAGGTGATCCCCATCAAAATAGGAGTTGATGAGGTGTTAGACAAAGTCGGTGAGTGGTTTGATAAATTAGAAGTAATGAAAGGGATGGTAGGTGGGTTGTCGGTAAGGGTATGGGCACATTGGGTAATGGTTTAAGGGTCACATTACATAAAGATAATGGTAATTGAACACACACACACCTATAAACCATGACAAGCTACCATAAGGAATAACTTGTAAATTCTACATCGTCTAAGGTTGATAGGTTTATACAAGCAAGGTGAAAGTGTTTTAGGTATACGGGGTACATGATATGGTCCGAAACATAACTTAGCTTAGGTGCATGAACATTTAGGTATGATCTGGTACACCAAAGGTTTGGTTGGGGTAAACAACACGACAATAGGCAAGGTAAGGTCATTAGGCTAAACAACATCATAAGTTTTAATGAGTACAAAAATTCTAATTTCACAAAAGGTGGTTCAGGTCAGGTTATATAGTTCATGGTACGGTTAAGGCCTAGGTATAGGTAAATGACATGTCCCTAAATGTAGGTAAGGATATGTACATGTAGTTGAGGCTTGTGTGTAGGGTTTAAAATGTGTTGGTAGGGTCACTAGGTATTTATTTAGTATTGTTTGTAGGTCAAAATGATATGAATGTGGGTGAAATTGTAATAGAAGGTGACCGATGTCGGTTAGGTAATAACGATGTCGATTAGTTAGGGCATGACATGAACAACGTTGGTCATGTCGATCGGGTCTAAAAAGAAAAATCCATTGTCTACGGATTCATGTTGACTTTTACCATTTGTAGAAAATGACAGAGGAGAAAGTGAGGCATGGAAAATGATAGTATGAGGTATTGAGCTGAGTTGGTGAGCCACATAGCAGGTGATTGGAGTTTTATCGGTGGCTCGATAGATCGATTCGAGTTTTTCATTGGTTTAGAGGTGAGTTGTTGATTTGGTCATGGCGAAGTGGGAGAACATATCGGAGGTCCACTAGCATAGAAAATGCAGAGGTGTCACCGCATAGGCGATGTTGAGATGAGGTAGGAGGTGATCCAAATCCCCTTTTGATTGAAAAATCATATTGTTAACACCATTTTTTTGGTTAAAAATTATAGGAAGGATTTTGAAATTTGAAATTGTGGGTAAAATTGAAGGAAATGAGGGGTGGGGAGGTCAACAAGTTTCACTATTTTCTTTATGGATTTGATGAAATAGATAAGCATAGAAGGGCCAATTAGGATTACCTATTATGATGGTCAGTTGGAGGTCATGTACACATTCGAATTCCCGATCCAATGCTAACTACGAGAGCTTCCTTTTGGATAAGAGGAACTACCTGAAATACAAAACAAGACCACAAAAGAGAGTTAAACAATATATTTCAAAGGGGCTACCTAGTGTGTGATAGATCCGGAAGTGTGGTACTTCCTTGATAGTAGTTAACCCACTATTTAATACAACTTAATGTAAGAAATGTTGTAAATAAATAATGTCCTATAGTAGTTTATATTATTTAGGTATCTCTGTAGACACCAAAATTGGGTCACACTCCCTTTGTCCCTCGTCAAACAAACACCTTGAACACATTCACCTAACCATGGCCCCTTTCATCCCACTCTAATATTAATTTAATTAATTTAATTAAATTAATTCATTATCTCACAATATTTATTATTTTAATATCCTAATTGAGATAATGCCCACATATCCACCTCACCTAGACACCTCATCTAGCCACCTCACCCTAAGACCTATTCTTAGTATGTTGTCATAACTAAGACCTACCTAAACCATAAAAATAAAAATCCTATATTCCCTCTAACCACATTACCACACATTAGAAAGGAATCTTCTATTCTAATCCGTGGAGAAAAAAACTAGATCCCATAAAATCAAGGGGATCTACCCAATTTAATAAACCTAGGAAATCCCACCCCAACCAAGGCTGATCACCCTAAACCACCACCGGTCAACCCAGAACCATTTTTAGTTACCATTTAACCCCCAAAACAACCTTATTTTGAGGTTAACACATTTCTAAGAGATTGACACATCTTTTGAGAACAAGAGACAAAACAAGAGCTACATGTAAGAAGAATGAGCATTCGTACACGCATCAGAGCACCCATAGCTAGCATCAGAAGCACCGAAAAAACCATTTTCCTTCACAGGAGAATCTAGGCAAGAACCAACACCACATAAAGTTCCTATCATTTTATCACCCACCATTGCCAACCAGACATCAAGCTTGTACAAACAGTAAGTGCTTTGTTAACCAACACTTACCCATTTATCATTTGGTAGATTCTTTTACTTATGTTATTAGTTTCTGCTCCCATTTCCATTCCACCACCATTTACCTCCATGCAAACTTGACCATCCCTTCACCCATACCCTTGAACTACCCATAACTAGATTTTAATCATTCCTATGCATACCTGAGACCCACACGAACCTTGCCATTTCCCTTCCATTTTCATTTAGCCTCAGATCTGTCACCCCACCAAGTTTTTATTGAGTTTCTGTACTGTGACCATACCAACACTTTGGTTAACCTAAACCAACATCAGGTCATACCAGATTGACACTCGATCTCTGTGTTTTTGACCAGAAACCAAGAACAGAGCTTCCACTCTCTACCTAATACCCAAAACGGCCCAGAACCTGACCCTAACCAATACTTGTATTCTAACAGACCTTGACCTTTCGATTCACCATCATAGCTTATCCATTACGAATGAATTAGCTTATTGTAGATGAATGAGATACCTAAATCATTTTAACTACGGTAGGATTTCCTTTATTTTTTGGCATTAAGTTGTTTTAAACAGTGGATTGACAGCCCTATAAGAAGTATCACACTTCTCGGATATAACATATGCTAGGTAGTTCACTTGCATATCTTTGTTTAACTTTTATTTGGTGGTCTTGTTTCCATTTTAGGTTGTTCCCCAAAGAAAAAAGGAAGATATCACGATCAATTGTGGATATAGGAGTCATACGTGCGCAACAACCTACAACCAACATTTCGACAGGTATTCCTCCTAGCCCTTTACCCTTATCTGTTTCATCAACATTCAAAGAAACAATCTAGAATCAAGTGAAACATTTTGGCATGCCCCGAGGGACCCATTCAAGGTTATTTGCATTATTTCATTTCTAGGTGAAAATTTGCATGTTTGTTTCCTTTCTAAAAGGTTCTTACATTAAAATTTCTCCTCTAAACATTCTCTTCTTCTATTGTCTAAAAGCAATCATATATTGGTGCTTTAAAAAGAACAATTCTTCCTTGCATTAGTATCACATTAGTGAAAGAGCATCCCTTCTCCTATTCATCTTTTTGTGTCATCGAATTCAACATTTCAATTTGGCCTTAAAATTAACTACATTTCATTATTCTTTACTGCATTAGCTCACATTAAATGAGGGCAATATATATTCGGAATTCATGCCCAGCTAATGGTTGACAAATAAATCATAGAAAAACACTTTCTTTCTATTTCTCTCTTTGAGTCTTACCAAACATCACAAAATTAAAAATATACACATTCTTAAACAATATCTCACTCGAAAGAAGTTTTAGGTGATCACATAATCACAAAGATAGTGGGCACCTCACTTTGTTATCTTTGTCCAAGACTCCCATCAAAGGATGGCCCACCCCTACCATAACATAACTGAAACCTCTCCTTGTAGATCTCCTTCCTTCGTAGGAAGCCATCCTCAACAAATATTCTATTCTAAAGTTCATGAGTCAGTCCTTAAATGACATAAGCTAAGAAAACATAATAGAAAAATAACTCTTAGGATTGTATTTTTCTTAGTGTTTCTGCTTGGCTTGCATTTTGAGGTGAGAGGATTATTTCTTCATTTTCTTATTTCCCCTTACATGCTCCTCATCACATTTGGTGTATTCTAGCTTCATCTGAGTGTGCCTAGGCCATATTCTCATCATTCTCAGAATTATGGGTTTGATTCCACATCTAATTTTAACTCAAAACCACATGTTCTTCATTGCTATTTCAATTTCATAGTAACCGGTGTTGATCCAATGACCATCGTCGGTTATCCTTTGACCGTCATCGGTTTCACCCAACCGACGTTGGTTTACTATTCTTTTGGTTAACCTACTCAAAAGGACACCTGCTTCACCTTATTTGCTATTCAGAGCCTCTGTCACTCTCAGCATATTCACTTTCTAGGTAAATTCCATTAGCATCTTGCATACTTGGCAAATTATTGGCCTTTTACCTTGTTTTGACAAACTAACCATTTTCCATAGTGACCACCACACGGTTAATCGTGGATCGACGTCGGTGTACCTAAGCGACATCAATTAGCTTGTGTAATTATCCAACTAACATTTTAACCCTAATCCACCTACCACCACCTGTTTCTCCTATCTCTACTGTATTTTTGGGGCATTTACGAGAACCGTCCTACCATGTCAAGTACTTTTCCACATGGTGCTAACACATAGCAAAGCAAAAACCCTCATATTCCACACCAACTATTAACCACTCTCACCTAGACCTTTTCCACCTTCTATTTTATCACCCATGGATCCTACCCAACTTACCACTATCACCACAAGGGATGAGGAGTTCACACGACTACTCAACCAGAACCCTGTCACCTACGGTTTTATCTTTCCCACTCATCCACTCGAGATTCCTCAGGTCAGTTGATATACAACATGCCCACATCTATCCCGATGACACACACTCCTACTTCTACTCCAACCTCCGCTAGCTCCACACTACCCACATCTACCTTATCCCCTCGTAGTTTCATAGCTAGGCCCTATACCTACTATGACCGCTACATCTACCACATCTATTGCACCCGCCACATGCAATATACCTTCGCCAACCACCCAAAACATAACCTCATACATGCCTATTATCTCACGAGATACCCATAGCTACACAACCATGCTTGGTGTCGATGACCCCTACCCCTTTTCAAAATATTGTTCTTTCTATTCCAAAATCCTTAGCCCCATTTCCCTAGGGTCACCATGACCCTTCCACCTCCATATATGTAGTATCATCAGACCTCCCATTTTACCTATCATTCATTTTGGGTACGTAACCCTATTTCACTTCCTGCTCAATCTACCTATACAACATCACCATATAAAGGAATGCCATCTCCATCATATGTCTAACACTAACCTCCTTACACTAAAAGAGGCACCAAACCATCATAACCTACTAACGACCTAATCAGTTAATGATGGACAAGATGCAGACATTAGAGGCATCGGTTTCTAGTTCTTACAACACTCTCACCTACGATGAGATTTGGAATGAGCCTATACACCCATCAATTCCTATCCATCCATATCCCATGCATTTGTAACTTCCTAAATTTAACTATTTCAATAGCAAGAAGACCCACAACAACATTTGTGGTCTTTCAAACATGGGTGTTATCTAATTGCCCATGATGATTCTTTACTCCTGAGGACCTTTCCCGTGTCTCTAACTAGACCCACGTTAGATTGGTATATTGGGTCACCTAGACACTCTATATTCTCATTTAATCAAGTAGCCCAAGCCTTCTTGGATCACTTCTCCATTAATGTTGTTAAAAGGTTACCATGATGACCTCTATCTATGCATCGATGACAACAAATCTATCATAGATTTTGTTTCTCATTGGCATAGCTTTGATCAATTAACTCACATTATAACTACCAAAAAAAAACTCATCAATCTCTTCATGCGGGCTTATGCTAGGCATATCTTGCCAACCCTATAGGTCTAGACCTTCCAAACCTTTGACGAAGCATTCACCATGGCATGAAAGCTAGATATTCGGGCCATCGAAGAAAAGAAAATCTAACTACGCAATAAAAACTCAGCATTTAAGAAAAATGATACCTCTTCTTCTTTAAAACCACAGAACAATTATTCAAAATCCAAGGGAATCACTAACCCAGTGGTACTAAAAGTCGACCCAACTCATCCATCAAATCAAAGCTAACCCCTCATCTAATCTCTCACCCATTCGGACCTTTCAATTTAGATGGGAATAACAAATACACCTCAATTGGGAACCTTATTCTTCCGTATTAGAAAATCTCATTAAACCTAGGGCCATCACCCTTCCTCCTATAAAAACACACACTAGTTTTGATCCTACTCGCCCCACACCCGTGTGGTACAAAGAGCACTACTTTTGCAACTATCATTGAGTAAAGGGTCATAGTGACAACAATTACATCACTTTCAAAAACATTGTCCAAAACATGCTCGAGAAAGGTGAGTTAACATTGGATAATCCTAAAGCACCTACTAATCAAAACCTACACATCTTCAAGAAAACATTTCCTAATCATGCCCCTTCTTCTCGATCAAATTGGAGAGACCTCAACAAACGATAGCCATACTCATGGCGAGGTCCATGCTATTTTCGGTGATGCACTGTTTCTTCCCAATTACCCCATATTCCTTCCATAGAGGAATTCCTAGCACAAAGTCCTATACCTACACTTGAATCCACCTCACCTATTCCTCCACCTACATAGGAACACCCTTCGTCCCCTCCCTCACCTGTGAAGGAGACTCCTATTAACATTGAGATCATTTCACCTTTGGCTTCTCCACCTAGAGATCCGTGAACGGTAGTACATCTCGATATGTGGAAGAGGCTCGTCTATCTCCTCTACCCATGAGAGGAGCACCCATAATCTCCTCCACCTATCAAAAATCTAGTAAAAATTCCTTTACCTTTAGGTGACCACTCTCTATCAGTTACCTAAGATCCTACTGGAGACTTAATTTCAGCTCTCTTACCCACAAAAGATGAAGTGAGAAAATTCCCTATTTCTAAGACACATTTTATGGGAATCACCATTGGATCCTCATCAACCTCACCTACAACAAAGTGCCTTTTTCATGCCTAGATTATGTGGATAGAGCCTTACTTTGGGAGCATCTTCTACTTCCTATCTCAACACAAATTTAGATGTCACTTGCTGACACTTCCACTATCTACCCAAAAAAATTTCATCCAATCGAACCAAATACAACCAAAAATATCACAAATTCCACCACGATGCCACTCATGGCTCAACTTACACCCCTACCCATAACCCACAATACATCTACGTCCAACCCTACACCTACATCATCTTCCTTGCCTAAACCTATTACTACCTTAGGGGTCATCCCAAACACCAACCTTACTCATCCACCCATAAAATTAGATTTAGCTACATCCTCCAAAACCAACACCAAGATTAATCTGAACCCAACCGAATGTCAATCCCATAGACCTCATACTCCAACCTTGCCGATCAAACATTCATCACCTTCACCATTTCCATCCATCTTAGGACCTCACCCTTCCAAAGACAGCTTAAGAAACCTTCACCCACCGGTAAACCAAAAATATAATAGCCCATTCTTCCCTCGCAAACCTCTAACATACCCAAGTGCCCTAAACGACTTACACCCACACACAGTAGCATCTTTACCACCCATTCCTCCAATACCATCAGTAACTTCTTCACTACCCACTACACTTTAGTCTCTTTCCCTCACACCCCCTACATAACCTGCACCATCTACCTTCATAGCACCTTATTTATCCCCATGGGTAACTCGCCCTCTTTCCCCATCCGCTTTCCCCTGTAGATCTCTTGCGCCTATATTGCCTTTACCCAAGAAGGTGTAACCTAAAGACAAAAATCCACTACCCTCTAATAAGGTAGTCAAAACAACCACACACTCTCCTTCCAGTTCATCTACCATACCCTTACCCAAGAAAACATGACCAACACCCAAGACCACACCAACACCTAAAACCATAGCTCGACCCACTCCCCCTCATGTAAAGACCCTTCCTCGGCACCCAGGTGAACCTACACCCAAAACCATATGCCAAAATCTTAACCAACCTCCTTGAGACTTTTTTTATCACATTACCACCACTCGACCTTATGACCCTCTCAAACCCAAACCAAACAGGTTTGACGACACCAAAATTTGTGCCTACCATCATGTGTCAGGGCATGATGTAGAGAACTGTAAGGATTTGAAAATTGTTCTTATCTAGTTGTGTCTTCCTAAAGGAAACTTTGATGATGACGACCTTCTTGATGAGGACCCCATTTCACTAACACCCATTTCCACAGTTCTTCCCTCATTTCCTACTCAACAACCAAGACCTCCACCTCCAAAAATCTTAGATCCACTCACAAGATTTTAAATTAACATGGTTCACATCGAAGAACTTGCCAAACCTCCACCCAAATGTAGATGTGCTCAACTCATCTCACAAGGTTCTTTCCCACCTCTAGGCTTCTACCCTTCATGTCACTATACCTTTCATGGCTCACCTACCTCACCTACCTCCCCACCTCAGATCAACATGATCCATGTTGCTACCCATTCTCAGAAGGAAAAAGGAAAGGAAAAGGCAACTGACCCACCAACCAATCCTATACCCAACATACCATCTACACCTACACCTAAAATCACTATCTGCAGCCCCACATATCCTATTTATAATGGGGTTACACACCACGCGATGCTCCAACAACTATACCAATCCCCCCTCAAAATGTCCCTATATGACCTCATCCAAACCTCATAATCCCATCATCAAGTTCTCATGGAGGTCCTTCAATCTATTGAGTTTTATCCAATGACCCTACACTCATAGCCTCTATTATTATACCCCATCATATAGCGCCTCTCACCAAATTACCACCTTTATCTACACCTCCACCTACTCACCAGGTAACCTCCCTTAGCTTCTCGGATGAAGAGATCACACCGCACCAAACCAATGACCTAGATCCAGCTCTCTTCATCTTTGTCCACATCGATGATATACATTTACGATGTGTTATGATCAATGGGGGTGCTATCATTAATATCATTTCCTCCCATAGATTCACTCAAATGCACATACCTGACAATTACATGCATAAACATCCCGTCATGTTACATTCATTTAATGATGTTATCACCTCTACACTTAGCACAGTCATCCTCCATGTTTGCATGGGCCCATGTACTAATCTAGAGTTATTTTACATCTTGGAGGGAATTTCAATATAACCTATTGCTTGGAAGACCTTAGATTTGTGTCATGGGTTGTAGTCCTTCCACTTTGCATTCTTTATGTAAATTTTGAGCATGAAGGACACATGTATACCATTCCAGCTGACCCATCACCTTTAAAAAATTATAACATGCTTTATCAACCCAGTGATGTGCTTATACCCATTAAAGCGTCTACCTCCATGACTACTGTCTCTTCACCTACACCTCCACCCACCAGTGCAACTGCTACTTCAATCACACCTACATCCTCCATTCTCACCATTTCCACAACCTCCGCGGCCAAACTATCAGCCTCCCACTCTATTAGCTCCACCTCCGAGATGACCTCCGACACATCATCTATTCCATCTACCCACATACCAACCACTAATCCCTTGGAAGGAATTTTTCAACGCCTCACTCTAGGGGAGTATCACCTATATAGCGTCAAAACTTTCCTTACTACACAAAGAGTACAAAATTCTTACTTTTCACTAACACCCTCGCTATGATCACCACATAAGAGAGCACCTCCTTTATGGTCCTCCTCACCTTCATACCAGTCTCACCTATGGGGGACTTGATACTACCACTTACACACCTAAACCACCATCACAAACCCACCCATTTTTTGCTAACCTCCAATCACTCACCAATCTCCATTTCACCCACACCTTCTTGCACCAATGTGCATGGAAGGGTTTTGGTTTTGGATTTTACAAGAAAGGCCACCATATCATTATTACATGTACTACCTATAAACATAACTACCATAGTGGTATGGGCTTTGTTGAACCACCTACCAAGAAGGCCCGCATTAAACTCATTGAGGACATCAACCCTTCTCCACCTTCTTCACCCACTCCACCTTCTTCACCCACTCCACCTTCTTCACCACCTTCGCCGACAAAGTCAATGGATCTAGAATCCATTCCTCCTAAAATTTGTTTTTCATAAACACCATCTCCTTGGGGCCTTTGACTTATCAACACGAGGAAAGGCTCCTTCCTCTCTTCCCTTCCTGTATCCTAAAATGATCGATGATGATAAACCTTTAATTAACATCGTTCAATGTAAGGATGATGAATCTATACTCACTTACCTTGGTGAAAAGACTCATATATTCATCGGTTGTTACCATCTAAGATGTAAACCATGTTGAATGAATCGACTATCGAATTCAACATTCATACTCAGGATGACCCACACATTCTAAAGATCAGAAAATTTTTAGATGCTACTGAACATGAAGCCATCACTTCTTTTCTCAAAAACCATAACCATGTTTTCACTTGGTCTTACATAGATATGCCCGGTATTGACCCCACTATAGTGGTCCACAATATTGTAACCATTCCCGACGCCAAAACCGTCAAACAAAAGTTGAGGAAAATGCACCCTCGCATTTCTTTTCTGGTCAAAGAAGAACTTCAGCACCTCCTTTCAGTTTCTTTCATCTTACCCATTGATTATCCTCGTTGGATTTCTAAAATTCTCCCTATCACTAAGGCGATGTGGGGACTCTACATTTGCACGGATTTCTATGACCTCAATCTATCTTTCCCAAAATATGACTTTCCCCGCATGGTATTGACCAACCGGTTGACCTTACTATTTGTCACGAGATGCTATCACTCATGGATGATTTCTCTAGTTATAACCAAATCTTTCTTTCCCCAGGAGGATCAGCAAAAACCACATTCATTACCCCTTGGGGACCTTCTACTATAGAGTCATGCCTTTTGGCCTTAAAAATCCTGGTGCCACATATCGCCAGGCTAAGACTTATATCTTCCATGACATCATGCATTGCATATTAGAAGATTACGTGGATGACCTCATTGCGATCCAAGCACCGCTTCAAGCATCTCGCCATCCTAAAAACCATCTTTGATCACCTCATTAAATATTGTGTTCACCTTTATCCCAAGAAATGTGTCTTCGCGGTTCTCTCGGGAAAACTCCTAGGGTTTATCATTTCATTACGTGGTATAGAGGTTGACCCTGCTAAAGTCAAGGCCATTCTTGAAATGCCTCCACCCACTAATCTTAGGCAACTCGTAGCCTCGCAAGGCAAGTTACGCTTTATTTAACACTTCATTTCAAAATTGTCCGATTGGTGTCAACCATTTCATCATCTTCTCAAGAAGGATGACTCCTTTAAATGGGATGATGACTGCCACAAAGCTTTTGAGGCCTTAAAACAATACCTTCTCCAAACACACGTCCTCATTCCACCTAAAGATGATCAACCCTTCTACCTATACATCTCAGCTATCGATCACTCCTTGGGGCCATGCTCACCCACCGCAATGAACAACATAGGGAGCAAGTGGTTTACAACATAAGCCATACTCCTTTAGATTATGAAACCCGATACACCCATGCTAAAAACTTTTCTTAGCCTTAGTTTTCATTGCTACCAAACTCGCCATTACCTACTCAACCACAAAATGTATGTTGTGACTAACACCGACTCCTTACACTTCATGTATGCCACACCATACCAAAATCAATGTGCTACATGTTGGCTTATGCTTTTGGCCAACCTCGACCTCAAATTTATCCACCAAAATTCCATCAAGGGCTAAGCTATCACTGACCAATTGGCTAATGTACCTATTTCTAGGGATCAACTCTCAAACTTTGACTTTCCAGATGAGTCAATTGCTACTGCTTTCCCTCAAAAACCCACTTACCAAATGAAAATCTTCATCAATGGTTCCAAGTGTCGGTGTGGGGATGAGGCTGGTGTTATCCTCCTTCTTCTTGATGGTGAACCCATGCCTTTGTCTTTCAAACTCAATTTTAATTGTACAAACAATATTGTTGAATACGAAGCACTCGTATTGGGTCTCCAAGATGCCTATGCCGTAGATGTTAAATCACTCAACATCTTTGGTGATTCTCAATTGGTCATAAACTAGGTCAATAGTATATTCCAATGTCGTAATGAGATACTTCAAAATTATAAACATCATGTTGACATACTTTTGACCAACTTCCACCGTTACACCCTTTAAACTGTCCCACGCTTAACTAACAAATTTATAGATACCATGGCCTGCTTTGGTTCTCAAATACCCACTTCACCCATTGATTCTAAAATCTTTGTCACTGTACAATAATCTAATCACCCTCTTATTTACCTCGTGAAATTTACTCTATCGAAACCACTTTTCGACGACCCGAGTGACCTCTCGTATATAAGCAATACTCGACTACCTTTCCCTCTCCATCTTTCCTCCCAACTCACTTGTAATGGACACTTTGTGCCTTTCTTAAAAACGTATCTCATTACATCATTATGGTTGGCCTCCTCTATAAGAACAACTTCAATGGTATTCTCTTAAGGCGCCTTATGAGTTTGAAAATTCCTTATACCATTAAGGAAGTTCATGATGGCATATGTGGAGGCCACTTCGGTGGCCTTACTATTACTAAGTGTATTCTTCGCCTAGGCTATTACTTGACCGATCCGCAACCATGATTGTTTACTACGTTAAGCATTTTGTAAAATTCCAACAACATGCCAACCTTCATCATACATCTAGTCATGCCTTATAGGTCACCCGTGACCTTTGGCCCTTCTCTCAATGGAGTTTGGTTCTTATTGGAGAAATCAATCCTCATTCTTCCCAATGACATCAATGCATCATCACCACTACCTAATACTACACAAAATGGGTTGAATCCATACCTCTCATATCCATGAAAGCCAAGAAAATATGTGAGTTCATCAATCACCACATCATTTGTCTCTTTGGTGTCCCACATCACCTCATCACCGATAACGGCAAACAATTCAAAAAAAAAAACCTTGCAAAAATTTACGACGCCTTTGGCATTTAGCTAAGTTTCTTGTCACCTTATTACCCAAAGACCAATAGCTAAGTTGAATCCACCAATAAAACCTTGAATAAAATTCTCTTGAAAGTGGTTAATGATATTGGGAGGGACTGACATACTCACATTCCTTTCACCTTGTGGGCATACTTTTTGATTTACACTTCCACTCTTTGCCACACCTTGTTCTCTAGTTTATGGTACAGGCCATTCGCCTCTCAAAGTTTAGATCCTCTCACTCCACATTTCTCTCCATGACATGCTTAATGATGATGACTTTCATCAGGACCATTTCACAAAACTTGAGTTATTGGACAAACGCCGCCTTAATGCTCTTGACCATCTCCAAGTTTACCAAAAACGTATCAAATATGCCTATGAAAAATGTGTCCATGAGTGAACCTTCCAATTCGGTGACCTTGTCCTCGAGAGAAATCAACATGTAACCAAATCATAAAAAATTAAACAGGAAAATTTGATCCTAATTGGCTTGGACCATACATCGTGACTCATACTTATGGATCGGTTCTTATTGTTTATCTTCACTCAATGGTGAACCCGAACTTGAGCCCCTTAAAACCTTGCATCTTCGACCACTCTATTGTTGATTTTGAGTCCTACCTCACCATCTACGTCTTTCCATGCTCATCACTTGAGTGCTATCCACTTCCTACGCCATCACAATTGATTAAAAAATAATCATGTGCGTACCTATTGTTGTTACCCAATTTTTTTCTCCTTTTCGGTCTAAGAAGCATTAGAGATATGACATGAATCTTGAAGATAGATAGATCATGATGTATGTCATTTTGTAGCTGGGGATGTGATCTAACTGGCACTCAAATTTGTAGAGATATGGATAACACTCAAATAGGACTTGACCTTGTCCTAAATGTATTAGGTTGTGCCTTTCAACCAAGGTAAAAGGACCTATTTTGTAACCCTCAAATGGTGAAGGAGATGAAGATATCCCTTAATTTGTGAAAATAGTATGAAGGGGCCTTGGGAAAATATGATCAACACTACAAATCTAAATTTTACAAGTTGTAACTCCTAGATTATGGAGATAATTTCAATGCAAGCCAAGGGTTACTTGAAGACATTTTGAAATCCTATTATGTTCTACATACTCTAGCAAATGGATTTTGATCTTCTCTGGGTATACAGAGTCAAAACAAAGGTGGTCGTATGGGGTAGAATTAGTTGTTTAGAATGATTTTTGGTGGGATATTGACAAGACAAACTTGACTATGCTAGATATTTGACAACCTCTACAATGTTTGAACAATTATTAGATAAAATGCTTCAAAACAATTAGGATGTTCTTTCAACCAAGAGATACATTAATGGAGGCCCAGTGTTTCCACTCTTCACACAATCTTTGAGACCTAAACAAAAAGCTTGAGTTAAAGGACTCAATGAAACATCAAAATCTCTGATCAAATCATGAATAAGGTACCCCAAAGGCTTACATGAAATCTTTGTTAACAAAATGAAGGTGAAGTGATTTTAAAGTGCTTATTTTCAATACCGATGAAAGATCTTCCTGAAAATGAAATTGCAAATGCCACTAAACTATCAATAAGGATGAGATCTGTGTGATTTCTAAAGATTTCAATGCAAGATCGCAACAAGAAGGAAGATTGTTTGCAAACATTTAAACATGATAACGTACATCATATTTCCCAAAATAACATAGATTAATTCAAAAGCTTGTTAGATTCATTAGCAGGGAGAGTTTCAAGAACAATCTCGGAGTGTGTGATGACTATACACTTGTAACCACTCAACATGAATGAAGATCTAACACAAGACATTAAAAAGCGGTGTTTTGGAGGGTTTCTCAAAAGATGAGCTTCTCTCAAAATTTTCTCATGATTTTCAATTTCCCAACCCTTTACATGTCAAAAAACATGCATTATATATCTCTCTTACATTTGATCCTTCTTTCCCTAGAAAATAATATCCTATGGCATCTTAGTTTGTTACAAATTCCTCATGATTCACAAAAAGGATGTTTAACATATTTTCAATGAAGTTACCAGGTGTTTCAAAAAAAGGTGAATCATTGCAAAATTTGCATCATTATCCATTGTGGAGGCACATTTTTCATCTTCAAAGCATGCAGACCCCCTTCCTTTCATTATTTCATCCTTATCCCTCCAAAATTTGACTCAGAACTTTTGGATTTGATATTTCACATTTTTAGACGGGTTAGGGAAAAAAATTATTCCAAAAACATCTCTGATCTTCAAATTGATCCTCAAAACCAATTGCATTGGTCCTTGTAGGCACAAACAACATGAATTTGTCAAAAATTCAATCAAAATCAATGCAAAAATACATTTCCACACTTCCTGGAGCAAAAATGGTGGCCAAACTGAAAAATGCATAGTTACCATTGATCTTCCTTTCTCCCTTCAATTTGGGCCCTCCACGTGTCACAATGCGATTGGAAATGGGTTTGGGATCACTTTTTGACATTTTAACACTTTTTGAAAAAATGTAAAAAATTTACATTTTCTCTCCCTCCGCGCTTGATTTGGTGCGACACATGGCACAATGTGGGCCCCATTGGAATCGTAGCTTGATTCTTCACATTTCCACCTTTTTTGAAAAAAGGAAAATTTTCAAATTTTTGTCTCCGCCACTCCGCCTCCCGTAAGACATGTGTCCTCATATGATTGGCTGAGGGGAAGCGCTATGACTTCATACTTTAATTCCTTTTCACCAAAGGATTTTTTTCAACATTTCCTCCACACTCCCGCACCTTTGATTATGTCCCTAATCCTTCCATGTGTCCTCTCCTGAGTGGCCCGACAGACCCGTGACCTTTTTCACAACTTTTGCTCCCTTTCGCCAAAAGCAAAAATTTTCTAAGTCCTTCACTAGCCTTCCATCCCACTTTTGATGAAAACATAACACGTGTCCACCTTTTATTTGCTGATGGCATGCACTCTAAAGCCACCATGTGTTCCATTCTATTTCATTGCGGGCCTGCACTTTGAAGCCACCACGTGTTCCATTCTAATTCGTTGCGGGCCCTAGGCATTTTCTTTGTACTTTAACTCTTTCTTCCAAAATGCCTTAAGGCACAAAAATACCCACCCGTCTGCCTTCACTTTGCTTGTGACACATGTACCTCCTTTGGGGCTTGTGTAGCTACGGGGCAACTTGTACTTTTTCCAAAACACAAAAATGTTAAGTTTTTCGAGCAGACCCACCAAACCTTGTCTAATCACAAATGGCCATGTAAGAGAAGTTTTTGAGCTAAAATTTGATGGGAAAAGGATGCCCGTATGACCGTAAAAAAAAGGTAGAAATCTCCAATGATGCCCTAAAATGCCGAAGATGAATTTGATGGGAAAATGACTCTGTCTGACCATCAAAACACAAAAAATGCTAGGGATGCCCTAGAATTTGATTTTTTTGCTAAGGACAACAAATTTATTGAATTGAACCAACTTAAACATGTTTTCAAATCATTTTTTACCATGAGATTGGATTTTCAATGGCATATAAGTGCAAATTGATTAATTTTAAACCTCCATGATCGGGCAAAAGAGAAAAGGCACAACCCATAGATTTTGGAAAAATTAGGGCACAAAAGAGGGTAGACATGTAGATTTATTTCAAATTAGGGAAAATAACAAATTTTTGAGGACTTCAAGCATTCAAGCAAGAGGAGAAAATTTGTAGACCATGGATTTGAGAGAAAAAAATTTAGAGCATGCGTAATGAAGGAAAATTAGGGCAAAAGCATAGAGCTCTCAAAATGGCACCAACATCGACTCTGCTGGGATGGGCACTCCCAGTGAGTGCCACAAGAACAAAAGTAGACCAAGTGCCAAAATAATCCATTGGGAAAATGGAGTCATGAGCCAAAGCCACCAAAAAACCAGCTTGAGAAACTGACAAAAATGGCTGCCACACACCAAGGCAAACCACAAACCGACAAAACACCAAAAAAAGAACAAAAGCCAAACACTATACACTGTACAGGGTGCATACCTCAAATTTGGGGATTAATCCAAGAAATGCTTCAGATGTCTAACATTAACAGGAAATTCAAGCAATTCCCCATCTAAGTCCTTGAGAAAAAAGGTATTTTCACCAATTTTGATATCAATGGAGTAAGGGCCCATCCACAATGCATCAAATTTACCATGTTTTCCCTTATCTTCATTTCTGCTATCCCACAACAAAACCAGATCTCCAACATTGAAGGCCCTAGGAGTGACCTTCTTGTCAAACAACCTCTTCAACTTATCTCTAAATATGACATGCCTTTGGTGTGATGCTCTTCTTTCTTCATCCAACTCAACAATATGATTAATCCTTGCTTCATATGGACTGACCTCTTGATCTTCAAGTTGTTGAACAAACTAAAATGAAGATAATTGTAGATGTAAGGGAAACAAAGCTTGAGTTCCATACACCAACTCAAATGGGCTCTTACTAGTAGCTCTTTTGGCAGTGATTCTATCAGCCCAAACTACAAATTTCAGTTGTTCACCCCATTTTCTCTTGTTCAACTCCAAGGTTCTCCTAATGATCTTCAATAAGTTCTTATTGCTAGACTCAGCTTGTCCATTTCCTTGAGGGTTATAGTTTGAAGCATAAGTTAGATTGGTTCCATACTCCTTGCACATTTCCATCAATGGCTTAGCTCTGAAACACATGGCATTATCAACAAAAATCTTGACTGGTACACCAAATCTACATATGATATGATTCAACAAGAAGTCCATAACAACTTGGTGTGTTGCTTTCTTGGTGGGGATTTCCTCTACCCACTTGGTGAAGTAATTTGTGGCTATAAGGATCCACTTATGTCTAGCACTAGAAGGTTCTGAAATCTCACCAATGAATTCCATTCCCGTTGTTTAAAAGGAGCTTCAATTGATATAAGTTGTAAAGGAAGGGATCCTGAAGCTTTCATTCTTCTAGAGAAATGTTGGTAGCTTTCACATCTTCTAACCAGCAAGGGTTGTATCTTTGAAAAGAGTAGGTCACCAATAACCAGCTCCCAACACTTTGTGTTTTGTAACCCTTCCAACAAAATGTCCTCCAAAAACTCCCCCATGGAAATTATAAACTATTTTGGGAGCTTCATCTTTAGTTACACATTTCAAGAGGACACCTTCAGAGTTCTTCCAAGCTAGCCCAAAGTTAGTGATGATGTATTATTGAGAAGCCAACATGAGGGCTCTTTTCTGATTTTTATTTAAATGATCAGGGCAGCATAAGTGTCTGAGATAAAATATTACATCCTTGTACCACTTAGAACTTACCAACTTCTAAAGAACATCTGCCCTTTCTTCCTTGACTTCAATCACTTCCACACAATACAAGTTTCTCTCACCATGAGCTTAGCAAGACCCAAACCTCTCACTAACTTTGTGTTTTGGATGTCCATGTCATACTCCTATAGTTTGTTCACCCATCTACATATTTTTTTGAGATCTCCATCTTTGATAAGATGTCTTTTACCATGGTGTGGGGAACATAAGAAACAAATTTTGAACTTAAGATATAAGGCCTGAAAAACTTTATTGCTTTCACCAAGGAAAATGCTTGTTTTTCCATGATTATGTACTTTAGCTCAACAACTTGTAAAGCCTTTCTAAAGAAGGCAATAGGCCTCTCAGCTCCATCTTCATCCTTTTATAGCAAAATAGATGCAATGGTATTTTAAGAAGTAGAGGAGAAAATTTGGGAAGGCTTCTTGTAATTTGGAGCTGCCAAGATAGGTGCATGTTTAAGTGCTTCTTTGATTCCTTCAAAATCCTAAATAGCAACCTCCTCCCATTTGATAACTTGGTCCTTTTTTAACATGCATGTAATAGGAAGAGTCAATTCAAATAAATTTTACATAAACCTTCTAATAAAATTGATCTTCCCAAAGAAGGATTGAATTCCCTTTTTGTTCTAGAATTGGAATCTTGTTGATTACTTCTACCCTCTCGGGGTTAATCATGATACCATCCTTTGAAACAATACCAAGAAACTTGGAATTTTGCACCCCAAAATGAAACTTCTTTAGATTGATAGAAATGCCATATTCTCTACATCTGATCAATATTCTTTCTAGGTGCTGCAAGTGATATTTTTTCTCTCGTTGAAAACACACACATCATCCTCGATAAACTATAATGAAGTCATTTATGTAACCAGCAAAAGTAACATCCATTGCTCTTTGGAAGGTAGCTCCAGCATTCATGATACCAAAAGGCATTTTTACATAAACATATGCTCCCCAAGGAGTGGTAAAATTATTTTTAAATCTTTTTGACTCCTTGACAACAACTTGATTGTGGCCATGAGAAGCCATCCAAGGTGGACAACAATTCAGATCTAGTCACTAATCGCAACATGTTTTCCATGTTTGGAAAAGGATAATTTTCCTTCAATGAAGCTCAATTCAGATTTTTGAAGTCTACACAAAGTCTGATATCTCCATTTTCTTTTTCTCGACTAACACAAGGTTTGCAACCCAAGATGAATACCTTGTGGGGCTGAATGATCCCTCCTCCCTCCTTCGCTTTCTTCAATTCATCTTGCATTTTCATGGAAAGGAGTGGATTGATTAGCCTCTTCTTTTTTCTAAATGGTTTGGCATTTGTTTCAAGAGGAATCTCATGTTGAAACAAGTCTTCTCTCAGTATGATTTTAGCTCTAAATAAGACCAAGCAAGATAGTCCCGATATTTCTTCAATAGTTGAACATAGGACTGCTTTTTTTTTTTGTTTAGGTTTTTTCCCAACCAAACTTTTCTTGGTTTATCATTAGTGCCCAGATTATGCTCTTCCACATCCCTTGAGGTAGACATATTTCTATTGATGATTTAATCAACATTGTTAAAAATTGACTCAAGTGCAACAAGACCTCTAGGAATGGTGTTAGTTTTCAATTGGATGATATCCTTTCCCAAAAAAGTCTCTCTTCCTTTAGTCACACACACCATTGGTTCCCAATCAATATTTTGATCTAAAAACTCACCTTGATTTTGTAAGAACCTTTGCACTTGAGCATCATCATTAAATACTTGCCAATGCTTGATGTTGTTAGGGACAAATGCCTAGCTAACACTTCAATTTTGTACTCACAATAAGGTGAAATGGTACAATTTCCAAATCTTGACCCCAACACTACCAACTTGTCAGTAGTAGCATTGAAACTTCTGTCATGATGCAAAATGTTGAAGGAATCAAACATCTCAATTAGATCCCAAACTACATGTTTTTACTTGGTTCATCCACTAATTTTTTATAGCATATAGTTTTCTTATTTGTTTGACAACCAGCTCTGAATCTCCTTTTGCAATGATGTCCTTAACACCATACTTCCATGTAATTCTCAGACCTAAAAACAAGGCTTCATACTCAATAATGTTGTTAGTACATTCAAAATTAAGCTTGAAGGAAAAAACAAACTCTTCTAAGCTAGGAGAAATCAGAATTATACCAACACCATTTCTAAATTTGGAGCAAGGTCCAAGAAGAACCTACCTATTCAAGGAACTTTGAATGATCCATCTTGTGCTCCTTACCATCAGCAAACCCAATAAAATTTTCAACATCAACATCAACAAACAACACCTCATAGGAAGCATTGTTGGGATCTTCATTTAGATGAAACATCTTCTTTTCTCCATAGAGCTTGACAAGGCTGCCTTCAATGGGAATGGTGGAAAAAGACATATCCATTTGGACACTCCCACCAAAACTTGCAGCCCACTTTCTTGACAAAAGCATACCCCATTTGGCAAGGAAATCAACAATCACAACATCCAATTTTAAATTCCTCCAAGGATAAGATGCAAGCTACACCACTAGACCCTTCACACAACCAACTACCAGCACTTCTCTTGAGTCCATGAAAATACACTTTCCATAGGCTACTATGTCACTTTGATATCCAACTCATTCATGACTTCTAGAGGCATGACATTACATGATGCATCAGAATCAAACATACAATTGTGAAGTAGTCTATCCTTTATGATCAAAGTTGTAAAGAATGGATCAAAATTCAATTGGGAATCAACCAAGGATGTCCCCAAGTATACCTCATGTGTTTCTCCAAGATCCTCTAATGCTGGTGGTGTTTCAAGGTCTGCAATGATCTGAGGAGTAGTTTCAACAACGTTTACATTTCTACTTGGAGTACTCTTTTCTTCTTTCAAACCTAGGTACTCAAATGCTCTCTTCTTGTGCTTAGGAATCCTAAGCAACTCAATGATTGGAACACTCACTTTGATTTGGATCAATACTTGGGCTATGTCATATGGAACACTCTTTAGCAAGGAAGCATTGGAAGGGATATAAACAGATTCATTAGATGGCATGGAATTCTTGGCAGCTTGGGCATGAGGAGGACTGTAATTTTTGCTTAGGATAACAGAGCTTTTGGCAAGTGCTTCTCTTCTAGGAGCTTCTTTGGGAATACTTGTAAGCAAGGGTGTTTTAGGTTTGTCTTGAGGCCTAACTCCCTTAACAACTTTTCTCCTAGTGTTATACTCTTTCTCTTGAGCCAAAACAACATTCATTAACAATTGTATATCTTCCTCCGAAGGGATACCATTATCATACTTCTTAATCATCAAAGATCTTAAGTATTCAAATTCATTGTTAGGAATTTCAAAATATTGCACTACATCAACTTACAGAGTATAAGGGGGAAGAAATACTTGTACCCATTTGATGCAATCCTAAAAGGTTGTAACTATCCTTACACTTATTACCTCAGTTGATGTTGCACCTTATTGTGAGCCTGAAGAACAACTTACCATGAAAATATCATCATCAGTACCATCATCATTATTAGCTTCACCATCTTGCTGGTCCACTTCACATGGAGGATGGGGTAGAAAACACCTGTCACACCAATCAATATCAACAACTTCCTCAACAATAAAAACCCTAACAGTTAGGGAATCAGGTAACACTCTTCCTTCACGTGCTTGAGGATGTCTATTTGTAGATCCCAAGGGTCCTTTCCCTCTATCATCAGATCTTTTATCACCCCTAGGATGATTGGAAAATCTATCATGGTTTAGTGCTTTTTTGCTGACCTTGTGAATTCTGCCTGATTCCCTTCTCAGCTCTTGCCAACTTATAGGAAATATCTTTGACATCCCCTGCCAAAGTTTTCACTACTTCCTCCAAGTCTACACTCTTGCTTGCTTGATGTTATTCAGGGTTTATCAACTTTACACCATCTCTCTTGAAAGGTTTCCCAATGGCCTTAATATTATTTTCAATCTGCGGTGCCATGGTAAAGGCTTGCCTTAAATTGGTAGGGTTCTTATCTCTTAGGTAATAGGATTCCTTCTTATCAAATGCATTTGCATATTTTATCAAGAATGACTAATCACATGGCCTCAAATTAACTGAAAACCTTCTCAAAGTTTTGGTAAACCTTGTGTTGAAGTCATGAACTGATTCATTGGGATTCTTCTTGATATTTTCAAACTCAGACAATAAAAACCTAGGATTAGTTTTGTCACCATATTGTAATCTAAATGCATTGTTCATTTCAGTCCATGAATCAATAGAATTATAGACAGAGCCTTGTACCAATCCCTTGCATCATCTTCTAGTGTATGGATGAACAATTTAATATACACATCTTCATGCTTAAACTCAAATTCCTCCATCATATTAATAAAGAGTTTGAGATGCTGATCACCTGTTATGGCATTATTCCCTTGGAACTTTGGCAATCTACCTCTAACATCTTGTGGGACAGCATTTGGGTAACCATCCATTCCTCTAAAGTTTATAAGACCAAAGGTGTTAACAAAAATTGAGGTCTAGGCTGAGCCATTCTATTTTGAGGTGGTGATCTTGGAGGATAAATAGAATGATGAGGAGTGAGAAGTCTTTGGGACTCAAGAATGTGGTTCACCAGATTGGTACTCTCTAGGTGCTGATTTTCTTGGAAATTTTTATTTGAATTGAAGCACACAGGTGCAGATTGAGAAAAGAACTTACCAAGTACAACAGAAGGACCTTCACTATTTGAAGCAAACAAGTTTATTAGAGGATTGCTTGAATCAGAATCACTGGAAGAAGAGTGATAATCCTCTACCAAAGGTTGATCTCTCTCACTAATGGATATTCCTTTTCTTGATGTCTGACCTTCACCAACCTTCCACACTTTTCTTTCCTCTAAAACTATCTTTCCCAATTCTTGAAATAACTTTCTACTTGGGTCCCTCCTGAAGAGAGATCTTCTTCCTTCCAAGTTTGCAGATTAGCAACACCAAAAAATAAATGACAAAAGCTAAGAAACTGGTATTTATCAAGATCAAAAAAACATGGCGTCGCCACTAAGGAATTTCACCCTAGTTGTGCAAATGTACTAAAATACTCTGTCAAATACCTATCAGCACTAAAAATATTGCCAAACTTTATAGATCAGACCTTTCTTTTCTTGAATCTATCAACCACAAATGCAAATGAAGTGCAACAACTACTGGAAACTGATAAAATTACATACAAAACTTGAAACCTTCACATACACCTTGCAAATATGAGTATAGAATGATGTTTTAACAATATATTTTCATATAGAACTTGCAAGAGACATTACTAGGGTTTGACATGTATCCAAATATCTCAAATATTTATGCACATGGATCGATTGAACTAATAATCTCCCTAGCGGTGGCGCCACCGGTGTGTTGGTACCCAAGTTTGTTCTCCTTTTCAGTCTGAGTAGCATCAGAGATATGACATGAATCTTGAAGATAAATAGATCATGATGTATGTAATTTTGTAGTGGGGATGTTATCTAACTCGCGGCACTCAGATTTGTGGAGAGATGGATAGCACTCAAATAGGACTTGATCTTGTCCTAATTGTTTTAGGTTATGCCTTTCAAATAAGGTAAGAGGACCTATTTTGTAACCCTCAAATGGTGAAGGAGATGAAGATATCCCTCAATTTGTGTAAATAGTATGAAGGGGCCTTGGGAAAATATGATCAACACTCCAAATTTAACTTTCAAAAGTTGTCACTCCCAGATTATGGAGATAATTTCAATGCAAGGCAAGGGTTATTGAAGACATTTTGAAATCCTATTATGTTATGCATATTTTAGCAAATGGATTTTGATCTTCTGCGGGTACACGGGTCAAAACAGGAGTAGTATGGGGTAGGATTAGTTTTTTAGAATGATTTTTGGTGGGACATTGACAAGACAAACCTAACTATGTTAGATCTTTGACAACCTCTACAACATTTGAATAATTATTAGATAAAATGCTTCAAAATAGTTAGGATGTTATTTCAACTAGAAGAGATACACAAATGGAGGCCCACGTTTGCACTCTTCACACAATATTTGAGACCTCAACACAAAATCTTGAGTTAAAGGACTCAATTAAAGATCAAAGTCTCTGATCAAATCATGCCTAAGGTACCCCAAAGGCTTACAAGTAATATTTGTCAACAAAATGAAGGTGAAGTCATTTTAAATTACTTATTTTCAATGCCGATGAAAGAACTTCGACAAATGAAATTGCAAATGCCACTAAACTATCAATAAGGATGAGATATGTGTGATTTCTAAAGATTTCAATGCAAGATTGGAACAACAAGAAGGAAAACTATTGGCAAACATTTAAACATGATATCAAACATCATATTTCCCAAAATAACATAGATTAATTCAAAATATTGTTAGATTCATCAACAGGGAGAGTTTCAGAACAATCTCGAGTTGTGTGATGGCTATACACTTGTAACCAACTCAACATGAATTAAGATCTAACATAGAAGACATTAACCAGGTTTTGGAGGGTTTCTCGAAGATGAGCTTCTCTCAAAAATTTCACATGATTTTAAATTTCTTGACCCTTAGCATGTCAAAAATATGCATTATGTCTCTCTCTATTACATTTGATCCTTCTTTCCCAAGAAAAGAATATCCTATGACATCTTAGTTTGTTACAAATTCATCATGATTCATAGATAGGGACGTTTAACATATTTGCAACAAAAGTTACTAGATGTTTTGAAAAAAGGTGAATCATTACAAAATTCACATCATTATCCATTGTGGAGGCACATTTTTCATCTTCAAAGCATGCAGACCCCCTTCCTTTCATTATTTCATCCTTATCCCTCCAAAATTTGACTCTGTAACTTTTGGATTTGATATTTCATGTTTTTGGATGGGTTAGGGAAAAAATTTATTCCAAAAACATCTCTAATATTAAAATTAATCCTCGAAACAAATTGCATTGGTCCTTACAGCACAAACGACATGAATTTGCAAAAATCAAAATCGATGCAAAAAATGCATTTCCACACTTGGTGGAGCAAAAATGGTGGCCAAACTAAAAATGCATGGTTACCATTGATTTGCATTTCTCCCTTCAATCTGGGCTCTCCACGTGTCACAATGCGATTGGAAATGGTTTTGGGATCACTTTTCAACATTTTAACACTTTTTGAAAAAATGTAAAAATTTGATGTTTTTCTCCACCCTTGAGATTTGGCGTTGAGACATGGCACAAGGTGGGCCCCATTGGAATCGCGGTGCAATTCTTCACATTTCCACCTTTTTTGGAAAAAAGGAAAAAGTTTCAATTTTCCTCCGCCACTCCGCCTCTCACAAGACACATGTCCTCATATGATTTGTTGAGGGGAAGCGCTCTCGATTTCATACTTTAATTCCTTTCCACTAAAGGAATTTTTCACATTTCCTCCATACTCCCACCTCCGATTCTATCCCCGATCCTATTACTCATCCTCTCTTGAGTGGCCTAATTGACCTACGGCCTTTTTCACAATTTTTGTTCCTTTTCACCAAAAAGTAAAATTTTTCTAAGTCCTTCACCATCCTTCCATCCCGCTTTTGATGAAAACTTGAGATGTGTCTCCCTTTGATTTGTTGATGGCCTACACTCTAAAGTTACCATGTGTTCCATTCTATTTCATTGTGGTGCTGCACTCTGAAGCTATCATGTGTTCCATTCTAATTCATTATGGGCCCTAAGAATTTTCTTTGTACTTTAACTCCTTCTTCCAAAATGCCTTAAGGCACAAAAAGACCTCGCGCATCTCGCCTTCACTCGCTACGACACATGTACCTCCTTTGGGCCCCGTAGAGATGCGGGGCAACTTGCACCTTTTTCCAAACCATAAAAAATGTTAATTTTTTCAAGAAAACTTGCTGAACCTTGTCTAATAACAAACGGGCACTTAGGAGAATTTTTTTGAGATAAAATTTGATGGGAAAAGGACGCCCGTATGATCGTAAAAAATGTCAAAATTATTAGTGATGACCTATAATGCCAAAGATGAATTTGACGGGAAAATAACACCCGTCTGACCGTCAAAATAGAGAAAATGCCAAGGATGCCCTAGAATTCAATATTTTCATGAAGGATGACAAATTTCTTGAAATTGAACCAACTGAAACATGTTTTCAAAGAATTTTTGATCATGGAATTGGATTTTCAATGGCATATAAGTGAAAATTGATCAATTTTAAACCTCCATGATCGGGCAAAAAGGAGAAAAGGCAGAGCCTGCAGATTTTGGAAAAATTAGGGCACAAAAGAGGGCACACATGCAGATTTATTTCAAATTAGGGAAAAATAAAAAATTTGTGAGCACTTCAAAGCATCCAAGAAAGAGGGGAAAAGTTGTAGACCACGGATTTTAGAGAAAAATGTTTCAGAGCATGTAGATTGAAGGAATATTAGGGAAAAGCTTGCAAGCTCAAAAATGGCACTAACACCTATCACTCTTTTATCCTCTCTTAAATATGTGTACCACGGCACTGCACATAGCATGATTCTCATAGATACTTTTCATCTACTTTTAGATGAGATCCCATGGTCATTTCACCTTGATTTATAAACAAGAATCTGATTCTTCACCTTAGTCTTTTCCATGAATTAAAATTCCTCACATGGGATCCAAATCCTTGAGTCAAACTTCCAATAAAAATATGAATCCCTCAAAAAGGACATCTTTCTCTCTAAATCTATGCTATAAATAGAATTCTCCCTCGAAGGACAACTATATAAAAAGCCTGCTTCAAAAAAAAAAAAAAAAATGAACAATAAGAAGAAAGAGAGAGAGAATCTAAAGTTTCCCGTATCGATCAGTCTATCTCAAATATCAGTAAAAAAAGCCTTTTAGTCATGGAATTTCCCATTGTGACCTTGGATCTCTTGCCAAAAAGGTGTGCTACCTAGTACCATATAAAACCTAACCACTTTTCACCCTCTCACCATTCACACTTTCATTTCCTACCACCTCAAGGGACCTATTGGACCATGAAATTTGGTGATCATGTGACTACTTTTTCACCTTTAGAATAATCAAGCATGCATTACTTTTAGGGTCTTACATTCATCAGCCCATCTAAGGTATGATCTGCCCGTTATGATCCTTACCAATCAGGTCACTTTTTACCTCCTCTTATATTTTAAACCTTCTTCATTACGTATTGATTAACTTATACAGGACTTGATCCTTGATGCTTATTTTTGGGTAATTTTCTCCTCCTTCACCATAATCAACTCAAAATCACCTATACCAATTTTCCCACAATTCAACCATACCTAACAGACCTAAACTCAATCATGCCTATAACATACCCACCCATACTCATACCTCCTCGCATTCTACCCTAGCTTATGGGAGAACTACATCAGCCTGAGGTCCCTTTTCACCGAGACTATGTGGGCAGCACTCTAAGGGCATGGGGCTCTTGGAGGTTAGCTTGGCCACTCTCTACCCTAACCTATTCATCTTTCATTTTCCTAAATCACATTCTCCCCTATTTAGTTTCTTTTCATATCAATAATTGGAAATTAAACCCATAAAACAACAAATTTCTTTCCACCTTTATCATCATCAAACATACATTTATTATGTCTACTATTTCTTTACCGTTATCATGCATGTTACTATAAAACATATTTTACCATGACCCATGTCATCATTCATTACAAAAATTAATGAATTATAACCTCAACCACTTTAGGCTCCACCATGCCTAAAACCTAACTCAACCATGCCTATGACCTGACTCAATCCATGCCTAGATCGCAACCTGACTCAACCATGCCTATAACCTAACTCAACCATGCCTATGACCTGACTCAATTCATGCCTAGACCACAACCTAACTCTACCATGCCTAAAACCTGACTTAATCTATGCCTAGACCATAAACTAACTCTACCATGCCTAAAACCTGACTCAATCCATGCCTAGACCACAACCTAACTCAATTCACCCATACCTAAAGGATGCAGTATCAATCATGCCTACACTACTTGATTTCCATCACAGATACACATCAAAATAACAAGATAACCATAACCATGTATACATATAATGACCATAATCATCATCATCTCTATAAATAAACATATCCAAAGATGTGTCTCCATATACATAACTCTCAAATATCTTCAAAGACGCAAAGATGGTATATATAATCAAATATCTCAAAATCCTCATATACAGCCTCACCATCTTCGGCACGCAGTGGTATATGATAAAAAAATACAAAACTCTCATACATCCCCACTCTCTTCAACACATAGGATGATATATATCAAAAGTGACTAAAATACATCAAAATACAGAGATGTGCATTAGGCATCATCCTACTGGACATCCTCCATATCAGTCTCTCATGTCTCCTCCTCAACTCTTGTCTGACAGCCTGATAACATCTCACTTCCCACCACGGGTCGTGGCCGGGTCCCTGCTGGTACATCACCTGGCACTATCCTCCGTGAACTGGTGGCCTTACCCTTCGATCCTATCTCGAGCTCAATGGTCCCATGTTCTCTCCACTTTGTGATTCTGGGATCTAGTCCTCTCACTCGAGGCATGTTTTTCCCTATACTCTCCATAGGATATAAAATCTATCTCAGCTACCATCAACTAATCCTGATAATATATGGCCTCCCCTAAGGCGTCCCATAACCTAGATATGGGTATCATCTGTGGTGGCCCCATTGGCCCTGTACCTATCTTGTGGGACCCTATCCCAAAGTGCATATGGAGGTGCCATCAACCTCACACCCCAGTGCTGTACTTTGTACTGTAATGCCCGAATACATTGCATGTGTAGTGGCCAACTAGCCTTGTAAACTCCGTAACCTACGCCCGTAGGGAAGCTACCTGCTCCTTATCTCCATCTCTGTCTCCACCCTGGGCCATCTAGGCCTATAGACTAGACATTTTTGCATTAAATGCAGCCATCTCTGCCTCCAAAGCTACTAACCGCTCCTATACCATCCCTAACTAGGTAATCAAGGTCGAACCAGCCCTTGTAGGGCGTCTCTCTGCATAGTGATAGTGGCTAAATTTAGCTTCCCTTACACTCGGGAGCAATCGCTCATAGATGGGATTCCAACCACTATCTATAATCTGTTTGTCACTTCAGATCATCACCCCACCTTTGGTCTATAATCGGCTCCTCATACCCGGTAGGTACTGTAGGTTGTGGAAGTGGTAGTGGTCTCTCCACATCATGTCTCTGGTACAGTGGGAAGGGTGGTGGTATATCCTACAGTAATCCAAATTTCTATTAGACCCTATCTACTGGTATCATCTCATGCTCCCCTACATGACACCCCTCAATCCATATGACTATCTATAAACCATCTAACTCATCAACCATTTGTTTGTGCGAGGATATCTTACATACGATCTCCAAATAATGTCCACGCTAGACAATCCCTCTAGTAACGCTTGTAATAGGCTACATAATGTTTAACCTTGCCCACTTGATGCTCTCCAATAATTGGCACCCATCGCCTATAGCTCACTCTAACAAGCCCAAGCTCAAATGCGTCATCCCAGGGCATCCTAACTGAGCACACACACACTTTGTGATCATAAGCCCAATAATGTAATAGGAAAGTGCAGCAAAATCAACCTCAAAGCTGCACATATGCCTATAGCTCCTGTCTAGTTGCGGTAGGAATGTTGGCACCCATACGAAGTAGGTACTATCCATAATCATGTCATGTAGTACCCCCATCAGTGATCGTGAGAATCTACCACCGTCTGCATCCGGCACTACAAAATAGCAGACTACCTCTATCAATAATACTAATAACCTCATCTCCTCTGGATGGGCTAGGTAAATCTCTCCATAGCTCAGTGGTGCTATGGAATGTCACTATGCTATCCCCTCACCAAATACCATTATCATCCACTATGATGAGACCAAAATATGTCTCATTATATCACCAAATAACATTCTTATTCTCTCTCTCAAAATAAAGCTTTCAAGTGAATTTAGATGTAGTTTTAATAACAGATATCATATTTAAGGTAGAATATATGATTTATCTTATCATCTCTTTAGAAATATATTTGTAATCTAATTGTTGTTATTTCTTGATATTTCTTCTAAAGTTGGAATGCAATAGTGTGTAGAAAACAGGTCATAAACAACTATACTCCAAGTTCATAGATTGCAGCTACGGAAATTCTTCACACAACTACGGAAATGCCTAGCTATGGAAATTCTTCACACAACTACGGAAATTCCCAGCTATGGAAATTCTTCACACAGCTACGGAAACACCCAACTAGTGAAAGTATTTTGGTTTGTTCCAAAATAATGTAAAGGAGCATTGAACTATTCAGCCTACTCTTTGCTTCCACATCATCAACCAAGAATATAGATCCAAACATGTGGCAATCCAAAGTCATGAATGCATGTGGCATTCCAAGAATAATTCAAAGTCATGGACTTAGCACTCCTCTTTTTTCTCTCCATGTTTCAAGGATGAGAAAATGGTGGAATAGTATTAGGAATGTTGAATAAGTACTCTCCCACTTTGTGTTCCTATATTAAAGGGATGAGTTGTAGAAATATTCTCCACGATAAGTGGGTTTTTGTAGTCAAGTTTGTTTAGTATTTATTGCTTTGAATAAATCTGCCCAAGAATAGGTAGTTAGTTCTTGAGTGTGGACCAATTAAACTAGGAGTAATGTCTATAAATACCTCTTCCATATATTTGGAAAAGGGGGCATATTTTGTAAATCAATTTTGAATCAATACAAGTGCAGTTTTAAAAGTTAATTGTAGTTTCTCCAAATCCAAAGGGAAGAGAATGGCCAAAATCCACTCTTCCCCAAGGAGGAGGATTTTTCTGTTATTTCTTAGCATAGTTTATTTACTATAGATTTATTTCAGTAGTTTAGTTGTTGTGTGTTTCTTTTTCATGCATGTTTAATTTCTGTATGTTTTCTTAGGAAGAAGTATTGTTGAATAAGATTTTCCTTTCTCCTTTTGCATACAACTTTAGACACTACCTTGGTTATAATGACACCAACTTGTCTATGAGTTGGTTAAATGACTGGTAATACAACGACCCGTCATTTTTGGTGCATTCTTTGGGGATCATGGTGTTATTAGGAGACTCAGATTTTTCTAAAAGAGTATTCTAGTGACAGTAGAATACCTCTTAACAAGATTTGTGACAAGAGATTCTTATTCAATAGCTTCTTTAGAATTTCTTTTCATGCAACTAGATTAGAATTTGCTTTCAAGTTTTTCATTTTCTGTAATTTCTTTTCCTGTAATTTCATTTCCAACAATTTCTTTTCCTGCAATTTCTTTTTTTGCAAATAGATTAAATTTTTCTACAATTAGATTTAGAAACTTGATGGATATTTCCAAAAGAAACCCCCTCCTCAATAACATGGAAACACCATTTTATATTAGTCCATCAGACATGTGTTTATACAATTATTTATTCTGTTAAGAAATATTTCTATTATATTCATATTGAGAATTTCAATATGATATTATAGATTGTTGATAAGACTGACTACCTTAATCAGCATATGGATGAAAAATTCATAATAGAAATATGTATTATCATCAAATAAAACCCGTACCTAGTTCTATTTCCTATAGAAACAACAATTACAGTGGTTAGTTACCCAGGATGGAATGGATACAATAGGAATTTGATGATAATTTTTCTTAAACTTTATAAAAATTGTAACGTAATATATTTCTGTAGGGTCTAAATTGATTCGGGTTTCCTATTCTGAAATATTTCTTGTTTGCATGTATTAGATTCAATACTAGTTCATGCATGCAAGAAATGCAGAAAAAAATGGGGAAAGTTGAAAACCAGCAAATGGTTGCTTTTCCCAAACCAAAAATAAATAAAAAATGTTTTTCACTTCAAAGTCTTTCTTGGATTCATATGATTGCTTCTCTTATGCCGACTTGGTTGATGAAATCATTTTCTTCTGAAAAGTTCTATGTTGCAGTGACCTTGACTTCATATCTATTTGTTTTTTTAGCTGTAGATGGAAATCACGGTTATACAACATGATGAAAGCAAGGATAACTACTGAGTATGGTATGGTAACTTCTATTTTTCTATTCTTCAATATTGTTATTTGTTGTTTTAATTACAAATAGATTCACTTCTCGAAAGCATAAAAAAAAAAAGAGAAAATTTTCAAGATCTCCATGTGTTGATCAAGTCAAGTAACAAAGAAAATGATGCAGATGAAGTTTTTCAGTTTACAAAAATTGAGATCTATAAGCTGTTGAATTAAAAAAAATAGTTTGCATGAGGGCATGCACAAAGCTAAGTGTGGGGGAGACTCACTCTCTTCCAAATATTTTGAAGAATGCATGAGGAAACAAAGAGTTAAGTGTGGGAAAAATATCTCTACATTATCTATGGAAAACCTCATGAGAGCATGAATAAAAAAGAAGTAAAAATTTTACTTCTAAAATCTTAGTTTGCTACTATCATGAAAAAGGAGAAGACAATTTGAAAGATGCAAAAGTATTGACAAAATTAGATTCTACAGGAAGATCAGTAGCTTGCATGAGGGCATGCAAGAAGTTAAGTGTGGGGGAAATGATGAGACCAAAATATGTCTCATTATATCACCAAATAACATTCTTATTCTCTCTCTCAAAATAAAGCTTTCAAGTGAATTTAGATGTAGTTTTAATAACAGATATCATATTTAAGGTAGAATATAGGATTTATCTTATCATCTCTTTAGAAATCTATTTGTAATCTAATTGTTGTTATTTCTTGATATTTCTTCTAAAGTTGGAATGCAATAGTGTGTAGAAAATAGGTCATAAACAACTATACTCCAAGTTCATAGATTGCAGCTACGGAAATTCTTCACGCAGCTACGAAAATGCCTAGCTACGGAAATTCTTCACATAGCTACGGAAATGCCCAGCTACGGAAATTCTTCACACAACTACAGAAATGCCCAACTAGTGAAAGTATTTTGGTTTGTTCCAAAATAATGTAAAGGAGCACCGAACTATTTAGCCTACTCTTTGCTTCCACATCATCAACCAAGAATATAGATCCAAACATGTGGCAATCCAAAGTCATGAATGCATGTGGCATTCTAAGAAGAATTCAAATTCATGGACTTAGCACTCCTTTTTCTCTCCATGTTTCAAGGATGAGAAAATGGTGGAATAGTATTAGGAATGTTGAATAAATACTCTCCAACTTTGTGTTCTTAGATTAAAGGGATGATTTGTAGAAATATTCTCCACGATAAATGGGTTGTTGTAGTCAAGTTTGTTTAGTATTTATTGCTTTGAATAAATCCACCCAAGAATAGGTAGTTAGTTCTTGGAGTGTGGACCAAGTAAACTAGGAGTAATGTCTATAAATACCTCTTCCATATATTTGGAAAAGGGGGCATATTTTGTAAATCAGTTTTGAATCAATACAAGTGCAATTTTAAAAGTTAATTGTAGTTTCTCCAAATCCAAAGGGAAGAGAATGGCCAAAAGATGCTCTTCCCCAAGGAGGAGGATTTTTCTATTATTTCTTAGCATAGTTTATTTACTACAGATTTATTTTAGTAGTTTAGTTGTGTGTTTCTTTTTCATGCATGTTTAATTTCTGTATGTTTTCTTAGGAAGAAGTATTGTTGAATAAGATTTTCCTTTCTCCTTTTGCATACAACTTTAGACACCGCCTTGGTTATAATGACACCAACTTGTCTATGAGTTGGTTAAATGACTGGTAATACAATGACCCATCACACTCCTCTCGATGCCTCTAAGTAGATCAAATATACCTGCGTACTCAATATAGGTAACTGCAGGATCCTGTACATATCCTCCAGGGTGACTATCATCTCCCCCGTTGGCAAGTAGAATGTGTTGGTCGCTGAATCCCATCTATCGATGATATTGACTATCAAACTTGGCTATCAGACTACATGTCGATAGTGTCAGACCTCGATAAGGCCCACATCTGTGACATGTCTCCACTCCTCGACTGTCACCGGCCCACGAACTGTCATGAGTAGGGGTGGCACCCTATCTCACATCCACAACTAATGTCTTTCCTACATCCAACAAAATAATCACATTATTAAAACAATACCATATCTACATTCACCCATACCCATTACCCTACCTCTTTTACTTCATTACTTACCCATTTATCCCATGGCTTCCCCTCCACCCCAACCCAACCCTCACCTACCTACTTACCCAGCCACCCCTAACCCACCGACCTACCCACCCTAAACCTACCCAACCCAATATCACCTTACCTATTTACACCACCCCAACCCCTCCCCTACTTCCATTTTGACCCACTCCTTGACCTTACCTATTTTCCCACACATCTATACATTTTTCTCTAACAACTCCACCCTTACCTATTTTTACCCCTTACCTATGTTATGATTTTCACCAAAACCACTTCTCTTACCCCTACCTACCTCACCCACCCAACCTCGGACAAAATTTTGGCCCCTTTTCCCTCCAATTATGAATGGTACTGATTACCCTTAACTCGACCCCCGGTCCCCTTCAACCGACATCGGTCCACTTTCTTTGTGACCAATACCGCACACTAACACCAACATTAGCTAACCTTCAATGATGCCGGTCACACAGCTTGCATCAAAACCCCGACACCGAAACCCCCATTTTTCCTTCAAATCCCCTTTTTTCTCCCTTCTACCCACCCCATCCTACCCAAATTCCCCCTACACCCTTCCCCACCCCTTCTTAACCCAATCCCCTCCCTCCCCATTCCTATTTTAATTGATTTCCATCCCATAATTTAAAATTCATTTCCCCAAAAAAATTGTTTTCACCCACCCAACCTCTAATTCATTCTAATAAACAAAAAAAAGTGTAGGATTGAATCTTACCTCATCGTGCTACCATCTGCGTGGTGGCACCTCCAGCCGCTACACTCGTGGTCCCCCAATCCCTCTCCTACCTCTTCCATCACCAAATGACCTCTCACTATCCAACCAATCAATCTAATCAAATTTATCCCACCCAGCTCATGGATCCACCTATCGACCAACTATCACCTACCACGTGGCTTGCCAACTCAATCCTCAGTCTCAATCTATCACTTTCCACCTTTTCCGCTCTCTCTTGTCATTTTCCCCAATTTGATAAAAGATAAATGATTTGAAAAATATGGTATTTTTTTCTTTTTATAACCTACCCGACTTGACCAATGATGGTTTTACCTAACCGACATTGGTCATGTGCCCTAGCTTACCATGGTCATCAAAGCTTGATTGACATTTGTTCCCTTCAACCATCATCGGTTTACCTACTTAGTCTTTTTCTACCCCCTACCCCCAATTTTTGACCTGAATCCTTTTTTATCTTACCCACACCTCACTTGGCCACTTCACTTGACCCTCTTGACCTTATCATTTACCCCCTCACCTCATCCTCCTTCCGAGACTCCTTATTTTACCCATAAATTGGCCCTACCCATGCCATGACCTACATAATTGGACCTGAATTTTGTTAGTGTCCTTTGACCTTATGTGTTTGCTATACCTTACGGAATTGTTGCTTGTTTTGATGGACATACTAACCTTACCTTACCTCTTGCCATGACTGCTTATCCCGACCCAACCCTTGGGTGTAGCAGAACATACCTACACGTCCCCGCACCTAACATGCATTGTGTTTCCGACCATATCCTATACCTTGATACTGGAATCACTTCAACCTTTTTTGATAAACCTATTAACCTTAGATGATGTAGATTTTCCTACTCTTCAACCTAGTACTATGCTAAAGTTTATACATGTGCATGCATTTGACTGTTACTACCTTTGACCCTGACCCATTACCTAGATTACCCGAGTAGACCTTTTTCCTTTTTCCCCGTTACCCACCTTCCTCTTCATCACATTCACCTTTTATCAAACCACTCACCAATTTTTCCTTCTGCCTCATCGGTTCCTGGTTTGAGGGGGATCACCTTCACCCACACATGGGGCAACCACATCTTATTTTTGTCAGTGTTGCTTACCAATACAAGCTACACAACAAAAAGGGGCAAAATGTAGACACCAAAATTAGGTCACACTCCCCTTGGTCCCTCATCAAACAAACACCTTGAACACATTTACCTAACCATGGCCCCTTTCATCCCACTCTAATATTAATTTAATTAAATTAATTCATTATCTCACAATATTTATTAATTTAATATCCTAATTGAGATAATGTCCACATATCCACCTCACTTAGACACCTCATCTAGCCACCTCACCCCCTAAGACCTATTCTTAGTATTTTTCCATAACTAATTAAGACCTACCTAAAAACTAAAAATAAAAGCCTATATTCCTCGAACCACATTCCCACACATTAGAAAGGAAGCTTCTATTCTAATCCATGGAGCAAACGAATGAGATCCCAGAAAATCAAGGGGATCTGCCTAGTTTAGTAAACCTAGGAAATCCCTCCCCTAATCGATGTCACCACCCTAAACTATTGTCGATCAACCCAAAACCACCATCAGTTACCATTTAACCCCCAAAACAACCTTATTTCGAGGTTGGCACATTTCTAAGAGATTGACACATCTTTTGAGAATAAGAGACAAAACTAGAGCTACATGCAAGCAGAATGAGCATTTGTACACACATCAGAGTGCCCATAGCCAACATCAGAAGCACCCACAAAGCCATCTACTTTCATGAAAGCATCCGAGGAAGCATCAACACCACATCAAGTTCCTTCCATTTGATCACCCACCATTTCCAACCAGACATCAAGCTCATACAAACAATAAGTGCTTTGTTAACCAACACTTGTCCATTTATCATTTGGTAGATTCTTTTACTTCTATTATTAGTTTCTACTCCCATTTCATTCCACCACCATTTACCTCCATGCAAACTTGACCATCCCTTCACCCATACCTAGATTTTAATCATTCATGTGCATACCGAGAATCACACGAACCTTGCCATTACCCTTCCATTTTCATCTATCCTCGATCTATCACCCCACCAATTTGTTATTCTTGAGTTTCTGTACCATGACCATACCGACGCCGGTTACCTACAACCATCACCGGTTAACCTAAACTAACATCGGTCATACCAAATCGACATCGGTCTCTGTTTTTTACTAGAAACCAAGAACAAAGCTTTCACTCTCTACCCAATACCCAAAACGGCCCAAAAATTGACCCTAACCAAAACCCGTATTCGATAGAGACCTTGAACTTCATATTTAGTCATAGCTTAGCCTATTGTGAATGAATTTGCTTATTGTAGATGAATGAGATACCTAAATCATTTTAACTATAGTAGGATTTCCTTTATTGTTGGCATTAAGTTGTTTTAAACAGTGGATTGACAACCATATAGGAAGTATCACACTTTCTGGATCCAAAGACACGCTAGAAGTCCACTGCATATACTATTTAACTTTTATTTGGTGGTCTTGTTTCCATTTTAGGTAGTTCCTCCAAGAAAAAAGGAAGCTCTCATGATCAGTTGTGGATCAAGAATTCATACATGCATAACAACCTACAACCAACATTTTGACAGGTATTCCTCCTAGCCCTTTACCCTTATCTCTGCTTTGTCAACATTCAAAGAAACAATCTAGAATCGGGTGAAATAATCTCATTCATATACAATAAGTAAATATAATATAATAGGCTAGGTTATGAATAGATCTAAACTAGGGTAGGTAGTCAAGGTGCTAGAATAGGTCGGGTCAAATTTTGGGTAGTTTGGGTCACTTATATGGAGTTTACTATGTTTCTATTATTAGCAGGATTACCAAATATAGAGACCTATTTCAGTCAATTATGATAGATGATAGTTTTGATAGAACCGATGAAGGTCATGGATAACTGACATCGAGTATAGGTGAGATGATAAAAACTTAATGATTGGTTTTAGGGGTTTATCTAATATTAAACAAAGATGGTAAGGAGAATTTTTAGGTCTCAGAGGTCTTGGGGGTACTTAGAGATATTCAGGAATCGGGTATAGGTGATCAAATGATTGTGGGTGGTGGAATGGTTAGGTTCATATGGAGGTAAGATTAGTGGGATAAAAATGTAAATAGAGGCTAGTAAATAGAAGTGAAGAAAATTTGTAAACTGAATAAAGATGAAATGATGCAGGTTATAAGCACACTTACTAGTGTTGCAAGTTTGATGGATGGATGCTAATGATGGTGGATATGTGAAATAGTACTCAAGTGCTATAAAATGCTTCCCAAAATGCTATCATGAATGTAAATATCTTTGGATCACTTGGTGCCGGATATGGATGTTTAGAGGTGCGAAAGGGCTCTGCTCTTACTTACACATAGACCTCCTTCATTCCAAAACTCGAGAATGTGGAAAACCTCTCTAATAAGGTTACCAAAGTGAATATATGGTAACCGACGATGGTTTAGGGTGACTGGTGTCAATTTCAGGTTGATCGGCGTCGGTTAAGGTGGGAAATCCTAGGTTTACTAAAATGACAGATCTTGGCAATCTTTTTGGCCATCTCTATCCATTTTCATGGATCAAAATGGAATGTTTCACTTAGATAAGTGGGAATGCGGTTAGAGGAAGAATAGGCATGTGATTTTAGGGTTGAACTCAATCTTAGTTAATTAAGGTAGGTAGGACTAAGTCTTAGTTAGCTATGGCAAGTGGATATTGAGTCCTAGTAAAAAGGAAACATGTTAAGAATAAGTTTATGATGAGGTGTCTAGGTGATGTGGTGGGTGAGGTGTCTAGGTGAGGTGGAAATTAGTTTAATTAAGTAATTAAATAATGAATATTGTGATAATGGGCATTAATTTAATTGTAGGTAATTAAATTAATATACATGTGGGGTAAAGGGGGAGTTTGACCCAATTTTGGTGTCTACATTTTACCCTTTTTGTTTCATAGCTTGTATTGGTAAGTGACACCGATAAAAACAAGTAGTGATTACCACATGTGTGGGTGGAGGTGATCCTCCTCAAACCAAGAACTGATGAGGTTTTGTACGGAATCAGTGAGTGGTTTGATAAAGGTATTTGGTGGAAGTGAAGGTAGGTGGGGAAGGGTATGACTATGATGGGAAAAGGTGATTGTCAACTCAGGTAATAACTAATAGGCCAGGGTCAAATTGAGTATGGGTAGTGGTAATCAAATGCATGAACATGTATAGATTGCAATGCGAAGATCAAATTGAAGAGCTTACAAAATCTATATCTTCTAATATCGGTAGGTTTATCCAAAGAAGGGTGAAGTGATTCAGGTATCTAAGGTATATGATATGGTCCAGAAACATAATGTAGGTTAGGTGCAAGAAATTTTAGGTATGTTCTGGTACACCAAAGGTTTTGGTCGGGATAAACAACATGACAATATGCAAGGTATGGTTGTTAGGATAAAAAATCTGGGTATTAACATCACAAGTTATAATGAATACATAAGGTCAATGGTCACACCGAGTAGGTCAGGGTTAGGAAAATAGGTCGTGGCATGGGTAAGGCCAAGGTATGGGTAAGATAACAAATCCCAAGATGCAACGAAGGAAATGTAGGGGTAGTTTGAGCTTACAAGTATGGTTCAATTGGTTTCCTTGTTAATGAAAGGTGTGTGGGAACTAATGGTTACAAGTAAAAGGAATCTTAGCAAGGGAAAATAGATTTAAGGGTGATTGATTCTGTTACATGGTGACTGATGCCGCTTGACTAGGGAAAAAATATGACCAACGTTAATTAGGTTGAATTAGGTTTATAAAATAAAAATTGCTTATTTTATAAATCATTGTTGTGTTGTGACTTTTTACAAAATAGTAGAGTCGTTTGAAATTTTTGCCCATTTCGAGAGAGAAGGACAAGGCATTGGATAGGGCTGAGGTGGAGATTATGAGGTGGTGACGGGATCTAGTAGACAAGTCTATGAGAGCGGTGTGGTTGATTGTGATTGGTTGGAGGTGAGGGTGGATTGGGGCATGAAAGAGGTAGGAGAGGGCTCGGGTGGGCCACTAGTATAGCAGCCAGATGTACCACCACGCCGACGGAACTGAGATGAGGTAAGATTCAATCCCATTTAATGTTTGTTAGTTGAAATTATTTGTAGAAATTGGTTTGGGTAGAAATGGTTTTGGGTAGGAATTAAATTTACATGTGGAAGTAAAATTGATGAAATGGGAAGGGTAGGAAGTCCAATGTGGGTTAAATATGGGTAGGGGGAAAGCTAGTGGAGGTTTGGGTAGGATAGGGTAGGTTTATAGGTTAGTATGGTCAATTTTTAAAAAAAATGGGGGAGGGTTGTACGGTTTTTGTCGACGCGATAGTGACTAATGTCAGTCAAGGGTAGCCAACATCGGTCGACATAGCTGACATTGGTCAAATAATAGGTGACCTATAACGTTCCCATTTAATACTTTAGAAAAAGGGTTTTTTTAAATATAATGTTCTCTATTATAAATAAAGAAATATTTAGAACAAACATTCCGTGCAAATTGAATTCAAATAGATAATCATATGCAGTTGTAATGACTCGGTGATCTACCAATCTATTCATTTCATAACTCGGTAATCTACCAATCTATTTATGTTATCTTAAGTATTGAATACATATTGTATACTTGGTTTTCCTACCCTACACCGGTATTGAGTGATATGTTTAAAGAACATATCTGAATATTTGTTACCAATATCCATCTGATATCATATTGTTTTAAACTTTGTGACATAGGACAACGTAACCAAAGAACTTGCGATACTTTGGAAAAAGTTTTACAACATATGGTGTATGTCTCTATTCCTAGATGACATATTCATCATTTTGGAATATGTACTTCACCTCACTCCTCTATTATTCTCGATTGGTCTTTACCGACTACTGTCAATCCACTTGTCCTAGGTTTAACCCTAGCCCTAGTTAGAAACATAAATTATTATAGGAAGATGCTCACAATGACTTAGGGTAAATGGGCATACTCGGTTGACCTTAAGTCAACCGGGTGTGCCAAGGTACCTTGAGCCATTGGAAGCTACTTCCTATCCTAAATATGCCACTAACTTGACCTAGAGAGAAACTAAGTTCAAGTTCTTATTGTGTGTAGATCTAGATGATCAATGTAGAAGGGTGATGCCACATGTCAACTACAATGTTGTATTCTCGAGAAGACCCAAGTCTTCTCAAAATTACATCCCTGTAGTTGGCGTGTGCCAACATCCTATAGAAATTGCCTCATCGAGATGTACATACCCCAAGGAGATTGTTAATACATTGTTAATTTGGATTAATACACTAGTTTTAGTAACCCTGCTAAACCCTAATCCAACTCTCCTTAAGTTCTTATTGTATACTTGTATCAATCGAGTATTAAAGAACTTTGTTAAACTCATGGTTGCTTTTAATGTTCATTTTCATGGTGTAACTAGCAGTTAACCAAAACAGACAAAGTGATATCATAAGTTTCATTAAAATGTACTTTAACTTTCAGGAAGGTTTAACAACCGCATAAATCCAACTAAAGTAGACTTCATACAAAATGAAGTCTAATGATTATTAATCATCTCTCCAAACCTTTTTGGTTTACATTCATTTGAGAGAGAATGAATCTTCCTCTACATGATTAAGTGTTAGGGTTAAACATTCACAATATCCATATTTCTTAATGCATGTTCATTATGCATCACATTATTATGTTAAATTGTTTAGGTAAAACACATCATATTATACAACTCAACAAGTTGCACCATTATAAGGGAAATTGAACTAATTCCCTTTATCCATCTTATCAAAGATAACAAGATAAGCATGATATAATATAAATACTATCAACAAGATAGAACTTTCATCTTCTTTAAAAAGGTACGAGATAAATTACACAACCAATGCAAATAAATCACAACTCACAACTCATCATTACAATTTATAAATTTACAATACTATGTACTATAGGCATATATATAAAGTATACAAATTTTCTTTTGTAATACAACAAAGAATGAATTAGAATTCTTTACTAAGAATTAGACATATATCAACCAATGCATCATATAAGTTTTTGCCTTCTTTTACCACTTACATCATCCATCTACAAAAATAGCTAGCACGGGTCAGTTCAATGAACTGAGCATGATAAGCACTAAGCATTAAAACAAAGTGCATTCCACTAATTGTTTCATTAAAGCAACACTACTTTAATGAGATAATTAAAACATCATACAATCAGCATAAGTGATAACAAATAGAAAGGAAGTACATTAATAAATCTAGATCAACTTTTAAGAGAAGAGCATAATATAATAAACAATATCTACCTAAGAACTTAAAGTTCTATTAATCCTATCAATGGCTTGTAAACAAACAATAAATCTTGCCATCCCATTATTTCATAATTCTATCCTAATAGAATACCACATTTATCTTCTTTATGAGACAAAAGAAGTGTAAACAACATGGTTCATTCTAGGATTATTCTTCTATATCCTAAGCAAGAATAAGAAGAACCATTACGTACCATGTCCAAACCTATAACATCTGAAAAATAGACCAGATTCAATCATGAATTACCTATTCCTTTCTTGGATAACAATCTTGTAAATTCAACATTAAGATATACATCCCAAACAGAATTTCTTAACAATACAAGAAGGTATAGAAAACCAGAACAGTCAAACTATAATTCTAATTCCAATTTTGCATGTTAGAAGTTATCAATCAAAGATCTGAAATCAATGTTCACAATCAAGTAGTTCCATAAAGGAGTTAATCTCTACTCAGGTTCATCCCAAAAGATATAGAGTACAAGAGACAAACCTACTCCTAACCATTTAAACTAGGCAAGGCTAGTCAACAACAGTCAAACCCATATGTATGCATTCACTTATTAGCAGAACCCTCTTAACTACTAACTTTCTACATTATTGCAACAATAATTCAAACAAGGTAGACCAACAGGTCACAAGAAATCACCATCTTGAAATGGAATCGAGTACAGAGAAGTTCAAACAATGAGCTTATCCAAGACAGAGAAAAGGTAACTCTAATAAGGAAAAGACCAACAATAAATCATTTCCTTCTAATGAACAAAAGAAGTTCCAGTTTCAAACCAATTCAGGATGAAAGTGTATTGCAGACCCAAAAAAATATACTAATCACAAAAGAATACACACACACACACACACACACACATAGATATATATATATATTTTCTTTCTCAAAGAGAAACCAAGGTCTTATTCACTATATCAGTCGAGAATAACATCCCAAAACAGTAAATGATAAAGTTCAGAATTACCTATGAACCCAAGACTACAGACTCACAAGGCTTCACCATTTAATATGAAGCATAAATAGTTCATGTTTCAAAGAACTAAGCACCAAAATAGTAGAATGGAGAAAGTATCTTTCCCATATAGATCCAGTGTCCACCGTAATAACTCAACCATCCACCGAGACCCAAAATTGTTTTAAAGAATCAGAAGAGAGAGTAAGAACCAAAAATGTTTAAGTCAAAAGATGTCTCAATCTTAATTCCCAAGCAATAGGAACAAAATTCAAAACAAAACTCTCACATCCACAAAATCGTGATAGAGGTGACTTAGCTTCAACAAAATAGTCAACCCAATATGGGATTCCTCAAGACAGAGGGGAAATAACACTTCCTTCTATTCCTATGCCAATACCATTTCAAAGGAGTCGTTATAGTCATAAATAGAAGTTCCATGTTCCTTTAAGCAAGACATTTATAGTTCCAAATCTCAAAGAGATTTTAAACGACTCAAACAAGCTTTCACCCAGTTCCTTGGTGAGTAGTCACTCAAATAAAGAGTTATAAGCTTAGTCATTTAATAAAAGAATAACCCAATACAAAATACTAGAACATAATTGAATGAATCGACCCAAATACAAGCTCATAACACTCAAGTGTTAAATAGGAGTACAATGATAACCCGAATGAATCAAATTAATCGACCCAAATACAAGCTCATAACCCGAGCTTCACACATAAATTTTAATAACTTCTCTAGTAAAATAATGCAAGTACAGTGCCCAAATACGAACTCCAAGCAATAGTTTAACAATGCATAAGTTTTCCAAACACTTGGTTCCAATCAAAACAAAGCTCCAACACAAATTTAATCAAACCACAAAGTACCAACACAAGTCTACATCCAAATTCGCAACCCAGAAGAAAAATCAAATAGAACTCAAGTTTCCCCTAAGCTCAGATTTCTATACTGCCACAAAGATTAGTTCAAAGCACAAAAATTGATAACAAGATCTAGAGTGCAAAAATAGCAGAGATACATAACAAGTTTTGCATACCATTTTCACTTGCATGTTGGTCATAAAACTTGCACAGAAAGACAATTTTCAAAACAACACTATTTTAGCCATGGTTTCATATCAAACACCACAAGGATTCATAAACCCATCAAGAAAAATAACCAGACAGACATGAAAACATGAATCTCATGAGAGAAAAGTTGTTCTAATGAATCATTTAGAAGAATGTAAATAATTTTAATAGTTAGAGCCTATCATGCCTGATAGTGCTTCCACCAAATCGAAGGAGACTTCCAGCCGAGCTTCCAACTCTTTTTCTCCTCCATGAAATATTAACAACCAAACATATTTTCCTCCTACGCCTCATATACTTTTATATGATCAAAAATAGGCTAAAGAAACTAAAAATAGCTTTGAAGTGAAGGTCAAACTATTGGTTCAAAGAACCAGTTAGCTCCATGCAGAGCAAATCCACCATGCATGCAAAACCAAATAACTTCCTACAAACCCACCTTCTAAGTTTCCAAGATGGTTTGTACACAAATACCAAGGCTCATTAATGCCATAAATTCCATTCAATCCAAAATTCTTGCTTATCTTTCCTTTCCACCGCCTCCTAAATCTAGTGAATGCCAATTCCACAAAAAAATAAAATTCCATCTTTTAGTGGGGCTTCCACGTATGCCTCCACCAAGTCTACTATCCCCTACCAAATCTAGTAGTACTTCCATCATTTAAACCCTTTCAACTCATTTAAATGCCATTAGAACCATCACCCTTGTGTCATGCGACCCCTTAGGTTCCCTTTAATAGTTTAGGATGGATTCAAATAGAACTTAGGTTAGTTTAGCAATGACCAACATAGGTCTTAAAACATTTTCCATTAGAATTCCCACCTTAGGTTAGGTTCAATTCATAACCCTTTAGTATTAGGTATTAGTTAAAGTAGCCTAGTATTACTTTAGTAACCCTTTCCCTTATTCATTTAGCACAATGCTTAGGTTAGGTCACCAACCCAACAAATAGAATAAGAGGCTTAGGTTAGAATAGAATTCAAATAAGTAAATGTAGCTATAACATAGGTGTGTTCTTACCTAGCTTAGGATATTGTTAGGATAATTCTTAGGTTTTAGGACTCCATATTCATCCTCTATGAATTGAATTTTTCTTAAGTCCTTATAGTCCTACCAAGATCAATCACCAAAGACCCGAGCACAAACATATAGCTGAATGAAAACATGTTCAAATAAGACCAAGAATTAGTATCATACAAAGTTCAGTCTTCTATGTCCCTTAAACTACTGAATGTCAATTTATCATTCAGTCTATGAAGAGGATTTGAAACATTCCTTGGATCACTTGAAATTGATCCAAGGATGAGTTAAAAGAAGAAATAAGTATGCAACTCTTAAATCCAAATTGTAGCTCATCTTTCCATAGTGAAAATGAATTCTTGATAACCATATAATTTTAGTATAATTATTTTTAAGAACAAAAATATTTATCCTTATCAAGCATGATCTTCAATAGTCAAAAGAACACATATTTATCTAGAAAATCACATGTCAACACTTGAATGCAAAAGGGAATTTATCAGTTGTTAAGGGTGTTACATGACCCATGTTGGTCATGATGGATCATGTCGGTCACCAAAGGACCGATGTTGGATGGATTTTGAGGAAAAAAGTGTTGATACAAGGTTATGGTGGGAGTTAAAGAGAAAGCGAGGTAGTGAGGTATAAATGTAAGTGTGTTGAGAATAGCTAGGGTAAAATATATATTTCATATGAGTTGAGGGTGTAAAAGTTACATAGGGGAAAGGGGTAGGTTATAAGGGTTGTAGGGAAATAAGAATTTTGGGGATAGGTTAGTTGGGTAAGTGATATGTTAGATATGGTCAAGATTTAATAATGGTGTGGTTTGTTGGGTACAGGCTAGGGACTAGTCTCAAATGAGAGACAAAGTATCACCTCTATTACTAGTGGTACGAGGGATCATGATGGCTGAGGAGTGGCATCATGTTATAGATGTTGACCTGAATGGGGTTACAAACTAAAGGCACATATTTTGGGATCTAATCTTGATGGTCACACTCATTGACAGATGGGATTAAATGACCAACACATTTAATTTGCCGACAGGTGAGATCACAATCACCCTAGAGGACATGTATAGGATCTTGTGGTTACCGATAATGGGGGTGCATGTTTATTCTATTTATTCAGAGGCATAAGAGGAGATGATGTTGATGGTGTTTGAAGAGGGGATGAAAGAGATGAGGATCTACAATGCTAGCCTTAGATATGGGGATATGTATGTGGCCCATCATGAGGAGATGATGTTAGTGGTCCTGATCATGGAGGAAGTGTGTTGTTTTACATTGCCAAATACGGAGGGTGGGAGATTCCCACAGGTGCTAATGGGGTTCTTCGTGACATGATGGAGGATAGGACCCATTTTTCTTGGGCACCAAGATATGTGGTGTAGTTATACATGGAATTATGGGACTACAGGTGGTTGAGGAGGTTCATTTTGTGTTGCACCTTTCTTCTCCACTGTTAGGCATATGAGCACATTATATGTGTGTGTTCAGTTGGTATGCCCCACCTATATGCATTCGATGTGGGCTTGGTTCGAGTTGGATACATTCATTGGGTGCCTATTGCTAGAGAGCAAAGGGATGTCATGGATACTCACAATGTGGCATATTATAGGTGGGTGATGGAGGGGTTATCTAGAGTGGACATAATTTAGAGGCCATATGTTGGCTTCCCTTCATACAGAAGATGGAAGTGGAGTTGGATGAGAAATAACTACTTAGGTAGATAGAGGGGTGTTGTGCCAGGAGAAAAATATGATACCTATTGACAGGTCACATAGTAGTTTAGGATGCCCAGGACATGCCACCACTTTTCCCTTAGTACAGGAGAGATGACGTGGAGAGGCATATGCCTCTACTATAGCCGACAATTTTGACCGGGTAGGAGGAGCAGGAAGTGGAATGATAGATTGATGGAACTAGAGTTATAGATAGATATATGTAGTGGTGGGTAGTCTAGCTATGAGCAGCACCACCTAGTCTAGGACACCCAAAATTGGTTACCCTTATAGTTTAGAGGGATACTTTGCAGTGCATGTTGCCACTTTACATGCCCAGATCATAGTATTACAAGGGCAAAATGATGGTCCGAGGCATAGGTGGCCACATTACAAGAAGAGGTGGTGGTTTTATAGGCCCAAATTTCCTAGGGATAGGAACCCACACAAGTGGACATGGAGACGAGGAAAAGCGATCCTTTGTAGGTGTAGGTAACAAGTTTATAGGGCTAGTTCACCACTACACAGCATAAATTGTGACCTTATAGGCCCAGTCACAACACACAGTAACACCTTAGGCTTAGGGGTAGGTTCCCATGGTACATGCACTAATGAGACAAGGTCCCATGGTACAAAAAAGAGTAGGGAAGGGTTCACAGGTATAGGGGCCGAGACCACCAAGTAGTTGCTCAACATTCATAGGTTACCACTGGACCCATGACACTTTGCCACAAACAATGCCGATGACCAGATTTAGGGATGACCTCAATGATGCCAGGAAATAATAGGATCATTTGACTACTTCCGGATAGACATCCCTTCCTATATGGAGTACAAGGTACAATAGGCCTTGAGTGAGAGGACTAGATCTTACACAAATAATGCGAGAGTACAAGGGGCCAAATGAGCCCATAGACAATTTTAGGGATAGGCTACCAACTCATGGAGGTGGACCCAGTATAGGCTAGGCGAAGGTGAGGGCTAGACCCGTAGAGGGTGGAGAGATGGTTATATGGTGACGAGCTAGAGGAGAGTTGGAAAAGATAGATGAGACCGGTATGTATATCAAGTGGGGTGATGATTAGTCACCATATATGTTTAGGGTATAGATTTTTGTATATTTTTTATTTATACTTGGCTTGTGTGCCAAAGATAGTGAGGATGTACATGAGAGTGTTTTGAGATTTTGATCGGATACCACCTACGTGCTTTGAAGATGGTGAGGTCAGAGTTGTATATGGGGATTTTGAGAAACTGGTATTATTTTGTACCAGTGTATATTTGATGGGTACACAAAATTTTATTGATAGATGGTGAGATCGATGGTTATGGATGATGCACTTGTGTTGTAAAATTTCCATTGTTATATGTATATGGGTGAAAACTAGGTGGATTAGGCATGGTGGACTCAGGTCGGTTTAGGAATGATGGAGTCAGGTAATTTAGGCATGTTTGAGTTGGTTCATTTAGGAATGGTGGAGTCAAGTCAGTTAGGCATGGTTAAGTTAGGTCAATCAGGAAATTGAGGTCACGTAGGCATGATTGAGTTAGGTGAGTTAGGCATGGTGGATTTAGGTATAGGCATGAGGGAGTCGGTGAGTTAGGCATGTCCGAGTTAGGTCAGTTAGGAAATTGAGGTCACATAGGCATGATTGAGTTAGGTGAGTTAGGCATGGTGGAGTTAGGTATAGGCATGAGGTATTCAGTGAAGTAGGAATGGTGGAGTTAGGTATATGCATGATGGATTCGGTAATTTAGGCATGATGGAGTCAGGTCATTTAGGCATGATGGAGTCTTGTTTTTAATTTTGATTTAATGTCCAAGTTATTGGTAACATGGGAAATAAATGATGAGTTATATGTATGTTATATGGCATATATTTCTAACACCTTTGATATTATGGAAAGGTGAAATGATTGATTGGATGTTGTTATGATGTGGTAACATGGTAGATATGTATGTTTGTATTAATTTCCAAGTATTTTAGAAAATGGAAACTAAGATAGAATATGAATAGGAAAATGGGAGAAAATAGGTTAGGGTAAAGAGTGTCCGAGCTAACCTCCAAGGGCCCCATGCCCTAGAAGTGCTGCCTACATAGCCCCAACAAAAAAGGGGCCTCAAGATGATGTAGTTATCCCATAAGCTAGGGAAGAATATGATGAGGTAGAGGAATGGGTTGGTAGGTTTTAGGCATGATTGAGTATAGGTCATATGCATGGTTGAGTCTTAGGTGATAGGCATGGTGGAGTCATAGGTGATAGTGGAAATATTTTAAAATGTAGGTGTCGATGGTTTGGTCCTATATAGGGTGATCAATAAGTAATGAAGAAGGTGAATGGTAAGAGGTGGTAAAAGATCCACTTAATTGATAATAACCCTAATGAGTCTACCATACCCAAGATGGGCTTATGAATGTAAAACCCTAAAGGCATTGCATAATGGACTATTCTAAGGGTGAAGAAAGTCACATGATCATGAAATGTCACAATTGCGAAAGTTCCTTGAGCAGATAGAATAGTGGGGTGAGATGAAAATGAGGTGAAAATAGGTGGTTGAGCGTAACTTAATGTACAACAACATGTTTACCTAGCAAGAAACCCATGTTCAAAAATAGGCAAGTCCATGATTTTTTTTATCATTTTCTTCATCTATTTTTTTATATATAATGATCAATGTGGGAAGTCTATATAGGATGAGTATATTATCTCCTTGAGGTATTCATGAAGATGATCGATGAGAGAATATTTTGAACATTTTATTATATTTTTACAATGACTTGTATATAGTTGTTCTTCAAGAGATCAGTCTATTTATAATAGTGAGGTAGAGAGAAGAGATGTCACTTTTGAGGGAGTCATCTAATTCTAGAAGCTTGACTCGAGGAGTTGAATACCATTTTGCTTTTGGATGTTTTAAAGTCATGGACAAGACTATAGAGGAAGATTAGGTTCTTATTTAGAAGACAAGACCATATACAGAGGATAACTACAAAAGAGAGATAGTTTCAAGTGACGAATGAATTGAGAATCATTCTATGAGTAGAGAAATGGTACTCATACTAAAAATAAGGATGAAAAGTGACATGTAATCACATGATTCTTGTTTAGTCATTGATCCTCCAAATGGGTAATATGTAAGGTGAACAACACTCAAGGGACGAGCGGTCAATAGACAGAAGGTGATATAGGACTTGATTTCAACAATAAAATGGTCTAAGATGTAAGGCATTGAGGGGCTCAGGTTTGGGTTTACCTTCGAGTGAAGATAAATGATAAGAACATGATCCATAGGCATGAGTAATGATATAGGGTCCAAGCTAATTAGTAGTAATTTTTCTCCGTTTACTTTTATCTTCTTTAGTTACATGTTAATTTTCATTCAGCCGAGGTCACCGAATTGAAAGGTTGGTTCATGGACACATTTTTCATAGGCATGCTTGATACAATTTTTGTAGATTTGGAGATGGCCGAGTGCATTGAGACAACATTCATCGAAAAAATCAAGTTGCGTTAAATGGTCCTAGTGAAAATCACCGTCGTTGAGCATGTCTTGTAGTGAGATGTGGAGAGAAAGAATATGGAATTTGAGAGGTAAGAAAGCCTCGGACTACCATAGACCGTAGAGAAAAGTGGTAGAAATTAAAGTTCAAATACTAGTGCATAGGCCCATAAGGTGTAGGGAATGTGCATATGCTAATCCTTCCCAAGATATTGTCAACTACTTTCATAAGAATTTTGGTCAAAGTTTTATTGGTTGATTCTACTTGGCCATTTGTTTTGGGTAATAAGGTGACGATAAACTGAGTTTAATGCCAAAATCATCAGACAACTTTTGTAGGGTTTTTTTTTGAATTGTTTTCCATTATCAGTGATGATACGGTGAGGAACACAAAAGTGAAAAATGATGTGATGGTTGATGAATTCACATATTTTCTCAGATTTTGTAGAAATGAGGGGAATGTCTTCTACCCATTTAGTGTAGTATTCAATAGCGGTTATAATCCATTGATGGCATTGTGAAGAATGAGGATTGATCTCTCTGACAAGATCCAAACCCCATTGAGAGAAAGGCCAAAGGTCTCGTGTGACTTGTAAGGCATGACTAGGTGTGTGATGAAGATTAGCATGTTGCTGGAATTTCACACAACATTTGACATAGTCACAATAATCATGGTTTAGGGTTGGCCAATAATAGCCAAGGAGAAGAATGTGTTTAGTGATAGCTAAACCACTAAAGTGGCCTCCACAAATTTCATCATCAACTTACTTGATAGTGTAGGGAATTTCAGAACTTATAAGGCATCGTAAGAGAATACCATTAAAGCCACACTTATAAAGGACCACCGATGATGAAATTACAAGAGACACTTTTAAGAAAGAAACATTGTCCATTATGAGTGAGATCGGGAGTTAGAATGGAAAGGGAAAGGTAGTCTATAAAATACTTATACCAAAGGTCACATGGGTCAGGTGCAATGGTTCGGATGGACCGGACCTCACCGTAAATAAGAGGTTGACTATAACCTATGTATTATGACACATATTTTAGAGTTAGAAGGTGAAGCGGGTATGTGAGAATCTAGGAAGGCCATGATATCTACAAATTTATTTGTAGAACATGGGGTGGTTTAAAGTTTGTAATGGTTAAAGGTAGTCAAAATCTTGTCGACATGACATTTGTAATTTTGCGGTGTTTCATTACAACACCGGTATGTCCCATGGACTTGGTTTAGAATGAGTTGGGAATAACCAAAGATATTGATTGATTTAAAATCTAGGAGATTATAGTTTAAAAGCCTACTATGAGTGCTTCATATTCGGCAATGTTGTTTATACACTCAAAAAATAATTTGAAAGATAGAGGCTTTAGTTCACCACTAAGAGGAATGAGGATAAAACCAGCACCACCCCATGCCGACACTTGGAACCATTGAAGAAGAGGGTCATTTGGTAAGTGGTATCGTCCAAGGAGAGGGTAGCTATGGATTCATCTAGAAAATCAAAGTTAGAGGGTTGATTTCTAGAGATGGGTGCGTCTGCGAGCTGGTCAGTGATGGTTTTTCCTTTGATGGATTTTTAATGAATGAATTCGAGGTTGAGGTCTCAAAGAAGCATGAGCCAATGCACAACATGCTGATGTTGGTAATGTTTTGTGTACATGTAATGTAAGGGGTCATTATTGGTGATAATAAAGGTTTTGTGGTTGAGCAGGTAATGACAAAGCTTGGTGGTGACAAAAACTAAGGATAAGTAGATTTTTTTGCATGAGTGTATCTAGTTTCATAGTCCAAAAGGGTATGGCTTATGTAATAAACTTCCTTCTCTCTATTTTTCTCATTACGATGAGTGAGCATGGCACCTAAAAATGGTTTAGTGGCAAAATTGTATAGGTAAAAGGTTGTTCATTCTTAGGATGAATGAGAACTAGTGGTTGAAAAGTTATTTTTAAGGAATCAAATGATTTGGGGCATTCATCATCTCATTTGAAGGAGACATCCTTTTTTAGGAGATGATGAAATGGTTAGTAGCAGTCAAAAATATGCGAGATAAAATGATGAATAGATTACAAATGACTTTGCAAGATTTGAAGTTGATGGAGATTAGTAGGTGGAGGAATTTCTAGAATATCCTTTACTTTAGTAGGATCTAATTCTATGCCACACAAAGAAATGATGAAACCAAGGAGTTTTCTTGAAAGCACTATGAAGACACACTTCTTATGTTGAAGGAGAACACAATACTTGATGATGCGATCAAATATGACCTTAAGGACTATCAGGTGTTCGGCCCGATGTTTGGATTTTGTAAGAAGGTCATCTACGTAATCTTCCAATATGTGATGCATGATGTCATTGAATATATAAGTCATGGCTCACTGATATGTAGCACCAACATTTTAAGGCCAAAAAGCATGACTTGATAGTAGAATGTCCCCAAAGGAGTGATGAAGGAAAATTTTTATTGATATTTTGGACCAAGTAATATTTGATTATAAGCTGAGAAACTATCCATGAGTGATAACATCTCATGGCCCGTGGTGACATCAACTAGTTGGTCAATTCTTGGTAGAGGAAAATCATCTTTGGGGCAAGCTAAGTTGAGGTCACAAAAATCTATTTAAATGCTTAGTCCCCCTGTCACTTTTTTGACAATAATGATATTAGAAATCCACTAGGGATAGCCTATGGGCGGGATGAAGGAAATTGAGAGAAGGAACTGAAGTTATTCTTAGACCATAAGAGCAATGTGAGGATGCATTTTCTGTAGATTTTGTTTTATGAGTTTGGCATTAGGAATGGTTACGATATTTTGGACCACAATGTTTGGGTCAATATCGGGAATATCAGCATAAGACCAAGAAAAAGTGCTACTATGGTCTCGAAGGAAACAACTAAAATATTCCTATTCAACAAAATCTAAATATTGGCCTATCTTCGAATGTGTGGGCCGTCCTGAGTATTAATTTTGATTTTGATAGTCGATTCCTTCAATAGGGTTTACGTCTCTCGAAAGTAATGATCGGTGAATATAAGAATGTTCGCACCAAGGTAGGTTAGTATAGACTCATCATCTTGAAATTGAACAACATTAATAAAAGGTGTATCGACATCGATCATGTCGGGATACGGGAAGGGAAGAGAAGAGAGAGCCTCACCATCATGTCGATAAATCGAGGTCCCAGGAAATCATGTTTATGAAAATTTTTTTAGGAGGAATAGATTCAGGATCTATGGAGTCCGTTGGTGAAGGTAGTGACATTGGTGAATGGGATGGAGAAGGTTTTTCTTCCTCAATGATGTCAACGTGGGCCTTATTAGAAGGTGGTACAACAAATCCAATGCCACTATGTTTTTTATGCTTACGAGTGGTACAAGAAATAATGGTATGGTGACCTTGTTCAAAAAAGCTCAAGCCAAATCCTTTCCATTGTGCAGGCAACGATGTAGGAAAGTGTGGGAAAAATGGAAGTTAGTAAGGGATTGGAGGTCAAATGAGAATGGTCTTGTTTTGGATGGAGGTTCAGGTGAATAGGTGGCAGTTTCAAGTTCCCATATGTTAGGTTAGTGCGAAGGTGGGGAGGACCATAAGGGAAAACCTCACCTATGCAGTAGTCATAACGAGGGTGTTGGTGCATGTTTCCATACTCTTGCAGAGTGAGGAATGTGTCAATATTGTATAGGCGGTATTCCCCCAGTGAGGGAATTGAAAACCACCTTAAAAGGATCAAAGTAGTCTATATGTGGGTAGCAGGGATAGATGATTCATTAGATGATTGGGGAGGAGGGTATCGGTCACCAGTAAAGGTTACGGCTGCAGTAGGAATAGAAGTTTTAGATGTGGGAGAGCTATGACAACATTGGTGGATGGGAACCTAAGTGAAGAAGAAGTAGGGGTAGTTGTAGATTCCTTGACTGGTACAAGTACATCATTGGGTCCTGTACAACATGTTACAAGTTTTTAATGGTGATGGGTTAGCGGGGATGGTATAGTTATGTCCTTCATGTTCAAATTTTACACAGCGGTGTAAATTTGAAGGGACATAACTCATGACACGAATCCAAGGTCTTCTAAGCAATAGGTTATACTGGAACTCTCCCTCTAAGATGTAGAATAATTCTAGGATAGTGCGAGGGCCTATGTAAATGTGAAGGATAATGGTGCCAAGGGTGGAGGTGATGGCGTCGTTGAAGGAGTGCATCATAACTAGGTTATTATGCATATAATTAGAAGGGATATGTATTTTATTGTATGCGTGGGAGGAGATGATGTTAATGCTAGCACCACCATCGATCATGATGTGTCGTACATGTATGTTATCAATATAGATGAAAATGAAAAGGGTGGGATCAAGGTCATCTGACTGGAGAGGTACAATCTCTTCATCAGAGAAGCTGAGGGCGGTGAATTGAGGAGTGAGCATGAGGGTAGAAGAAGGAGATGATTTGGTAAGCAAGGCCACATGGTGAGGGGTGATAATGGAGGCCACTAGTGGTGTCATTGGGTAAAACTTCAATGGATTGTAAAACCTTAATAAGGGCTTGTCTATGAGATTCGAAGTTTGGATGAGATCATACAAAGACATATTTAGAGGGGACTGATGTAATTTTTTTATCATTGTGTGATGGGTGACCCCATCAGAGATAGGGTATGTAGGTCCACGGATGGTGATTTTGGGTGCGGGTGCATATGGTATATTGGGCACAAGGTTGGTTGATGGGCTAGTTGATTTTTCTTTGCCTTTGTTTTTCTCGAGCTTAGGTGGCAATGTGAATGATTCCAACCTTAGGGGAGGTGGATGGAGAGGGTGTGTCATGAAAGGTGTAACAACATGAGGGAAAAAACCCTAGTGGTGGATAAGAGCCTTGTGAAATGAGTACGGCACATTAACATTTAGGAAGAGGTTTGAGTAGCTATCTTATGTAGACCATGTTGATCTCAAATTTTAGAGGTGGATAAAATGGTTGCGGGGGTGAAGATAATGGTCATTGAATATGCAAATGATGATGATGTATGGTGATAGGTGAAGGTGGAACATGGTCCTCATCAATAAGGTCATCATCTTCAAAGTTTTGTTCAGGAGGAAAAAGTTGGAGAAGAATGATTTTTAGAGCCTTAAAATTTTCTACATCATGTCTTGACACACAATGATAGGCACAAATATTGGTTTCATAAAACCCATTTTGTTTGGGTTTGAAAGGATTGTAGGGTCAAAGCAGTGGTAATGTGATGAAGGAAGTTTCTAAGATATTGGTTAAAATGTTGGCGTAGGATCCGGCGAACGGATCACAATGGGAAGTGAGTGTGGGTTTGGATAAAGGTATGGAAGATTGTGAGGGAAGAGGATTTATAAGAGGGGGAATGGGTTGGCCCACTGGTTTGGTAAGTGGTTTCATCTTAGGATTTGATGGCTTTTGTTTAGGTAAAGGCCTAATAGAAGAGATATCACTGGGATATTTTATTGGTTTGACTACCTTATTAGAGGGTAGTGGGTTTTTATCCTTGGGTTTCACCTTCTTGGGTAAAGGTGACATGGGGGTATGAGGTGCAGAAGGGAAAGCAAATGGTGGAAGAGGATAGGTTACCCACAGGGGACAATTGAGTTGTGGTGGAAGTGGTTGGTAGAGGTTGGGTGGATGGTATGGGTTGAAGTCATATAGGCAAGGTTGGGGTTATAGTAACTGGTGGAGGTATAAGTGGTAAGAAGTGTACGGATGAAGGTGAGGGTGTTTGGTTTTTGGGTAAATGAGGTGTAATGAAGGCTTGTGATGTAGTAGTAGGTTGTTTATTTTTTGAATGGCCTTGGGTATCATACTATTGATTAGGGTTGATGGATGGGGCCCTAGAATCGGCGAAGGAGGGAAAGTGAAAAATATGTGGTAGATGAGACAGGTGTATGCAGCCTAGAAGGTTTGGTTTTCCTTTTAGGCAGAGGGATAATGTTGGTGCAGGCTTGGGAAGATGTGGTTAAGTCTAATTTGATAGGTGGGTGAGTAAGGCTTGATGTCAACATGACACCCAAAGTAGTGATGGGTCTAGATATGGGTGAGGAGATAGGTGTGGGTAGGTTTTTAGGTTTTAGAATGGTTTTAGTTGTGGGTAGAGGTTTGAATGTAGGTAGGGATGATGAAGAAGAAGCTATTTCAATAGGCATGTTCAATATAGATCTATTTTCTAAAAATAAATTTAGGTAGATCATGGCGATCCTCAAGAAACATTTACATTTGGGTAAAAAGGGGAGCCAAAGACGTCCCCAGTATGGAGTTATCAACGTAATCTAAGCAATCACCACCCATGCAAATGAGACATTGAAGAAGAATATGGAGTTAGTTTGGTGGCAATCCCTGTAAAATATGTTTGTGAGACAGGGAATTGGCTAGCCTCGACTCTGTAGGTAATAGAGATGAGATCATGTCAATGGGGTCCAGGATGCTTTGGGGAGAACTACCCCCAACAGGTAGTGGCATGTATGAATAATCTCCCGTGGGTAGGAGAGATGGTAAATGGGGTAAGGTAGACTTCTCCCTTAGTGGAGGAGAAGGTGATGATGATTCTCTTATGGATGGGAGAATTAAAAGTGTTGACTGTTTGGTAGGTTGTGAGGTAGACGGTGAAATGACATCAATAGAAAGTGTGGGTTCCTCCGTGAGAGAAGGGGGAGATGAGGGGGACTCCTCTGTGGGTGGAGTAGAAGAGGTATGCTCCTCTATGGGTAGAGGAGCTTGTGCCAAAATTTCCTCAATAGACAAAATAGGTGGGATTTTAGGAATGATCGATATGATATCAAAAATCACTTGGCCTTCATAAACATTATTATTACTAGATGAAGGTTCACTATTTTGATTAGATGAAAAGTTATGGTTAGGGAACTTATTTGTTAAAGATGTGTAAACTTTGATTTGCTGGCACATTTGGGTTGTCCACGAAAATGTCTCCATTATCTATCAGCTCTTGGACAATGTTCTTAAAATTTATGTAGTTACCATCACTATGGCCTTTAACATGATGGTAATTACAATATTCATGTTCTTTATACCATGCAGGCATAGGATGGGTAAGATTGAAACCTGTATGAGGTTTTATGGGAGGAAGTGTAATGGCTCTAGCTTTAAGAAGCTTTTCCAAGACTGAAGAATAGGGATCTCCAATTGAAGTGTACTTCCACTGCTCCCACTAGAGCTAAAAGGCCTAGGGATAGGGAAAGATTGGAAGAAGGTTGGGATTGATTAGAAGGATGAGATGGACCCACCTTGAGGAATACCATGTTGGCAGATCCTTTGGCTTTTGAATAGTTATTTTAAGGTTTTGAAGATGAAGAAGAGTCATTTGATTTGAATAGGGCATTCTTGTTTCATAATTGGATTTTATTTTCTTCAATGGTGCAAATTTCTATCTTTCATGCCATGGTGAATGATTTGTCAAAGGTTTAGAAGGTTTGTACCAGAGTTGGTGAGATGTGTCTGGCACAAGATCTAATGAATAACTCAATAATTTCAGTTGGAGGTAGCTGGAATGTTAATTGGTTGATAAGACTCTATGAGCGGTCAAAAAAATCTACAATAGATTTGTCTTCATACTGTTGGGTTGAATAGAGATCAGTCATGGTGACTTTCTTGATAAAATTGATTGAAAAATGGTCTAAGAAAGCTTGGGCTACTTGATTAAAGGAATAAATGGAATGTATAGGTAGTCCACTATACTAATCCAATTTTGGTCCTGTCAAGGACATTGGGAAGGTTCATAGGAGCAAAGAATCATTGTGGGTGATTAGGTAGCACCCATGTTTAAACAACTCGCAAGTGTTACTTTGTAGGTATTATTTACTATTGAAGTGATTGAATTTAGGCATTACCCTATGCATAGAGTATGGATGAATGGTAATAAATGGATGGATAGGACCGTCACATGTTTCATCATAAGTTAAATAATTATGGGAGCTAGAAACACATGCTTCTAAGGTTTTCATCTTTTCCATCATCATCTTAATGATGTTGTTAGTAGGTTGTGATGAATGGGTTCCCCCTGTAGAAAAAGGGGGTTGATGCTGAATGTATGAGGTGGGTGGTATACTAGTGTATGGTGGTGTTGAGTATGAGAACTATGTAGGAGGAATATATGTAGGTGGCACATAGCCAGAATAAGTGATAGATGAGGTCGGGGTTGTTGGTAGTATGTGTAAGTGGGTGGGGTAGTCATAACAACTCTAGTGGTGATTGGGGGTAAGGACTACAGGATAGAAAGGAAGAGGTTTTGGAAAGGGGTGTAAGTTGTTGACACTAGAGGTGGTTGTGATGCAATAGGTATATGTGAGGTAGTGGGTGTAGATGGGGCTATACTTAAGGTGGTTTTCGAAGGAACAACTAACATTGCAGGTGCGATAAATGATGTAGAAGCTGTAGTTATATCGGTATGGGACCTAGCTGAGACACCATAGGTGGTAAAGTGGATGATGGTAGCACTAAGATGGTGCTAGCTGATGTAGAGGTGGGGAAAGAGTAGGAGGGATAGATATGGGCATGCCATATACTAACTAACCTGAGGAATCTTGGGTAGAAGAATGAGCAAGGTAGTACTGGAGGGCAATGGGATTCGTCAAGAAGTATTGTGAACTCCTTGTCACCAATATTAATGGTGATAAGATAGAAGGGGGTGATGGGCTAGGTGGAAGTAGCTAAAAGCTGGTGTGAAGCACAAGAGCATTGGCTTGACTGCGAGTCAACACCATGTGAGTTAGCATAAACTAGATGAAATGTACTTTGCAAGTGACATAGAGAATAACAGGGATGGAAAAGAATTGATTATGAGAGGTGAACTGGCAAGTGATTTGATTAAAAATAAAAATAGAAGGACCAACACCGATCAAACTAATCGATGTCACATTCTTAGGTGACCAATAATGGTCATAGTAACCAATGTCGGTTACTGTGGGAAAGCAACAGTTTGAGAAAGTGAGACAAAAACCATGGAAAGTCAACTCATGGAATATATATTTAGTCAATAATATCATAATGCAGAGGATATGGTGATGTGTAACATTCCCATTTTAAGAATTTAGAAACAATGATTTTTTTTTATAATGTTCTCTCGCTCGAAATAAAACATCATTTAGAACACACATTCCATGCCAATCAATCTCATAACAGATAACCATATGCAGATGTAAATGACTTAGTGATCCACCGATCTATTCATTTCATAACTCGATGATCTACTAATCTATTTATGTTAACTTTAAGTATTGAATACTTATCGTATACTTAGTTTTCCTACCTTAAACTAGGTTCGAGTGATTTATTTAAAGAACCTATCTCGAATATTTGTTACCAATATTCATCTGACATCATGTTGCTTTAAACTAGGTGACATAGGATAACACAACCAATAACTTGCAATACTTTGGCCAAATATTATCAACATACTGTTTATGTCACTATTCCTAGACAACATACTCATCATTTTGGAATACATCTTTCACCCCACTCATCTGTTATCTACAATGGTCTTTACTAACTATCGTCACCCACCACTTGTCCAAGGTTTAACCTAGCTCTTGTTAGAAACATAATTTACAATAGGAAGATGCTCACAATGTCTTAGAGTATATGGGCATACTCGATTGACCTATGTCAACCGGATGTGCCAAGGTACCTTGAGCCATTGAAAGCTACCGCTTATCCTAAACATGCCACTAACTTGACCTAGAGAGAAACTAAGTTCAAGTCCTTATTTGTGTGTAGATCTAGATGATCAATGCAGAAGGGTGTTTCCATATGTCAACTGCAACACGGTATCCTTGAGAAGACCCTTGTCTTCTCGAAGGTACAATCCTACAGTTGGCATGTGCAAACATCCTACAGAAACTACCTCATCAAGATGTACATACCCCAAGGAGGTTATTAATAAATTATTAATTTAGATTATTACACCGATTACTTCAACCCCGTTAAACCATAATCCAACACTCCTTAAGTTCTTGTTCTATACTTGATTCAATTAAGCATTAAAGAACTACCTTCAAATCATTATTGTTTTCTATGTTTGTTTACTTAGTTTAACAAGCTAGCTTAACCAAAACAGACAACAATATCATAAGTTTCAATATAATGTAATTTAACATTCAGGAGGTTTAGGAACCACATAGGTCCAACTAAAGTAGACTTCATATAAAATGAAGTCCTATGATTACAATCATATCTCTAATCCTTTTTGTTTACATTCATTTAAGATAGGAATAGTCTTCCTCTAAATGATTAAGTCTTAGGGTTTATCATTCACAATATCCATAGTTCTTACTACATGTTCATTATGCATCACATTACTATGTTAAATTTTTTAGATAATAAACATCATCTTATGCGACTTAACAAGTTGCATCATTATAAGGGAAATTGAACTAATTCCTTTTATCCATATTATCAAGGATAACTAGATAAGCATAAAATAATATGAATAATATCAACAAGATATAATTTCCATCTCCTTTAAAAATATGAGATAATTTACACAACCAATGCAAGTAAATCTCAACTTGTAATTCATCATTATAAACTTATATATTTACAAGACTATCGACTTTAGGCGTCATTGCGCATAACAACATCCTTCATTCTAAAAAGTATAGAACTTTTCTTTTTCAATACAACTAAATAAATTATATTAGCCAAGGCATCATATAATTTTTTTCCTTCTTTTATCACTTACGATGTCCATATGCAAAAATTGCTATCACGGGTCAGTTCAATGAATCTGAGCATGATAAGCACTAAGCATTAAAATGAAGTGCATTCCACTAATTATTTCATTAAAAAAATTCTTTAATGAGACGATTAATATATCATACAATAAGAATAAGTGATACCAAATCTTAAAAATAACTACAATAATAAATATAGATCCACTTTTAAGAGAAGAGAAAAATATAATCCATAACATCTATCTTAAAACTTAAATTTTAATTGATCCTATCAATTACCTTTAAACAAACAATAGATCTTACCATCCATTATATCATAATTCGATCCTAATAGAATACAACATTTATCTTTTCTATGAGACAAAAGAAGTGTTTACAACATGGTTCATTTTAGATGATTCATCTAAATATTAAGAAAAGAAAATAAGAACCATTACGTACCATACCCAAACTCAAAACATCTAAAAATAGATCAGGTTCATAACATGAATTAACTGTTCTTTTTAGGAATAAAAATCATATAACTTCAACATTTAAGATATACATCTAAGCATAATTCCATATCAATCCAAGAAAAATAGTCTAACTGCAAATCTAATTCTACTTCGCATGTTATAAGTTATCATTGAAAGATCTGAAACCAATGTTCACAAATCAAAGTAGTCCCATACAAGAGTTAATCTCTACTCGAGTTCACCCAAGAAGATAGAGTACAAGAGACAAAACCTACTCCTATCCATCCAAACAAAGCAAGGCTTAGTCAACAATAATCGATCAAACAAGTATGCATTCACTTATCAATGCAGACCGACTTAGCTACTATCTTTCTACATCATTACAAAAAATGATTCGAACAAATTAGACCAACAAGCAATAAAAAGATCACCATATCATAAGAAAATTAAGTGTAGAGGAGTTCAATAAATGAACTTATCCAAATGATAGAGAAAAGGGATCTCTATTAGGAAAGGTCCAAATAATTAATCATTTCATTAAAATTAACAAATGAATTTCCTATTTCAATTCAAATCAAAGTGAAAAACATATTACAGTCCCAAAAATAGTATATTGATCCTAAGAGAGTATATTTCCTTTATCTTTAAAAGAAACCCAAGAACTCATTCACTATATCCAATAAGGATAGAATCCCAAAACAATAAGCTAACAAGTTCAGAATTATCCATGAACTCAAAGATTGAAGACTCTTAAATGCTTCAACAACTTAATATGAAGAGTAAGTAGTTCGTGATTCAAAAGAACTATACACAAAACAACCGAATGGAGAATTGATTCTTCCCTTATGAGTTCAGTGTATAAGGGTAATAACTCATCCATCTAATGAGACCCAAAACTTATTTAAAGGATCTAAAGAGAGAGCAAGAAACCTAAATATGTTTAAGTTAGAAGATGTCTCGATTCTTATCTCCAATGGAGCTGAAACAAAAATCCAAAACTAGACTTTCACAACCTCATAACCGTGGGAGAGGAGACAGGTTCTTCAAACAAACAAATCAACCCAAAACTTGGGTTTCCTCAAAACAAAGAAGAAAAGAAGACCCCATAGTTTCACGCCATTACCATTTTGGAGAAGACAATATAGTCCTAAAAACAGAAATATCCCATTCATTTAAATAAGACATTTTAAGTTCCAAATCTTGAAGAGATTACCAAAAAAATCCGTAAAACTATCTCCCAGCTTTTCTTGTGAGTAAGTTATTCCATTAAGAAGTTATAAGCTTTAAACTTTTAATACAAGTAAAACCCAACACAAAAATACCGTAACAAAATTGAATTCATGCTTGATTCATTTAAAATTTCTTAGCACTCAAGTACCAAATATAGTACGTGTCAAACACAAGCTTCACACAAAAGTTCGAACTTCACAAGTAATAAAATGAGTATAGTTGCAAATACGAACTTCAAGTAATAGTTAAGTGTTGCATAAGTTTCCAAACACTTTTTAGAACAACACAAATCTCCAACATAAGTTTACATCAAAACACGAAGCCCAAATACAAGATCAAATGGAACTCAAGGTTCCCATAAAGTTTAGAACCCTATATCGCAACGAAGGTCAGTTTAAAACACAACAACCTCAAATACAAGTTCCGTAATGAAAAAAGAGCTACAGTAATAATTTTTGCATACAATTTTCACATGCCTGCTATCATTGAACTTGCACAGAGAGAAAGAGTGTTTTCAAAACAACATTATTTAAGCCATGGATTCATATCCAAAAATCATAGAGATTCCTAAAAGCATGTGAGTAATCAACTTGACAAACCATGCAACTATTAATAAGCATAACAGAAGATTTATTCTAATGAATCATTTAGAAGAAAGCATGAAATTTTAATGGGCAGCCTATCATTCCCGATATTTCTTCTTCCAAATCAAAGGATACTTCCAGTTGAGCTTCCAACTCTTTTTCTCCTCCACAAAAGATCAAAAATCAAACATCTTTTCTTCCTATGCCTCATATACTTTCCTTCAATAAAAAATAGACCATAGAAACCAAACATAGCTTTGAAGTGAAGGTCGAACTACTGGTTCAAATAACCAAATAGCTCCATGCAAATAAAAATCCACAATGCATGCAAATGAAATGACCTCCTACAAACCCGCCTTCCAAGTTTCCTAGACGGTTTGCACACAAAAACTGAGGTCCATTAATGCCATTAATTCCAAATTTCCTTCTTATCTTTCCTTTCCACCACCTCCTAAAACTAGTGAATGCCAATTCCATCCTAACATGTAATTCCATCTTTAGTGGAGCTTCCATGTATGCCTCCACTAAAGCCAAATAGCCCTACCAAAACTGGAAGTACCACCATCTATTAAACCCTATCAACTCACTTAAATGCCATTGGAACCATCGCCTTAGAGACAAGTGACCCTTAGGTTTCCATTCAATAGTTTAGGATGGATCCCATAAAACTTAGGTTAGTCTAGCAATAACCATCTTAGGTCTTAAAACATTTCCAATAGTAATTCCCACCTTAGGTTAGATTAAATTCATAACCATTTAGTATTAGGTATTATTTAAAATAACCTAGCATTACTTTAGTAATCCCTCTCATATTCATTTAGCACAAAGCTTAGGTTAGGATGCCAACCCAACAAGATAGAATAAAAGGCTTAGATTAGAATGAAATCTAAATAAGTAGACATAGCTAGAACATAGGTGTTCTTACCTAGCTTAAGATACTATTAGGATAATCCTTTGGTTTTAGGACTCAAATTCCTTCTCTTTCTTGAAATAAATTGAATTTTTCTTACGTCCGTAATCTCCTACCAACATCAATCACCAAAGACTGAGCATAAACATACAAATTTAATGAAAACACATTCACATAAGACCAAGGAATTTATTAGATAAAAATTTTAGTCTGTTATGTCCCTCAAACTAATGAATGTAAATTTACCATTCAGTCTATGAAGAAGATTTAAAACATTCCTTGGATCACTAAAATTGATCCAAGGATGAGTCAGAAATAGGAATAAGTCTGCAACTCTTAAAGCTAGATTACAACTCACCTTTCCAAAGTGAAAATGAATTCTTGAAAGCCATACTATTTTAGTCTAATGATTTTTAAGAACAAAATGATTTATCCATATCAAGCATGATCTTCAACAATCAAAAGAACACATATTTATCAAGAAAATCACATGTCAACACTTGAAATGCAAAGGAGGAATATAACAATTGTCAAGGGTAATTAATTCTTCCCTCCTAAAAATAATCATCATCCCGATGATTACCTCACTTTCATAGTTTGTATCAAGGACAATAAACTTATTCACTTTTCTTATCATATGTCAATAACATATAAGAATTTTAAAGTTCCGTAAATCAACATTACATAGATATTTATTTAAAACAAATAAATATTTTCCCAAAACTAGAATACTTATTGTAATATAAATATAAAATCACAAATTTTTATCACCAATGAAATCAATTCTATTCAAATAGATATGGAAAAGTAGTTTTCATATCCTCAAGGTTTTCCCAATTTGCACTTTCTTCATTAAAATGGTCCCACTGGACCTTACATTGACTTATTTCATGATTTCTTAAATGCAATTGGTGAGTTTCTAGCACTCATATGGGTTTAACCACAATTATTCCTGGGTCTTGGACCTACAAGGAATTCTAATTTAACACATGTGATAAATATGAAACGTATTTCTTAAGCAAAGAAATATGGAAAACATCATGCATTCATGAAAAAGTAGGAGGTAATGCTAAACGATAAGCTACATGGTTGATTACTTCAACTATCTCAAAATGTCCCACATAACATGGTGATAACTTGGTAGCCTTACCAAAATTTATAAATATCTTTTCAAAGTATAACCCAAAGAAATACCTTCTCACCAAGTTCAAATTTCCTATCTACCCAATTCAAATCAGCATAAATCTTTTTCCGATCTTCTCGCTTATTTCAAGCGTTCATAAATCATTTTAACTTGTTCCATTTTAGTAATAATTTCAAGTCTAATTACCTCTCTATCCTTAATGCTTTCCCAACTAATCGGGGTTCTGCATTTTCTTCCATATAATGCTTCAAAGGTGACATGTTAAGAGAGACATGATATGTGTTATTATATACAATCTCAATTAGTGGAAGGTACTCTTCCCATTTATACTATTGGTCCATACAATACATTAATAACATATCCTCCAAAACTTGATTAAATATTTTAGTCCTGTCCATCCATTTCTCGGATGATACACAAAATTGAAGTTAAAATTAGTTCTTAGAGCTGCATTAAGTGTTTACTAAAACCTTGATGTCAATCTAGGATCTCTATCGGATATGATTAATTCAGGTACTCCATGTAATCTGAAAATTTCATGTACAAAATTTTTAGCTAACACAGAGAATCATCCTTCGATTACACTGAAATAAAATGTGCTACCTTTGTTATTTTATCCACAACTACTAAAATAACATCATGTTTGTTTCTTGACATAGGTAACCCTTAAACAAATTCCCTGTTTATCACTTTCCATTTGTACTTTGGTATACTATGAGGATACAATAAACAGGCTGGGTGCATATGTTCTTCTTTAACACATTGACATTCAAGGCAATGTGTCACAAAATCTATAACATCCTTTTTCATTCCCTTCTATAAATATTGTTGTTTTATATTAGCAAGCATCTTTGTAATACCAGGGTGTCCAGAAAAAGGTGAATTGTGAAATTCTGCTAACAATTTATTTCTCAAATCATTTAGCAAAGGTACATATACTTTGTTTTCAAATCGTAAGATTCCTTCATTATCAAAGTGAAAACCTTTATACCTCAAATCATTCAGATATGTAGCAAGCACTGTCTTTACTTGCTGAAAGTAAGAATCAGATTCCATAACACTTTTTACTTCATCCTTAAATTGAGTTCTCAATGTTATAAGAGTATAAATGTGCTTCCTACGACTTAGAGCGTCAACCACTCTATTTTCTAATGTAACTTATGTCAAAATAATATTGAGACAAAAACTCTAACCACCTTCGTTGTCTTGCATTAAGATTTATTTGAGTGAAGATATACTTTAGTCCAAGATGATCTTTTCAATTCAAAAGGTTTACCAAGAAGGTAATGTCTCCAAACTTGCGGTGCATGAACAATGGCGTAAGTCAAATCATGTGGAGCATAATTCAACTCATGTAACTTCAGTTTTCTACTATCATAAGCTATGACATGATCATTTTGTAACCAAAAATCTCCTAGACCTTCACGAGATGCATCGATTACCACCATAAAATCTTCATTAGGATCTGCACTCGCTAGAATAGGTACTGAAGTTAACTATTCCTTCAAAGTTTTGAATGAAATTTCACATTTCTCTTTCCAAACAAAAAAATTTATCCTTCTTCTATAAAGAAGTTATTGGTGCAACCACCTTAGAGAAATCTTTTACAAATTTTCTATAGTAGCCAACAAGTCCCATGAAGCTTATAACTTCATGTACATTCTTTGGTGTAGGCCACTCAATTATAGCTATAATTTTTGAAGGATCTACAACAATTCCATTCTTACTTATTACATGTCCCAAATAGTGTATTTTTGTGTCATAGAAAGAACATTTAGATGGCTTGCCAAATAACCGTCTCTTTCGTAATATTTCCAAAACTATCTTCAAATGCTCATGGTGTTCCTCTAAAATTTTAGAATATATGAGAATGTCGTCCAAGAATACGAGAAAAAATTTGTCCAAGTATTCTTGAAATATATTATTCATTAAATTCATAAATGTTGCAGGTGCATTTGTTAATCCAAAAGGTAAAACCATGAACTCATAATGTCCATACCTTGTTCTAAAAGTTGTTTTATGAATGTCTTCATCCTTAATCCACAATTGATGATATCCAGATCAAATATCTATCTTATAATATACCGATGCTCAATGCATCCGATCAAATAAATCACCAATCCTTGGCGGTGGGTATCTATTCTTAATCATTACTTTTTTAGCATTATATAATCAATGCACAATCTAAGTGTTCCGTCCTTCTTTTTCACAAAAATTACACGTGCTCCCCAAGGTGAAATACTTGGTCTAATCAAACCTTTAGACAATTTCTTACAACTAAGCTTTAATCTCTACTAATTTTTTAGTAGTCATTCGGTGCACGGTGCTTTAGAAATCGGTTCGATTCAAGGCTTGATCTCTATTGTGAAATCAAACTCCCTTTTGGGTGGAAGACCTAGCAATTCTTTTGGAAATACGTCACTGAAGTCTCATAATAACAGATATCGTTCGGTGACATCACTACTTTCTTTAGTTGTTTCTGTAATTTTCATTGCATATAAGGTACAATCTTTATTTTTGGCCTTTTTAAGTTGCATAGTGACAGCTTTCAAATATAAATCTCACATTCCACACCTTAAATCTCTGTTGTTTTCTACAGTCGTCTAAACAACTAATGTGTTTTTAAAAATAGTCCACTTTAGTCTTATGTTCAGCTAACCAATTAACACCTATGATTACATCATAAGACCCCAAAGGTGTAACATAAAGATCAAATTCAATGGAAAATTTAGGTAAATCAAGGACTGCTCCAAAAAGACACATACTATCTGTATGAACAACATTGCTTCCATACTATATAGTCCATGTTTTATCCATGTTTCTAGATTTTATTTTTAGTTTTGATGCTAATTTACTAGAAATAAAACATTCAGTAGCTCGTATCAAAAATAATAGTTATAGGTAAACCAAATAACTTACCCAAAACTTCTATGGGCATGGCCTATTTCTCAGCCTACTTTTCACTCTTATCGCAAAGCATGTATCTTGTCTTTGCTAATTACAATCATCCTTCTTCAAAGGACATTGATTTACGTAATGATATTTGCCACAGTTATAAAATCCTCCTATAGGTCCCTTTTTAGGCTCAAAATTATTTCTATCTTGAAGGTTATCATTCTAACCTCCATAGAAATTCTGTCCATTATTATTAGTCTTGACAAAATTGTTTTGTGCATTTCCAGCAGACTTATTTGTTGTAGTTTTCTTATTATTATCAGTTGAAAACTTACTTTTCATTCTAAATTTCTTCCATGGTCCTTTCTTAGGTGCAAGAGATGATGAAGAGGAGTTGGGAATTTTCTTCCTTACTTCCTCCTTATGAGCATAAATTGCCTTTAATTTTTGTTCCTACCTTATGGCCTTTTCTACAACCCCTTCCATAGTGGTTGGGTTATGAACATCCACCTCTCCTCCTATAATGAGATTCAATCCCATGATGAATTTTTGTATCTTGAACTTCTCATCAATTTGGTACTGAGGTACATACTTAAGGAGTTTTGTAAACTACTCCCAATACTCGATTCATGCTTAAATTTCCTTAAACTAGGTTTTGGAATTTAGTCATTTTATGATCATAGTAAAGTTATGGTAGCCATCATTACCTAAAGTATCATTTAAATTGATCTCATGTGATATTAGTTTCATCAATATTTAACTCAACCTTATGGCTATCCCACAGTGAAGATGCCTCATGGGAAAGCTGATATGCTCCCCATATCGCCTTTGTTTCTTCTAAGAAATTTCTTATTGTAAAGTACTTATCCATTTCGCTAAGATAATTCTCAGCCCCATCTCCTAATGTGGTGCAATCAAACTTAGGTGGAATTATCCTTTTTATATCATTAGTGAGTCAAGCTATCAGCCTAGTTTTTTGTTCTCGGGTTGAACAGAATGTTCATATTGTTATTATCAACACCTACATTGGTGTTGTCCCCAGAAGGTGGCTGATTATTTTTGTCATCTTCTTCCTCCTCATTTCCCATTACTTTTTGTTCAAGTACAGCCAAACAATCTCTTGTGTCCAACAAGTCAACAAGGATCTCATCGAGTTTCGGTAGTTGCTGCTCCTTAATCAGTGAAGGATTATTTACAACATTTCCTCTTGTTCTAACCATTTTTGTTACAATAAAATTTAAGTTTCATCATATTATGGACAGAGGTCCAAGAGCTACAACCCTTAGCTCGATACCAAGATGTAACATTCCCATTTTAAGAATTTAGAAAAAAGAATGTTTTTTATTTTTTATTTTATAATTTTCTCTATTCTAAATAAAACATCATTAGAACACACATTCCATGTTAATCAATATCATAAAAGATAACCATATGCAGCTATAAATGACACTTTGTGATCCACCGATCTATTCATTTCATAACTCGATGATCTACCAATCTATTTATATTAACTTTAAGTATTGAATACTTATCATATACTTCATATACTTGGTTTTCCTACCCTAAACCAGTAATCTTGAGTGATCTGTTTAATGAACCTATCTGAATATTTACTACCAATATTCATCCGACATCACGTTGCTTTAAACTAGGTGACATAGGACAATATAACCAGCATCTTGTGATACTTTAACCAAATATTTTCAACATATTGTTTATGTCACTATTCCTAGATAACATACTCGTAATTTTAGAATACGTCCTTCACCCCACTCATCTCTTATCTACAATGGTATTTATTGACTACCACCAAATTACTTGTCCAAGGTTTAACCCTAGCTCTTGTTAGAAACATAATTTATTATAGGAAGACATTCACAATATCTTAGGGTATATGGGCATACTCGGTTGACCTAAGTCAACCAGATGTGCCAAGGTACCCTGAGCCATTAAAAGCTACCACCTATCCTAAACATGCCACTAATTTGACCTAGAGAGAAACTAAGTTCAAGTCCTTATTTGTGTGTATATCTAGATGATCAATGCAGAAGGGCGTTGCCACATGTCAACTGCAACATGGTATCTTTGAGAAGACCCTTGTCTTCTCGAAGGTATAGTCCTATAGTTGGCATGTGCCAACATCCTACAAAAATTACCTCATTAAGATGTACATACCCCAAGGAGGTTATTAATAAATTATTAATTTCAATTATTACACTAATTATAGTAACCTGCTAAACCCTAATCCAACACTCAAGTTCTTGTTCTATACTTGATTCAATTAAGCATTAAAGAACTTCCTTCAACTCATGATTGATTTTAATGTTTGTTTACTTAGTTTAACAAGAAAGTAACCAAAACAAGACAACAATATCATAAGTTTCAATATAATGTAATTTAACATTCAAGGAGGTTTAGCAACCACATAGGTCCAACTACGGTAGAATTCATACAAAATGAAGTCCTATGAGTACAATCATATCTCCAATCTTTTTTGGTTTACACTCATTTAAGAGAGGAAGAGTCTTCCTCTAAATGATTAAGTGTTAGGGTTTATCATTCACAATATCCAAAGTTCTTACTGCATGTTCATTATGCATCACATTACTATGTTAGTATTTTTAGATAATAAAAATCATCTTATGTGACTTAAAAAGATGCATCATTATAAGGGAAATTGAACTAATTCCCTATATCCATCTTATCAAGGATAACTAGATAAGCATAAAATAATATGAAGAATATCAACAAGATAGAATTTCCATGTCCTTTAAAAAAAAAGTATGAGATAATTTACACAACCAATTCAAATAAATCTCAACTCAAAATTCATCATTATAAACTTATATATTTATAAGACTATGCACTTTAGGCGTACTCCATAATAACAACCTTCATTCTAAAAAGTATACAACTTTTCTTTTTCAATACAACTAAAGAATGAATCAGAATTATTTACAAAGAATCAAACTTATATTAGCCAATGCATCATATAATTTTTTTCCTTCTTTTATCACTTATGATTTCCATCTCGCAAAAATTGCTAGCATGGGTCAGTTCATGAACTAAGCATGATAAGCACTAAGCATTAAAACGAAGTGCATTCCACTAATTGTTTTATTAAAACAAATTTTCTTTAATAAGAAAATTAATATATCATACAATACGCATAAGTGATATTGTTATCCAAAATAAGCCCCTTGCTTATTTTAGCTAACTTTCTTTCATTCCTTCCTTCCTTGTGCCTCAGTCAATTTTTTTCACTTTTTAAGCACTCAAAATTATCTGGAAATGGCTTCATCAGATAGAGAATTTTCTCACCTTTCCAAAAAGGTAAAATTTTCCTTCTAACTCCTTGTATTTTACAAGTTATGGCTCAACAGAGTTTTTGAGGGAAATTTTCCCAGGAAGGTCTAAAACCAATAGGAATGTGCCATGTGGTGGCATAGGTTGGCCTGGTGGGGGTAAGTTGGAAAATCACCAAGGAGTGGGCGGGGCTTAAAGGAATTTTTTTCCCATGGGTCCACAGAGAGGAAAGAAAGTTGATTAAGGCCCATGCCAAATCAAAGTGTGCCACGTGTCCATGAGACCAGTGGGAGTCGAGGGGCAGAGTAAATTTTGGATTTTTGCCAAAATAGAAAATGGCGCAAAGGAAAATCTTGGCCCGAAAGCCCACGGAGGAAAATAAATTTGCAAAGGCTCATGGACCAACCGTAGGATGACACGTGTCCAAATGTGACAGGATCGGGCGCTAAAATATTTGGTGAAATTTTCCAAAGTGTTCAAAATGGTGCAAAGAAAACTTTTTCCCATGGGCCTGCAGAGGAAAGAAAATTGATTCAGGGCCGCGCCAAATCAAAGTGTGCCATGTGAAAATGAAGCGGCGGGGTGTGGAGAAATTTTGGAATTTTTTCCAAGATTCGAAATGGTAAAATGGCCATTTGAACTGCCGATGAATGAAGAAGCACCACATGGCAAAGTGGAGTGGTGGGGTCAAAGCTTTTGGGGAATTTTCCCAAATTTAAAAAAGGGGAAAAATTTTAGGTTTCGGCCCACCGACCCAATTTTTGCACCTTTTTTCCCTAAATATTCAAAGGGGCATATATTTCGATCCAAAGCTCGGGTTTTCTCGATTTTGGTGTCATTGGAAAGCTATTGAAGTCCTCTACATGATGGAATCTTCAATTTTGTTTTTAGTAGAGTTTGGTGAGATAAAAATGAAAAAATGCCTTTGGCATGGGGAAAAGAGCGAAACAGACATTTAACCACCATTTTTAATGCAAGTATGGATTCCATTCTTCTCCAAAGATGGTCTAAAATCTTAGAGAATGAATTTTTAAGGGTACCCATGTTATTTTTATGGATCTGGTTAGTGGTCTAATCATTCATTTCAATTTTCCCGTGTTTCTCCTTCCTGAACTCGGTTTTTCATTGTTAAAAGCCAGATTTGGCTCTTTCGTAAAGGGTTGGACATTTTTGTATGGTCTGCAGGCTCCCTCCTTCACCCTGGCAAGTGAATTTGTGGAATATTAGACCTTTTTAGGACTACAACACATTTTCTACCTCCTTGCTATTATTGTAATGCACTATATTTAAATATGGAAATTACAATGCAAGCTCTGTGAATGAATTTTCAATCCTTTCTTGTGTTGTTTTCTCTATCCTAATCCTTCATTACAATTTTAGAAATTTTTTCATGATTTGTGTTGCATTTTTATAATCTATGTCAATCTATAGAAATAGATGTTCACCACTCCTTTGGTGTATCACCTTGTTAGTTTAGTTTTATCTTCTTTTCTTTCTACCCTTGTCTCCTTGGCAGAAATAGAGTAGAATATTGAGTTAAACCTCTAAAAATTTCATGCATACATCTGATTAGAGGAATAGAGGAACCAACTCAATCTGGAGAGGGTTTTCCCATTTTGCAAGTCCCACACTTGGGGAAAAGATTCCATGTTGTGCAATCACACTAAATGACCCAATTCTTAGTTGCAGATATGAAGGTCATTTAGGGGGTGCTTCTAATTTGTACTAAAAGTTTTGGCATTCTGGTGGGAATTTAGAGGTCTTCATCTTCATTAAAAAAAAATTGATGTGCATTTTTTGTAAGTTTCTTTCTTAAAATAACCCCGATCTCGCACATCCGGTGACTCTTAAGGGATTAAATCAATCGGTTTCAACAATCCGAGAGTTTGAAGATTCATGAGAAGGATCCAAACAAGGTCAAGGGATAGAGAAGAGGGATTATATGAGTATCTACAGCTATCCCCAGGAAGAAGAAAGAGGGGAAGAAGAATTTAAAGGTCTCCATCTCCACCAAATAGATCTCTATCAACTCCTCCACACTGGTATACCTTTCACCCAATCAACAAGGGTTCTCAGGACAATCAAAATGGTACAACCCAACCCTTATGTCAACTTTAATGTAAGCATCCCACTTTCTCTCAATGCACAAAACCCAATTCTAGTTACAACATTTAAGAACATCCCATACTTTACTGGGGAAAATCAGACCACTCCTTGTGTTCATGTCAAAGACATTGCTAATTTTGTGCAATCCATGAGGTTTTGAGATGCAAATTGGTGTCAAATTGTTGGCATCTTCATTCAAAGGGAAATCCTTGTAATGGTTCAGGAGTTTTGGGGCAGGCTCTATCCAAAATTGGAACCAGTTGTGCATAGCTCTCCATGATCAGTTTGGAGAAAAGGGAGATAATTTTTCTCTATTGGAAAAATTGAGAAATATCAAGAGAGCTCCCAATGAGTAGCTAACAGACTTAAATTTAAGATTTCAAAGGACATGGGATAGAATCCCAGTGACAGTAAGGCCAACAGCTAAAGGTGCTTGTTTATACTATCTCAAAGATTTAAATTCTGATATTTCTATGTTAATCCAATCCATGGGAGGTGCAAATATGCCTGCATCTTATAGCATCACCATTAGGGCTAAGAATTGTTTGATCCAAGCTGGTAAACTGGTGCCTAGGCCTCCCATGCCCTTATATCCAAACTTGGAAAACCCAAGCACTAGTCAAGCACCTACTTTAGCTCCTCTTCCTACTCCTAGAAATCAGAATTCAAATGAAACTTATACTTCATCCTCTAGTGCCTCAAATGAACTTTAAGAATTCATGAAACAATTACAAAATTTAGGCAATGATCTGGTTATGCTTAAGATGCAGCAAGCCCAAAGTTTTAGACCTTCTTATTAGTCTCAAACTCAGCCTAATATGCAATCGTATTAGCCTAATAGGCCACCCAATCTAGCTATAAATCAAAATCAAGTAAGGCCTCCCGCCAATAGACCATTTCTTCCTATAGCCCCAATGCTACATCTACCTCTAAATCCTTAGTGCTAGTGCAAAATAATATATCTCAAGAGTATGATTGGTGTTTCCAATGCAATGAACCTCATAACTAGTCTATGTGCTTCAATGGTGCTTTGAACCAAGCTTTGATGGTGACAATAATTGGTATAGAGAGTGAGGTGAGTCAAGAAACAAACCAACAATAAGGAACATCTTAGCAAAATACAACTCCAAATGAGACTACACTTGTGAATTGACAGGTTGAATAATTTTTTGGTATGAATCAAACAATTTCTCAGAATACAACAGCTAACACACGGTCAAATAAGAGTAATATTGGTGAAGGGAAGTCATTAGCTCCAGGTGTTCCACAAGCTTCCATCACTCCAAAAATTGTTGGCAAGAAAAATGTAGTTCCAAATGTGCAACGACAGCCCAAGCCACCTTCTAGACCAGATCAAATGCCAGTTGTTGCAGCCCATGTACAAGAAAAAAGTGTGCAGGATAATGGGTAGCAAAGAGATGTTTCATCCCCATTTAACATCGTTGAATAACTGAAGAAGAAAAATGTGAATATATCTATGTGGGAATCACTATCCATCCTAAGCCAAAGGGATCTACTACAAGCTGCCATGAAGAATTGGTCAACTTCAAATCAACAAGCTCATATGCAAGAGAAGGTATTAACAAATGCTGCTAGGCACGAGGGGAAGCTTGGAGGACGAGAAGGTAAAGTTTTAAATCCTCCTCCATTCTATGTTTCATTGATCATTAGGGATAAACTAGTACACAATTGTATGATTGATTAAGGGCAAGTAGTTCCGTGATGACCAAGCAAATAGTTGATCATCTAGGCCTCTAATATGAAGTTATATCCAAAGGGGTGGTGCACCTAGATGGGAAAACAATAGCAATAGTAGGGTTAATTAAAGATTTGAGCCTAACTTTGTACGCATGCCCTAATGTCACTGTTTTCTGAGGTGTCGGTGATAGATTTACTACCACTTTTTACCCTATGTTTGTCAAGGGATTTCACACTAGAATTGGAGGCTATTTATCTACTTGATTGGTCACGCATGTTGTTTCAGACCGAGATATGGAACTAAGACCACAATAATTTTTGAATATATTGCAAACTTTCACATTGAGCCTCATACTCCAAGCCCAATCAATGCCCAACTATTCAAAGATCGATCAAGAGGATTATCCAGAACAAATGAAGCTAACACCAAAGTTGGAAGCATCCCAAATTTTACTCTTGATGAATGGGAAAACAAGGTACATGTTTTTGATCCCTACAAGGAAATAGAGGAATCTAAACTAGGATTTTATTACATGCATGAAGAAAATTAGCCTATTCCTAGCATCACCAAGCCAGACCATAAAGATGACAATGAGGTATGGCAGTTGTTATTTGATGGATCAAGAAGTAGACAAGGTGTAAGGGGAGCTATGATTCTTTCACATATAGGCATTAAGTATTATTCAGCTTTTAGATTCCAGTTTCCATGTTCTAACAACATTACTCGAATATGAAGCTTTGATACACAAATTACATTGGTCAAGAAAGAGAGGCATAAAAAAATTACAAGTCTTTGATAATAGTGAGATGATTATTAATCAAGTTAAAGGGAAGAATGCTGCCAAGAATGACTTGCTCAAGAGTTATAAGAATAGGGTGTGGGACCTCATTGAGGATTTTGAAGGCTTTGGCATCAAATCCATCCCTAAGAAAGAAAACGAAGTTGTTGATAGGCTTACGCGCAGTTGGGAGCAACCTTTGATGTTGTGGAGAGTATCAAGGAAGATAAAGTGTAGCCAAACATTCATGTGATTATAAAGCCATTAGTTCTAGACAATAATGTAAGTTGACAAGTGTTCAAAAGTGACCAACAAATCATCAATTTCTTGCGAAGAAGAAGCTGATTTCTTAGCCAAAAATCGGAAAAGTTAGAACAACATGATGGTGATCAAGTGGTATAGTTGAGAACCAACAAACTACCAAAAGGACTTGCCACTTTGGAGTCCATATTTAATCATAATGATCAATTTAGGAAGGATAAAGAAAACATCCAAGTCAAGGGAGAAGATTTAGTGCCCATCTCGGTGGGAGAAGGAAAATCACTTCAAATTGGTAAAGTGGCAACCAAACAAGAAAGGTATGAGTTCATGCAACTTTTCCAAGAGTTCACAGATATATTTTCTTAGAGCTATGAAGACTTGATGGGTTTAAATCCCAAGCTAGCTCAACACACAATTGAATTAGATCCAAGTGCTAAACCCATTAGGAAAAAACAAAGACCGATTAATCCACACATGGAGCCTCTTATGAAGAAGGAATTGAATAAGTTAATAGAGGAAAGTATCATATTTCCCATCAAGCATTCAAGCTGGGTTGCAAAATTGGTTCCAGTTAGAAAGAAGAGTGGAGAAATCAAATTGTTTGTAGACTTTAGAGATTTGAATAGAGCATCCCTCAAGGATCATTACCCACTTCCTTCTATGGAGCAGATTTTGCAAGTTGTTGCTAGCTCTGAGAGGTTTTCATTGCTAGATGGTTATTTAGGGTATAATTAGATCATGGTAAAGGAGGATGATCAATTCAAAACAACCTTCACCACCAAATGGGGAACCTATGCATATATGAAAATGCCATTTGGGTTGTCTAACGCCGAAGCTACCTTCCAAAGGGAAATGGATATGGCGTTCAAGGGATTGATCAACAAAATAGTGCTGATATACCTAGATGATATTACTATATTTTCTAAAAGTGCAGCAGATCATCTCTTTCATTTGAGACAAGTGTTCCAAAGATGTAGAAGATTTGGGGTATCCTTGAATCCCAAAAAATGTATTTTCCTAGCTCATGAAGGAAAGCTCTTAGGCCACATTGTTTCCAAAGAGGGATTAGTAATTGATCCAAAGAGGGTTGAAGCAATAAAATCACTTCCATTACCAAGTAACAAGAAGGCCCTTCAAAGTTTCTTAGGAAGAATCAATTTTGTTTGAAGGTTTGTGCTAGACTTTGTAGCCCTTATCAAGCCAATAACTATGATGTTGAAGAAAAGTATGGCTTTCAAATGGAAATTTGAAGGTAAGGAAAGTTTTGAGGCAATCAAAGAGGATATCTCACAAGCTCCAACTCTCATTAACCCATATTTCTCTAAATATTTTATCCTTTATGTATTTGGCGGTGATGATACAATTTCTGCAATTTTAGTACAACAGAACAAAGAAAATGTAGAGCATTTAATTAACTTCTTTATCCAAAGATTGGAGGACTAGGAGGTGAGGTATTCCTTCATTGAGAAGCATGTTTATATAGTGATTAGGATCTTGAAGAAATTTAAGCATCTAGTTTCAAACAACAAGGTTCAACTGTTGGTTTCTCATGTGGGAGTTAAAGACTTCCTCCTCAACAAAGACCTAAATGAAAAATGTGTAGGGTGGATTACTCATGTCATGGAGTATGACATTGAGATCAAAGTCACCAAGCTGGTCTGAGGAAAGGGATTGTGTGAATAGTTGGTCTTGAGCAAATCAATGGAAGCAAACAATGGGAAGGATGTTGTTTTGGCATTGCAAGACAACCAAGAACAAAGAGGTGTTCAAGAAGAGAATGGTGGTATGCTCACTCCTTGCTGGACCCAAGACATAATGCACTTCTTACAAACAGGCCTATGCCCTCCAGATATGAACAAAACCAAGAGAAGACACTTCAGATTGTAGGCTATTCCATATGCACTTGTTGATGGTGTCTTGTTCAAAAAGGATATAAATGGAGTGCTGCTGAGATGCATTGGGATAAATCAAATTAAGAGAATGTTAGAAGAGTTCCATGGTGGATCAGCTGGGGGTCATTTTTCTCCAAGAGTGATAGCCCTCAAGATTATGAAGGCTGGCTATTATTGGCCCAAGGTGTTTAGTGATTGTTATGTATGGATCAAGAGGTGCAAAAATTGTGCATTCTTCACAGGCAAGGAAATATTAGCAGCCCTTCCATTGCACCCAATTTCAGTTGACCAGCCATTCATGCAATGGGGTTTGGACTTCATTGGAGTCATTAACCCAAACTCAAGCCAAGGACACAAGTGGATTCTAACAACAACAGACTACTTCACCAAATGGACTAAGGCGGTGGCACTCAAAGAGGAAAATGAATCTAGCATTCTAGACTTCTATGAGGGGATAGTAACTAGATTTGGTATACCTGCCACTATAATATCAGATAATGCATTGGAATTCATAGGATCAAAGGTAACTGAATGGGTTGTTAAGAATGGGATCTATCTGAGAACTTCATCAAATTATTACCCTCAAGGTAATGGCCAAGTTGAGTCTACCAACAAGAACCTATTAAAGATCATCAAGAGGACTCTTGATGAAAATCAGAGGACTTGGCACACTAAACTTAAATCAGCCTTATGGGCTGATAGGATAACTCCCAAGAGATCCACCGGTAACTCTCCATTCAGACTTGTTTATGGAAGAGAGGTAATCTTGCCTATGTCACTTGAGTTGTCAACGTTGGAACTCATGGAGTAATTGGAATTGTTGGTGTTTGAACCCATGGAGGTTAGATATGTAGAATTGATGGAATTCCAAGAAATCAGAGAGCATGCAGCCCAAAAATGGAGAAGAACCAAGCCTTGATCAAGAGAAACTTTGATAGGAAAGGTAAGGCTAGAAGCTTCCAAGTTGGAGATTCAAAGGTGTTGAAATGGGATGTTGACCAAGAAAATCCAGGAAGGAATTCAAAATTTAATGCCATTTGGAGTGGCCCCTACATGGTCACAAAATGTAAGAACAACAATGCCTTCTAATTGTCTACATTAGATGGTGAAGAACTATAGATTCCAGTTAATGGAATCCATCTAAAGCATTGCTACTAGAAGGGAAACTCCTCACCTTGTACATATTAGCTTAGATTTTCATTCCTCCAAGTGCTTGTGTAGATTTTTTTGTCATAGCTTATTTTTAATTTTCCCTAAGTGATTTGGCACAAGCTTTGTTGTCCCAAGGATGCATCTTTGTAGGCCATGCTCCAGATAAGGTAATGTTCTACTCTCACAATCTTCTTTCTAGAATTTTTCTAATGAGTTGAGAGTACCAAGCAGTTAAGTTGATGACTCCATTACCTAATGGATTGATTCAGCAATTGGTCACTTCATCCAAAGAGGTGGATGACCCTCCGAGTCGCTTAAAATTGTTATCCAAAATAATCCCCTTGCTTATTTTTGACTAAATTTATTTCATTCCTTCCTTGTGCCTTAGTCAATTTTTTTCACTTTTTAGGCACTCAAAATTATCTAGAAATGGTTTCATCAGATAGAGGATTTTCTCACCTTTCCAGAAAGGTAAAATTTTCCTTCTAACTCCTTGTATTTTGCAAGTTATGGCTTGATAGAGTTTTGGAGGAAATTTTCCTGAAGCTCCGCAACTAATAGATTTGTGCCACGTGGCGGCGGAGGTCAGACCAGCGGGGGTAAGCTGGAAAAATTGCCAAGGAGTGGGCGGGGCACAAAGGAAAATTTTTTCCATGGGCTCAGAGGAAAGAAAGTTGATTAAGGCTGCGCCAAATCAAAGTGTGCAACGTGTCCATGACACCAAATGGGAGTCGGAGGGGTGGAGTAAATTTTTGATTTTTTCCAAAATAGCAAATGGCGCAAAGGAAAATCTTTGCCCAAAGCCCATGGACCAAACGGAGGATAATATGTGTCTAGTTGTGGCGAGGGGTCGGGGCACGAAATTATTTGGAAAAATTTGCCAAAGTGTTCAAAATGGTGCAAAGGACTTTTTCCCACGGGTCCGCAGAGGAAAGAAAATTGATTCAGGCCTGTGCCAAATCAAAGTGTGCCATGTGGCAGTAGAGTGGCAGGGGCACGGAGAAATTTTGGATTTTTTTCCAAAATTCAAAAAGGGTAAAATGGCCATTTGAACCTGTGGATGAATGAGAAAGCACTATGTGGTAGTGGAGCAGCGGGGTGAGGAGCTTTTTGGGGAATTTTTCCCAATTTCAAAAAAGGGGAAAAAATTTAGGTTTCATCCCGGTGACCCAATTTTTGCCCCAGTTTTGTACTAAATCTTTAGAGGGGCATATCTTTTGATCTACAGCTCAATTTTTCTTAATTTTGTTGTCATTGGAAAGATATTGAAGTCCTCTACATGATGGAATCTTCAATTTTATTTTTTGGTGGAGTTTAATGGGAGAAAAATAAAAAAACGCCTTTGGCATGGGGAAAAGAGTAGAACCGACATTCAACCACCATTTTTAATGCAGTATGGCTTCCATTCTTCTCCAGCATGGTCAAAAATCTTGGGGAATGAACTTTTAAGGGTACCCATGCTATTTTGATGGATCTGGTTGGTGGTTGAATCATTCATTTCAATTTTCCCATGTTTCTCCTTCCTGAACTCGGTTTTCATTGTTAAAAGCCAAATTTGGCTCTTTTGTAAAGGGTTGGACATTTTTATGTTCTGTAGGCTCCCTCCTTCACCCTAGCAAGTGAATTTGTGGAATATCATACCTTTTTAGGACTGCAACATGTTTTCTACCTCCTTGTTGTTGTAATGCACTGTATTTAAAAATGGAAATGACAATGCAAGCTCTGTGAATGAATTTTCAACTCTTTCTTATGTTGTTTTCTCTATCTTGATCCTTCATTACAATTTTAGAAATTTTTGCATGATTTGTGTTGCATTTTTATAATTTGTGTCAATCTACAAAAATATATGTTCACCACTCCTTTGGTGTATCACCTTGTCAGTTTAGTTTTATATTTTTTTCTTTTTATCCTTTTCTCCTTAGTAGAATTAGAGTAGAATTTTGAGTTAAACCTCTACAAATTTCATGTATACATCTGATCGGAGGAGTAGTGGAACTAGCCTCAATTTGAAGCATTTTTCCCATTTTTGCAAGTCCCACAAATTGGGGAAAAGATTCCATGTTGTGTAATCACACTAAATGACCCAATTCTCTCTTGTAGATCTTAAGGTCATTTAGCGGGTGCTACTTGATTTACACTAATAGATACCAACTAGAAAATAAGTACAATAATAAATCTAGATCCAATTTTAAGAGAAGAGTAGAATATAATCCACAACATTTGTATTAAAACTTAAATTTTAATTGATCCTATAAATTACCTTTAAATAAACAATAGATCTTACCATCCCATTATATCATAATTCTATCCTAATAGAATACAACATTTATCTTTTCTATAAGAAAAATAAGTGTTTACAACATGGCTCATTTTGGATGATTCATCTAAATATTGAGAAAAATAAAGAAGAACCAAGATGCGTACCATACCCAAATTCAAAACATCCAAAAATAGATCAGGTTCATAACATGAATTAACTATTCCTTTTAGGAATAACAATCTTATAACTTCAACATTTAAGATATACATCAAAACAGAATTCCATAGTAATCCAAGAAAAACAATCTAACTAAAAATCTAATTTTACTTATGCATGTTATAATTTACCATTGAAAGATCTGAAACCAATGTTCACAAATCAAAGTAGTCCCATACAAGAATTAATCTCTACTCGAGTTCACCTAAGAAGATAGAGTACAAGAGACAAAACCTACTCCTATCCATCCAAACAAACGAAGGCTTAGTTAACAACATTCAATCAAGCAAGTATGCATTCACTTATCAACGAGACCAACTTAGCTACTATCCTTCTACATCATTAAAACAAATGATTTGAAAAAATTAGACCAACAAGCCATAAATATATCACCATCTCATAAGAAAATTGAGTGCAGAGGGGTTCAATAAATGAACTGATCCAAATGACAGAGAAATGGGATCTCCATTAGGAAAGGTCCAAATAATTAATCATTTCATTAAACTTAACAAATGAATTTCCTGTTTCAATTCAAATCAAAGTGAAAAACATATTACGAGTCTTGAACACAAGATACGGATCCCAAGAGATTATATTTTCTTTATATTTAAAAGAAACCTAATAACTTATTCACTGTATCCAATAAGGATAGAATCCTGAAACAATAAGAAAAAAAGTTTTGAATTATCCATGAACTCAAATACTGAAGACTCTTAAAGGCTTCAACAACTTAATACCAAGAGTAAGTAGTTCATGATTCAAAAGAACTATACACAAAACAACCAAATGGAGAAGTAATCCTTCCATTATGAGTTCAGTGTGTAAGGGTAATAGCTCATCCATCCAAAGAGACCCAAAATTTATTTAAAGGATCTGAAGAGAGAGAAAGAAACCCAAAGATGTTTAAGTCAGAAGATGTCCCATTCTTATCTCCAATGCAACTGAAACAGAAATCCAAAACCAGACTTTCAAAACCTCATAACTGTGGCAGAGGAGACATTGCTTGAAACAAATAGTTAACCCGGAATGCGGGTGTCCTCAAAACAGAGGGGAAAAGAACACCCCCAAGTTTCATTCCAATACCATCTCAGAGAAGATGATACAATCCTAAAAATAGAAATATCACATTCATTTAAACAAGACGTTTCCAGTTCCAAATCTTGAAGAGATTACCAAACAAATCAATCAAACTATATCCCAGCTTTATTGTAAGTTATTCCATAAAGGAGTTATAAGCTTTAAATTTTTAATACAAGTAAAACCCAACACAAAAATACCGAACATAATCAAATTCATTGATTCAATTAAAATTTCTTAACACTCAAGTACCAAATATGACCACAAAGTTGTTGACCATTAGCTTCACACAAAATTTCAGAACTTCACAAGTAATAAAATATGAGTGCAATACAAATGCCAAATACGAACTTAAAGCAATGAGTTAAGCGTTGCATAAGTTTACAAACACTTTAGTTTAGAAAAAACGAAGCTCCAACATAAGTTTATATCAAAACACAAATCCCAAATACAACATCAAATGTAACTCAAGGTTCCCATAAAGTTCAAAAACCTATATTGCAACGAAGGTCAGTTCAAAACACAAAAACCTCGAATACAAGTTCCAAAATGAAAAATAGAGCTACAATAACAAGTTTCACATACAATTTTCACATGTATGCTATCATTGAACTTGTACATAGAGAAAGAGATTTTCCAAAACAACATTATTTAAGCCATGGATTCATATCCAAAATCACGAGAGATTCCTAAAAGCATGCGAGCAATCAACCAAACAAATCATGCAAATATTAATAAGCATAAGAGCGAGTTATTCTAATGAATTAGAAGAAAGAATGAAATCTTAATGGGTAGAGCCTATCATTCCCGATAGTGCTTCTACAAAATCAAAGGAGACTTCAGTAGAGCTTCCAACTCTTTTTCTCCTCTACGAAAGATCAACAATAAAACATATTTTCTTCCTATGCCTCATATACTTTCCTTCAATCAAAAATAGAACATAGAAACCAAACATAGCTTTGAAGTAAAGGTCTAACTACTGGTTCGAAGAACCAAATAGCTCCATGTAGAGAAAATCTGCAATGTATGTAAAACCAAACAACCTCCCACAAACCCGCCTTCCAAGTTTCCAAGACAGTTTACACACAAAAACTGAGGTCCACTAATGCCATTAATTCCAAATTTCCTGCTTATCTTTCCTTACCACCACCTCCTAAAACTAGTGAATGCCAATTCCATCCTAACATGTAATTCCTTCTTTAGTGGAGCTTCATGTATGCCTCCACTAAAGCAAACTAACCTCCGCCAAAACTGGTAGTACCACCATCTATTAAACCCTATCAACTCACTTAAATGCCATTGAAACCATTACCTTAGACACATGAAACCCTTAGGTTCCCATTCAATAGTTTATGATGGTGTTGTTGCAAATCAGCAAGACACCCACGGATGTTGATCAGATTTCTAGTTTGATCACCCTATGCATCCAGTGTGATTACACAACATTGAATCCTCTTCCCAAGTGTGGGACTTGCAAAATGGAAGAGGAATCTCTAGATTAGAGGCTGGTTCCTCAACTCCTCTGATCAGCTATTTCACTTGCACAATTGCAGAGGTTTAAACTCCTAAATCTACTCTAAATTCCAAGGAGACAGAGATAGAGAATGCAAAAAGAAAGAACTAATGCTAATAGGTGATGCACCAAAGGAGTTGTAGACACCTGATGCTACATGAAATACACAATCCACAAGGAAACACAACACAAAACATGCACAAATGCTCAAAATGTAATGAAAGATCAAGAAAGAAATGATAGATATATGAAAGGATTGAGGGATTTTAATCATAGAACATATATTAACATCGCAGACCCAATACAGTACATTATAGTGATCCAGAGGCAAGAAAAGGTGCTACATTACATGGAAAGGTAAAATTTCTTCACAAATTCTACCAAGGAGGAAGAAAAGGAAAGTTGCAGAGCTGAAAAAGTGTCTCTCCTTTGCAAAATGAACTCATTCTAGCTTTTACAGTGTAAACCACGACCCCAGGAGAGAGAAACATGGGAAAATGTGTAAGGGATTCAACCATTGACCAAAATTCCATCAAAAAAACATGGGCTCCCTGACAGACCCATTCCCTGACATTTTTAGCCATGCTGGGAGAGAATGCGAGCCATTCTTCATTAAAAACGGTGGTTGAAATGTCATTTCTGTCCATGACCACGTGCCAGAAGTGTTTTTTGATTTTATCTCTTCAAACTCCACCAAAATGAAAAATTGACCCCATAATCTTGTAGAGAATTTCACCAGCTTTCCATTGATATAAAGAACATGAAAAATCGAGCTCTGGATCGAAAGATATGGCGATTTGAAGTTTTAGGGAAAAACAGGGCCAAATCGGGTCGGCGGGCAAAAATTCAAATTTTTGCACCTTTTTGGTCAATTGGAAAATTTTCCAAAATTTCCCCACGCTCCACCACTCTAGGTGCCATGTGGCGGCATCTCATTAGCCATGCGGGCCTTTCAGGGGAAAATTTTCCACAAAAACTCCGCCGAGCCATAACTTGAAAAATACATGGAGTTAGGAGGAAAACTTTACCTTTCTAGAAAGATGAGAAAGAGCTCTATCCAATGGTGTCATTTCTAGAAGGTTTTGAGTGCCTGAAAAGCAAAATATTATGACTGAGGCACAAGAGAGGAAAAAATGAGAGGAGTTAGCCACAAAAAATGAGCAGGGGCACATTTTGGATAACAATTTTGGCGACTCAGAGGGGTCATCTGCCTGCTAGATGAAGTTACCAGTTGCCTGAAGCATCCATTGGGCATGGAGTCATGAGTTGTAGCCTGCAAACTGATTTGAACTTTGAAAACCTCCTCTCTGAGCCACTTGGAAACCCACTGAAATGGACTGTGCAAGAGCAAAACCAGCACCACAAAAACTATGTACAAAACTGAAAATCATACATGCTCCAAATGGAACATGCAGAGTGTGCACAAGCACTTCTTTTACTGAAAGAAAACCTACCTACTCTACCCTAATGGAAACAAAGGTGAGCTAAACAAACCCTACAACTGGTTGTGCAAAATAGCTTCCTTTCTTCAAAATTGGCAACCATGCAACTAATTTGGCATTGAACATGGCTGATTGGATGAATGGAAAATCAACAAGAAGCTGGTCTTCCACCCAAATCATCAAGGTATCAGCTGAAGGCAAATTCAATACCTCTTTTAGTTGTTCTGCATTTGGATTGGAGAGGTATGACAACTGATCCTTGGTTCTTTGTAGCTCATCCTCATGCTTAGAAGCAAGCATGACTGGTTGTGACTTCTCCTTTGGCTCCAATAAAGCCAAATACCTGATTGGGAAAGGTATGATCCGTTTGATATGCCCATAGCTCTAATTTTCAACTCCAAAAATGGAGTCTTCTTGTAGACCTTCTTGGGTGGGTGATGTGGAAGCAATGGTAGAACCTTTCTGCCCTTTCTCTTCTTCCAATGAAGAACATGAAAGATTAAAATCTTCCAATCTTAGTTCCAAAGAGCTGCTATAAGATGCAGGCTGCTGCAAATGAATGCTCTCCTTCATGACAGCAGGCTCAAGTATTTGGGACGTGGAAGATGAAAGAGAGAATGGTGGAAACTCAACCGGTTCTTCTTCATCAAAACAGTCCTCCAAATCTGATAGATACACTACCTCATTGTTGTCCTGATGCAAATGCTCAACTTCCTCCATAGTGTCCTCTTGATCTGTAACTTGATCATCATGGTTTCTTTCATCCTCCAACATTGAGTTTGAGAGATCAAACTCTTCTTCAGCACTAGAACACGAGAGGGATGAAGTAGAAAGAAGAACTGAAGGTTCTCCTATAGCCTGCCTTGTGTTCAAAGCCCTTGGATCTGCACTTTTCTTCTTCACAGCTAGAATGTGCTCCTCTTCTTTCACATTTGGAGCGGCTTCTCCCTCCTCTACTACTTGAAGGCAATCTTGCTCTTGATAGAACTCTTCTCCTAGCATGAAGTTTGTCAAGTCAAACTCTTCAATCTGCTGCTCTAGAGGACAAGTTGGGACTGCAAGATCTTCTTCTGAGCTTTCTTCCTCCATGGCTGATTGTGCAACTTGAATTGAATCGGAATTCCCTTCAAATAGAGTGCCAACATGGACACTAATTTCTGAGCAAATTAACTACTTCTCGCTTCTTCTTTTTGCTCTTCTTCTTCATGTCACAAAATTAGTCCTAACCACTACTTGTTCTCCAACTCCAACCTCTTCTCAAGGTTTAACCATCAAGGGGATCTTTTTCATCCAAAATTTAAGATCCCAACTCTTTAGACTTTGAATTTCTTCATCTTTGTTTGGCTTCTCTTTTTGCTGTTGTTTTCCTTGACTGGCATTCTGATTTTTATCCTTCCAACATGGATTTGGGAATGCAAGAGGAGAAGTGGATTGTAACTCAATTGATTTGGCAATTTTTGTGGTGGTGGAGGAGGTATAAAATATTATTTCTTTGGAGGAGATGGTATTTCATAGCTCTTGTGGAGGGGATGACTGTTTGGAAGGAAAGGGGAAAGAAGAATTGAGATGTGGTGGAAGACTAGGGGATGGAAAAATGGAATTAACTCCTGGGGCAACATTGACTGGATTTAGAATTTGAAATTCCAAATGAGATGATGTTGCTTGAGTAATGGGAAGTGAAAAACCAGATGATGGTGTAGAACTTACCCATTGACAAGGTTATTCAACACCAAGTGCATAGGCCTCTATTTTTGCTATCCATTGTGCAAGTTGGGGCAGCATCTTCATCATAAAGTCTAGCTTCTCCTGAGGGCTGAAGTGTCTTGGAAAAGGGCCTCCCCATGGACAAGGAGTCCTGCAACTAATTCTGAAAGCCTTCATTTGAGCTGTTGCTCTTGATTGCACCATCTTTGCCTCCATCTTTTGGATTTTTTCCACAAAATCTACATCTTCCATTTGATTGTCTTCATTGCATGCGTACCCTTGTTCTTGATGTGCTTCACAACCAAACTAACTTTGGCACTGCTGCTCATATGGGTAGACATGCTGATTTTGAATTTGATCAAAATGCTGATTTGGAGGATTTGTAAAACATGTTGGAGGTGTGATATACTACTGTTGTAAATGTGAATTCCATGATGGAAATGAAGTCATGATTACACAACTTCATGGAATGGAAAAGAATGAAAATGATGGAAAGAAGAATGGATGGAAATGAATGGAAATCAGGTCTGCAACTTAGAGAATGAGTTGTTTACCAGATGGAGTCACCAGATGTGCTTTTGAAAGTGCCTCCAAAAGGCTAAATCCTTAACAGGAACACACCAACCTGTTAAAGATAAAGTGGAAGACCTCTAAGGTCCCACCGGGTGTGCAAAACTGTTGCAAATCGAAGCACCCCGGATGTTGATCGATTTCTAGTTTGATCACCCTATGCATCCAGTGTGATTGCATAACATCGAATCCTCTTCCCAAGCGTGGGACTTGCAAAATGGAAGAGGAATCTCCAGATTAGAGGTTGGTTCCTCAACTCCTCTGATCAGCTATTTCACTTGCACAATTGCAGAGGTTTAAACTCCTAAATCTACTCTAAATTCCAAGGAGACAGAGATAGAGAATGCAAAAAGAAAGAACTAATGCTAATAGGTGATGCACCAAAGGAGTTGTAGACACCTGATGCTACATGAAATACACAATCCACAAGGAAACACAGCACAAAACATGCACAAATGCTCAAAATGTAATGAAAGATCAAGAAAGCAATGATAGATATATGAAAGGATTGAGGGATTTTAATCACAGAACATATATCAACATCTCATACCCAATACATTACATTACAGTGATCCAAAGACAAGAAAAGGTGCTCCATTACATGGAAAGGTAAAATTTCTTCACAAATTCTGCCAAGGATGAAGAAAAGGGAAGTTGTAGAGCTGAAAAAGTGTCTCTCCTTTGCAAAATGAACTCATTCTGGCTTTTACAGTGCAAACCACGACCCCAGGAGAGAGAAACACGGGAAAATGTGCAAGGGGTTCAACCATTGACCAAAATGCCATCAAAACAGCATGGGCACCCTGACAGATCCATTCCCTAACATTTTTAGCCATGCTGGGAGAGAATGCGAGCCATTCTTCATTAAAAACAGTGGTTGAAATGTCATTTCTGTCCATGACCACGTGCTAGAAGAATTTTTAATTTTATCTCTTTAAACTCCACCAAAATGAAAAATTGACCCCATAGTATTTTAGAGAATTTCACTAGCTTTCCATTGATATAAAGAACGTGAAAACCGAGTTCGGATCGAAAGATATGGCGATTTGAAGTTTTAGGGCAAAACAGGGCCAAATCGGGTCGGCGGGCAAAAATTCAAATTTTTGCACCTTTTTGGTCAATTGGAAAATTTTCCAAAATTTCCCCGCGCTCTACCACTCTAGGTGCCACATGGTGGCATCTCATTAGTCAATGGGCCTTTCAGGGGAAAATTTTCCACAAAACTCTGCCGAGCCATAACTTGAAAAATACATGGAGTTAGGAGGAAAGCTTTACCTTTCTAGAAAGATGAGAAAGAGCTCTATCCAATGGTGTCATTTCCGAAGGTTTTGAGTGCACGAAAAGAAAAATATTATGACTGAGGCACAAGAGAGGAAAAAATGAGAGGAGTTAGCCACAAAAATGAGCGGGGGCACATTTTGGATAACAGATGGATCCCATAAAACTTAGGTTAGTCTAACAATAACCACCTTAGGTCTTAAAACATTGCTAGTAGTAATTCCCACCTTAGGTTAGATTAAATTCATAACCATTTAGTATTAGGTATTAGTTAAAATAACTTAGCATTACTTTAGTAATCTTTCTCATATTCATTTAGTGCAAAGCTTAGGTTATTATGCCAACCCAACAAGATAGAATAAGAGGATTAGATTATAATGAAATCCAAATAAGTAGACGTAGCTAGAACATAGGTGTTCTTACCTAGCTTAGGATACTATTAGGATAATCCTTTGTTTTTAGGACTTTAAATTCCTCCTCTTTCTAGAAATAAATTGAATTTTGTTTATGTTTGTAATGTCTTGCCAAGAGTAATCACCAAAGACGTAAGCACAAACATACAACTGAATGAAAACACGTTCACATAAGACCAAGGAATTCGTAACATACAAAGTTTAGTCCACTATGTCCCTCAAACTACTAAATGTTAATTTACCATTCAGTCTATGAAGAAGATTTAAAACATTCCTTGGATCACTGAAATTGATCCAAGGATGAGTCAAAAATAGGAATAAGTCCGTAATTCTTAAATCCATATTGCAACTCACCTTGCCAAAGTGAAAATGAATTCTTGAAAGACATACTATTTTAGTCTAATGATTTTTAAGAACAAAATGATTTATCCATATCAAGTAGGATCTTCAAGAATAAAGAACACATCTTTACCAAGAAAATCACATGTCAACACTTGAAATGCAAAGGAGGAATATAACAATTGTCAAGGGTGTTACATGATGTCCAAAGATTTCAAATAGAGAGTAAGATGAGATGAGTGCTTTTTGGGTAAACCGCCAATAAAATAGGGAACCAACATCGATCGATGTAAACCGATGATAATCTCGTGACTGATGTTGGTTACTATGAAATCTATAGAATGAAGAAAAATTATTTTTGTGAATTAAAGTTGAATGAGACACTAACCCAGAAGTCTGAATATGGAAAAAAAAGAGCCTTGACACACTCATAAATGGTTAGATTACACCAACTATAATTATAGAGTGTGAAAGGAAAGAAAAATGGAGAATACGACCTCACACCTCAAAATGCAAGTCAAGAACAAAGATAAGAAAAACATGTAATCCTACAAGTGAATTTAGTGTGTTTAGCTTATGCTATTTAAATACTAACTTGTGAATTTAGAACAGATTTTTTGGTTGGGAAGGCTTCCTACGAAGAAGGAAATTCTAAAGGTGAGGTTTCAGGTTATGTTTTGGTGGGGGCGGGCCTTTCTCTAATGGGTAAATGGACAGAGATAACCCGTTGGGTGCCCACTACTAGTCCTCTAATCATGTGATCTTTGACTGTCTCTTCCAGGTAAGATTTTTCTTAAGAAGATATGTAAATTCCAATTTGTGTAGTTTGGCAAAGAGGAGAAGAGAGAATGTGATTTCTACGATTAAGTCATGTAAACCATTAGTTGAGCATGACTTACAAAGATATAGGTTTCCCTCAATTTTAATGTGAGATATAATGCAACAAATCAGAATGTCATGCAATTTTTTAAACCCAAATCAAAATTTGATATTCGATGTAGCAAGTGATGAACAAGAAGAGGGATGCTCTTTCACTAATGCAATGCTAATGAAAGAAAGACATATTCTTTTTAAAGCACCAAAAACATGATTGATTTTAGACAATAGAAAGAAGGGGAAGATTCTAGAGAAGAAAATTAATGTGGAAGCTTTTCAAAAGGGAAACAAACACACAAATTTCACCTAGGAATGAATAAAATGCAAAAGAACCCTGATGGGTCCCACCGGTGTGCCAAAATGTTTCACCTTGTTCTTTACAGATTTGAAAAAACACATAAGGGTAGAAGGGCGAAGGGGGAATACCTATTGTAATGGTCGGGTTGGATTTCATGTGCACATTCTAACTTCTTTATCCAATGCTTGATCGCGAGAGCTTCCTTTTCGACCGGGAGGAACTGCACTGAAATACAAAATAATAACACAAAGAGATTTAAACAATATATGTTAGTGGGCTGCCTAGTGTGTGCTAGATCTAGGAAATATAGTGCTTCCTCGGTGGAATTCAACCCACTTTTTAATACAATTTAAGGTAAGAAATTCTGTAAATAAATAATGTCCTACTTCAGTTGATATGATTTAGGAATCTCATCCAAATACAATAAGTAAATCTAATATAACAAGCTAGGTTATGATCAGATCTGAAGTAGGGTAGGTAGTCAAGGTGTTGGAATAGGTCAGGGTCAGATTCTGGGTAGCTTAGGTTACTTGGATGTAGGTTATTAGGTTTCTGTTATTGGAAGGATTACCAAATATAGAGACCAATGTCGGTCAAGTATGACTGATGATGGTTAAGAGAGAACTGATGATTTGCATGGATGATCGACGCGTCAGTATAGGTGGGATGATAGAAACTCAATGAAAACTGGTTTTTCGGGGTTTGTCTAAGATTAAACAGAGATGGTAAGTAGAATGCTTAGGTCTGTGGAGGTGTTCGGGTACTCAGAGATATTCAAGAATCAAATATAGGTGATCAAATGATTGTGGGTAGTGGAAATGGTTGGGTTCACAGGGAGGCTAGATTAGTGCGATAAAAATGTAAATAGAGGTTGGTAAACAAAAGTGAAGAAACTTTGTAAACTAGATAAAGATGAAATGATGCAGGTTATAAGCACACTTACTGGTGTTACATGTTTGATGGCTAGATGTTGATGATGGTTGATATGTGAAATAGTGCTCGACTTCTGAATAGTGCTTCCGAATGCTACCATGAATAAAAATATTTGTAGATTAGTATTGGTGCTGGCTATGGTTGTTTAGAGGCGTGAATGGGCTCTGGTTCTTTCTTGTATGTAGACCTCCTTCATTCCAAAACTCGAGAATGTGGCCAACCTCTCCAAAAAGGTTACCAAACTAAATATATGGTAACCGACAATAGTTTAGGTGATTGATTTCGGTTTTGGGTTGACTAGAGTCGGTTAAGGTGGGAAATCCTAGGTTTACTAAAATGAAAGATCTTGGCAATATTTTTGGCCAGCTCTATCCATTTTCTTGGATCAAAAATAAATGTTTCTCTTAGATAAGAGGGAATGCAATTAGAGGAAGAATAGGCATGTGAGTTTAGGATTGAAATCAGTCTTAGTTAATAAGGTAGGTACGATGTCTCGCATTTCTAATAAGTTGTTGAATATTTATCTATGGCAAGTGGATATTAAGTCCTAGTAAAAAGGAAACATGCTAAGAATAGGTTCATGATGAGGTGTCTAGGTGAGGTGTCTAGGTGAGGTGGAAATTAGTTTAATTAAGGTAATTAAATAATGAATATTGTGAGAATGGGCATTAATTTAATTATAGGTAATTAAATTAATATACATGTGGGGTAAAGGGGGAGTGTGACCCAAATTTGGTGTCTACAAACACACATAGGTTAAATAGGTGTGGAACTAAGCTAGGATAACTATGGATGGGTAAATAAGGATGTGAGGTAAGATTTTGTCAATTTTTGAGAATGGGTGGATAGGTTTTTATTTTTTGACGTTGCAACAAAGACTCACGTTAGTCAAGGTTTGTCCGTCGGTGGGGGATTTAGCCGGGTATCGGTCGGTATTGGGTGACCGACACCAATTAAATGGAACCGACGATGGTCAAGAAAAAAATGGTCATGATCAAGGTGACCGGTTCCTCTTAAGGTTAAGAGGAAAGAGGAATAAGAAGGGCTAGATAGGAAAGTAAAATAGGTGAAGAAGGGGTAGGTGAGGATGAAAATTAGGGGGAAGAGGGTAAAATATGATTTTGGTGATATGTGATGATGGGTAATGATGGTAAAGGGTAGTAGGCTTGTAGGTGAATTAGGTAAAGGGGTTAGGCATGATTGATGTGGTTGGGTATGGTTTAGTGGTTAATAGGTGAATTTTGGGTAGTTAAGTCTTGAAAATGTTGTGTTTGATGATGTAGGTGAGAGATCAGCTTAGGATGCAGGACAAAGTACCACCTCTGTTGGTATGGATGTGGTCTAGTGTGACCATGGAGGAGTGGTAGCATATGAATTAGGTCATACTTATCGTGGTCCGATGCTATAGGTGCATTATTCAAGTTCAAAATATGATGTTTGCTCTCATTGACAGATGGGATTCTCGCAACTAATAGCTTCCACTTACCCGACAGTGAGATGAGTGTTACCCTAGAGGAAATGCACCATATCCTTTGACTTCCTATTGTCAAGGAGCCAATTTATTCTATTACTTTAGAGGCATTAATGGAGCTGATAGTGGCTGTTTTTGTTGAGGCAATGTTTGAGATAAGGTATCACAATGCGAGTCTAACTTATGGAGACATATTTGTAGCCTACCCATAGAAGATGAGGTTGTCTCAGCATCTGATGATGGAGGAAGTAGGTTACTTTGCACTACCAAATTATTAGGGTGTGAGATTCCCATGAGCACTAATGGGAGTGCTTCATGATATGATGGAGGAGTAGGTCTACTTCACTTAGGCACCAACATTCCTAGTTCAGTTATATAGGGAGTTATGGGCCTATGAGAGATAGAGGAGGTTCGGGATGTGTTATACCTTTTTACTACACTATTAGACATACAAGCATATTATATGTATGTGCCTAGTTGGTTTTCCCCAACATGATTGGTTCGATGTGGTTTTCTTCGAGTTGGATATAGATGTTGGGTACTAGATGGTGGGTAGCCAAGGGTGGCTAGGGACACATATGATATTATATACTACAAGTGGTTGTTAAAGGATTTCAGGAGTTGATATTATCCGGAGGCCTTATGTTACTTTTCCATCTTATAAAGGTATGGAAGATGAGCTAGAGGAGCTACAGTTGTTGAGGTGGATACAGGGGCGGCATTCTGACAAGCACAAGATGATACCCATGGATAGGGTTAGATGGTAGTTTGGGATTCCATACATTGTATCCCCACCTTTCCCACAAGACCATCATGATGACATTGACAGATCTATGTCTCCACCACGCCCGATTGTACTAACAGGGGTAGGAGGAGTAGGTGATGGATAGGTGGATAGAAGATGCTAGAGTCATTGATGGATATAGCAAAGTGATGATCAGCACCACCAAGGCCGTGAAGCTACATATTGCTACGTTCATAGTTTAAAGAGATTCATTATAGGGGCAAGTGATAGCTTTATGGGAAAATTTGGCACAGGGGACAAGCACCCGCACGTAGGTGATGGTGATGGAGTGCATGTTTTTATCTTACAGGATCAAGTGACAAGTTAGTAGAGCTAGTTGGCCACTACATAGGCATAGGTAGTGGCCTTACAGCCTAACTTGTAGCACATGTACCTCTATAGGCCCAGGGACAAGGTCCCATACTATAAGGAGAAGGATATGGATCCTAGATACAAGGATTGAGGTCAATATTAGCAGGACGAGGGCACACAAGTTGCATTGAGACGTATGGCACCACCTCGAAAATGATTATGGTGAGATTTAGGGATGCCATGAACAAGGCACATTATTATCATGATCACCTGATGATTGTTTGGATAGATGTTCCTTTGTATTCTCGAGTATATAGCCTAATAGGAAGTAATTGAGAGGATAAGATCCCGCACTCATAGTTAAGAGAGGAAAGGGGCCGACGATCCTAGAGATAGGGTCAGGGTGAGGCTACTAGTTCATAGAGGCTAGGCCTAACTGAGGGCCATGTGGAGATTATACCAAGACCCATGGAGGGTGGAGAGATGTTGGGAGGGATGCAGACATGTTAGGAGGAGGAGGAACATGAGACCGGCCCAGAGGGATTTGAGGTGGGGTGATGTGTAGTCACTTGAGATGATTTTGATTTTTGATATATATACCGGCCTGCGTTCCAAATATAGTGAGGTTGTATCTGAGTGACTTTAGATACTTGTATTTATTTGTATTTGTGTATATGTGTATTGGTATACAAACTTGTTCTATTTAAATAGATGATTGCATGGATGATGTACCTATGTTTTCATTTCCATTACTATTGTGTATTCATGGAAATTAGGTGAATTAGGCATGATTGATTTGAGGTCATGTAGGCATAATGGAGTCAAAGTGAGTTAGTCATGGTGGAGTCTAGGTGAGTTAGGCATGGTGGATTCTAGGTGAGCTAGGAATAGTGGATTCTAGGTCATTTAGGCATGGTGGAGTCTAGGTAAGTTAGACATAGTGGAGTCTTGGTCATTTAGGTAGGGTTTGGTCATGTTTTGTGGGTTTGATTTAATTTCCAAGTTATTGGTGTTATCCAAATGTGCCCCCTGCTCATTTTGTGGTTAATTCCTCTCATTCTTCCCTCTCTTGTGCCTCGATCATAATTTTTTACTTTTTAGGCACTCAAAACCTTCTGGAAATGGCACCATTGGATAGAGCTCTTTCTCAGCTTTCTAGAAAGGTAAAGTTTTCCTCCTAACTCCATGTATTTTTGAAGTTATGGCTTGGTGGAGTTTTTGTGGGAAATTTTCCCCTTCAAGGCCCGCAGCCAATGAGATGCCGCCACATGTCCAGTGGAATATTTTAGCAAAGTTTTCAAGAGGAAATATTTTTCCCGTAGGCCCGCTGATGAATCAGGTGATGCCACGTGTCCAGGGGTGAAATTTGCAAATTTTGGCTAAGTGTTGGCACATGGAAAATTTTGGAAGGAAGTTCCGCGGCCAATAAAAATGTGCCACATGTCCTATGGAGCCAGAATTTCGGAGGCGAAGGAGAAGTTGGATTTTTGGTGAAGTGTTTCACCAAATTTCAAAAGGATTTTTGGCCCACTGCCCCACCAATCAATCATGTTTTGACACGTGTCCCCAGGGGTCGGAGCTGCGGAGCGCGGGAGGAATTTGGGATTTTTTCCCAAAGTGTTTGCGCAAAAGTGAAAAATGTTGTGGATGGCCCGCAATGAATGAAATACCACCACGTGTCTCAAACCAAGGCGGGGGTGGGGAATTTTAGGAAATTTTCCAAAGAGAAAACAAAGGAAAATTCAAAGAGGAAAGCCCACCCCCTTATTGCGAGCCAATGGAATCTCGCCACGTGTCCAGGTGGCACCAAAACTTAAGAAAAGCCCACAATAAAATTAGAAGGGGAAAGCCCACATCCAATGGGGTCATGCTTTGCGTGTCTAGGCTGGAAATGATCAAACAGCCTATGGAAAAAATTTGGAAGGACAGGCCCATGCCCAGTCAGCACGTGCCACGTGTCCTCAGCTCATCGGCCCGGCGGGGAAATTTTAGAAAATTTTCCAAAGGCAAAAATAAAGGAAAATGGAGCAGGATGGGCCCGCGGCTAATAAAAATGTGCCATGTGGCACCTGGAAAGGTGGAGCGTGGGGATTTTTTGGGAAATTTTCCCAAATGCAAAAAGGTGAAAAAATTCAAATTTTTGCCCGCCACCCGATTTGGCCCTGTTTTGACCTAAAATTTCAAATGGCCATAACTTTCGATCCAGAGCTTGGTTTTTCATGTTCTTTATATAAATAGAAATCTAGTGAAATTATCTACAAGATTCCGGGGTCAATTTTGCATTTTGATGGAGTATGAAGAGATAAAATCAAAAAATGCCTCTAGCACGTGGTCATGGATAGAAATGATGTTTCAACCACCGTTTTTAATGAAGAATGGCTCGCATTCTCTCCCAGCATGGTTAAAAATGTCAAGGAATGGGTCTGTAAGGATGCCCATGCTGTTTTGAATGCATTTTGGTCAATGGTTGAACCCTTTCCATGTTTTTCCGTGTTTCTCTCTCCTGGGCTCGTCACTTGCAGTGTAAAAGCCAGATTTGGCTCATTTTCAAAGTGTGGAACATTTTTTGTGTATTGTAGGTCCCCTTTCTCACCTTGGAAGTGATTTTGGTGGAATATCAGACCTTTTCTAAGAACTGCAACCTATTTTTTCCTCTCAAGTGTTGTAATGCAAGTGATTTTGATGTTAAAATAACAATACAAGCCCTGTGATTAATTTTCCATCCTCTGCTTGTGTTGTTTGACTAATTTCTGATTCTTCATTACAATTATCAGTTTGTGCATGTTGTTTTTGTTGCATTTTATGAATTGTGTCAATTTGCAGAAGTGAAAAATGCTCACCACTCCTTTGGTGCATCACCTATTAGCATTAGTTTTAGCTTTTTTTGCATTCTCTATCTCTGTCTCCTTTGGAATTTAGAGTAGAAATTAGGATTTTAAACCTCTATGATTGTGCAAGTGATGTAACCGATCGAGGAGTTGAGGAACCAGCCTCTAATCTGGAGATTCCTCTTCCATTTGACAAGTCCCACACTTGGGGAGAGGATTCAATGTTGTGCAATCACACTAGATGCTTAGGATGATCAAACTAGAAATCTGATCAACATCCGAGTGTGCTTTGCTGATTTGCAACAACATTTTTGGCACACCCAAAGTGGGACCTTAGAGGTCTTCATCTTCATTGCAACAAAATTGACATGCATTTTTGTAAGTTTCTTGCTTAAAGGAGCTATAAATTACACATCCGGTGACTCCAAGGAAGAAAAATCAGCTGGTTGTAGCAGTGTAGACTGAAAGCTCACGAGAAGAATCACTACAAGGTCAAGAGCTAGAGAAGAAGAGGTGATGTTTGAGTATCTGCAGTTATCTCCAAGAAGAAGGCAAAGAGGGAGGAGAATTCAGAGGTCTCCATCTCCAACAAACAGAACTCTATCAACTCCTCCACATGGTAGGCCTTTCATTCAATCAACAAGGGTTCTAAGGCCAATCAAAATGGCACAAAACAACCCTTATGTCAATTTCACCTGCAACAAATGACCCACTTGCTCTCAATGTAAAAATCCAATTCTAGTTGCAGCATTAAAGAACATCCCATACTTCACTTGGAGAAAATCAGCCCACTCCGGTGATCATGTCAAGGATATTGCTAACATTTGTGTAATCCATGAGATCAATGAGATGCAAGTTGTCAAAAATTATTGGCATCTTCATTTAAAGGGAAAGCTTTGCAATGGTTTAGGAGTCTTGCCTCAGGATCTATCCAAAATTGGAATCAGCTATGTATAGCCCTCCATGAGCAGTTTGGGGAAAAGGGAGACAACTTATCCCTTTTGGAGCAACTGACGACCATCAAGAGAGCTCCAAATGAGCAGCTAACTGATTTTAACTTCAGATTTCAAAGGACTTGGGAGAGAATTCCAGTGGTAGTTAGGCCAATAGCAGAAGGTGCTTTCCTCTATTACCTTAAAGCTTTAAATTCTTATATTTCTATGTTAATTCAATCCATGGGAGGCACAACTATCCCCATTGCTTATAGCATTTCCATTAGAGCTGAATTTTTTTTAATTCAAGCTGGTGAGCTAGCTCCTAGACCTCCAATGCCACTGTTTCCAAGCTTAGAGAGCCCAAACACTAATCAAATGCCTAATTTATCTCCTATTCCCACTCCTAGAAACTAGAATTCAAGTGAAGCTTCCACTTCATCTTCTAGTGCCTCAAATGAGCTTCAAGAAGTCATGAAGTAGCTGTAAAATCTAGGCAATGATCTGGTTACACTCAAGAGGCAGCAAGCCCAAGGCTTTAGACCTTCTTTCCAGGCCCAAGCTCAACCCAACAGGCATCCATGTCAACCACAAAGACCACCCAATCCAAATGCAAACCTAAATCAAGCAAGGCCTCCTGCCAATAGACCATTTCAGCCTTATAATCCCAATGCTACATCTGCCTCTAAAGCATTAGTGCCAGTACAAAACAACATAGCTCAAGAGTATGATTGGTGTTTCCCATGCAATGAACCTCATAACCAATCCATGTGCTTCAACGGTGCCTTGAATCAAGCATTAATGGTGACAACAACTGGTGTAGAGGGTGAAGGTAGTCAAGGAAGTAACCAACAACAAGACACATTCCAGCAGCAATCAGCTCCAAATGATACCACACTTGTAAACCTGGGGGTAGAAGATTTTTGTGGCATGAATCATATAGTTTCCCAAAGTATTACAACCAATACAAGATCAAAAAGGAGAAATTTGGGTGAAGAAAAATAATTGGCTCCAAGTAATTCACAACCTTCGGTCACTCCACAAACTATTGGTAAGAAAAATGAAATACCAAGCACGCAAGGATTACCTAAAATAGTTCCTAGGCCAGCTCAAATGCCAGTTGTTGCTGCCCATACACAAGGAATGAATGTGCAGGCCAAGGGACAGAAAAGGGATACTTCATCTCCATTCAATATCATTGATCAGATGAAGAAGACAAATGTAAACATATCAATGTGGGAATCACTATCTATCCCAGGCCAAAGAGATTTGCTACAAGCTGCCATGAAGGACTGGTCAACTTCAAATCAGCAAGTCCAAATGCAAGAGAAGGTGCTCACAAATGCTGCCCAGCCTAGAGGGGAATCATGGAGGACAACAAGGTAAAATGTTGAATCCCCCTCCATTCTATGTTTCATTGATCATTGGGAATTAATTAGTACACAATTGCATGATTGATTCCGGAGCAAGTAGTTCAGTAATGCCAAAGCAAATAGCTAATCAGCTAGGGCTTTAGTATGAAATCATATCCAAAGGGGTAGTGCAATTGGATGGGACAATAGTGACAACAATTGGGGTGATAAAAAACTTGAGTCTTACTTTGCATGCATGCTCCAACGTGGTTGTTTTGCAAGATGTCTCGGTGATAGACCTTCCTCCACTCTTTTCCCTATTTTTGTCAAGGGATTTCACACCAAGATCGAGGTTACTTCTCTGCTGATTGGTCGCACATGTTGTTCGAACCAGATATGGAACCAAGGCCACAATCAGATCTGAACCTATTGCAAACTTTCACATTGAGCCTTATACTCCCGGTTAGATTAGTGCCAATTGTTCAAGTGTTTGATCAAGAAGATTCCAAACACCGATGAAGCTAACACCAAGGTTGGAAGCATCCCGCATCTAACTCTTGATGAATGGGCAAACAAGGTGCATGCTTTTTATTCTTATCAAGAAATAGAAGAATCTGAGTTAGAAGTCTATTACATGCATGAAGAAGATCAGCCTATTCCTAGCATCACCAAGCCAGACCACAAGGATGAAAATGAGGTATGGAAGTTGTTTTTTGATGGATCAAGGAGTAGACAAGGTGCAGGAGGAGGAGCCATGCTGGTTTCACCTCAAGGAGTTAAGTATTATTTGGATTTTAGATTTTAGTTTGCATGCTCTAATAACACTGCTGAATATGAAGCTTTGATACAAGGATTACATTGGTCAATCAAGAGAGGAATAAAGAACTTGCAAGTCTTTGGGGACAGTGAGTTGATTTTCAACCAAGTTAAGGGGCAGCATGTCGTCAAGAATGATCTACTTAAATGCTACAAAAATAGGGTGTGGGACCTCATTGAAGATTTTGAGGGTTTTGGCATAAAATCTATTCCTAGAAAAGAGAACCAAGTGCTGACAGGCTTACATCGATTGGGACAACTTTTGACGTTGTTGAAAGCATTCAAAAAAATAAGGTACAACAAAACATTCGTGTGATTATGAGGCCTTCAAAGTGTCGAAAAACAATGTAAGTTGGCACATGTTTGAAAATGGTCAAGAAATCATTCATTTCTTACAAGAAGAGCTGAGTTCTCGGCTAAAAATCGGAAACGTTAGAGCAGCAGATGGTGACCAAGTGGTGCAGCTGAGAACAAATAAACTACCAAAGGGACTTATTACTTTGGAGTCCATTTTCAATCCTAATGATCAGTTTAGGAAGGAGAAAGCAACCATCCAAGTCAAGGGAGAAGATTCAAAGTGTCCATCTCGGTGGAAAATCACTCCAATTTGGCAAGATGACAACTAAACAAGAAAGGTATGATTTCATACACTTTGTCAAGAATTCCCGATGTGTTTGTTTGGAGCTATGAAGATTTGAAAGGTTTCAATCCTGAGTTAGCTCAACACACCATTGAATTGGATCCAAGTACTAAACCCGTCGAGAAAAAAAAAGGCTAGTCAATCCACACATGGAGCCTCTCATGAGAAAAGAATTGAATAAGTTGATAGAATCAAGAATCATATTCCCTAACAAGCATTCTAGTTGAGTAGCCAACTTGGTTCTAGTTAGAAAGAAGAGTGGGGAAATCAGATTGTGTGTTGACTTCAAAGATCTGAATAGAGCATCTCTCAAGGACCATTACCCACTTCCTTCTATGGAGAAAATTTTACAAGTTGTTGCTGGCTCCGAGAGCTTTTCACTACTTGATGGCTATTTGGGGTATAATCAGATTATGGTGAAGGAAGAGGATCAGTTCAAGACAACCTTTACAACCAAATGGGGAACTTATGCATACAGGAAAATGCCATTTGGGCTATCCAATGCTGGAGCTACCTTCCAAAGGGAAATGGACATGGTGTTCAAAGGTTTGATTAATAACATAGTGCTGATATATCTTGATGATATCACTATTTTTTTGAAAAATGTAGCAGACCACCTCTTTCATTTGAGACAAGTGTTCCAAAGGTGCAGAAGATTTGGAGTCTCCTTGAATCCTAAAAAGTGTGTTTTTCTAGCTCATGAAGGAAAGCTCCTTGGCCACATTGTCTCCAAGGAAGGATTAGCAATTGATCCAAAAAGAGTTGAAGCCATAAGGGCACTACCATTGCCAAGCCACAAGAAGGCTCTTCAAAGTTTCTTGGGGAGAATAAATTTTGTTCGGAGGTTTGTCCCAAATTTTGTAGCCCTTGTCAAGCCTATCACCAAGATGTTAAAGAAAAGCATGGCTTTCAAATGGACAGCAGAAGGCAAGGAGAGTTTTGAAGCAATCAAAGAAGCCATCTCTCAAGCACCAACTCTCATTAACCCAGATTTCTCCAAGGATTTCATCCTCTATGCATTTGGGGGGGATGACACTATTTCTGCAATTTTGGTACAGCAGAACAAGGACAATGATGAGCAGCCAATTGCTTTCTTCAGCCAAATCCTAGAGGACTATGAGGTGAGATATTCTTTCATTGAGAGACATGTTCTTGTAGTAATCAGAAGCTTGAAGAAATTCAAGCATCTAGTTTCAAACAATAAGGTCCAATTGCTGGTTTCTCATGTGGGAGTTAAGGACTTCCTCCTCAACAAAGACTTGAATGAAAAAAGGGCAGGTTGGATTACTTGTGTCATGGAGTATGACATAGAGATCAAAGTCACCAAGTTGGTTAGAGGAAAAGGATTGTGTGAGTAGCTGATTTTAAGTAAACAAAAGAAAGCATCCAATGAGAAGGAAGCTATTTTGGCATTGCAAAACAACTATGAGAAAGGAAGCACTCAAGAATAAAATAATGGTGTCCCCAATCCTTGCTGGACCCAAGGCATAATGCACTTCCTAAGCACAGGCCTATGCCCTCCAGAGATGAACAAGACCTAAAGAAGACACTTCAGATTGCAGGCTGTCCCATATGCCCTTGTTGATGGTGTTTTGTTCAAAAGGGATGTGAATGGAGTACTGCTGAGATGCATTGGTACAAATCAGATTCATAGGGTGTTGGAAGAGTTCCATGGTGGACCAGCTGGTGGTCATTTTGCACCAAGATTGACAGCTCTAAAGATCATGAGGACTTGGTTTATTATTGGCCCAAGATTTTCAAGTGATTGTTATGCATGGATCAAGAGGTGCAAGAATTGTGCATTCTTCACGGATAAAGAGAGACTAGCTTCCCTTCCATTGCATCCAATTTTAGTTGACCAACCATTCATGAAATGGGGTTTAGAATTCATTGGATTCATTAATCCCAATTCTAGCCAAGGGCACAAATGGATTTTAAAAGCCACAGATTACTTCACTAAGTGGACTGAAGCAGCAACACTCAAGGAGGCAAATGAATCTAGTATCCTAGACTTCTATGAGGGAATAGTAACTAGGTTTGGCATACCAGCTACAATAATATCAAATAATGCATTGGCATTCATTGGGTCCAAGGTGACTGAATGGGCTATCAAGAATGGGATCTACCTAAGTACTTCATCAAACTATTACCCTCAGGGTAATGGCTAGGCCGAGTCTACAAACAAGAACTTGTTGAGGATCATTAGAAGGAATCTTGATGAAAATCAGAGGTCTTGGCATACTAAATTGAAATCATCCTTATGGGCTGATAGGATAACTCCCAAGAGATCTATAGGTAACTCTCCATTCAAGCTTGTTTATGGGAGAGAGGCAATTTTTCCCATGTCACTTGAGTTGCCAACATTGGAACTCATGAAATAGTTGGAGTTGTTGGAGTTTGAGCCCATGGAGGTTAGATATGTAGAATTGATGGAGCTCCAAGAAATCAGAAATCAGGCATCCCAAGCAATGGAGAAGGATCAGGCTTTGATAAAGAAGACCTTTGATAGGAAGGCTAAGAATAGATCCTTCCAAGTTAGAGATCTAGTGTTAAAGTGGGATGTAGACAGAGAAAAACCGGGAAGGCATTCAAAATTTGATGCCATTTAGAGTGGCCCATACATGGTCACAAAGTGTAAGGATAGCAATGCCTTCCAATTATCTTCATTGGATGGTGAAGAACTACAGATTCCAGTCAATGGAATCCATCTAAAGCATTACTACTAAAGGGAAATTCTCCACCTTGTAAATATTAGCTTAGGTTTTCATTCCTCTAAGTGCTTGTGCACATTGTTTTGTTGTAGGTTAGTTTTTTTCCCTAAGTGCTTTGGCACAAGCTTACTATTCCTAGAAATGTGTTTGCAGGCCTTGCCCCATCAAGATGATATTCCATCTTCCTCCTTGCAGTGTTCTAGTCAGTTGGGGTATCAAATAGAAAATAATGACTCCATGCCCAATGGATTGTTTCAGGCAATTGGTAACTTCATCTTGTAGGTGGATGATCCCTCCGAGTCATAAAAATTGTTATCCAAATGTGCCCCCTACTCATTTTGTGGCTAACTCCTCTCATTCTTCCCTCTCTTGTGCCTCAGTCATAATTTTTTTCTTTTCAAGCACTCAAAACCTTCTGGAAATGGCACCATTGGATAGAGATCTTTCTCATCTTTCCAAAAAGGTAAAGTTTTCCTCCTAACTCCATGTATTTTTGAAGTTATGGCTCGGTGGAGTTTTTGTGGGAAATTTTCCCCTTCAAGGCCCGTAGCCAATGAGATGCCGCCACGTGTCCAGGGAGGTGGCGGGGGTCGAGGAGAACTTGGTTTTTTACCAAGTGTTTTGGCAAAGTTTTCAAGAGGAAATATTTTCCCGCAGCCCACCGATGAATCAGGTGATGCCACATGTCCAGGGGTGAAATTTGAAAATTTTGGCTAAGTGTTGGTGCATGGAAAATTTAGGAAGGAAGGTCCGCAGCCAATAAAAACGTGCCACATGTCCTATGGAGCCGAGAATTTTGGAGGGCGAAGAGAAGTTGGATTTTTGGCGATGTGTTTCACCAAATTTCAAAAAAGGAGTTTTGGCCCACTGCCCCACCAATCAATCATGTTTTGACACGTGTCCCTAGGGGTCGGAGTTACGGAGCGTGGGAGGAATTTGGGATTTTTACCAAAGTGTTTGTGCAAAAGTGAAAAATGTTGTGGATGGCCCACAACGAATGAAATACCACCACATGTCTCAGACCGACGGGGGTGGGGAGAATTTGGGAAATTTTCCAAAGAGAAAACAAAGGAAAATTCAAAGAGGAAATCCCGCCCCCCTTATTGCGAGCCAATGGAATCTTGCCACGTGTCCAGGTGGCACCAAAACTTAAGAAAAGCCCACAAGAAAAATTAGAAGGGGAAAGCCCACATCCAATGGGGTCATGACACGTGTCTAGGTAGTAAATGATCAAATGGCCTGTGGAAAAAATTTGGAAGGACAAGCCCGTGCCCAGTCAGCACGTGCCACGTGTCCTCAGCTCATCGGCCCGGCGGGGAAATTTTAGAAAATTTTCCAAAGGCAAAAATAAAGGAAAATGGAGCAGGATGGGCCCACGGCTAATAAAAACATGACACATGGCACCTGGAAAGGTAGAGCATAGGGATTTTTTGGGAAATTTTCCCAAATGCAAAAAGGTGAAAAAAATTCAAATTTTTGCCCGCCGACCCGATTTGGCCCTGTTTTGACCTAAAATTTCAAATGGCCATAACTTTTGATCCAGAGCTCAGTTTTTCATGTTCTTTATATCAATGGAAAGATGGTGAAATTATATACAAGATTCCATGGTAAATTTTTCTTTTTGATGTAGTTTTTAGAGATAAAATTGAAAAACTCCTCGCGGTGGTCATGGACAGAAATGACGTTTCAACCACCATTTTTAATGAAGAATGGCTCGCATTCTCTCCCAGCATGGTTAAAAATGTTAGGGAATGGGTCTTTAAGGATGCCCATGCTGTTTTGAATGCATTTTGGTCAATGGTTGAACCCCTTCCATGTTTTCCCACGTTTCTCTCTCCTGGGCTCGTCCCTTGCACTGTAAAAGCCAGATTTGGCTCATTCTCAAAGTGTGGAACATTTTTTGTGTATTGCAAGTCCCCTTTCTCACCTTGGAAGTGATTTTGGTGGAATATCAGACCTTTTCTAAGAATTGCAACCTATTTTTGCCTCTCAGGTGTTGTAATGCAAGTGATTTTGATGTTAAAATAACAATACAAGCCCTGTGATTAATTTTCCATCCTCTGCTTGTGTTGTTTGACTAATTTTTTATTCTTCATTACAGTTATCAGTTTGTGCATGTTGTTTTTGTTGCATTTTATGAATTGTTTCAATCTACATAAGTGAGAAATGCTCACCACTCCTTTGGTGCATCACCTATTAGAATTAGTTTTAGCTCTTTTTGCATTCTCTATCTTTGTATCCTTTGGAATTTAGAGTAGAAATTAGGATTTTAAACCTTTGTGATTGTGCAAGTGATGTAACCGATTAGAGGAGTTGTGGAACCAGCCTCTAATCTACCTCTAATCTAGAGATTCCTCTTCCATTTGACAAGTCCCACACTTGGGGAGAGGATTCAATGTTGTGGAATCACCTTGGATGCTAAGGATGATCAAACTAGAAATCTGATCGGCATCCGGGGTCTTGCTGATTTGCAACAACAATTGGTAGTATGGAAAATAAATGATGATATATATGTATGTTTTGGTGAAAATTTCCAATTATTTGATGTCATGGAAATATTAAATGAATTATTGGATGCTTGGATGATGTGATAAAATGGTAGGTATGTATGTTTTTAAGTGTTTAATTTCCTAGTTTTGTGTAAAATGGAAAACTCGAAGTGACATGTGAATAAAATAAAGGGGGAAAATGGGTCGGGTAAAGATTGGATGAGGTAACATCTAAGGGCCCCATGCCCTCAATGTGTTGCTTACATAGCCATGACAAAAAGGGCCTCGGGCATTGTAGTTATCCCATTAGCTAGGGAAGAATATGATGAGGTAAAATGATGGTTTAGTAGGGTTTAGGCAGGTCTAGATTAGTCGGGCATGGTTAAGTTAAGGTCATTTTAGGTATGGTTGAGTTTAGGTTACTTTAGGCATGGTTTATTTTAGGTCATTTTAGGCCTGGTTGAGTTTATGTCATTTTAGGGTTGGTTGTGTTTAAAATACTATAGGTATGGTTTATTGTAGAGAAAGAGGAATGGGTGATTGTGGGTCATAGGTATGGGTAATTTTGGTGAAAGAGGAATTATGAAAATATAGGTTTAGATGGTCTAGTCCTATATAGGAAGATCAATAAGGAATAAAAGAGGTGAATGGTAAAGGATATAACAATAGCTACCTAATTGATAAGAACCATAACAAGTCTATCATACCAAAGATTGGCTTATGCACATAATACCCTAAATGTATTACATAATTGACTATTCTAAGGGTGAAGAAAGTCACATGATCAAGAAATGTCGTATTTGTAGAAATTCCCTTGAGCAAGAAAGAAATTTAGGGTGAAAAGGTGATGAGGTGAAAGTAGTTTGGTTTTTAGCGTAAGCTAGACCGAGACAACATGGCTATTTGGCAAGAGACTCAAGATCAAAAGAGGCAAGTCCATGATGAAAAAGTTATCTTTTGCTTTTTTAATTTTTTTCTTATAGAATGGTCGATGTGAGAAGCCTATGTCGATGAGTAGATAATCTCCTTGAGGTCTTCATGAAGTTGATCGATGCGGAAGCTTGAGAATATTTTATTTTAATTTTTTCAAGAATAGTTTTCTTTTTATGATAAACTATGTACTTATAACAACAAGATATAAGTAGTAGATGTCCTTTTTGAGGGATTCATATTTTTGTTTGAATTTTAACTCAAGGAGTTGGATCCCATTTTAATTTTGAATTTTTTTGCTTTTGCACTTTTAGGTCATGGACAAGGCTATAGAGAACAATAGGATCTTGAGTTGAAGACAAAACCATAGCACATAGAGATTAACTATGAAAGAGATAGTTTAGGTGATGAATGACCATGGGATTCCATCTTAAAAAAGAAAAAAACTATCTATGAGATAGAACCTTGGTACTCATATTGAAGATAAGGATGAAAGTGATGGGTAATCACATGAATCTTGTTTAGTTGTTGATCCTTAAAATAGGTAAAATGGAAGGTGAATGGTGCTCAAGGTACAATCATATATAACTAGAAAAATGTGATATAAGACTTCATTCAACAATAGAATGGTCGAATATGCAAATAATTGAGAGGCTTAGGTTTAGGTTTACCTTCAAGTGAAGACAAAGGATAAACACCTGATCCATAGGTATGAGTAATGATGTAGGATCAAAGCTAATTAGGAGAAAAATTTCCCCATTTACTTTTCTAATCTTTTGTTACATGTTTATTTTCCTTCAGAACAAGGTCACCAAAATATAAGGTTCATTCATGGACATATTTATCGTAGGCACATTTGATATGTGTTTGGTATATTTGGAGGTGATCGAGAGCATTTAGGCGACATTCATCAATAACTTGAGTTGTGCCAAATGGTCTTAGAAAAATTCATCATCGTTGAGCATCTCTTTAAGTGAGATATGAAGAGACAGAATCTAGACTTCAATAGGTAGAACAACCTCTATACCATAGACCAGAGAGAAAGGCATGGCAGCAGTTGAAATATGAATAATAGTGTGATAAACACATAAGGAAAAATGAATGTGTGTATGCCAATCCTTTCCAATATCATCAACAAATTTCAGAAGAATTTTTTTTAAGGTTTTGTTGGTTGATTATGCTCGGCCATTTGTTTGAGGGTAGTAAGGTGAAGAAAAACTAAGTTAAATGTTGAAGGTGTCACAGAGTTTCGTAGGGTTTTTTTTTAACTGTTTTCCATTGTTAATGATGAGATGATGAGGAACACCAAACCAATAAATGATATGATGGTTGATGAATTCACATGTTTTATTGGATTTTGTAGAAATAAGAGGTATGGATTTCACCCATTTAGTGTAGTATTCAAGATCGATAATAATCCATTGATGACATTGGGAAGCATGAGGATTGATCTCTCCAAAAAATCCAAACCCCATTGAGAGAAAGGCCAAAGGTATCGTTTGAATTGTAAGGTGTGACTAGGGTTGTGATGAAGATTTACATGTTGCTGGCACTTCACAAAATGTTTGACATAATCACAACAATCACTTTTTAAGGTAGGATAATAATATTCCGTGGAGAATGCATTTAGTGATAGCTAAACCACTTAAGTGACCTCCACGAATTCCATCGTGAACTTCCTTGATGGTGTGCGAATTTTAGAAATTTTTAGGCATCGTAAGAGGATACAATAAAACCCACATTTATAAAGAATACCACCCATGATGACATAACAAGAGAAACCTTTGAGAAAGGTGCATTGTCCATTGTAAGAAAGATCTGGAGGTAGACTTGAAAGAGAAAGGTATTCCATAAATTACTTATGCCAAAGGTCATGTGGGTAAGGTTCAATAGTTCCGATGAGGTTGACATCTTGAAATAAATAAGAAGGTGATTGAAACCTTTGTATTGTGATAAAGATTATCGACTCAAACAGTGAAGCGGGTATCTAAGATGTAAGAAAGGCCATGGTGTCTACAAATTTGTTAGTGGAACATAGATTAGTTTGAAGTTAAAAATGGTAAAAGGTAGTCAAAAGAATATCTACATGATTTTTATACTTTTGAATTATTTTTTTATGACACTGGTATATACCATTAACTTGATTTATAACCTATTAATAATCACCAAATATATTAATCGATTTAACGTCTAAGGAGATGGTGGTTTGAAGACCTAATATGATTTCTTCATATTCAAAGTGATATTGTTAGTACAATAAAAATATAGTTTGAAAGATAATGGCATAGGTTCACTTTCAATATGAACGAGGATAACTCGACACCACCCTCACGCTAAAATTTGGAATTGTCAAAGAATAAGGTCATCTGGTAAATGATATTGTCCAAAGAGAGGGTAGCAATGGATTCACCTGAGAAATCAAAGTTAGAGAATTGATTTCCTAAGAGGGGTGCATCTGCAAATTGTTTAACAATGGTTTGTCCTTTGAGATATTTTTAATGAGTGAATTCAAGGTCCAGGTATGCAAGCAGCATGAGCCAATGTGCAGCATGTTATATTAGTAGGGCTTAGCATACATGTAATGTAGGGGTTAGTATTGATGACAAAAAAGGTTTTGTGGTTAAGTAGGTACTTGGAAAAGTTTAGTGCTGACAAAAACTAAAGCTAATAAACTTTTTTTTTTGAGGTGGGTGTATCTAATTTCATAGCCCAAAAGCATAGGAATTATATAATAAACCATTTGCTACTGTGTTGTTAATCACAATGAGCGAACATGGCACCCAAGGAATGATCAATAGCAGAGATGTAAAGGTAAAATGGTGTGTCATCTTTAAGGGGAATGAGCACAGTGGTTGGAGGAGGTATTGTTTTAAGACATCAAAGGCTTTATGCCATTCCTCATCCCATTTGAAGGAGACATCCTTTTCGAGGAGATGACGAAATGAGTGACAACGGTTAGAAAGCTATGAAATAAAGTGATGAATAGATTAAAATTTTCCTTGTTAACTATGAATTTGACTAAGGTTATTAGGTGGAGGAATTTCGAGAATGACCTTGATTTTACTTGGGTCAACTTCTATGCCACGCATAGAAATGATCAAACCAAGGATATTTCAAGAGAAAACTGCAAAGACACACTTCTTAGGTTGAAGGTGAACACACGAGACTTGATGAGATGGTCGAAGAATACATTAAGGAATGCAAGGTGTTCAAATCAATGTTTTGATTTGACAAGAAGATCATCAACATAATCTTCCAATATGTGATGCATAATGTCATGATAGATATTTTTCATAGCCCGCTAATATATAGAACCAACATTTTATAGGCCAAAAGGTATGAGACGATAGCAGAAATTCACCCAAGGAGTGATGAAGGTGGGTTTTTGTTGATCTTTCAGGGCAATTAATATTTGGTTATAACTCGAGAAACTATCCATGAGTGATAACATCTCATGGCCAAAGTGGTGAGATCAACTATTTGGTCACTACTAGGTAGAGGAAAGTCATCTTTGGGGAAATCTAAGTAAAGGTCATAGAAATACTTACAAATATAGAGTCCCCTTGTCACTTTTGTGACAAGAATGATGTTAGATATACATTGGGGAAATCAATGAGTAGGATGAAGGAAACTGAAAGAAGGCACCAAAGTTCTTCTTTAACAAGAAGGGCAATGCAAGGATGTATTTTCCACATCTTCTATTTTACGGGTTTGGCTTCAAGAATAGTTATGATATTATGGACCATAATATTTGGGTATATACCAGGCATATCAGTGTAGGACCAAAAAAAGAGTTTCTCTTGTCTTGAAGGAATGAGGTAAAAGCTTCCCGCTCAAAGAACATTTAAAGATTGTTCGATCTGTAAAATCGAGGGTTGTCCTGAGTGTGGATATTGATTTCGATGGTTGATTAGTTTAACATGGTTTGTGTCTCATAAGGTAATGACTGGTGAATATAAGAGTCTTCTACACCAAGGTAGGTGAGAATAGACTCATATTCCTAACATTAAATGACATTAATAAAAGGTATATCGTCATTAATCATGTTAGAATTTAGGAAGGGAAGAGAAGAAGGAGCCTTGCCATCTCGTTGATAAGTCAGAGGTTCTAGGGAAATGGTTTTCATGAAAAAACAAAGTTAGGAAGAATGGATTCTTGATCCATAAACTCCGTAGGTGAAGGTGGTGAAGTTGGTAGATGGGGTAAAGGAAGGTTTTCATCCTCAATCGGTTCAACTTGAGCCTTCTTGGGAGATGGTTCTATAAATCCAATACCACTATGGTCTTTATGTTTACGAGTGGTTTAAGGGATGAAAGTATGGCAGCCTTATTTATAGAAACCAAATCCAAAGCCCTTCCATACATAAAAATGGAGGAAGGTATGGGAAAAGTGGTAGTTTTTGAGATATTGAAGGTCATATGAAAATGGTCACATTTTGGAAGGCGTCTCGGTCGAGTAAGTAGAAGTATCAAGTCACCCATATATAAAGTTGGTGCAAAGGTGGGGAGGAACGTAAGGGGAAAACTTTCCTATGTGGTGATCATATCAGGGATGTTGATGAAGGTTACCATACTCTTGAGGAGTAAGGAATGTGTTGATGTTGTACAGGTGGTACTCCCCAAGAGTTAGATGTTGAAAAACACCTTATAAGGGATCGGTAGTCGGTATGTGGGTAACAGAATAGATGAATCACTAGGTGATTTTGAAGAATAAGATTTGGTTGGTTGAGAAGTAGATGGGTTAGTGGATGGGTTAGCTACAGAGGCTACAACTATAGTAGGAATAGAGGAGTTAGGTCCGGGAGAGGTAAGCGGAAACATTGGTGGATAGGACCATAGGTGAAGGAGAAGCTGCAATGCTAATGGATGCCTTAACTGGTAGAAGAACATCATTAGGTCGATACAACATGTTGCAAGTTTTGAATGGCTAAGGGTCAACTAGAATGGTATAGTTATGTCCTTCATGTTAAAATTTTACACAATGGTGTAAGGTTGAAGGAACACAACCCATGACGTGTATCCAAGGTTAGCCAAGTAATAGGTTATACTATAATTCCCCCTCTAAGACGTAGAATAATTCTATAATGGTACGGGGACCACACGAATGGGAGAATGATGTTGACAAGGGTCAAAGTTATGGCATCTATAGACACTAAAATTAGGTCACACTCCCCTTGGTCCCTCATTGGATAAACACCTTAAACACATCCACCTAGCCATGGCCCCCTTCACTCCACTATAATATTAATTTAATTAATTTAATTAAATCAATTCATTATCCTCGCCATATTTTTATTTAAATATCCTAATTGGGATAATGCCCACATATCCACCTCACCTAGATCTTTGCATCAATCCACCTCACCCTAAGACCTATTCTTAGTAAGTTTCCATAACTAACTAAGACCTACCCAAACCCCAAACAAAGCCTATATTCCCTCTAACCACATTCCCGCCTGTTAGAAGTTTGCTTCCATTCTAATCCATAGGGTAAAATGAACGAGACCCCAGAAAATAAAGGTGATCTACCTAGTTTAGTAAACCTAGGAAGTCCCACCCTAACCGACGCTATTTACCCTTAACCACCACCGGTTAAGCCGAACCACCATCGATTACAATTTAATTCCCCAAAAAACCTTATTTCAAGGCTTGGCACATTTTTGAGAGATAATCACATATTTTGAGAATAAGTGACAAAACCAAAGCTACATGCAAGTAGAATGACCATTAGTATACACATCAGAGCGTCCATAGCCAATACCTAAAGCAATCACACAACCATCTCTGTCTTCATGGATAATCCAAAGAAGCATTATCACTACATCAATTTCATTCCATTTGATCACCCACAATTACCAACCAGGCATCAAGCTCGTATAAACAATAAGTTTTGTTAACCAACACTTATCCATTTATCATTTGGTAGATCCTTTTACATATGTTACTAGTTTCTGTTCTCATTTCCATCCCCCCATCCTTTACCTCCATGAAAAATTGACCATCTTTTTATCCACACCCTTACATTTCCCATATCTGGACCTTAATCATTCCAAGTACATACCTCGGATCCATACTAATCTTTCCATTTCCCTTCCATCTTCATCTAACCTCAGATATATCACCTAGCCAAGTTTTTATTGAGTTTCTTGTACCACGACGATACCAACACTTTGGTTACCCACAACCGTCGCTTAGCCTAAACCGATACATCGGTCATACTAGACCGACATCGGTCTCTGTGTTTGTTACCAAAACCAATAATAGAGCTCCTAAAATTCCACCAAATACCCAAAACCTCCCGAGAATCTCACCATAACTAGCATCGCACCTTGACAAAGGTGACCTTGACCTTCGATTTAATCATAGCTTAGCCCATTGTGAACAAATTTTCTTATTGTAGACGAATGAGATATTTAAATCATTTTAACTATAATAGAATTTACTTTATTTCTTGCATTAATTTTCTTTAAACAAAGGATTGAAAACTATCTAGGAAGTATCACACTTCCCAGGATCCAAAGACACTCTAGGCAATCCACTTTGTGTATATTGTTTAAATTTTATTTGGTGGTCTTGTGTTCCATTTTAGGTAGTTCCTCTAAGAAAAAGGAATCTCTCACGATCAGCTATGGATTCAGAAGTCATACACGCGTAAAAACCTACAATTAGCATTTCAATAGGTACTCCTCCTAACCCATTACCCTTATTTATTTCGTCAACATTCAAAGAAATGCTCTAGAATTAGGTGAAACATTTTGGCATGCCCGGTGGGACCCATTCGGGGTTCTTTGCATTCTTTCATTTTTTTCTAAAAAGTTATTACATTAAACATTCTCCCCTAGAACCTTCTCCTCTCCTATTGTCTAAAAGCAATCGTATTTTGGTGCTTAAAACAAACATTTATTCCCTTTCATTAGTATCACATTAGTGAAAGAGCATCCCTTCTCTTGTTCATCTATTTGTGGCATCAAATTCTACATTTCAATTTGGGTTTAAAAATCATTGCATTTCATTATGCTTTTCTACATTAGCTCACATTAATTGAGGGCAACCTATACGTTGGAAGTCATTCCCAACTGATGGTTGACAAACGAATCATAGAAAGCACTTTCTTTCTCTTTCTCTCTCTCTCTAAGTCTTATCCAAACATAAAAATTTAAAATATATACACATTCTTAAACAACATCTCACTTGGAAGAAGTTGTAGGTGATCACACGATCACGATACAATGGGCACCCCGTTGGTTATCTCTGTCTAGTACCCCATCAGAGGATGGCCCACCCCCGCCATAACATACCTGAAACCTCTCCTTGTAGATCTCCTTCTTTGTAGGAAGCCATCCTCACCAAAAAACTCTATTTTACAGTTCATGAGTCAGTCCTTAAATAGCATAAGCTAAAAAAACATAATAGAAAAAACTCTTAGGATCATATTTTTCTTAGTGTTTCTACTTGGCTTGTGTTTTGAGGTGAGAGGATTTCATTCTTCATTTTCTTATTATTTCTCTGTGCATGCTCCTCATCATAGTTGGTGTATTCCAACTTCATCTGAGTGTGCCTAGACCATATTCTCATCATTCTTAGGATTATGGGTTTGATTCCACATTAATTTTAACTCACAACCACAATTTATTCATCATTGTTTCAATTTCACAATAACCGGTGTTGCTCTAGCGACCATCATCGGTTACCCTCCTCGACTATCATCGGTTTCACCTAACCAGTTTGGTTCCTATTTTTTGGTTAACCTACCCAAAAGGACACCTATTCACCTTCTTTGACTATTCAGAGTCTCTGTCACTCTTATCATATCCATTGACTTGGTAAGTCCCATTAACATCTTGCATACTAGGACAAATTATTGGCCTTTTACCCTATTTTGACCAACTGTCCACTTTCCACAGTGACCGACCATGGTTACCTATGACCGGCATCGGTTTACCCTAACCGGCATCGGTTATACTGTGTAAATTTCTAGTTGACATTTGGTACCTAATCCACCTACTACCACCTATTTCTCCTATCTCTACTATATTTTTGTGTCATTTACAGAAAATAGTCCAACCTGATTAGTACCTATTCACATGGTGCTGACCCGAAGCCAAGCAAACACCCTCATATTCCATGCCAGTCGTCAACCACTCCCCCTAGTCCTTCACCACCTTCCATTTTATCACTAGCCATGGAACCTGTCCAACCTATCACTATCACCACAGGAGACGAGGAGTTCACACAACTCCTTGACCAAATTCTTTCCACCTTGTAGTTTCATCTTTCCCACTCGTCCACTAGAGATGCCTCAAGTCAGTTGATATATGGTATGCCCATATCTATTCCCCTGACTATTGTTCCCACTCTTGCATCAGCCCCATCTAGCTCCATGCTACCTCACTCCTACTTTTCCACCATTGTTTCACAACTAGACTCTATACTTACTTATTACCACTACATCTTCCCACATCCGTTGCACCCGCCAACTCAACTATACCTTCTCCAATAATCTAGAACACAACCTCATCTCACTCCTATTGTCTTGCATATACCCATAGCTACACTACCACCCTCAGTGTTGGTGACCCCTACCCCTTTTCAAAATGTCGTCCTTTCTATTCTGCAATCTTTACCCCCATTGCCACTAGGTTCACCATGCCCTTTGACCTCCATATATGTATTATCATCAACATCATGTTTCATCTATTATTCACTTTGGGTACGTACCCCTTATTTCACTACCTTCTTCTCAATCTATCTATATGGCAACGTACCATATATCGGAATGCCACCCTTGTTACATTCCCAACACCAACCCTCTTACACTACAGGAGGCACCCATCCATCACAACCTACCAATAACCTAATTAAGTTAATGATGGACAAGATGCAGACATTGGAGGCATCGGTTTCTAGCTCCCACAACACTCTCACCTACGATGAGATTTTTAATGAGCCTATACACCCATCCATTCCTATCTGTCCATATCCCATGCATTGGGAAATGCCTAAATTCAATTATTTCAATAGCAAAGAAGACCCACAAAAAAATTTGTAGTATTTCAAACACGTGTGTTATCTGATCGCCATGATGATGCTTTGCTCTGAGGACCTTTCCCATGTCTCTGACTAGACCTATGTTAGATTGGTATAGTGGGTTACCTAGACACTCTATATTCTCATTTAATCAGGTAGCCCAAGCCTTCTTGGATCACTTCTCCATTAATATTGTTAAGAAGGTTACCATGACTAACCTATACTCTACGCATTAGTATGACGATGAATCTATTGCAGATTTTGTTGCTTGTTGGCAAAACTGATCAATCAACTCACATTCCAACTACCGCAAACCAAACTCATCGAACTCTTCACACGGGCTTGTGCTAGGCATATCTCACCGACCCTGCAGGTCCAAACTTTCTAAACCTTCAACGAAGCATTCACCATGGCACAAAAGCTAAAGATTCAGACCGTTGAAGAGAAGAAAATTTAATTACACAGTAAGATCTAAGAATTCAATTCAAATGATACCTCTTCTTGTTCAAAACCATAGAAAATTTATTCAAAGGCCAAAGGAACTGCTAATGTAGTGGTACTCAAAGTTGTCCCAGCTCATCTGTTAAATCAGGCTAGCCCCTCATCTAATCTCTCACCCATTCAGACTTTTCAATTCGACAGAACAATGGAAATATACCCCAATTGGGTAACCTTATTCTTCTATCTTAGAAAAGTTCATCAAATTTGGGGCCATCATCCTTCCTCCCGTGAAACCACACACTAGGTTTTGACCTGCTGGCCCCCTTTTACATGGTATAAAGAGCACGAATTCTATATCTACCATTGAGTAAAGGGTCATAGTGATGGTAATTGCATCACCTTCAAAAACATTGTCCAAGAAATTCTTGAGAAAGGCAAGTTAACCTTAGATAATCCTAACGCACCTACCAATCAAAACCTACATATCTTCCAAAAAAATTTCCTAATCATGCCCCTTCTTCTGATCAAACCAAAGAAACCTTGACTCATGATAGCCATACCCATGAGGTCCATGCTATTTTTAGTGATACACCCGTTGCTACCCAATTACCTCATATTCCTTCCATAGAGGAAATTCTAGCCCGAAGCCCTCCTTCGTGCTTGAACCCACCTCACCTATTCCTCCACCCACAGAGGAACACCTTTCACCTCCTTCATCACCCATGGAGGAGCCTTCCGTTAATATTGAGACTATTTCACCTTTGGTTTCTCCACCTAAAGAACCGTCACCCACAGTCTTCTTCACCCATGAAGGATACTTTTTACCTCCTCCACCCATAGAAGAAGCACTGTCATCTTCTCTACACATAGAGGATCACCCATCATCTCCCCCACCTACAGAAGAGCACCCATCAGCTCCTCCACCCATCAAAGATCTAGTAGAAATGCCTTTATCTTTAGATGACCATTCTCCATCAGTTACCCAAGATCCTATAGACTTATTTTTGGCTCTCTTACCCACAGAAGCTGAAGCTAGCGAATTTATCATCTCTAGGAAAAATTTTACGGGAATTTCCATTAGGTCCTCATCAACCTGACATACGAGATGTTGTTCCCACTATTAGTTGATCACCTAGATTATGTGGATAGATCCTTACTTTGGGGTGTCTTCTACTCCCTGTCTCAACACAAATGAAGATGTCACTGGCTGATACTTCCACTATATACCCAAAAATATTTCTACTAATTGAACCGAGCACAACCACCTCTATCAAAACTTCTGCCACAACACCCATCATAGCTCAACACACACCCTTTCCCATAACCCAACATACATTTAAATCAAAATCCACACCTACATCATCTTCCTCGACTAAACCTATTACTACCTTAGGGGTCACCCCAACCACTAGCCTTACTCATCCACCTATCAAACTAGATTTAGATACATCCTCCAAAGTCAACACCAAACCTACTCGACACACCCAAACAGAAGAACTAAGCCCATATAACTCATACTCTAGTTGTGCCAATCACACCTTCATCACCTTCACCCTTTCTGTCCATCTTAGGACCTCAACCTCCCAACACGGTTAAGAAACCTCCACCCATCAATAAACCAAAAACACAACAGCCCATTCCTTCCTCACAAACCTCTAACATTCCCAAGCACCCGACATGACTTACACCCACACTTGTAGCATCTTTACCACCCATTCCTCCAATACCATCGGTTACTTCTTCACTACCCATGACATTTCAGTCTCTTTCCCTCACACCCCTACATGACCCGTGTCATCTACCTTCATAGCACCTCCATTATCCTCATGGGTAACTCACCCTCTTCCCCCATCTACTTTTCCCTCTAGATCTCATACACCCATATCACCTTTACCCAAGAAGGTATAACCCAAAGACAAAAATCATTACCCTCCAATAAGGTAGTCAAAACAACCACACACCCTCCTGTCAGTTCATCTACCATACCCCTACCCAAGCAAACACGACCAACACCCAAGACCACACTAGCACCCAAAACCATAGCTCAACCCACCCCCTCCTAAAAGACCATTTCTCAACAATCAATCGCAACTATGCCCAAACCCACTTTCATTTCCCATTGCAATCCACTAGTAGGGTTTTATGCCAAAATCTTAACCAACCTCCTTGATACTTCGTCCTCACATTACCACCACTCGGACCTTATGACCCTCTCAAACCCAAGCCAAAAGGGTTTGATGATACTAAAATTTTCACCTAACATCATGTGTCGGGATAGGATGTGGAGAACTGTAAGGCTTTGAAAACCATCCTTATCCAGTTGTGTCCTCTTGAAGGAAACTTTGATGATGACGACCTTCTTGATGAGGACCTCATTTCACCAACACCCATTCCCATAGTCCTTCCCTCACTACCTACTCAACAACCATGACCTCTACCCAAAAATCTCCTAGAACCACCTCCGAGATTTGAAATTAACATGGTTTGCATTAATGAACCTTGCCAAACCTCCACCCAAATGTTGATGTGCCTAGCTCATCCCACAAAGTTCCTTCCCACCACTGGGATTTTTCCCTTCATGTCGTTATACCTTTCATGGCTCACCTACCTTACCTACCTCCCCACCTCATATCAACATGATCCACGTTGCTACCCATGCTCAAAAGGACAAAGGTAAGGAAAAGGAAACTGACTCACCAACCAATCCTATACCCAACATACCATCTACACCCACACCTAAAATCACTATCCACAGCCCCACATATCCTATTTATAATGGGGTCACACACCACGTGATGCTCAAACAACTACACCAATCCCCCCTCAAAATGTCCTTATATGACCTCATCCAAACCTCAAAATCCCATCGTCAAGCTCTCATGGAGGTCCTGCAATCTATTGAGGTTTTACCCAATGACCCTACACTCGTAGCCTCCATTATCACACCCCATCATGTAGCCTCTCTCACCAAATTTCCACCTTTATCCACACCTTAACCTACTCACCAAGTAGCCTCCCTTATCTTCTCAGAGGAAGAGATCACACCACACCAAAATAATGACCTAGACCCAGCTCTCTTCATCTCTTTCCACATTGATGATATACATGTATGACGTGTAATGATCAATGGGGGCACAAGCATTAATATCATTTCATCCCATGCATTCACTCAAATGCACATACCTAACAATTACATGCATAAACATCCTATCATGTTGCGTTCATTCAATGACACTATCACCTCTACACTAGGCACTGTCATCCTCCACATTTTGTGGCCCCCACACTATTCCAAAGTTATTTTACATCTTGGAGGGGGATTTCAATATAACCTATTGCTTGGTAGACCCTAGATTCGTGTCATGGGTTTTTTTCCTTCCACTTTTCATAGTTGTGTAATTTTGAGCATGAATGACACACCTACACTATTCCATCTCATCCAGAGATCCATCACCTTTTAAAACATGTAACATGCTTTACCGACCCAATGACGTGCTTATACCCATTAAGGCATCTACCTCCATGACCACTACCACTTCACCTACACCTCCACTTACCAGTACAGCCGCTACCTCAACCGCACATACCTCCTCCATTCCTACCATTGCCACAACCTCTACGGTGACCCATCAACCTCCCATTCATTAGCTCTACCCCCACATCGACCTCAAACACATTGCCTATTCTAGCTACCCACATACCAACCACCGATCCCTTGGAAGGAATTTTTCAACACCTCACTCACGGGGTAGTATCGCCTATATAGTGTCAACACATTCTTTACTCCATAAGAATATGGAAGTCTTCACCATCAACCTCATTATGATCATTGTATGAGAGCATCTTCTTTATGGTCCTCCCCACATTCATGCCAGATCTCACCTATGGGGACTTGATACTACTTTGGTGTCCCACACCCAAACCACCGTCACAAACCCGCCCATTTTCTACTGACTTCCAAACACTCACCAATAACCATTTTTCCCACACCTTCCTACATTGATGTGCATGGAATGGTTTTCATTTCGGATTTTATGAGCAAGGCTGCAATATTATTATTGCATGTACTACCCACAAATCAATGGCCAAGCCAATCCACTAACAAAACCATAAACAAAATTCTCATGAAAGTGGTTAACAATCTGGGAAAGATTGGCTTACGCACATTCCTTTTTCCCTGTGAGCATACCACACTAGTATCCATACTTCCACTAAAGCCGCACCCTTTTCCTTGGTCTATGGTACAAAGGTTGTTCTACCTCTCAAATCCTAGATTCCCTCACTCCACATTTCTCTCCATGACATTCTCAATGATGATGACTTTTCATCGGACCATTTAGCATAACTTGAGTTATTAGAAGAACGTCATCTTAACACTCTTGATCACCTTCAATTTTACCAAAAATGTATCAAACATGCCTAGGATAAATTCATCCATGAATGAACCTTCCAAGTAGGTGACCTTTTCCTCGAAAGAAAATCAACATGTAACAAAAAAAAGTAAACGGGAAAATTTTCTCCTAATTGGCTTGGACCATACATCATGACCCATACTTATGGATCAAGTGTTTATCATTTATCATCACTCGATGGTAAAACCCAACTGAGCCTCTTAATGTCTTACATCTTAGACCATTCTAATGTTAAATTTTAGTCCTACCTTACCTTTTGCCTCTTTCCATGCTCATCCCTTGAGCACTATCCACTCCTCGACATCATCACCAATGATTAAATAATATTCATGTGTGTACCCGTCACTTTTTTATCTTCACATGAATATGTGTACCACAACACTTGCACATAGCATGATTCTCATGGATACTTTTCATCTACCTTTAGATGAGATCCCATGGTCGTTTCACCCTACTTTCTGAACAAGAATCCTATTCTTCACCTTGGTCTTGTCCATGACTTCAAAGCCCTCACATGGGATCTAACTCCTTGAGTCAAACTTCCAATAAAAAGATGACTCCCTCAAAAGGACATCTTCCTCTCTATAATCACTACTATAAATAGACTACTCCCTCAAAGGACAGCTATGTAAAGCTCTTTTTTTTAAAAAGAAGAGTGAGAGAATATGAAGCTTCCTGCATCGATCAGCTTCATGAATACCTCAAGGAGTTAATTTCCTCATCCCATATAGACTTCTTGCATCGATCATTCTATCTCAAATATTAGTCAACATAGAAAGCCTTTTAGTCATGGACTTGCCCATTGTGACCTTGGATCTCTTGCCCAAAGAGCATGCTACCTCATACCATATAAAAATTAACCACCTTTCACCCCTCTCACCATTCACACTCCCATTTCCTACCACCTCAAGGGACCTCTTGGAAACCATGACATTTGGTGATCATGTGACTACTTTTCACCCTTAGAACAATCAATCATGTAATGTCTTTTAGGGTCTTACATCCATCACCTCCTCCAAGGTATGACCTACTTAGTATGATCCTAACCAATCAAGTGGCTTTCTTGCCCCCTCTTATCTTTTAGCCTTCTTTATTATGTATTGATTACCTTATACAAGACTTGGTCCTCGACGCTTACCTTTGGGGTAATCTTCTTCTTCTACCACAATCGAAATCACCTATACCAATTTTCCCACAACTCACCCATACCTAGTAGACCTAAACTCAAATCATGCCTATGACCTACCATCTCATTCTCATATCTCCTCATATTCTTCCCTAGCTTATGGGAGAACTACATCAACATAGGTCCTTTTCGCTAGGACTATGTAGGCAACACTCCGAGGGCATGGGGCCCTTGGAGGTTAGCTCACCACTCTCTACCCTAACTAATTCATTTTTCATTTTCCTTAAATCACATTCTACCCTACTTAGTTTCCTTTTTATATCCAAAATTGGAAATTAAACCAAACAAACAACAAATTTCTTCACATTTTTATCATCGTCAAAACATACATTTATTATGATTACCATTTCTTTACCATCATCATGCATATACCATAAAACATCTCACAAGTGACTATATCATCATTAATCACACACATTAATGAATTAAAAATTCAACCACTTTTAACTCAATCCATGCCTAAAACCAAAACCTAACTCAATCCATGCCTAAAACCAAAACATAACTCAATCCATGCCTAAAACCATGACCTGACTCCATCATGCCTAAACCAAAACCTAACTCAACCATGCCTACCACCTAACTCAACCATGCCCGAAAACATGACCTGACTCAATCCATGCCTAACACACCTGTCATAAGTCCATATATGCATAATAATAAAATGTTATCAACACAAACACATAATGCCCATAATCATCATCATCTATATAAATACAATATACATATACATAACTATCAAATGCCTTTGGCACACAGGCTGGTGTATATAATCCAGTCTCTCAAAACTCTCATATACATCCTCACCGTCTTTAGCACACAGGTTAGTATATGCTCAAAAATACAAAACTCTCATATAGCCTCACCATCTTTGGCACGTAGGCGGTATATGATCAAAAGTATAACAACTCTCGGCACGCAGCTGGTATATATCAAAAATCAAAACTACATCAAAATCGAGGGCCATATATCAGACATCATCATGGTGGACATCCTCCATATCTATCTTGCCTATCCCCTCTGCCTCCTCGGCCCCTGTCTAGTGACCTGCTAACATCTCCCCACCCATCATAGGTGGTGGTTAGGTCCCTACTGGTACATCAACTAGAGTTGGCCTCCATGAACTAGTGGCCTCACCCTAACCATGTCTTGGGGCTCAATGGCCCCCTGTGCTCTCCATGCTATGGGTGTGTGACATGTACTCGACATACCAGGCCTCATCTCTTACCTCCCACAACCTAGATATGGTTACTATCTATGGTGGCCCCATCATTCTTTGACCCTGTACCTACCCTATGGGAACTTGTCCCACCCCTGCCTATGAACTAGGACCCTGTCCCAGTGCTTGTTGTGGCCCCATCGGCCTCTACTCATGTGCCTATATTTGGGCCGATAAGGCCCCAATATGTGCTTGTTTTTTGGCTAGCTGGCCCTGTAACCCTATCACATGTGCCTGTAGGGTGGCCACCTGACCATCATCATCATCTCCATCTCCACCCTAGGCCATCTGGGCCTGAAGACTGGCCACTTGTTCATGTAACTTGGTAACCTCCATCTCTGAACTAGCTAACTAACCCTACACCATCCCCAGGGTAATTAGGGCTTCCACCTACCCCTATAGGGTGTCTCTCTACACCATGATAGTGGCTAAATCCGGCTTCCCTAGCCTGGGTGGTACTACTTGTAAATGAGCCACCCACCACTATCTCATATCATCTGTTACTCCAACATCATTGATCTACTTGGTCTACCACTTGCTCCTCCAACCCTTTCAAAGCCTTTTCGGCTATGGTAGAGGCAATGGCCTCTCCACATCATCTCTCCTATATTGCAGGAAGGGTGGAGGTATGTCCTATAGCAGCCCAAATTACCATCTAACCACACAACTAAGATCATCTCGTGCTCCCCGGCACGGCACCCCTCTATCCATCTCAGCAGCTAAAGGCCATCTAACTCATCATGCATCTGCCTATATGAGGGATAACCCACATACGGTCTCCATATGATGTCCACTCCAGACAATCCCTCCAATAGCCACTATAGTATGCTACATCATGTGTAGCCCTATCTGATCACCACTCTCCAATCACATGTACCCATCACCTATACCTACCCACATCAATATTAGTGGAAATGCATATGCTCAGGGGCATACCCACTAGGTGCACACAAAACTATGTGCTCATAGGCCCAACAATGTAGTAAAAAGGTGCAACATAGGATAAACCTATGTAGATGTCCATACACCCAAAGCTCTCTATATAACTGCACTAGGAATGTTGGCACCCAGGCAAAATAGGTCTCATCTATCACCATGTCATGTAGTACCTCCATCAATAAATAAGGGAATCTCCCACCCTCTGCATCTAGCAATGTGAAAATGAGCACCTTTGCCTCCATCAATAAAACCACTAGCCTCATCTCCTCTGGACGGGCTAGGTACATCCCCTGTAACTCAAAATGACACTATGGAATGTCATGTCTGCCAGTCCCTCCCCAAACATTGCCAACATCAACTCCTCTGAGGCCTTGAAGGAGATCAAGTACACTGTGTCCCCAATATTGGTAACTACAGGATCCTAAACATGTCCTCCAGGGTGATTGTCATCTCACTTATGGGTAGGTGGAATGTTTTGGTCGTTGAATCCCATCTATCGATGAGAGTGATCATCGAGACTCAACTACCATACGCATGCCGATAGTGTTAGACCCCAATAGGACACACCTCCTCCATGTTCTACCACTCCTCAATTATCGCCCCGCCTTGCACTCTCAAGAGTAGGGGTGACTCTCTCATCCGCAGATTGATCTCTCCCCTATATCCAATACAAACATCAAATTAATCTACCTTCATCCTACCCATACTCACCCATAACACCTCACCTATACCCACTATCTCACCTCTTTTTGTCGCTTGACCTACCTTCCTATCACATTTTCTCTCTCCACCCCCACCCTCACCCACTATCATTTCCCCATACCCATTTTACCCCCACCTACACTATATTTTTCACCAACACACCCTATTCTACCCTTCCCTATCTCACCCACTCGACCTAGGGCCCTTTTGACCCCTTTTTCTCCAAAACCCGACCGGTGCTAGTTATCTCTAACCGACCCCGGTCACCCCTAAACTAGCATCGGTCACCTATTTCATGATCGATACCAGTTTGACACTACTAAAGTTAGCTAACCCCGATTGATGCCAGTCACTATCGCGGTGAAAACCGTGACCCCAAAACCCTCCCCTCTCAAAAAAACTCCCTCTTCGACCCTTCTACCCACCCATTCTCACCTACACTTCCCCTTAACCCCATCCCACCCCCTATTCACCCACTTACCTCTTTCCCCACTCCTATTCTACCCAATTCACCCTCCCACATTTCAAATTTCATTTCCCCCAAAAACCCAAATTTTCACCACCTGACCTCTCACCTAATCTATCTCACAAAACATAGAAAGAGTTTACTGATTACGTCATCACCCCGCCATCACCGTGGGTGGAACATCGACCACTACACCAAAGGTGGCCCACCCGATCCCTCTCTCGGCCTCTACCATCACCAATCATCACCTCACCTCCAACTAATAAAATCAACCAATCTAATCTCATGGACCCACCTCTTTGCTACCAATCACCCTACGTGGCTCACCAAATCAATCCCAACTTCTCTCTCTCACTTTCACATTTTCTCTTTTTTTCTTATCATTTTCCTAATTTGTAAAAAGACAAATGATTTGAAAAACACATACTTTTCTTTTTTATAACATCCCCGACCTAACCGATGCCAATTTTACCTTCACATGCCCTACCTTACCGTGGTTGGTTACCCTATACCAGCATCGGTTACCCTTGACCGGCATCGGTCACCCTCTCTTCCACATTTCCCACACTTTCACCCTATTACCCTACCCATCACTCTTTTTTCCCTCACCCAACACTTACCCTAACCATTCACCTCACCCTCTTGACCTCATCATTTACTACCTAACCTCATCCTCATTTGGGGACTTGTTATTTTACCCATACCTTGGCCCTAATCATGTCATGACCTGATACTTGGACTGGATCATCGCTATTGACCTTTGACCCCATGTTTTCACTTAAACCTTATGGCATCTTTATTACTGTGTTGATTGACCTAATGATTTTACCTTAGCTCTTGCCATAACCATTTATCCGAAACCAACCCTTGGTGTATCGAACACACCTAAATGTTCCTGCACCTGACTTGCATCATGTTTCCTAACCATATCCTATACCTTGATACCGGAATCACCTCAACCTTGTTTGGATAAACCTATCGACTTTAGACAAGGTAGAGTTTTCATGCTCTTCAACCTAGTACTGTGATCTAGTTTATACGTGTGTGTGCATTTGACTATAACTACGTTTGATTGTAACCCATTACCTAGATTACCTAAGTGGGCCTTTTCCCCCTTTTTACCCATTATCCCACCTTCTTCTTCATTAAATTTACCTTTTATCAAACCACTCACTGATTCTACCTTCTACCTTGTCAGTTCTTGGTTTGAGGGGGATCACCTTCACCAACACCTAGGGCAACCACATCTTATTTTTGTCATCATTGCTTACCAATACAAGCTACATGACAAAAAGGGGAAAAATTTAGACACTAAAATTAGGTCACACTCCCGTTGGTCCCTCGTCAGATAAACACCTTGAACACATCCACCTAGCCATAGCCCCCTTCACCCCACTATAATATTAATTTAATTTAATTAATTAATTCATTATCCTCACCATATTTATTATTTCAATATCCTAATTGGGATAATGCCTACATATCCACCTCACCTAGACACCGCATCAAGCCACCTCACCTTAAGACCTATTCTTAGTAAGTTTCCATAATAAACTAAGACCTACCCAAACCCTAAAAATCAAAGCCTATATTCCCTCTAACCACATTCCCACCTGTTAGAAGGAAGCTTCCATTCTAATCCACGGGAAAAAATGAATGAGATCCCAGAAAATCAAGGGGATCTACCTATTTTATTAAACCTAGGAAATCCCACCCTAACTGACGCCAGTTACCCTTAACCAATGTTGGTTAAGCTGGAACCGCCGTTGGTTACCATTTAATCCCAAAATAACCTTATTTCGAGGTTGGCACATTTTTGAGAGATAATCACATCTTTTGAGAACAAGTGACAAAACCAGAGCTGCATGCAAGCAAAACTAGCATTAGTATACACATCGAGCATCTATATCCAGCTCATACTTGAAGCAATCAAATAACAATCTACCTTCACGGAAAATCCAGAAGCACCAACACTACATCAAGTTCATTCCATTTGATCACCCACCATTACCAACCAGGCATCAAGCTCATACAAACAATAAGTTTTGTTAACCAACACTTATCTATTTATCATTTGGTAGATCCTTTTACATCTATTACTAGTTTTTCTCTCATTTCCATCCCCCATCATTTACCTCCATGAAAACTTGACCATCTTTTTATCCACACCCTTACATTTCCCATACCTAGACCTTAATCATTCATGTGCATACCTCATATCCATACGAATCTTGCCATTGCCCTTCCATCTTCATCTAACCTCAGATCTATCACCCAACCAAGTTTTTATTGAGTTTCTGTACTCCCACCATATAGACGCCAATTGCCCACAACCATCACCGGTTAGCTAAATAATACCGATCATACTAGACCAACATCGAGTCTCATGTCTTTTACCAAAAACCAAGAACAGAGCTCCTAAACTTCCACTAAATACCCAAAGCCACCCAGAATCTTACCCTAACCAACATTGGTACCTTAACAGTGAGCTTGACCTTCAAATTCAATCATAGCTTAACTCGTTATGAATGAATTTTCTTATTGTAGATGAATGAGATACCTAAATTTTTAACTACATTAGGATTTCCTTTATTTATCACATTAATTTTCTTTAAACAGTGGATTAACAGCCATCTAAGAAGTATCACACTTCTCGGATATAGCACACACTAGGCAGTCCACTGTGTATATTGTTTAACTTTTATTTGGTGGTCTTGTGTTCCATTTCGTAGTTCTTCCAAGCAAAAAAGTAATCTCTCATGATTAGATGTGGATTCGAAGTCATTCATGCACAACAACCTATAACCAACATTTCAACAGTACTCCTCCTAACCCATTACACTTATTTATTTCATCGACATTCAAAGAAACACTCTAGAACTAGGTGAAATAACATCATTGAATGAATGTAACATAATTGGGTAATTATGAATTTAATTAGTAGGGATGTGCATTTTGTTGTATGCATGGGAAGATATAATGTTGATGTTGGCACCAAAATAGATCATAGTGTATCAACCATGTATATTATCAATGTAGACGAAGATGATTAGGGTGGGATCAGGATCAGATGATTAAAGTGGTACAATCTTGTCATCGAGAGAAATTGAGAGTGGCTACTTGATGAGTGATAGTGGGTGCAAAGGAAGGTGATGAAGTGGTGAGATATGTCACATGGTGAGGAGTGATCATGGATGCCACAGGGGTTGGGTCATTAGGTAAAACCTCAATAGATTATAGAACCTATATGAGAGCTTGTCAATGAGATCCTGAGGTTTGGAAAAGCTCATATAATGACATATTGAGAGGATATTGGTGCAACTATTTGATCATTGTATGATGGGTGACCCCATCAGAAATAGGGTATGTGGGTCCTTGAATGGTAATTTTTGGTGTGGGTGTAGATGGTATATTGGGCATAGGATTGACGGATGGGCTAGTTTCTTTCTCCTTTCCTTTGTCTTTCTAGGCACGAGTGGTGATCTGGATCATGTTAATCTAAGGAATAAAGCTGGATAAAGAAGGTGTGTCATGAAAATTATAATAACATGATGAACAAAAACCTAGTGCGGGATAAGAGCCTTATGAAATGAGTAGGGAGCACTGACATTGTGGTGGGGTTTTGGCTATCTCTCTTATACAGACCATATTGATCTCAAATTTTGGAGGTGGATAAAAGGGTTGTGTAGGTGGTGACGCGGGTCATTAAATAGGTAGTGGGATAGGGTGTGTTGTGATAGGTAGATCTGGAACATGGTCCTCATCTAGAAGATCATCATTGTCAAAATTTTCTTCAGGAGGACACAATTGAAGGAGAATGGTTTTAAGATCCTTATAACTTTCTACATCATGCCCTGACACACAATGGTAGGCACGAATTTTTTTATTGTAAAACCCTTTTGGTTTTGGTTTGAGTGGGTTGTAAAGTTTAAGGGGTGGCAATGTGATGATAGAGGTCTCTAAAAGGTTAGCTGTAATTTTGACATAAGACCCTGCCAATGGATCAAAATGTGAGGTGAGTGTGGGTCTAGATTGAAGTGTGAGTGATTTTGGTGGGAGATGCGTCACAGGACGTGGAATTGGATGTGAAATGGGTTTGACCATTGGTTTGGTAGGTGGTACTATTTTATATTTGGGTTGTACCTATTTGGGTAAAGGCATAGTAGATGAACTAGCGGTAGAAGGTGTTGTATGCTTAACTACCTCTTTGGAGGGTAGTGGGTTTTTCAATTTCGGTTGCACCTTCCTAGGTAAAGGTGAGGAAGGAGTACGTGATGTGTAAGGGGAGGCAGATGGCGGAAGAGGACAAGTTATCCAAGGTGATAAAAGAGGCATGGCGAAGGTTACTAGTAGAGGCAAGGTGGAAGGTATAGGTTGAAGAGAAAGAAATCTCACGGAGGTAGAGATGAGGTTACTCATGTAGGTGGTGGGGGTATAGGCGGTAAGGAAGATGGGGGTAACGGAGAAGGTGTACATTGTGTAGGTAAGTTGGGTGTAATAAAAGATTGTGATGAAGAGTCAGGTTGTCATCCTTCCTTTTTCATTAGATAGGAGGTTTCTCACCAAGATTGACGTGTGAGGTCCTAGGATGGAGGGCAGTGGTGAAGGTGACAAAGGAGTAGTGGGTGATAATGGTGTAAGTGGCCTAGAAGGTTGGGTCTTCCTTTTATATGGGGGAATACTTTTGCATGATCCTAGGAAGATGTGGATAAGTCCAATTTGACAGAGGATGGACTTGGCTTGATTTTGACATGACTCCTAATGTGGTGATGGTTCTAGGTGCGAGAGAAAATGTAGGTGTAGGTAGGTTCTTAGGCATAGGATCAAGTTTGACTGTTGGTAAAGTTTTAGGTGTAGGCGAGGGTGATGAAGAAGAGGTTGTTATGACCGGTATGGGCATGGTTGGTTCAATTGTTTGAAATACCTTTGGATAAATTGTAGAGGTATCAACAGATGACATTTGCATTTGGGTTGAAAAGGGTAGTGAGAAACATCCCCAAAACATGGAATTATCAACATAATCCAAGTGGTCTACCAGGCATGAAAATGACACTATTGTAAGAGAATATTATTTTTATTTAGTAGTAATCCCTGTAAAGTATGTCTGTGAGATAGGGAACCGGTTGGCTTCAAACTCCATGGGTAAGAGAGCTGAGAGAAAATCAACTAGATCTTGGAAGGCTAATGGGTAATTGTCACCAAAAAGAAGTGGTGCTTCTAAAGGATCCTCTATTGGTAGGGGATATGATAGGTGGGATGAGGTAGGTTCCTATTTTGGTGGAGAGGGAGGTGAGCATGAATATCCTGTAGGTATGATAGTTAAAACCATAGGTTATTCATTAGGTTATGAGGGGAGTGATGAAATGGCATCGACATTGTGGTCTCCTCTGTGGGTGAAGGGCGAGATGAAGGGGAATATTATGTTGTTGAAGGAGTAGATGAAATAGGCTCCTCTAAGGGTAAATGATCTCGTGCTAAAATATCCTCGATGGAGGGGATAGGAGGAAATTGAGGAAGGGTTGGTATGATGTCAAAAATAGCATGGACTTCATGAACGATATCTGTCATTAGTCAAAGGCTCACTAGTTTAGTTAGATGACAGGTATGGTTAGGGAATGATTTCTTGAAGATCTGTAATTTCTTAGTAGCTTGGTACATTTGGGTTGTCCAAGAAAATATCTCCATTATCTAACATTTCTTGGACAATATTTTTTAAGGTTATACAATTAACATCCCTATGGCCTTTAATGTGATGATAGTTGCGAATAGTCATGTTCCTTGTACCTTGCAGGATATAGGATGAGTAGAATCATAACTAGTATGTGGTTCAACGGTGGCAAAGCAATTGCTTTGAATTTAAGAATTTTTCTAATACTTAAGAATAAGGCTCCTCGATTGAAGTGAAAATTGATAAGAAAAACTTAATAAATGGATAAAAACAATTCCAAAAGGTGAAAATTGATGCTATTTTAATTAAAAATTTAAAACAAAGAAACCAACAAAGTGGTTTTGTTAACCGATGATGGTGAGAGGGTGACCAATGATGGTTAAGGTGATCGATACCACCATTCTTGTGAAAAATTAGAAGTTTTGCAAATGAGGCAATAATTGATGAAAATGAAGTAAAACCTAGATTGAACAATGATTTTAAAAAATCTAGAGGTATGATGATGTATCTGAGAAGTCCCAAAAAGAACATAAAGTTAATGAGTGTTGTTTTGGTAAACTAAACAAAATAATTAGGGAACCAACAATGGTTAGGTAAACCGATGATAGCTTTGATGAGTGAACTGATGATGGTTTTGAATTGAGGCCGGTCAGATGTGAATTTTGAAAGGATGGAAAAAAAAAAATTTAATGACTTAGATCAGATAAATATCAACCTAGAAACCTAAGTATGATAATTATATATACTAATACACTCGAAAAAGTTGGAATACACCATTTATAATTTTGGAGTGTGAAAGGAAGAAAGAAAAATGAAGAACATGACCTCACAAATCGAAACACAATTCAAGCAAAAGTTAAGAAACATGAAATCCTATGGGTTAATTTTATGTTTTATCTTATACTATTTTAGATTGACTTGTGGATAAAAGAGAGTTTTTGTACAATAGAAGGTGTCTGTGAAATCCAAGATCTAAGGATTGGTAATTTACGTAAGAGTAGAACGTTGTCATGAGTGATTAAATAAAACCCATGTTTGAAAGACCACAAGTGTTGTTGCGGTTCGTATTTTCTATTGAACCAGTTGAATTCAGGCATTTCCCAATGTGTAGGGTATGGAAAAATGGGAATCAATGGATGAATGGTCTCATTGCAGATTTCATCGTATGTCATAGAGTTGCGAGAGCCAAAAACTGATGCTTCCAATGTTTCCATCTTTTCCATCATCATTTTAATAAGTTCATTGGTAGGTTATGATGACTGGGAACCCCTATAGTATAAGGGGGTTTATGATGAATGTATGATGTGGAAAGCATCCCAGTATATGGTGGTGTTGAGTACGAGAACTATGATGGGGGATAGATGTAGGAGGAAAATATCCTGAATAGTTAACAAACGAGATTGGGGTTTGTTGATGATATGTGTAACTAGGTGGGGTGGATGTAATGACTCTTGTAGTGATTGGGGGTAGGGACTGCGGGATGGAGAGGATGATGTTTTGGAAAGGAGTATGGGTTTCGACACCATGGGTGGCTATGATATAATAGGTACATATGAGGTGGCAGGTGTAGATGGGGTTATGCTCAATGTAGCTGATTAAGGAATGGTTTACACCATAAGAGCAATCGACGTAAAAAATGTGACCTATGTTGTAGGTGCCACAAATATTAATGATGTGGGGTAAAATTGGGATACTACAGGTGGTAAAGTGGAAGAAGGTAAGGCCTAGATAGTACTAAGCGACATAGAAGTGGGAGCAAGGGTAGGAGGAATGGACACATGCATGTCATATACTAGCTATCTTGATGAATATCGAGAGAATGAATTGGTGAGATAATGTTGTAAGGAAGTAGAGTTGTGGTCAAGGAGTCTTGTGAGGTCCTCGTCACTTTGGTACTAATGATAATGGGCTGAGTAGGATCCATAGGTGGCAAGATGGAAAGTGGTGATGGGCTAGGTAGGAGTGGCTGAAGACTTACAAGGAATACAAGGTAGTTGGCTTGAATATGGGTCAAAACCATGTGATTTGGAATAGGCTTGGAAATATGCTCTCTGTAAATGACCAAAAAAATGGATAAAAAAAAGTTCTAGATGGTGAAAATTGATGCTATTTTAATTTAAAATTTAAAACAAACGAAATAGATGGAAAATGTGGTAACCGATGACAGTGAGAGGTAGATCGATGATGGTTAAGGTGACCGATAATAGTTCTTATGAAAAATTAGAAGTTTTACAAATGAGGTAATAACTAATGAAAATGAAGTAAAACCTGAATTTAACGGTGATTTTAAAAGATCTAGAGGTTTGATGATGTATCGAAGAAGTCCCGAAAAGAATATAAATTTGATGAGTGGTGTTTTGGTAAACTTACCAAAAGAATTAGGGAGCCAAAAATGGTTAGGTAAACCGATGATGGTCAGATGAGTGAACCGATGATGGTTTCTTAACTAACACCATCACTTGTGAATTTTCAAAGGATGGAAAAAAAAAAAATTTAATGACTTATATTAGATAAAATATCAACCCAGAAACTAGAGTATGATAATGATGGACCCTAACACACTAAAAAAATTAGAATACACCAACTATAATTTTGGAGTGTGAAAGGAAGAAAGAGAAATGAAGAACATGACCTCACAACTCAAAACACAATTCAATCAAAAGTTAAGAAACATGAAATCCTATGGGTGAATTTTATGTTTTAGCTTATGCTATTTTAGAATGACTTGTGAATAATTTTTTTGTTTGATAGAAGGTTTCCTATGAAATCCAAGATCTAAGGATTGGGAATGTCCATAAGAGTAGAGCATCTTCATGAGTGATTAAATAAAATCCATGTTTGAAAGACCACAAGTATTGTTGTGGGTCCTCTTTGTTGTTGAACCGGTTGAATTTGGACATTTCCTAATGTGTAGGGTATGAAAGAATGGGAATAAATGGATGAATAGGCTCATTACAGATTTTGTTGTATGTCAACGAGTTATGAGAGCCAGCCGATGTTTCCAATGTTTGTATCTTTTCCATCATTATTTTAATAAGTTCGTTGTTAGGTTATGATGATTGGGCACCCCGTAGTATAAGGGGTTTGATTTTGAATGTATGATGTGGAAATCATCCTAGTATATGCTGGTGTTGATTACGAACTGCAAGAGGGGAATAGATGCGGTGGAAAATATCCTGAATAGGCAACAAATGAGATTGGGGTTTGTTGGTAATATGTGTAAGTAGGTGGGGTGGATGTAACAACTCTTGTAGTGATTAGGGGTAGGGACCATGGGATGGAGAGGATGATTTTTAAAAATGAGTATGGGTTTCTCGAACCATGGGTGTACATGATATAATAGGTATATATGAGGTGGTGAGTACAAATGGGGCTATGCTCAATGTAGGTGATGAAGCAATAGTTTACACCATGAGAGAAACTGACATCAAAAGTGCAACCTATGTCGTAGGTGCCATAAATATTGATGATGTGGGGTCAAATTGGGATACTACGGGTGGTAAAGTGGAAGAAGGTAAGGCCGAGCTAGTACTAGCTGATATAGAAGTGGGTGCGAGGGTAGGAGGAATGGACATAGGCATGTCGTATACTAGTTGTCCTGATGAATCTCGAGTGGATGAATGGGTGAGATAATATTGTAAGGAAGTGGGGTTTTGGCAAAGGAGTCTTGTGAACTCCTCATCACTAGTACTAATGATAATGGGATGAGTAGGATCCATAGGTGACAGGATGGAAGGTGGCGATGGGCTAGGCGGGAGCGGCTAAAGGCTTATATGGACGTTGGCTTGACTATGGGTAAAAACCATGTGAGTTGGCATAGGCTTGACAATATGCTCTCTATAAATGACACAAAAAAACATAATAAATGGATAAAAATAGTTATAGAAGGTGAAAATTGATGCTATTTTAATTTAAAATTTAAACCAAAGGAACCAACGAGCGCTTGTGTTAACCAATGATAGTGAGAGGGTGACTGATGACGGTTAAGGTGACCAATACTATTACTCAGAAAAATTTGAAGTTTTACAAATAAGGCAATAAATGATGAAAATGAAGTAAAACATGGAATTAATAGTTATTTTAAAAGATCTAGAGGTATGATGATGTATCTAAGAATTCCCATAAATAACATAAAGTTGATGAGTGTTGTTTTGGTAAAATAACCAAAAGCAGGAACCAACAATGGTTAGTAAAATGGATGACATTCGGATGAGTGAATGGATGATGGTTTATAAAATGACGCCATAAGAATCGTGAATTTTGAAAGGATGGAAATTTTTTATTTTAGTGACTTAGATCAAATAAAATATCAACCCAGAAACCTGAGTATGATAATGATGGACCCTAACACACTCAGAAAAAGTTAGAATACACCAACTATAATTTTTGAGTTTTAAAGTAAGAAAGAGAAATGAAGAACATGACCTCATAAATCAAAACAAAATTCAATCAAAAGTTAAGAAATACAAAACCCTATGGGTTAATTTTATGTTTTAGCTTATGCTATTTTAGATTGACTTGTGAATAAAATAGATTTTTGTTTGATAGAAGGTGTCCTATGAAAGCCAAGATCTAAGGATGGTTTCAAGTAAAGTTTTGGTAGGGGAGGTCCTTTCTCTAAGATAATGAATGGAAAGAAACCAACTGGTGTCCACTTTCAATCCTTTGATCATGTGATCATTGAAAACTTCTTCCAGGTAGGAGGATGTTTAAGAAGATGTGTACATTATTGAAGTTGTTTCATATAGAGAGACATTGTGCAAGTGAACTACGATTAAATTAGTCAACCATCAGCTGGGCATGAATTCTAGTGTATAGGTTGCCCTCAAATTAATGTGAGCTATAATGCAACAAAAAAAAATGAAATAAAAAAATTTAAAATCCAAATTTACAATTGCATTCAATGTAGAAAATGGAGAAGAGGAAGAGGAATGTTCTTTCACTAATGTAATACAGTAGAAAATAAGACATGTTCTTTAAAGCACCAAAAGTATGATTTCTTTTAGACAATAGAAAGAAGGAGAATATTCTAGAGAAGAAAATTAATGTGAATACTTTTCAAAGAGAAATAAACACACAATTTTTTCCTAGGAATGAACAAATGCAAAGGAACCCCTGATGGGTCCCACTGGCATGCCAAAATGTTTCACTAGATTCTTAGTAGATTAATGAAATAGATAAGATTATAATGCCGAGGAGGAATACATGTTTTAATATTGGTTGAAGGTCGAATGCGTGCATAGATGACTTCTTGATCGAATGGATGTGAGAGCCCTTTTCTCTAGGAGGAACTAACTATAGATACAAAACAGTACCACAAAATCGAATTAAACAAAACAATGAGGGACTGCCTAGTGGAAGCTAGATCCGAGAAGTGTGATACTTCCTGAATAGGATGTCAATCCACTTTTATATAACAATATTAATTCTAGTTAAATCATACATGAAGTAAATATTCTAATGGAATTGAAATGATTTAGGTATCTCATACAAAATAATAAGAAAGGTCATGAAAAAGGTTTTTTAAGGTCAAAACGGGAGAGTTGATTGGCAAGTGTTGAGTTGTAGTTCGTATAGGCTCTATGTAAGGTCCGTAAGGATTAGAAATATTTATAGGCTATTGGGAAGTGGTTTTTAGCTCGCTGGTCTAAGTTATATTTCTAGAAATAATAATCGGTGTCGGATGACCTGACCGATACCAATTAGGAAGAGTGACTGATGTTGGTTGGCTAACCGGTGTCGGTAGAGGAAATTAGAAAAATGTTCTTATAATTGGTTTTCCAAACTCCCTATGATTGTATATAGGTTGGAGATGGTGAGGTTAGGGTCGTAAAATGGTTCGAAGACTTAGAGATGATTCGAGAGTGCGAAAATGGGTGAAAAGTCCGGATATGATCGGTGACAGTTGATGAAAGGAAGGAAGTATATGGCTATGGAGAGGAATAGACTACAAAGATGAATAAATAAATATACACTTAGGAAATTAGAGATTCAATGTACAGTGTTAAATACTTATTGGAAAATACATTGGAGGACGTAGGTGATGAAGATGGTGAAAATAGATATCTAGAGAGAAGAGTCGTTGTATTTGTTCTGCGGAAGTTCATACCTCTATGCCTCTCTATTTTGAATCTATGATCGTGACGAGGATAATGAATGGTGACCGATGTTGGTAGTGCTTCCATCTATCTTCTTTTTCTAAGTGCTAAATAAATTCAAATTCTCTCGAGTCTTTATAAGAATGAGATCCTGAATGCAAATGACCAACACAGGGAAAAAGGTTACGAACTATATATATGGTAATTTATGACATCAATGTGATCGGTGGAGGTTGTGGGTTAACAGTGTTAGTTAGGGAAAGAAATCCTTGATTTACCAAAAATAGCAGATCTTGGCTATTTTTGCATGCTCGATTATTAGTACAAGTGTCAGTGATGGCTAGCGCTTAGATAAGCGGGAATGTTGTTGGAGAAGTAATATGATTTTAATGTTAGGGTTATACTAAGTCTTAGCTAGTTAAGATAAGGAGAGGCTAATTCTTATTTAATTAATAGGCTAAGAATAAGTCCATGGTGAGGTGTCTAGGTGATGTGGTGGGTAAGGTGTAAATTAATTTAATTAAATTAATAACTAATATGATGATGGGTATTAATTAAATTGTAATTAATTAAATTAATATTATTGTGGGGTAAAGGGGTCATGGTTAGGTGAACACGTCATTTTAACTACTCGAAAGGGGACCAAGGGAGTGTGACCCAAATTTGGTGTCTAAACCCTTCTTTAAGGGCTGGCTCATATTTAATTTCCAAGGCATCTTCAATTGATTTGGGCATGACCGTAGTGCTTGTGCTAGAGTCTATCATGGAGTTAAATGCAATAATTTCTTACCTATTATAAGAGTCATGAAAAAGGGTTGGGCCTTGGTTTACTTACTTCTCCATTATGATTTAATAACACTACCTATATTAGGGCTTGAATCATTTTTACCCATTCATTCTCTTTTTTTTTCTTGTGGGAGTTGGGTCTTTATTTGATCTCACTTGCTTCTTAGAGAAACTCTGTTCTCTCTAGAATTCCTAAAAGATTCCACAAGGACACATTAGTTAACACCTTTTTGAGTTGTTGGACCATGTTTATCAGTCTCAGCAATGATGCCTTGGATAGTGACTGGTGTTTCATTCCTTCAACTATGGGATGGAGGGCACCACGATTAGGATAGGTCTCGGGATTCTTTTACAACTATTAGTGGTGAGACTGTGATTGTTGGAGGATTTTTTTGCGTCCCGCTAGTCATACTTGGGATAGGAGAGGTCATTTCTATCATGTTCTTTTTGAAGAAAGTTTTTAATTAAATTAAACTGGGTTGGAGGTATCTACCTCATTTGAAAATACGAATTATTTTCCTTGTACCCAGGAGAAACATGTGTGATCTAGTGCGATCTCCACTTCTTGCTCCAGGGACATCCCTTGAATCTACATAATAAAGGTCACATTTTCGACTCCCATGGATTGGTAAGGTCTTGATGTGTTAACCTCATAGCCTTGCCCATTTCTTTGTTCAGATACCTTTTTCTAAAAAAAATTTGGGGATACTCTCTTGGCATGTGAGGAATATTACAAGGGAAGCACCATGTGTTGGGATCTTCTGCCAAATTGTTTTTCCCGAGTACCATTTCTCTTCCACTATTGGGTGGGATGGTCTGAAGTGGTGTTGGCACTGGGATGAGTTTGTTATATGACTGTGCATATGATGGCCTCTAGGTATTCTAATGTTGTGGGGGATAGGTAGGCCTACCACCCTGATAGATTTGATAATTTTTCTTAGGTAAGTGCTCGATTCCTTTTAAGATTTACTATCTCATTAGAGAAGTTTCTGAGGATATTTTTGACTTCCTCCATCTCGGAGAAGAAGATGATGACATTGTAGTGGGAATAGGTGTCGGATGAGAGGATGGGTAATTATATATGGACATAGGGGCTTGGGTAGAGCTCAAGACCTGTGCTTGTGGAAGGGGAGCTATTTTGGGGTATATTGGAAAAGGGGCTCTTGAGGGAAGCTTACCAACATCTATTAAATTATTCTCAGCTTGGATTGTAATATCATATGCTTGTGGTAAAGATTCCCCTCCTAATGATTGAATCATCACAAAAATATCTGAATTCAGATATTTTAAGTAAAAATAATAGCCATACCTACAAGCGGCCTTGCTAGAACATGAATCCTTTTCCATGTTTTGTGAAATATAGTGTTAAAATTAGTCATAATCTCTTGTGGACCCTTCTTGATGTTGATAAGATACTATAGGAGTGACGATCTATCCCCTTTCTTTTGAATTTAGATACTAATACATTTCCTAGTTGGTCCCAAGTGCTAATAGAATTAGGGGTTAGATGTTGGAACTAATCCAGAGCCTTCCCCTTAAGGGAAGAAACTAATAACTACAAGGACACATCTTGTTCCTTGATATAATGTACCACTCATATCTCCAATACGTCATTGAGGTGTTCCTCTAGAGTCTTGAAGTATTCTCTGCTGAATTTGGGAAATTCCTTTAGCACATTGTTTGGAATAGGATTCCACACCACTAGGGGTGTTGGTAAGATGAGTAGACTCCCTTGATTCCATGAAACAAACTGTCTCAAAGGTTGAGCTTGGAGGTATTATTTTAAGATAGGTTTAAGGATTATAGTTGACTGTAAGAAGGGCCTACCTAGTAGAGGTGTTCGAGAGTCCGTTTTAGAGGATATAAAGACCTCTAAATTTGTCTACCTCTTTTGTTGCTTGGTGGAGATAACTATAGATATTCAAACACACCTTCTTCTCTTGTTCTCACTCTTGTTTACATTTGTCTCATAAACTAGAGAGGACCAAACTTAGTACTATCTGAAATCAATATATTTTCGATGATGGAGTCTTAAGATGTGTAGGTTTTTTCCCACCGAGCGTGCTAAGAAAAATCTTGATGATAATATTTTTGAATGAGTCGTTAGATTCATGGGATACCTTAGGGAAGTGGGACGTTCCCCCTAAGATAACCTCCAAGTTTTATAGAAGTTGGCTCTTCTCTATGGTGCGAGGTAAGGGTTAGAGGAAAAATAAAACAAGGTGTAGAACTAATGAAGGCAATATGCCAAAACTGATTTAAAAGGAAGAGAGATAGATCTGAGAAAATTTGAGAATAATTTAAGAGTGTTTAGGATGGTCTACTATTTTAGAAGTATCTTGAATTTATCAAAGGATGAGAAAGTGTAAATCATAAAAATATGTAGATGATAGATGCATATAGAAAACCAAAGGGGCATATTACACTATAGATATTCAAAATTTATCTAAAAAACTACCAATAATAAAGGATGAAAGATGTAGACTATTGAGAGCTAAAATGCACAAAACAAGAGCCCTTTATTCATAGAGAAAATAATACATAAGGCTGATATGGCACAAATTACAACTTTCTTCTACAACAGAGCCTTGCTAAGGCTAGAAAATACAATAACTAAGCCTAAAATCCTCTTTCACAGTTCTGATGTCTTTCCTTTTCAATCTATTTTTCTTCCCTATTCTCCTAGATTACAACATTTCTTGATAGATCCCCTTGGTTCTCACTTCAATGTATGGAATCATATATTCCACTGCTAGCATTCAATTTTCTTACAAAATATTTTACTTTTGTGTGAGATCTCAACTACATGTCAGTCATATTTACGATTTCCTTTAATTCATCTAACTTATGCTCTTTTGGTTGGTGATGATTCTTTCCTGCCACGTGGAGGTAGCATGCTTGTTTGAGGGCCTTTCCTAGGGATTTGTCTTCAAACCTACACCTAGGTGATGTGTGGAGGTCGTGCGCTTGTTTGAGAATGTTCCTTCTCTCTATTTATTTGAAATTGCACTCAGGCGACACATGGAGACCCTATGTGTTTTTACTATATCCTTGAATTTTCAATCTACCTGGTAACTTTATCAAGCCTGAGACATGTGGGTGATGTGGCACAAGTTTGAGAACATTTATTTCTCCACTTTATGCCTTGATTGCGCCAAAGGGACATGTGGACATCTTCCGTATTCAACTCCATACTTAGCCGAATTTAGGCTGAAATGAACAAAAAAAAGAACTAGGGTCGGGGTGACAAAATACAGTGGTTGGTATACGAGTCTCACAAAAAAATAACTCTACACAACCCACATGTTTTAGGGGATGTTTTTACATTGATAAAATAATATTTTCCAAAAATAATGAGGTGGTTTGATTGTCATTTTCTTATGAAAAATTGTTAAGAAGATATATTTCTTCAAAATCCCAGCTAAACACTAGTTCAAAAGTGACTTGTAGGAAATTACTTGTACATGTTCATTTTTATTGGTTTTTGATAATTTGATTATTAGTGGTTATATGAGACTCTCCCCAATTTCTAGAAATATATGATAAAGCTTGTGACAGTATGTGTTACCCACTCAAATAGGATTGTTTTTGAAGAGTTTCAATTTGTGGTAAATATTTTCATTAAAGGTATTGAATAAATCAAATTTGATTGAAGCTTGGTATTTTTAATAGATTTCAATGATAGTTTCATGTCATGGTTAAAGTTCTAGAGGGAAACGTTTTCCCTATTTATGAAGACTGGTCTTTGGGCCTAAAAGGGTAGTTTTGAGTAGTTTCCAAGATTGACCTGATTGAATGCATTACACTTGAAGTTGGAAGAAAATTTAAGATGTTTTGGAAAATATATTTATATTAATTTCCAATGATAAATGGTCTATCTCCTAATGAGGTTTTTTCATAGGTGAGCCAACTCATTTCATGAAGATCAAATTTGACTATTTCAAGACAATATTTCTTTGGCCAAGAATATCTATGTAGAATATTCATGGTTTGGATTATATGATTATTTATATCCATTTGAGAGTGAATAGGGATGAATTGTGTTCCTATTGAACTCATTTAGAGTAATTTAAAGTGAAATAAAGGGTGAAAAATAGTAGTTTCTAAAACTACTTTAAGGGCGATTCAGTTTGGTGAAGAGGAAAAGAGTTATGGTTTGCATTGATTGATATTTCATGACTTATAATAAGAATTGAAGTGATATATAGGTTGGTGGATTTCAAATTAGTGGTTACATTTCATATTTGAGGTGTTCTTGAGTGGTATTGATTATGTTTTTGAATCTGGTTCCTCAAGTAAATCTGTTTTAAGTAGGAAAGTTAATTTTCAATCATGTATGATTTTTTATGATTTTTTCAAAATGTGTGATGTCTTTAGAGGATTGAAAAATCATGGTGATAAGTTTTGAGGTATTTGATGAGCTTGGTGATGGGGTTTTGAGCCATTTTTGGCTTGTTTAGGTGTCTTGGTGCATGGCCGACCTACATACATCCATTTTATGAATTTTAATATGTGTGGTGTTAATTTTTTAAGTTTTATTGATCAATCTATTTTTCCTAGACCTACCTATGTTATTTTTTGAGTTGAGAATCATATAAAGTGCTTGTTTTGGTTCATTTTTGAACTAGTTGTGCATGGAGGAAAAATGTGACCTAGGTGAGAAAGTGAAGGTGGATTAAGGGAATAAAAATAGAGTTGAGGATTTTTTTGAAAATATAAAGAGTGATGAAGAGCATATGTGTAAGGGTTTGAATCCAAAGTATTCCATGAAATATCAAGATAGATCTAGTTAGGAGAAATAAAATTTGAAGAGGGTTTGAAGGTATGTGAGATGAATTTGTGATCTCCGTCGGTTGTGGTATAAACAATTTCATAATATTTCTTCATCTAAAGGTGGTTGAGTTGGTTCTTTATCATCTTAAGGGGTTGTATCCTCCTTTTGGAGTGGTTGTTTCCCTAAATTAAGGGTTTGTGCTACTTGTAGGATTGGTGCTCTTTGTGAAGTTACAATTTCACTAAATTTATTTAATTTGTATAATATAAGAAGAGTTTCATTGGGTTTTCTTCCCCTTGATTTTTTCCCACTTATATATGGTTTTCATGTGTTATTTATCTTGTTTGACACTCTTTTGATTGAATGCTACATATATTAATAAAATCACATGGATGTGTATGTTGAATGAAAAACTTAAATGATGAATGAATGGTTAGGAAAATGAAGTAAAAATTATTTTATGAAAATGAAGTAAAAATTATTTTAGGACTGATTCAACCCACCCCCTCAGTCCATTGTGAGTCTAATAATTTGTATCATAGCTAGTCCTTGTGAAGAAAGTTATAAAACTTGAAGGAGATCCTCTTGAAGCATAAACAATGGGTAAGTCTTCAAATTTTGAGGATGTATTAATGATGATGTATGAAGTTGTAGAGTCCTTGATTTATATCTTACAAGGTCAAATAAATTTTATGGAGATAGAGCATGGTTAGGCCATTAAGGGTTTGGAATCACAAATTAAAAGAGTAACTAAACCCATTAAGGAAAAATAAGAAGCTTGTTGTAGGTATGAATAAAATTTGAAAGTCCTAGAATATGATTTAGAAGGTAGGTCTAGCTTGATGAATATGAATGATAGGTTTGAAAATATTTCTAAAGATGTAAATGGGATTTTAAAACATCAAAGAGTTGATAATGATAAAACAGACCTAAGTTTCAAGGGAAAGAAAAAGGAGAGTGATGAATGAGTTGAAAAAATAACTCAATCTGATATGAATGAGATAATTAATATTGATTTAAGAAGGTATAGCCCTATTAGACAACCTAATGCAATGATGTATGTTGTTTATTTCAGTTGTTATTGTTATGTTTTTCATGATTTTGGTCATAGAGCTAGATTTTTTTTTTTAAAAAGGTCACTTATGAATGATGAAAGTCTCTTCAAAGGTGAATGTTACTCATGTCATGAGTATGGTCACAAGGCTAAGTATTGTGGTTAGAACCTTAGTGTATATGATCCTAGAAGTTGGAAGGGTGTTGTGTGTTACAAGTGTCACAAACAGGGACACATTGCTAGATTTTATCACCAAGGTGAATCTCCAAGAGTCAATAACAAGTTTCAAGAATTCAAAGGGCAAGAGAAAAAAGAGTCAAGAGGAAAATCAATACTAAGAATGAATCTGAAATGGTCAATACTATTCCTATGGTCAAGAAGGATGCTCATCAATTCAAAGAATTCAAGAGAACTGAATATAATTCTAAAATGCATGGCATGAAGTCTAAACCATTAATATTTTTCAAATAAGGGCCTATTTCAAATCAAAGAGGCATATTTTCCTTAGTTGAAGAAACAATATCTAAAGAAAACCATATGTGCCTAACTACAATCCATTCTCTAGTACATGATAAGTTGAGAGGGCTAAGAGTTTGGGATACATAAAAAATAATAAGGTATGATCTATGATTATGCATAAAATTTTTGTTTAGAAGTCCTTGTAGGTTTGTAGGATGTATAGGTCAAGAATAAAAATTGAGTCTGAGTCTATGTGTGTGTTATTGTTTTCCTTATTCATCAATTCAAAATCTGGTTCTAAGTAAAAGTATAGTCATACCAAGGTTGAGTTTGAAGGAGTCATAATTTATATGTCTCTTGAAGTTGTGCTCTAATTTTGGTGAGATAAGGTCTCTTTTATTTCAAAACATAGTGTCATGAGATCTTGTGAATAGAGATAGAGATCATGAAAGGGTTCTTGAAGGATATGTTTTTATAAGGTCTATTTCAAATAGTGAAGCCTCAAAGTAATGAGAATCTATGTGTCAATGTTATATAAAAAGTATGATCTATGTTATAAAAATTTCAATTTTATCATGCCTTGGTCATAAGAGTTTGAGGTCTCTAATTGTGTCATCAAGAAGAGTATATATGAAAGGAGTCTATAAAAACCATGTCATCCTTTTGTGTAAAAGTAAAGAGGTGCTCACCCCCATAGGGAGTTAGGTCCTACGGTCATCAAGGTGGAGGTTTTTCATGTATAGGAGAATACTATGAATCCAAAATGATTCATTCAAATTTTACCAGAGAAGAATGACAGTCATAGAAGAAATTCAAAAGAAAAATCCATTCAAGTTATGTATGCATAATATTTTGATGGAGAGACGATGGCTCAATATATGTATGGACATAGTTTGATTAAAGATGATAAAATTTTTACTTTAAAAGGATGATGCTATATTTTTTGAAATATATGTGTGAACTAAGGTATACTTTGTTTTCATGGTCAGAAATATGTGGTTCATCAAAAGGAAAGGTTAGTTGAGGTCTTATGGTTAAGTATTGTGAGTCAAAATTATGTATCTTTATGACCGTGTTTCATTCATAAGAGATCTATTCTCTATGTAGTTATCATATCCTAATTACAGAGGTGTTGGTTGGATATTTTGTCAATCCAAAATATGAGGTTCAACCACAGTATATGGGATTAAATCCCTCCTCAAAGACAGGTGAGGCTGCCTGGTTACTACTAATCTAAAACACAGTAAAAACAATATATACAGTATTCACACTAATCTAACCATTGGGGGTTGGGATAGAATCCTGAAATCTACATTCACATGATTCAAAGGTATTGCTTTCGTAAATGAACGGAGTTAGAAACTATTACAATGAAAGAAGCACAATGGAAAGGAAATGAGAGAAACGTATTTTCTTTCGAGTAAACGCAGAGCACGAAATAATCATACGAGCTTTAGATCATAAATATAATGTCTGAGATGATTAGAAACAATAAGATGCTATGCAAAGAATAGCTTAAGATCATGAACGTAAGAACAATGTCTTAAGAAAGATATATCCCACAACACAAAGTTTGTGAAATAATATCAACTCCTATTCTTTGAAATGATTGAACGAAAACACAAAGTTTTTCTTCTTTCCAATAGCTCCGAATATTACAAAAATCTCAACCTTTTGGAATGCATAAGCATCCCTTATTTATAATAAAAGGGATCGAGAGAAAATAGGATAAATCCTAGAAAATAGTGTTCTTTAAAAAGAGTTCTATTTTGCTTGACTCTCACGCAGGAGACCAAGTCAAAATTTGCTTCCTATATGACGAAACAGAAATGAAAAAGACATGTCAATTTCAAGATTGAAATGACATGAAACATCAAGAATTAATCTGAATCATCATCTTTCGCTCCTTCATCTTTCTCTTCCTCCAGCTGCACCTGTTTGTTCCGAAATTCTTGGAACCTTCGAATTATGCCTTGCATTTCGTTTTCGTCAGGTGTAGTAGAATGATCATTCCAAATTTCACAGGTTTCATGGATATCACTAGCACCGCCACGAAGCTTTTTCAATCTTTTGCTGAGCTTTCTCAAGGCCTCAAAAGAATGTTCAATTCTTACAAATTGATCAATGATCTCAATACCAAATCCGTGCATTGGTTCATGCTGAACAGACTCTTGGACTTGTTTGAAAAGATCATCTGCTGATAGGACACCTGAGTTTCCAACTGATACCTTTGGACAAATCTTCAGCAACTCTTCTTCCAAATCACTTTTTCCATCAATCAATTTATCCCTTGATTCTCTCAACTTACCGCAGGCTTCGTTGAGAATCCTCACCCTGAACCTGATGGCTTTAGTCAGCTGAAAATGCTTATCCGTATGTGGGATAATGCCTTCTTCTACCAAGAGATGTGATGGTATTTGCTTTAATACTTGGAGAGCTTCATAAGTCAAATCAAGATGTCCAATTTCTTGAGAAAACTCATCATCCATCTTCTCTCCATCCTTCTGAATGTCCCCCACAGATTGATGAACTTTCACAACGTCTTGTATCACTTCCTTCCCCTGTTGGAGCAACCTTTGGATCCATTCATCGACCACCCTTCCTTTTTTAGCAATCTTCTCAATTGTAGGTACGAATGAGAAATCAAATTTGACAGGGTCAGAAGAAGATGGTATGGATTCAAGGGGTTTTGAGAGTTTAAGAAAAACCTCAGTCAACTACTCCACTTTTTGTTTAAGCTCATCTCTGCTGTCTTTTATTTCCTTCAACTTCTGGCACAACACGTTTGTGGCATCCCACGCATCTTGTTGCACCCCTTCTGCTGTCACTCTTCCTAGAGCCACCCTAGTTATCTGATAATCAGAGGCTGTTATGTCCTCTTTAGTTTTTTCAGTCGTGGGAGTGGCGATCTCTGCAAACTTATCCCCTGAAGCGTCCACCAAAACCCTTGAAACTGTTTTAGGTTTCTTGGCTGATTTAGCAGTAGAAGCCTTGAGTGAGCTGAAATCAAAGGCTGGTATGGGTACAATCACCTTCCTCTTCCTCGGAGTTTGTTCGAGTAGCCATTGTGGTGTATCAGAGGAAGTTGCCAATGTTGTAGCAGTTGGTATCATACTCTCAAGGGGAGAAGATTCTACTAGTGGAGGGGGAATAGTTACCAATGTGGTAGTAGATCCAATAAAAAGAGGCACAGGAGGGTGTGTTGGTGATCACTTGGGTCCTAGCAGAGAGGGGTGAAAGTCTAGAGAAAATACTGGCCATTACTGAAGAATTTGATGGAGAATGAGGAGGTAGGAGTGGTTGTGAGGAAAAAGGCACAGATTCAGACTCCAAAGCCTGGGATGCAAGAGATAAGGTCTCTTCAGTTGGGCAATCAGCAAATGGTGAAACCAGAGGCTGGCTTCCTTCTCCTTCCAAAGTAATTTCTCCTATTTCTGGTGGTGTTGGTGATTCTGGCACATTCACCATTTCAACTAGAGAAATAATTGAAGAGATTTCTCTTTCTTTTCTCTTTTTGACAAACTTGACCTTTATAGGCCCCCTAGAAGATTTTTTGTCCTTTTCCTTTTTGGAGGGCCCCGCCTCTGAAGCAGCCAACTCTGAAAACTTATCATCTTTAAAACTCATTCCCCAAGAGGAGAGCCATGCTTTGGTGTGTGCAAGAATCCGAGCTGACCTATCTGTGATGGAGGATTTTTCACTGATTGACCAATCAATAGGTGGGAAAACATATTGATCTTCATTTAGTCCATCATAGGAAAGATCCAAAACACTTTCATTGTCACTAGTACCTTCTGGTAAATCAGCAAGCTCAAGTGTTTGAATCTCAGCAATTGTCAATCTGCTATGATCCTTCCTGCGAACAACAACCTCATCACGCAGATCAATCCAAATGTCCTCTATGCTTGGCCTGTGTAGGTGCAGGGTTCCATACGCCCTGAGGACTCCTCGAATGTCAAACCCATCTCGGGCTTCATATGCTTCCTCAACTTGTCCTGAAGCTCATGGATAACATTTTTAGCTTTCACCACTGTCGAACAAGTGTATCTTCCAATAGAAATTGGGAAGGATACAACAGCCTTATGTTTACTTTGTTGGAATTTATGGAAATCCAATAGTTGCCTAACCAATTCCATCAATATCAGTTTATCCCCTGGATATCGAGGCAGATGAAAGGATCCCCAAGTACATGACTACCCGAAGATATGTGAACTTCTTGAATTGTAAGAAGACACATCCCCATTTGGAAACTTCAGCCCAGGCCTCATCTGAGACTCTTGTCTTCCTCAATTTAGGGTTTAGCCTGTAGATGTTTTCATAAAAGAAGGCATCATTCACCCTTCTGAATTGGTCTTGGGATCCCTTTCTTGTCAGTTGAGGGAAGTATTGATACACATGGTTCCCGTCCTGCTTCCCTTGGTATCCAACCCAGGATAGTTCCTCATCCCGGCCGCTGCATATGTGACATATGAAGACATATAAAATTTCCCTATGGACAAGACTGTTGTCATTTGGGAATCTATCTCATTACTAATGAGAGTGCCCCAGTCAATCCCTTGTTGATTCTTCTTGATGGTGATCATGAATTGATACATCCACCCTTGGAACACATTTGATTCGGGTAAACCGAAAACCCGACTCAACAAAGTGATGATGTCATTGATCTCCTGGATGAAATCACTCCTGGGGATAAGTCTTGGGAATCTGGAGATAGCCAGTTTGGCCTTGATCAGGAACTTCTTATTTACATGCTTGATACAATCTTCCTGATTGTTATCCCAGGCTTTCTGAGCTGACTTGACATCCAACTCTCCATATTCTTCAAAATTTGGTAGTTTGAGGAGGTCATCAAAGTAACCTCCATCCAATTTGATCACTACTTCTCCTACCTGATTTCTCACAGAACGAGAAACAGAGTCATAACTGGAAGCGCAGGATAAGATGAATTCAGGGCACTGAGCGGACATGGGAAAACCCACTGCAAGAGGTAAGCCACTATCGGCTATCGATTTCATCCATGGAGTTTGGGAGGAACTCCTTACCCTACTCCAGAAATCTTCAATATCTATATTCCCGAGCTCTGTATCTCGGATGTCATAATTGCAATCGATATATGATGGAGACTCCACCTTTCTGAACTTGTATTTCATCCTTCCTGATTTCTCAGTCTTTTCTTGCGATGGACCAGGGTCCGACATGAAGGATGTCAAAGGAAGAGAGTTTCGAGATCAGGAGATGTTGCACACTGTGAAAATCCCGACCTACTGGAGATGTCGGAAGAACGGAAGAGTCCGACACACTGAGGAGGGTGTCGGGAATCCAGAAAACCCGATGCGCTGAGGATGTCGAAACTTTTGAAAGCCCGACACTTTTGCAAATGTCGGAATCTTGAGAAAGCCCGACACTTTTGCAGATGTCGGAATCTTGAGAAAACCCGACACTTCGAATCTTCTGATATACTTCGGGTCTTTAATACTGCACAACGCACCCTTCAAAACCCGAGAAGAGGGAACAGGGTTTTTGTTGGATTTAAAACATGCAAGTTCTTTCTTTACCATTCATATACCAAACACATTTTAATTCCAACAACAAAATTCAGGGAAAAATCACAAAGTGGTAATTCCAAAGAAATAAACCCTAAAACATAAACCCTGTTTGGAAAACAACCCCAAAAGGAAAAAGAATAAAAACCCCACAAACCTGGTAAGGGAATGGGAAGAATTCCATACATAATCAATCCATAAAAACCAAGAACAAAGAATGGAGAGAGAAATACCTTCAACCAGAGCGAGAAAAGATCGAAAACGGGTGATTCAATCGGGCACAGGTGAGTTTCGGGTTTCGAGGTTGGAGAAGCATGCGCGAAAATCCACGAGTTAAAAATACGTCTAGTAAAAATGACGTGGAAATCCACATATTTATAAGAAAATTTGCAATTAATACACTTCAGCTTGGCACGTGCCAACTCACCCGACAACTCGGCATTAACGCCATGTCAGCATGCTCGGGAGGTCCGAAAACCCACCACAAAGGTGTGTAAAGCAATTCAGGTTTCGGTCACGGAAACAATCGACACAAAGCATGAGATGTTTAGATGCTTCAAAGTTCCGAAAACCCGACACAAAGGACTAAATCGGACTTCGGGTATCGGAAGACAGGCGACACAAAACATGTTTTGGATAAGGCATGTTCCGATGCGCCGAAGGCCCGAAAACCCGACTCGACTTACTTGAAGCGGGTTTCGGGTTTCGGGAACACAAGACATAAAACATTCAAAACACATGTTGACCTGTCGGTGAAACCCGAAAACCCGATTTTCTCTCATAAGGGCAATTTTGCAAAACCAGCTTTAAAAATTTCGTAGGGGTTATCTGATAGTTTTGGCGTAAACTCAAAACTGAGATAACAAGAGGCTGTGAAATTCTAATGTCCAACATTTCATGATATTACAAGATGTTTTTCCCAGGTATAGATAGTAATGTAAGGTCATCATAAGTAAAGAGTATTGTTAGTGCAAAATCACAGCACCCCTGGATGCAGATCAGGTTTCTAGGTTGATTACTTTGGCATCCAGTGTGATTGCATAACATTGAATCCTTTCTCCAAGTGTGGGACTTGAAAAATGAGAAAGGATTCTCCAGAGAAGGTTGGTTCCTATTCCTCTGTTCAGATGCACACGAAATATGCAGAGGGTTTTCTCAAAACCTAATCTAATCTGCCAAGGAGACAAGGTAAGAAGATGCATAAAATAAATCTAAGCTAATAGAGGTGATGCACCGAGGAATGAAGAACATCTATTTTGCCAGTAAACACAGACCATTTGAATGTGATATAAGATCATGCACAGATGACAAAACCTGCAGTGAAAGACCAGGAGGATGTAAAAATGAACACAGAGAGGGCTGAGAATCATCCACAGACATGCATTACTTGCTCCCAAGATTGATACAATACACTACAGAATGCCACAAGGCAGAATAGTATTACAGTTCAAATGAGAGGTTTGAACTCCACAAATTCGCCTGAGGAGAAGAAGGGAGAGGCAAAACAGAAAAATGTTCGACCTTGAAAAGAAGCTCCTCTTTACAATATATAGAAAGAATAAGAGAGGAAAGAGAGAAGGGAAAGCCAAATCTACCCCAACCACCCCCAGGTTGCATTCAATTCATCTCATCATGGCAGAAGCGGCGGATCCTGGCAAAATGGCGGGCTGCCTAACAGAAGCGGCGAACTGTCTGCTGCATTAAAGTTGTTTGTTGAAGCATTACTTCTGCTTGTTATTTCGTGCCAGAGGTGTTTCTTGATTTTCTCTCTCAAAATGAACCAAAATGCAAGATTGACCTTAGAATCATGTAGAGAATCTCACAAGCTTTCCGTTGATATAAGGAACGTGCCAATCCGAGCTCTGGATCGAAAGTTATGGCGATCTGAAGATTTAGGGAAAAAACGGGCCAAAACGTGTTTTGAAAACTTTTCCCACGCTTTGCCACCTGGACGACACGTGGCAGGCTCTGATTTGCTGAGAAACTCTCTCTCCTCCACCTCTCGGTGAGCTTTCTTTTGAAATTTCCTTGTGGGCCCTAGCTGGGACACGTGGCACTATCCCATTGGTTCGGGCCAGTGCTCGAAACTTCACCCTTTGACTTTTTGACTTTTTCTCCTTGTGACACGTGTCATGATCTGGTTGGTTCTCGGCCCTTTCGGTGATCCACATCCCACGCATCCCTATGTCCCATTTTTCCTTGTGCTCCTTGTGCTGATTTCAGCCGAACCAGGCCATGTTCATGTCCTCGCGCCCGATGTGTCCCAATTGCCTCTCCGATTGTTTGTTTCCATTTCACCGGCCTTGGCCGGTTCGCGCCTTTTTGTCCCACCTGTCCCACTTTGTTTCGGATGAAGTTCCTCATTTTGCCCGATCCGGCCGGTTCGCGTATCTTTGTCCCGAGATGTCCCAAAGCGCTTAGTGCGAAAGTTTTCCTTTTCGGCCGATCCGGCTTTCCGCGTCCGTCGTCGCGTCCATTTGTCCCACTTGTCCCGATTCTTTATTTGGGCTGCCTCGAGAGCTTTTCACCGATTCGTGCCTTGACATCCCAGATGTCCCAATTGCTCCTAGGACTAGGACTTAGTCGATTTTCACAATTTTTTCTCGGATCAACCTACTTGCCTTCTCAACTTTTTTTTTCTACATTTTCTCGAGCTTGCTCTTTTCATCTGACAGAGAGTTAGAAAATTTCTGAAGGGACCCTAAAACCTGATTTTTGCTCAAATCAATCAATTTTCTTGGGATTTGAATATTCGACGCATGTTATCAAAATTACCCCGGGGTGAATTTTGGATAACAATTTGCGACTCAATGGGTCACACCGCTGCTAGGTAGAAGATCGGTGGCCTTTTAGCGATCCATTAGGCATGGAGTTATAAGCAATAACTCAAACGAGCCCGATATCATCGCAACTTCTTCTCCAAAGAACACTCGAATCTAGTAAAAACAACCCGAGAGCAAGAAACTCATGCCAAGCATTAGGGAAACTGAAACCTAACTACAACAGGACAATGTGCACAAGCACTTGGAGGAATGAAAATCTAATTAATATTTACAAGGTAGTGAACTTCCCTCTAGAGGCAACGCTTGAGATAGATTCCATTGACTGGAATCTGCAGTTCTTCACCATCCAATGAGGCCAATTGGAAAGCATTGCTGCTCTTGCGCTTCGTGACCATGTATGGGCCACTCCAAATGGCATCAAATTTGAAATGCCTTCCTGGTTTTGCCCGATCTGCATCCCATTTCAACACTAGATCTCCAACTTGAAAAGATCTATCCTTGGCCTTTCTGTCAAAGGTCTTCTTGATCAAAGCTTGATCCTTTTCCATTGCTTGGGATGCCTGATTTCTGATCTCTTGCAGCTCCATCAGCTCTGCATATCTCACCTCCATAGGCTCAAATTCAAGCAACTCCAGCTGCTTCATGAGTTCCAATGTTGGCAACTCAAGTGACATGGGCAAGATTGCCTCTCTTCCATAGACAAGCTTAAATGGAGAATTACCTGTGGATCTTTTGGGAGTGATCCTATCAGCCCATAAGGCTGATTTCAGTTTGGTATGCCAAGCCCTCTGATTCTCATCAAGAGTCCTCCTAATGATCCTCAGCAAGTTCTTGTTTGTAGACTCGGCCTGGCCATTACCTTGAGGGTAATAGTTTGATGAAGTGCTTAGGTAGATCCCGTTCTTGACAGCCCACTCAGTCACCTTAGATCCAATGAATGCCAATGCATTATCAGAGATTATTGTAGTAGGTACGCAAAATCTGGTAGTTATCCCCTCGTAAAAGTCCAAGATGCTAGACTCATTCACCTCTTTGAGTGCTATTGCTTCTGTCCATCTGGTGAAGTAGCCCGTGGCTGTCAAAATCCATTTGTGCCCTTGGCTTGAATTGGGATTGATGGCTCCAATGAAGTCTAAACCCCATTGCATAAATGGCTGGTCAACTGAGATTAGGTGTAATGGAAGGGCAGCGAGTCTCTCTTTTCCTGTGAAGAATGCACAATGCTTACATCTCTTGATCCATGCATAGCAATCACTAAAGATTTTAGGCCAATAATAACCATCCTTCATGATTTTTAGAGCTGTCACTCTTGGTGCAAAATGGCCACCAGCTGGTCCATCATGAAACTCTTTTAATACCCTTTGGATCTGACCTATGTTAATGCATCTCAGCAGCACTCCATTCACATCCTTCTTGAACAAAACTCCATCAATGATGGTATATGGAACAGCCTGCAACCTGAAGTATCTTCTCTTCACTTTGCTCATTTCTGGAGGGCATAGGCCTGTTTGTAGGAAGTGCATGATGCCTTGGGTCCAGCAAGGAGTTGGGGCAGCATTGTCTTCTTCTTGCCTGCCACTCGGCTCATGGCTGTCTTGAACTGTCAAAACAGCCTCTTCTTCGTTGCATACTTCTTTTTGCTTCCCCAAAACCAGCTGCTCACACAATCCTTTCCCTCTTACCAGCTTGGTGATCTTGATCTCAATGTCATATTCCATGACACGGGTGATCCAACCTGCCCTTTTCTCATTCAAATCCTTGTTGAGGAGGAAGTCCTTAACCCCAGCATGTGAGACCAATAACTGGACCTTGTTGTTTGAGACTAAATGCTTGAATTTCTTCAAGCTTCTGATTACTGCAAGCACATGTTTTTCAATAAAAGAGTACCTCACTTCACAGTCATCTAGGCTCTAGCTGAAGAAGGTAATCAGTTGTTCATCATTATCTTTGTTCTGCTGTACCAGAATGGCAGAAATAGTGTCATCACCTCCAAATGCATAGAGGATGAAATCCTTGGAAAAGTCTGTGTTGATGAGAGTGGGTGCCTGGGAGATGGCTTCTTTGATTGCTTCAAAACTCTCCTTGCCTTCTGCCATCCATTTGAAAGCCATGCTTTTTCTTAACATTTTGGTGATGGGCTTGATAAGGGCTGCAAAATCTGGAACAAACCTCCAAACAAAGTTTATCCTTCCCAGGAAACTCTGAAGGGCTTTCTTGTGGCTTGGCAATGGTAGAGTTCTTATGGCTTCAACCCTCTCTGGATCAATTGCTAATCCTTCCTTAGAGACAATATGGCCAAGGAGCTTCCCTTCGTGTGCAAGAAAGATGCACTTCTTAGGATTCAAAGACACTCCAAATTTTCTACACCTCTGAAACACTTGCCTGAGGTGAAAGAGATGGTCTGCAGCATTCTTTGAGAAGACAGTAATATCATCTAGGTATATCAGCACTATCTTGTTGATCAAGCCTTTGAATGCCATATCCATAGCTCGCTGGAATGTTGCTCCGGCGTTCGACAGTCCAAATGGCATCTTCTTGTAAGCATATGTGCCCCATTTGGTTGTGAAGGCTGTCTTGAACTGGTCTTCCTCCTTCACCATAATCTGATTGAAGCCTGAGTAACCATCAAGTAGTGAAAACCTTTCTGAACCAGCTACGACCTGCAATATTTGCTCCATGGAAGGGAGTGGATAATGGTCCTTGAGAGAGGCTCTATTCAAATCTCTGAAGTCAACACACAGCCTGATCTCTCCACTCTTCTTTCTGACTGGAACTAAGTTGGCAACCCAACTAGAATGCTTGATTGGGAATATGATTCTTGACTCAATCAGCTTGTCCAATTCTTTCCTCATGAGAGGCTCCATGTGTGGATTGACTGGTCTCTGTTTCACCCGACAGGCTTAGTATTTGGATCCAATTCGATGGTATGCTGAGCTAAGTTGGGATTGAAACCTTTCAAGTCTTCATAGCTCCAAGCAAACACGTCAGGGAATTCTTGACATAGCTATATGAACTCACACCTTTCTTGCTCAGTTGTCATCTTTCCAATTTGCAATGGCTTGTTCTCTTCTACCAAGATGGATACCGAATCTTCTCTCTTGACCTGAATGTTTGCTTTCTCCTTTCTAAACTGATCATTGGGGTTGAAAATGGACTCCAAAGTGATAAGTCCCTTGGGCAGCTTGTCAGTTCTCAGCTGTATCACCTGGTCACCATATTGCTGTTCCAACTTTTCTTGATTCTTAGCTGAGAACTCAGCTTCTTCTTGCAAGAAATGGATGATTTGCTGGTCATTCTCAAATACTTTCCAACTGACATCATTATCCGGCACTAAAGGCCTCACAATCACGTGGATGTTTGGCTATACCTTGTCTTGTTGAATGTTTTCTACAATGTCAAAGGCTGCCCCTACTGCTGCAAGCCTGTCAGCAGCTTGATTCTCTTTCCTAGGGATGGCTTTGATGCCGAAACCCTCAAAATCTTCCATGAGGTCCCACACTCTGTTCTTGTAGCATCTGAGTAGATCATTTTTGGCAGCATGCTGTCCCTTGACCTGATTTACAATCAATTCACTGTCCCCAAAAACTTGCAAGTTCTTTGTTTTTCTCTTGATTGCCCAATGCATCCCTTGCACCAAGGCTTCATATTCAGCAGTGTTATTGGAGCATGCAAATTGAAATCTAAAAGCTGAATAATAGTTTACTCCTTGAGGTGAAATAAGCACGGCTCCACCTCCTGCGCCTTGTCTACTCCTTGATCCATCAAAAACAGCTGCCATACCTCATTGTCATCCTTGTGGTTTGGCTTGGTGATGCTAGGAATAGGTTGACTTTCTTCGTGTATACAATAGACTCCTAGCTCAGATTCTTCTATTCCTTGATAAGGATCAAAAGCATGCACCTTGTTTTCCCATTCATCAAGAGTCAAATCTGGGATACTTCCAACCTTAGTGTCAGCTTCATCAGTGCTTGGGTGATCTTCTTGATCAAATGCTGAGCAATTGGTATTAATCTGATTTGGAGTATAGGGCTCAATGTGGAAGTTTGCAATAGGTTCTGACCTAATTGTAGCCTTAGTTCCATACCTCGTTCTGAACAGCATGTGTGACCAATCAGCGGACAAATATCCCCCAATTTTGGCAGTGAAGTCCCTTGATAAACATAGGGCAAAGAGTGGTGGAAGGTCTATGACTGATATATCTTGTAAGACAACAACATTTGGACATGCATGCAAGGTAAGACTCAAATTTCTAATCACTCCAACTGTTGCTATTGCTGTCCCATCCAGCTGCACTACTCCCTTAGATGTTATTTCATACTGGAGCCCTAACTGATCAGCTATCTGTTTAGGCATTACTGAGCTACTTGCCCCGGAATCTATCATGCAATTATGCACTAGCTGATTTCCAATGATTAACGAAACATAAAAGGGGGGAGGCTTCAACATTCTACCTTGTTGTGCTCCATGATTTCCTTCAGGCTGGGCAGCATTTGTGAGTACCTTCTCTTGCATTTGGACCTGCTGATTTGAAGTTGGCCAATCCTTCATGGCAGCTTGCAGCAGATTTCTTTGGCCTGGGATGGATAGGGATTCCCACATAGATATATTGACGTTTGTCTTCTTCATCTGATCAATGATACTGAATGGTGATGAAGGATCTCTCTGTTGTCCTTTGGTTTGCACATTTATTCCTTGTATGTGGGCAGCAACAGCTGGCATTTGAGTTGGCCTAGGGGTTGTTCTTGGCTGCCCTTGTGCATTTGAAACTGGGTTTTGCTTGCCAATCATTTGTGGAGCTGTGGAAGGTTGTGGATTGGCTGGGGCTAATGGCTGTTCTTCACCCAAATTTCTCCTTTTTGACCTTGTGTTGGCTGCAACACCTTGAGAAACTGCCTGATTCATGCCACAGAAATCCTCTGCTTGCCAATTTACCAATGTGGTGTCATTTGGGGCTGATTGCTGTTGGAATGTTTCTTGTTGTTGGCTGTTTTCTTGACTACTCTCACCCTCCACACCAGTAGTTGTTACCATTAAAGCTTGAGTCAAAGCACCATTGTAGCACATGGATTGATTATGAGGTTCATTACATGGAAAACACCAATCATACTCCTGGGCAATGTTGTTTTGTGCTGGTACTAATGCCTTAGAGGCAGATATGGCATTTGGATTATAGGGCTGGAATGGTCTATTGGCAGGAGGCCTTGCTTGATTCTGATTTGCAGCTGGATTGGGTGGCCTTTGAGGCTGATATAGCTGCCTATTAGGTTGAGCTTGAGGCTGATACGAAGGTCTAAAACCTTGAGCTTGCTGTCTCTTGAGTGTGACCAGCTCATTACCTAAATTTTGCAGTTGCTTCATGACTTCTTGAAGCTCATTTGGGGCACTTGGAGATGAAGTGGAAGCTTCATTTGAACTCTGATTTCTAGGAGTGGGAGAAGGAGCTAAGACAGGTGCTTGACTAGTACTTGGGCTCTCTAAACTTGGATATAATGGCATTGGAGGCCTAGGAGCTAGCTTGCCAGCTTGAATCAGACAATTTTCAGCTCTAATGGCAATACTATAAGCAGCAGGGATAGTTGTGCCTCCCATAGATTGAACCAACATAGAAATATCAGAATTTAAAGCTTTAAGGTAATATAGAAAAGCACCTTCTGCTGTTGGCCTGACTGCTACTGGAATTCTATCCCAAGACCTTTGAAATCTGAAGTTGAAGTCAGTTAGCTGCTCATTGGAAGCTCTCTTGATGGTTGTCAGCTGCTCCAAAAGAGACAAGTTGTCTCCCTTCTCTCCAAATTGATCATGAAGTGCAATACACAGCTGATTCCAGTTTGTGATAGAGCCAGCTTCAAGGCTCCTAAACCATTGCAATGCTTTCCCCTTGAATGAAGACGCCAGCAATTTGACAGCTACATCCATTTCATTTATCTCATGGATTACACAGATGTTAGCAATGTCTTTGACATGATCACCAGGAGTGGTATGATTTTCTCCAGTGAAAAATGGAATGTTCTTCAACGCTGCGATTGGAACTGGATTCTGTGCATTGAGGGCAAGTGGGCTGCTGCCAGTGAAATTGACAAAGGGATTTAGTGGTTGCGCCATTCTGATTGGTCGAAGGACTCTTGAATACTGAATGAAAGGCCGAGCAGGTGGAGGAGTTGAGAGAGTTCTGTTTGGTGGAGATGGAGACCTTTGAATCCTTCTTCCTCTTTGCCTTCTTCTTGGAGATAATTGCAGGTATTCAAACAACACTTCTTCTTCTCCAACTCTTGACCTTGTGATTCTTCTCATAAGCTCTCAGGCCTGCACTACTGAAACCAGTTGATTCTTCCTTTTGGAGTCACCAGATATGCGAATAATAGCTCTTTTCAAGCAAGAAAATTGCAGCAGATGCATATCAACTTTGCTGCAATAAAAATGAGACCTCTAGGTCCCACCAGTGTGCCAAAACTGTTAGTGCAAAATCACAGCACCCCTGGATGCAGATTAGGTTTCTAGGTTGATTACTTTGGCATCCAGTGTGATTGCATAACATTGAATCCTTTCTCCAAGTGTGGGACTTGAATAATGAGAAAGGATTCTCCAGAGAAGGCTGGTTCCTATTCCTCTGTTTATATGCACACGAAATATGTAGAGGGTTTTCTCAAAACCTAATCTAATCTGCCAAGGAGACAAGGTAAGAAGATGCATAAAATAAATCTAAGCTAATAGAGGTGATGCACCGAGGAATGAAGAACATCTATTTTTCCACTAAACACAGACCATTTGAATGTGATATAAGATCATGCACAGATGACAAAAACTGCAGTGAAAAACTAGGAGGATGCAAAAACGAACACAGAGAGGGCTGAGAATCATCCACAGACATGCATTACTTGCTCCCAAGATTGATACAATACACTACTGAGAATGCCACATGCGGCGAATAGTATTACAGTTCAAATGAGAGGTTCGAACTCCACAAATTCGCCTGAGGAGAAGAAGGGAGAGGCAAAATAGAAAAATGTTCGACCTTGAAAAGAAGCTCCTCCTTACAATATATAGAAAGAATAAGAGAGGAAAGAGAGAAGGGAAAGCCAAATCTACCCCAACCACCCCCAGGTTGCATTCAATTCATCTCATCATGGCAGAAGCGGCGGATCCTGGCAAAATGACGGCTGCCAATGTGAACGAAACGTGGCCGTCATCTGCTGCATTAAAGTTGTTTGTTGAAGCATTACTTCTACTTGTTATTTCGTGCCAGAGGTGTTTCTTTATTTTCTCTCTCCAAAATGAACCAAAATGCAAGATTGACCTTAGAATCATGTAGAGAATCTCACAAGCTTTCCGTTGATATAAGGAACGTGCCAATCCGAGCTCTGGATCGAAAGTTATGGCGATCTGAAGATTTAGGGCAAAAACGGGTGAAAACATGTTTTGAAAACTTTTCCCACGCTTTGCCACCTGGATGACACGTGGTAGGCTCTGATTTGCTGAGAAACTCTCTCTCCTCCACCTCTCGGTGAGCTTTCTTTTGAAATTTCCTTGTGGGCCCTAGCTGGGACACGTGGCACTATCCCATTGGTTCGGGCCAGTGCTCGAAACTTCACCCTTTGACTTTTTGACTTTTTCTCCTTGTGACACGTGTCATGATCTGGTTGGTTCTCGGCCCTTTCGGTGATCCACATCCCACGCATCCCTATGTCCCATTTTTCCTTGTGCTCCTTGTCTTGATTTCGTAGAACCAGTAGGTTCACGTCCTCGCGCCCGAGATGTCCCAATTGCCTCTGGGTGCTGTTTTTTCACACCCGGTTGGCCGTTCGCGCTTTTTGTCCCACCCTGTCCCACTTTGTTTGAGGCCAAGTTCCTCATTTTGGCTGATCCAGATTCGCGTATCTTTGTCCCAGATGTCCCAAAGCAGTTAGTGCGAAAGTTCTCCTTTCCGGCCGATCCGGGCTTTCCGCGTCCGTCGCATCCATTTGTCCCACTTGTCCCAGTTGCTATTTGGGCTGCCTGGAGGCTTTTCAGCCGATCCGTGCCTTGACGTCCCAGATGTCCCAATTGCTCCTAGGACTAGGACTTAGCCGATTTTCACAATTTTTTCTGGATCAACCTACTTGCCTTCTGCAACTTTTTTCCACATTTTCTCAGAGCTTGATCTTTTTAGCTTGGACAGGAGAGTTAGAAAATTTCCTGAAGGGACCCTAGAAACCTTGTTTTTGCTCTGAATCAATCAATTTGCTTGGGATTTTAATATTTTGACGCATGTTATCAAAATTACCACAGGGGTTGAATTTTGGATAACAAGTATGTCTAGAATTCAGATTGAATTTGTAGTAAAGTATCGATGTATCATGGGTATTGATTGAAACAAGATTATGTGTGCATTAAATGGTATCTCAAGGTCTCACGGTGATTATTTGACATGTTGTGAAGTGTCTTGCATTACTAAGTCTTAGTTATAGGTGTTAGTACCTTGAGTTAGTGGCTTAGGGTCTATTGGAAGTTTGAAATGTGTTTAAGTCCCTTAACTAACAATTATATGGATTTTCAAGTGTGTGTACACTCAAAGGGATTTCCTATATTTTCCATGTTGTTTTTGATCTATAAAATAAGGTTGTAACAATTAGAAGGTTAGTGTTCTAATCTTTAAAATGGTATTAGAGTCTAAATGTGATTTTGATCTATTATGCTTCAATCCCAAATCCATGAATGCTATGAAATGAAGTCAAGGGAAATATTTTTGTTCTTAAAAAATGGTACTCAAGATGATACATAGTTTATAGAGGTTGTGCTAGCTACAAGGTCTATAAAAAGTTTGTTAACATGAAATGAATGAAAAATTATGCATTCTAGGTATATGAAAGCACAAAGGGAGTTATATGAGTCTGGTACTATTTGATCATGAAATGGCTAATGTTCGGGAGTTTTGGCCTTAAAAGTTTAATGTCTGCAATAGGTAACTTATGAATGAATTATGTTCCTAAACATCATATCAACACCTTTAAAGGTTGATACCCTTGTTTTTATGCTATGAATCTGTATTGATATCAAGATGTTAAAATATGCTCTGAGTATATGAAGGTTTAGCTTGAATGTAATGTCTTAGGTTTATTTTGAGATAATGCATTGCATGAAGGAGTTAAATCTATGCAAGGTCTTATCGTCCAAGATCTGTCCAAGTATGTAAAAGGAGTATGAGAAAGGTATCATAATGGTGTGCCTATTGATCCTTGATCCATGCATCAAAAGTGGTCTATGTCTAAGGTCAAGAGCAAACAAGTCTAGTCTTTACTAGGAAAATTAGGTATAGTGTGTCTTAAGGTTGAACAAATTCAGGTCATGAATTAATGGGATCCTAATGGAAAGTTGATGATAGTATATGAAGAAGTGTAAGGAGTATATGGTGGATCCTAAAATGCTAAAGGTTTGAGAAAGTAAATTTTATGTTAAAATATGTATAAGACTAATTAGTTAGATCACGAGAAGCCTCACATACTTTTGACAGGTGTTAGATGATAGTTATTCAAGGGTTTGCAAGGAAGAAGTAAGTCTAAAACAAAGAAAGTATGGGTATATGAGAAAGTCTGTAAACATTAAATAGATCAGGTCTTCAAACATTCTTGATTGTGAAAGACAAGAGGCATGGCATATATTAGGACTGAAATCGGGAGGTAAATCACCAAGGTAGATAAACAAGAGTATGACATGAAGGAAATATGTAATTACTTGGTTTAGAAGGCATTCCTCAAGTTGACATACATGAATACATGACTATATATGGATATCAATAACTAGAGAACCAAAATATGATTTCAACATATTTTGCAAGGTTATACTAATAAAGAATGAAGTCTTTGAATCTTGACAGATATCAATAAAATTCATGTAGAATGTTTTAGCCAAAGTATGATTTTGAGTTCCATTTCTTAAATTTTCTAGTGTTACAAGAGTATGAATGTAATTTCTGATTTGTAGATGAAGAATCTATGGTTCTAGTAGGATTTCTTAGGTTAAAAGGGAGCTTGTGTACTCTCAATCCCAAGAAGGTGAAGTTAAGTGTGTTACAGGGGTTACATAGTTTTTTCACTTGAATTTTGAGAAAATTATGTCTTTTCAAGGTATAATGAACTATGAAGTTATGAAACAATAATAGTACATATCATTAAAGGTCTTACGGAGATAGGGGGATCTTGTTTTGAACCAATAAGTGATTATAAGATATCATGAATAGTAAAATGGTAGAGTTGAAGGATGATTTCTTGGATTGTTTCAAGAAGAGTTAGTTACATGACTCAAACAAGTGTAATAGCACATAAAGAAATTTTAAATCATTGAAAAATTATTTCAGGATAGTGATGAAGTGCTTGAGTATCTCGAATCCTTTTATGAGAGGTAAGTACTCATGTTTTTGTATTTTTAGTTAGATGAGGATAATATGAACCCAGTGGGAGATATAAGGAGTTGATCCATGATTTATGTGAGCTCTTAGAGCAAGATTAAGTTTTGCCAAGATGCCTTGAAGATGTGGTTTAGGGACAATGGTCCTAAAGGAGGTTTTGCAAGCATTAGAGGAAAATTTTGTTATTTGTCACATGATAAAGTCTTGGATGGTGTTGGATGATAGATATAAAGAAAAATATGAGGATATCAGTTCAGGGGATCTATATGAAAGCTCACATTCAGGTCCATCGATCAGTTTGTTGTTGTTGAGGTTAGAAAAGAGAAAGTACATTCCAAGGGGGGTCATTTGAGAAAGTAAGGAATTGTTTTATTGTTTATTGACTTGTTTTTATCCTTTTTAATAAATGTAAAAGGGGAAATTTGCATCAAAAAAATGAAAATGAGGTCATATAGGTGTCTTTTTTCTAATGGTTTCCATAAATGTTTTTAAAGGTGGTTTTCATCAATGAAAAAGGGGAGATTGTTGGCCATTGTGTTTTTTTTTTTCATTAATGTTAAATAAATTGATGGAAAAGGGTGTTATGACATCATATGAATCTCCATGATGTGTTAGTCAAAGGTCAAACATGAAGTTTGATTGGTAGTGTCATGTTTGGTGAAGTTCTATAGTGTTCTGGAGCATGGTTCAATGTGCATGGTCATAGTATGAGTCCTCTTAAGTTGTTTAAATTTTTCAATAGGTCATACATGGTTCTATAGGAGTGTTATAGATGTTCCTAAGTATGTAAAAGGAAATCAATTCCAGTTCATGTGATGTCATGGGTTGTAGTAGGCATTCTAGGCCTATTCCAGTCCTAAAGCATGTGGTCTGGTTTGGTGACTTGAGAAATGGAGAAAGGTAATCATGGTGAATCATGTTAGCAACATCATGAAAATTTATATGACATGTATGATGAAAATTAGGTCAGTTATAAGAGGCTTTGTGGTGTTTCATGGTCCTTAGGAAGCAATAAGGTGAAGACAAAGCATGATAACACTAAAAATTCATTGTGACTAGAGTATTTTAGACATATTTGAGATCTATGGTGAGTATGGATAGTTATAGGATGTTTTCATGATGCTCCCAGAAAATTTTTAGGTCAAATTAAATAATATTTTGCAATATACATCATTTTTGGTAAAACCAAGTTTTCTAGAGTGTGTTTACTGTGCTAAAAATGGACCTTATGATGCTCATGAATTGTGTGATTTTCATGGGAAAAAAAGGTTTTAGAGGATTATTTTCATTAAGCTAAGAATATTTTGAAAAAATAAAGAGGTGGTTTAATTGTCAAGTTTTTTATGAATGATCGGTAAGAAGATAAGTTGCTTTGAAATCCTATCTAAACTCTAGTTCAAAAGTGAGTTGGAGGAAATTTCTTGAACAAGTATAGTTTTTATTAGTTTTTCTAATGTGATTATTAGATGTTTTAGAGGACTCTTATTTATTTCTATAAATGTATAATAGATCTTGTGACCATATGTGGGCCCCACTCGAGATAGGCTTTTTTATGAAGGGTTTTAGTTTGTCGAAAAGTTTTCCATTGAAGGTATTAAATAAATCAACATTAAATAGATATTGGGAGTTGTAATAGATTTCCATGATAGTTTTAGGTCATGGTTGAGGACCTAAAAGGGAATTTTGAGTAGTTTCAGATATTGACATGGTTGAAGGCCTTCCAACTATATTTTTAAGAAAATGCAATATGTTTTAGAAAGTATATTAAAAGATATTTCCAATGATATATGGTTTGTCTCTTGATGAGGTGTTTTGATAGGTGAACAAGATTATTTTATGAAGATAAAGATTGAATTTTTCAAGAAATAATTTATTTAGCCATGAAGATTGATGTAGAGGTATCATGTTTTGGATTATATGATGTTTGATATTTTTATCCCATTTCATCCCCTTGTGAAATGGAACAACGAGCATCTTGCATTATTACAATAAAAAGATTCACTTATGGAGAAATGGAAAATCTAGAGATTCATCAAAAGACTCCCCTTGCATCCCCAAATTACTGCAATATTCCTAAGGAATCTTGTAAAATTGTCTAGGGAAATCTAAGTTCCTAAAAATCCTTCGAGCTCTTGGAATATCTCATCGAGCTAGTTAATGATCAAGTTGCTAGTTTTGAGGCCCAGCTAGATAAGTTACATCAAACCATGATGATGAAAGGAGAGCTCGTGTAAACACCGAGCTAATTGTGCATAAAGAAATCAATGAGTGGTCCCCAACTCTTAGGATGGATAATCAATTTTTTTGAGTCCACGAATCGAGCTTGGAATTAGAGTAGAAGAGCTGTAGAGAAACAAAGGTATCTCGATGGAGCTCAACATGACATGAGTAGGTGAATCCTCATACCAAAATTTGAGCTAATTATGTGGCCTACCAGGTAAAGTTCATAGCCCTTTTTGAGCTAGTAAAGAGTGGCTTATCCAATTCCATCAATTTGAGCCTTTTAGAGATGATTGAGTTGTTTAATGTTTAAAGAATGCCACTGTGAGAGAAAGCCAAGTCACCTTCAAACACACAAAGTTGAGGAAAGTTCCCAATCCATCAAGCTATTTGAAACATCAGATGAGTCAGAGCTCAATCCGAGCTATTACATTTGGAGGATGTTTAGCTATGACTCGATGGGATCAAGCTTCACAGAGTCACAATCGGGCCAACAAGGAAAATGTTTTAAACAAGTTACAGAAGCCTATCCACACACATGTTCCATTTGGTTTGAAGAGGTGATTTCTTGAGAAACACCAAGGGCCAAGTCATCTTAAGGGTCACAGAGGTAAGTGGAAAAGGTAATCAATGAGCCCATGATTTGAATAGCCCATCGAGTCCATTGTGGGAAAATAGGGAAAAGGAGGATGCCACATGGAAACATGACACAACACTAGGAGGTTGAGTGAGGAGAAATCCCCAATGATGTGAGGAAGCTCCACATGGAGTAGGGACTATATAAATTGTTGAGATTTGTGGGACCCGGTATGACATGAAGTAGCTTGCCGCATGTGTGTCAATTTGGTGAGGTGGCCCGGTGGGAAGGAAACCGAGTTGATGGGTGTCACAGTGGTTTTGAATGGTGTCCAACATGGACACTCTACAGCTAGTGGAGATTAAATAAGTTTGACATGTAGAGTACGTGATGGTTGTGTATTGAATGGAGGTTGGTGTCAGTCAGCGAGTTAGAAACCAAAGAGGATCTCGTCATCTAAAGTATGACTCGGATTTGGAGAGAGGTTATTCGGTATATGGAAGGGTAAATGTTGGGACCCTAGAATATTGACTAAGTATATAAGGCCCATAGGTGTGAAAGGAAAAAGTGCACAAGGTAGGGTTTAAGAGAAGGGTTTAAGAAAACCCATGGCACACGCGAGATAGAACTAAGGGTGCAGGACTTAGTCAAATTGGATGTTTGGGGTAGAACACATGAAAATCATGGCCCAATGCGCATGGATAAGGTGTCGGCATGGTAACAAGTTGGCACAGGAAGGAGCGAGGTTTATGGTAGAAGCTTCTAGAAGCACATCATGGTATAAAGTGGAAATCTCAAGCCTGGAGGAGCATGCTTGCATGGAGGACCACATTTAAAAATTTAGCATCAGATCTGAGGGTGCTGGAGGATGAGTTGGAAGTATAGAAAGGCCATAAATACAAGCACATGTAGAGTAAAAAAAGAGGAGAGAGGAAGAGAGAACTAAAGAATGTGTGGAGCTCTGTAGAAATACTGCAAGAACTTCTGTTAGTGGGTAATTGCATTTGGGAAAGGATGTATTGGGTAAGGGGATTGTAATTTTTCTTTTTGGTAGCATAGTTACATTAGTCTAGTTGTAATGCATGATTGTGGTCTACTTCTCTGTGACATTTTGTAAATGGCTCCATGGATGTAATGAGGTTACCAGTTTATATATATATATATATATATATATATATATATATATATATATATATGAATATCAATGATTCTGATGCATACATCTTTTTCATAGGTTCTCTTTCATTTTATGCTAAGTATGGATTCTTGTATACTTCTTTTTGTTATGGTACAAGTTATATAATCTATTAAGTACTCTGTCTGGAATAACTACAAGGATCTAGAGGCCGTTCTAAGCTCTATGGTTCTTGTATGTCTTAAATCCTTTTGAAATCTCTTAAACACAAATCATAGATGATGTTTCCCACTAAAATCACATAAAAGAGAGACTCGGTACCTACATGTGCCTCGGGTGAGTTCCCAGCATCCATTGGGTGATAGGTGGTGCATATGGGGTTCTTTTCTTTTGTGATAGGGGTAAAAATGAATACATCTTGGTTCTGTTTCCAGGACATCTTTTCAAAGTTATAGTGGGAAATAACATTCATCATGATCTGTGTAATGAGAAATGACAAAGCGGTTAACATTGGAAATTTTTGAATCATGGTTCAAAAGCATGGAAGATGAATTTGCTAAGAGAATTAGCATTGGACTTGAGTTTTATGCATGTAGATGGGTAGAAGAGAACTCTACCATGATCTATATGAAATGGGTTTCTCCTGCTTCCCGGTGGGCTGTATGTGAATCGCTCTCAACCTATGCATCTAGATCAAGTTGGCATTATGGATCATGTGTGTGGACCCAAGAAGAATACCGGAGGTGTGGGATGTAGATCGACATGGACCCATCTGTGGATCATTGGTGGAAAGGATTATTGGCTAGCTACACTATGGAGTATGCCATTTCCACATATTCTTGTCTGCAGTGGTTCTGAGTTTGATTTTTGAGGGAGCCCAGAGGATCGTTTCTATGTATTTTACCTCTAGCTATGAAAATATTGATGGTTACCATGAGTTTAGAGGCATTCCCAATGGTTGGCTAAACCATTCTGAGTGTTGGGCGAGGAAGCTAGAGTGGAGGAAGATGGTAGATGTTAGGACAAAGAAGGAAAGGGAGGAGAGACAACTCAAGTATTGTGAAGCACATGAAAGGGAGATTGCTAGATAATGTAAGGTTGTAGGTGTGATGGATGTATGGTAGTAGAGATTATAGGAGGGATTTGAGGTTCATGCGAGCACATGGAACTGGCGGTTTGTGTGACCCCATCTTGGCAAGTGCATAAGAGAGACCCCTTTAGCTTCTGATGAGAGTTCATCATGTGGAGAAAGAATAACCATTGGTGCACATATGATCTCACCTAGTGACCAAACCACAGCACTTAGTTTTCCATATCAGGGGGAAAATATTGCTAGTCTAGTTGGTTACATTGGAGGTGATCGGTCTACACCCAGGAGGTATAATTTCTCGTTCGGGCCTTCTATGACTGCAAACACCAACCCAATGTTTGGAATTTTCAGGTAAGGTATAGACACATAATATTTTGGTCTTGTGTCTGGGAGTGGCGTGGGGTATACTATTGGTAGTGGGGCAATCACACAGATTATAGGTGCACACGGCTCGAGTGGGCGTGAGGACCCTTGCACAACCACTATAGGACACGATAGGTCAGGTGGGTTCGGGAGGAATAGGAGATGGTGGCTCTAGTGGTTTAGGACTTGGTGGAACTATGGGATCTAGTGGTTCGGGACACAGTGGATCGGTGGTGAAGGAAACATAGGAAAAAACCAAGGATCGGCTCGGGAGGATTTGGGCCCTAACCACCCCCATAAGTTTTCTTTGAAATGTCTCTACATTTTCCTAATTATAGAGGTATTGAGGATCTTTATGAAACATGTTCACAAGTGTGAAGCTGCATGGTGTGCAAGCGGTATCACAACCCCGAGAATTGAAGGCTAGTCGATTTATAACCATGTTGCGAAGGTGCACACATAAGCTGGTACAAGAAATATGACCCTCATCAAACGGTGGTGGACTATAATGCTTTAAAGAATGCATTCTTGGCATAATTCCACATTCCGAGAGTTTAAACAAAATAGCATCGAGTGCTTTGAAGGAGATTTAACAAGGAAAGGCGGAGAGTGTGTGGGAGTATGATGTGTGCTTTAAAATGATCTTGTCTAATATGTCATATGATATTCACCCTTCATAGCATGCTCATTGGTTTTTGGAGGATTGATCACCCTTTTTAGAAGGGAATTATCTCATAAAAATTTTACTGAGACCCATGTAAGTCATTGGAATTTTCTCGCGCACCAAGGCTGTTGGTAGTGTTGATATTGGTGTTATCCCGTTCCTAGAGACTCAGTTGTTGCTATGGAAAAGTAGTTGGAAACGTTTTACGCAAACTCAGCCCATGGGACTTATAGTGGTTTATGGTGCATAGATTATGAAGTAGAGGGCATGTTAAGGATAATTTCCCAGGAAGGACGGTTCACGTCGTGGTTGTAGATTGTGAAATTTGTCTTGGGACCATGATACAGTAGATGCCCCTTACTACAATGATACACAATCTGTAAGAATTTGTCTTATTATCGCAATATCTACACCTCTACAACCGACCGAGTGATACTAAGGACTTTAGGCTCATTGATTAGGTTGATGAGGTCATTAATCATGGGGTGTGTCGGACTAGTATTACCGGTAGTTCGGGTGATGATCACCGTTATGAGGAGCGCGTAGATGGAGGCATGTGTGGAAGGGGTTTTTTTGGAGTATTTCGTGGTCATGGTAACTACGGGGCAAGAAGGAATAAGTTCCCGTGAGGAACTGTTTCAATTGTGGGTCTACAAAGCATTACAAACAAGAATGCCCAGACTTGTTGTAGTGCTCATGGTGTAGAAAGAAACATAAGTACGAGGAGTGCCCAGGGTTGTTTGATCACATGAATCAATAGCAAAAAAAAACAAGGGTCTTTATAATGGTCAGTATTAAGAAGGAAGACACACAGTGGATGCCTTGGGTACTATGGGATGCGAGGTTTGGAGCCTATCTTGGTAACAACAAGGGCATAAGTTGTGCATGCTTTAGAGATACCAAGGCAGAAGAACCTGGTTTCAAGGGAGGAAGTATTTCATGGAAAGTACCCAGACCCCGTGCATCAAAAGGAGGTATATCAAGACACCATGGATGTCATTCAAAGTTTACAAGGGGAAATCCAGTGTCTAAAGGAGCAATCCAGGAGGGAGGAATAAGGGAGGAGAGTTCCGGCACCAAAGGATGACCTGGATGAGGTCAAGGAGGTGTGTAAAATGCTAAGGCAAGAGAATAGCATTCCCTTGTTAGGATCATGGTTGAGAGAGAAGGTACCATGCACTAGAGAAGAGTGCAAGAGGTAGGTCTTGCACACAAACCTTCCCCCTCATGACCTTGACTATGATAAAGAGATCAAATTGAATGCAGTTGTAGATGGATGGATCCTTAGTAATATCCTCATTGACATAGGCATAGAGGTTAATGTTCTTACTTTGGATGCATGGCATAAAATGGGAAGACCTGTATTACAACCATATTTCAATGTGTTGTATATGGAAAATAAGATGAAGGCAATGCCCATCGGTGTCTTAAAGGATGCAGCTATCACCATCTAGGGAGATAAGTTTACTGAAGACTTCTAAGTCTTGGAACTGGTTGAGGTAGAAAATTTTCAAGCACTCTTGGGGTGTCCATGGTGTTACAAGAACAATGTGGACCTTCAGTTCAAAAAGGGTACACTAGCTTTCAAAATAAGGAGGAACGCAGTCATTGTACCCATGGCTGATGGGAAGTCGACACCCTATATTGAACCTTTGAATAGGATATATGTGCACTCAATCAGGGACCCAGATATAATACATCCTATCCAGTTTGAGGATTCTCAATCAGAAAGTTGTACCACCAGTCTAGCATGTGATAATTGGGCACATGGAACTTATGAATTGATGGGATGATAGTTGAGAGGGTTGGTGACCAATGTGACAAGGGCATGCACATTTCACTGCCTAGGAGGAAAGGAGATACCTAAGTATTTAGGAGGATCATTCCCTAAGATATTTCTGCGGGAGATGGAAGCTCAGTGGAAGAATAAGAAGGAACAGAGGGGGATATTAAGCTATGTCTTGCTTGGCACAGTGGCATGGTGGTCAGATACCCAATAAGAGATCCTTTTGGAATGGCGTGAGGTAAGAATTACTCTCTTTGTGATTCTCTTGGAGCAACGTGCCCACCAACATCAAGGGCTACCATGGGAAGGAGCCCACCTCTTTCCATATACAAGAGTGTGAAAGGATCTGGAGAGAAGGTGTGGAAGCTTTTCAACCATCCCTCTAGGTTTACAATTTGTATTCTACACTTTGTAGGGTTAGGCGTGTGTATGGTACATTCATTCGAGAGACACACTATCGAGACGAGGGAATTGACAAGAGCTCACGGCTGACCTCATTCAAACATTTGAGTATCAGTACTAAGACTTTAGTTGATAAGGCCTTGCAGGGTATCAAGTGCCTTACCATGGGGGATAGTGCCATGGCGGAGGATAGGCTGTTGGAGTTACTAGGTGGAATAGGTTTGGAGGCACACTTTGAAGAGGAAGTAGAGGAAATAGAAGAGTTCTGACTTGAGCTTGCATGTTTAGAAAAGGAGAAAGGGAAGTTAGTGTATGTGATTGATGAAGAGGAAGTGGAAAGATTGGATGTTAGTCATTCTATAGGGATGCACAAGGTGGTGGATAGTGTTGATACTCACCATGCACCTACCAGAGCCTTAAAGACAAATAAGGTTAACATTGGTTCAGGAGAATAACCTAAGGAATCTATTATTGGAGATTACTAGTCGGAGAAGGAAGTCTCTAAGATTGTTGATCTGTTGCATGAATTTGAGGTTTTATTCCCGCGTGGGTACCATGAGCTCAAAGGTGCTCACCACTCCTTGGGGAGATGAAGATAAATTTGAAGGATGGTGCATGCTTGGTCAGGAAGAGACCCTACCGGATGAATCCCAATTTACGCGTAAAGGTTAAGGAGGAGATAGAAAAAATGATAGCTTCTAGGATCATTGAAGCAGTGGAGGAATTAGAATGGATAAGTCTGATGGTAATCAACATCAAGAAGGATGGGCGATTAGGATCTGCATGGATTATAGGGAGATGAACACAGTTTGTGTCATTGATCCTTTTCCAACCCCCTTCACTGAAGAAATCTTGGAAGGAGTTGCTGGGAGCAAAATCTATTCCTTCACGGATGGATTTTTGGGGTACCACCAAGTCTAGATTACAAAGGAATACGATGAGAAGACAACTTTTTCAACTGAGTGGGAAAGTTTTGCATATACGGTCATGCCCTTTGGGTTGAATAATGCACCTATTGTTTTTTCACACATAGTGGTGTAAGAATTCCAGGACTTCATCCATAAATTTCTTTAGGTCTATTTGGATGATTAGATAGTGTATGGTCTAGTAAAATACCATTGTGACAATTTGAGGTTAATGTTTGAGAGGTGTAGGTAGTTGAGGATATCCCTCAACATTAAGAAGTGTGTATTTGCTACACCCTTTGAGACTTTATTGGGGCCTATCATATGTAAGGAGGGATTGCTGGTAGATCCCGCTAAAGTTCTGATTATTATGGGGTTAGGGGAGCCTACTAGCCCAGAGTGCAATGTGTAGATACCTTGGGCATACGGGTTATTACAAGAAATTCATCAAGGGGTATGCCAAGATCACCACACCTTTAGAGGAGCTTCTCAAACATAAAAGTTCCTTCCATTGGGGAGAGGCACAACAAAGGGCATTTGATACATTAAAGGATAGGCTTGTCACCACACCTATATTACATTTTCCCTCTTGGGACAAGCCCTTCCATGTCCATGTAGATGCCTCAGGAACTGCTATTAGAGCAGTACTTGCACAACCAAGTGAAGGAATTGTTGATCATCCTATGTGTTTTGCAAGCAGGAAGTTGACACCAACAGAGTAGAATTACACCACGACTGAGCGTGAGGCATTTTCAATGATCTACGTGCTTTTCAAGTTCAGATAGTATCTACTGGTAACACCCTTTATATTTTACACCGACCACATGGAATTAAAGTATTTGGTGAACAAGCCCATTCTACAAGGGTGCATATGTCAATGGGTATTGTTATTTCAAGAGTTTGAGTTCACCATAGTAGTGAAGCCTGGGAAGAGCAATTGTGGACTTGATCATCTGTCAAGAATTGATTCAGGGGAGGATGCGCAGAGTATTGAGGAGACAATGCCAGACATGTAACTATTTAGGTTGTGGCATGCACCCTTGGATTTGGAGGAAATTGTGGTATTTTTAAAGGAAGGTGTGGCACTAGAAGGAATGAAGGCATTAGAGAAGAAGTAACTAGCCATACATGTCGTGCCCTACATGTTGATCAGTGGAGACTTGTACAAGTTGGGATGTGATGAGGTGTTGTGCAGGTGTGTATTAGAGCATGAGCGCCTCGCCATCATGGAGGAAGCACATGGAGGAAGTGTGGGTGGAAATTATGTAGGTGATGCCACCGCGCATAAGATATTAATGGTAGGTTTGTGGTGGGAAACCTTGTACAAGGATTGTAAAGACTATTGTAAAGCATGTGACCATTATTAGTGCATTAGCAAGCCTGGAAAGAGAGATGAAATGCCTTTGCACTCTATACCTAGTGTGGAGCCTTTTGATAAGTGGGAAATAGACTTTGTAGGCCCTATTGCACTAGCGGCGCATAAGACTGGGTCACACTATGTCATCAGTTGCATGGATTATCTGACAAGGTGGGCGGAGGTAGCTCCAACTAAAGACTACATAGTAGCCATAGTGGAAAGATTCTTGTGGGAGAAAATTATCATGAGGTATGGATGCCCTTTGAGTTTAACCAATGATATGGGTACACATTTCTTGAATGAGACCATGAGGATCTTATTAGCAGAGTTCATGGTGGCTCATCACAAGACTACACCCTATCACCCACAAGCAAATGGAACCATGGAAGCATTTAACAAAATACTGAGTCATACCCTGACCAAAATTAGTGATGTTGGAATACAATCTTTGGGATGACAAAGAATCAATAGTATTATGGACTTATAGGACAACATATAAAAGGCTAAACAAAACCACACCGTTTCAGTTGGTGTTTAGCATGGAAGCTATTCTACTAGTTGAATTCATGTTACCTTCTCTACGAATAGCGCATGTAGGAGGGTTGGTTGATGAGCAAGCGCTGGAAGAGAGAATTGATAAGTTAATGAAACTAGATGAGAGACGATCACTCGCCAGGTGGAGCCAAACAATAGAGAAAGCAAAGTAGAAGGCTTGGCATGATTTCCACATAAGAAACAAGAAGTTTGAGGTTGGGCAGATGGTCTTACTTTATGATTCTAAATTTCTGTGCCATCCTAGGAAGTTGAAATTCCATTGGTTGGGTCCTTACACAATCTCGTACATCCTTGATTTGGGCTTGTGCTGAATTCTGGCGTTGAATGGGATGAAGTTTCTGGACACTTCAATGGGAGTAGACTGAAGCCCTACTATAAATAAGTCTTCTCGGTGTTTGTAAATAAGGTAGTTTTTCCAGTTAGTTTATAATTTTCCTTTATGCATTTCTTTTCTTGTGTTTCCCTTTCACATTGTTGTTTTTTTTTGTGCCTTGGGTGTCGGTAACCTTATTGCTACTTTTTGAGAATCTGTGAGTGCACAGAGGACCGCACATTGTTTTAGTGTGGGGTAGAGTAATGTAAAGGAGTGCATGGTTAAAGTGTCAAGGTGGTTCATGTTAAAAATCCCAGTTGAATGGCCTTGTTGAAGAGGTGTATGAAAAGAAAATATGGAGAAAGGATGGTTCGTGTCAAGATAAAGCTACTTTTATATCCCACGTACAAAGGAGGAGAAAGTGCATTAAGCAACATGAGGTAGGTGAGATAAAAAATCAGGACATAAGAAGTGCCTTCGGTGCTGGTTATGCGGGTGTAAGAGTCTCTTGTTAGGTTGGATTGGTTGCGCACTAGAAGGTTGGAGGTTTTCCATGCAAGTTGGGGTGCGTGAGTGAAAGTCTTGAAGATGGGATTTGTTTGAAAAAGCGACACTAAATGTAAAAAGTATCTTTGGTAGGTGTAGTAGCACTTAATTCTAAAAAGGTAAAAACTATAAATAAAGGGGTCAAGGAACTTCATTTTCACTTTGCGTATAAGGATAATGAAGCACTTTTACACCTTTGTAAAGTAGGGATTCAAAAAACTGATCCATGTGAAGAAAAATTTGGAGAGATTGAAGCGTGTGTAACCAGTTTGGGTTTGCAAACCAGGAGGAAGGGATTTCACGGGCATATGATATGTTGTGAGAAGGTTTCATCTTGTGAAGGGAGTATTCTAGTTAGGGTTTGAAGAACTAGGGCATGGGTTTAAGTAATTTTCTTCACAAGTTAGAGATCTAAGGTTAGAGAGAGCGGAAGAACAAAGTAACATGGAGTGATTGAAGTGGAAATAAGACCTAGATAATGGAACCCAAGAAAATAGTTAGTACACCCAAGAAGGGCAAGGGAAAGGGCAACGAAAATCGAAAAAAATTGAAGCACACACAAATAAGGAGTGGTATGCAAAAATGAAGTACCTAGATGGAGTGTTGTTAGGGAAGAAGTGGGAGTCCCATCGTAGGGGCATGCATGTAAATGATTATAATCATCAGAAAAGCACAATAAAAAGGAGTTGGTGTTGGAGTTAGTGTGCCCAACAAACAAGAGGACACCAGAGGTTTTCCCATTTATAATGATGACGTGAAGGTCAAGTTGGAGAAGGCAAGGTTATTACAACTCTTTGAGTTTCCCTACTTCAGGAAACTTGAGCGACTTTATCAGTGGTTGATGTCGCATGTGCATGAGGACTATTTCCACTTCGTAGGGTGCAAGATACACATAAATCCTAATCTAATTTCACAATTCATAGGCTTCATTTGTCTAGGAAATGGTTTGGAGGATGATTTGACTGACAAAGAAGTGATTAAGGAAACTATCACCACTTTTGCATGCAAAAAGGGGTCAAGGTATTATGATGTTGTAGACAGCAAGGATCTAGTAATGAAGATGGTTGTGCACACAGTGTCAAAAGTAAATGGCGGAGAGATGCACCTAAGTCAATAAGCCATGGTTTAATGTCGTAGATAGATTTTAGAGGGAAACATATATAACTTGTCCGCATTCATTCATTGGATGAAATTATTAACTACGCAAAAGGAAGGTGATAGGATCCTCTTTGGAAATGTGTTGCTAACCATTATTTTTTTAGAGATCAAGGTATCAGATGCATCAGATAAGTTTATATGGGAGTACCCTGCTAAAGACCCCTCACCTACCAAAAGGTTTGAGAAATATGCTTGTGACACTATGACAATAGTGCACAAGGCATGCTTGGAAAATTGGTATACGTGCTTAAGGAATGCATTTGGGGAAGAATGGAGAATTCTGAACAACTACCAGCATCCACTAGGGGAGAAGTGGAATTTTTGTATACCAACATTTCTATTTGGGTAGATTCAAACTGTCAGATGGGACATGGAGCCCATGGTGCAAGCTCCCCTTTTCCTTCACAGCTCAATACTTCCAAGCGAGAGTAAACAGGTTCAGGGAGTCCAAAAATTTTAAGTTGGACCTTGGTAATCTAGACTAGGACCATAGGGAAATGCATAAAGGGTTGGTGTACCTTAGCAAGCACATGTACGTGGAGCGGTATGTATCGCATGAAGTTCAAATGACAAGGCCCATGACTCTACCCATTACAGAAGGATCCGCGGTGTGTGTGTACATCCACATAAGACCTAAGTTAGAGAAGGGCACATATCTGGAGAATGAGGTATCTATACCTCAGGATCTAGCTGGGAGGAAAATACCCATGCCCAAATAGGAGGAAAAAGAACCAGATTAGAAAATTCCAAGTGTGGTGGAGACATAAGAAATAGGTTCCCCCAGGACAAGCACCAAAACTAGTATGTACGCATGTAAGAAAAAGCCCATAATAAGAGAAAATACTCCAGAGCCAAAAAAAATCCATAAGATAAGGAGTCATCGGAAGAAGAAGAAAAAGATTCAACTACATCGGAATCTCTGGTTAGAAAGAAGCAGAGGGTAGAAGAGGAGACCACCTCGGAAGAAGTTGGAAGTTTAGACAAGTGCATAGGATAAAAGGATGGTAGTGAAGAAGAAGTGGGGAAAAGGACCTAAGAAAGATCAAGGGTCGTCTATCTTGATGTACATGATTAAGAGGAGGAAGGCGAGAGAAGAAGAATAAGGGTTCCTTTTTTATGTGGCACAAGGATGGCGGTAGGAGGAAGCACCGAACATGGGAAAAGATGAGGAGGCTAGCACGCGAAACAAGAGGCTCCAAGCTCCACACGGAGCATACATCTAAGGTGGTAGAAGAAGAGGAAACAAGGGACATTAAGACCCTGGTGGAGGACAAAAAGTGGAATGCGGTGTTGAGCCAGTATTGAATAAGGAGAAGGAGGAGAGTGCAGAAGAGGAATGTGGCAGCACTAGAGGCCCGTTTTAACTATAAGTATACCCAAGGGTATGCGCATGGGAGGAAGGCACATAGAGGGGGAGGCCGGAGATGGGTTATATTGATGACCCCAAGAAAGTGTTTCACATGGTTCCAGAGTACACTTCTAGCGAGAGGAGCTTGTAGGCATGTCATCTTTTGACAAGGAGGTTGCCTATCCATAGACAAGGAAGATGATCTCATGGGAAATTGAGTCCCACCTTGATGAGCTAGAGTTTGAGGTAAGCCACGGGGCAATAATAACATTTTCAAGACCAAGAGAAGATAACCCAATGGTGGATACCCAACATCTCTTGGATGAACAACTGTGCAATGCACTTGGCAAAGTCTCCATTGAGATAGAGGCTAGAATCTTCGGGTGGAATGATAGGGTCAGAGACCTGGAAGAGGAGATAAAGAAGAAAAAGAAGAAGAGCTAAGTACATTTACCAAGGAGATGAGCTAGGAAAATTTAATCAGTGCCTAGTGGTAGTGTGAATTGAAGGATGAAAAGGCCAAGGTGAGTGGTGTGTACAAGAAAGTAGAATCCATCAATGAGGGTATCTTGTTAAAGAATCCAGACCTAGCATTGCCCATGCAGAAGTATGGATCTTCCTTAGGATTCCTGGAGGATTTAACAAGGGTCCTCACCATGGAAAGACAACCACTAGCCTTGGAGTCTATAGAGGAATTGGTCGTGCGCCTAGAGAAGGAAGACATGTTAAACATCGTAGCTCTTGTTGTGGAGTATAGTAAAGTGCTTGCTGATGTAAGGGATGCTTCCTGGACTACTGAGGCCACGTAAAAAAATTACGTGGATAGAGACAAAGTGGCAGGTGCCCTAGTCACCACTCATGAAGCATAACTTGAGGAGTTCTAAGAGAAAAACAAGGGGAATAGGGTGGAAAGAGACAAAATCCTTATCAAGGTTGAGAAGAAATATGAGGCCATTGAAACCTTAAGGGTTTCAATCAAAAACTGTTGAAGGAGCTATATCCACACATTACATGAAGAATGGATGCCTTTGGAGGATATATGTAAGGAATTGGAGAAGATCACTGATACCATGAGTGCAGAAGGAGATGGATTAAAATTTGAGGGGGTGAGTGCTGCAGTTGCGACATTTGTCGAGAGGCGCGGGGCGAAGTCGAGGGCGCGGGGCGAAGTCGATGCAGAACAAGTTGGAGGCCGACTTGCAAAAGGATTTTCCTAGTTTGTTGCATTGATTCTTTCACTCTCCCATTCTTTCATCCCCTTATTCTTTTTCCTAGGCGTAAGCCTATTGTATTCTTTCTCTCACTAAGAGAAGTGTTCCCGTAAGCGAAGAATAGGTGTAGTGTGGGGTGACGTTGGGCCCCTAGAATATTGACTAAGTATAGAAGGTAGTTAGGCACGTAAGGACAAAGCATGCGAGAACGAGGTGTAGTGTGGGGTGACATTGGGCCCCTATAATATTGAATAAGTATAGAAGGCACTTAGGAATGTAAGGACAAAGCACGCAAGGTAGGGTTTAAAAAAGCCATGGCACATGTGGTGTGTGTGAATAGAACCAAGGGTTCGGGACTTGAATTAAATTGGATGTTTGGGGTAGAACACGTGAAAAGAATAGCATGACCCTACATGCATGGATAAGGTGTCGACCTAGCGGCAGTTGGCCCGGGAAGGAGCATTCTGCGGTAGAAGCTTCAGAAGCACATCATGGTATAAAGTGGAAATCTCGAGGCCTAGGGGCATGCTCGGATGGAGGACCACATTTAAACACTTGGCATCAGATCTGAGGGCATTGGAGGATGAGTTATTAGTTCGAAAGGCTATAAATATAAGTTCCTTTAGAGTAAACAAAAGACGAAGAGAGGAGAAGAGAACTAGAGAATGGGTAGAGCTCTGCAAAAATATTGCAAGGAACTCTGTTAGTGGGTAATTACATTTGGGAAAGGATGTATTGGGAAAGGGGATTGTAATTTTTCTTTTTGGTAGCATAGTTACATTAGTCTAGTTGTAATGCATGACTGTGGTCTGCTTCTCTGTGACATTCTGTAAATGGCTCCATGGATGTAATGAGGTTACCAGTTTATATATATATGAATATCAATGATTCTGATGCATACATCTTTTTCATAGGTTCTCTTTCATTTTATGCTAAGTATGGATTCTTATATACTTATTTTTGTTATGGTACAAGTTATATAATCTGTTAAGTACTCTGTCTAGAATAAGCTGCAAGGATCTAGAGGCTATTCTGATCTCTATGGTTTGTGTGTGTCTTAAATCCTTTTTAAATCTCTTAAACACAAATAATAGATGATGTTTCCCACTAAACTCACATAAAGAGAGACTCGGTACTGCGTGTGCCTCGGGTGAGCACCTAGACTCCGGTTTGGGTGATAGGTGGTGCACATCGGGTTCCTTTATTTTGTGATAGGGGTAAAAATGACTATAGTAAAGTATTCAATGACATGTTTTAGGATAATGCAAGTCAACGTCGAGTTTGATAACTAAGGTGAGATATGTGGTGCCCAATGCAAAGGTAGAAACCCGCCACTTAGGGAAATGAAGAGGAGGTTCCAACCTAGTGAGCTATATGCCGAGCTAGCAAGAGTTGGGACATTGGAAACCCAACCCAACCTCTCTCACATTAAAGCATGAAGAAATCAACGAATGGTCCCCTCAATATTAAATGAAAAAATCATTCAAAAGATATGTAGAATGTTGGGAAGAGGAATTATTAAAGTTGTCTTTTCCCAACCAAAGATTAAATACATAGTCCCATGAAGACCAAATTCTTGAGAGATTCAAATTACCCACCTACACTTAGAGGGCCATAACTGGAGCATTTCTTAATGAAATTGCACAAAATTGGTGTCGTTGGAATCGTGGCCTCAATCTCGATGGACAAAAGTTAATAAATTTAGGAATTAATCAAGATTAGAGGGAGTATTTTTATAAAACGAGACCATTTCAAAGAGACAGTTGGAAAGTGGTTAGGAATGTGATCAATTAGTATGGCCATCATTTTATTTACTACAGGTCATAGGATAGAAGGAGGAGTCTTTCATAAGAAAGGTACCATTGATTACATTCATTTATTACATCTTACAGGTGGTTCAAAAATCAATTTTTGGATTAGACTCTTCCCTCTTCCTCATTCTATATATTATAATTTGGGTCTCAACCGGAGGGCGGTGAGTTTTCTACTCTATCTCATTTCTTTTCTATAAAAATAAGGGGCCTAGGGCTCTAGCCTTCTTTCTGGGTTTTGCAATAGAATTTTTTCCTCTTTTCTATTGCAATACTATGCATAAGTTTTAGAGTAATATAATATGCCATGTGGTGCATTTTGTCCATCCTTTACATATATTTGTTGTCTTTGATCGCCTTTATTTTCACATAGAAACTATGCACATCTATAATTTTATTACTATCTTAGAAGTTGTGCTTAAATAGTTTGAAGCAGTGCTCTATGTGATCTTCTCTAGCTTTGTGGTGCATTTTGTCCACCCTTTTCAATGGCTCACCTTTTCTCTATTTCAAGAAGTTGGATTCTTGATTAAAATCATTCTTTTGGTGCATCGCTTCTATTAGTTTTGTGATATGTTTTATTTCTTTGACCCTCATCTCACAACATAGAGAAGATCCAAATTCTTTAAAATCTAGAGGTCTCCTTAGGGTGTACATCCCACTAACCTAAGGTTTCCTATGACTCGACAGTCCATCTCCGTAAGGATAATCATCAATAGTTTTCCTGGCACACCCTGTGGGACAGTTTAAAGACCCTCACTATGTCATTTCATCAAGTTGGTGTGTTCTTGGTGAGATTCAACCTTTGGAGGCACATCCAAAGAAAATTTGGTGACTCTATTTTTACCGAAAAACCCATCCTATGTTTGTAGACCTTTCCTTCCATCCATTTCCATTCATATCTCTTTCCATCCCTCTCATTTTCTTTCATTTTATGAAGTTGTGCAATCATGGATTCATTCCCATAGTGGAATTCACACTTTCAGCAGTACAATTAGCCTCTAATGAGCTTCTCAACTCCTCCAAATCAGCACTATGACCAGATTCAAAACCACTATGCTTACCCATATGGGCTATGCCAAAATCAGTTTGGATTTGGAACTTATCAAGAACACAGGTATGTATATGATAACAATAATCAAATGGAGGATCCTAGCCTACTGGAGAAGCTCCAAAGAATGGAGGCTAGTATAGTCCAAGCTTGGGCTACAACACAAATGAAAGCATCTAGGATTGGTTGCAGGGCACCTTGTCCATGGGAAGGCCCTTTTCCATGGGAAGGCCCTTTTCCAAGACACTATAACCCGTAGGACAAGCTTGATTTCTTGGATGAAATGTTTCCCCAACTTACACAATGGATCGAGGGTATTGAAACATATGAGCAAAGTACGAGATAACCTTTTCAATGGGTAAGTCAATCACTAGCTCTTTGTTCTTCTTTCTCTCCTTCTCAAGCTTTACCATTTCAGCGTTTTCAGGATTCAAGCCCATTATATACTGCTCTAAATGTTGAGTTCCCTTCCCCATTTCCTAGTCTTCCATCCCATCTTGATTCTTTTTCCTTTTTCCCTTCACAACAATCACTCCCTCCATGCAAACAAGAACTTCCATTTCCTTCTCCACCACAAATGGTTACAAAACTTGTGGTAAACCAACCCAACCCTCCTCTTGTTGTCTCAAGTTTATCTTGGGAAGAAAATAATACTAAAATCAGTCAAGAGAAACTGAAGGAGAGTCCAATCAAGAAGAAATAACTGAAGATTGGAAAATATGGGCTCATAGTTTTGGGATTGATAAGATCCCCTTGCTAGTTAAATCTATGAAAAAGGCATCCCCAAGCCCTCAAGAAGAGGAGCATGTGGAAATAAAAGGAAAATCTCCTAAAGTACAAGGTGTTTCAATAGAGTGTAATGAACCTCATTCTCTTGCATGCCTAGAGATTTTTGCACTATTAGAAGGTTGGATGGAGCCACCATAGTCATCATCATCAAATGTGACCAATAACGGAGAGCTTCATGTTAAGGAGGAACAAATCAGATTTTTGATCCTTGAATGAATAATAAATCATAGGAAGCTCCTTAATTTCTTTTGATAATGCAATTTTAGATTCTTCTTTTATCACGTCTTTGCAGGAATCTAATTTTGTGGAGGAGTTTGATCTCTCAAATTTTATGTTTAAGAGGAAGGAAAAGATGTTGACAACAAGATCAAATCATTCATTATGGAAAGGAAGTTTTGAAAGAAGAAAAACTTTTTGGTGAAGAGAGAGAAACATTCAAACCTACTCATAAGTAAGTACCTTCTTTCGAAAAGTCTACAAAATTCCAATGGAGTTAAGATTCAAAGAAATGGGCAAAGTAAAAGGATTAACACATTGGTCCCTATAGGCCCCATGCCCAATTAGGCATTTGGCTTCATTGGAGCTAATGGAGAAGCCAACTCCGGTCATTTTCATTTCAAGGCATGAGGATGATCTTTAATACACCAAGGATCAGCTACAACACCTCCAACCAAAATATGAACATCTTGAGGAGGTATTCTTTTTGTTTGTTGATATCTTGGGTAGAAGAGTGGAAGGTATTTTTCACTTTCGTTACAGGCCATAACTATTGTTAAATTAATTACATGGCCACACTTTTTGATAAAGGAATCTATTTCTCCATGCCTATAGAATGATTTGTTTAGATTTTCTTTGTTTTGGTTAGTGTAGGAGTAGGAGTAGATTTTCTTTCAGCAAAATAAGTTATTTTGCACACTCTACATGACTCCTTTGAAGCATGTATGATTTATATCTTTTTATGTAGTTTTTATCCATATTACTCCAGTGGTAGTATAATGCACTAGGCCTTTTAGTTATTATAGCTGCAAGAATGAGTAGAAATTCAAGATTAAAACAACTTTCTACTCTCACAAAAACAAATTCTAATACTTTCTTATGAGATTTGGAAAGTGCAAGTAGCATAAAAGCGAGTTTCATAAAGTAGCGACAACAATTTTTATGGAATCAAGGTTTAGATCAGTTCATAATGATGATGTGGACTCCATGCCCAATAGATGGATATAGGTGATTGGTTTATTCCATTTAGTAGGCTAATGGTCCTTGTGAGTCACCAAACTATTATCCCATTTCATCCCCTTGTGAAATAGAACAAAAGCATCTTATAATATTACATTAAAAAGATTCACTTATGGAGAAATGAAAAATACGAGATATTTATCAAAATCATGACTCCCGTTGCATCCCCAAATTATTGCAATATGCCTAAGGAATCTTGTAAAATTTTCTAGGGAAATCTAAGTTGCAAGAAAATTCTTAGCTCTTGGAATAGCTCATTGACCTATCTTGAAGATCGAGTTACCCATTTTGAGACCGAGATGGAAAATTTTCATTAAACCATGATGACTAAAGGAGAGCTTGTGTAAATTACAAGCTAATTGTCCATATAAAGAAATCAACAAATGGTCCCCAACTCTTCGGATGGCTAATCAATTTTGTTGAGTCCATGAATCAAGGTTGGCATTGGAGTAGAAGAGTTGTAGAGAAAACAAATGTATCTCAATGGAGGTCAACATGACATGAGTAGGTGAATCCCATACCCAAATCCAAGCTAATTATGTGGCCTACCAAGTAAAGTTGAGAGCACTTTCCAAGCTAGTAAAGAGGGTTTGATCCCATTCCATCAATCTGAGCCTTCTAGAGATGATCGAGTTGCTTAATGCTTAAAGAATTCCATGTGAGATAAATTTGAGTTAGATTCACACATATAAAGTTGAGGAAAGTTCCCAATCCACCAAGCTATTTGAAACATCAGACGAGTCAGATCTCAATCCAAGCTAGTATGTTTGGAGGATGTTCAACCATGACTCGATGGGATCAAGATTCATAGAGTCAAGATTGAGCCAACAGGGAAAAGGTTTAAAACAAGTTACGAAGCCTATCCACATGCATGTTCCATATGTTTCAAAGAGGTGAGTTATCGAACAACACCAAGGGCCGAGTCATCTTAAGGGTCGTAAAGGTAAGTGGAAAAGGTAATCAATGAGCCCATGATTTGAATATCCCATTGAGTCCATTATGGGAAAACAGGGAAAAGGAGGATGCCACATGGAAACATGAGGCAAAACTAGGAGGTCGAGTGAGGAGAAATCCCCAATGATACAAGGAAGCTCCATGTGGAGTAGGGACTATACAAATTGGAGAGGATTGTGGGACCTAGTATAATAGGAAGTAGCTTGGTGCATGTGTGTGTGATGTGGTGAGATGACCTAGTTGGAAGGAAGCGAGCTGATGGGTATCACGGTGGTTTCGAATGACGTCCAACATGGAGATTTTGCACCGGTGGAGATTAAATAATCTCAGCACGTAGGAGTTATTCGATAGTTGTGCATTAAATGGAGTTCAGTTTCAAAGTCACCAAGTTAGAAACCAAAAGAGGATCTCATCATCTAAAGTATGACTTGGATTTGGAGAGATTTTATCTGGTACATGGAAGGGTAAAGTATTCAACGACATGTTTCAGAAAAATGTGAGTCAATGTTGAGTTAGAGCTCTAATATGGAGTACCCAAGCGCCTAACGCAAAGGTATAAACCCACCACTTAGGGAAATGAAGATGGAGGTTCCACCCGGTGAGCTATATGTCAATCTCGCAAGAGTTGGGAAATTTGAAATCCAACCCAAACTCGCTCACATTAGAGCATGAAGAAATCAATGAATGGTCCCCTCAGTATTAAATGAAAAAATCATTCAAAAGATATGCAGAATGTTGGGAAGAGGAATTATTAAAGTTTTCTTTTCCCAACCAAATATTAAATACATAGTCCCATGAAGACCAAATTCTTGAGAGATTCAAATTACCCACCTACACTTAGAGGGCCATAACTAGGGCATTTCTTAACAAAATTGCATAAAATTGGTGTCGTTGGAATTGTGGCTTCAAGCCCAATGCCTAGAATTCAATAAATTTAGGAATTATTTAAGATTTGAGGGTGTATTTTGTAGAAAATGAGAACAATTCAAAGAGATAGTTGGAAAGTGGTGGGGAATGTGATAAATTTGTTTGGCCATCATTTTCTTTACTACAAGTCATAGGAAAGAAGAATGAGTCTTTCATAAGCAAGGTACCATTGATTACATTCATTTATTACATCTTATAGGTGGTTGAAAAAGAAATTTTAGGATCAGACTCTTCCCTCTTCCTCATTCTATATATTGTAATCTGGGTCTCAACTAGAGAGTTAGTGAGTTTTCTTCTCTATCTTAGTTCTTTTCTATAAAAAGAAGGGGCCTAGAGCTCTAGCCTTCTTTCTGGGTTTTGTAATAGAATTTTTTCCTCTTTTCTATTGTAATATTGTGCACAAGTTTTAGAGTAACATAATATGCCATGTGGTGCATTTTTCCATCCTTTGTATATCTTTGTTGTCTCTGATCACCTTTATTTTCACATAGAAACTATGCACATCTATAATTTTATTACTATCTTAGAATTTGTGCTTAAGTGGTTTGAAGCAGTGTTCTGTGTGATCTTCTCTGGCCTATGGTGGATTTTTTCCACCCTTTTCAATGGATCACTTTTTCTTTTTTTTTCTGGAAGTTGGATTCTTGATTAAACTTCTTCTTTTGGTGCATCGCTTCTATTAGTTTTGTGCTATGTTTTATTTTTCTTTAACCCTCATCTCATACCATAGAGAAGAGCCAACTTCTTTAAAATTTGGAGGTCTCCTTAGGGTGCACATCCCACTAACCTAAGGTTTCCTATGACTCTAACGGTCCATCTTCGCAAGGATAATCATCAAAAATATCCATTTTTGAGTGAATATGGATGACTTTTTCTCATATTTAAGAAATTTATAGGTCTTGAAAGTGAAAATAAGGGTGAAAACCAGTTGAGTTTCCAAAACTGATTTCTGGGTAGTTCTGTGTAGTGAAGAGGAAAAGAGGGGTGGTTTTCATTTATGGATGCTTCATGAGTTATAGAAAATATATATGTGATCTACGGTCAATGTCTTTCCAATGATTGGATACATGGCATAGTCCAAGTGTTCTTGAGTGGTCTTGAGCATGTTTGGTGAAGAAAGGTTCCTAGAAGCAACTGTTTTGATTCGGAAATGTTTCTACTTGATAAAATTAGAAAAAAAATGATTGGTGAAAGTTAATGTGAGAGAACATATAAATTTTTTATCATGTATTTTACATGTCTAAGGCCTTTGGAGGATTGAAAAATAATGGTGATGAGCTTGGAGGTCTTTGATGAGATTGGTGATAGGGTTTTGAGCCATTTTTGGATTTTTTAGGTGTCTTAGTGCATGACCGACCTACATGGGTTCATTTTATGAATTTTTATGAGTTTCGTGTTATTTTTTTAAGTTTTATTTGTTGTTATCTTTGGTTGTGACTGACCTATGTTATTTTTTTCAGTTGAGAAGCATATACAGTGCTTTTTGGTTCATTTTTGAACTAGTTGTGCATGGAAGGAAAATGTGACCTAGGTGAGAAAGTGAAGGTGGTTTAAATGCATAAAAACAGATCTGAGGATGTGTTTAAAAATATGAGGAGTTATGAAGAGTATGTATGAAAGGTTTTTTATCTAAAATAATCCATTAAATATCAAGATAGAGTGATTTAGGAGAAGAAGGTTTAAAGATGGTTTGAAGGTCACCTTGAGCTAAATTTGTGATCTCCATCAATTTTGGTAGAAAAATTTCATCGAGATATATACATATAAAGGTGGTTGAGTCAGTGATTTATCATCTTAGGGATTTGTATCCTCCTTTTGGAGTGGGTGCTTTACTAAATTAGGGGTTGGTGCTCCTTGTAGGGTTAGTGCTCTATTAAACTAGGGGTTGGTGCTCCTTGTGAACTTGGTGATTCACTAAATTAATTTTCTTTGGGTAATAAAATAATAATTTTAGTGGGATTTATTCCCCTTGATGGTTTCCCACTTACATATGGTGTTCATGCATTATGTATCTTGTGTAATGCTCTTGTGATTGAATGTTACATATCTTAATAGCAACCATGGTTATGTATCTGAATGGACAACTTAAATGATGAATGCATGCTTTGGAAAATGAATTAAAAATTATTGTAGGAATAAGACATACCCCTTCTCATTCCATTTTTCTTCCAACAAACTATTCAGAAAAATTCATATCTCTACAAACAACCGGTTCAACCATAATATTGAGGAGATATAATAACCCAACCGTAGCTCTTAACCAGAGTTTTCAAACTCTGAAAACATGACATTTACAAGTGAGCATGGTCTTTATCCATGGTTCTTATCGAGACCCACTATTAGTATACAATATAATTCATTTCAATTTCATCCACCATAACATGAGGAACTCTTAACATAGTTTATCCAAAGAGGTAGCCATCTTAATTCTTTAGATGGATATTTGGATGAGATAAAGGCATACAAACATGTACTATTGCAAAACAATATTTCCTCAACCCCTCCAAAGATAAAATAAACACCATTAAAGGGGTAATAAACTAAATATAAATTCATAAGGGATTATCATATATTCCCTCAACCTAGCAATGTGGAACACACGCCCACGTAAGGCTCACATCCTTCACCCAAAGATGTCATCCTTACATTAGTGGGAAGAATAAGGGAATTATAGGTTACTTGGTCTTCACAACTTGTATAGATGACTAGGCAAGGTAATACCCCATAATATTATAAATATACCCCTATCATTAATGTTCATTCAATACAAAAAACACCACTGTAGGTCCACTTGGGTATTCCTAGTCCTGGAGACCTCCTTGCATGATATGATATAATAGGAATGGATTATCATCACTTCTATTTCTCCTACACAAGGGCTTGCTTGAAGTGTGTTATAAAATTTTATCCCTCCAAACAATGTGATGTTCCCTGGTTATATACCCACTAGCCCATATCCTAGTGCCATCGCACCTTATGTCCACATGTATTCCAAGTCTTCTCAAATGGACATGTAATAATTTCCTGGTGCTTACACGCAACATTAAGGGGTTCTTTATGCCCATGCTAATACATATGACGTGCTTTATCAGGATCCTATTCCTACTCCCCATCCTCATCAAGAATCTTCAATGGTTGAATCACATGTAGTGGGAACTTATTCAAAGTATTTAAAGTAACCTCTTGATTTTACAATACAAGGTGTAATGCTCCCATGACCATTTCCTGACACAAAATTTAACGGAGAGGGATATCTCAATCCCCATATTAATCAATCACGATACTCTAATTATACGATTACTTCCATGGGATGTTGTTGTTACTTAACATATTCCCTACAACTATGGAAGAGATATCTCTTGATTGGTACTTCCAAGTTCTGAAACGTCCATCCATTAGTTTGAACAATTTTTCTCCAAATTTGTAACATTCCCATTTTAAGAATTTAGAAACAAGGATTTTTTTTTACATAATGTTCTCTGTTCTAAATAAAACATCATTTAGAACACACATTCCATGCCAATCAATCTCATAATAGATAACCATATGTAGTTGTAAATGACTTGGTGGTCCACCGATCTATTCATTTCATAACTCGGTGATCTACTGATCTATTTATGTTGACTTTAAGTATTGGATACTTATTGTATACTTGTTTTCCTACCCGCAACCGGCAGGGACTGAGTGATCTATTTAAAGAACCTATCTGAATATTTGTTACCAATATTCATCTGACATCATGTTGCTTTAAACTAGGTGACATAAGACAATGCAACCAACAGCTTGTGATACTTTGGCCAAAGATTTTCAACATACTATTTATGTCACTATTCCTAGATGACATACTCATTGTTTTAGAATACATCCTTCACCTCACTCCTCTGTTATCTAGAATGGTCTTTACTGACTACCATCAGTCCACTTGTCCAAGGTTTAACCCTATCTCTAGTTAGAGACATGATTTATTATAGGAAGACACTCACAATGTCTTAGGGTATACAGGCATACTCGGTTGACCTAAGTCAACCAGATGTGCCAAGGTACCCTGAGCCATTTAAAGCTACCACCTATCCTAAACATGCCACTAACTTGACCTAGAGAGAAACTAAGTTCAAGTCCTTATTTGTGTGTAGATCTAGATGATCAATTTAGAAGGGTGTTACAACATGTCAATTACAACATGATATCCTCGAGAAGACCCTTTTCTTCTCAAAGGTATAGCCCTATAGTTGGTGTGTACCAACATCCTATAGAAAATACCTCATCAAGATTTACATACCCTTAGGATGTTATTAATAAATTATTAATTTGGATTAATACACTGATTACAACAATCTGCTAAACCCTAATCCATCACTCCTTAATTTCTTATTCTATACTTGAATCAATTAAGTATTAAAGAACTTCCTTTAACTCATGATTTATTTTAATGTTCGCTTACTAGTTTAACAAGTAGTTAACCAAAACAGGACAGCAATATCATAAGTTTTGAAATATTGTAATTTAACATTCAGGGAGGTTTAGCAACCACATAGGTCCAACTAAAGTAGACTTCATACAAAATGAAGTCCTATGATTTACAATCATATCACCAATCCATTTTGGTTTACATTCATTTAAGAGAGGAAGAGTCTTCCTCTAAATGATTAAGTGTTAGGATTTATCATTCACAATATCCATAGTTCTTACTTTGCATGTTCATTACGCATCACATTACTATGTTATATTGTTTAGATAATAAACATCATCTTATGAAACTTAACAAGCTGCATCATTATAAGGGAAACTGAAATAATTCCCTTTATCCATCTTATCAAAGGATAACCAGATAAACATATAACAATATGAAGAATATCAACAAGATAGAACTACCATCTCCTTTATAAAAGTACGAGATAATTTACACAACTAATGCAAGTAAATCTCAACTCGCAATTCATATTTATAAACTTATATATTTACAATACTATGCAATTTAGGCGTACTGCATAACAATAACCTTCATTCAAAAAGATATACAACTTTTATTTTTTCAATACAACTAAATAATGAATCAAAATTCTTTACAAAGAATCAGACTTATATCATCCAATGCATCATATAAGTTTTTTCCTTCTTTTATCACTTACGATGTCCATCTGTAAAAATTGCTAGCATGGGTCAGTTCAATGAACTGAGCATAATAAGCACTAGGCATTAAAAATAAGTGCATTCCATTAATTGTTTCATTAAAAAAACTTTGCTTTAATGAGACAATTAATATATCATACAATAACATAAGTGATACCAACCAAAAAAAGTACAATAATAAATCTACATCCACTTTTAAGAGAAGAGCATAATATACTCCACAACATCTGTCTTAAAACTTAAAGTTTAATTGATTCTATATATTACCTTTAAAAAAACAATAGATCTTACCATCCCATTAATTCATAATTCTATCCTAATATAATGCAACATTTATCTTTTCTATAAGGCAATAGAAGTGGTTACTGACATGGTTCATTTTAGGATGATTCATTTAAATCTTAAGCAAGAATAAGAAGAACTATAATGTACCATACCTAAAATCAAAACATCTAAAAAATAGATCAGGTTCATAACATAAATTAATTTTTTCCTTTTAGGGATAACAATTTATAAATTCAACATTTAAGATATATATCTAAGAAGAATTCCATATCAATCCAAGAAGATATAGAGAATCAAAATAGTCTAACTGTAATCTAATTCTACTTCTACATATTATAAGTTATCATTCAAAGATCTGAAACCAATGTTCACAAATCAAAGTAGTCCCATAAAAATTTAATCTCTACTCGATTTCACCCAAAAAGATAGAGTACAAGAGACAAAACCTACTCCTATCCATCTAAATAAAGCAAGGCTTAGTCAACAATAGTCGATCAACAAGTATGCATTCACTTATCAGTAGAACCGACTTAACTACTATCTTTCTACATCATTACAAAAAATGATTCAAACAAGGTAGACCAACATACCATAAGGAAATCACCATCTCATAAGAGAATTGAGTGCAGAGGAGTTCAGTAATGAACTTATCCAAACGACAGAGAAAAGGTATCTCTATTAGGTAAGGTCCATATAATTAATCATTTCATTAAACTTAACAAATGAATTTCCTATTTCAATTTAGTTCGAACAAAAACACATTACAGTCCCAAAAACAACATATTGATCCCAAGAGAATATATATTTTCTCTCTTTAAAAGAAACCCAAGAACTCATTCATTGTATCCAACAAGAATAGAATCCTAGAATAGTAAGCTAACAAGTTCAGAATTATCCATGAACTCAAGACTAAGACTCTTAAATGCTTCACAACTTAATATGAAGAGTAAGTAGTTTGTGATTCAAAAATAACTATACACAAAACAACTAAATGGAGAAAGTATCCTTCCTTTATAAATTCAGTGTATAAGGGTAATAACTCAACCTTCCTATGAGACCCAAAATTATTTTAAAGGATCTGAAGAGAGAGCAAGAAACCCAAAAATGTTTAAGTCAGAAGATGTCCCATTCTTATCTCCAATGCAACTGAAATAGAAATCTGAAACAAGACTTTCACAATCACAAAATTGCGATAGAGGAGACTTAGTTTCAAACAAAACAGTCAACCTAGAATGTGGGTTTCCTCAAATAGATGGGAAAATAACACCCCCAAATCTCACGCCATTGCCATCTCAAAGAAGACGATACAGTCATAAGAACAAAAGTACCACATTATTTTAAACAAGATGTTTCCAGTTCCAAATCTCGAAGGGATTACAAAACGACTCAATCAAACTATCACCCAGTTTTCTAGTGAGTAAGTTGTTCCATAAAATAGTTATAAGCTTTAAGCTTTTAATACAAGTGAAACCCAACACAAAAATACCATAACAGAATCAAATTCATCAATTCAATTAAAATTTCTTAACACTAGAGTACCAAATATGAGTACAGTGTGGAACACGAGCTTCACATAAAAGTTCAGAAATTCACAAGTAATTAGAAAACAAGTACAGTGCCAATACAAACTTCAACACAATTTTATATCAAAAAACGAAACCCAAATACAAGATCAAATGGAAATCAAGTTTCCCATAGAGTTCAGAACCCTATAAAGCAACGAAGGCCTGTTCCAAAACACAACCACCTCAAATGCAAGTTCCAACATGAACAAAATAGAGCTACATAGACAAGTTTCACATACAATCTTCACATGCATGATATCATTGAACTTGCATAGAAAGAAAGTTTCCAAAACAACAATATTTTTTTCTATGTATTTATATCCAAAAATCACAGAGATTCATAAAATCATGTAAGAAATCAACCATACAAATCATGTAAATATTAATAAGCATAAGATCAAAGTTATTCTAATGAATCATTTATAAGAAAGCATGAAATCTTAATGGGTAGAGCCTATCATGCACGATAGTGCTTCTGAAAATTCAAAGGAGACTTCTAGCCAAGCTTCCAACTCTTTTTCTCCTCCACGAAAGATCAAAAATCAAACATATTTTCTTCTTATGCCTCATATACCTACCTTCGATCAAAAATAGACCATAAAAACTAAAAATATATTTGAAGTGAAGGTCAAACTACTGGTTCGAAGAACCAAATAGATCCATGCAGAGAAAAATCCAAAATGCATGCAAAACCAAATAACCTCCTACAAACCCACCTTCTAAGTTTCCAAGACGGTTTGCACACAAAAAAAGAGGCCCATCAATGCCATTAATTCCAAATTTCCTTCTTAAATTTCCTTGCCACTGCCTCCTAAAACTTGCAAATGCCAATTCCATCCAAACATGCAATTCCATCTTTAGTGGAGCTTCCACGTATGCCTCCACTAAATTTAACTAGCCCCTACCAAAACTGGCAGTACCACCATCCATTAAACCCTATCAACTCACTTAAATTCCATTGGAATCATTGCCTTAGAGACATGCAACCCTTAGGTTCCCTTTCAATAGTTTAGGATGGATCCCATTAAAACTTAGGTTAGTCTAGCAATAACCACCTTAGGTCTTAAGACATTGTTAATAGTAATGCCCACCTTAGGTTAGATTAAATTCATAACCATTTAGCATTAGGTATTAGTTAAAATAGCCTAGCATTACTTTAGTAATCTCTCACATATTCATTTAGCACAATGCTTAAGTTAGGACACCAACCCAACATAATAGAATAAGAGGCTTAAATTAGAGTGAAATCCAAATAAGTAGACGTAGCTAGAACATAGGTGTTCTTACCTATCTTAGGATACTGTTAGGATAATATTTTGGTTTTTGGACTCAGAATTCCTCCTCTGTCGTGAAATAAATTGAATTTTTCTTTCATCCGTAATGTTCACATATGACCAAGGAATTCATAACATTACAAAGTTCATTCCACTATTTCCCTCAAACTACTAAATGTCAATTTACCATTCAGTCTATGAAGAAGATTTAAAACATTCCTTGGATCACTGAAATTGATCCAAGGATGAGTCAGAAATAGGAATAAGTCTGCAACTCTTAAATCCAGATTGCAGCTTACCTTTCCAAAGTGAAAATAAATTCTTGAAAGCCATACTATTTTATTCTAATGATTTTTAAGAGCAGAAATGATTTATCCATATCGAGCATGATCTTCAGTAGTCAAAAGAACACATCTTTATCAAAAATCACATGTCAACACTTGAAATGTAAAGGAGGAATATAATTGTCAAGGGTGTTACAAAATTTATCAAAGAGTTTAACATAAATAATTTGTTTAGAACATGGATTAGAGAATTATTTCACATAAAGCAAGAACAAAATGAATCCATTTCCCACTTCATCTAAATACGGTGATGAGTTATCTATTAATCTATAGGCCCCAAAACATGGACCAAATGGAACTCTATGATATTTTCCTCCATTCAATTAATCAATAAACCAAGGAGGATTTCTAGAAGTTTCCCTTGTGAATTTATAAAGAATTTTTAAAAAGAAACGTGTATGCATTTACCAAGTGGTGATCGATAGCACATGTAATACTCATGGAAATAATGGAAGGTTATTTACCTCTAACCCAAAAACTTGAGCTCTTCAAATAATTCAAAAAACAACCAAGGATGCAAGGTCATGAATCAAAACCTTGGTGTCATAACAAATGGTGTCACTAATCGGTATAAGAATCCAAATGTTTTGAACACTAGAAATAAAAACAACAACAACGGGAATATGAATAATCAAAGGATTAGCAATACCAATCCCTTTGTTAATGCTATTTATTTCAACCATCCAATTCCTCAACAAGTTCAAGCCCAAGGTCCAACTCAATATCACAATCCCAGCTAAGGGGCTCCAAATTAGAACTATAACAATCAATGTCAAAATAATAACTAGAATTATGGCCCACAAAAAAATCAAAATCAGAGGCCACAGGATTATGATCCTAACTTGTATTGTGGGTTTCATAGGTTGATAGGTCATGATGCTTTAACTTGTAGACATTGAAAAAATTCATAAAATGGCTCCAAAAAACCATATACAAATCTTCATCAAAATGTTTTTTAAAACCATTGAAATTATGGTAACAACCATATGGGGCATGTCGCTCCACAAAATGACAACCTAGGGATTTATAGAAATCCTCATCCTTTCTTGAAACATTCCAAGAATGAGAAATTCAATCCTCGAGAATGCCAAAAATGGATTCAAGTAGTGACAAATGATAACGAGGATTTTGCATCTAGTGATCCTTGAGTTTATCTTCACATGTATCAAATGAACAAGAATAAAATTGTAGGCTTGGTCGAATTAGATACTAAACTAGAGGTCGATACTTAATACGTATACTCACCATAACCTCTCTCCTCTTATCCTCTCATACAAGATGTTTCACCAAAGTAGTGCCAAAACTAATAAGAGCGTATGGATTGATCACATATCTCACCAAAATTTTTACCACATTTCCTTCTTGGATTTTCTAAAGAAATCTCTAGTGGGGTGAAGGGGGCCATGGTTAGGTTGATGTGTTCAAGGTATTTATTTAACAAGGGACTAAGGGGAGTGTGACCCAATTTTGGTGTCTACATTTTCCCCCTTTTTTGTTGCATAGATTTTATTAGTAAGTGGAATTGACAAAAATAAGATTTGGTTGCCCCATGTGTGGGTAAAGGTGATCCCCTCAAACCGAAGTGACGAGGCAGAAGGCAGAATCGGTGAGTGGGTTGATAAAATGTGAATGTTAGGAAGATGAAGGTGGGTATTGGGGGAAAAGGGAAAAAGGTCTACTCAGCTAATCTAGGTAATGGGTCAGGGTCAAAGGTAGTAACAATCAAACGAGCACAAGTATAAACTATAGCATGGTACCGGGTTGAAGAGTAAGAAAATTATACATTGTCTAAGGTCGATAGGTTTATCCCAAACAAGGTTGAAGTGATTCCAGATCAAGGTATAGGATATGGTAAGGAAACATGACACGAGTTAGGTGTAGGAATGTTTAGGTATGTTCAAGACACCAAAGGTAGGGTTAGGATAAACGGTCATGGCAAGAGGTAAGGTAAGGTAATCATGTCAATCAACACAAGTAATAGTGCCACAGGGTATAGCGAACATATGAGGTCAAAAGTCACTAGCGATGGTCCAGGTCCAAGTAACTAGGTCACGGCATGGGTAGGGTAATAGGGTGAAAGTGTGGGCCATGTGGAAGAGAGGGTGGTCATTTTCGTTTGAGGGTAACCAATGCCGGTATAGGGTAACCGACCATAGTAAAGTAGGGCACGTGTCCGATGTTGGTAAAGGTAAAGCGGCATCGGTCAAGTCACATTTATTATAAAGCAAAAATTCCACATTTTTGCAATTCATTTGTCTTTTTGCGAATTGGGAAAATGACACAAGAGAGAAAAAGGTGGAAAAGTGTCCAGACGAGAATAGAGAGTTGAGTTGGTGAGCCGAATGGTGGGTGATTGGTAGTTGAGAGGTGGGTCCACGAGATCAGATTGTGAGATTTGATTGGTTGGAGGTGTGGGTAGCGATTGGTGATGGCAGAGGCCGAAGAGGGATCGGGCAGGCCACCGGTGCAGCGAGATAAGACGTGCCACCACGAGAAAAGGTAGCGTCATGAGGTAAGCATCAAACTCTTGTTGTGTTTTGGTGAGGGGAATTAGTTGGTAAAGTGGGGTTAGAAAAATTGGATTTTTGGGGGAAATGAAATTTGAAATGTGGGAGGGTAAATTGGGTAAAATAGGAATGAGGAAAGAGTAAAATAGGAGAATAGGGGTGGGAGGTGGTTAAGGAGAGGTATAGGTGAGGATGGGTGGGTAGAAGAGGTAGGAGAGGGAAGTTTTGGAGAGGGGAGGGTTTTGGGGGTCACAGATTTTGGCCGCGATAGTGACTAACATCGGTCGGGTTTAGTCGGCATCGGTAGGGTCAAACCGGGATCGGTCACGAAATAGGTGGCTGATACTGATTTAGGGGTGACCGGGGTCGGTTAGAGATAACCGACACTAGTTAGGTTTTAGAGAACGAGGGGCCAAAAGGGTCTTAGGTTGAGTGGGTGAGATAGGGAAGGGTAGAATAGGGTGCATTGTTGAAAAACCTAGAGTAGGCGGGGGAAAAATGGGTTTGGGGAAATGATAGTGGGTGAGTATGGGTATGATAAATGTGAATTAATTTGTTGTTTGTATTAGATGTAGGGGAGAGATTAGCTATAGATGAGAGACAGGGTGCCACCCCTCTTGAGAGTGTGCGGCATGGTGACAGCTGAGGAGTGGTAGCATGTGGAGGAGGTGGGCTTGAGTGGGGTCCGACACTATCAACATGTGGTTCGACAATTGAGTCTAATGGTCTCTCTCATCAATAGATGGGATTCACTACTAACACGTTCCACCTACCAATGGGTGAGATGACAGACCACCCTAGAGGATATGTTTAGGATCATGTAGCTACCGATACTGGGTACACAGGTGTATTCGATCTCCTCTGAGGCCTCAGAGGAGTTGATGTTGACAGTGTTTGGAGAGGGACTGACATACTTGACATTCTATAGTGCGATCCCGAGCTACGAAAGGATGTACACACCACCTGTCTAGAGGAGACAAGGCTCGTTGTCTTATTGTTGGAGGTAATGTGTTATTTCGTGCTTGCCTGATGCATAGGGAGGGAGATTTCCCCACTCATTAATGGGGGTATTACATGACATGATGATACATCGACCCATTTTTCTAGGAGCCAACATTCTGGTGCATTTGTAAAGAGAGTTTTGGGCATATGAGCGTCTACGTAGGTTCAGCTTCTATTGCACATTTTTACTACACTCTTTGGGCCTATAAGCACATAGTTTATGTGTGGCCGTAGGATTGCCTTGAGTGGATGCATTTCTATCGATATTGCCATGGGTGGGGTACGAGATAATGGGTACCTCTAATCGGAGAGCGGTGATTAGACAGAGCCCACACATGATGTAGCCTATTACAGGTAGTTATTGGAGGGGTTTTCTAGAGTGAACATCATATGGAGACCATAAGTGGGCTATCCCTCATTTAGGTAGATGCATGAGGAGCTAGATGGTCTTCAGTTGGTGAGATGGATAGTGGGGCACCGTGCCGGCGAGCATGAGATGATCTCGGTGAGACGGGGTTAGACGGTAGTTTGATCACATCCTTTGGACATACCTCCACCCTTCCTCGCAACACAAGAGGGATGACATGGAGAGGCCATTACCTCTACCATAGCCAACATAGCCCATAGGGAAGGAGGAGTAAGTGGTAGACCGGTGGATTGATGATGTCGGGTTACAGATAGATGCAAAAAGTGGTGGGCAGCTCATTTATGAGTAGTACCACCCAAGCCGGGGTAGGTGGCGACCCTGATTACCCAATTGGGTATGGTGTAGACATAGCTTGCTAGCTCAGAGGTGGAGGTGGCCGAGTTACATGTACAGGTGGCTAGTCTTTAGGTCTAGATGGCCCAGGGTGGGGATGGAGATGGAGATGGGGATGATGGTCGGTGGCCCTATAGTGCACAAGTGACAAGGTTACGGGGCTAGTTAGCCACAGTATAGGCACAAATTGGGGATTTACGGGACCATATATAGGCACGGTGGCGGGGACCAATGACACCACCACATGCATCGAGACAAGGTCCCATTTCACGGAAAGGGTAGGACTAGGTCCCATGGGACAGTACGGGGGCTAAGGCCTATGGGGCCACCACAGACTATACCCATAGCTAGGTTGTGGGAGGCAAGAGAGGAGGCTAGGTACTATTAGGACTAGTTGACGGTGTCGAGAGATAGATTGCTTATCATATACCGAGTATAGGGCATAGTAGGCCTCTAGTGAGAGGACCAGGTCACACACCCATAGTGTGGAGAGCACAGGGGGCCAGCAAGCCCCAAGACATGGTCGGGTGAGGCCACCAGTTCCTGGAGGCTAGTTCTAATTGGTGTACCAATAGGGACCTAGCCACCACCTATGATGGGTGGGGAGATGTTAGCAGGTCACTAGATAGGGGCTGAGGAGGTAGAGGGGATAGGTGACATAGATATGGAGGATGTCTACCGAGAGGATGCCTGATATATGGCTCTCAATTTGGACATATTTTTTATTTTTGATATATACCACCTACGTGCCGAGATTTTGTTATATTTTTTATCACATACCAGCCTACATGCCAAAGAGAGTGAGGATGTATGAGAGTTTTGTATTAGTGAGCATATACTGGCCTACGTGCCAAAGAGATTTTGTATTGTTTTATTGTTTCATTGTATATGAGTCGGCCTATGTGCCGATGACATTTTGTATTTGAGTATCATCCTGCATGCCAATGATTTTGAGAGATGGACATGATTGGATATCCATATATATTGTATAGAGACACACATATTTGTTTATATGATGAGATGGATGAGATTCTTATGATTGGTTGATGTTTTATGAGAATTTTAATTTTTGTCATGATATGGATGAAAACTAGGTGATATGGATGGAGTCGGTTTATAAGCATGGATCGAGTTAGGTTCGTTTAGGCATGGATCAAGTCAGGTCGGTTTAGGCATGGATTGAGTCAAGTTGGTGGTCTAGGCATGGTTGAGTCAGGTCTTAGGCATGGATTGAGCCGGGTTGGTTTAGACATGGATCAAGTCGGTCAATTTAGGCATAGATCGAGTTAGGTTGGTCTAGGCATGGATCGAGTCAGTTGGTGGTCTAGGAATGGTTGAGTCATTTCTTAGGCATGGATCGAGTCATTTATGTGGTCTAGGCATGGTTGAATTAGGTAATAGGCTTGGTTGAGTTTAAATTGGTTGAAGTTGTGATTCATTAATTTGTGCAATGAATGATGGGATGGGTCATGTTTAAGATGCTTTATAATACATGCATGATGATGATAGAGAAATGGTAGTCATAATAAATGTATGGTGTGATGATGATAAAAATGTTAAGCAACATGTTGTTTGGTTGGTTTAATTTCTAATTTTTGACATAAAAAGGAAACTAAGTGGGGTAGAATGCAAGTTAGGAAGATGAAAGATGAATTGTTTAGGGTAGAGAGTGGCCGAGCTAACCTCCAAGGGCCCCATGCCCTCGGAGTGCTGCCTACATAGTCCCGATGAAAAGGGACCTTAGGCCGATGTAGTTCTCCCATAAGCTAGGGAAGAATATGAGGAGGTATGAACATGAGTTGGTAGGTTTTAGGCATGATTTTGGAATTAGGTCGAGTTAGGTATGAGTGGGTTATGGGAAAATTGGTATAGGTGATGTCGATGGAGGTAGAAGAAGAAGATTACCCCAAAAGTAAGCGTCGAGGACCAAGTCCTGTATAAGGTAATCAAAATGTAATAAAGATGGTTAAAAGATAAGAGGGGGCAAGAAAGCCACCTGATTGGTTAGGATCATACCGAGTAGGTCATACCTTGGAGGAGGTGATGAATGTAAGGCCCGAAAAGACATTGCATGATTGATTGTTCTAAGGGTGAAAATTAGTCACATGATCACCAAATGTCATGGTTTCCAAGAGGTCCCTTGAGGCGGTAGAAAATGGGAGTATGAATGGTGAGAGGGGTGAAAGGTGGTTAATTTTGATATTGTATGAGGTAGCATGCTCTTTGGGCAAGAGATACAAGATCACAATGGGAAAGTCCATGACTAAAAGGATTTTTGTATTGACTGATATTTGAGATAGACTGATTGATGTAGGAAGTCTATATGGGATGAGGAATTTAACTCCTTGAGGTCTTTGTGAAGCTGATCGATGCGGGAAGATTAGGTTTCTCTCATTTTTTTGAAAGAGATATACATAGCTTTCCTTTGAGGGAGTAGTCTATTTATAGCAGCGATTGCCGAGAGGAAGATGTCCTTTTGAGGGAGTCATCTTTTTATTAGAAGTTTGACTCAAGGAGTTGGATCCCATGTGAGGGTTTTGAAGTCATGGACAAGATCAAGGAAAAAAATAATATTCTTGTTTAGAAATTAGGGTGAAGTGACCATGGGATCTCATCTAAAGTTAGACAAAAAGTATCCATGAGACACATATTCAAGTGAAGATAACAAGTGATGGGACACACATGATTCTTGTTTAATCATTGGTGAGGTGTAAGAAGTGGATAGTGCTCAAGGGATGAGCATGGAAAGAGGCAAAAAGTGATGTAGGACTAAAAGTCAACAATAGAATGGTTAAAGATGTAAGGCGTTAAGGGGCTCAGGTTTGGGTTTACCATCGAGTGAAGATAAATGATAAGCACCTGATCCATAAGTATGAGTCACGATGTATGGTCCAAGCCAATTAGGAAGATTTTTCCCCTTTTAAATTTTTTTTGCTTTGGTTACATGTTGATTTTCTTTCAGGACTAGGTCACCAACTTGGAAGGTTCATTCATGGACATGTTTTTCGTAGGCACGTTTGATACATTTTTAGTAAACTTGAAGGTGATCAAGAGTGTTAAGATGACATTTGTCTAATAACTCAAGCTATGCTAAATGGTCTTAACAAAAGTCATCATCATTGAGTATGTTATGGAGATAAATGTGGAGTGAGGGGATCTAGACTTCGAGAGGCAAAACAACCTCTGTACCATAGACTAGAGAAAAAGGTTTAGCGGTAGTGGAAGTGCGAATACTAGTGCGGTATGACCATAGGGAAAAATGAATTTTTGTATGCTAGTCCTTCCTAATATCGTCAACCACTTTCATGAGAATTTGGTTTAAGGTTTTATTAGTGGATTCGGCTTGGTTGTTGGTCTGTGGGTAATAAGGTGATGAGAAACTTAGCTAAATGCCGAAGGTGTCACAAATTTTTGCAATGTTTTATTTTTGAATTGTTTTCCATTATTAGTGATGAGGCGATGAGGAACACCAAAGTGAAAAATGATGTGATGATTGATGAAATCACATATTTTCTCAGCTTTCATGGAGATGAGTGGTATGGCTTCAACCCATTTTGTGTAGTATTTGGTAGTGGTGATGATCCATTGATGTCATTGGGAAGAATGGGGGTTGATCTCTCCGACAAGATCCAAACCCCATTGAGAGAAGGGCCAAAGGTCACGGGTGACTTGTAAGGCATGACTGGGTGTATGATGAAGGTTGGCATGTTATTGGAATTTTACACAACATTTGACGTAGTTGCAACAATCATGGTTAAGGGTCAGCTAGTAATAGCCTAGGCGAAGAATACGCTTAGCAATAGCAAGGCCATTGAAGTGACCTCCACATATGCCATCATGAACTTCCTTAATGGTATAAGGAATTTTAGAACTCATGAGGCATTGTAAGAGAATACCATCAAAGCCATGCTTATAGAGGAGGCCCCCATGATGACATAATGAGAGAACCTTTTAAGGAAGGTTCATTGTCCATTACGGGTGTGTAGACACCAAATTCGTGTCTTATGACCCCTTATGACCCGCATCCCATTTCGCAACCTAACCTCATTACCTAAACCTTACACAATTATTTATTAATTACCTTGTAATTGATAAATCCCCATCACCTCACCTGCCACCTCATTTTGCCACCTCATCATGACCTAGCCCTAATCCTAAACTAACCTAATTAAGACCTAAAACTTGGTCTACACCTACACCCATGATGAAGGACCCTTTCTCGCACCCAAAACCGACATTCCAATCACTTGACCAAGCCCGCAACTAATCTCTCGGGAGAAAGCGGGAAGGTGGGCTATTTTACTAAAAATAGCCTACTTTTTCCTTACCGATGCCCGTTCCTACTCGACCGACGTCGGTTACGTAACCGCCATCGGTTCCCTGTAAATGGGCTCCCCAAACCAAAAACAAGTGATCGGATTTTCATTTTTGGATCGAGAGAAAAGGATTTTTTTGAATCAAGAAAGAGCATCAGGAGTGATCAAGAGAATCTGGATCTTTACTTGACTGAGCAGAGACAAGTGAAGAGACAAGGAGAGTTAGCAGAAAAGGAGAGTAAGCCAAGGACTGCAACTGGATACCAGAGCCTGTGATACTCGGGCCTGATTTGATCTCTTTGTGTGTTGACCATCCTACCTCGGTTACGCCTTTGCTATCGAGCTCTTGGACTGCATCTCCATCAATAACCAGTAAGTTACATCTTGCATGTCCTTTTGGTAACATTTCTTAGACTTTTGAAGCACAATCCTCACAAATCCATTCCTAGATCCACTACCCAAACGTCTTATGCATCTAACTATCATTCATCTACCTCTCATCACCTTATTCCCTAATATCACCTATATACAGCCTTACCAACAATACCGTTACCATATGACACAACCACCCCATAAAACAACCAACCCATAGATCCTAGACCTTACCGATATCGGTCGTCCATAACCGCCATCGGTTATCGTGAACTGATGCTCGGTTATTGTGACTCAAAACCGAAAACCAGCCTTTCCCCTACTTGTTTCAACAAAGCAACTTAATTGATATTTTACAGTCTTTTGTGTTAATTCATATTAACAGGGAAACTGACCACCTTCGAAAGGAAGTTTTATATTTCCTGGGCCCAAGGCAGTTTCCTCATTTATTGTCTAATCAAAATCTTGTGGTCTTGTGTTCTTATTTGCGAGTAGTCCTTCCAAGACAAAAAGGAGTTCTTCGCATCGGCCGATCTTTCTCTATGGTACGCGCACACCATCTCGACATTCTGGTGTATTCCTCCTAGCCCCAACCCTTATCTCTGCTTCTAAAAGGAACGAAACATTCCGAGTGAAACATTTTGGCACGCCCGGTGGGACCCATTTTGGGTTTCCGTTTCTCTTGCTTATTTTCATTTTAAGAAGCATACTTGTTGTTGCTGTTTTTGTTATATATTGCGTGAAGAATTTGTCTTATTTTCCTAGTTTTGCATTAGTGAAAGTCATCTCTCTTGCTTCATCGAACATAATTTTCGATTTGGGTTTAAAACACGTGCATTGCATTCCTGCTTGTTGTTTTTCAATTCTAGTGAACGTAGATTAAGTAACAGGTCGTACACGTGGGGGTGATATCCACGGTATTGACAAGAAATTAATCTTACTTTCACTGCACAACACATACCAAATCACTTCACAATTAACACAACAGCTCAAACATCCCCTTTTCCGCGGTATTCCTCCGCCCGATTGAGGTAACCTTATAAGCCAAAACAAACTTGACATTTCCCCTAAGTCTTTTGTTTAGGATTCTGACATCATTCTACGTCTAAAGGCATAAGCCCACAATAATTAAAATTAACCCTAGGGTTAATCTCTGGATTTGCGTGTGCATCTTGCTTGTTTTTAGTTCTGTTTTCTTTCTCATACTCTGTCTTCTGTGATCAATAATTGGACAAGTATACTAAATGTTGTTAAAAATCAAATTAACAGCCTTATATCTTGTTAGCCCAGGACTTCTTACACCTAACCGACGTCGGCTATAGTATAACCGATATCGGTTCTTAGACCAATATCGATTCTTGTCTTTTCCAATTCTGACAAACCAAAGAACCTACCAATTTTACGATCGAGTTTGTTTCTATTCTGACAGATTGAAACCCTCCGTGAACTCCCGCGCATGGTTGTTATCACTCAAAGCAAGCCGCCGCCATGGTTTCACATGCTTGCTCTATTTCTTTGCCTGAATCACCCCCTTCACATTCTGTGGGGAATCCTACGGATACCAGTGAGGTTCCTAAAATTCCTGTGGGAGATAAGGACTTTGCCAAGTTTCTGGATGCTAATTCTAGCGCTGTACAATACTATTTGTCTCATACCCCTGACCGTATGCCTGATGGTCAGCTCCTTGTTGGTATGCCTATTAGTATAGCTGCTCATTTAGCTCCCACTCTGCCTGATAACACCGCCTTGCTTCCTGCATCTCTAGCCCCGTCTCCCAATCCGACGGCTTCAGAGGTTCATACGACTCAGATTGGCTTTCCGTTGGTTAATCTTGGACCCCACATATCATTACCGCCGGCCCCTCTACCTCATCTCTCTTGCAGACTGCTCCGTTCATGACTTGCTCTCTGCCACCTATCCACACGAGCTTTCCTTCTCAAGCTCCGCCTACCTTTTCATTCCCATACACGTATCCAGTGACCTCAACATCCTATATGGGACATCCCTATTCGGTTGCCTCAACATATTCATCCTCCAAACCTTATCAACACTTAACCCCTCCGGTTCTAGCGGTGATCCTTGGTCTAATTTGCCTCCGTTTACCACAACCACACCATCATCTCATCCAACTACTGATTTAATTAAACAAATGATGGACAAAATGCAAAACCTGGAGGCTTCTGTTTCAGGAAGTCGTAGCGCCTTGACATATGAGCAAGTTTTTCGGGAGCCCATTCACCCTTCTGTCCCCCTTCATTCATATCCTCCTCAATGGGAGTTACCAAAATTTACCCGTTTTAACAGTAAAGAGGACCCTCAACAACACTTGCGATCATTTAGACATGCTTGTTATTTGATCGCTCATGATGATGCCTTGTTACTCCGCACCTTTCCCATGTCCTTATCAGGACCCGCCTTGGAGTGGTACAGTGCTTTAACCCAGCACTCAATCTTCTCTTTTAACCAGCTAGCCCAATCTTTCTTGGATCATTTCTCCATTAACATTGCCAAGAAAGTATCTATCACCGACCTCTATGCCATCCGACAATTTGAGGACGAATCTATCGCAGATTTCGTTGGACGATGGCGGGGCCTTATCAACCAACTTACGTATGCCTTGCCTCAAACCAAACTTATCGAACTGTTTACGTGGGCCTGCGCTAAGCACATCTCCCCTACCCTCCAAATTCAAACTTTCCGTACATTCGACGAGGCCTTTACTATGGCTCGAAAACTAGAGATTCGAGCCTTAGAGGAAGAGAAATTGCGGTTGCGTAACAAAAACCCCACTTTCCGAACTCCAGATTCCACCAACAAACCTAACACCACCAATCCTCACCCATCGACCGCTTCGAAATCAAAAGGGGCCGTGCATGCGGTGATGGTCAAATCCCAACCACCGTCTAATACCCCGCCAAAAACCACTTATAAGTATAAAGCAGAACCCATCAACTACACTCCCTTGGGAGAAACATATGGTGTGATATTGGAAAAATTTCTCAAAGCAGGAGCCATTACCTTACCTCCTGTTAAACCTCATTCCGGGTTTGATTCCACTCACGCCATACCTTCCTGGTACAAAGAAAATGACTTTTGTAACTTCCACCGCGTGAAGGGACACAGTCATGAGAACTGCAAGATGTTGAAAAACATAGTGCAGGAAATGGTTGATGCGGGGATATAGCCCTAGATAATCCTAACGCCCCTGCTAACCGAAATTTGAAAATATTCAACAAACCATTCCTGAATCACTCTTCTAACAGTAACATAAACCAAGATATCTTAGCCGAGGAGAGTGTTCATGAAATCCATGCAGTCTTCGACTCCCAGCCAAAATCCTCTATCGAAAAATTCTCAATCAAGCCTCTTCACTAACGCAGGAAACCGAACCCCCTTCCTCGCCATCAAGACAAACTGAAATCCTTGCCGTTCCTTTACCCATCAAGGAATTGGCTGCCCAGAGTTCCCTTCTCACAAATGAGCCTTCTTATACCACATCCTTGCAAGACTGTGAGCGGATGTTATCTAATTTATCTATTTCCCAAACGTCTCCTTCTACCATTCTTGTTATACAAGAGGAAGGCTCGCCACTTCTTTTGTCATCCTTAGATGAGAAACCTCTTGAACCGACATCACCATATTCTTTAAATATGACAGATCCTCTCAAACACGCCCTCCTACCTATTAGTCCTTCATCACCTAAATCTTTTCAACGACCAGTCGACCTCTTAACATCTATTGATACAATGCCTCATCTACCCCCTGTATCACACCCACAGTGGACTGGAATCACAACCCGTCTTTCTTCCGTACAAAAGTTCATATTCACACGTGAGGACTGTCATTCCACAGAAGATAGACAGGCCCTATGGGAACGTTTGAGTATGCCATATTCTACTCAAATGCAAATGATGATCCTGAGGCCTCCACCATATACTCGAAGTGTTTAGAGAAGCTTAAAATGCCCATGTTCTCACCTTCACCCCCCTCACCTCTACCAAATGCCCCATCCACTTCTATTAACTTAACCAAATCTTCTCCTACGCTTGGGACCTCACCCATACCTAGTCTAACACACCCACCTAAGCGGCTTGATTTATCTAAAAATAAAGCCGTCCACCCCATTAGGAGACAGACTCAATCTCCTCAACCTATGCCTCTATCACAACTAAAACCATCATCGTCACACCTACCTTCCATATTGGGACCCCATCCCTCTACCTTACATCAATATATCATACCTCCTGCGTTTTCTTTAAAGCAACCTACGCCTTCTGCACCCATACAGAAATCCCAGGGTATAACAACACCGTCACCCCGCGTATCCTGTCCACCTATCAACCCTAAACAAATTCCATCATCAAAAGATTTGTTTTCGGTCACTCCTATTTCCCCGTGGTTGTTTTCTGATACCACGTCATCTGTAGCCTCATCATCTAACCAGCTGAATATAGCTTCTGCGCCAAAGAAACCACGTTTAGTGAAAACCACGTGTCAACACCCCTCGGCTAAACCACCACCCGTACGAACCAACCACGCCCAAACATTACCAAAACCCGCACAACCAATACCCTCATCCTCCTCTCGATTTTGACCCACTCAAAGGATCTTACGCCAAAATCCTTGCTATGTTGGTGGAGAATGCGACCATTTCCCTACCCCCACTTAGACCTTATGACCCGTCTAAACCCCAACCTATAGGTTATGATGAGTCTAAAATCTGCGCCTATCACCGCACACCAGGGCATGATGTGGAGGGATGCAAAGCTTTAAAAACCATCCTTCGTCAGTCACCTCTCCCAGATAGAAAGGTTAAGAAAGACAACTTACGAAGGGAGAGACCTTTAGCTTCAATTCCCTCTACTATATCATTTGTCCCCGCCTCACCAAGATCTATCATCATTACAGCCCCACCTATCGAAAACCAAGACCTATCCCTACCATCTTCCTCCGCTCGTATTCACGAGATCAATATGATTAGTGTCGCTTTACTCGAGGGTAGAAAAACAATGGGAAAGCGAAAAACATACCTGCGACATCTCTTTCTCCGTCAACCATCCCTATTACACCACCACCTAAAGTGGTTATTCGCGGACCCGCCTATCCCATCTCTAATGGCATTGCCCACCGAACTATGATCAAACAAACTTCACCAATTGCCCGTAAAAATGACACTTTGTATGATCTCATTCGACTTTCAATCTCATCGAAAAGCTCTCGTTGAGATCCTTCAAGGATAGAAGTTTTACCTAACGAAACATTACACATTACCTCTATTCTAACACCTAATCATGTTGCTTCACTCACTAAACAATCCATCTCCCCCACCACTTCCGTCTCTGCATGCAAGAAGCCCTGCTGCTCGCTGTTTCTCCGAAGATGAAATTGTTGACTTTGGTACGAGAAGATCCCGACCTGCCCTTTTCATCTCGGCTTACGTCCGGGATATCCGGGTACGTCATGTTATGATTGACGGGGCACCAAATTAAACATCATATCTTCAAAAGCCTCTAACAAATGAATATCCCTTCTAGTTGCATGTGTGCCAATCCCATCATGTTGCGATCATTCAATGATGCTATTACTTCTACTTTAGGAACCGTGATCCTTAACATTCGTGTAGGACCATGTACTTTACCCGAACTCTTCTATGTCCTTGAGGGAGAGTTCCAATACAATATGTTGTTAGGCCGTCCTTGGATCTCGGGATATGGGATGTGTTCCTCCACCTTACATAGATGCATAAAATTTGAGTACGAGGGGAAGTCCTACACCATAAAATCTGACCCTCCCCCCTTCAAAACTTGCAATATGTTGTATCGCCCTAATGATGTACTTGTACCAGTCAAGACACCCATTCATCCAACCCAGCCGTCTACTTCCGCGCACCTACACCTCTAACCAATGAAACCGTTCTAAATATTACTTCCTTTCCCACAGAGATAACATCCCAACCTCTGACCCCTTAGTAGATGTTTTTCAACGCCTTACGCTGGGGGAGTACCGCCTATATAACGTTAGTTCTTTCCCTACCCCGCAGGAGTACAGACAATTACATGCACATCCCACCTACGACCGTCGCGTGGGGGAGGTAATCTCTTACGGACCACCCCATTGTCGCAGCAACCTAACGTATGGAGGTGTTGACGCATCTTCCATTACCCCTGAACCTCCTCTTGGTGTGGTTCCCTTCCAATCCGATTTTCAATATTTGACAAATCGTCGTTTCGCCCTCACCTTCTTGACTCGCTGTGCTTGGAAAGGCTTTGGTTTTGGTCTTTACGAACAAGGCCGACATACACTCATTCCCGTGACTACACGCAAACATAATGATCGCAGTGGTCTCGATTTTCCTGAAACACCTACACAGGAGACACCTCGTGTCAGCTGTATTCTAGAAGAAGATGACGTCACCCCTACCAAACCATCATCACCCACTTTGCCATCATCACCCACAGAATCAATGGACCCTGAATCTATCCCTTCTAACTTTTTTTTTTCATAAATGCCATCTTCATAGGTCCTCTCACTTATCAACGCGATAATGAGGACCCATCTTCTCTTCCCCTTCTATATCTAGACATGATCGAAGAGGATTCGCCTTCGATTAATGTTGTTGAGTGCCAGGATGACGACTCCATCCTCACTTACCTTGGCGTAGATGACTCTTATATTCAACGCGCCTTACCATCTCTGAAACCAAACCATGCTTTGAATGAATGTACTATAGAAATCAACATCCACACGGAGGAGGATCCTCACATTGTGAAGATCGGACAATCCCTTAACACATCAGAACAAGCTGCCTTTACTACCTTTCTCCGTACTGCAACCAAGCTTTCGCTTGGTCCTACGCTGACATGCCAGGAATTGATCCTACCATTGCCGTCCATAACATCACCCTAAACCCCGATTCCAATCCATCAAACAAAAGCGAGAAAAATGCAACCACGCATTGCCCTCTTGGTCAAAGAAGAGCTTCAACGACTTCTTTCTGTTTCCTTCATCTTGCCTATTGACTATCCTCAATGGATTTCTAACATCGTACTGTCACTAAAGCGACTGGGGACTTCGGATATGCACGCATTTCGAGACCTTAACCTCGCTTGCCCCAAGGATGACTTCCCCCTCCCAGTATTGATCAACTTGTTGATTTCACTGCAGCCATGAAATGCTTTCTCTCATGGATGGCTTTTCAGATACAACCAAATTTTGGTTGCACCCCCCGATTAACATAAAACCGCATTCATAACTCCTTGGGGAACCTTCTGTTATCGTGTCATGCCGTTTGGCCTTAAGAATGCTGGTGCTACCTATCAGCGGGCTATGACTTACATTTTTCATGACATTATGCACACTATCCTTGAGGATTATGTCGATGATCTTCTTGGCAAGTCTAAACATCGCAGTGAACATCTCGATGTTTTAACCATTATTTTCGATCGCTTGTTGCAATATTCAGTCCGGCTTCAACTAAAGAAATGTTTCTTTGGTGTTCTTTCGGGAAAACTTCTTGGCTTTATCGTCTCTTTGCGTGGCATTGAGGTCGATCCATCTAAAGTAAAAGCTATCCTAGAAATGCCCCCACCCAAAAACCTCAAACAATTGCGTAGTTTGCAGGGTAAACTTCAATCCATCCGGCGTTTCATCTCCCAACTCTCGGATCGGTGTCACCCTTTTCATCACCTTCTTAAAAAAGACATTGCCTTTCAATGGAGTGAGGAGTGTCACCAAGCCTTTGAAGCTCTCAAATCCTATCTCTTGCAGCCACCCATGCTTATCCCACCCCAGGACGACCACCCTTTCTACCTTTATCTTTCCACCACTGACCATGCTATAGGAGCTATGCTCACACATCGGGACTCGGCACGTCGAGAACAGGCCATTTATTATATAAGTCGTACCCTCGTGGATTACGAGACTAGGTATACACATGTAGAAAAATTGTGCCTAGCCCTATCATTCGTAGCCACCAAACTCCGACATTACCTCCTGAATCACAAAACTTTTGTCATCACCAACACGGACCCCATTCATTATATGTACGCCAAACCACATCTAAACCAACGCATCGCTTGATGGCTTATGCTCCTCGCCGACCTCGACCTTGAGTTTATACAATAGAAGTCAATCAAAGGACAAACTCTTGCAGACCAACTTGCAGAGGCCCCTTTACCTGGGGAACAATTCACCAATTTTAATTTCCCCGACGAACTCATCGCCACTCTTTCACTCGGGAAGAGTCGTATCAAATGACCCTCTTCTTCGATGGATCTAAATGCCAGCGCGGCGGAGGAGCCGGCGTTGTTCTCATCCCTCTTGACGCTGAACCTATGCCTCTTTCATTCCGGCTTGATTTCCCCTGCACTAATAATACAGCGGAATACGAGGCCCTTGTTCTGGGTCTCCAAGTTGCGTTACACTTAGGTATCAAATCTATCAATATTTTTGGCAACTCTCAATTGGTATTCAATCAAGTTATGGGCATCTACCAATGTAAAAATGAGGAACTTCAAAAGTAAAAACACTACGTGGATTCACTTCTAGCCTTATTTACTCACTATTCTATCCAAACCATTCCCCGCTCCACTAACAAATTTACGGATACTATGGCTTGCTTAGCCTCACAAATTCCAGCTTCATCAACTGACTCTAAATTATTCGTCTTGGTCAAACAACTTTTTACCCCATCCTACTCAACCCCGGTAGTTTGTATGATAAATACTGTGTCTACTAATTCGCAGGATACCTGGTACCACCAATTTCACGACTACCTTACAATCTCTGTTCTCCCACCTGACCTTACTAGTAATGGCAAACGTGCTTTTCTTAAAAGTGTTTCTCGTTATGTTGTCATGGGGGGACTCCTCTATAAACGTGGCTTTGATGGCATCCTCCTTCGCTATCTAACCGGCGCGGAGGTCACCTATACCATCCAACAAGTCCATGATGGGATTTGTGGTGGACATTTTAGTGGCCTTGCCGTGGCTAAACGAATCCTTCACCTAGGTTATTATTGGCCTACTCTTAACAGTGACTATTATGAATATGTTAAGCGTTGTGTTATGTGTCAACAACATGCCAACCTTCAACATACTCCTAGCCATCCGCTGCAGGTCGCACGAGATCTTTGGCCTTTCTCACAATGGGGTTTAGACCTTATTGGTGAGATTCACCCGACCTCTTCACAACGTCACCGTTGGATAATCACAGCGACCGAATATTACACAAAATGGGTGGAGGCCATTCCACTCATTTCAATCAAAAAAGAAAAAATTGTCGAATTCATTAACCATCACATTATCTGTCGTTTTGGTATTCCTCATCGCCTAATAACAGATAATGGTAAATCTTTTAAAAACAAGTTGTTACAAGACCTTTGTGACAACTTTGGTATCAAACTTAGTTTCTCATCACCTTACTATCCACAGGCCAATGGTCAGGCTGAATCTTCTAATAAAACCCTAACCAAAATCCTCATGAAAGTTGTCAATGAATCCGGAAGAAATTGGCACGATCACATTCCCTTTGCCCTTTGGGCTTATCGTACTAGCATTCGTACCTCCACTAATGCCACACCTTTTTCTTTGGTATATGGTACCGAGGCTGTCCTGCCTCTCGAAGTACAAATACCCTCCCTTAGAATATCTCTTCAGGATATTCTCACCAACGATGATTTCCGCCAAGAGCGGTTAGCCCAATTGGAGCTTCTTGACGAGCGTCGTCTTACAGCTCTTGATCACCTCCAAATCTATCAAAAACATATCAAGCGTGCTTATGATAAGCGACTTCATGAGCGTACCTTTAAGGTTGGTGATCTTGTCCTCAAAGAGAATCAACATGTAACCAAACTAGAAAAGAGCAAACGTGGAAAATTTGCTCCTAATTGGATTGGGCCTTATATAATCACTCACACTTATGGATCAGGCACTTATCGTTTAGCTTCGCTTAATGGTAAACCTGAGCCTAAACCCCTTAATGCCTTACATCTTCGACCATTCTACTGTTGAATTTAGTGTTATATCACTTCTTATCTACCTACTGCTCGTCCTTTGAGCTCATTTACCGCTACATACACTTTGTTTCCTACATCTCCAAATAAAATCAAGCTCACTTCTCACCTCCCCTCAACGATGCCTTCCCCTTTTTCGTCTAGTCCATGACTTCAAAGTCTTAAAATAACACCTTCTTATGGGATTTTTCTTGAGTCAAACTTCCTACAAAAACTAGATGCTCCACGTCAAAAGGACATCTAGCTATCTACCTTATATATAGACTGCTCCCTCGAAGGACAGCTATATGCCAAATTATTGCTGCTATTATATATAGACTGCTCCCCCAAGGACAGCTATGCACTAAAATCATATCTGCTACTATAAATAGACTGCTCCCTCGAAGGACAGCTATACACAGTCAGCCTTTATCAGAAGCTTCTCGCATAGATCAGCTTCGTGACGACCTCAAGAATAGTACAATCAAAATCCCTTGTAGACTTCCCGCATCGATCAGTCTATATTCAGTAAAATAAAAGCCTCATTCAAAGGAACTTTTTTGGGTCATGGACTTGTCTATTTAGGGTAGGTTCTCTTTCGTCACAACACTCACTTTGTAACAAGTTCTCTGTACCTCAGCTATATCATCCACCTCACCTCACCATGTGTTTCAACTCAAGGGACGTAACGTACACCCGATATATTGTGATCATACAACTCTTTTCACCTATTGACTTCTCGTCTATGCACGGTACCTAGGGCTTCAAGCTCGTTCTACGTTGTGTGGTTTGTTTAGCTCTTTTCACCTACGGAGCACTCTTTCCTCTTTGCCTCGCATCTAGGATTGTGTGTTGATCTTAATCAGGACATGGTTCCCCTCGACTTGGGTAGGCTAACTTTCGCTTCCCTTATACCTTTTACAACATCACCAATTCATTACCAACACCAACAACCTTACCTTACCAATATTAATATCAATATTTTTACCAACCAACCAATTGCCTAAACCATACCAAATTGCCTGAATTCGCCTCTCCCTGATCCTAAGGGAGAACTACATCGGTCTGAGGCCCCTCCTTGCTTTGTGCAATGGGCTATGTAGGTAGCACTTCGGAGACATGGGGTCTCCCAAGGTTAGCTCGACCATCCCCTACCATAACCTATCATGTGTGGTAAATATAAATATTTTTGTGTATTTCTATTTAATCACATTCCTCTTTATCCTTTTTCAAAACACCAAAAATCACAACGCAAACATTCTTATTATTTTCATAACTCAAATCAACATACATATTCAGTTTTATTTAGATGTTAAACAAATACATCTTCTCTATCATCGACACGCAGGTCGGCATCCTTATTTATTCTTATACCTATATAACATTTACTTAGACCCTCACGATTCATCCCGACCCAGGTGATGATCGTGATCGTCGACGCCTTTCGCCAGGCCTCTCTATCCTCAAAGGTACCACGGCTATTGGTACCGCCCACTGATCTACCAATCTCTCCTGTAACATATGAATACACCCTCTCGCATGGAGGAATCTAGCCTCTAGTCTCTCCGCCCGCGACTCCGCACTGCTAACAATCCTCTTGTCTCATTCATCTGCGTTTGGAGCTGATGAACTAAACTCTGCAGACGATCTCTCTCCACTGTAATCACAGCTATGTCAGGGTGATCACGTACACCTCACAGCTCTGCTACCCACCATAACCTATAGGCCTCTGTCGTTCCTGCATCCATTACCCTGCGATCAGCTGCTATCTCCTCTGGCCCTTCTGGAGGTGTTGGCCGGGGAGGTGAGAATGCTGCCTCGGCGTCGATCCTCATATATGGTCTATAAGCCAGGGGTATATCCTGCACAAATCCGAATTGTCGCCGCACGCGATCTAGAGGAATCCTCTCATACTCACCTGGTCTGTGCCCTGCGATCCACCTCAATCGCTCTACACCCCTCAACTCCTCAGCTATATTCTCTGTTACCATATAGTTCCCATAAGGCCTCCAACAGATATCCGCAATCGTCACCCTCTCCCATACCTGCCTGTAATACTCAATGTCACCCGTCACGGCCTGAGATCTTGCCTCTTGTTCTGTCTGGACCCATCGTCTGAATCCCAACCTCTGTACTCCGGTCTCTCCTGACTGGATGGATCGGCCTACTGGTCGCACACAAACAATGTGCTCATAGGCCCAACAGTGTAATAAGTATGAACAATCCAGTGTCATCCTGTGATTTCGCCTACAAGCCCATAAACCCCTGTATAACTCCACCAAATATGCAGGTGCCCATGCAAAAGTCACGTTCCTTTCTATCATCTCCCAGATAACACACATCAATGCCTTTGGAAATCTTCCCCCTTCTGCCCTCGGTAATGCATAATACCCTACCGCTATCATTAATATCACTGCTAACCTTGTCTCCTCAGGGTGTGCTGCATACATTATCCCATACGTAAATGATAAACCTCGTTGTGTCAAATCTCGTGCGTATGGACCAAATACTGCTGTTATCGCTCCCCGCGCCACGCTAGGTAATGCCTGATATACTGGTTCTCCTGTAATAGGGAGTCTCAAAATACGGAACACATCTTCCAATGTTACTGTCATCTCCCCTGTTGGCAGATAGAACGTATTCTTCTCTGGATTCCATCTTTCAATCAACGCCTGCAACATAGCATGGTTACGTGTGATTCGTGAATAATAGCGGATTCCACTTAACCCCAAACGATTTATCAATGTCCATTCCGCTGGTGTTACATCCGCTCGGATTCGTGACAACAGCGCTGGCACACTATCATTCATCCTCAACCCTGCCTCTGCCTGCATACATTCAAATAACAAACAACCATTCAATTCCTCAAATCCCCCCGGGTTTTTTCTCAAATTCTGGAAATTCCTCACAAGAATCGTTCACATAAATAATCCGGTTGAGTAACCGATACCGGTTATCCCTAACCGATATCGGTCACTGTTACCTTCATACAGCCTGCCTAAATACACCACCTACGACAATAATTTGAGCGTTTATTCCTTTCTGTACATACAAACATACCCAAAACCCTTGATTACCTACCACGTAACACTCACCTCATTTATAACCCTTGTTATCATGTTTTCTTTCTCATATCTACCCACCTACTCTCCCCCATCTTATTCACAAAACATGCAAAAATCAAATCACAACCAAAACGTTTACCTCTTGGGTTGCAGCAGCTTGCGGTGGCACTTGTCTTCCCTCTCGTCCCTGCCTGCTGGATGCTTCTCCTCGTTCTGTCATGATCACCACTCTTTTCAAATTCGCCTTTCTACCGTCTGAATCTCAGATCGCATTCACTTTCCCTGTCTCTTTTCTTATCACCTAAATCTCTCATGCAATACCCTGTCTCTTTTCTCCTTATCACTCAAATCTCTCATTCAAATACCTATCCCAAATCAAAAGTGTTGTGTTCGCGTATTAAATTTCTTGCATGGCTCTCAAAATTAGAACTTAAGTTGCCACCTCGCTTTTTATTTTTAGAAAAGCTCATACCTAAATAACTTTGTATCGGTTATGTAACCGATATCGGTCTGTTAACTACCGGCGTTGGTTACCTAACCGATATCGGTTATACACTCCCTTTTGAAACATGGTTCTTTTCTTCATTTTTACCTAATTTTTGTCGCGCCCACCTCTTTTCCTGCATCTCATCACCATTATCCATATTTGTCCATCCACCACACATATCATTACAATTTCATTAACATCATCTATTTTACAAAAACAAACAAGCCATCAACTAAGGATACCAAAACAAAACAAAAACTATCTATCTATACATCATTTGGATCCAACTCATCAGATACATATATAACAATGTCCCAAAACCAGCACCAAAACATGCAACATTTCATCATATAACATACCATCCATATATACGTGCAAAAGACATCAACATCATCCATATATCAACATGTCAATTAAACTCATCATACATTCTATATCACAAACCATCGACAAAATACTTAAAAACATTTTGAACACAACATGTGGATCAAAACATCATCTCTATATATATATACAAGTTTCAAATATACAATGTGCCCTGCATCGGGGCCTCTGTGATCTCATCATCCAACAAAGCCGGCACGCAGGCCGCAATAACTATCAAACATCTCGACTCGGCTCGCAGGCCGGTCCCTCATATCAAAAATATACTCGGCTCGCAGGCCGGTATCAACTGTACAACCCATACTCGGCTCGCAGGCCGGTCTATAATGAATCAATAAATGAATAAATGTAGGCACGCAGGCCTCTATCAACACAACCGGTTCGCAGACCGGTGCCCATGTCTATATACAAAAACAATGCGGGGATCCCTCAGCTCTCCCCACCGCCCTCAGCACCTCTCCCTACTGGTCCCTGTGGTGCCTCTTGCCTCTTGCCTGTAACAGACATGCCGGCTGTGGCTGCACCTCCCTGCGATCTCTGACTATGGGAGGTCTCTGCTCTATAAGCTGCATATGGCTGATACTCAGCTCCGGTACCATCAAGAACATCTTGATAGTACCGGGCCTCCACTCTCGCCTCCATATATCTGTCCCGTGCCACCGTAGGTGCTGGGGCTGGTCCCCGGACTCCTACTACCAGTGCCCCCTGTGCCTGTGATGGTGCCGCTGGTGGTGCCTGTGGCCGTGGTGGTATCGTGCTCGTACTGGGCCGTGGTGTGCTGCCATTCTTTGGTGGTGGTACTACACACTGTCGTGCTTGGGCCGTGGCTGTACTGCTTAGCTGGTGGTGGTGCTCGTGCTCGTACTCGAGCTCAAGCTAGCGCCTCGTAAAACACCTATTCGTGCTCGTGCAAGCAACAAGCTACCCTGTAATAACTGCATTACTGCCCCGAGCCGATCTCACTCTGCTTTGTCCACCGCTGCCCAGTCTGGTCCATGCAAAGGTGCTATCCTAGCTGCTCTCTGACCAGCCCACCACACCATGTATGCTCCCGTACAACCAGCATCATCTACACCATCATCTGCCGGCCTCTCAGCAACCCAATCTGGATCCACGGGCTGTGGTGCAGGCAGTGGGGCCTCTACATCATCCCTCCTATACTGAGGGAAGGGAGGTGGCTCATCCTGTCGTAGCCCCATCTGCCTGCGTACCCTCTCTAGGGGTATCCTCTCATACTCTCCTAGCCTCCGTCCTGCTATCCAGAAAGTGTACTGGATCCAGTGTAACTGTACTCGGGCTCCTCTGTGCGGGTGATGACCTCTGTAAGGTCTCCATACGATGTCTACCGCTGTCAGGCCCTCTAATAAATGCCTATAATAGGTGACGTCCCGCCCTGCAAGCACTGCTCGTGGCTGCCCCACGACCCCCAACCACCTCTCGAGCCGTATCTCGTATATGACTGTGGCCTCGGCTGGGGTAACCCTATCTTACGATGCATATGATGTGCTCATATGCCCAACAAGATCAAGTAAAATGTCGAACAAATCCCGAATCGCCTCATCCGGCGATAGCCCCACAGCTCCCTGTATAACTGCACCAGGTATACTGGTGCCCAAGCGTAACAGGTGTGCTCCTCCACCATCTCATGCAGCACCCCCATCAATGCCCGTGGAAAGCGGCCTCCCTCTGAGTCCGGGAGGGCGAAGCAGGTGATCCCGATCATCATCAGCACGGCAAGCCGTGTCTCATGTCGGTGCGCACGGTACATATCACCATACCCGATACTCGCGCTGTGATAGGTAAGTAGCGCGGCTGCATCTCCAAAAACCTGTAGGATGCTGTCCATGGCCATCTCAGAATCTACCTGGAAGACTGCCTCTCCCTCGATCGGCAGTCGAAGGATGCGATACACATCCTCCAATGTGATAGTCATCTCCCCAGTCGGGAGATGGAACACATTGGTTGCCGGATCCCATCTCTCGATGAGGGCAACCATCAAGCTATGATCTCTATCGATCGCTCTATATCGCTGGACTCCGCCGAGTCCCACCTCGCGCATGATAGCCCAATGCGCTGCGGACACATGTGGTCGCATCCGCACCAACAGCGGGGGCATCCTGTCCCGCATCGTCAGCTGCTGACGTGCCTGCAAAACCCACCCACTACATTAGCTCTACTCTTCATCACGATATCTACCTATACCCCCTTCCCCTCCCCTTCCCAAACCCAAACCCATACCATAACCATACCCAACCAAACCCAAACCCATACCATAACCATACCCACCCAAACCCAAACCCATACCATAACCATACCTAACCCATAACCCACCCAAACCCCAACCCAAACCCATACCATAACCATACCCACCCCCACCCAACCCAAACCCATACCATAACCATACCCACCCCCAAGCCAAAAAAAAAAAAAAAAAAACCCTAACAACCACTACGGACCGGTACCGGTCCCTCATAACCGACCGCGGCCCTCATCCCACCGACGCCATTTGGTCAACTACCGACCGACCCGGTCAAACACAAAGCACCCAGTCCCTAAATTTTGTGACCGATGCCGGTCGCTTAGCGACCGACATCGGTCGCTGTAATTTCCCGAGCCGAACCCCCGCGCGGCCCCCAACCTACCTTTTTCCAATTTTCTACCAACATACCCACCCAAACACCCTAAAAACCTACCCACCTAGCCGCCTTAGCCTATTTAGCCTATCTACCCTCTCCCTTTTTCAAATTATTTCCATTTTCTACTTATTTCCTAAAAAATGTAAATTCCTACCCAAACCCCACATTTAACATAATAACATCAAATAAACACAATAAGGGGTTTCGAACCTACCGGTATGACGACACGTCGTCGTGGTGGGATGGGTGGTGGTGGTCCAGCTGGTCCAGCTCCTCCTGCTCCTCCTGGCTGTGCCATGGCTCCAAATGTCCTCTTCTGGGTCCTCAACCAATCACCTACTGCCTCCTCCTCACTCGGGCCCGCTAACAACTCACTCCTCCAGTCAAATAACGCCACCTCACGCACCAAATGCTCCAATCTCCACTCTCCACGTCAGACAACTCAAATCAATTTTCAAATTAGACAAGTGACAATGACCGGCCGTATTTTTGTTTTTATAGGTTTTTACCATTGAACCGACATCGGTCAGATCGTGCCCTAAGGAACCGGCATCGGTTACCTAACCGGTACCGGTCATACCTAACCGATATCGGTTTTTTTTCTTTATTCACCCAAATTTCTGCCCTTGTTTACTAATCGCCCTTTCTCCCAACATCACCTATATCCACCTCTTTGAACACCATTTGTTCATCTATCCGGCCCAACCCAAGGCCGCCATCCAACAATTTGGCCCGACCCAAGGCCTCGCCCTACCCATTTGGCCCGACCCAAGGCCTCGCCCTACCCATTTGGCCCGACCCAAGGCCTCACCCTACCCATTTGGCCCGACCCAAGGCCTCAACCTACCTATTTGGCCCGACCCAAGGCCTCACCCTAACCATCCGGCCCGACCCAAGGCCGTAACCCAACAACTTGGCCCGACCCACGGCCGTATCACTTCAATACCATACCCACAATCAACGTTTTATTTTATCCATCCATCATGTACCTTTTGTTCAATCGAGCTCACATGTTCATGTTTTAGCATGATTAGGGTCCTTGACTTGATCTGTCGACCAACTTTGCCTAGACCTAGACCGTGACATTTATCTCAACCAAACCAACCATTTGGTACTGCCGAACATGCCTAAACGTTCCTGTACCTTACCTGTTATATACCCTGGAGCTACTTCCTATGCCTTGGATACCAGGATTATATCACCCTTGTTTGGATAAACTATCGACCTTTGCCTATACATTGCTGGTTTGCTCGTCAAATCATGTACCCTAGTCGTACTATTGCATTTCAACATGCGTCTGCTTCCTTGGACCTACCCCACCACCTTACCATCCTCTCTACAACATTTACCCTTTATCAACCCTATCCCTGATTTCCCGTTCGCTCAATCTGTGCTAGATTTGAGGGGGATTACCTATATCCTTAACAGGAGAAACCACTTCATATTATCTCAAGCACTTTACAACACAAGCTACACAACAATAAGGGGCTAATGTAGACACCAAATTCATGTCTTACGACCCCTTGTGACCCGCATCCCATTTCGCAACCTAACCTCATTACCTAAACCTTACACAATTATTTATTAATTACCTTGTAATTGATAAATCCCCATCACCTCACCTGCCACCTCATTTTGCCACCTCATCATGACCTAGCCCTAATCCTAAACTAACCTAATTAAGACCTAAAACTTGGTCTACACCTACACCCATGATGAAGGACCCCTTTCTCGCACCCAAAACCGACATTCTAGTCACTTGACCAAGCCCGCAACTAATCTCTCGGGAGAAAAGCAGGGAAGGTGGGCTATTTTACTAAAAATAGCCTACTTTTTCCTTACCTATGTCGGTTCCTACTGATTGCCGTCGATTACGTAACCACCATCGGTTCCTCAGTAAATGGGCTCCCAAACCAAAAACAAGTGATCGGATTTTCATTTTTGGATCGAGAAAAGGATTTTTTTGAATCAAGAAAGAGCATCGGGAGTGATCAAGAGAATCTGGATCTTTACTTGACCGAGCAGAGACAAGTGAAGAGACAAGGAGAGTTAGTAGAAAAGGAGAGCAAGCCAAGGACTCGCAATCGGATACCGAGCCTGTGATACTCGGTGATTTGATCTGTGTGTGTCGTGAGCATCCTACCTCGGTTACGCCTTTGCTATCGAGCTCTTGGACCTACATCTCCGTCAATAACCATAAGTTACATCTTGCATGTCCTTTTGGTAACATTTCTTAGACTTTTTGAAGCACAATCCTCACAAATCCATTCCTAGATCCACTACCCAAATGCTATTGCATCTAACTATCATTCATCTACCTCTCATCACCTTATTCCCTAATATCACCTATATACAGCCTTACCAACAATATCATTTGCCCTACGACACAACCACCCGATAAAACAACCAACCCATAGATCCTAGACCTTATCGATATCGGTCGTCAAGAATCGCCATCGGTTATCGAAGAACCGGTATCGGTTATTGTGACTCAAAACTAGAAAACCAGCTTTCCCTACTTGTTTCAACAAATCAACTTAATTGATATTTTACGCCTTTTGTGTTAATTCATATTAATAGGAAACCACCACCTTCGAAAGGAAGTTTTATATTTCCCGGCCCAAGGCAGTTTCCTCATTTATTGTCTAATCAAAGTCTTGTGGTCTTGTGTTCTTATTTGCGGTAGTCCTTCCAAGACAAAAAGGAGTTCTTCGCAGTCAGCCTGATCTTTCTCTACGGTACGTGCACACCATCTCGACATTCTACAGGTATTCCTCCTAGCCCCAACCCTTATCTATTTCTAAAAGGAACGAAACATTCCGAGTGAAACAGGTGAGATCGGGAGGTAAGATGGAGAGAGAAAGATAGTAAGAGTATTGTTTATACCAAAGGTCACTCGGGTCAAGGATAGAGGTTCCTAGGTAGAGTAAATATGAGGGTGATTGGAGTATTTATACAATGACAAATATTTTAGAGTCGGTGGGCAAAGCAGGTATTTGAGAGGCCAAGTAGGCCATGGTATCTGTAAATTTATTGGTTGAACGGGGACGGTCTAAAGGTCATAATCATCAAAAGTGGTCAAAAGTATGTCCACATGATGTTTATACTTTTGAAGTATCTCATTATGACATTGGTATATACCATTGACTTGGTTTATAACAAATTGAGAATCACCAAAGATGTTGATTGATTTGACATCTAGGGCATAGGCGGCTTGGAGACCTAATAGGAGCACTTCGTATTCAGCAATATTGTTTGTACAATCAAAATCAAGTTTGAAAGACAAAGGCATGGGTTCACCATTAAGAGAAATTAGGATAACACCAATCCCACCCCCACACTTGATACTTGGAACCATCGAAGAAGAGTTTCATTTGGTAAGCGTGTTTTTCTAGGGAAAGGGTAGTAATTGACCCATTCGGAAAGTCAAAATTAGAAGGTTGATCCCTAGAAATAGGAGCGTCGGCCAATTGGTCGGTGATAGCTTGGCCTTTGATGTACTTTTGATGAATGAATTCAAGGTCAAGGTCAGCTAAAAGCATAAGCCATCATGCGGCATGCTGATTTTGATAAGGTGTGGCATACATGAAGTGTAGGGGTCAGTGTTGGTCACAACATAGGTTTTGAGGTTAAGTAGGTAATGACAAAATTTTTTGGCAATGAAAACTAAGGCTAAACAAATTTTTTTGGGATGGGTGTATCAGTTTTCATCCTCCACAAGAGTATGGATTATGTAATAAACTACCTGCTCCCTGTGTTGTTCATCATGATGAGCGAGCATGGCTCCCAAGGAGTGATCGGTAGCTGAGATGTATAGGTAGAAAGGTTGATCATCTTTAGGTGGAATGAGTATGGGTGGTTGGAGAAGGTATTGTTTTAAGGCTTCAAAATCTTTGTGGTAGTCATCATCCCATTTAAAGGAGACATCCTTCTTGAGAAGATGATGAAATGGTTGACACCAATCAGATAATTGTGAAATGAAACAGAAAATAGACTATAACTTACCTTTTCGGCTACGAGTTGTCTAAGGTTAGTGGGCGGAGGAATTTCTAGAATGGCCTTGAATTTAGTAGGGTCAACTTCTATACCATGTAGGGAAATGATAAATCCTAGGAGCTTTCCTGAGAGGACCATGAAGATGCACTTCTTAGGCTGAAGGTGAATGTAATATTTAATGAGACAGTCAAGATGGTTTTTAGGATGTGAGGTGCTCACGAGTGGCATTTGTATTTGGCCAAGAGATTGTCCATGTAATCTTCTAATATACGATGCATGATGTCATGGAAGGTATAAGTCATAGCCCACCGTTATGTGGATCTAGCATTTTAAGGCCAAACGGCATGAATTGATAGCATAAGTTTCCCCAGGGTAATGAATGTAGTTTTGTGTTGATCCTCTAGGGCAAGCAAGATTTGGGTATAACCCAAGAAGCCATCCATGAGTGATAGTATCTCATGACTAGTTATAAGGTCAACCAGTTGGTCAATACTAGGTAAGGGGAAGTCATCTTTTGGGCAGGCTAGGTTGAGGTCATGGAAATCCATGCAAATACGGAGTCCCCTATCACCTTAATGACAAGAACCATGTTAAAGATCCAACAAGGAAAATCAATAGGTAGGATGAAGGAAATGGAAAGAAGATGCTTTGAAGTTATTCTTTGACAAGAAGGGAAATGCAAGGGTGAATTTTCCTCAATTTTAGTTTGATGGGTTTGGCATCGAGAATGGTTATGATTTTGTGGACCACTATGGTGGGGTTAATACCGGGCATGTCTGCATAAGAGCAAGCAAAACCATGGTTATGATCTTTGAGAAAAGAAGTGGTGGATTCCTGTTCAGCAACATCTAAAGATTGACCGATCTTTAGGATGTGTGGATCATCGTGAGTATGAATGTTGATCTTGATAGTTGATTAATTCAACATTGTTTATGTCTCGAAGGTAACAACCAATGAATATATGAGTCTTCTGCACCAAGGTAGGTGAGTATAGATTCATCATCCTAACATTGAATGACGCTAATTGAAGGTGTATCATCATCGATCATTTTAGGATATAGGAAGGGAAGATAGGAAAGAGCCTTGCCCTCATGTTGATGAGTCGAGGCCCCAAGGAAATGGTGTTTATGAACAATAAAAGTTAGGAGGGATAGATTCCAGATCCATCGACTCCATCGGTGAAGGTGGTGATGAAGGTGGAATGGGTGAAGACGGCGGAGAAGGGCTAATGTCCTCAATGAGTTTAATGCGGGCTTGCTTAGTAGGTGGTTCATCAAAGCTGATACTACTATGGTCCTTATGTTTATGGGTAGTACAAGGAATAATAGTATGGCGGCCTTGCTTGTAAAATCCAAAACCAAAACCCTTCCACACACATTGGTGCAAGAAGGTGTGGGCGAAATGGTGATTGGTGAGAGACTAGAAGTCAGTGGAAAATGGGTGGGTTTATGATGGTGGTTTGGGTGTGTAAGTGGTAGTATCAAGTCCCCCATAGGTGAGACTGGTATGAAGGTAAGGAGGGCCATAAATGCGGAGGATGATGGTGCCTAGTGTAGAACAATCGTGAATTTTTTCCTCATTTTATACATTAGAACAAGTGAATTTTTTTTTTTTTTTTTTGATAAATGCTTACTGGTTCTAAATACATAATTTAGAACTCACAAATCAAATAACCATTCTTATAACAGAAAACCATATGCAGCTGTAATGACTCGGAGTACCTCCGATCTATTCATTCCATGACTCGGTAATCTACCGATCTATTCATGAGTAATAAGAGTTGGCATTTTTATTTAACACTCCACTCTTGTGGTTCTCTTCCCTATTCTGGGATTCAGAATGCTCTGTCCAAGGAACCTATCTGAATAATTGTTACCATTATTCATCGGCATCTCATCCCTTAGACTAGGTGAATTAGGACAACGCAATCAGCAGCTTGCGATACTTTGGCCAAAGATTTGAAACATACTGCTTATGTCTCGTATTCCTTAACGGCATACTTGTCAATCTGGAATACGTCCTACACCCCATTCCTAAGTTATATAGAACGTCTTATACTGACTTCTGTCAGTCCCTCCTATCCCAAATTATTCACTCGGAAACGGATTAGTAAGGTGATAACGTTATATGGATGCCCACGAGGACTAGGGATACGATGACATACTGGTTCAACCCTAGTTAAACCAGTGTGTCAAGATACCCCGAATCTCCTAGGCAGCCTTATAACGTGACCACATTCCTAATCGGTCCCAGAGTAACTTGTTCGAGTTCAAGTGTAAATCTTATCGATCAATGCAAAGGGTGTCGTCACAAGACACCTGCATTGTTGTATCTTCAAGAAGATCCTAACCTTCTCGGAGGTACAACCCTGCAGTTGACTTGTGCCATCAACCTTTAAATCCGCCTCGAAAAGATCTACTTATTAAAAAGTGTTACATACGCTGAGTTAAATTATATTAAAAGACGTTCCCCTAAGGTTAGCCTTTCCCAATCCCTGGGTTCCTCACCTTAGAATGACCTTTCTTAATAAAACCCTTTACACAGAGACGTTATTAAGACTAAGGTTCCATCAAGGAGTTCATAGAATATACATAATTCTAAATCAACGAAATTGGACAATAACCCATAATCTTCACATGTGATTGCCAACAGAACCCCTTTTTGGTTTATTTCAGTTCTCATTACTGAATTTATATCGTACTTATAAGTATCAAGATATAATGATTAAGAATCCAATTAAATGTTGTCTTGGTTTAATCAAGACTAGGAATTAATAATTTAATTCAGCTTGTTTAGCGTCCTACTTAGGTTTATTTTAACCCTAGTTTCCAGTAAGATAGTGATCTATATTTCAATTTAGCTTTAGATAGAACATACTAGAATTGCTAAACAATCATAAGTATTCAGTCACATATTCTTGCAAGCTTACATTGATAATCACAAAAGTCTCCAAATTATACAATAATAACAATGCTCTCAAGATATTTGAACCGAAGAAGGTCAAACTATCAAGATAAGAATACAAACACATAAGTAACAAATATCAATTTCCATTCCTTTCAGAACTAATCAAATACATTTTATGCATTCAACATACTTGATACAATACTCTACGGAAAAAGAACATCTTTCCACATGTAGTACATTTAGAAAATCAAGCTGTATTTCAACTTAAAATCAAATTAAACAATCTGATCATCCTATCAGATCTGCGTGCTTTTACCACTTACGGCATCCATCTGCAAAAATTGTCAACATGGGTCAGTTCGATGAACTGAGCATGATAAGCACTAACTCTTAAAACAATTGCAATCCATCAATTGTTTTCATTAAACACCCTGTTTAAATGAGATCAATTCACCCAACAAGTAAACATATTTCATCAAAATATTAGGGATCAAGAAGAACGAAAGTATCTGAGACAACTATCCATCTGAATCCCCAGGACAACAAACATCAGACAGATCATTACATTCATCATATTAAAATGAATATCATAACAACCCATGATTCAGCAGTAGTTAAAACAGTTCCAACAGTTAGATAAAAATATATATATCAACATATACTTTACAACAGAAGAGAAATAAACGATCATACATATTTCCCTCAGAACTAGCTCATGACTGTACCATCTTTCCAAGAGCAAAGCATTCACCTTAAACACATGCGAATAAATCAGACGAGACCACCAAAAGCACCACTGTTTTGTTTAAGTTTAAAATATAATAAACTACAGTACAGTAGCTCTCATGCCAAACAGTGATGACTATCTACCAAACAGACTCTGCATGACCTCCCACACGAAGCGACAAACAAGAAGATAATCACAACCATTGCCTGTTGAGGTGCAGTCGACAACTCCTAAGTTCAATTAAACTCAAGAATTGATATCCATGCGACAGAAGACGTAACACGCCAACAATCCCTTACATCAACCTACAGCCCATTCTAGTCCTTACTAAACACTGTAAGGCTTTTCGACCCAAGGTCGAAATCAAAGAACTTCTATTTTATCGCAGTCAACAATAGACTTCTTGACATTAAGCAATTGATGTTTCCCTAAGACTATGCAGAGATAATCTTACAACATTCCCGTGACATGCACAGCCTCATCTAACTGGAATAATCAGAAAGGAAACATAATATACCGTATTCACATCTGGACGCATTCAGAATTTGAAGTATGGTATTCACGACCCACTTTCATAGAGCCAAGATACATGATATCTATCTATACTCAAGGAACCCAACAGTGCCAAAAACAACAAGTGTACCAATCAGGCTTAAATAGAGGCAGATACTATAGCTACCTATCAAGGATTCAACTGAATCCGAACAACAGTATACAAGATAAATAATAGTTAATGATTCCAACTGTGCCAACAATGGTAACCATTCAAAATCAGGCTTACACAAAAGCTAAATACTGATTTCGTAACAAGGAATCCAACTAAGCCTCTACATTATTATTTTTTTGCTCAAGCTTTCACAGATGGGAAACGTAAAAGTACACCCAAAGAGTCTGTACCAGAAATTCATTACAAATTAACAGAGGTCATATTACCTGTTACTCCTTCAAGACTCGTACAAAATCAAATTACCAACATTCAAAGATATATAGCTTCAACAGAGGTCCATAATATACGAATCATCCAATGTACTCCATAGAGTCGTTTTGAATACAATAAATAATTATAATGCAAACTATCATCGAGTTTAATCCCGTAATTTGCAACGAGGAGGAGAAACAACTTCAAGAGTCGCATAAATCTTGAAACACACCGAGTTATCCATTCAACAAAACCTAAATAACATAGCGAAACCCAACAAGATTGAACCACTACCTTAATAACCCTCGAATGAACTTACAAAGAAGTCAAATCAAACTGACAAAAAGTCCATCGGTATCCTTTCCAGCGAGTATCAACAACAAGCATCAACGATAAGCATTAACAACAAGTATCAACGCAGTGCTTTGTACCCATCAAGAGAACAATTCATGGGCTCTCACAGAGCAGGCCCAGACATACATTCTTGCATATATTTCACAAATTAAAGCCGGAATGCAAAACACCATGAAATATTGCAACAGTTTGAAAAATAAAATACACCCATCAAGGTTTTAATTGAAAAATCGAACCAGCAAGAAGATACAGTAACAAAATCACCCCAAGCTACCATAAAAACCATCTAATTCCAAAAATCATCTGAACAGAGTTGTTCTAATGAAATCATTTGAAAGAGAGCAAGATTTTTAAAGGTTAGGGCCTAACATGCCTGGTTATTTGCTTAAAATTTCGAAGCAGACCACTGAAAGAGCTCGAACCTTCTCCTCCTTTTCCAAGTTAGATCCACCAACAAAATTTTGCTATTACCATGACTTATAAATTTTCCTTGCCAGAGAAAAGAGCTAGTTACGCTCATACTTGCCATGCAACTCCAAGAAGACTGGTGCGAAGAACCAGTGATCAAACAGAGGGAAAACCGGAGTGATTGAAAAACCAAACAAACCATTAACTTTCCATTTTGCATGCCTTCCCGTGAAACCCGAGCTCGAAGACCGAGTTCATAAATGACATTTACTCCAAATTTCCCGCTAAATTTCCATTGCCACCGACCGCCATAGTTGGCGATGGACAAATGCACATCAAAGACCATTTCCAACTTTGGCGACCTGCCACGTCGGCTCAAGTTAGCCGTTTTAAAAACCTCCACCAAATTACCTGTCCCTCATGCTTATCCATGCATTTAATGACATAGAAACTACCACCCATGGTTCACACCTTTCCATATGTCCCCTTTCTTCCTTGTTCATAGTTAGGTTAGTAACTTAGGTTAGGATTTAGGATAACACCTAGTCTAACCTCTTAGCACATAGATACTAACTTAGAACATTAGCTCTTAGCCTAGGTCTAGGTTAGATTAACACTAATCTAACCCCTAGGTTAGGTTTAGTTTTAGGTTACTAACCTTAACAAATCCAGTTAGGTCTAATATTTCAAATGCTCGAAAAAGAACCTTGACATACATTCACGAATAGGGTTCACTCTGTATTGCCCATAGGCTATAGAATTTTATGTAATGAATTATTACGGTCCACGATCAAGACCTTCCGGATATATCACGATATCGGGCACCGATTCATTTAACATGATCAACTTTGAGTTATACTCCGGACTAGCTTATTGATGCATCCGGACCTTACTGACTGCTTAAGGTCTATAATTTTAATTCATCACGAATAAGCTTAAAGCACCACTTGGATCAATACCACTGATCCAAGGCTAGGTCTTATAGATGGATAACTCCATAATTCATTCCAAGATCAGATTAAACTCAGGTGTAAAATGAAAGAAATAAAAGAGTCCAATCATATTCCGACTCAGTCAAAGATCTGCAATTTGCAAAGAAGATACAGTACATATCAAGCATGACTTCTCAATCAAGGGAACACATCCTTTCAAAAGAAATCACATATCAACACTTGTATGCTCAGGAGGAAGTAACTACAGTCCAAGGTGTTACATGCTTCCCTCCTAAAAGATTCATCGTCCCGATGATTACATATTTGATTAACCTTCAGGTCAACCAATTTATTAGTTCACAAAACAATGCGACTATTTTCCAACTTGAATAGTTCCAGAAATCAATGTCACAACACATTTTATTCAGCCTGAATAATGTTTGCCTCCATCTGGCTTTCATATAAACTTAAAAAAAAAAATAAGTTCATAAAAGAAATGTTTTGTCAACAGATTTCATTCTGTTGAAAAAGAGAAGGAAAAGCAATCTTCATCTCTTCCAAATTTTCCCAAGTTGCACTTTCTTCGTTAAACTGGTCCCACTGGACCTTACATTGCTGTATTTCACGATTTCTCAAATGCAATTGGTGAGTTTCCAGCACTCGTGTGGGTTTAACCACGATTATTCCTGGGTCTTGGACCTGCAAGAGAATTCAATTTAAAACATGTGATAGATTAAAACGTATTTCTTAAGCAAATAAATATGGAAAACATCATGCATGCGAGATAAAGCGGTGGTAATGCTAATCGATAAGCTACGAGTTGATTATTTCGAAAATTTGAAAGGTCCCACGAATCGAGGTGATAACTTGGCAGCCTTGCCAAAAGTTATAGAACTCTTTCTAGGGTTTAACACAAAGAAAAACCTTCTCACCAAGCTCAAACCTTGATCAATCCGCTTAAGGTCAGCATAGCTCTTACGTCTATCATCCTTTGCTTCCTTTAATCATTCACGAATCAACTTAACTTGTTGTTCCATTTCTGTGAGAATCTCTGGTCCAATTACCACTCTATCCTCAACACTATCCCAGCTAACAGGAGTTCTACACTTTCTTCCATAAAGTGCTTCAAATGGTGCCATTTTAAGAGATGAGTGATAAGTGTTGTTGTATGCGAACTCAACTAATGGAAGATACTCTTCCCATTTATACTGTTGATCCATGCAATACATTCGCAACATGTCCTCCAACACTTGATTTACCCTCTCAGTTTGTCCATCCGTTTCAGGATGATATGCAGAACTGAAGTTTAGTTTCGTTCCAAGAGCTGCGTTAAGCGTTTGCCAAAATCTTGACGTCATTCTTGGATCCCTGTCAGATATAATCAATTCTGGTACACCATGTAATCTGAAAATTTCATGTACGAATCTTTTGGCCAGCACTGGTGAATCATCCTTTAGATTTCCAGCGATGAAATGAGCTACCTTAGTTAGTTTATCTACAACTACCAGGATAACATCATGTTTGTTCCTGGACATGGGTAACCCTTGTACAAAGTCCATGGTTATTACTTGCCATTTGTACTGTGGTATGCTATGAGGATATAACAGTCCAGCAGGGTGCATATGTTCTGCCTTAACCCGCTGACATTCCAAACAATGAGTCACAAAATCAATGACATCCTTTTTCATACCTTTCCAAAAGTATTGTTGTTTCAAATCAGCAAGCATTTTTGTGATTCCCGGTGTCCAGAGAAAGGCGAATTATGAAATTCAACTAACAACTTCTTCCTCAAATCATTCGGCATAGGTACGTATACCCTGTTTTCATAACGCAAGATTCCTTCATTATCCAAATGAAAACCTTTATACCTTATATCCTTTGGTTCTACAGCAAGCGCTGCTTTTACTTGTTGAAAGTATGCATCTGATTCTGAGGCACTTTTTACCTCATCTTTAAACTGAGTTCTTAATGTTATAAGAGTAGAAATGTGCCTCCTACGACTTAGAGCATCAGCTACTCTATTCTCCTTCCCTTTGATATAGCTAATATCAAAATCATATTGTGATAAAAATTCTAACCACCTTCTCTGTCTGGCATTCAGGTTAGGCTGAGTAAAAATATATTTCAGTCCTAAGTGATCAGTTTTCAACTCAAAAGGTTTCCCAAGTAAGTAGTGTCTCCAGACTTGAAGTGCATGAACAATGGCAGCAAGTTCCAAATCATGAGGGGCATAATTCAGCTCATGTAATTTAAGTTTTCTACTTTCATATGCTATGACTTGATCATTTTGAAGCAAAACACCTCCAAGGCCTTCCCCAGAAGCATCCGTTACAACAGTAAAACTCCCATTAGGGTCTGGTACAGCTAATATAGGTGCAGAAGTCAACTGGTCTTTCAGACTTTTGAAAGCCGCTTCACACTTATCATTCCATATGAATTTCTTATCCTTCTTTTGCAATGAAGTTATTGGTGCAGCTACTTTAGAAAAATCCTTAACAAATTTTCTATAGTAACCAGCAAGACCCATGAAGCTTCTTACTTCGTGCACATTCTTTGGTGCAGGCCACTCAGTTATTGCCACTATTTTTGAAGGATCTACAACAATTCCTTCTTTACTTATGACATGACCCAAATAGTGAACTTCTGAATCAAAGAAAGAACATTTGGATAACTTACCATACAACTTTCTTTTTCTCAAAATTCCCAAAACTATCTTCAAATGCTCATTGTGCTCCTCAACGCTTTTAGAATAAATGAGAATATCGTCCAAGAATACAAGTACAAACTTGTCCAGATATTCTTGAAAAATATTGTTCATTAAGTTCATAAAGGTTGTGGGTGCATTAGTTAATCCAAAGGGTAGAACCGTGAATTCATAATGTCCGTACCTTGTTCGGAAAGTTGTTTTATGAATATCTTCTTCTCTAATCCTTAACTGATGATACCCAGATCGAAGATCTATCTTTGAATAAACCGCTGCTCCACGCATCTGATCAAATAGATCGTCGATCCTTGGAAGTGGATATCTGTTCTTGATTGTTGCTTTGTTCAACATCCGATAATCAATACACAGCCTTAGTGTTCCATCCTTCTTTTTCACAAATATTACGGGCGCTCCCCAAGGTGAAACACTTGGCCTAATCAAACCTTTAGACAAAAGCTCTTGCAACTGTGCCTTAAGCTCAACTAACTCTGTAGTAGTCATCCGATAAGGTGCTTTGGAAATAGGTTTTGTTCCTGGTTTGATTTCGATGGTGAAGTCAAATTCTCTCTTGGGTGGTAACCCTGGTAATTCCTCAGGAAAAACATCCCTGAAACTTTGTAATAGAGGAAATTGTTTCATGAAATCATCATCTTCTTCTGAAAATTCAGATATCTTTACTGCATAAAGGGTGCATCCTTTATTTTTAGCCTTTTTAAGCTGCATAGCTGACAGTTTTCTAACTGAAATTTCCCGTTTCACACCTTGAATCTCTGTTGTTTCCAGCTGATCATCTAAACATTTTATGTTCTTTTCATAGCAATCTACCTTTGCTTTATGATCAGCTAACCAATTGACACCGATGACAATGTCATACGATCCCAAAGGTGTAACATAGAGGTCAACTTCCGTGGAGAAATTAGGTAAGTCAAGGACTGCCCCAAAAAGACACATACTCACCTTTGTATGAACGAGTTATTACCATCTTTATGCGGTCCAAGATTTATCCATTTTTCCAGCTTTTCTTTTAAGTTTAGAAGCAAGTTTATTAGAAATAAAACATTCAGTAGCCCCTGTATCAAAAAGAATAGTGACAGGTATGCCAAATAACTTACCCGGAACTTCTATAGGTGTCACTTGCTTTTCAGCTTGCTTGCGCTCTTTGCGGCACATGTATCTTATCTTTGCGATTACCATCATCCTTCTTCAAAGGGCATTGATTTGTGTAGTGATCTTTGCCACAATTGTAGCAGCCTCCTACAGGTCCCTTTTTAGGCTCAAAATTGCCTCCAGTCTTGTAATTGTCACGTTGTCCTCCATAGGGCTTCTGCCCATTGTTATAATTTTTAGCAAAATTATCCCTTACATTTCCAGTAGGCTTAGTTGCCACTGCTTTCTTACTATTATCCCCTGGAAACTTACTTTTGTTTCCAAACTTTTTCCATGGTCCCTTTTTGGGTGCAAGAGAGGTTGAAGAAGGGTTTGCAGTCTTCTTCCGCACTTCCTCTTTATGAGCAGAAATAGCCTTTAATTTCTGTTCTTGCCTTATGGCCTTTTCAACAACTCCTTCCATAGTGGTTGGACTATGAACATCGACCTCTCCCCCTATCACGGGATTCAATCCCATGATGAATTTCCATATTCTAAACTTCTCGTCAGTTTGATACTGCGGTACATACTTGAGGAGTTTTGTAAACCGCTCCCAGTATTCAGTTACCGTTAGCTTCCCTTGAGCTAAGTTCTGAAATTCTATCATTTTCTGATCATAGAAAAGTTGTGGCAGCCAACGTTGCCTAAAATAGCCTTTAAATTGATCCCAAGTAACGTTGGTCTCATCAATGTTTAGTTCAGCTTTACGGCTATCCCACCATGAAGATGCTTCGTGGGAAAGCTGATAGGCTCCCCAAATAGCTTTGGTTTCCTCTGAGAAGTTCCTTATTGCAAAGTACTTCTCCATTTCGCTGAGCCAGTTCTCAGCTCCATCTCCTAATGTGGTGCCATCATACTTAGGTGGGCTTATCCTTTTTATATCATTAGTGAGTTCTGCTGCCAACCTGGCCTTTTTATTTTCTGGTTGGACAGGTGCATTTCCAGCATTAACATCAACACCCATATTGGGGTTGTCCTCAGGAGGTTGCTGATTGTTATTATCAGCTTCTTCATCCTCCTCATTTCCCATCACCTGTTGTTCAAGTACAGCTAAACGATCTCTTGTGTCCAACAGGGCAGCAAGGATCTCATCAAGTTTTTGGGTTGTTGCCACTCCTCCTTCAGGTGGAGCATTATTCGCAACGTTCCCCCTTGTTCTAACCATTTTCTGTTACAAGAAAATTCAGGTTTTATCAGATTATGGACACAATAGGCCCAAGAGCTGCAACCTTCAGCTCTGATACCAAGATGTAACATCCTCATTTTATACATTAGAACAAGTGAATTTTTTTTTTTTTTTGATAAATGCTTCCTGGTTCTAAATACATAATTTAGAACTCACAAATCAAATAACCATTCTTATAACAGAAAACCATATGCCACTGTAATGACTCGGAGTACCTCCGATCTATTCATTCCATGACTCGGTAATCTACCGATCTATTCATGAGTAATAAGAGTTGGCATTTTTATTTAACACTCCACTCTTGCGGTTCTCTTCCCTATTCTGGGATTCAGAATGCTCTGTCCAAGGAACCTATCTGAATAATTGTTACCATTATTCATCGGCATCTCATCCCTTAGACTAGGTGAATTAGGACAACGCAATCAGCAGCTTGCGATACTTTGGCCAAAGATTTGAAACATACTGCTTATGTCTCGTATTCCTTAACGACATACTCGTCAATCTGGAATACGTCCTACACCCCATTCCTAAGTTATATAGAACGTCTTATACTGACTTCTGTCAGTCCCTCCTATCCCAAATTATTCACTCGGAAATGGATTAGTAAGGTGATAACGTTATATGGATGCCCACGAGGACTAGGGATACGATGACATACTGGTTCAACCCTAGTTAAACCAGTGTGTCAAGATACCCCGAATCTCCTAGGCAGCCTTATAACGTGACCACATTCCTAATCGGTCCCAGAGTAACTTGTTCGAGTTCAAGGTGTAAATCTTATCGATCAATGCAAAGGGTGTCGTCACAAGACACCTGCATTGTTGTATCTTCGAGAAGATCCTAACCTTCTCGGAGGTACAACCCTGCAGTTGACTTGTGCCGTCAACCTTTAAATCCACCTCGAAAAGATCTACTTATTAAAAAGTGTTACATACGCTGAGTTAAATTATATTAAAAGACGTTCCCCTAAGGTTAGCCTTTCCCAATCCCTGGGTTCCTCACCTTAGAATGACCTTTCTTAATAAAACCCTTTACACAGAGAAGTTATTAAGACTAAGGTTCCATCAAGGAGTTCATAGAATATACATAATTCTAAATCAACGAAATTGGACAATAACCCATAATCTTCACATGTGATTGCCAACAGAACCCCTTTTTGGTTTATTTCAGTTCTCATTACTGAATTTATATCGTACTTATAAGTATCAAGATATAATGATTAAGAATCCAATTAAATGTTGTCCTGGCTTAATCAAGACTAGGGATTAATAATTTAATTCAGCTTGTTTAGCGTTCTGCTTAGGTTTATTTTAACCCTAGTTTCCAGTAAGACAGTGATCTATATTTCAATTTAGCTTTAGATAGAACATACTAGAATTGCTAAACAATCATAAGTATTCAGTCACATATTCTTGCAAGCTTACATTGATAATCACAAAAGTCTCCAAATTATACAATAATAACAATGCTCTCAAGATATTTGAACCGAAGAAGGTCAAACTATCAAGATAAGAATACAAACACATAAGTAACAAATATCAATTTCCATTCCTTTCAGAACTAATCAAATACATTTTATGCATTCAGCATACTTGATACAATACTCTACGGAAAAAGAACATCTTTCCACATATAGTACATTTAGAAAATCAAGTTGTATTTCAACTTAAAATCAAATTAAACAATCTGATCATCCTATCAGATCTGCGTGCTTTTACCACTTACGGCATCCATCTGCAAAAATTGTCAACATGGGTCAGTTCGATGAACTGAGCATGATAAGCACTAACTCTTAAAACAATTGCAATCCATCAATTGTTTTCATTAAACACCCTGTTTAAATGAGATCAATTCACCCAACAAGTAAACATATTTCATCAAAATATTAGGGATCAAGAAGAATGAAAGTATCTGAGACAACTATCCATCTGAATCCCCAGGACAACAAACATCAGACAGATCATTACATTCATCATAGTAAAATGAATATCATAACAACCCATGATATCAGCAGTAGTTAAAACAGTTCCAACAGTTAGATAAAAATATATATATCAACATATACTTTACAACAGAAGAGAAATAAACGATCATACATATTTCCCTCAGAACTAGCTCATGACTGTACCGTCTTTCCAAGAGCAAAGCATTCACCTTAAACACATGCGAATAAATCAGACGAGACCACCAAAAGCACCACTATTTTGTTTAAGTTTAAAATATAATAAACTACAGTACAGTAGCTCTCACGCCAAACAGTGATGACTATCTACCAAACAGACTCTGCATGACCTCCCACACGAAGCGACAAACAAGAAGATAATCACAGCCATTGCCTGTTGAGGTGCAGTCGACAACTCCTAAGTTCAATTAAACTCAAGAATTGATATCCATGCGACAGAAGACGTAACACGCCAACAATCCCTTACATCAACCTACAGCCCATTCTAGTCCTTTCTAAACACTGTAAGGCTTTTAGACCCAAGGTCGAAATCAAAGAACTTCTATTTTATCACAGTCAACAATGGACTTCTTGACATTAAGCAATTGATGTTTCCCTAAGACTATGCAGAGATAATCTTACAACATTCCCGCAACATGCACAGCCTCATCTAACTGGAATAATCAGAAAGGAAACATAATATACCGTATTCACATCTGGACGCATTCAGAATTTGAAGTATGGTATTCACGACCCACTTTCACAGAGCCAAGATACATGATATCTATCTATACTCAAGGAACCCAACAGTGCCAAAAACAACAACTGTACCAATCAGCTTAAATAGAGGCAGATACTATAGCTTACCTATCAAGGATTCAACTGAATCCGAACAACAGTATACAAGATAAATAATAGTTAATGATTCCAACGGTGCCAACAATGGTAACCATTCAAAATCAGGCTTACACAAAAGCTAAATACTGATTTCGTAACAAGGAATCCAAACTGAGCCTCTTCAATATTTTTCGCTCAAGCTTTCACAGATGGGAAACGTAAAAGTACACCCAAAGAGTCTGTACCAGAAATTCATTACAAATTAACAGAGGTCATATTACCTGTTACTCCTTTAAGACTCGACAAAATCAAATTACCAACATTCAAGGATATATAGCTTCAACAGAGGTCCATAATATACGAATCATCCAATGTACTCCATAGAGTCGTTTTGAATACAATAAATAATTATAATGCAAACTATCATCGAGTTCAATCCCGTAATTTGCAACGCAAGGGAGGGAGAAACAACTTCTAAAGGGTCGCAATAACTACTGAAACACAGCCAGTTATCCATTCAACAAAACCTAAATAACATAGCGAAACCCAACAAGATTCAGTAACCACTACCTTAATAACCTCGACAGAACTTACAAAGAAGTCCAATCAAACTGAACAAAAAGTCCATCAGTATCCTTTCCAACGAGTATCAACAACAAGCATCAACAGTAAGCATTAACAACAAGTATCAACAGTAGCCTGTACCCATCAAGAGAACAATTCATGGGCTCTCACAGAGCAGGCCCAGCATACATTCTTGCATATATTTCACAAATTAAAGCCGGAATGCAAAACACCATGAAATATTGCAACAGTTCGAAAAATAAAATACACCCATCAAGGTTTTAATTGAAAAATCGAACCAGCAAGAAGATACAGTAACAAAATCACCCCAAGCTACCATAAAAACCATCTAATTCCAAAAATCATCTGAACAGAGTTGTTCTAATGAAATCATTTGAAAGAGAGCAAGATTTTTAAAGGTTAGGGCCTAACATGCCTGGTTATTTGCTTAAAATTTCGAAGCAGACCACTGAAAGAGCTTGAACCTTCTCCTCCTTTTCCAAGTTAGATCCACCAACAAAATTTTGCTATTACCATGACTTATAAATTTTCCTTGCCAGAGAAAAGAGCTAGTTACGCTCATACTTGCCATGCAACTCCAAGAAGACTGGTGCGAAGAACCAGTGATCAAACAGAGGGAAAACCGGTGATTGAAAAACCAAACAAACCATTAACTTTCCATTTTGCATGCCTTCCCGTGAAACCCGAGCTCGAAGACCGAGTTCATAAATGACATTTACTCCAAATTTCCCGCTAAATTTCCATTGCCACCGACCGCCATAGTTGGCGATGGACAAATGCACATCAAAGACCATTTCCAACTTTGGCGACCTGCCACGTCGGCTCAAGTTAGCCGTTTTAAAAACCTCCACCAAATTACCTATCCCTCATGCTTATCCATGCATTTAATGACATAGAAACTACCACCCATGGTTCGCACCTTTCCATATGTCCCCTTCTTCCTTGTTCAATAGTTAGGTTAGTAACTTAGGTTAGGATTTAGGATAACACCTAGTCTAACCTCTTAGCACATAGATACTAACTTAGAACATTAGCTCTTAGCCTAGGTCTAGGTTAGATTAACACTAATCTAACCCCTAGGTTAGGTTTAGTTTTAGGTTACTAACCTTAACAAATCTAGTTAGGTCTAATATTTCAAATGCTCAGAAAAAGAACCTTCAACATACATTCACGAACAGGGTTCACTCCTGTACTGCCAATAGGCTATAGAATTTTATGTAACTAAATTATTACCTGGTCCACGATCAAGACCTTCCAGATATATCACGATATCGGGCACCAGTTCATTTAACATGATCAACCTGAGTTATACTCCGGACTAGCTTATTCAATGCATCCAGACCTTGCAACCTGCTTAAGGTCTATAATTTTAATTCATCACGAATAAGCTTAAAGCACCACTTGGATCAATACCACTGATCCAAGGCTTGGTCTTATAGATGGATAACTCCATAATTCATTCCAAGATCAGATTAAACTCAGGTGTAAAATGAAAGAAATAAAAGAGTCCAATCATATTCCGACTCAGTCAAAGATCTGTAATTTGCAAAGAAGATACAATACATATCAAGCATGACTTCTCAATCAAGGGAACACATCCTTTCAAAAGAAATCACATAGTGAGTAGGGTGAGGTGAGGAATCCAAGATGGCGGGATTTGGTGAGAGAGGCTATAGGTGATGATGGGGTGTGATAATGGAGGCTACGGGTGTAGGGTCATTGGGTAAAACCTCAATAGATTGAAGAACCTCCATGAGAGCTTGATGATGGGATTTTGAGGTTTAGATGAGGTCATATAGGGATATATTAAGGTGAGATTGGTGTAATTGTTTGAGCATGGTGCGATGTGTGACCCCATCGAAATAGGGCATGTAGGGATGTAGATAGTAATTTTAGGTGTGGGTGTAGATGGTATGTTGGGTATAGGATTGGTTAGCGAGTCGGTTTCCTTTTCCTTGCCTTTATCTCTCTTCGAGCACGGTAGTAACATGTGTATCATGCTGATCCGAGGGGTTTGGAAAATGGAGAAGGTGTAGGATGAGTGGTATAATGACATGATGGGAAAAAAAAGGTCGGGGAGAAAAGCCTTACGAAGTGAGCTAGGTACAATGAAATTTAGGTAATGGTGTGGCCGGTTCTCTAATGCAAACCATGTTAATTTTGAATCTTGGGGGTGGTTCTAGGATCTAAGAATGGGGTGGAGGGTGTGTTTGTTGAGTAGGCAATGAGGGAAGAACTGGGGAATGGGTGTTGGTGATATGAGGTCCTCATCAAGAAGTTCATCATCATCAAAGTTTACTTCAGGAGGGTATAACTAGATAAGGATGATTTTCACAAATTTTAGTGTCATAAAACCATTTTAGCTTGGGTTTAAGGGGGTCATAAGGTCCTTTGGTTTGGTAATGTGATAAAAACAGAGGTCAAGGAGGTTGGTTAAGATTTTTAAGGCATAGGACCCACTATTGGGTCGCAATGGGAAGTGAAAGTGGGTTTAGGCATAGGTGGGGCTGATTTTTGAGGAACGATCCTTATAGGAGGGGCAGTGGGTCGAGTTATGGTTTTGGGTGTTGGAGTGGTCTTTGGTGTTGGTCATGTTTTCTTGGGTAGGGGTATGGTAGATGAATGGGTAGGAGGGTTCATGGTTGTTTTGACTACCTTATTGGAGAGTAACATATTTTTGTCTTTGGGTTGCACCTTCTTGGGTAAAGGTGATACAAGTGTATGAGATCTAGAGGGAAAAGTAGATGGGGGAAGAGGGTGAGTTACCCACGGGATAACAAAGGTGCTTGTGAAGGTAGATGACGTGGGTCATGCAGGGGGTGTGAGGGACAAAGAATGAAGTGTAGTGGGTAGAGAAGAAGTTATAGAGGGTATTGGAGGTATGGGTGGTAAAGATGCTGTAGGTGTGGGTGTAAGTTGTGTCGGGCACCTAGGTATGTTAGAGGTTTGCGAGGAAGGAATGGGATGTTGTGTTTATGGTTTATTGATGGGTAGAGGTTTCTTAGCCATGCTGGAAGGTTAATGTCCTAAGATGGACATAACGGGTGAAAGTGATGAAGGTATGATTGGCGTAGGTTGGGGTGTGAGCTCTATGGGTTTGGTTCTTCTATTTGGGTTACTGAGTAGATTTGGTGGTAACATCGGAGGATGTAGCTAAACCTATATTTTTACCATGGGTGGATGAGTAAGGCTAGTGGTTGGGGTGACCCCTAAGGTAGTAATAGGTTTAGTTGAGGAAGATGATGTAGGTGTGGGTTTGGATTTAGATGTATGTTGGGTTATGGGTGAGGGTGTATGTTGAGTTGTGATAGGTTTCGTGGAAGAAGTTGTGATAGAGGTGGTTATGTTTGGTTTAATTGGTCGAAATATCTTTGGGTAGATAGTGGAAGTGTCAGTAAGTGACATTTGCATCTGTGTTGAAACAGAAGTAGAAGATGCCCCCATAGTAAGGCTCTATCCACATAATCTAAGTGATCGGCTAAATGTGAGAACGACACATTTGTAGGTGAGGTTGATGAGGACTTAATGGCTATTCCCGTAAAGTGTGTCTTAGAGATGAGGAATTTTCTAGCTTCAACTTCTGTGGGTAAGAGATCTGAAAGTAGGTCTATAGGATCTTGGGTAGCTGATGGAGAATGCTCACCTAGAGGAAAAGGTATCTCTACTGGATCCTTGATAGGTGGTGGAGAAAATGGGTTCTCCTCTATAGGTGGAGGAAATGATGGGTGCTCCTCTATGGGTAAAGGAGATAAACAAGTATCCTTCATGGACTGAAGAAGTATTGTGGGTGATGGCTCTCTAAGTATAGAAGCCAAAGGTGAAATAGTCTTGATATTAATAGAAGGATCCTCCACGGGTGATGAAGGAGTGATAGGTGTTCCTCTGTAGATGGAGGAATGGGTGAGGTAGGTTCTATTGCGTAAGGAGGACTTTGAGCCAGAATTTTCTCTATGGAAGGAATATGAGGTAATTGGGACGCAATGGTGCAGTACGTCACTAAAAATAGTGTGAACCTCATGGGTATGGCTATCATGAGTTGAGGTCTCACTGGTTTGATCAGATTAAGGGGCATGATTAGAAAAGGGTTTCTTAAAGATGTGTAGGTTTTTATTGGTAGGTGCATTAGGATTATCCACGACTAACTCACCTTTCTCAAACATTTCTTAGATAATGTTTTTGAAAGTGATGCAATTTCCATCACTGTGACCCTTTACTCGATGATAGTTACAAAAATCATGTTCTTTATACCATGCAGGAGTGGGGCGAGAAGGGTCAAAAACAATGTGTAGTTTTATAGGCAAAGAGTGATGGCCCCAGCTTTAATGACCTTTTCTAAGAAAGGAGAATAAGGCTCCCTAATTAGGGTGTATTTTTGTTGTTCTTGTCTGAATTGAAAAGTCTGAATGGGTGAGAGATTAGATGAGGGGCTAGCCTAATTTGATGGATTAGCCAAAGCCGATTTGAGTACCACTGCGTGTTATGCCCTTGGCCTTTGAATAATTCTTCTATGGTTTGGAAGAAGAAGAGGTATCATTCAACTTGAATGTCGAATTCTTATTACGTAATTGGATTTTCTTCTCTTCAATGGGCCGAATCTCTAGCTTTCGTTCCATGGTGAATGCTTTGTCAAAGGTTTGGAAAGTTTGGACTTGCAGGGTTGGAAAGATATGTCTAGCACAAGTCCGCATGAAGAGATTTATCAGCTTTGGTTTGTGATAGTTGGAATGTGAGTTGATTAATCAAGCTATGCTAGCGAGTAACAAAATTTGCGATAGATTCATCATCATATTGATGCGTGGAGTATAGGTTAGTCATGGTAACCTTCTTAATGATATTGATGGAGAAGTGATCCAAGAAGGCCTGGCTACTTGGTTAAATGAAAATATAGAGTGTCTAGGTAACCCACTATACCAATCTAATGCAAGTCCAATCAGAGACATGGGAAAGGTCCTCAAGAGTAAAGCATCATCATGGGTGATTAGGTAGCACCCATGTTTGAAAGACCACAAATGTTGTTGTGGGTCTTCCTTGCTATTGAAATGGTTGAATTTAGGCATTTCCCAATGCATGGGGTATGGATGAATAGGGATGGATGGGTGTATAGGCTCATTAAAAATCTCATCGTAGGTGTTGAGTTAGCTAGAAATTGATTCCTCTAATTTTTGTATCTTTTCCATCATTAATTTGATTAGGTCATTAGTAGGTTGTGATGGCTGGGTGCCTCTTGTAGCATAAGAGGGTTGGTGTTGGGCATATGATGGGGGTGGCATTCTAGTATATGGTGTGTCGTATAGGTAGACTGAGAAGGAGGGAGTGAGATAGGGGTATGTACCCAGAATGAATGATAGATGAAACGGGAGGCTGCTAGTAGTACGTATATGGAGGTGGAAGGGTCATGGTAACCCTAGTGGCAATGGGGGATAACGATTGTGGAATAGAAAGGACCACATTTTGAAAAGGGGTAGGGGTCACCGACACTAGGGGTGGTAGTGTAGCTACGGGTATATGCGAGACCATAGGGGTGGATGAGGTGGTGTTCTGAATGGTTGGCAAAGGTATAATGGATGTGGCAGGTACAATGGATGTAAAAGAAGTGTCAGTCATAGTGGGTATAGGGCCTAGCTGTGAAACGACTAGGGGTAAGATAGATGCGAAAATGCGTGGAGCAGACGGGGCTAACGTAGGACTAGGAATGAGTGTTGGGGGATAGATATATACATGTTGTATATCAACTAACCCAAGGTAACTTCGAAGGGACGAGTAGGAAAGATAAAACTATAGGTGACAGGGTTTTGGTCAAGGAGTCGTGTGAACTCCTCATCTCCGGTAGTGATAGTGATAGGTTGGATAGGCTCCATGGTGGGTGATAAAATGGAAGGTGGCGAAGGTCTAGGTGGGAGTGGTTTACAACTATCATAGAATACGAGGGTGCTTGCTTTTCGATGCGTCAGTACCATGTGAATGGGTACTAGCGGCGTAAGGTTGCTTTCTGTAAGTGACACAGAAATACAACACATCTAGGATAAATAGATGGTGGTAGGTTAAATGGGGCTAAAATGGCATCTGGAAAATGACATAGGTTAACCGATGCCAGTTAGGGTAAACTAACACCGGTCACAAGTAACTGTAGTTAGTCACTATGGAACATGAACAATTGGTCAAAAACAAGGTATAAGGCCAAACCTGATAGGTATGCCAAATACTGATGAGATTTACAAGGTCAATGTATATGATAAGAGTGATAGGGACTCTGAATAGTTAAAGAAGGTGAATAGGTGTCCTTTTGGGTAGGTTAACCAAAATGACAGTGAATTGATGCCGTTGGGTATAACCAATGATGGTTAGAGGGTAACCGATGATGGTCATTGGACCGACACCGGTTACTTATGAAATTGAAACAATGATGAAGAAAATGTGGTTGTGAATTAAAATTTGATGTGGAATCAAACCTATAATTATGAGAATGATAAGAATATGGTCCAGAAACACTCAGATGAAGTTGGAATACACTAATTGTGATGAGGAGAATGCAAGGAGAAAAAGGAAAAATGAAGAGCATAACCTCTCACCTCAAAATGCAAGCCAAGCATAAATACTAAGAAAAATACAATCCTAGGAGTGTTTTTTCTATTATGTTTGTTTAGCTTATGTTATTTAAGGATCGACTCATGAATTGTAGAATAGATTTTTTTGGTGAGGATGGCTTCCTATGAAAAATGAGAGGTTTTAGGTATGTTATGGTGGGGGTGGGCCTTGCTCAAAGTATGACTCGATAGAGCAGTGAGTTGGGTGCCCACTATGCCGTGATCATGTGATCACCTACAACTTCTTCTAGGTAAGATGTTGTTTAAGAATGTGTGTATTTTAAATTTTTGTGAGGTTTGGTAAGACTCAAAGAGAGAGAGAGAAAGAAAGAAAGTTCTTTTTATGATTCGTTTGTCAACCATCAGATGGGAATGACTTCCAACGTATAGTTTACTCTCAATTAATGTGATCTAATGTAGAAAATTAGAATGAAATGCAATGATTTTTAAGCCCAAATTGAAATATGGAACTCGATGACATAATGAGAGGAATCAAAGAAAGTATGATCTTTCACTAATGTACTGCAAATGAAATAGAAGAAGAGTTCTTTTTAAGCACCAAAACACAATTGATTTGAGTTAATAGAAAGAAAAAAAGATTCCAAGGAAGAAATTTTAATGTGAGAACCTTTTAGAAAGGAAACAAACATGCAACTTTTCACCTAGGAATGAATGGATGTAAGGAACCCCGAATGGGTCCCACCATGCATGCCAAAATGTTTCACCTAATTCTTGGACGTTTCTTAGAAAATGACGAAATAGATAGGGTAATGGGCATAGGAGGAATACTTGTCAAAATGTTGGTTGATAGGTTGTTGCACACATATGACTTCTGAATCCACAGATTGATCATGAGAGATTTCTTTTACTTGGAGGAACTACCTGAAATAGAACACAAGACCACCGAATAAAAGTAAGACAATATGTGTAGTGGACTTCCTAGCGTGTGCTAGATCCTAGAAGTGTGGTACTCCCTGGAAGGCTATCAATCCACTGTTTAAAACAACTCAATGCTAGTAATAAAGTAAATCCTACTGTAGTTAAAATGATTTAGGTATCTCATTCATCTACAATAAGAAAATTCATTCACAACAGGCTAGGCTATGATTGAATCTGAAGGTCAAGGTCACTGTCAAGATACTGTTATTGGTTAGGGTAAGGTTATAGGAATTTTAGGGTATTTGGTGGTAGTTTCAAGCTCGATCTAGGTTTTGGAAAAATACACGTGACCGACATTGGTGTAGGTTAACTGGCGAAAGTTATGGGTGACCGGGCATGGGTATGTCTTGGGGTATAAGAAACCCAATAAAAGTTCATTGGGTGATAGATCCGAGGTTTGATGAAGGTGGAAGTGCAATGGCGAGGTTCATTTGGATCCCGGAGATGCACAAGAATGATGAAAGTCTAGGTGCGATAGTTCAATGGTGTTGGTAAAGTGGTGGTGTTAGAGTAGGTATTTACCTTAGCTCATGTTCACCTAGGTACTTTATTTTCCTTTATTGTATTTATCCTCACCCATTTATGTGTGTGGATATTTCTTTTATCTTATTTAGATATTAGGAGATATTATCTAGTTTTTAGGTATAGTTCTTTACTTGATCTATGGTATTGACTAGTTCTTTCCTTGATCTATGGTATTGACTAGATACTTGATGTCTAGTTCTCTCCTAAATTTATGGTCTTTACTAGTTCTTTGATGACTAGTTATTTTCTTGATTTATGGCTTGATCTACGACCTTGACTAGTTCTTATATTGTTATTCCTTGCCTATTTAAGCAAGTTCCATTCTCATTGTATTTCATTGAGTTCCATAATAATATATGATATTGTTTCTCATTTATTTGCAAAGGTTTTATGTAAAGTTATTCTGGTGAATTGCTTTTATCTTATAGATCATGGTGTTTGATTAGAATATGTGTTCTTGGCTTGGTATGATTTGGTTATCGTTCCTTTCATGGTATCAGAGAAAGGGATTGTTGTTGGCATTCAGTTTGTAAGTTTTATTTTGTAAATAAATTATTTGTATATTCATATATTTGGGATTTGGTCATATTTTGTTTCTGCGTGCATTTTTATGTAAAACAGAGGCTTCCATTGGATCTGGAAGGCGTGAAAACCCTAAGATCGACTGTAAACTCGGCCAATTCTAGAGGCAGTCATTTTTGTGGTTTTTTTTTTGTAGAGAAGCACGCAGCGCGCCTCCGGATTTGAGCCAAGAAAAAAATGTGATTTTATTTCTTCATTTTTGTTGGATTTATCAAAATCATCTTTGGATTCTTTTTTGTAGTGTATCTGTCTCGGTTTGCATGTAGGAAGGTTTTATGATCTTTCCTTTTTTAGCGGGGTCCCAGGATGCTGTGCACATTTTTACTATTTCGGCAAATTCGCAGTTGCTATTTTCGGCAAGAAAAGGTACTAGTAGGTGCTTAACTTCAGCCCAATTTAATTTTAGTTGTGTGGTGAAGGTAACTCCATTTTTTTTTTTTTAGTGGCAACTAAAATAAATAACAAAGAAAAATATTTAAAAACTTTTAACTTTTGATCGGTAACTCAGTTTTGAGTGTCGTTTTTTGAAAAAGTGCTTGTTTTTCATACTCTTTCCATTGGAAATATTTATTTTGAGACTTTCACTATAATTATAAAGTGCCAAATATGGAGGAGTGTTGTAATCAATTGTGGACGCAATTTTGGCTAAGCCCGACGTCCTAAACTTTTGGGAGTTGCAGTTTGTACCTATCATGGATTCTGAGAATGATATGCTTTTCTCTGAAGTATGTGGACTTTAAGAGGATATTGTAAAATTTTGGAAGAAAATAGATCACTCAAGAAGTGAAATTCTCTTCTACAATCACTCATTCATGATAAGGATACAATAATACACTCCCTGCAGAACAAACTTGCTAGCCTACAACATCACTATCATATTGTGGACAACCATATTCATGCTCCTAGTCCACTTGCAGGTTGTTTCTCTTTTAGCCACTAACATTGATCTACCAGTCTTTGAGCCTGAACCTACTTTTGATGCTTCTAAACCTGTGAGGCTTGTTATTGCATGCTCTTCCACATCTGTGCCTATTACAATACCACATATTGTGTATCCTATACCTTTCAATTGCATGGCTTTTTGAGAAGCATACCACTGCATTTAGATCTCGCATGCTCTTTTCTATGGGTCTCACTAGCGGAGTCATTGATAGAAATTCACAGGGTATTGTTTCCTCTATTCCACATGTTAAGTGGAATTCTTGTCATGACATTGGTTTTCGAGCATATACTTCATTGGGATCACACATTGAGAGAACTCCTTTTTTTTTCACTCGACTCTTTCTGAGGATCATGAGCAACACATGAGTTATGTACCTTCACTCAACCTTGAGAAACCTGAGATTTCAGTTGTCAGACATGATTAACCTGACACACATTCTGATGTTTTTTTTCATGTACCCATTGTGCATTTTACACCAAGTCATATGCAGGCATATTCTTCATCCATCCGTGTTGATTTGGGGTGGATATTTGATCACTCATGGAGGTGACATAGGAATTAATTGAAAGAGGACTCTATAGGCATGGCTCCTCCACCATTCGGCCTCTTGCTCCACTTTCTATACCTTTTGCATTGTGATGCTTCTTGTTTTGAGCATTTTTCTTTATCAGGTGTAGTGTATCTCTCTTGTTTGTTGAGAGATTTTATATCTATATTTTTGACACTTTTGGCATGTTGACAGTCTCTCTTGTGGGGGAGCTATTATGGTGGAGCCCAGTGTTATTTTTTCAGTGTTCGAGTAGTTGTTTTGACAACTCATACATATTTTTAGTACCACTCCACCCATTCAACAGTATGGGAGGGTGTGGTGTTGATCCTGCTTCTTCGGGTTTTGTGTCCTTGCCTTGTTACCTTGGCTTTTATTTGATCGTGACACTCATGATTTTGTGTCCTTGCCTTGTTGCTTTGGTTATTGTTCTTAGATCGTGGCACACCTATTTGCAGCACTTGATCGAATTATGTTTGGTGTTTTTTTTTGCACTTTCAACATCACTCATTGATAGTCTCCTTATATGGAGCTATTCTGGTGGAGCCCAGTGTCAGTTATTTTTAAGTTTTGTGATCAAGCAAAGGCATTTAGACCACGGTGCACACCAAATTTTTATCATTGTATGATTTTTTTGAGCTGAGATTCTTGGGATACCTTGGAGCGGGTCTTTAATCTCTTTACTTTGTTATTCTTGGTTTTGGGTACCTTGTGGTGTCCCTTTTTTACCAGCTTATTGTACATGAGTGCCTCATCGAGGCATAGTTCTTTGGGACTCATACTTGTGGACATGCCACATCTATTTTGGCCCCTAGCTTCACTTGAGGGGGTGTTAGAGTAGGAATTTACCTTAGCTCATGTTCACCTAGGTAATTTATTTTCCTTTATTGTATTTATCCTCACCCACTTATGTGTGTGGATATTTATTTTATCTTATTTAGATATTAGGAGATATTATCTAGTTGTTAGGTATATTTCTTTCCTTACTCTATGGTATTGACAAGATACTTGATGTCTAGTTCTCTCTTAAATCTATGGTCTTGACTAGTTCTTTGATGACTAGTTATTTCCTTGATTTATGGCTTGATCTACGACCTTAACTGGTTCTTAGATTGTTATTCCTTTCCTATTTAAGCAAGGTCCATTCTCATTGTATTTCATTGAGTTCCATAATAATATATAATATTGTTTCTCATTTATTTGCAAAGGTTCTATGTAAAGTTATTCTGGTGAATTTCTTTCATCTTATTGATCATGGTGTTTGATTAGAATGTGTTCTTGGCTTGGTACAATCTGGTTATCATTCCTTTTATGGTATCAAAGCAGGAGATTGTTGTTGGCATCCTGCTATAAGTTTTATCTTGCAAATAAATTATTTGTGTATTCTTATATTTGGGATTTGGTTGTATTTTGTTGCTACATGCATTTTTATGCAAAACAAAGGATTCTATTGGATCTAGAAGGCATGAAAACTCTAAGATCGACTGTAAAATTGGCCAATTCTGGAGGTAGTTTTTTTGTGGTTTTTTAATTTTTGTAATGAAGCACACAGGTGCGCCTCGGGATTCGATCCAAGAAAAAAAAGTGATTTTATTTCTTCAGGTTTGTTGGATTTCTCGAGATCTATCTGGGGTTTTTTCTGTTGTAGTGTATCTATCTCGGTTTGCATGCGGGAAGGTTTTGATCTTTCCTTTTTGGCGGGGTCCAAGGATGCTTTGCACGTTTTTACTATTTCAGAAAATTCGTAGGTTGCTATTTTCAACAAGCAAAGGTACTAGTAGGTGATTAACTTCAGCCTCCTTTAATTTTAGTTGTGGTGAAGGCAACAACAATTTGTTTTGTTTTAGTGGCAACTAAAATAAATAACAGAGTAAAATATTAAAAACTTTTAACTTTTGATCGGTAACTTGGTTTTGAGTGCCGTTTTTTGCAAAAGTGCTTATTTTTTCATGCTCTTTCCATTGGAAATATTTATTTTGAGAATTTCACTATAATTATAAAGTGCCAAATATGGAGGAGTGTTGTAATCAATTGTGGATACAATTTCGGCTGAGCCCGATGTCCTAAACTTTTGGGAGTTGCAGTTTGTACATATCATGGATTCTGAGAATGATATGCTTTTCTTTGAAGTATGTGGACTTTAAGAGGATATTGTAAAATTTTTGGAAGAAAATAGATCACTCAAGAAGTGAAATTCTCTTCTACAATCACTCATTCATGATAAGGATACAATAATACACTCTCTGCAGAACAAACTTGCTAGCCTACAACATCACTATCATATTGTGGACAACCATATCCATGCTCCTAGTCCACTTTCAGTTGTTTCTCTTTTACCCACTGACATTGATCTGCCAGTCTTTGATTCTGAACTTGCTTTTGATGCTTCTAAACTTGTGAGGCTTGTTACTACATGCTCTTCCACATCTGTGCCTATTACAGTACCACATATTGTGTATCCTACTTCTTTTCAATTTGAATGGATTTTTGAGAATCATACCACTACATTGAGATCTCACATGCTCTGTTCTATGGGTCTCACTAGTGGAGTCATTGATAGAAATTCACGGGGTATTGTTTCCTCTATTCTAAATGTTAAGTGTAATTCTTTTCATGACATTGGTTTTCGAGCATATACTTCATTGGGATCACACATTGAGAGAACTCCTTTTTTGTTCGCTCGACTCTTTCTGAGGATCATGAGAAACACATGAGTTCTACACCTTCACTCAGGCTTAATAAACCCAAGATTTCAGTTGTCGACATGATCAACTTTGACACACATTCTGATGTTTTTTTTCATGTACCCATTGTGCATTTTACACCAATTCATATGCAGGCATCTTCTTCATCCATCTATGTTGATTTTGGGGTGGATATCTGATCACTCTTGGAGGTGACATAGGAATTCATTCAAAGGACTCTACAAGCATGGCTCCTCCACCATTCGGCCTCTTTCTCCACTTTCTATACCTTTTACACTGTGATGCTTCTTATTTTGAGCATTTTTCTTTATCAGTGTAGTGTATCTCTCTTATTTGTTGAGGGATTTTATATCTATATTTTTGACACTTTTGGCATGTTGACAGTCTCTCTTGTGGGGTAACTATTCTGGTGGAGCCCAGTGTTAGTTTTTCAGTGTTTGAGTATTTGTTTTGACAACTCATACATATTTTTAGTACCACTCCACCCATTCAACAGTATGGGAGGGTGTGGTGTTGATCCTGCTTCTTCGGGTTTTGTGTCCTTGCCTTGTTACCTTGGCTTTTCTTGGATCGTGACACTCTGGATTTTGTGTCCTTGCCTTGTTTCTTTGGTTATTGTTCTTAGATCGTGGCACACCTATTTGCAGCACTTGATCGAATTATGTTTGGTGTTTTTTTTTGCACTTTCGACATCACTCTGTTGATAGTCTCCTTATATGGAGCTATTCTGGTGGAGCCCAGTGTCGGTTATTTTTAAGTTTTGTGATCAAGCAGTGCATTTAGACCACAGTGCACACCAAATTTTTTTATCATTGTATGATTTTTTTGAGCTGAGATTCTTGGGTTACCTTGGAGCGGGTCTTTAATCTCTTTACTTTGTTGTTACTGGTTTTGGGTACCTTGTGGTGTCCCTTTTTTACCAGTTATTGTACATGAGTACCTCATCAGGAATAGTTACCGGGACTCATACTATGGACATGCCGCATCTATTTTGGCCCCTAGCTTCACTTAAGAGGGGGTGTTAGAGTAGGTATTTACCTTAGCTCATGTTCACCTAGGTACTTTATTGTCCTTTATTGTATTTATCCTCACCCACTTATGTGTGTAGATATTTATTGTATCTTATTTAGATATTAGGAGATATTATCTAGTTGTTAGGTATAGTTCTTTCCTTGATATATGGTATTGACAAGATACTTGATGTTTAGTTCTCTCCTAAATCTATGGTCTTGACTAATTCTTTGATGACTAGTTATTTCCTTGATTTATGGCTTGATCTACGACCTTGACTAGTTCTTAGAATGTTATTCCTTGCCTATTTAAGAAAGGCCCATTCTCAATTTATTTCATTGAGTTCCATAATAATATATGATATTGTTTCTCATATATTTGCAAAGGTTTTATGTAAAGTTATTATGGGAAATTGCTTTCATCTTATAGATCGTGGTGTTTGATTAGCATATGTGTTCTTTTCTTGGTATGATCTGGTTATCTTTCCTTTCGGTGGTTGGTTTTACATGGAGATAAAATGGTGGGAAATGGAAATGAAAGTAGAAACTAATAACAAATGTAAAAGGATCTACTCAAATGACAAGGAACCAATGCAGGAGTTAATGACTGTTTTTATATGAGCTTGATGCATGAATGGTGGGTGATTGAATGGACTTGGTGTAGTATCTTGGTGCTACCCCGGATGCTCTCGTGAAGATAGGTGGCTATGTGATTACTTCGTTTCTTTGGCTATGGGTGTTCGATGCTTGTCTGATTTTGGTTTTGTCACTTGTTCTCAGAATATATCTCTCTTTCTCATAAATGTGCCAACCCTCCAAAAACAATGTGCCAACCTCAAAATAAGGTTGTTTTGGGAGTTAAATGGTAACCGATGGTAGTTTTGTCTTAACCGGTGGTAGTTAAGGGTAACCAACGTTAGTTAGGGTGGGATTTCCTAGGTTTACTAAACTAGGCAGATCCCCTTGATTTTCTAGGATCTTGTTTCGTTTACTCTGGCAGATTAGACTCAAAGCTTCCTTCTAACATGTGGGAATGTGGTTAGAGGGAATGTAGGCATTGATTTTTAGGGTTTGGGTAAGTCTTAGCTAGTTATGGCAACTTAAGATGAGGTGGATATGTGGGCATTATCTCAATTAGGATATTTAAGTAATAAATATTGTGAAGATAATGAATTAATTTAATTTAAATAATTAAATTAATATTATAGTGGGGTGAAGGGGGCCATGGTTAGGTGTATGTGTTTAAGGTATTTATTTAACGAGGGGCAAAGGGGAGTGAGACCCAATTTTGGTGTCTATGAAGGCTATCCATTCCACATTATTTAAAGAAGTAAGATTCCTTCACTTGGGTAAGTTATTTTTAGATCAACGAGATCCCAATCTATTAGGATTTAGTATTTACATTGGGTAATATATTGTTGTTATGTAATTTAATTATTTTTAACAACTTCACGTATATGGTTTAATTTGTTTTTTATACGATATCCTTGGATATTATTGTTGTAGCAACCTACTTGTTTATAGGAGTGTTGCTAACTTTATATATGTAATTATGTGATAAGAATGATAACCAATCATTATTGTGTTTCATTTGGCATTAGAGTGGTGTTTATCCTTCTCCTTCTTGTGATGGAGGTTTAAATTTTGTGTGGGGTAGTTTGATCTTTTATGGTCGCCCCCTCATGAAGAGAAAAAAGATTTAATTTCTAATCACGACTCTCTGCTTTGAGTTTTTGCTTTGATTTCTGATCAACCTATGCCGACTAACGTTTTCATCATTTCTCATGATCTGTTCAATTTTATTTGATTCATTGCTACAAGCAAGAGATCTGGTATTTTATTTGTTGCACTATTAGAGAAACGCGTTTCATAAATCATGCCTTGAGTGGTATATTTGTTTATATTCTATCACAAGTTTAATCTCTACATTGTGGACTTCGTCTCATCCAATATTTGCTGAGAAATTGTTATTATTTATTTGAGAAATTGTGTAAAAAATATGACGGCCAAGAGTGGTTTTAGTTAAAGGATGAACAAAAGTGGTTTTGAGATCCATTTTTTGTTAAACAACCATGTTGAATTATCAACACATTGAGTGAATGGTTCATGTTTAGTTCACTACTTTCGTCATCCCCAAGGATTCTATGATTTTTGTCATGTATTTGACTGACTTGGAAATGAAGGAGTGTTTTTTATCTCGTATATTAAAAATATTCACTACATGATTTCTAGGCTTTCACGTTTTTTTGCATTGATTTGTAATATTTCTCTCTAATTTGTTTTCTAATTCATTATGTTTCCTTCACAATTTCTCTAGAGAAAAAGGGCCAAGTGTCATCAGTCAAAACCATTTGTCAAGGTATCCTCTCGTATTCCAACAAGTCATGGAGAAATTCAGTCTCATTGAGAAATTTGGTGGTCATGATTTTCATACTTGGCAGATTCAAATGCAGATTGCACCTTATAGAAAAGGATCTATGGGATGTAATCAAGCTCAATAAACCTACGAGATGCAAATGCATTAGCAAAATGGAATATCAAAGATCAAAAATCCTTGGGTACTATCAGACTATGCTTTTCAAAAGCATACCTACATCATATGGATTTCATGAAGACTACAAAAGAGATTTTGGAGTCATCGAACAAATTTTTTTGATCTGAAGTAGAAAGTGTGAAGATGAAATTGAAGCAAAAATTTTATGTGTTGAAGATGGAAGAAGGGGAAAAAGTAATAGAGAAAATAAGTAAGTTTTGCTCCTTATTAAATCAATTAGCTTGAATTAATGAAAAATTAAAAGATGGTGATGCAAAAGCAATTCTATTAAAGAGTTTTCCTAAAAAAATTCAAGCATGGTTTTCACTTTAAGAAAACTTAGCATTGGTTTAGAAGGAGTATTTTCTACTCTTCTAGATAATAACAAATCTTCGAATTAGAAGAGGAGGTTTTTATGTACACAATAAGACCAATACATCATCAAAAGGAAATTACAAATCAAAGCATGTTCCTCCAAAACTCAAATATTTTTATCGTAAAGAACATGGACATGCAATTATGAATTGTAAAAAGAGGGAAAAAGATCTACTTGATGAAAAAATAGATCAAAAATCCCTTTTAGTTGAAGAAGAAACTGGTTGGGATGAATATTATAAAGATGAAGAAATTTCTTGTCCCATTGATGAGGAATTATTATACTAAATAATTCACTTATTAGATGTTGTAGGAAACAAAGGATGGAGGGAGATCAATTCCTATCGCTAAGTCACCAATGATGGGGTCAAGTATATATTTGGTGGCACATTTTTCATATTATTTTAGTTGTGTGGTGTGTGCAAAATAAAATGGTGTGTGTTTTCCTTCCCCTGTTATGATTGAAACACAAAGGATGTGCATTTTATAATATGTAAATAGTTGTATAGGAGGGAAGATGAACTAGAGTGATCCTTTGAATTTCATACTTCTAACATCAATCGACCAATGAAATATAACGTTCAGTAGAAGTGAAAGAGGGAACTGTTGAATTCACATATGTAGGTGAATTAGTAGAAGTTTGATCATCCGATATGGGATTCAATGTGGTGAAGTGGAATGGTCAAGTGCAAAAAGATCCAGATAACAAGATCCAAGCTAGCAATATATAGACATACGATTCTGTTTTTAGTTCTTGAGATGTTCTTTCTTCCCATGTAAACACTAAGAGGGGGAATGTTAGGATTTAGTATTTACATTGGGTAATATATTATTTTTAAGTGAAGTTGTGTTAACAACTTTACATATATGGTTTAAAATGTTGTTATGTGATATCCTTGGATATTATTGTTGTAGCAATCTCCTTGTTTATAGGAGTGTTGTTAAAATTATATATGTAATTATGTGATATGAATGATAACTAGTCATTATTGAGTTTCACAATCCTTCTTCTATTCACCTAGAAAACCTTCAAAAGAAACATGGGGTTTATTTTTATTTTGAGCTCCCAACTAATCAATTTAAAAAACCATCATCTTCTAAGGAAATGGTTCCTACCAAAAAGATAGTTATAAAAACTAGGTTAGAGTCTCCAAAATCCATCGAAGCGGTAGATAATATTGAGAGTAAGATTGTTGTAGTAAAAACGTATCTACTAAAATGATAGAAGAAATTTTTAAACTCTTAGAGAATGAATTACAAATATTTCTTTCATCATGTTGGTGAGAAAATTTGTCGGTGGAAAAACTTGTGGATTTCTTTCCAACGCTCTAGGAATATAAGTTTGTCTACTTAACTAGTGCATCTTCCATATATGCATGCGCATGAAAAGGTGGATTTCTATTTTGGCCTTTAGACCCGGGGATCCAACAAAGTGACACTCCACCGACCCTACGGTAAAGCTTGCAGATACCTACAAGAGAAGAATTTTCTAGAAGATCGAGAAAGGGAATGAGAAATTAGATAGGAGAACTAATGTTGCGGGTAGAAAATCGATTCCTAAATACATCAATTAGATTTTTTATCACATGTATTAAAATTATGAGGAAACAAATCTACACATAACAACAACACCAAAAGATATTTATGATCACAAAGTATCAAGAAATCCCTTAGTCAAAGAAATATTGAAACTCCTTCTTCTTGTATTGATTGCTTAAACCAAGTTATAAATAGTGTGGGTATAGAGGAAACATAGAGAGTGGAGGAAAGGAAGAATTTTGCTATCTCCTTGTTCTCTCAAGGTAGAATGCACTCTTGAGCTTACAAAATTAATGACCAACCCTTTGAAATGGGAATGGATTTATAATTTATAGAATGAGAGGTGACTTATCATCTACCTCCCAATGGATTTTCATATGTCCTTATGCAACTTAAAACTTTTCAACTTCCTAGGAGAATATTAAGTCCCTTTTTATAACATAAAGGTGACTTATTACATTACAAACATTAGGACATAAGAAAAGTGTGAACACCAACAAAGAATTAAAACATTTCAAGGGAGAAAAATTTAGGGGAGAGGGAATGGAGAGAAAAGGAGAAGATGTTTCCCCTGATAAATTCTGACGATCCTCATTGATGGAAAGCTCTGATGCAACAAAGTTCTAAATGTCCTATTGTGCCAAAATTGCCCTTTGAGTGTAGCTCGTTATTTTAAGAATATGAACCCATGCTCTGCTAATCTAGGACATATCACCTATCTTTATCCCATTTCACCTTTTGAAACTTCTACCATATTATAACCTCTTATGTTCTTGAGATATTACTATTTTGAGAAAAAATATATTTTTAGTAGGTTGTTATTTGAGGACCTACTATTTTGGGAAAAAAGTCATTTTCTATCTTACTTTCAATTTTACCCCTTTTCTGATTGTCTTGAGTGATCAAACTTGCAATTCAATGGGGATCACCATTTATAGCATGTGAGGAAGTATAACATATGCTATTTTTATTAAATGGTGAAAACGACCTCTGTTTGCAACGGGAACAACTATTTTGGATTCGACTCTTCGTCATGAACTCGTGCTCCAATTTTCATCATGATTCACTTTCTAGAAAGCTCATAAATGAAAAATGAAAATTTATGTCTTGTAAGAGCTCGGGTATGGAGCTACCAGGGAAGAATACTGATAAAAATTTAGTCCTTCATATCTTGAGAAATTGGAAACTTCATTGTACAAAAACTAGTTTGAGAGAAACTAAATTTTTTGGAGGCCCTTCCCTCTAAATTTTGGATGATTTTGTCCACCGAAACTTCCAAAATTTGAAAATTTATTTTAAGAGGAAAGAATGATGATAAAAACACAACCCTCCATATCCTTAAAAATAGGGACTTCATGGTGTGAAAACTAGTTCACATGAAACTAGATTTTTAAACAATCAATCCCTCCAATTTTCAAGCGATTTCGCCCATTTGAACCTTGAGAATTAAAGAGGTAGCTTGCTACATTTTTTGTAGATGTTCTTCATGTGACAGGGTAGAAATATGATGAAAATTCATTCCTCCATATCCCTAAAAATAGGGGTTTCATGGTGCAAGAACTAGTTCATGGGAAACTATATTTTTCGACGATCATTTCCTCCAATTTTCGGGTGATTTCACCCACTGGAACCCTAAGAAGCGGAGAGGTAGCTCACTGATTTTTTCCATTACTATGTTATGGCAGCCATTAATGGAGCTTGAAATTTTAGGTAAGTTTTTTTGTCTCCATTTGTGATAAAATAAATTTCATTGCAATAGGTTTTTCTTTTGGTGCTTCAATCGAAATTTTACTTCAATCCGATGACCAGTTTAATAGGAAATTGAACTTTGTTCTTCGTGGAGCCGGAAGTGAATTTTTTTTCTGTGATCATTCCTTGCTACAATTTTGAGGTTTTAATATGATTTTTTAATGGCATTTAAGATATAATAACTCAAAAAATATGGTTTGTCAATCTGTGCACCGATTTGTAAGATATCTTTAAATATTCTTCTCTGTTCTTCATTTATTCTTCTTATCTTGATGAATTATTATTTTGAGACTCGTGTATCACCATGGGGTATAGGATTTTATTGCTTTTGTGAAGCTATTTTGAGATTTGAAAATGGTGGAGTTGTGGATTGATTTTCTCTACAACCTTCTTCTCGTAATGCAGAAGCGGTTAGAAACACCAAATAGTTAGAAAATTTTCATATTTTGGATTTAGAGTTGGGTGCATTTTTTTCCTTGATTTTCCTCACCTCGGGGATGTGCGGGACATAAAATTCCATGGTGACCAAGAGGATGATACATGTCCTCAATCCTATGGAAAGGAATTTGAGCTCCAAAAATGCACTTGGGGACTAAACTATTAAATCAAGGTCACATGAATTGTTGGGAATACGGATCTTGTGGAATAGTGTAATGATTTAATAATGAAAAAATCATACACACAGGATCTAAACAATTCCCTACAAAATCTACAAGATGGGAAGTATAAACTAGAATAATCCAAATCACACAAAAGTACACACACATAAAAATCATGTACTAGTGGTTCACCCAATGTGGACTACGTCCACCAAAGATAGAGATCTCATATATATATAATATAACAAGAGATTACAAACAAACTCTTCTACACAAGAGTACATGTATCTCTACAAGATTATCTCCTCTCGCCTATATCTCCAACTGGATCTGCTGATTACACTAAACCGTGCCTCCACACAACCACTTGTGTCTCCTCCAAATCTCTAACTAGATCTACCTGAGTGTACTACAATCAATTGTGCCTCTTAAACATAACCAGATCTCACATACATGAAGCTACCCTACATCTTCCATTATGCAACCAAGCTCTCACTATATTGTGAATCTATAAACAATGCCTCTAGAAAGATATACTAATGTGCAACCCTAACCATGCACCAAGAAGTAAGTATCTCCTCCATCACTGCAACAAACTACAAACATGAAGACAACTTCCTCTACAATGTTAGATTCCTATGGATCAACAATACAACATGATCTCATGGATCTGTAATACAAGATCTCACAACATGTGGATCTACAAGAATGAGCAATAATAAGATCTCACAACAACCTATGGATCTAACAAGAAGAAACCCTAAGTGCTTTGTATACTATGCAAGCCATTACATGAGACTAAACAATACAAAGGAAATATAGTAGAAGATAATACCATCTTCTCACCAATAGTGTACCTACACTTTCCTTCTGTTTAGCTTCTCTCCATGAAAGCTCTTGTCTTCATGTAATCTACTTTCTTCTTCTTCTTCATCATCCTTTCAACTAAGGATTATGCTCTTCTTTTCATAAACTCATCTCTAACCCTAGTTTTATAGCTTATATAATCTTAGACAAACTTAGGGAAACTTAGCCATGAAATTACATCCAATATATTTGCTTTAAAACAAAAACAATATTAAAACCCATGACTTAAAAATAAAGTGCTTCGCATAGGTAACCAGCGCCGGTTAGACCTAACCGCGGCCGGTTCCTCCTTTTCCTAACTGATGTTGGTCCCACTGTAACCGATGTCGGTTACTATATTTCTAGTCACTTTCCATTGCATGCTAACTGTGAAGCAATCTAGCTCCACAACCTAACAATATCCCACTTGATATATTACTGAACCTTTGTACATGTACCTGTACATCACTATCCTCAACACACCATGAAGACCATTTATTATGTCCTTCAAGAATCCTCTTAAATAAAAATAAAACTAGTAAGATCAAACCATCTTCTCAAACCAAGAAGATAAAACCATGACTTTCCAAACTTGCACGAAGCTAAAAATGATCCGTGACACCAAGCCTCAAGCTCCCACTGAATTGTAACACCATCCCAATTGTTGGTATCAGTAAAACAAGACAACCTAGCTCCTCATGCAATAAGCCATCATGACTAACACACCTACAATATCTCCCACTCAAAAGGTTCTCAGCCTCAATGCATCCATAGCCATACGTGTAAAACCAACCATGTTCTCCATCCATCTATCCATGTCTCCTTGTAACCACCATTGCAACTAACCAAGATAAGTCAAAATGGAATATGTGAAAGCAAAACGAGATCCTAGGTAAAGACAAGGTGCAAATGAGTTCTACCTGCAAAAGTGGGTGATCAATTCACAAAATTGCATAACTCAAAGAATCCAAACATTGCGCAATCAATAAATCTAACCTTGCATTAAAAATAGCATGTCCAAGACAATCATCTATAGATAACATCTCTCAAGGAGTAACATAGTAATCAAGAGGAAATACAAACATCCCCTACTCATGATTGAAGCATCTATGTGTAAATCAAACATCTATGTCATCATATACTCACAAAATTGAATCAATCCAACATGTACAAACTCACCATGTACATCCATCTATATCACCAGCTCTCCAAAAGCTCCAAGTCTACCACCAACTAACTCTAAAGCCGAATATGAATCCTGTGCTCATCAATGTCAATAACAAACATCCATGATAAACCATGCCACTAATACCAAGTGCAAATACCAACAAACATGTCATCAACATACTCTACACAAACCAACCAAGATGAAAGCAAAAAACAAGGGCACCATCTAAAAATGGTAAATAAACACTTTGCTATCAAACCTGTGACCAAACCGACCATGGTTTCCCCTAACTAACCATGGTCAACTCCCCGACTAATCACGGTTACTAGATGACCGACCATGGTTAACCTTAACTGACACCGGTCTCTGTAACAATCATATTTTCTCCTTTTTCACCCTTCAAACTCTGAAAATTGCTCTATCATCTAAAACCAGTTGAATCTACCATCAACTATCATCCCTAAGGAATATCCAGAAACCACAAAATAAACTAGAAGTGACATCACAAAGTAATAAACTCAAAATAACTACAAATCCATGACTACCCTCCAAAACCAACTTGTGCCTCCTACCACTCTGAATAGTTGCAATCTCCTCTCATTCTGCATGTGCATCATGTATCCAATCCTATAATTCTAACAAACATGGCTTGCTCCCACTGAACATGAAATCCCTAGCACTTGCCTCTAACACCAAGCTCAAAAGATAATATGTCAGTGAGAAATAAAACTAGATGAAAGAACTATAAAATTGATTCCCTTTCTTCTCTAAGAATACTTCTACATCACAGAAGTTTGGACTTCTTGTGAAGTAGGTGAATCACCTTCTTTCCATTCGTATGTACTCAACATCTCTCATTACATGCAACTATGTCTAACCATGACTTTTCATTGAGGATATCATCCTTAAACTAGAAACCCTTGTCCTCAAGATTCCACACAACCAGGAAACAAAAGTCAAACAACACCAAGAAACCATGGTGTAAAGTTGTGCACACAATCCAAACATAATATCAGTTTCTCCAAACGAAAGAAATAAAACATGAACCATATAGACATACCTGACTCAAAGTCTCAATGGACTAACCAATCCAACTCCATCCTCTTTCTGATCCAAACCATGAAGTGATCTACACCGTCTCTACCATGTACACTCATGAAAAAAACCCAATCCTCCAAACTAGGAAAAAGAACCATCTTCCCTCTCTTGCTACAAAAAACCCTGTATAGATAAGTTTCCACAAAGACCAACCACAGTCATCCCCTAATCAACCATGGTTAGATGACCAAAGATCGGTTCCTCCTCGGACCGACCTTGGTTCTCAGACTGATGTCAATGCTTTTGAACGAACCCAATGCCACACAATTTGCAATAGCACACCACACTAGGTTCCTACTTTGATCAAAGCTGATAGTTGAGATGATCCAGTCATTTCAAGAAGCATCCAAATCTCATACAAAATAATACAACAAATCCATGCAATAAATTACATCAAGATGAAATACATCACCTTACCAGCACCAAGATACTCAACCGCATCTTCAACTGAAGTACATGCTTCTCTGATGGAAGCCCCATCTTCATTCTATGCTACTGCCTCTCTACTAAATCCCATGCATCTAACTACACCAAGAATGCATACATGTTCCTTTTCTCTATCTAGATATGCAATCCAAAACCATGCATGTGCAATTAAACCATACACTCAAAAAATAAGATACATTCCATGCATCTCTTCATTTCTTCAGATCTATGATTTTCTGTTTATAACCAGGCTACTTAGTAACCAACCATGGTCATCCTATAACTAACCACGATCTCACCCTACTGATGTCAATTTCCACTTAATTGACACTCGATCAATGCTTTCTCCAAAGAACCTTACACTTCCATCTCCCAATTGAGATTTAATCTCTTCCTGCAATTTTCACATTAGGAAAAATAAACCCTACTCTCATACATGTCAGTAATAACTACTAATAAAAACATGAAGAAAACCCTTACTCTAAAAACTAAATCCATCGCTATGATACCAGTTGTTGGGAATACGGGACTGTGGAATAGTGTTATGATTTAATAACAAAAAAATCATGCATACAGGATCTAAACAATCTCCCAAAAAAATCTACAAGTAGTGGAATTATAAATTAAAATAACCCAAATCACACAAAAGTACACACACATAAAAAGCATGTACCATGGTTCACCCAATGTGGGCTACGTCCACCAAAGATAGAGATATCATATATATAATATAACAAGAGATTACAAACCAACTCTTCTGCACAAGAGTACATGTATCTCTACAAGAGTATCTCCTCCTCCCGATCTCCAATCGATCTTCTTGAGTACACTAAACCATGCCTCCATACCACCACTTGTGTCTCCTCCAGATATCTAACTGGATCTACCTGAGTGCACTACAACCGTGCCTCTCAAACATAACCAGATCTCACATACCTAAAGCTACCCTACATCTGCCACTGTGCAACCAAGCTCTCACTATATTGTGAATCTGCAAACAAGACCTCTAGAAATATCTACCAATGTGCAACCCTAACCATGCACCAAGAAGTAAGTCTCTCCTCCATCATTGCAACAAACTGCAAACATGAAGACAACTTCCTCTACCATGCTAGATTCCTATGGATCAACAATACAACATGATCTCATGGATCTGTAATACAAGATCTCACAACATGTGGATCTACAAGAATGAGCAATAACAAGATCTCACAACAACTTGTGGATCTAACAAGAAGAAACACTAAGTGCTTTGCATACTATGAAATCCATTACATGAGACTAAACAATACAAAGGAAATATAGTAGAAGATAATACCATCATCTCACTAACAATGTACCTGCAGTTTCCTTCTGTTTAGTTTCTCTCCATGAAAGCTCTTATCTTCATGTAATATGATTTTCCTTCTTCTTCATCATCCTTTCAACCAAGGATTATTCTCTTCTTCTCATAAACTAATCTAACTCTCTCTAACCCTAGTTTTCTAGCTTATATAAACTTAGACAAACTTAGGGCAACTTAGCCATGAAATTACATCCAATAGATTTGCTTTAAAATAAAAACAATATTAAAACCCATGACTTAAAAATAAAGTGCTTCACATAGGTAACCGATGCCAGTTATACCTAACCATGGCTGGTTCCTCCTTTTCTTGACTAACATCAGTCCCAATGTAACCGATGACGCCATTCTTGTATTTCTAGTCGCTTTCCATTGCATGCTAACTGTGAAGAAATCTAGCTCTAAAACCTAACAGAAGTTGTTATAGGTCACATGGGGGTTGGGCTCATTTTTTCAAGGTTTATGTACCTGACCTTAGGTACTTTGGGGACATAAAATCCCTCAAGGGTCATGGTGCTGATATGTGTCCTCCCAAAATTGATTAACTCTAGAGTTATCTCAAGAGGGTAATTTGGAATGATGATAAGATGAGATCTCAAAGTGGAATTTATTAGTGAAACTATATATTATCCTAACTATAAATGTCATTTTGAATCTAATGGTGGGGGTATCATGTCTTGATTCTTCTATATGATCCTTGAGAAAAAGGATTTTTGATTTCTTACTCTACTTTTTCCCCGATAAAATCTTCCTACAAACCCTATGTCCCAGCAGGTGTTGTGAAAATATGATTTCAGAATCCTTTTAGGATTGAAATTATATTTTTGTAGATGTTTTTTTACTCCTAACTCCATCCGGAGCTCCCAAAATATTCTTTTGAAGCTCAGTAGCTTATTTTGGCTTGTGCACTGCCCAGGCCTATAAATCTTCAACTTTGATGAAACTACCCCAAATGCTCCAAATCTTCCCTGAACCTTCAGAAATCACCTTCATGATGTTCCTAGGCATTTTAATTGCTTCCATGCCCATTTTTGATTTTCTTATCCTCTCCATGGGGTTACTCCAGTCCTATGAAGGCTAATGATAGCCCTTCCCATGACTGTCCAAAATTTGCATTTTTCAATGAGCTCCTAAAATCACGTAGAGGGACTGATTTGGATTTCCTAAATCACACAGGGGAAGAGATAAAATTGTCCTGGGTGTGTCAATAGACTGAATGGGTGGACTTGGTGTGCTTGGGAATGACAGAACATGAAAATTTTGGCACATGGGTATAGTTTTTGTGCTTGGAAATTGTCAATTTCCCTATTGCACATTTGCACAAGAACTCGGCTTTAGCTTGGGGACATGACATGGACTTAAATAAGCGCGATGAATAAATTACATAGAGAATCAAAAATATCAATTTTAAACCATATAACTCATTGACCATTGCCTTATCCATTGGGCCGTATAGAGTCATGTAGAGATAGAGAGGGAGGGAGGGAGGGAGGGAGAATGGAAGCACACATGCGAAAGGAAAAGGAAATGAAAAACACACAAGAAGGAAAGACACCTAATAATCACCTAATAAGAGAGAGAGAGAGAGAAATGGAAACACACATGCAGAAAGGAAATGACACACACACATGAAGGAAAGCACACCTAATAATCACCTATGGTACAAGCAAAGTGGGACAACCCACTTTTAATGAAGCATTTTTATTCCTTAAAAGTTACCCCGAAGAGGTAATACCGAATGATGATGTTCTAGGAAGCCATTGACTGGTTCCAGAAAGTAGCATCCTCTCCTCATCTTGTTATGAAATCAAAGTGCTTTCACATTTATATGTACACTTTGTAGGAGTGAGCCTACATGAGATTCTTTATGCTTAGGCCTTCACTTAGAAATTCCATTTCCTTCATGTTCTTTGAAATTGATTTCATAACTCCAGTTGCCTTCCGTATTTATCCACATAAATGATTCTTCACTTAGCATTTTATCTCTTCCCTAGGACTTCTTTTCATTTAAATTAGTTGAACATTTCAAATTCTTTTCTTTCCTGGGTCTATGGTCGTTGACCTCTTTTCCATGAAAAACATTAGATTCATCCTTTATCTTTACTCCACCGCGATGTGTTTGAGTATTGAGGGGAGAATTAGAGGAAAACTCATACTTGTCTTATGTGTCCATGGCATGAGTGAAGAGATCAAGAATCATCTCAGGGTCTTCCACAACTTCTACTGCATCCAATATTTCTTGCACGGAGTTATGCTTCGTTGTTTCCTACAACTCATCTTTGTATGCCTTTGAATAATACATCTCAAGGAAAATATCTAAAGGGATTACCTCATCATTTTGGGAATCACTGCACTCTACCGATCCTTCATCAAAAATAGCTTCATCTTCAGAGGTCTCAAAACTCCTTGCTTCAATTTCTTCATCATGGAAAGATTCTTCATCTTTAAATGGGAAATAAAATATCTCCATTTCGTTATTGCATCCATTAACCATTAGCTCAAGAGTGGCATCATATTTTTCATCTTTCCTTATCTCAATATGGCCAACCTTCACATTGGTTAAGGATTCCAAATCAGCTTCACACTTGTCTTTCATATTCATGGCTTGCATCAAGAGTTCAAGACCGAGCTCGGGGTCCTTTGTTTCTTCCGCAACTCTCAGTAGTTCTTGTATGAATATTTCTTTCAAGCCTTTCATGAGCTCATCACAAGCTGATTTTGTCTCTCTATAGATTACATGATTGAGATCATCCACATCCCCAAATTATAATGAGAATAACTCTTCATCTTGGATAAGCATATAATCTTATTTTTCCTCTTGAAAATCATCAAGAACCATCTCCTCTTCCTCATGGGTTTCATCATCCGGTAATTTGGGGATGTCCTCTTGTAACTTGAATCTCATTAATTCTTATTAAAAATCCAAATATCTCTAGGAAGGCATATCTGGACCTATCAAGATAGGAATATCCTCTTCCTCCTTAGTTGTCACAAAGTGATTCATCCACCTACTATCTTGGTATTAAATGGTAGCTTCTGTGCTTCTAGACTTTCATAATGTGTACCTCATCTTATTCTCGAGAAGTAATTTATACATGTATCCCTTCAATGGTATGGTTGTGGATGACCAATTCATCTAAATTTTCCCTCCCAAGTCTTGGTAGAAACTTCTAATTAGCAATATTCCTAACGAGGCTGAGACGTTTGCTACCAAAATCATTCCTGAAACTTTCTTATATGTAAATATAGTGAGATCCACCCGTGCATCTTTGACCTTCCTAAAATTTGGACCTTTTTTTCTCCAAAGAGTAACAAGATCCATTGGGTGGAGTCACAATAAGTTTGAGATCCTTGGGACCTCAAAGGAATCACGTTGTCTAAGGCACCAAAATATATTATGCAATTATTCATTACATATTCTCCAACAAGAAGGGATATGTAGAAAGGATTGACCCTTTCGGTCTTGGATGCACTTACAGAAAGCATGTCCTATGAGGGAGGCATAGGTGGGTTTGGCAACATGCCTTTAAAACTAGAAGTTGCAACATTGGGCGTTAGACTACCACTCTGATATATTAGATGAATATCTCAAATTATTCGGGATAAGTATGTAAATATTAAGTTTTAATAATTTTTAATTTGGCTTTTCTTGCATATTCTATGAAATCAAAAGGAGAAGATGCGGGTAAAGGGGATGAAGGGAATGATTTTAAATTTAGGAAAGGTTTGGAAGCGGGATTATATTATTGGGGAATGGAGGGTATTTTGAGGGGTACACTAGGAGCTTTCAAAGTACTATATTTTATAGGGGAAGATTTAGATTTAGACTTGGAAGAGGCATCAAAATAATTACTTGGGATTGTGGGAGCCTTCTTACTTGCTACAAGATTAGGCTTCAATAATACAGACTCCAAGGAGGGTGGGAGCGGAGATCCTTAACTCGATTATTTTATTTTGTGGAGTTTCCATAGGAGGATATTTAGTCTTCTTTTTCTTTACATCGGTAGAGGGATATGTTCCTTTATCGTAATCGAGAATGAGTGAATAATGCACATGAGAAATTGGGTGTATCTTCCTCTTCTTCTTCATTACCTCTAGAATACTCACATAATCTGATTTGTGTATCGTTCTCAAACTCATCACTTTCTAGGAAATCACCACTTCATTTTCTGGTTTAAGATTTTCTTCATTTTCCTTATTCCTACTATTTTGCCAAATTATGTGTGTACGCAAGAGAAAATAGATAAGGTAAGGGTGAGGAGGAATACCTATGAGTGAAGGTGGAAGGTAGAGTGCGCATGTTCCGATTTCCCCGATCTAGGGCTGATTCGAGAACTTCCTTTTGCTAGGAGGAACTACTTGCAAATAAAAACAAGAACACAAAAAGAATATTAAACAATATATGTCATGGACCCTTTAGCGTATGCTAGATCCGATAAGTGTGATACTTCCTATATGGTCACAATCCACTATTTTAAATAACTTAATGTGATAAATAATATGAACCAATAATGTCCTATTGTAGTTGATATGATTTAGGTATCTCATCTAATTAAAATAAATAAGTATAATCTAATAGGCTAGGTTAAGATCGAGATATGAAAGTCAAACAGTAAATGAAGTGGTTGGGGTAGGTGAGGGTCAAGATTTAGGTTTGGGTTGTTTAGATGAAAGGTAGGAGGTTGTTGTTATAGTTAGGTTTATTAGATACAAATACTAATGTTGGTCTTGTATGACTGATGTCGGTTGAGAGGAAACGACGACGCTTTGGGTTAATTGGCATCAATGGGGTCGGGCTGATAAAAACTTAGTGAAGGTGAGTTTTGGTGATTCTCTAGGATTTCCTAGAGAATGGAAAAATAAAGGGAGGAAGATGACAAAGTGCTAGGGGTATTCAGAGATGTTTGGAGTTAGGTGCGGGCAGTTAAAAGTTTGTAGGTGATTAGGTGGAGGGTTTGGTAGGAGGGTGAGATATGATGGGATGTAAGGGAAACTAGAACTCTCCAACAGATATGAATAAACTAATCTAAATAAACATGGGAAGGTGTAGATCCAAATGTACTTACTGGTGTTTACCAACTTGGTGGTTACATGGAGGTGATGGTTAATTTATGGAACTGGTGGTTAGTATCATGGCTTTGCTTCCTGGAATGTTTCCATGAATTCTTTCCTTTCGAGATCAGTTTTTGGTTGTTTGTTCAAGGTGTCCGGGTGTGCGAAGTGCTCGCAGTGCATGCTTGCATATAGATCTCTCTTCTCCAAAGCTCTAATAATTCTTCCAAGATCTCAAACAAGGTTACCAAAATAAATATATGGTAACTGATGATAGTTAAGGGTGACCGGTGTCGGTTAAGGTGGGAAATCCTATGTTTACTAAAAATAACATATCTTAGCAATATTTTTTGCCATCTCTGTTCATTATCCATGATAAAAACGGGATGTTGTGCTTAGATAAGAGGGAATGTAGTTAGAGGGATAATAGGCATGTGATTTTAGGGTTGAACTAAGTCTTATTTAATTAAGGTAGGTAGGACTAAGTCTTAGTTAGTTATGGTGAGTGAATATTGAGTCCTAATAAAAGGGAAATATGCTAAGAATAGGTTTGTGATGAGGTGTCTAGGTGAGGTGGTGGGGTGAGGTATCTAGGTGAGGTGGAAGTTAGTTTAATTAAGGTAATTAAATAATGAATATTGTGAGCATGGGCCTTAATTCAACCGTGGGTATTTAAATTAATATACATGTGGGGTAAAGGGGCAATGTGTCTTAAACTAGGTGTCTACATTTTTCCTCTTTTTGTTGCGTGGCTTGTATTGGTAATCAATTCTAAAAAAATGGTTGCCCCATGTGTGGGTGAAGGTGATCCCCAAACTAGGCACTGATGAGGTGTAATATGCAATCGGTTAGTGGATTGATAAATGTGTATTTGGTGGAAGTGAAGGTAGGTGGGGAAGGGTAGTGGTGAATGTGGGTAATAGGTAATAGGCCAAGGTCCAAAATTGGGTAATGGGAAATGACAATCAAACACATGTACATGTATATATTGCAACACAATACCAGGTTGAAGAGCTTGAAAACTCTACATTGTCCAAGATCTATAGGTTTATCTAAACAAGGGTGAAGTGATTCAAGTATCCAAGGTATAGGATATGGTCTGAAAACACGGTTCGGTGCAAGAATGTATAGGTATGTTCCGTTACATCAAATGTTTGTTCAAGATAAATAGAAAATTAATACACAAGGTATGGTTGTTAGGCTAAAACAACATAGGTAACAACATCACAAGGTATAACAAGTACATAAGGTCAAGTAGGTCGGGTTCAGGAAAATAGGTCATGGCATAGGTAAGGCCAAGGTATAGGTAAAATAACAAATCCCAAGACACAACTAAGGAAATGTAGGGGTAGTTTGGGCTTGTAGGTATGGTTTAATAGGTGTTCGAATGATAAAAGGTGTTTGGGCACTAATGGTTGTAGGTAAAAAGAAGCTTAGCAAGGGAAAATAGCTATAAGGGTGACCAATGCCGGTTATATGGAGACCAACGTCGGTTGGGTAGGGAAAAAATATGGCCGACATCAGTCATGTCTATTTGGGTTTATAAAATTAGAATTCTGTATTTTACGGAATCATTATTGTGTTGTGACTTTTGAGAAAATGATAGAGCCATTTGACCTTGTAGAACTTTTCCTAGAGATAAGGAAAAGGCATTATACCAGGATGAGGTGGAGATTATGAGTTGGTGAGAGGAGCGAGTAGATGGGCCCACGAGAGCGGTGTGGTTGATTTGATTGGTTGGAGGTAAGGAGTGGATTTTGGCATGGCAGAGGTAGGAGAGGGTTTAGGTGGGCCACCGATGCAGCAGCCAGATGTGCCAACCATGCTGTCCGATGGAACCAAGATGAGGTAAGATTCAATCCAATTCTACGCTTGTTAGTTAAAAAGCTTTGTAAAAATTGGTTTGGGTAGAAATGGTTTGGGGTAGAAATTAAATTTGAGTTTGGAATTAAAATTGATGCAATGGGAAGGGTAGGAAGTCTGATGTGGTTTAAATAACGGTAGGAAGAAAGGTTGTGGAGGTTTGGGTAGGATAGGGTGGGTATTTAGGTTAGTATGATAAAATTTTGAGAAATGGGGAGAGAGGTTTACAGGTTTGGATGGTGCAATGTTGACCGAAACGGTCAAGGTTTGGTGACATCAGCTTTGTATTGGTGACATTAGTCAAGTATGAGGTCACAGATTTCAATGATGATTAACCAATGCCAATCAATAGGGATCAATTCTAGTTATCTCTAGAGGGAAATAGGTCAATAAGCGGGATAAGGTGGGAGGGAAAGGTAGGTAATGGGATATAACAATAGGTGTAGTGAGGATGGGTAGGATAATATGCTCACATAGGGTAATAAGTAGTAAGGGTCTTGGGAGTAGAGTGGTTGGTTATGAGTGATGTTGGGTATGGTCAAGGTTTAACAATGTTGTGATTTGTTGGGTGCAGGCTAGGGACCAGTTGTGGATGAGAGATAGAGTACCACCTCTGTTACTAGCATTACAAGGGAGTGTGACGAGAAAGGAGTGACATCACTTTACGGATGTCACCTAAATTGGGTTAGATGCTATAAGAACATAGCTTGGGAGCTGAGCTTGATGGTCATAGTCATCGACAAATGGGATTCAATGACTAACACATTTCATCTACTGATGGGTGAGATCATAGTCACCCTAGAGGATGTGTATAGGATCTTATGATTAGTGATAGTGGGCACGCAAGTTCATTCTATAACCTCATAGGCATAATGGGAGATGATGTTGATGGTGTTCAGAGAGGGATGGAAGAGATGAGGTTCCATAATGTGAGCCTGAGTTATGGAGATATGTACGTGGCCCATCCTAAGGAGATGAGGTTAGTGGTCCTGATTATGGAGGCAGTGTGTTGTTTTGCACTGCCAAATGTGGAGGGTGGGAGATTCCCATGGGCATTAATGGGGGTCCTCCATGACATGATGGAGGAGAGGACCCATTTTTCTTGGGCACTAGCATACTTGGTGTAGTTATACAGGGAGTTATGGGCCTATGGGAGGCTTTGGAGGTTTAGTTTGTGTTACACCTTTCTTCTCCACTGGGAATATGAGCACATTATATGTGTGCATCTAGTTGGTATGCCCCAGATAGATGCATTCAATGTGGGCTTGGTTTGAGTTGGATATAGGTGTTGGGTGCTTATTGTTGGAGAGCACAGGATTCCAGGGCTAGAAATGATGTAGTGTACTATAAGATTATACTAGAGGGGTTGTCTAGAGTGGAAATTATCTAGAGGCAGTATGTTAGATTCCCTTATTATATGAATATAGTACTGGAGTTAGACATGTTGCAGCTACTTAGATGGATAGAGTGGCATCATGTCAGAGAGAATGAAATGATACAAGTGGATAGAGTTAGACAAAAATTTGGTCAGCGTTAGGATGTTCATCCACCATTCCCTTAGTATAGGAGAGATGATGTGGAGAGGACTATGCCTATAAAATAACTAACAATATCGATAGGGAAAGAAGAGCAGAAAGTGGACTGATGGGTTGATGACATTGGAGTGACAGATAGATACAATCAATGGTTGTCATTACAGTTATGGGAAGAACCCATGGGGCTAGGGTAGCCAAACTTGGTGACCCTTATATTCCTTAGGGATACTTTACGAGGGGCGAGTTACCACTTTACAGGGCCATATCACAAGATTACAAGGGCAACCGACAGGTCCAAGGCACAAGTTACCACTTTGCAGCACAGTATCAGCCCTTTAGGCATAGGTTACACAGGGAAAACACACGCACAGGGTGGAGATGGATATGGGGGACACGAGGCCACCTTGTAGGCACATGTAGCAGGTTTGTATGGCTAGTTGGCCATTACACAGTGGACAGATTATGACGTTACATGCCCAGCCACAACATAGGCAACACCTTAGGCTTAAGGAAAGGCTCCCATGGTATACAAATTAGCGGGATAGAGTCCCATGGTATAGAGAGGAGGGATGTCTTCAAAGGTATATGGGTCGAGGCCACTAGTAGTAGGGGGAAGATCTCGCAGGTTACTTTGGGAGACCTATGGTGTTGTCACAAACAATCTCGATGGCCTAATTCAGGATACCCCGAATGAGGGAAGGTACTACCAAGATCATTTGACTTCTTCTGGTGATAGATGTCCCTTCCTATGTATAGTACAAGGTACAATAGGCCTCGAGTGAGAGGACAAGATCTCACACACATAGTGCAAAGAGTACAGGGGTCTAATGAGCCCAGAGACAAGGTCAAGAAGAGGACACTAGCTCATGAAGGCCGGCCCAACTGCAAGTTAGGTAGCAACCGGACCTAGATTTGGGCATGGAAAAGAGATGCTAGCAGGGCACCACATTGGAGAAGAGGAGGAGGTTGATGAGACTAGTCTAGACATCGTGGTGGGGTGACGATTAATCACCATATATGTTCAGGGTATATATTTTTTTATACATACTAACCTACATGCCGAAGATAGTGATGATGTACACAAGAGGTTTTGAGATTTTTATCATATACCAGCCTATGTGCTTTGAAGATGGTGAGGTTGTATATAAGAGGTTTGAGATAATTTATGTATTTGTATTTGTGTATATATGTATTAATACATAGACTTTCCTAGTTATATAGTCGATGATGTTTATTGGATACATGATGTACTTGTGTTGTAAAATTTTCATTATTATATTTATATGGGTGAAAACTAGGTGGATTAGGCATGATGGAGTTAAGATGGTTTAGGCATGATGGAGTTAGGTCGGTTTAGGCATGATGGAGTCAGGTCGGTTTAGGCATGATGGAGTCAGGTCGGTTTAGGCATGATGGAATCAGGTCAGTTTAGGCATGATAGAGTCAGGTCGGTTTAGGCACGATAGAGTTAGGTCGGTTTAGATTCAGGTCTTATTTTTAATTTTCGAGTTAAATTCCAAGTTATTGGTAACATGGGAAATAAATGATGAGTCATATGTAAGTTATGGTGTACATTTCTAAAAAATTTGATATCATAGGAATGTAAAATGATTGAGTGGATGTTTTTATGATGTGGTAACATGGTAGATATGGATGTTTGTATTAATTTATGAATGTTGTAGAAATTAGAAACTAAGATAGAATATAAATAGGAAAATGTGGGAAAATAGGTTAGGGTAAAGAGTGGCTGAGCTAATCTTCAAGGGTCCCATGCCTCAAAGTGTTACCTACATAGCCCCGATGAATAGGGGCCTTAGGTTGATGTAGGTATCCCATAAGATAGGGAAGAATATGATGAATTAGAGGAATTTTTAGTAGGTTTTAGGAATGATTGATTCTAGGTCATAGGCATGGTGGAGTCTTAGGTGATAGGCATGGTTGAGTCTTAGGTGATAGGCATGGTTGAGTTTTAGGTGATAGAGGAAAGAATAAAAAATGTAGGTGTCAATTATTGGGTCCTATATAGGGTAATCAATAAGTAATGAAGAAGGTGAATGGTAAGAGGTGGTAAAATAGCCACTTAATTGATAAGAACCCTAATGAGTCTACCATACCCAAGATGGGATTATGAACGTAAGACCCTAAAGGCATTGCATAATGGACTATTCTAAGGGTGAAGAAAGTCACATGATCATGAAATTTCACAGTTATGGCAAGTCCCTTGAGTAGATAGGAAATTAGGGTGAAAAGGAAATGAGGTGAAAATAGGTGGTTTAGTGTAACTTAATGTACGACAACATGTTTACCTAGCAAGAAACCCATGATAAAAAATAGGCAAGTCCATGACAAAAATTTATCATTTTCTTCATCATTTTTTTTTTGTTTGTTTTGTTTTTGTTTATGATACAATGATCGATGCAGGAAGTCTATATGGGATGATTATATTATCTTCTTGAGTTCTCCATGAAGTTGATCGATGCGGGAAGCTTCTGAACCTTTGATTGTATTTTTGCAATGACTTGATATAGATGTCCTTCAAGGGAGAAATCTATTTATAGCAGCGAGATAAAGATAATAGATGTCCCTTTTGAGGGAGTCATCCTTTTGTTGGAAGTTTGACTCAAGAAGTTGAGTCCCATTTTTCTTTTGAATGTTTTAAGTCATGGAAAATACTATAGAGGAAGATTAGGTTCTTTTTTACAAGACAAAACCATAGCACAGAGAGGTTAACTATGCAAGAGATGGTTTCAAGTGACGAATGACCCTAGGATTCCATCTTGGAAAAAAGGAAAAAAGTATCCATGATAATCATGCCATGAGTAGAGCCATGGTACTCATATTACGTATAAGGATGAAAGGTGATGGGTAATGCTGTTAGAGTAGGTATTTACCTTAGCTCATGTTCACTTAAGTACTTTATTTACCTTTGTTGTATTTATCCTCACCCACTTATGTGTGTGGATATTTATTTTATCTTGTTTAGATATTAGGAGATATTATCTAGTATTATCTAGTTGATAGGTATAGTTCTTTCCTTGATCTATGGTACCGACTAGATCCTTGATGTCTAGTTCTCTCCTAATTCTATGGTCTTGACTAGTTCTTTGATGACAGCTATTTCTTTGATTTATGGCTTGATCTATGACCTTGACTAGTTCTTAGATTGTTATTCCTTGCCTATTTAAGCAAGGCCCATTCTCAATGTATTGCATTGAGTTCCATAATAATATATGATATTGCTTCTCATTTATTTACAAAGGTTTTATGTAAAGTTATTCTGGTGAATTGCTTTCATCTTATAGATCATGGTGTTTGATTAGCATCTGTGTTCTTGGCTTGGTATGATCTGGTTATCATTCCTTTCATGGTATCAGAGCTAGAGATTGTTTTTTGTTTTAGTGGCAACTAAAATAAATAACAAAGCAAAATATTAAAAACCTTGTAACTTGTGATCGGTAACTCGGTTTTGAGCGCTATTTTTTGCAAAAGTGATTTTTTTATGATCTTTCCATTGGAAAAGGAGTGTTGTAATCAATTGTGGATGCAATTTCGGCTGAGCTCGACATCCTAAACTTCTGGGAGTTACATTTTGTATCTATCATGGATTCTAAGAATGATATTGCTTCTCATTTATTTGCAAAGGTTTTATGTAAAGTTATTCTAGAAAATTTCTTTCATATTATAGATCATGGTGTTTGATTAGCATCTGTGTTCTTGGCTTGGTATGATCTGGTTATCATTCCTTTCGGACTTCAAGAGGATATTGTAAAATATGTGGAAGAAAATAGATCACTCAAGAAGTGAAATTATCTTCTACATCACTCATTCATGATAGGGATACAATAATACACTCCGTGTAGAAAAAAACTATTAACCTACAACATCACCATCATATTTTGGACAACCATATCTATGCTCCTAGTCCATTTGTAGCTATTGCTCCCGCACCCACCGATATTGATTTGTCATTCTTTGAGTCTATTTCTACTCTTGATGCTTCTAAACATGTGAGGTGTGTTACTGCATGCTCTTCGAATCATGCCTATTACATAGTACCACATGTTGTGTATCCTACTTCTCAATTACATGGATTTTTTACAAAGCATACCACCGCATTCATTTCTCGCATGCTTTGTTCTATGGGTCTCACTAATGAGTCATTGATGAGACATTCACATGGTATTGTTTCCTTTATTCCACATGTGAAGTGGAATTCTCGTCATGACATTGGTTTTTGCGTAGATACATAATTGGGAACACACATTAACAGATCTCCTTTTTTTGTTCGCTCGACTCTTTTTGAGGATCATGAGCAACACATGAGTTCTGCACCTTCACTCAGGCTTGAGAAACTTGAGATTTTAGCTATCAGACATGATCAACTGACACACATTCTGATGTTCTTTTGCATGCACCCATTGTGTATTTTTCACCAAGTCATATGTAGGCATCTTCTTCATCCATCCATGTTGATTTGGGGTGGATATCTGATCACTCATGGTGACGACATAGGAATTCATTGAGAGGAGTCTATAGGTGTGGCTCCTCCACCATTAGGCCTCTTGCTCCACTTTCTTTACCTTATGCATTGTGATGCTTCTTGTTTTGAGAATTTTTTAGCAGGTGTAGTGTATCTCTCTTATTTGTTGAGAGATTTTGTATTTGTATTTTTGACACTTTCAGCATGTTGATAATATCTCTTATGGGGGATCTATTCTGGTGCATTCTAGTGTTAGTTTTTCAGTGTTCGAGTAGTTTTTTTGACAACTCATACAAATTTATAGCGTCACTCCACCCATTCAGTAGTATGGGAGGGTGTGGTGTTGATCCTGCTTCTTCAGGTTTTGTGACCTTTCCTTGTTACCTTAGCTTTTCTTGGATTGTGACACTGGATTTTATGTCCTTGCCTTGTTGCTTTAGTGTTTGTTCTTAGATCGTGGCACACCTATTTGTAGTAGTTTATTGAATTATGTTTGGTGTTTTTTTGCACTTTCGACATCACTCGTTGAAAGTCTCTTTATATGGAGCTATTATGGTAAAGCTAAGTGTCATTCATTTTTGAGTTCTATGATCGAGTGATTGATCGTACCACACCACACAAAACTTCTTCAAAATTGTACGAGTTTTTGAGCCGAGCTTCTTGGGATGCCTTGGAGCAGGTTTTTACCATCTTTACTTTGTTATTACTAGTTTTGGGTACCTTGCGGTGTCCCTTTTTCCCAGTTGTTGTACATGAGTACCTCATCAGGCCTAGTTATCAGGACTCATACTGTGGACATGCCACTTCTATTTTTTCCCCTAGCTTCACTTGAGGGGGTGTTAGAGTAGGTATTTACCTTAGCTCATGTTCACCTAGGTACTTTATTTACCTTTATTGTATTTATCCTCACCCACTTATGTGTGTGGATATTTCTTTTATCTTATTTAGATATTAGGAGATATTATCTCTAGTACTATCTAGTTGTTAGGTATAGTTCTTTCCTTGATCTATGGTATTGACTAGATCCTTGATGTCTAGTTCTCTCCTAAATCTATGGTCTTGACTAGTTCTTTGATGACTAGTTATTTCCTTGATTTATGGCTTGATCTATGACCTTGACTGGTTCTTAGATTTTTATTCCTTGCCTATTTAAGCAAGGTCCATTCTCAATGTATTGCATTGAGTTCCATAATAATATATGATATTGCTTCTCATTTGTTTACAAAGGTTTTATGTAAAGTTATTCTGGTGAATTGCTTTCATCTTATAGATCATGGTGTTTGATTAGCATCTATGTTCTTAGCTTGGTACGATCTGGTTATCGTTCCTTTCATGGTCACATGATTCTTGTTTAGTCATTGATCCCCAAAATGGGTAATATGGAAGGTGAATGACGCTCAATGGACGAGTGATCAATAGACAGAAAGTGATATAGGAATTGATTTCAACAATAAAATTTTCTAATATGTAAGGCATTAAGGGGCTTATGCTCAGGTTTAACTTCAAGTGAAGATAAATGATAAGCACCTGATCCATAAGAATGAGTAATGATATAGGGTCTAAGTCAATTAGGAGAAAAAATTTCCCGTTTACTTTTTTTTTTTGGTTACATGTTTATTTTCCTTTAGGATGAGGTCGTCGACACGGAAGGTTCGTTCATGAGCACATTTTTCATAGGCATGCTTGATAATTTTTTGGTAGATTTTGAGATGATCAAGAGAATTGAGACACCATTCATCTAATAACTCAAATTGTTTTAAATAAATCCTGGTGAAATTCATCTTCATTGAGAATGTCTTGGAGTGAGATGTGAAGAGATGAAATCAAGATTTCTAGAGGCAAGACAGGCGATACCGTACACCCGAGTGAAAGGTGTGGAAGTAGTTGAAGTGTGAATACTATTTTGGTAGGCCCACAAGGCGAAGGGAATGTGTGTATGCCAATCCTTCCCAAAGTATCGTCAACTACTTTCATAAGAATTTTGTTCAAGGTTTTATTGGTTGATTCTTCTTGGCCATTTGTTTGTGGGTAATAAGGTGACGAGAAACAAATTTGAATGCCAAAAGCATCACAAAAATTTCATAGGGTTTTGTTTTTAAATTTCTTTCCGTTATTAGTGATGAGACGGTGAGGGACACCAAAGTGAAAAATGATGTGATGGTTGATGAATTCACATATTTTCTTGGATTTTGTAGAAATGAGGGGAATGGATTCTACCCATTTAGTGTAGTATTCAGTAGCAATTATAATTCATTGATGGCATTGTGAAAAATGAGGATTGATCTCTCCGATAAGATCCAAACCCCATTGAGAGAAAGATTAAAGGTCTCGTGTGACCTGTAAGGAATGACTAGGTGTGTGATGAAGATTGACATGTTGTTGGAATTTCACACAATGTTTGACATAGTCATAACAATCACAGTTTAGGGTTGGCCAACAATAGCCAAGCTGAAGAATGCATTCTTGAAAGCTAAACCATGAAAGTGACATCCATAAATTATGTCGTGAACTTCCTTGATGGTGTAAGTAATTTTAGAATTTATAAGGCATCGTAAGAGAATACCATCGAAGCCGCACTTATAAAGGAGACCACCCATGATGACATAGCAAGAGACACTTTTAAGAAAGGCACGTTGTCCATTACAAGTGAGATCGGGAGGTAGAATGGAAAGGGAAAGGTAGTCTGCAAAATATTTATACCAAAGGTCACGTGGGTTAGGTACAATGGTTCCAATGGAGTTGACCTCATGGGATAAATAAGAGGGTGATTGCAACCTTTTATTGAGACAAAGATTTTTGAGTCGGTAGGCGAAGATGGTATTTGAGAAGCTAGACAAACTATGGTATCCAAAAATGTATTGGTGGAATGTGGGGTGGTTTGAAGTTCGTAATACCAAAGGTATTCAAAAGTGTGTCAATGTGACATTTATATTTTTGTAGTATTTCATTACGGCATTGGTAGATATGATTGAATTAGTTTAGAACTAGTTGGGAATCACCAAATATATTAATTGATTTAACATCTAGGGAACATCTAGGGAGATGGTGGTTTGAAGGCCTAATATAAGTGCTTCATATTTGGCGATGTTGTTAGTGCAATCAAAATATAGTTTGAAAGATAAAGGCATAGGTTCACCATCAAGAGGAATGAGGATAACACCTGCACCACCTCCATGTTGACATTTGGAACCATCAAAGAATAAGGTCATCTAGTAAGTGGTATCGTCCAAAGAGAGGGTAGCAATGGATTCATCGAGAAATCGAAGTTAGAGGGTTGATTCCTAGAAAGAGGTGCATTTGCTAGTTGGTCAGCGATAGCTTGGCCTTTGATAGAATTTTGGTGGATGAATTTGAGGTCAAGGTCTACAAGAAGCATGAGCCAACGTGTAACACATTGATGTTGGTAGGGTTTGGCATACATGTAATGTAAGGGATCAGTGTTAGTGACAACAAAGGTTTTGTGGTTAAGTATGTAACACTCTGAACTGTTGTTACTTCCTCCTGAGCATTCAAGTGTTGATATATGATTTCTTCTGTAAAAGGATGTGTTCCTTTGATTGTGAAGTCATGCTTGATATGTACTGTATCTTCTTTGCAATTGAAGATCTTTGACTGAGTCGGAATATGATTGGACTCTTTTATTTCTTTCATTTTGCACCTGAGTTTAATCTGATCTCGGAATGAATTGTGGATTTATCCATCTATAAGACCCAGCCTTGGATCAGTGGCATTGATCCAAGAGATGCTTTAAGTTTATTCGGGATGAACAAAAATTATAGACCTTACGCAGGTTGCAAGGTCTGAATGCGTTGAATAAGCTATTCCGGAGTCTAACTCAGGCTGATCATGTTAAATGAATTGGTTCCCGATATCGTAATATCAGGAAGGTCTTGATCGTGGGCCAGGTAATAAATTCAGATACATTTATTCAACTAGCCTATTGGCAGTGCTGGAGTGAATCCTTTTCGTGAATGTATGTCTGTAGGTTCTTATTCTGAACATTCTAAATGTTAGACCTAAACTGGATTTATTAAGGTTAATAACCTAAACCTAAACTATAACCTATGGGTTAGATTAGTGTTAATCTAACCTAGGCCTAAGCTATAAGCTAAATGTTCTAAGTTAGCAACCTAGCGCTAAGGAGGTTAGACTAAGTATCATCTTAAATCCTAACCTATGCTTCTAACCTAACAAATGTTAGTGGAGGAAGGGGACCTATGAAGGGGTGCGAGCCATGGGCGGTAGTTTCTATGGCATTAAATGGGATGGATAAGTATGAAGGACAAGGAATTAGCGGAGGTTTCAACGGCTAGTGAAAGCCGACGTGGCAGAGTCGCCAAAGTTAGAAATGGTCTTTGACTTGCATTTGTCCATCGCCAACTATGGCGGTCGGTGGCAATGGAGATTGAGTGGGAATTTTGGAGTTAATACAATTAATGAACTCGGTCTTCGAGCTCGGATTTCTCGGGAAGACATGGGGTAAGTGCAGGAAGTTGATGGACAAATATAGGGTCATCCGTGGACATCATATTGCAAATAACAACATAATATCAACTTGTAGGGATTATTAGCAATACATACACTCAAAATTAGACAAAATTATATTAATATGAATCATAGCATCTGGAATATAGTTTCTAAAATACTAATTTTTGTAAAAAATGGACAAGATTAGCTATATTAAACACTCAAAATTCAATGACTTGGTAATTTTTTTTAAAAACACCGATAAGATTATAGTCTGTTTGCCTACAATTTGGATGACCAAAAATTGATATATATATTTTTCCTTTAGTGAGAAGTTATATGCCACTATCTATCTTGGGATGGATTTTATTTTGTATTTTTTTAGTAATATTTTATTTTTTATGATTTTTTCTGTGAAAGTGGTATGAAAACATAAAGAAAACAGAGCACTTTCCGTTTGCCTGCCATAACTTCATCAAACAATATTGAAATCAAATAATTTTTTTTTTTGAACATGTATATAATTTCACCACGGTTGGGATGGTATAAGTTTTATCACATTCTGATAAGTGAAACAAATTTTACAGTCTTAAATGTAGACATAAACATTCACGGGAAAAAGTGTCTTAAAGACATACTATTAGTAAAAAATTATAAAATGATATTTATCCTCTTCTATTCACTTTAAAATAAATATTTCTACAAAGCTAATAGTCTCCCCTATGCAATGGTACCATTTTTATGACATAGTTTTTACTTTTTGGCATGGTTCAAGTCCATGGAAGACTAAATTTGATGTTTTGTTGTTTTTAATGTAAAATTCAGGATTTGATGTCCACTTAATTGTCCCCCAACTTGGTGCACTTACCCCATGTAAAATGGAAAATCGGTAGTTTGTTTGGTTTTTCATACGCTTTTTTCTCTCTATTTGATCACCGGTTCTTTTCTCTGTCAAGGAAAGTTTATAAGGCATGGAAATAACAAATTATTGTTGTTGAATCTAACGTGGAAAAAGAGGAGAAGGCTCGAGCTCTTTCAGTGGTCTTCTTCAGATTTTTAAGCGGCATTACCAGGCATGTTAGGCCCTAACTCTTAAAAATCTTGCTTTCCTTCAAATGATTTCATTAGAACAACTCTGTTCAGATGATTTTTGGGATCAGTTGGTTTTTATGGTAGCTTTGTGTGATTTAGTTGCTGTATCTTCTTACTGGCTCGATTTTTCAGTGAACCCTTGATGGGTGTGCGTTATGTTTCGAACGGTTGCACTATCCTGCTGTGTTTTGCATTTCAGTTAGATTTTGTAGAAATGCTTGCATAGATATTATACGAATTCAGCTCTGTGGAAGTCCATGAATTGTTTTCTTGTTTGATTCAGACTTAAGTTTATACCTTGTTGTTTTCTCTTATTGAAAATGATACTGTTGGATTTCTTGAATGTACAGTATATTCCGACTTTTTATAAGATTTGTCGTAAGTAATATATGTTATTGTTGCTGTTGGACTTCTTGAAATGAAAATATGTTTTGGTTTCTGTAGAAGTATCACCGTGAATACTATTTGTTATTGAATTCCGTTGGAATCCTAGAGTAGATAGTATTTTGACTTCTGTAGAAGCTATCAATGAGAATACTTGTTAGTTTAGACTCAGTTGGAGCCCTGGAAAAGTATCTGGTATATCTATTTCTGTCACTTTGTTTTGATTACTGTGGCTTAGCAGTGAATATCACAGATGTTGGTTCAGTTGGAATCCTTGATATGTATCTTGAGTTACGACTTTTGTAGAAGTTTTGGTGTGAGCCTTATTGGGATTCTTGAACTGTTGTCGCATGAAATTAACTCTAATCGAAGCTTTGTTATGAGCACTAGTTGTATGTGAAAACCCTCACTGTGTATGCATATCATTCTGACTCCTTCTTAGCATTCTTGTGTTCCTGTCTGTTTGCTTCTGTGGAAATTAACGGAAAGGTTTTCTTTACAAACCTTACTCGGGTTGAGACCCTGTTGTATCCGTAGTAGCTTGACTTAGAATGATACTTTGAGGAAAATACTGATATGGGATTCGGCTTCTGTGAAGACCTTGTTGTGATTATTTTTCTTGAAAACGGCTTCCAATAGAAGTCATGGCTGTTTTATCGTAAGGATTTGTTTCAGTTGAATGAGGTTGTGCATGTTTGTGTTTGATTCAGTATGAATGTCACTTTATATGCATATGGAACATCATTTGTTTTAATGTTATCTAGCCTCTTGTTTGACTGTGATAAAGAGGTTGTTCTTTTGATTTCGGCCTTGGATTTAAGTCCTTGCTGTGTTAGTAGGGATTAGATTGAGCGGTATGTTGCTGAGTGTTTCGACTCAGTGGGATTGCTCTTGTGTTTGTGCATGATTACGTCTTCTGTTATCATGATTATCTAGTCGTGTGCTTGACTGAAGTAAAGAGCTATTAACTGTACCTTGACAAGCGATGGCGTTGGATATTTTCTCATTTGTTGAATAATATGAAAGGTTATGTGGGGTCTATTTGATGGATTATTCTTCACTGCCTTGTCACGAGAGCTACTGTGTTGTTCAGTAAGTTACAGGCAATTTTTATATGTGTATTTTGACGGACTGTAATTCTACCTGTGGTCTCGACTGGCTTAGTCGCAGGCATATAATGTGATTGCATTACTCTTAAGTGGACGGTACAGTCATGAGCATGTTTGGAAGGGACATCTGAATGTCTCGGTTTCTTTCTATTCTCTTCTGCTGTAAAGTATATGTTGATATATTTTTATCTAACTGTTGGATTTGTTTTAACATACTGATGGATTCATGAATTGTTATGATATTCATTTTATTATGTTGAATGTAATGATCTATCTGATGTTTGCTGTCCTTGGGATTCAGATGGATAGTTGTTTTGGATACAATTGTTCTCCTTGGTCACTTACATTTATGAAGAAATATCTGAAAAGTATCTAGGACTATTTAGTAACTATAATATGAGTTATGCATTTATAGTCATGTTTGAATTACAAAAGAGCATAGTCTGAATATATTTACATGTTTGGTGAAATGATTTCATTTAAACAGGTTGTTTAATGAAAACAATTGGTGGATTGCAATTGTTTTAAGAATTAGTGCTTATCATGCTCAGTTCATCGAACTGACCCGTGTTGACAATTTTTGCAGATGGTTTCCGTAAGTGGTAAAAGCACGCAGATCTGATAGGATGTTCAGATTGTTTAATTTGGTTTTATGATGAATTACAGCTTGATTCTCTGAATGTACTACTTGAAGAAAGATGTTCTTTTGCTGTTGAGTATTGTATCAAGTATGCTGAATGCATAAAATGTATTTGATTAGCTTGAAAGGAATGAAAAGAGATATTTGTTACTTATGTGTTTGTATTCGTATCTTGATGGTTTGACCTTCTTCGGTTCGAATGATCTTGAGAGCATTATTATTATTGTATAAAGTGGAGACTTTTGTGATTATCTAAGTATGCTTGCAAGATTATGTGACTGAATACTTATGATTGTTTAGTAGTTCTAGTATGTTCTATCTAAAGCTAAATTGGAATTTAGATCACTGTCTTTCTGGAAGCTAGGGTTAAAATAAACCTGAGCAGGAAGCTAAACAAGCTGAATAAATTATTACTTCCTAGTCTTAATCTAAGTCAGGACAACGTTTAATTGGATTCTTAATCACTATATCTCGATACTATTAAGTAAGATATAAATTCAGTTATGAGAACTGATATAAACCTAAAAAGGGTTTGGTTAGCAATCTCATGTGAAGGATGAGAGTTATTGTCCAATTTCATTGATTTAGAATTATGTATATTCTATGAACTCCTTGAAGGGACCTCAAGTCCTAATAACTTCTCTTGTGTAATGAGTTTTACCTTGAAAGGTAATTCTAAGGTGAGGAACCCAGGGATTGGGAAAGGCTAACCTTAAGGGAGCGTCTTTTAGTATAATTTTAACTCAACGTGTGTAACACTTATTAATAAGTAGATCTTTTTGAGGCGGATTTAAAGGTTGACGGCACAAGTCAATTGCAGGGTTGTACCTTCGAGAATATTAGGATCTTCTCGAAGATACAACAATGCAGGTGACTTTGATGACACCCTTTGCATTAATCGTTAATATTTACATCTTAAACTCGAACAAGTTACTCTAGGACTGATTAGGAATGTGGTCACGTTATAAGGCTGCCCTAGGAGACTCGGGGTATCTTGACACACTGGATTAACTAGGGTTGACCCAGTATGTTAGCATATCCCTAGTCCTCGGGAGCATCCCTATAATGTCATCATCTTACTAATCCATTCCCGAGTGAATCACTTGGACATGAGAGTCCGACAGTCGGTATAAGACATTCTACATAACATAGGAATGGGGTGAAGGACGTATTCCGTTGACGAGTATGCCATCAAGGAATACGAGACATAAGCAAGTATGTTTCAAATCTTTGGCCAATGTATTGCAAGCTACTGATTACGTTGTCCTAAGTCACCTAGTCCAAGGGATGAGATGCCGATGAATAATAGTAACAATTATTCAGATAGGTTCCTTGGACAGAGCATTCTAAATCCCAGATTAGGGAAGAGAACCGCAAGAGTATTGTGTTAAAATAAAAACGCCAACTCTTTGATACTCATGAATAGATCGGTAGATTACCGAGTCATGGAATGAATAGATCGGAAGTACTCCGAGTCATTACAGCTGCATATGGTTATCTATTGTGAGAATGGTTGTTTTTGATTTGTGAGTTCTAAATTATGTATTTAGAACCAGGAAGCATTTATCAAAAAATAAAAAATAAAAAAAAATACTTGTTCTAATGTATAAAAATGAGGATGTTACAAAGTAGGTAATCAAGAAGTTTAGTGGTGACAAAAACTAAGGCCAAGTAAATGTTTTCAACATGGGTGTACCTAGTTTCATAGTTTAGAAGTGTATGGCTTATGTAATAAACTCGCTTATTCCATGTTCTACTTGTCATGATTAATGAGTATGGCACCTAAGGAATGATCAGTAGAAGAAATGTATAGGTAAAAGGGTTGGTCATATTTAGGGGGAATGAGCACCTTGGTTGAAGAATGTATTTTTTAAGGTGTCAAAGGCTTTGTGGCATTCATCATCCCATTTGAAGGAGACATCCTTTTTCCGAGATTATGAAATGGTTGAAAATTGTTAGAAAGTTGTGAAATAAACTGACAGATAGATTGAAACTTACCTTGCTAACTTCAAAGTTGATGAAGATTAGTATGTGGAAGCATTTCAAGAATATCCTTTACTTTAGCAGGATCAACTTCTATGCCACACAAGGAAATGATGAAACTAGGGAGTTTTCCTAAAAGCACAACGAAGACACACTTCTTAGGTTGAAGGAAAACACAATAGTTGATGAGGTGGTCAAATATGACTTTAAGGACTATTAGGTGTTTGGTCCAATGTTTTGATTTGGCAAAAAGGTCATCTACGTAATATTCCAATATGCAATGTATGATGTCATGGAAGATATAAGTCATGGCTCGCTGATATGTAGCACCAGTGTTTTTAAGGCCAAAAGGCATGACTCGATAGTAGAAGGTCCCCCAAGGAGTGATGAAGGTAGTTTTGTGTTGATCTTCTAGAGTGAGTAATATTTTATTATAACTTGAGAAACCATCCATGAGTGATAGCATCTCATGGCCGGTGGTGAGATCAACTAGTTGGTCAATTCTTGGTAGAGGAAATTCATCTTTGGGGAAAGCTAAGTTAAGGTCATAGAAGTCCATGTAAATATGGAGTTACCTTATCACTTTTGTGATAGGAACGATGTTAAAAATCCATTGGGGACAGTTAATGTGTAGGATGAAGGAAACTGAGAGAAGGTGTTGAAGTTATTCTTTGACAAGAAGAGCAATGCAAGGATGCATTTTAATAAGATTTTGTTTTATGGGTTTGGCATCAGGAATAGTTATGATATTAATTAACCATGATTTTTGGGTCAATACCATTCATATTAGCATAGGACCGTACAAAAGCATAGCTATGGTCTGGGAGGAAAGAAGTAAAAGCTTCATATTCAATAGCATCTAAATATAGGCCTATCTTTAGAATGTACGGGTTATCCTGAGTGTTAATGTTGATTTTGATAGTTGATTCATTCAACATGGTTGTGTCTCAGAATGTAATGATCATTGAATATAAGAATCTTCTACACCAAGGTAGGTGAGTATATACTTATCATCGTAACATTAAATGACATTAATAGAAGGTGTATCATCATCAATCATGTTAGGATACAAGAAGGGAAGAAAAGAGGGAGCCTTGACATCATGTTAATAAGTCGAAGTCCCAAGGAAATCGTGTTTATGAAAAAAAAATTGTTAGGAGGAATAAATTTGGGATCTATGGACTCTAGGTGAAGGTGGCGACATTGGTGAATATGGCGGAGAATATTTTTCTTCCTCAATGAGGTCGGTGCAAGAATTCTGTGAAGATGGTGTGGAAAATCCAATACCACTATGATCGTTATGTTTATGGGTGGTATATAAAATAACGGTATGACATCCTTGTTCATAAAAACAAAAGCTACAACCTTTCAATGCAGAAGCGATGGAGGAAAGTTTTGGTGAAGTAGTGCTTAGTAAGAGATTAGGGGGTCGAGATGAAAATGATCGTGTTTGGGATGGAGGTTCGGGTGAATAAGTGGTAGTATCAAGTCCTCCATATGTTAGGTTAGTGCGAAGGTGGGGAGGACCATAAGGGAAAACCTTTCCTACATGGTAGTCATAATGAGGGTGCTGGCATAGGTTTCCATACTCTTGTTGAGTGAGGAATGTGTCCATATTGTATATGTGGCACTCCCTAGCGTGAGGCATTAAAAACACCTTCTAAGGGATCAATAGTAGATATGCGGTAGAAAAGATAGACGATTCACTAGATGATTAGACAGGGATGGGTATTGGTTACTTAGGAATTAGATGGGTCAATTGCGGAGGCTACGGTACAGTAGTGTGAATAGAAGAATTAGGTATGGGAGAGGTGGTGACAACATAGGTGGACGGGATCATGGGTGAAGGAGAAGTAGGGGTAGTTGTAGATGGCTTGACCGGTATAAGTACATTATTAGGTTGGTATAACATGATACACATTTTGAATGGTGATGATTTGGCAGGATGGTATAGTTATGCCCTTCATGTTCAAATTTTACACAATGGTGTAAAGTTTAAGGGACACAACCCATGATGTGAATCCAAGGTCTACCAAGAAATATGTTATATTGAACTTTCCCTCTAATACGTAGAATAGTTCTGGGATAGTGTGAGGGCCTACACAAACGTGAAGGATAATGGTGCCAAGGGTGGAGGTGATGGCATCATTGAAGGAGTACAACATAACAAGGTTATTAAGCATACAATTAAAAGGAATGCATTTGATTTTACATGTCGAAAGAATGATGTTAATTATAGCACCACCATGGATCATGACGCATTGTATGCGGGTATGTTATTGATATAGATGGAAATGAAAAGGGCGGGATCAAGGTCATCTAACTAGAGAGGTACAATCTCCTCATTAGAGAAGTTGAGGGTGGTGACTTGAGGAGTGGGCATGGGGGTAGAAGAAGGAGATGATTTGGTTAGCGAGGCCACATGGTGAGGGGTGATAATGGAGGCCACTAGTGTGGGGTCATTAGGTAAAACTTCAATGGATTGCAAAACCTCTATAAGGGCTTTTCTATGAGATTCAAAAGTTTGGATGAGATCATACAAAGACATATTTAGAGGGGACTGATGTAATTGTTTTATCATTATGTGATGGGTTACCCCATCAGAGATAGGGTATGTGGGTCCTCGAATGGTGATTTTGGGTGTGGGTACAGATGGTATATTGGGCACGAGGTTGGTTGATGGGCTAGTTACTTTTTCTTTTCCTTTGTATTTCTAGGCGCGGGTGGCAACTTTAACCATGTTAATATAAGGGGAGGCTGTAAATGGATAAGGTGTAGGATGAGTAGTGTAATGGCATGATGGGAAAAAAACCATTGGGGGAAAAATCCTTATGAAGTGAACTGGGAACACTAGAATTTGGTTTTTTATTTGGCCAAATATCTAATACATACCATGTTGATCTCAAATTTTGGAGGTGGAAAAAAGGGTTCTGGGGTGGAGATGCAATTCATTAAAGAGGAAAAGGATGATGATATGTGATGACACGTGAAGGTGGAATATGGTCCTCATCAAGAAGGTCATCATAGTCAAAGTTTTATTTAGGAGGAAAAATTTGGGGTAGAATGGTCTTCAGAGCCTTATAATTTTCTACATCATGTCCTGACACATGATTATAGGCACAAATATTAGTTTCATCAAACCCTTTTGGTTTTGGTTTGATAGGATTGTAAGGTCGGCTTGATAATGTGATGACAGTAAGTATCTAAGAGATTTGTTAAAATATTGGCATAGGAACCCGCTAACGGATCACAATGGGAAGTGTGTGTGTGTTTGGGTAAATGTGTGGCTGGTCATTAGGGAAGAGGCTTTATAGGAGGGAAATGGGTTCGGCCACTAGTTTGGTAAGTGGTATTGTCTCGGTTTTGATGTCATCTGATTTGGTAAATGCATGGTAGAATATCTATTACTATAAGGTTTTGTTGGTTTGAATAACCTATTGGAGGGTAGTGGGCTCTTATTTTTGGGTTGTACCTTATTGGGTAAATATGACATGGGAGTACGGGATGTGGAAGGGAAAGTATATGGTTGAAGAGCACGTGTTACCCATGGGGAAAAATGAGTTGCGGTGGAAGTGGTTGGTTAAATTTGGGTGGATGGCATGGTCTAAAGTCATATAGGAAAATTTGGGGTTATAATAACTAGTGGAAGTATAGGTGGTAAAAATACATGGGTGAGGGTGAGGTTGTTTGGTTTTTGGGTGAATGAGAAGTAAAAATGGCCCGTGATGCAGCAATAGGTTTTTAGGATTTTGACTGGGTTTGGGTAGGAAACTATTTGGTTAGGGTTGATGGATGGGGCCCTAAGATGGATAGAAAGGGGATGGTGACAAAGCTGTGATATGTGAGACCGGTGTATGTAGAATAGAAGGTTGGGTCTTCCTTTTAGTAAGAAGGATAATGTTTGTGTGGGTTTGGGAAGATGCGGCTAAGTCCAATTTGATAGGTGGGTGAATAAGGCTTGATGTCACCATGATACGCAAGGTAGTGATGGGTCTAGATATGGGTGAAGAGATAGGTGTGGGTAGGTTTTGAGGTTTTGGATGTAGGTAGAGGTGATGGAAGAATTTTTTCATTAGGTAGGGTTAGTGTCGATCCAGTTACTTGAAAATACCTTTGGGTAGATAGTGGAATTATTTTTAGGAAACATTTGAATTTGGGTTGAAAACGGAGACAAATACATCCCTAGAGCATGGAATTATAAACATAATCCAAGAAATTGGCCAGCCATGAAAACTATATTACTTGAAGAAGAATATGGAGTTTGTTTAGTTGCAATCCCTATAAAAATATATCTATGAGACAAGGAATTGGATAGCCTCGGACTTTGTAGGTAAAAGAGTCGATTTCATGTCAATGGGGTCCAGGATGATGAGCGAGAACTACCCCTAAGAGGTAGTGGCATGTCTAATGAATATCCCATGGGTAGGAGAGATAATAGGTGGGGTGAGGTAGACTTCTCCCTTGGTGGAGGAGAAGATGATGATGATCATTCTCTTCGGATGGGATAATTAAAATCATTGAGTGTTCGGTAGGCTATGAGGTAGGTAGTGAAATGGCATTATTAGAAAGCATGGGTTCCTCTATGAGAGCAGGGGATGTGAGGGGGATGACTCTGTGGTTGAAGGAGTAGAAGAGGTATGATCCTCTGTGGGTGAAGGAGTAGAAGAGGTATGCTCCTCTGTGGGTAGAGGGGCTCATGCCAAAATTTCCTCAATAGATAAAATAGGTGGAATTTGAGGAACGACTGGTATGATATCAAAAACTACGTGGACTTCATGGACATTATTTTCACTAGATGAAGGTTCACTATTTTGATTAGATGACGGTTTATGGTTAGGGAAAATATTTTTAAAGATGTGCAAATTTTTATTTTTGGTGCATTCGGGTTATCCATGACAAGGTCTCCATTATCTATCATCTCTTGGAAAATGTTCTTAAAAGTTATGTAGTTACTATCACTATGGCCTTTAACATGATGGTAATTACAGTAGTCATGTTCTTTATACCATGTAGGCATAGGACGAGTGGGATCGAAACTGTATGAGGTTTTATGGGAGGAAGTGTAATGGCTCCAGATTTAAGAAGCTTTTCCAAGACTGAAGAATATGGCTCTCCAATTGAAGTGTACTTCTGTTGCAACTATTGGAGCTAAAAATCCTAGACAGGGGAAAGATTGGAAGAAGGTTGGGCTTGATTAGAAGGATGAGATGGACCTACCTTGAGGACTACCGCATTGGTAGATCCTTTGGGATTTGAATAGTTATTTTGAGGTTTTGAAGATGAAGAAGAATCATTTGATTTGAATGGGGCATTCTTGTTTTGTAATTGGATTTTCTTTTCTTCAATGGCGTGAATTTATAGCTTTCATGCCATGGTGAATGCTTGTTGAAGGTTTAGAAGGTTTTTACCTGTAGAGTTGGTGAGATGTGTCTGGCACAAGCTCTAGTGAACAACTCAATAAGTTCAGTCTGAGGTAGTTGGAACGTGAATTGGTTGATAAGACTCGCTAGTGAGCAACGAAATTTTGATAGATTCATCTTCATACCGCCATGTTGAATACAGGTTGGTCATGGTGACCTTCTTGAATACATTGATTGAGAAGTTGTCTAGGAATGCCTGAGCCACTTGGTTGAAGTAGTAGATTGAATGTCTAGGTAAACTAATTTACTAATCTAAGGATGGTCCTGTTAAGGACATGGAAAATGTTTGTAAGAGCAGAGCATCATCATGGGAAATTAAAGCATTTCCCAATGCACATGATATAGGTGAATAGGAATGGATGGATGAATAGGCTCATTACAGATTTCGTCATAGGTCAAGGAGTTATGGGAGCCGAATCGATGCTTTTAATGTATGCATCTTTTCCATCATCATCCTAATGAGGTCATTGGTGGGTTGTGAGGAATGGGTGCCTCCCGCAGTAAAGGGAGGTTGATGATGGGTGTATGATATAGATGGCATCCAAGTACACGGGGTTCCGAATAGGAAAAATACAAAGGAGGGATCGATACTAGAGGAATGTACCCTAAATAAGCTACATATGAGATTGGGAGCTACTTTTGGTGATGTAGTAAATAGGTGGGGCGGTCGGAATGACTCATGTGGTAATGGTTAGTAGAGACTAAGGGATAGAAACAACCAGATTTTAGAAAGGGTTTTTGGTTGTTGACACTGGAGGTTGGTGTGACACAATTAGTACATACAGGGAAAAGGGGGTAGATGGGGATATGCTTAAGGTAGTCGGTGAAGGAACGATTGATTTCATGGGTGCAATAGACGTTGTTAGGGAAGCATTTATGGCAGAGGTGGAACCTAACTAAGATACCACAGGTGGAGATGTGGATGAGGGTAGCACAAAACTAGTAGTAGTTGATGTGGAAGTGGGTGCGAGGGCAAAAGGGATAGATACATGCATATCGTACATTAACCGTCTTGAGGAGTCCCATGTAGATGAGTGAGCAAGATAGTATTATAAGGCCATGTGGGATTCTGATCAAGGAGTCTTGTGAACTCCTCATCTCCAAAGTGGAAATGGGGATAAGTTGGGTTGGGTCCATAGGTGACATGATGAAAGAAGATGATGGAATAGGTGGGAATGGTTGATGGCTAGTATGAAATACAAGAGTGTTAGTTTGGATGTAGGTAAACACTATGTGAGTTAGTGGTTACAGTAAAGTGGTATTCTCAGTAAATGACACAGAAAACAACAGAAGTAGAGAAGTATGAATTCGAGGGGGTAAATCTAGTCAATGTTTAGATTAATAATCAAACACAAAAAAGCGATGATGGTCAAGATGAATGATGATGGTTATATGGTAACTAAAGACGATTATGATAATTGATATGGGTTACTTTGGAAAGTACCATTTTCATTAAATGAAATAAAATTGATGAGTATTAGCTTAGGAAACTATACCGACAGAGATATCAAAACGCGTTAGGTGATATGATAGTGTCGGCAGGACCAAAAAGTATCAAATAATAGGTGATGAAGGATGTTTTAGGTAAAATAACCAAAATAGCCAAAATTTGACACTCGCTAGGTCAATTGACAACTCATCAAATGAAAACATATGATAGTTGTTGGACCGAATGACACTGGTTATTGTGAAATGAGAAGAAATGAAGAAAAATGGATGTTTTTGAATTAAAACTAGATAAAGGATCACCCTAGAAATATGAGAATGACCAGATAAGGTCCTGACACACTTAGAAATAACTTAAGAATACTACGGCTATGATGGGGAGTGTGAAAGGAAGAATAAAAATGGAGAATCATAACTCACACCTCAAAATGCAAGTCAAGAACAAAGCTAAAAGAACATGTAATCCTAGAAGTGAATTTATGTTTGTTTTAGCTTATGATTTTAAGACTGACTTGTGAATTTAGAAAAGATTTTTGGTTGGGAAGGCATCCTATGAAGAAGGAAATCTAAAGGTGAGGTTTTGGGTTATGTTATGGTGGGGGAAATCCTTTCTCTGAGGTGATTACTAGACAAAGTTAACTAGCTAGGCACCCACTGTCAATCCTCTGATTGTGTGATTGTTGAAAACTTCTTCTGGGTGGGATGTTGTTTAAGAATATGAGTAAATTAAATTTGTGTGGTTTGGCAGAGAAAGTGAAGAGAGAAATGTTATTTCCATGGTTCAATTGTGTCAACCATCAGCTGAGCATGACTTCTAGCATATAGGTTTCCCTCAATTTTAAATTTGAGCTAATAATACAACATACAAGGATGAAATGCAACAATATTTTAAACCCAAATCCACAAATTATATTTGATGAGAGAAATAATGAATAGGAAAGAGTATGTCTTTCACTAATGCAATACAAAAAAATGAAGTGTTCTTTTTAATCCAAACTACGAGTGTCACTAAGACAAGTAGGAGAAGAAGAATGTTTCCAAGGGAGAAGATTTAATGTGAAATATCTTTCAAAAATAAATAAACACAAAATGATTCCCTAAGAATGAAAAATACAAAGAACCCAAATGGGTCCCACCGGGCATGCCAAAATGTTTCACCAAATAGTGTGCATACATAAGAGAAAAAAAATAAGGTAAGGGTGAGGAGGAATACCTGTGAGTGAAGGTGGAAGGTAGAGTGCACGCGTTCTGATTTTTCAATCCAATGTTGATTGTGAGAACTTCCTTTTTGCTAGGAGGAACTACCTACGAATAAAAACAAGACCACAAAGGAATATTAAACAATATATGTCAGTGGGCTACCTAGCATATGCTAGATCCAGGAGGTGCGATACTTCCTAGATGGCTTTCAATCCACTGTTTAAAAATAATTAATGCAAGAAATAATATGAACCAATAATGTCCTACTGTACTTGATATGATTTAGGTATCTCATCTAAGTATTATAAATAAATCTAATCTAACAAGCTAGGTTAGGATAAGATCTGAAAGTCAGACAAGTAAATGAATTGCTTGGGGTAGGTCGGGGTCTTGTTTAGGTGATTTGGGTTATTTTGATGAAAGGTGTGAGGTTGATGTTATAGGCGGAGTTTATCGAGATATAGAGTCGACATCGGTATTGTTTATCTTTGGTGGCACATTTTCATATTATTTTAGTTGTGTGGTATGTACGAGAATAAAATGGTGTTTGTTTTCCTTCCTTGTTATGATTGAAACATAGAGGATGTGCAATTTATAATATGTAAACATTGTATAGGAGGGAAGATAAACTGGAGTGATCCTCTGATTTTCCTACTTCTAACATCAATCGACCAATGAAATATAACATTCACCGGAAGTGAAAGAGGGAAATGTTGAATTCACATATGTAGGTGAATTCGTGATCATCTGTTATGGGATTCAATGTGGTGAAGTGGATTGGTCATGTGCAACAAGATCAAAACAACAAGATCTAAGCCAAAAGTATGTAGACATAAAATTATGTGGAGGCATATGATTTTATTTTAGGTTTTTGAGATGTGCTTCCTTCCCTTGTAGACACTAAGGGGGAATGTTAGGATTTAGTATTTACATTGGGTAATATATTTTTTTACGTAAGTGAATTTGTTTTAACAACTTCATGTATATGATTTAAAATTGTGTTTATGTTATATCCTTGGATATTATTGTTGTAACAACCTCCTTGTTTATAGGAGTGTTGTAAACTTTATATATGTAATTATGTGATATGAATGATAATCAATCATTATTGAGTTTCAAAATCCTTCTTATATTCACCTAGCAAAACTTCAAAACAAACATGGGGTTTATTTTGATTTTTAACTAACAAATAATTAATTTAACAAACCATCACCCTCTATGGAAATGGTTCCTACCACAAAGATAGTTCTAACAATTGAGTTAGAGTCTCAAAATCCATAGAAGGGGTAGATAATATTGAGAGTAAGACTTCTCTGTAGAAACCGTATCTACCAAAATGATAGTGGAAATTGTTAAACTCTTAGAGAATGAATTACAAATATTTCTTCCATTTGTTGGCGAGAAAAATTTTCAAGTGGAAAAACTTGTCGATTTCTTTCCAACAGTCTAGGAATCTAAGTCCCTCTACTTAACCAAAGGTGCGGTTGTCATATATTCATGCACATGAAAAGGTGGATTTTTGTGGTGGCCTTTAGACCGGGGATCCAAGAGGGACACTCCAATTACCCTACAAAAAAGCTTATAGATACCTACAAGAGAAGAATTTTTAGAAGACCGGGAAAGGGAGTGAGAAATTAGATAGGAGAACTAATGTTGCAGGTAGAAAATTAGATTCCTGCATACATCAATTAGAATTTTTATCACATGCATTAAAATTAGGAGGAAACAACTCTACGCATAGCAACAAGACCAAATGGAATTTATGATCACAAAGTATCAAGAAATCCCTTAGTCAAAGAAAGATAGAAACTCCTTCTTGTATTGATTTCTTAAACCAAGTTGTACATAGTGTGGGAATAGAGGAAAAATAGAGAGTGGGGGAAAGGAATAATTTATCTATCTCCTTTTTTCTCTCAAGGTAGAATGCACTATTGAGCTTACAAAATTAATGACTAAATCTTTGAAATGGGAATGGATTTATAATTTATAGAATGAGAGGTGACTTATCATCTACCTCCAAATGGATTTTCATATGTCCTTGTGCAACTTAAAACTTTTCAACTTCCTAGGAGAATATTAAGTCCCTTTTTATAACATAAAGGTGACTTATTACATTAGGAACATTAGGACATATGAAAAAGTGCAAACCCCAACAAAGAATTAAAACATTTGAAGGGAGATAAATTTGGGGGAGAGGGAATGGAGAGAAAAGGAGATGTTTCCCATGAATTCGACAATCGTCATTGATGGAAAGCTCGATGCGACGAAGTTCACGAATGTCCCATTGTGCCAAAAATTCACTTTGTGTGTAACTTTCTATTTTTATAATATGAGCCCATGCTATACTATTCAGGACATATCACTGTCTTTATCCCATTTCACCTTCTAAACTTTCTAACATATTATAACCTTCTATGTTCTGAGATATTACTATTTTGAGCACATTTCTATTTTAGCAAAGTTACTATTTGAGGACCTGCTATTTTGGGAGAAAAGTAATTTTTTGTCTTACTTTCAATTTTAACCCTTTTATGATTTTCCTAAGTGATCAAACTTTCTATTCAATGGGGATTGTCATTTATATCATGTGAGGAAGTATAACTTATGTTATTTTTATTAAATGGTGAAAATGACCTTTGTTTGTGAGAGGAACAACTATTTTGGATTTGAATCTTCATCACGAACTCGTGATCCAATTTTCATCATGATTTTATTTCCAAAATCCTTAGAAATGACAAGTTAAATTTTATGTCTAGTAAGAGCTTCGGGTATGGATCTACTAGGGCATAATAATGATAAAAATTCAGTCCTTCATATCTTGAGAAATTGGGAACTTCATTTGGAACAAACTAGTCTCCCGAAGGATCTTCAGGAATTTGAAAATTTCTTCAAAGAGGTAATAGTTCTGATAAAAACACAGCCCTCCATATCCCTAAAAATAAGGACTTCATGGCACAAAAACTAGTTCATGCAAAACTAGATTTTTCAACGATCATTCCCTCCAATTTTCACACGATTTCACCCATTGGAACCTTGAGAATTAAAGAGGTAGCTCACTGCCTTTTTTGTAGATGTTCTTCATGTGACAGGAAGAACTTTGATGAAAAATCATTCCTCTGTATCCCTAAAAAATAGGTTTTTCATGGTACAAGAACTAGTTCATAGAAAACTATATTTTTTAACGATCATTTCCTCCAATTTTTGAGCGATTTTGCCCATTGGAACCACGAGAAGCGAGATAGCTTACTGATTTTTTCCATTACTATGTCATGGTGGCCATTAATGGATCTTGAAATTATATGTCTACTTTTTGTCTCCATTTGTGATTAAATAAATTCCATTGCAATAGGTTTTTGCTTCACATGAAATTTTACTTCAATCCGACGACCGGTTTGATAGGAAATTGAAATTTTTTCTTCATGGAGATGGAAGTGAAATTTATTTTCTGTGATAATTCCTTGCTACAAATTTGAGGTTTGAATATGAGTTTTTAATTTCCTTCAAGAGATAATAACTCAACAATGATGGTTTGTCAATCCGTGCACCGGTTTGCAAGATATCTTCAAATCTTTTTCTTTGTTCTTAATTTCTTCTTCTTATCTTGATGAATTATTCTTCTAACACTTGTGTATCACCATGGGATATAGGATTTTTTTCTATTTTTAATTTAGTTTGAGATTTTATAATGGTGGAGTTGTGGACTGGTGTTCTCTACAACTTCTATCTGGTAATGGAGAAGCAGTTAGAAGTAGCAAGAAGCACCAAACAGTTAGAAATTTTTTCAATTTTTGGATTTGTATTTGGCGCAATTTTTGTCATTTATTTTCATGACCTTAGGGACATGAGGGACATAAAATTCCATGGTGAGAAAGAGGATAAAAGTTTCCTTGATCCGATGGCAAGGAATTTAAGCTCAAAACTACACTTGAAGGTTGAAATGTCAAATCTGAAGGTCACATGAGGGTTCTAGAGGTTAGATGGGGGTTGGGAGATTTTTTCGAAGGTTTATGTACCTAAACTCAAGGACTTTGGGGACATAAAATCCCTCTAGGCTCCTCGTGATGACACATGTCCTCCCAAAAATTGACTAACTCCCGAGTGTCTCGAGGGTAACTTGAAACGATGATAACTTGATATCCTGATGGAATTTATTGGTGAAATTATATATGATCATAACTAGAAACGTCATTTTAAATCCAATATTTGGGGTCTCATGTCTTGATTCTTCCATATTTTCCTTGAAAAAATGTATTTTTATTTTGTACTCTGTTTGCTCCTTATAAAAACTTCCTACAAACCCTATGCACCAAGGTGTTGTGAAAAATATGATTTCATCATCTTGTAGGGCTTGGAATTATATTTCTGAAGATGTTTTTTACTCCTAACTCCATCTGGAGCTCTTGAAATCTTCTTCTGAAGCTCAATAACTTATTTTGGCATGTGCACTACCTAGGCTTGTGAATCCCCAACTTTGATGAAACTACCCCAAATGCTCCAAATATTCCCTGAACCTTCCAAAATAACCTTCATGATGTTCCTAGGCATTTTAATTTCTTCCATGTCCATTTTTAATTTTTTGATCCACTCCATGGGGTTTCTCCAATCCTAGGAAGGCCAATGATAGCCCTTCCCATGACTACCCAAAATTTACATTTTCAATGAACTCCTAAAATCACCTAGGGGACTGATTTGACTTTCCTAAATAACCTAGGGGATGAGATAACATTGTCTAAGGGGTCATTATACTTATTGGGTGGACTTTGTGTGCATGGGAATGATAGAACATGAAAATTTGGGCACAAGGGTATAGTTTTCATGCTTGGAAATTGTCAATTTCTGTGCTACATATTTTCACAAAAAACACTTGAATCTAGCTTGGGAAATGGTATGGATCGAGGCGTGGTGAAGACATGAGATGGAGAATACAAAATATAAATTTTTAAACCATATAACTCATTGATTAGTTCCTTATCCATTGGGCCCTGTGGATTCATCTACCACTCACAAGAGAGAGAGACAGAGAAGAAGGAAACACACACAAAAAAATAAAAAGGGAAACACACAATGCACTCATAAATGAAACGATACACACACAAGAAGGAAAACACACCTAAGAATCACCTATGGTATAAGGTGGGGGACAACCCACTTTCACTAAAGCATTTTTTATTCCTCAAAAGTTACCCTTGAAGAGGAAACACTGAATGATGATATTCTACAAAGCCGTTGATTGGTTACAAAAGTATCCTCCTCTCCTCATCTTATTATTAAATATAGGTGCTTTTACATTTGTATGTACACGTTATAGTAGTGAGCCTACACGTGCTTCTTGATGATTTGGCCTTCACTTAGAAATTCCATTACCTTCATGTTCTTTGAAATCAGTTTCATAGGACTAGTTGCCTTCCATATTTATCCACATAAATGATTCTTCACTGAGCATGCTATCTCTGCCCTAGGGATGCTTTTCATTCAAATTACTTAAACATTCCAGATTCTTTTCTTTCCCAAGTCTATGCTCATTGACCTATTTTCCATGAGAAACATTAGATTCATCCTTTATATTTACTCCACTACGACATGTTTGAGTACTTATGAGAGGATCATAGGCAAACTCATACATGTCTTGTGTGTCCATGGCACGATCAAAGAGATCAAGAATCATCTTGGCATCTTCCAAAAATTCTACCGCATCCCGATTTCTTACACGAGTTATGTTTCGTTGTTCCCTGTAACTCATCTTTGTATGCCTTTGGAGAATTCAGCTCAAGGAAACTATCTAGAGGGATTACCTCATCATTTTGGGAATCATTGCACTCTACCGATCCTTCATCAAAAATAGCTTCATCTTTAGAGGTCTCGAAACTCCTTGCTTCAATTTATTCATCATGGAAAGAGTATTCATCTTTAAATGGGAAATAAAATATAACCATTTCGTTATTGCATCCTTGAACCATCACTCAATAGCAGCATCATATTTTTCATCTTTTCTTATCTTAATATGACCAACCTTGACATTGGTTAAGGCTTCCAAATCAACTTCACACTTGTCTTGCATATTCATGGCTTACATCAAGAGTTCAAGATTGAGCTCGAAGTCCTTTGTTTCTTCCACAAATCTTAGTAGTTATTGTATGAATATTTATCTCAATCATTTCATGGGCTCATCACATGCTGATTTTTTTCTCTACAGATGGCTTGACCGAGATCATCTACATCCCCAAATGGGAATGAGAATAACTCCTCATCTTGGCTAAGCATATAATCTTATTTTTCCTCTTGAAAATCATCAAGAATCATCTCCTCTTCCTAATGGTTTTCATCATCTAGTAATTTGGGGATGTCCTTTTATAACTTGAATCTACTCAATGCTTATTCAAAATCCAAATCTCTCGATAATGCATCTTTGGACCTATCAAGATAGGAATATCCTCTTCCTCCTTGATTGTCACAAAGTGATTCATCCAATCGCTATCTTGGTACAAAATGTGTAACACCCTTAACTTTTGTTATTTTCCTCCTTTACATTCAAGTGTTTATATGTGATTTTCCTTATATGGATATGTTCTTCTAATTATTGGAAATCATGCTTGATATGGATAAGTCTTTTCTTCTCTTAAGATCCTATGATCGAACTGGTATGACTTCTCTGAATCCATTTTTCAGTTTTGGTAGGTGAATTGCAATCTGGTTTAAGAGTTGTAAACTTGTCTTTTTGTTCAACTCATCCTTGGATCAATTTCAGTGATCCAAGGAATGTTTTTAATAATGCCCTGTTGAAGTGAATGGTAAAATCGACATTCCATGAGTTAAGCTACACGCTGGACTGAACTTTGTTGTTGTAAGTTCTTTGACTTCTATGTGAATGCACTTCCATTCAGTAGGTTGTATGGCTTGGGTCCTTGAAGATCAACCATGACAGGTCATTGTTGATAACGATGGGAATGCAGCTATTCACAACACAGAGAAAGGTATCCGGGATCCTATTGAGGATTGACTTCCGAACCCTAAGCTAGGTGAAAGTATTCCTACCTAAGCTATGTTACTTGATATAATTTTGTTGCTAACCTAAACTTGATACTAAAGGTTAGAAGGGTTGCTAAGTATTAAAACTAGAACCTAACACTACAAGGTTATTTGGTTATCTAACCTAGTTTCTAAAAGCTATTGTATTTTTGATTACTTACCTATGTGGAGTTATCTAACCTAATTGCTAAAGACCTATGTTGGAGGTTAGTGGTTAGTGTTACATCCTAAGGTACTAATTTAAATCCTACCTAAGATCTAACCTAAGCAATCTAACCTATCCTAAACTAATGGATGTGAATTGGGAACTAAAAGGGTCACATGTACATTGGTGATGGTTTCTAAGCATTTATGAAGGTGATAAGGTTTATTAATTCCTATGGACTACCAACTTTGGCAGGGGCTAGTTTGGTTGGCGGAGGCCTAGGTGGCAGTATCACTAAAAATGGAAACTCATTCTTTTGTTGATTTGGAACTCGCCAGACTTGGCAGGCAGTGGCAAGGAAGATTGAGCGGGATATTTGGAAATTAATGCAATTGATTGTCTTGTATGACGAGCCCAAACCGCTTTGGTAGGCATGCCAACGGATTTTTGTGGGTTGTTTCATTTTGCATGTGTTTTGATTTTCTTCATGCACTCTATTTTTGAACCAACAGTTTACACTGCACTGCATGGCTATTTTGGAGGTTTCAAATCTATTTTTGTTTCATGGAGAGTATATGAGGCATTGTGGAAGAAGTATTTTGTTGTTTTGATCTTTCGTGGAGGAGAAGGGAAGAAGCGAGCTCAGCTAGAAGTCTTCTTTGATTTTTCGGTGACACTATCAGGCATGATAGGCCCTAACTGTTAAAATCCTTTGCTTTCCTCTAAGTGTTTTCATTAAAACAACTTTTCTCTAATGAGCTCTGTGCATTCATGCATTTTTCTGGTAAATAGATTGAAGGGATTTGTATACTTGTATTTTGGTTTCAAATCTGTGTTTTACATGATGCTATTAAAAATATGTTGCATAAAAGATCTATGCATGCTCAACTAAAGTTGGAAACACTGTTAGCTTCTTGGTTATTGGAAATTGTTGTCTGGGTCAACCACTTTTGTTGATGGTGAAATACTAGCTGAGTTTTAAGAACTTTGAGTTCTGCCTGTGTTGTTGAAATTACGGTTGGGTGAACTTGTTGTGTCTTGTGATTTCGAACTAGTAAGAACTCCAGTCTTATTAAACTCGTATGCAAGTACGAGCTTCAGTTGGGAAACTTGTTTAGTAAAGTGGACTGTAACTGAGATTCTCAGGGTTTGTGAAGCATGCGTTTTGATCCATAGTTAAATGGACTATGAATAAACCCATATATGATTTGGGGTTGTATTCTTCTTGTGAAAATCATTGATTGTTAACAAGTTTTGCATGCACTATAGATAAACCTGTATATGTCTTGTTGTTTTTGTATTTTACCTTGTGGAAACTTTGACGGTAGAAAAGTTTGCATGCATGGAAAAACTATATATAGTTTGGTTTTTGTATTTCTCCTTGCGAAAACATGGACTATTTTGAAACTTGCATGCACAAGAAAAGTAGTATATGGTTTAGTTTGTATTTCATTTTGTGAACTTGATTGATTTTAGAACTTGTGTTTGTTATTATTTTGGGTAAACTTGACTGTAACTCAAAGTCACTTTGGCATGGTGCTTGTGGAATCTTGTTCTTATGACTACATTAATGGTTTTTGGAGATTCTTATGAACCTAACTTGTGAGTCATCTAGTCTAAGCTCTGTCAAGCATCTTACATTCCGTTCGAGTTTGAAATAGGGTTGAAAGGATGTTGATGGAGAATAGAAGCATTTCTTCTTACTCTGAACTATATGTAAATAGTTTCATTGCACTTGGTCTAGTCTTACAGTGTTGGCGTATTATGTGTTTGTGCTTGTGATATTGAGATCCTTCACTGTACACATTGTTTATTACTTGATGTTCTTAATGGAAATAGAAACCTGAACATTGTGTTGGTTCAAGTATTATGGTCTTTTGATTATTTAGTAAACTATTAAGGGAACATGTAGTTACCCTAACTTGGTTACATGTATTTGAATGGTCTTGATCCTTCAATGATGTTTATGCTTGGCATTGCACCTGGAATTGTAAACGAGTCTTGGACTGTACATATTATTCTTTTGATGTTTGATATTGTCTTTTGTTGGAAACCCAATTTATAGTTCTGGTAGTGATGCGTTGGCATACCATTGAGATGGTCCTACTTTTCCAAACTATTGGGAAGTCTTGAGTGTTAGAAATTACTCAGATTCTTACCTCTTGTTGGGTCTAATAAATGTATGTTATGTCTTGGAAGATTGTTTGCGATCTAAACTTGATTGCGAATGTGTTTGAACTACACTGTTGATTGTATAGGGTTCTATGATTGGGAAATTGTTAACATGATTTCTTCTTATCCGTGGTTCTGGTCCAATGGGAGAATGTTATACCTTTAGATAAATACTCTATGAAGCTTATTGTTCTGGATCGTATGAGCTTTACTGTTATATTGTTTCTAACAGAAAGTAGAAATTCATGCATTGTAATGGGATGGTTTAGAAAGGAAGATAGTTTTAGTACTCTCTTTCCTTGAAATGATCATTGTCCTCCTTTCTTGGAACTCTTGAATGAATTTTAACTATATGAATGTGAGAAGGTAAAACTGTTTTATTATGTGAAAGAAATTATTATAGTTTGGGATCATATTCTAGTAAGACTCCTTCTAAAATGTAGTTGGGTTAAGTTCATTGATTGGAACCTCCTGATTTTTGTTCTTATTAAAAAGGAAATCAGTTATTATTAGTTTTGTATACTTGTCCTTGACGAAAATGAAGTGGAATGAAATTGGGGTTAGGTTGGCAAATGAAATTGTAGCCTTTAGATGATTGTTAAACCACCACTTCTCCTTGTAATTCTTTCATATGGATCTGTTTGATGAATACAATATACTGTTAAATTTTAAAGTAGTGTTACTTTAAAGGGACAGTTTAAATCATGGTATACATCGGTTTTAGCCTTGCTGATGATTATGTACTTTGGAAATGGAATACTTTCTTTTCTTCTTTACTTGAAAGTTAGTGGAAATATCCAAAAGGGAATATGTCTGTAAACACTTTTGTATCTTATAGTAAAGATATGTGTTGTACTTTATTTGGTAAAATTGGAAACAATGATATATTATGTTTTTGTTGTTTGGTAAAGATATTTGATGAAATCAATTATACTTTAACTTATAGGATAGGTATTATAGATTATATCTTGTTCCTCTTGTGTTAAAATCTGTTTAGTATTGCTCTTCTTTTTATTGGTATTACTTATGCTTGGGAGTATGAATTACTTGTTGTTCATTAAAGTAGGGTTGTTTTTATTGGAACAATTAGTGGAATGCACTTCATTTTAAGGCTTAGTGCTTATCATGCTTAGTTCATTGAACTGACCCGTGCTAGCAATTTTTATAGATGGACTTTGTAAGTGATAAGAGAAGGCAAAAACTTATATGATGCATTGGCTGATCTATGTTGATTCTTGAGAAGAATTCTGATTTGTTCTTAAGTTGTATTGAAAAAGAAAAGTTATTCTCTTTTGAATGTCAGTTGTTGTCATGTAGTATGTTTGTAATGCATAAGTTGTAAATGTATAAGCTTTGAAAAGTAAATGAAGAATGAGAATTTACTTGCATGGATTATGTAAAATAACTTGTACTTTTGTAAAAGAAATAGAATTCTATTCTGTTGATGTTCTTCATATTATCTATATGTTTCAATGAGTGTTCTTGTATAAGTAGGAAAAAGGGGATTAGGGTAATTCCCTAATTGTGATGCAACTTAGTAAGTTGTAGAAATACAATGAATTTATCTAAACAACTCATATCATTAAGATATCTTATGCTAAACTGTAATGAACCTTATAAAAATTATAAGGGTATAATGGGTGAGTGAACCCTATGAACTTGACTATCAATGGGAAGTTTCTCCCTCTCTTATAAAAAAATAAACAAGAAGGAAGATATGATCTTTATATATTCATAAGACTTTATTTAATAAAGTATACTAAGTTACAACCTCATGGTTGTTACCCTTCCTTGAATAGTTAAGTCACATTGAATGAAACTTAAGGAGTTTTTTTCCTTTCTTCGTGATAGTTGATTGACAATCCAAAGATAACAAACATTGAAAGTAATCTTTTGTTAAGGAAATTCTACCAAAGTTAATGGAACCTGATTTGAAAAATAACTTAGGGAGAGTTGGATTAGAATCTAGGGAGAGTTGGATTAGAATCTAGGTAGGGTTACTGAAATCTACCTTTAAGAATCCAAATTAATTTACTTTAATAATCTCCTAAGGATATGTATATCTCGATGAGGCTATTCTATAGGATGCTGGCACATGCCGACTACAGAGTTGTACCTTCAAGAAGATTAGGATCTTCTCGAGGATACAACACTGTAGTTGACATGTGGCAACATCCTTCTACATTGATCGTCTAGATCTATGCACTTTTGGACTTGAACTTAGTTTATCTCTAGGACTGGGTGGTAGCATAGTTGTGATATGAAGAATCCCTCTAAGACTCAGGGTATCTTGGCACACGGGGTTGACTTAGGTTGACCCAGTATGCCAATCTATCCTAAGCCTTTGTGAGCTCCTTCCTATCCTAACCTACGATGTTAACCAGAACTAGGGATAAACCTTGGGCAAGAGGACTGACGGAAGTCGGTAAAGGACATTCTAGATAAAAATAGAGTGGGGTGAAGGACATATTCTAGATTGACAAGTATGTCGTCAAGGAATAATTAATACAAACATTATGTTAAAATCTTTGGCCAAAGTATTGCAAGCTGCTGATTGTGTTGTCCTATATCACCTAGTCTAAGGATCGTGATGCAGATGAATATTGTAACAACTATTCAGTTAGGTTCCTTAGACAGATCACTCAAATACCCAGAATAGGGTAAGAGAACCTAGTATACATAGTATATAGAAAAGTATTCAATGCTTAGAGTTAAACATGAATAGATCGGTAGGTTACCGAGTCATTACAGCTGCATATGGTTATCTATTATAAGAATGATTGTTTTGGAATGTGTGTTCTAAATTACATATTTAGAACAGGGAACATTACTTAAAAAATTCCCTTGTTTCTAAAGTCTTAAATGGGAATGTTACATCTTGGTATCAGAGCTAAAGGTTGCAGCTCTTGGACCTATTGTGTCCACAATCTGATAAAAACTTAAATTTTCTTATAACAGAAAATGGTTAGGACAAGAGGAAACGTTGCAAATAATGCTCCACCTGAGGAAGGAGCAACAACAACCCAAAAACTTGATGAGATCCTTGCTGCCCTGTTGGACACAAGAGATCGTTTAACTATGCTCGAGCAACAAGTGATGGGTAATGAGGAGGAAGAAGAAGCTAGTAATAACAATCAACCACCTCCTGAGGACAACCCCAATATGGGTGTTGATAATAACAATGTTAATGTGCCTGACCAGCCAGAAAACAAAAAGGCTAGGTTGGCTGTTGAACTCACTAATGATATAAAAAGGATAAGTCCACCTAAGTTTGATGGCACCACATTAGGTGATGGAGCTGAGAATTGGCTCAGTGAGATGGAGAAGTACTTTGCAATAAGGAACTTCTCAGAAGAGACCAAAGCTATTTGGGGAGCATATCATCTTTCCCATGAAGCATCTTCATGGTGGGACAGCTGGAAGGCCGAGCTAAACATTGATGAAACTAACATCACATGGGATCAATTTAAAGGTTATTTTAGGCAACGATGGCTGCCACAACTTTATTATGATCAGAAAATGACTGAATTTCAGAACTTAGCTCAAGGGAAGTTAACTGTAACTGAGTATTGGGAATGGTTTATGAAACTACTCAAGTATGTACCTCAGTATCAAACTGATGAGAAGTTCAGGATACAGAAATTCATCATGGGGTTGAATCCCATCATTGGGGGAGAGGTTGATGTTCATAGCCCAACCACTATGGAAGGGGTTGTTGAAAAATCCATAAGGCAGGAAAAAAGTTAAAGGCTATTTCTGCTCACAAAGAAGAAGTACGGAAGAAAGTTCCAAACTCTTCTTCAGCTTCTCTTGCACCTAAGAAAGGACCATGGAAAAATTTTGGTAACAAAAGTAAGTTTCCAACTGATAATAATAAGAAAACAACAATGAATAAGACTGTTGGTAATACATGGAACAATTTTTCTAGAAATAATAATAACGGGTGAAAACCCTATGGAGGTCAGAATGATAACTTCAAGGCTGGAAATAATTCTGAGCCCAAAAAGGGACCAGTAGGAGGCTGTTATAACTATGGCAAAGATCATTACGTGAATCAATGTCCTTTGAAGAAGGATGATCGTAATCAACAACACAAGATACATGTTGTAGTAGCTGACAAGCAAGCTAAAAAGCAAGTTACACCTATAGAAGTTCTTGGTAAGTTATTTGGCATACCTGTAACTATTATTTTTGATACTGGAGAAACTGAATGTTTTATTTCTAGTAAACTTGCTTCAAAACTTAAAAGAAAAGATAGAAAAATGGATAAATCATGGACTGTACATTATGGTAATAATTTTGTTCATACAGTTAGTATGTGTCTTTTCAAAGAAGTCCTTGACTTACCTAGCTTTTCCACAGAATTTGATCTCTATGTAGCACCTTTGGGATCCTATGATATAGTCATAGGTGTAAATTGGTTAGCAGAGAATAAAGAAAAGGTAGACTATTTTGAAAAACATATTAGTTGTTTAGATGATCTACAGAAAACAACAAAGATTCATGGTGTAAAATGATAAATTTCATTAGGAAATTGTCACCGTGTGTAACTTAAAAATGCCAAAAATAAGGGTTGTACCTTATATGTGGTAAATATTTTTAAATATGTGGAAGGAAACAGTGATTTCATGGAATGTTATCTCGTTGTTATAGAACTTTGGTGATGTGTTTCAGAAGATTACTGGACTACCACCCAAAAGAGAGTTTGACTTCACAATTGAAATCAAACCAGTCTGAACCTATTTCTAAAGCACCTTATCAAATGACTACCATAGTTTTAGTAGAGATTAAGGCTCAGTTACAAGAAATTTTTTCTAAGGGTTTGATTAGACCAAGCGTTTCACCTTGGGAGCACCAAAGTGATCTTTATGAAAAAGAAGGATGCAACGCTTCGAGTTGTGCATTGATTACAGGATGTTAAACAAAACAAAAATCAAGAATAGATACCCACTTCCTAGAATTGATGACCTATTTGATCAGATGCATGGAGCGTCGGTATATTCTAAGATAGACCTTAAGTCTGGATATCACCAATTATGAATTAAGGAAGAGGACATTCATAAAATAACTTTTAGGACAAGGTATGGACATTATGAATTCACGGTTTTACCCTTTGGATTAACGAATGCACCTGTAAATTTTATGAACTTAATGAATAATATCTTTCAAGAATACTTGGACAAGTTTGTGCTTGTATTCTTGGATGACATTCTCATATATTCTAAAAATGTGGAGGAGCATCATGAACACTTGAAAATAGTTTTGGAAATTTTGAGAAAAAGATGGTTATATGGTAAGTTGTCCAAATGTTCTTTCTATGACACTGAAGTTCACTATTTGGGTCATGTTATAAGTAAAGATGGGATTGCTATGGATCCTTCCAAAATTGTGGCTATAGTTGAGTGGCCTGCACCCAAGAATGTACATGAAGTTAGAAGCTTCATGGGCCTTGCAGGTTATTATAGAAAATTTGTTAAGGATTTTTCTAAGGTGGTTGCACCAATAACTTCATTGCAGAAGAAGGATAAGAAATTTGTCTGGGATGATAAATGTGAATCTAATTTTTAAAAATTGAAAAGTCAATTGACTTCAACGACCTATTTTAGCTATACCTGATCCTAATGGAGACTTCACGGTTGTAACGGATGCATCTGGGGAGGGTCTTGGAGGTATTTTGTTACAAAATGATCATGTCATAGCTTATGAAAGTAGAAAACTTAAGTTACATGAGTTGAATTATGCTCCACATGATTTAGAGCTTGATGCCATAGTTCATGTACTTCAATTTTGGAGGCATTATCTACTTGGTAAACCATTTGAGTTGAAAATCGATCATCTTAGATCAAGTAAATTTTTACTCAAAAATCAATGCAAGACAATGAAGGTGGTTAGATTTTTTGTCTTAGTATGATTTTGACATAAGTTACATTAAAGGAAAATAAAATAGAGTGGCTAACGTTCTAAGTAGTAGGAAGCACATTTCTGCTCTTATAACACTAAGAACTTAGTTTAAGGACAAAATAAAAAGTGCTATGAAATCGACTCTTACTTTCAACAAGCAAAAACAACGCTTGTTGTAGATCCAAGAGATGAAAGGTATAAAGGTTTTCATAGAGTATACGTACCCTTAATGATTTGAGAAAGAAATTTCTGATAGAGTTTCACAATCAACCTTTTTCTGGACACCTTGGCATTACGAAAATGCTTGCTGATATAAAACAACAATATTTCTGGAAGGGAATGAAAAAGGATGTTATAGATTTCATGACTCATTGTCTGGAATGTCAATGAGTAAAAGCGGAACATATGCATCCAGCTTGTTTGATATATCCTCATAGCATACCGCAGTATAAATGGCGTGATAAGCATGGATTTTGTACAAGGGTTACCTATGTCAAGAAATAAACATGATGTTATTTTGGTAGTAGTTGACAAACTAACGAAAGTAGCTCATTTTATTGCTAGAAATCTAAAGGATGATTCTCCTATTTTGGCTAAAATATTTGTACATAAAATTTTCAGATTACATGGAGTACCTGAATTAATCATATCTGATAGAGACCCTAGAATGACGTCAAGGTTTTGGCAAATGCTTAACACAACTCTTGGCACTAAATTGAATTTCAGTTCTACGTATCATCCGGAAATGGATGGATAGACTGAAAGGGTGAATCAGGTTTTGGAGGATATGTTACGGATGTACTGTATGGATCAACAGTACAAATGGGAAGAGTACCTTCCCTTAGTTGAATTTGCATACAATAATACATATCATGCTTCTCTTAAGATGACACCTTTTGAGGTGCTTTACGGAAGGAAATGCAGAACCCCTATTAGTTGGGATAGCATTGAGGATAGAGAGGTAATTGGACCTGAAATCCTTACGGAAATGGAACAAGTTAAAATGATTCATGAATGCTTGAAAGAAGCAGTAGATAGGCAAAAGAGTTATGCTGACTTAAAGTGGGTTGACAGGAAATTTGAACTTGGAGAAAAAAAAATTCTTTGGGTTAAACCGAAAAAGAGTTCCATAACTTTTGGCAAGGCTACCAAGTTATCACCTCGATACGTGGGACCTTTTGAAATAGTTGAAGTAATCAACCCTGTAGCTTATCATTTAGCACTACCACCTACTTTGTCATGAATGCATGATGTTTTCCATATTTCTTTGCTTAAGAAATATGTCTTAGATTTATCACATGTGCTAAATTGGAATTCCTTGTAGGTCCAAGACCCAGGAATAATCATGGTTAAGCCCATTCGAGTGCTGGAAACTCACCAGTTGCATCTAAGAAATAGAGAAATAAGTCAATGTAAGGTCCAGTGGGACCAGTTTAACAAGGAGAGTGTAACTTGGGAAAATCTGGAGGATATGAAAACTACTTTTCCATATCTATTTGAACAAAATTGAATCTGTTGACTGATAAAATTATATGAATTTATTCTTTAATGATGTTAAGTAAGCCAATTTTGGGCAGATATTTACTTGATTTGAATAAAAGTTATTTAATACTTGATTTCTGGAACTATAAGGTTTTGAAATATTTGGCTTAGGATAAGAGAAGTGAATGAATTGACTATCCTTGATGTAATTTGTTAAAGGATGTAATCATCGGGATGATGATTCTTTTAGGAGGGAAGCATGTAACACCCTTAACTGTTGTTATTTTCCTCCTTTACATTCAAGTGTTGATATGTGATTTTCCTTATATGGATATGTTCTTCTGATTATTAGAAATCATGCTTGATATGGATAAGTCTTTTCTACTCTTAAGATCCTATGATCGAACTGGTATGACTTCTCTGAATCCATTTTTCAGTTCTGGTAGGTGAATTACAATCTAGTTTAAGAGTTGTAAACTTGTCTTTTTGTCCGACTCATCCTTGGATCAATTTCAGTGATCCAAGGAATGTTTTTAATAATGCCCTGTTGAAGTGAATGGTAAAATCAACATTCCATGAGTTAAGCTACACATTAGACTGAACTTTGTTGTTACAAGTTCTTTGACTTCTGTGTGAACACACTTCCATTCAATAGGTTGTATGGCTTGGGTCCTTGAAGATCGACCATGATAGGTCATTACTGATAATGATGGGAATGCAACTGTTCACAATATAGGAGAAAGGTATTTAGGATCCTATTAAGGATTGAATTTCGGAACCCTAAGTTAGGTGAAAGTATTCCAACCTAAGCTATGTTACTTGATATAGTTTTGTTGCTAACCTAAACTTGATACTAAAGGTTAGAAGGGTTGCTAAGTATTAAAACTAGAACCTAACACTACAAGGTTATTTGGTTATCTAACCTAGTTTCTAAAAGCTATTGTATTTTTGATTACTTACCTATGTGGAGTTATCTAACCTAATTGCTAAAGACCTATGTTGGAGGTTAGTGGTTAGTGTTACATCCTGTTGTCCACTCAAAATTCTCGGCTCTTAAGAAAGTGAAAATTCAAAATTTTGAGTTTAAGTGTCTTCTCTGTTGTACTGAAAATGTTAAAGGTCAAGAAATTGAGAAAATCTGTGTTTTTGGGTCAATTTGTGTGTTTTTTGGGCCTGTCGGACATTTTTGTCCCGCACGTCCCAAGTTCAAAAGTGCGCTCTGTTCCCCAATCGGCCGGTTTCCCCGAAGTCTATCTTTTCAGGCCCGTCGTAACTTCTTGTCCCAAATGTCCCAAGTTCAATCAGGAAAGTTGTTCCATTTTTGGCCGAATCGCCTCAACCATGTACTTCGCGCATTCACGTCCCAAATGTCCCAAACTCTTCCGGACCCATTGTAACCTTTTACTCCGATCCGGCCGAGTCGCGTGTTTCACACATTCGCGTCCCACATGTCCCAAAAGGCATTTGTGCGTCTTCTCCCCGCTTTGCTTAAATCGGCCAAGCTGCGTGTTTCACGCATTCACGTCTCACATGTCCCAAATGAACCAAGTGCCATTCGTGCTTTTTTTTCCCGCTCTACCCGAATATCATGCTTATTCAAATTGGTAGGTATGTATTAAATGCACATTCATTGTCTTTCTCTCTCCTAATCGGCTATATAACGAGCATACCCCCTTTGCATTTTTCACATTGCTTCCATGCTATCCTTTGCTCGAACCCTTGCAATCAGAAAACCTACGCGTGTATCCCCTCCCTCTGTAATTCCTTCCCGAGTCTAGTTTGTGGCTCTATCCTCCGGATTACTATCAATATGAAGATCAAGTTTCAGGGACAGGAACAAATCTCGCCACTAGAGTCTGTCGTTCACAATATTGGGGACAGTGAAGCTCGTCATCTTGATTTCAATGATTTTTGGGCAAGGATGGCAGATGCAAACCCTACACCAATGGCGCAGATGATTCACGATAGTGGTTTGGATTTTGCTAGAGGTTTCCCAATCTCGGTGCAATGTGCTGATACAGTGCTTTCATGCGGAGCTCACTTCGACCCTGATTCGAGTGAATTAACCAATGTACATGGGGAACTCATCGCCAAGCTAGATGCTGCCGCCATTAGCACTGCTCTGAGGATCCCAGAAATGGATAATGCCATAGTTGTTTCCCAGGATCAAGCACAGGCCCTGTTCAATCAAGACAGCGACAAATTCAAGGCGCGGGTGGTGAAGTCATGGCTTAAAAACCCTAAGAAGGGAGCATCTCGTCTATCCAAGACTCTCTTCCAAGTAGATTTCAATGAAGAGTTGTCAGATTTCATAATCCTACTGGCTCAGGTTATGGGCTTACCTTCTACTAACGAGTTCCATTTTTGGATGTGCCCGCTCATTAGCATGGTGTGCGAGGGAACTCAAAATATCAACTGGGTGGAAATCATCAGCATGAATTTGGCGGAGTAGCTGTCTAATGTACAACAAACGAAGAAGTTCTACATGACTTTGTACCTAATGTATACTCTGGCGGCATCAAGGCAATGGTTTGGTTTTTCTTACATTGATGCCCACAAAGATGATCTTGTATATGCCTACTGCCCGCAGTTCACCCTAGAGACCAGCAATCATAATTTCAGAAGGGTAAATGATGCTTTCACCATGTACGTGGTCAAGCTTCTTGAAGGTGACACTGCTAGAAGGTTTTCTGATGAAGCCATGAACCTAATATCGCACTACGGTGCCTATTTTATCCAATTCAGAAAATTCTCCTATATCAGGCTTGCTGGCTATGAGAGCACCCCTTTGAGGCTTCCTAGGTTTTGCAGTGATAAGATGGCTTTGATAGAAGTATGCAGGTAGTTAGACAAATTGCATAGAACCTGCAGAGACAAGAAGATTTCTGGTTTGCACTTTCCCATCTCTTTGGGAAATTACACTTGTAAAACACCCCTGGACGCACAGAACATAGAAAGAGCCCTGGTTCCTATCACTGTTCATTTCTTCAAGCCAAGAACTTGCTTCAACTTGAAGAAGTTCATTGAATAGAACATCAAGATAATCTATCATCATAGGGTAGATACAGAAGACTATTGGGCTGACTGTGCAGATGATTTTGAGGCTAGAAGGAGGCACTATGGCAGGTTTTCTCTGCAATTGATTCAAGAACTTGGCTTGTACCAAGTTCCTGAAGGACTCCAGGATGAAAATTCTGATCTATACTCATATGAGTATGAAAATGTGGTTAAGCACACTCCCTTGGAGGACTTGGATTGGAACAAGAAAGAGAAAGATGATCTGGCCGAGATCCTAGCTCCAGTCTTAGTCAGGACTAAGGTCTGGTTTGACAGGAAAGTTTGAGAGCTCAGAAGGCACTCAGGAGAATCCTCTTCTAAGGATGTTTCAACACCAAGGAGGGAAGCATCGACTCCCATATCAGACACACCTATGCAAACCCCTCCTGCCTCATCAACGCAAGGACCTGCAGCTTCCACTCCTTCTTCATCCACTCAAGTGTACCAGAAGAAATTCAAAGAGGTTAAGAAGGAGCCTGTTGAAAAATATCCTCGAGAAAGCAGGTAGAAGTGCCTTTGGGACCAGAGAACATCATTGTTCTCAGTGAAAGTGAAGAGAGTGAAATGCCAACCCCTGCAAATGCTCCTGAAGATCCAACGGATAAAGATAAGGAAGTCCAGAGCACTGAACTTCCAAGTGCTATTGATTCTTCTGCCGCAATTGTCTCAAGCGCCCCACTCACATCTCAACTTGAATCAACAGCTGTGCAAACCTTGAGCGTCATGAGCTCTCTGTCTCTTGGTCCTCTTGCCCCTCCTGTTGATTCCTCTTCCTCTTTTGCGTGGGTGTAACCTTTTGTTGTGATGAGGAAGAGGAAATCTTCCTCTCGGAGCTCAAGGTCAAATTTTGATGTTGTCGCAGCCTTGTTTGGCACTACTCCTTCTCGTGCCAAGAAAGCCAAAATCACCTCTAGAATAGTGTCTGATGCTCAAGGTCAGCAATTCCTGGAGATTGCTAAGCCTACAGTAGACAAATCAGAGCAGGACTTGCAGGCATCTGACTTAGAACTCTCAAGAATTCCAATGGGAGAGTCTACTCCTGAAGGTGAGATCCACAACCTCCAAGAAATGGTCACAAGAGTCATTGGGAGGGTAGAGAAAGGGCAAAAACTATTGAATAGTTGGAGGAATAGGCCCAGATTCTCACAGGTTTCATCAAATCTCTTTTGTCTAAGGACAAAGTTTTGGACCCTACCCCATTGACTACTCTTCCACCACCTGTAATTTTGAGCCAAGATGAAGTACAGAGTATCAAAGACATGCACAAGTATTATGTCTATGGCAGAGCTATGGAGGCCATGGTGGAAGATATGCTTGTTGCAGGATTGAACTTCATCAATGAAGCTTTCAAACTCCACGGAAAGGTGAACAATTTGCAATAGAAGTTCTCCTCCACTATCGGGGTCATAGATAAAGAGCTCAAACTTTGGAGCAGTTGCATAGTAGACCTCCGTCTCATGGGACAGACAGATGAGAAAATTTTATTGGTAAATAAGGTTTTTGATGATGCAAAGGATAATCTGTCAAAGTCCTGGGTTTACAGCGTGGAGTGGAAGATCAAAGTCTTGGAGGAGGCTTTGGGAGAACTGAAGAATAGCTGGCAGAAGGGTGAAGCTTTCAAGACACTGGTTATATCTGCTTTCAAAGATATACATTGTCATCTTTAGGATGAAACTTCTGGTGTGCCCCTTTCCTTGCAAGAAATCAAAGCTCAATTCAGAGCTTTTGTCAAAGATAATCTATTCAAGGAAAGCTCCATCTCCAAAGAGAAAATGAAGGAGATCTGCTCTCTTCAATCTGCCATTGAAGAAGCAAATAAAGATTATCATACTCATGTCGAGTTTGATAAAGAAATGGAGAAGTGTCTCGGATTTTGGGGTCGGTCTCACACCAACACGTCGGTCCTCGTGGCGAGACAAAGCCGAGGCATTAAAGAGATTCAGTAAAGAATTTTGAAGTCAGTGGGTCCCTCCCAGTCATAACCACCTGTCTTCTTCTCTATTTTCTTCTCTTCTTTTCTAATTCTTTTTCTCGAATTCATTGTAATTAGTTGAGGTATTGCGATTGGCAATCCTTAACTAATCTTTAGTTAAAATAAGTAGTTACAAAAGAGTAACTGATTTATAAGCTATATAATGGCCTCTCCACGCCATTTTGAAGGAGGAAGAACTTGGCTTATTTTCTAAAAGTGTAAATAGATCATAAAGAAATCAATACAGAAGGGATTTCCATTCTTTGTCTATCTGATCTCTATTATCCCCAAGCTTTCATTTAATTTTTGTGAAGATCATTTATCTGTGTTATGTTAAGAAACTTTGTGTTCTGGCAGATGTTATTTATAGAACTTTGTGTCTCTGAATTCCATCTTATTTATATGATACAAATGATCTTGTTTCAATTCACTATAACTTCACATACATAAAGAATTACTCTGTTATCTATAATTCTACAGTGTTGCCTTTCTGCTCATTCTCATACTCTCATTCCTCAGTCCTTTTGTAATTGATGATCTTTATAGAAAACACTTTCGTAATATCCAAGTTCAACCAGAAAATCATGTTTTGTATATTTGTAAATAGGTTCGTTTCTGAATAAGGGAACCTCTCCCATTAAAGAGGAGGGACTTCTTGTCCCCTGACTGTTGCTCTTCGTAAAGTCCTATTTGACGACCAACACATCCTAAGGTACTAATTTAAATCCTACCTAAGATCTTACCTATCCTAAACTAATGGATGTGAATTGGGAACTAAAAGGGTCGCATGTACATTGGTGACAACTTCTAAACATTTATGAAGGTGATAAGGTTTATTAATTCCTACGGATTGCTGACTTTGGCAAGGGCTAGTTTTTTTGGTGGAGGCCTAGGTGGCAATATCACTAAAAATGGAAACTCATTCTTTTGTTGATTTAGAACTCACTATACTTAGAAGGTGGTGGCAAGGAAGATTGAGTAGGATATTTGGAAATTAATGTAATTGATTGTCTTGTATGACTAGCCCAAACTGCTTTGGTAGACATGCCAGCAGATTTTTGTGGGTAATGTTTATTTTGCATGTGTTTCGATTTTCTTCATGCGCTTTATTTTTTAAAACCAGCACCTTACACCGCACCGCATAGCTAATTTGGAGGTTTCAAATCTATTTTTATTTTATGGAGAGTAATGAGTCATTGTGAAAGAAGAATTTTGTTGTTTTGATATTTCGTGGAGGAAAAGGGAAGAAGCGAGCTTAGCAGGAAGTCTTGTTCGATTTTGGGTGACTCTATTAGCCATGATAGGCCCTAATCAAGTAAAATCCTTTGCTTTCCTCTAAGTATTTTCATTAAAACAACTTTGCTCTGATGAGCTCTGTGCATTCATGCATTTTTCTGGTAAATAGATTGAAGGGATTTGTATACTTGTATTTTGGTTTCGAATCTATGTTTTGCATGATGTTGTTAAAAACTGTGTTGCATAAAAGATCTATGCATGCTCAACTAAATTTGGAAACACTGTTAGCTTCTTGGTTATAGGAAATTGTTGTCCTGGTCGACCACATTTTATGGTGAAATACTAGCTAAGTTTTAAGAACTTTGAGTTCTGCCTGTGTTGTTGAAATTACGGTTGGGTGAACTTGTTGTGTCTTGTGATTTCGAACTAGTAAGAACTCCAGTCTTATTAAACTCGTATGCAAGTACAAGCTTCAGTTGGGAAACTTGTTTATTAAAGTTGATTGCAACTAATATTCTCTGGGTTTTTGAATCGTTAGTTTTGATCCATAGTAAAATGGAATTTTAATAAACCCGTATATGATTTGGGGTTGTATTCTTCTTGTGAAAATCATTGACTGTTAACAAGTTTCACATGCACTATAGATAAACCTGTATATGTCTTGTTGTTTTTATATTTTACCTTTTGGAAACTTTGATGATAGTAAATTTTGCATGCATGGAAAAACTATATATAGTCTAGTTTTTGTATTTCTCCTTGTGAAAACATGGACTGTTATTGAAACTTGCATGCATAGGAAAAGTAGTATATGGTTTAGTTTGTATTTCATTCTGTGAACTTGATTGATTTTAGAACTTGTGTTTGTTATTATTTTGGGTAAACTTGACTGTAACTCAAAGTCACTTGGCATGGTGCTTGTGAAATCTTGTTCTTATGACCACATTAATGGTTTTGGAGATTCTTTATGAACCCGACTTGTGAGTCATCTAGTCTGAGCTCTGTCAAGCATCTTACATTCCATTTGAGTTTGGAAATAGGGTTGAAAGGTTGTGTTGATGGTGAATCACAGCACCCCTGAATGTCTACAACTTGATGGGTTGAGACTCTCAGTGTGATTGCATAACATGGAGCTTTTCCCAAGTGTGGGACCTTGCAAAATCGGAAAAGCTCTCCGGATGAAGGCCGGTTCCTATTCCTCTGTTCAGATGCACACGTAAAAATGCAGAGGGTTTACTCAAAACCTAAACTAACTTTCCAAGTAGATAGGGTAAGAAGATGCATAAAAATAAACCTAAACTAACAAAGGTGATGCATCGAGGAATGAAGAACACCTGTCTTGCCAATAAACATAGACCATTAAAATGCAATGCAAGATCATGCACAGATAACCAGGTTTGCAGTGAAAGATCAGGAGGACACAAATAAACATAGAGAGGGTTGAGAATCATCCACAGACATGCATTATTTTCTCCAAATATTGATACAATACGCTACAGAATGCCAAGAGGCAAATTAGCATTACAGCTTTAAATGGGAGGTTTGAAATTCCACAAATTCATCTGCCAAAGAGAAGAAGGGGCAAAACAAGAATGTCCAACCTTTAGAAAGAAGCCCATCCTTACAATTTATAGGAAGAATGAGAGAGGGAAGAGAGAGGAAATCCAAATATACCCCAACCACCTCCAGGTTGCATTTAATTCATCTCATAATGGTGGTAGGTGAGAACCCTACCAAACCCAAACAAAGGGCGAACTGTATTTTGAATTTTAAGAATTTTTTCTCACCCAATTAAAGATATCTAATTTTAGTTGGATAGAGGACCTCGTAAGCTTTCCAAAAATTTCAACCTTGCATGAATCCGAGCTCCCAGTCAAAAGTTATGGCCATCTGAATATCTGCACCAGGATCTACTTCCTGTCAGTGCTCAAATTGTTGCGCCTCCTGAAGGTGTGCCTTGGCGCATCCATGTGTGTGTTGACATCCCTTTATGTGTGCCAAGGCATGACTATCTTCATGTTGACATCCATTTTCATGCGCCCTTTACCTGCACCTTGGCGCATCTATCTTCATGTCGACATCCATTTTCGTGCGCCTTTACCTACGCCTTGGCGCATCTATCTTCATGTCGACATCCATTTTCATGCGCCCTTTACCTACACCTTGGTGCATCTATCTTCATGTCGACATCCATTTTTTTGCGCCCTTTACCTACACCTTGGTGCATCCATCTTCGTGTCGACATCCATTTTCATGCGCCCTTTACCTATGCCTTGGCGCATCTATCTTCATGTCGACATCCATTTTCGTGCGCCCTTTACCTGCGCCTTGGCGCATCCATCTTCATGTCAACATCCATTTTCATGTGCCCTTTAGGTTGGAAACGCAATAAATGTCAGGGATTTGAGCTTCTTTGATTTCTATATTCTTCTACTTGTCTATATCTACCCGGGGGAGATATTTACAACAATTTGGTGACTCAACGGGATCACCTGCCTGCTAGGTAGAAGATCAGTGGCCTTTTAGCAATCCATTGGGCATGGAGTCATAAGAAATCCTGAAAACTGATATGAACTTTGAAAACTTCCCTCTGAGCCACTTGAATCCATTGAACTTAGAGTTGTTCTCACCAAAATGCCACTTAAAATGAACTGTGGAAGAGCAAAACCAGCAGCACCAAAACTATGTACAAAACTGAAATTCATACATGCTCCAAATGAAACATGCAGAGTGTGCACAAGCACTTCTTTTACTGAAAGAAAACCTACCTACTCTACTCTAATTGGAAGCAAAGGTGAGCTAAACAAACCCTGCAACTAGTTGTGTAAAATAGCTTCCTTTCTTCAAAATTAGCAACCATGCAACTGATTTGGCATTGAACATGGCTGATTGGATGAGTGGAAAATCAACAAGAAGCTGGTCTTCCACCCAAATCATCAAGGTATCAGCTGAAGGCAAATTCAATACGTCTTTTAGTTGTTCTACATTTGGATTGGAGAGGTATGACAACTGATCCTTGGTTCTTTGTAGCTCATCCTCATGCTTAGGAGCAAGCATGACTGGTTGTGACTTCTCCTTTGACTCCAATGAAGTCAAATACCTTATTGGGCAAGGTATGATCCGTTTGATATTCCCATAGCTCTGATTTTCAACTCCAAAAATGGAGTCTTCTTGTAGACCTTCTTGGGTGGGTGATGTCGAAGCAATGGTAGGACTTTTCTGCCCTTTCTCCTCCTCCAATGAAGGACATGAAAGATTAAAATCTTCCAATCTTGGTTCCAAAGAGCTGCTATAAGATGCAGGCTGCTACAAATGAATGCTCTCCTTCATGACAGTAGGCTCAAGTATTTGGAACGTGGATGATGAAAGAGAGAATGGTGGAAACTCAAATGGTTCTTCTTCATCAAAACAGTCCTCCAAATCTAACAGATACACTACCTCATTGTTGTCCTAATGCAAATGCTCAACTTCCTCCATAGTGTCCTCTTGATCTGTAACTTGATCATCATGGTTTCTTTCATCCTCCAACATTGAGTTTGAGAGATCAAACTCTTATTCAGCACTATAACTTGAGAGAGATGAAGTAGAAAGAAGAACCGAAGGTTCTCTTGTAGCCTCGCTTTGTGCTCAAACCCCTTAGATCTGCAATTTTCTCCTCCACAACTAGAATGTGCTCCTCTTCCTTTAGATTTGGAGTAGATTCTTCCTCCTCTACTACTTGAAGGAAATCTTGCTGTTGATAGAACTCTTCTTCTAGCATGAAGTTTTTCAAGTCAAACTCTTCAATCTACTGCTCTAGAGGACAAGTTGGGACTGCAAGATCTTCTTCTGAGATTTCTTCCTCTATGGCTGATTGTGCAACTTGAATTGAATCAGCATTCCCTTCAAATAGAGTGCCAACATGGACACTACTTTCTGAGAAAATTGATCGCTGATCTGCTTCTTCTTTTTGCTCTTCTTCTGTTGTCACAAAATCAGTCCTAACCACTACTTGTTCTCCAACTCCGACCTCTTCTAAAGGCTTAACCATCAAGGGGATCTTTGTCATCCCAAATTTAAGAGCCCAACTCTTCAGACTTTGAATTTCTTTATCTTTGTTTGGCTCTTCTTTCTGCTGCTGTTTTCCTTGACTGGCATTCTGATTTTTATCCTCCCAACATGGATTTGGGAATGCAAGAGGAGAAGTGGATTGTAACTCAATTAATTTGGAAATTTTTCGTGGTGGTGGAGGAGGTAGAAACTCTTGTTTCTTTGGAGGAGGGGGTATTTCTGTTAGCTCTTGTGGAGGGGATGATTGTTTGGAAGGAAAGGGGAAAGAAGAATTGAGGTGTGGTGGGAGACTGGGAATGGAAAAATGGAATTAACTCCTGGGGCAACATTGACTAGATTTAGAATTTGAAATTCCAAATGCGATGATGTTGCTTGAGTAATGGGAAGAGAAAAACTAGATGATGGTGTAGAACTTACCCATTGACAAGGTTGTTCAACACCAAGTGTATAGGCCTCTATTTCTGCTGTCCATTGTGCAAGTTGGGGCAGTATCTCCATCATGAAGTCCAGCTTCTCCTGAGGGCTGAAGTGTCTTGGAAAAGGGCCTCCCCATGGACAAGGGGTCCTGCAACCAATTCTAAAAGCTTTCATTTGAGCTGTTGCTCTTGATTGCACCATCTTTGCCTCCATCTTTTGGATTTTTTCCACAAAATCTGCATCTTCCATTTGATTGTCTTCATTGCATGCGTACCCTTTCTCTTGATGTACTTCACAACCAAGCTGAATTTGGCACTGCTGCTCATACGGGTAGATATGCTGATTTTGAATTTGATCAAACTGTTGATTTGGAGGATTCGTAAAACATGTTGGAGGTGTGACATACTGTTGTTGTTGAAAATGTGAATTCCATGATGGAAATGAAGTCATGATTGCACAACTTCATGGAATTGGAAAAGAATGAAAGAGATGGAAAGAAAGATGGATGGAAATGGATGGAAATGGGTCTGCAACTCAGAGAATGAGTTATTTACCAGATGGAGTCGCCAGATGTGCTTTTGAATATGCCTCCAAAAGGCTGGATTTTGCCAAGTTACACACCAAACCAGGCAATATTAAAAATAGAAATTAAAACTTTGAAGGATCCAGAGGATGTAGTCTTCAATTCGGAATTCGGGTCTTGTTGTGCAGCTGCGAATCCCCGAAAGGTACAGTGGAACTCAGGTCATGCAATGCAACTTACAAAACCCGAATTGCCCTGTGTCGAACTTGGGACATGCTCGACACCCCTCAAAACCTGAAATGACTGTTGTCGGGAATAGGACCATGCAATGCATCCCCCAAAACCTGAAATGACTGTTGGGTCTTCTTTGATGTTCTCAGACCTCGAAAACCCGAAACACTAAAAAGCATGAAATTTTGAAAGTCAAAATCTCAAAAAAATAAGAATACCCTTTTGAATATTATCCCCCGATCTATCAACTGGTGAAATTTTGACTTGTTTTGAGCAAGTTAAGTCCTTGAAAATTGATTTCAAAGTTCAGCCCAGAAGGTGAAAATATGAAATTGTAAAACCTGCAATTTTTTAAGTCTGAATTTCTTGAAAGTTCCTTCAAATCTATGGAATGACCTCTTGGTCCCACTGGGCATGCCAAAACTGTTGATGGTGAATCACAACACCCCTAAATGTCTGTAACTCGATGGGTTGAGACTCTCAGTGTGATTGCATAACATGGAGCTTTTCCCAAGTGTGGGACCTTACAAAATCGTAAAAATCTCTCCGGATGAAGGCCGGTTTCTATTCCTCTGTTCTCGATGCACACGTAAAAATGTAGAGTGTTTACTCAAAACCTAAACTAACTTGCTAAGTAGACAAGGTAAGAAGATGCATAAAAATAAACCTAAACTAACAAAGGTGATGCACCAAGGAATGAAGAACACCTGTCTTGCCAATAAACACAGACCATTAAAATGCAATGCAAGATCATGCACAGATAACCAGATTTGCAGTGAAAGATCAGGAGGACACAAATAAACATAGAGAGGGTTGAGAATCATCCACAGACATGCATTATTTTCTCCAAAGATTGATACAATATGCTACAAAATGCCAAGAGGCAAATTTGCATTACAGTTTTAAATGGGAGGTTTGAACTTCCACAAATTCACCTGCCAAAGAGAAGAAGGGAGGGGCAAAAAAAGAATGTCCAACCTTTAGAAAGAATCCCCTCCTTATAATTTATAGGAAGAATGAGAGAGGGAAGAGAGAGGAAATCCAAATCTATCCCAACCACCTCCAGTTGCATTTAATTCATCTCATAATGGTGGTAGGTGAGAACCCTACCAAACCCAAACAATGGCGAACTGTATTTTGAATTTTTAAGAATTTTTTATCACCCAATCAAAGATATCTAATTGTAGTTGGATAGAGGACCTCGTAAGCTTTCCAAAAAGTCCAACCTTGCATGAATCCAAGCTCCCAGTCAAAAGTTATGGCCATCTGAATATCTGCGCCAGATCTGCTTCCTGTCAGTGCTCAAAATGTTGCGCCTCCTGAAGGTGTGCCTTGGCGCATCCATGTGTGTGTCAACATCCCTTTATGTGCACCAAGGCACATCTATCTTCATGTCGACATCCATTTTCATGTGCCCTTTACCTGCGCCTTGGCGCATCTATCTTCATGTCGACATCCATTTTCATGCGCCCTTTACCTACGCCTTGGCGCATCTATCTTCATGTCGACATCCATTTTCATGCACCCTTTACCTGTGCCTTGGTGCATCTATCTTCATGTTGACATCCATTTTTATGTGCCCTTTACCTGTGCCTTGGCGCATCCATCTTTGTGTCGACATTCATTTTCGTGCGCCTTTACCTGCGCCTTTGCGCATCTATCTTCATGTCGACATCCATTTTCGTGTGCCCTTTACACAGGCCTTAGCGCATCTATCTTCATGTCGAAATCCATTTTCATGTGCCCTTTAGGTTGGCAATGCAATAAATGTTAGGGATTTGAGCTTCTTTGGTTTCTATATTCTTCTACTTGTCTATATCTACCCGGGGGGAGATATTTACAACAGGTTGTTCATGGAGAATGGAAGCATTTCTTCTTACTTTGAACTGTATGTAAACAATTTCATTGCACTCGGTCTAGTCTTACAATGTTGGCATATTATGTGTTTGTGCTTGTGATATTGAGATCCTTCACTGTACACACCATTTATTACTTGATGTTCTTAATGGAAATAGAAACCTGAACATTGTGTTGGTTCAGGTATTATGGTATTTTGATTATTTAGTAAACTATTAAGGGAACATGTAGTTACCCTAACTTGGTTACATGTATTTGAATGGTCTTGATCCTTCAATGATGTTTATGCTTGGCATTGCACCTGGAATTGTAAACGAGTCTTGGAATGTACATATTATTCTTTTGATGTTTGATATTGTCTTTTGTTGGAAACCCAATTTATAGTTCTTGTAGTGATGCGTTGGCATACCATTGAGATGGTCCTACTTTGCCAAACTATTGGGAAGTCTTGAGTGTTAGCAATTACTCATATTCTTACCTCTTGTTGGGTCTAATAAATGTATGTTATGTCTTGGAAGATTTTTGCGATCTAAACTTGATTGCGAATGTGTTTGAACTGCACTGTTGATTGTATAGGGTTCTATGATTGGGCAATTGTTAACATGATTTCTTCTTATCCATGATTGTTCTGGTCCAATGGGAGAATGTTAGACCTTTAGAGAAATACTCTGTGAAGCTTACTATTCGTGGACTGTGTATGAGCTTTACTGTTATATTGTTTCTAACGGAAAGTAGAAATTCATGCATTGTAATGGGATGGTTTAGAAAGGAAGATAGTTTTAGTACTCTCTTTCCTTGAAATGATCATTTTCCTCCTTTCTTGGAACTCTTGAATGAATTTTAACTGTATGAATGTGAGAAGGTAAAACTATTTTATTATGTGAAAGAAATGATTATAGTTTGGGATCATATTCTAGTAAGACTCCTTCTAAAATGTAGTTGGGTTAAGTTCATTGATTGGAACCTCCTGATTTTTGTTCTTATTGAAAAAGGAAATCAATGATTATTAGTTTTGTATACTTGTCCTTGATGGATATGAAGTGGAATGAAATTGGGGTTAGGTTGGCAAATGAAATTGTAGCCTTTAGATGACTGTTAAACCACCACTTCTCCTTGTAATTCTTTCATATGGATCTATTTGATGAATACAATATACTGTTAAATTTTAAAGTAGTGTTACTTTAAAGGGACAATTTAAATCATGGTATACACCAGTTTCAGCCTTGCTGATGATTATGTACTTTGGCAATGGAATACTTTCTTTTCTTCTTTACTTGAAAGTTAGTGGAAATATCCAAAAGGGAATATGCTGTAAACACTTTTGTATCTTATAGTAAAGATATGTGTTGTACTTTATTTGGTAAAATTGGAAACAATGATATATTATGTTTTTGTTGTTTGGTAAAGATATTTGATGAAATCAATTATACTTTAACTTATAGGATAGGTATTATAGATTATATCATGTTCCTCTTGTGTTAAAATATGTTTAGTATTGCTCTTCTTTTTATTGGTATTACTTATGCTTGGGAGTATGAATTACTTGTTGTTCATTAAAGTAGGGTTGTTTTTATTGGAACAATTAGTGGAATGCACTTCATTTTAAGGCTTAGTGCCTATCATACTTAGTTCATTGAACTAACCCATGCTATCAATTTTTATAGATGGACTACGTAAGTGATAAGAGAAGGCAAAACTTACATGATGCATTGGCTAATCTATGTTGATTCTTGAGAAGAATTCTAATTTGTTCTTCAGTTGTATTGAAAAAGAAAATTTATTCTCTTTTGAATGTCGGTTGTTATCATGCAGTATGTTTGTAATGCATAAGTTGTAAATGTATAAGCTTTGAAAAGTAAATGAAGAATGAGAATTTACTTGCATGGATTATGTAAAATAACTTGTACTTTTGTAAAAGAAATAGAATTCTATTCTGTTGACGTTCTTCATATTATCTATATGTTTCAATGAGTGTTCTTGTATAAGTAGGAAAAAGGGGATTAGGGTAATTCCCTAATTGTGATGCAACTTAGTAAGTTGTAGAAATACAATGAATTTATCTAAACAACTCATATCATTAAGATATCTTATGTTGAACTGCAATGAACCTTATAAAAATTATAAGGGTATAATGGGTGAGTAAACCCTATGAACTTAACTACGAAGAGGAAGTTTCTCCCTCTCTTATAAAAAAATAAACAAGAAGGAAGATATGATCTTTATATATTCATAAGAATTTATTTAATAAAGTCTACTAAGTTACAACCTCATGGTTGTTACCCTTCCTTGAATAGTTAAGTCACATTGAATGAAACTTAAGGAGTTGTTGTCCTTTCTTCGTGATAGTTGATTGACAATCCAAAGATAACGAACATCAAAAGCAATCTTGTGTTAAGGAAATTCTACCAGAGTTAATGGAACCTGATTTGAAAAAGAACTTAGGGAGAGTTGGATTAGAATCTGGGCAGGGTTGCAAAAATCTACCTTTAAGAATCCAAATTAATTTAACTTTAATAATCTCCTAAGGATATGTATATCTAGATGAGGTTGTTACTCAGGATATTTGCACACGTCAACTACTGATTTGTACCTTTGAGAAGATTATGATCTTTTTGACGATACAACTTTGTAGTTGACATGTGGCAACATTCTTCTACATTGATCATCTAGATCTACGCACTTTTGGAATTGAAATTAGTTTATCTCTAGGAATGGGTGGTAGCGTAGTTGCGATACAAATAATCCCTCTAAAACCCAAGGTATCTTGGAACATGGGGTTGACTTAGGTTGACCTAGTATGTGAATCTATCCTAACCCTTTGTGAGCTCCTTCCTATCTTAACCTGTGATGTTAACCAGAACTAGGGATAATCCTTGGGAAAGAGGACTGACGAAAGTCGGTAAAGGAAATTCTAGATAACAATAGAGCGGGGTGAAGGATGTATTATGGATTGACGAGTATGCCATCAAGGAATAAGTAATACAAATAGTATGTTAAAATCTTTGGCCAAAGTATCGCAAGCTACTGATTGTGTTGTCCTATATCACCTAGTCTAAGGATCATGATGCAAGATGAATATTGTAACAACTATTCAGTTAGGTTCCTTAGACAGATCACTCAAATACCCAGAACAGGGTAAGAGAACCTAGTATATGTAGTATATAGAAAAGTATTCAATGCTTAGAGTTAAACATGAATAGATCGGTAGTTTACCGAGTCATGAAATGAATAGATCGGTAGGTTACCGAGTCATTACAGCTGCATATGGTTATCTATTATAAGAATGATTATTTTGGAATGTGTGTTCTAAATTATGTATTTAGAACAGGGAACATTAATTTTAAAATAAAAAATAATAAATTCCCTTGTTTCTAAAGTCTTAAATGGGAACGTTACAAAATGTTAGTTGTCGAGCTTCTCGGACTTTTGTACTGTGTACCTAATCTTCTTCTCGGGAAGAAATTTATACATGTCTCCCTTCATTGGTATGGTTTTGGATGACCAAATCATCTTAATTTTCCCTCCCAAGTCTTGGTAAGAACTTCTACTCAACAACATTTTAAAAGAGGTTAGGATGTTTGCTACAAAAATCATTCCTAAAAATTTCTTGTCTAGAAATCTGGTGAGACCCACCTATGCATATTTGACCTTCCCTAAAATTTGGACCTCTTTTGACTCCAAAGAGTAACAAAATCCACTCGATGGAGTCATGGTAAGTTATAGAGTCTTGGGGACCTTCAAAGGCATCACATTGTCGGCGCACGCACTTAATCTATTATACAATTGTTCAATACATATTCTCCAACAAGAAGGGAGATGTAGAAAGGATCGACCCTTTCAAAGATATGGATGCACTTACAAAAATTAGGTCCTATGAGGGAGGAATAGGTGGGTTTGGAAACCTTCCTTTTGAAACTATAAGTTATAACATTGGGTGTTAGACTAGCACTCTGATATATTAGATGAATCTCTCAAATTATTTAGGATAAGTATGCAAATATTCAGTTTCAATAATTTGGACTTTGGCTTTGCTCGCATATTCTATGAAATCAAAAGGAGAAGATGTGGGTGAAGGGAATGAATGACAACTTTTAAATTTAGGACATGTTTGGAAGAAGGAGTAGATTTTTGGGGAATGGAGGGTCTTTTGAAGGGTACACTAGGAGCTTTCAAAGTACAAGATTTTAAAGGGAATATTTAGAATTAGACTTGGAAGAGGCATTAGAATACTTACTTGGGATTGGAGAAGCATGCTATCTCTACCCTAGGGATTCTTTTCATTCAAATTACTTGAAAATTTTAGATTATTTACTTTGCCGGGTCTATGCTCATTGACCTATTTTCCATGAGAAATATTAGATTAATGATTTATCTTTACTCCACTATGAGGTGTTTAAGTACCGATAGGAGGATCAAAGGAAAAATCATACTTATCTTGTGTGTCCATGACACGAGTGAAGAGATCAAGAATCATCTCGGGGTCTTCCACAACTTCTACTGCATCCAAGATTTCTTGCACGGAGTTATGCTTCATTGTTTCTTGCAACTCATCTTTGTACACCTTTGAAGAATGCAACTCAAGGAAACTATCTAGAGGGATTACCTCATCATTTTGGAATCACTGCACTCTACCCATCCTTTATAAAAATATCTTCATCTTCAGAGGTCTTAAAACTCCTTGCTTCAATTTCTTCATCATGGAAAGAGTCTTCATCTTCAAATGGGAAAGAAAATATCTCCATTTCGTTATTGCATCCATCAACCATTAGCTCAAGAGTGGCATCATATTTTTCATCTTTCCTTATCTCAATATGGCCAACCTTCACATTGGTTAAGGATTCCAAATCAACTTCACACTTGTCTTGCATATTCATGTCTTGCATCAGGAGTTAGGGACCGATCTTGGTGTCCTTTGTTTCTTCTATGGATCTCAGTAGTTCTTGTACAAATATTTATTTCAATCCTTTCATGGGCTCATCACAAGATGATTTTGTCTCTCTATAGATGGCCTAACTGAGATCATATTCATCCCCAAATGGGAATGAGAATAACTCCTCATCTTGGATAAGCATATAAGCTGATTTTTCTTCTTGAAAATCATCAAGAACCATCTCCTCTTCCTCATGGTTTGCATCATCTTGTAATTTGGGGATGCCCTCTTGTAACTTGAATCTCCTCAATGATTCTTCAAAATCCAATCTATCTGGGAAGACATGTCTAGCCCTATCAAGATGGGAATATCCTCTTCCTCCTTAGTTGTCACAAAGTGAGTCATCCACCTGCTATCTTGGTATAAAATGTTAGGCTGTGGGCTTCGTAATTTTATACTGTGTACCTAATCTTCTTCTCAAGAAGAAATTTATACATGTCTCCCTTCACTGGTATGGTTGTGGATGACCAAATCATCTTAATTTTCCCTCCCAAGTCTTGGTAAGAACTTCTACTCAATAACATTTTAAACGAGGTTGGGATGTTTGCTACAAAAATCATTCCTAAAAATTTCTTGTCTAGAAATCTGGTGAGATCCACCTATGCATATTTGACCTTCCCTAAAATTTGGACCTCTTTTGACTCCAAAGAGTAACAAAATCCACTCGGTGGAGTCATGGTAAGTTATAGAGCCTTGGGGACCTTCAAAGGCATCACATTGTCTGACGCACCAGAATCTATTATACAATTCTTCAATACATATTCTCCAACAAGAAGGGAGATGTAGAAAGGATCGACCCTTTCAGTATTGGATGCACTTACAGAAATTAGGTCCTATGAGGGAGGAATAGGTGGGTTTGGAAACCTGCCTTTTGAACTATAAGTTATAACATTGGGTGTTAGACTAGCACTCGATATATCGATGAATCTCTCAAATTATTCGGATAAGTATGCAAATATTCAGTTTCAATAATTTGGATTTTGGATTTGTTGACATATTCTATGAAATTAAAATTAGAAGATGTGGGTGAAGGGGATGAAGGGACTGATTTTAAATTTATAACATGTTTGGAAGGAGTAGATTTTTGGGGAATGGATGGTATTTTGAAGGGTACACTAGGAGCTTTCAAAGTACAAGATTTTACAGGGGAATATTTAGAATTAGACTTGGAAGATGCATCAAAAGACTTACCTGGGATTGGAGAAGCATGCTATCTCTACCCTAGGGCTGCTTTTCATTTAAATTACTTGAACATTTCAGGTTATTTTCTTTCTCGTGTCTATGCTCGTTGACCTATTTTCCATGAGAAATATTAGATTAATGTTTTCTCTTTACTCCACTATGAGGTGTTTGAGTACTGATAGGAGGATCGAAGGAAAAATCATACTTGTCTTATGTTTACATGAAATGAGTGAAGAGATCAAGAATTAGTCAGGGGCTCTTCCACAACTTCTACTCGCATCCAAGATTTCTTGCACGAGTAATGATTCATTGTTTATCAGTAACTCATCTTTGTATGCCTTTAAAGAATGTTACTCGAGGAAACTATCTAGAGGTATTACCTCATAATTTTGGGAATCACTACACTCTACCCATACTTTATCAAAAATATCTTCATCTTCGTGAGGTATTAAAACTCCTTGCTTCAATTTCTTCATAATGGAAAGAGTCTTAATCTTCAAATGGGAAAGAAAATATCTCCATTTCATTATTGCATCCATCAATAATTAGCTCAATAGTGACATCATATTTTTCATCTTTCCTTATCTCAAGATGGAAAACCTTCACATTGGTTAAGGCTTCCAAATCAAATTCACACTTGTCTTGCATATTCATGGCTTGCATCAGGAGTTCGAGTCCGATCTCGAGGTCCTTTGTTTCTTCCATGGATCTCAATAGTTCTTGTACAGATATTTATTTCAAGCCTTTCATGGGCTCATCACAAGATGATTTTTTCTCTCTATAGATGGCCTGATTGAGATCATCTGCATCCCAAAATGGGAATGAGAATAACTCCTCATCTTGGATAAGCATATAATCTGATTTTTCTTCTTGAAAATTATCAAGAACCATCTCCTCTTCCTTATGGTTTTCATCATATTTTAATTTGGGGATGTCCTCTTGTAACTTGAATCTCCTAAATGATTCTTAAAAATCCAATCTCTTTGAGAAGGCATGTCTAGCCCTATCAAGATGGGAATATCCTCTTCCTCCTTAGTTTTTACAAAGTGATTCATTCACTTCGCTATTTTGGTATAAAATGTTAGCTTTTGCACTTTTGGAATTTCATACCATATACCTCATATTCTTCTTGAGAAGTAATTTGTCCATGTCTCCCTTCACTTGTATGTTTGTGGATGACCAAGTCATCTAAATTTTTCCTCCCAAGACTCGGTAGAAACTTCTACTCAAAAACATTTAGAACGAGGCTAGGACATATGCTACTAAAATCATTGCTAAATCTTTCTTGTCTAGAAATCTAGCGAGAGCCACCTGTGCATCTTTTATATTCCCTAAAATTTTAACCTCTTTTGACTCCAATGAGTAACAAGATCCACCGGGTTGAATTATGGTAAGTTTGAGAGCTTTAGGGACCTTCAAAGGCATATATTTGTTTGATGCACTAGAATTTATTATGTAATTATTCAATACATATTATCCAACAAGAAGGTAGATGTAGATATTATCAATCTCAGATGTACTTACAAAAGCATGGTCTATGAGGGAGGCATAGATGGGTTTTACAACATGCCTTTGGAACTAGCAATTACAACATTGGGTGTTAGACTATCACTCCTAATATATCAGATGAATCTCTCACATTGTTTAGGATAAGTATGCAAATATTCAATTTCAATAATTTGGACTTTGGCTTCATTCATATATTCTATGAAATCAAAAGGAGTAGATATGGGTGAAGGTAATGAAGGGAATTATTTTAAATTTAGGACAAGTTTGGAAGTAGGAGTAGATTTTTGGGGAATGGATGGTATTTTGAAGGGTACACTAGGAGTTTTAAAAGTACTATATTTTAGAGGGGAAAATTTATATTTATACTTGGAAGAGGAATCAAGACTTACTTGGGATTTCAAGAGCCTTCTTACTTGCTACAAGATTAGGATTCAACAATGCAGACTCCAAGAAGGGTGGAAGCGGAGATCCTCAAGTGATTATTTTGTTTGTGGAGTTGTCACAAGATGATCTTCATTCTTCTTTTTATTTACATCAGTAGAGGGAGATGTTCCTTTATCATAATGAGAATGAGTGAATAATGCACTTGAGAAACTGGGTACATCTTCTTCTTCTTCTTCATTACCTCCGAATAATCACATAATCTAATTTGTGTATGGTTCTCAAATTCATCACTTTCTAGGAAAACACCACCTTCACTTTCTAGTTTAATCTCCATTTCATTTTTCGTTACTCCTACTATTTCACCGAATTGTGTGTATACATAAGAGAAAAACAAATAAGGTAAGGGTTAGGAGGAATACTTGTGAGTGAAGGTGGAAGGTAGGGTGCATGCGTTATGATTTCCTAAACCTATGATGATAGCGAGAAATTCATTTTTTCTAGGAGGAACTACCTGTGAATACAAAAAGACCATAAAAGGAATATTAAACAATATATGTCAGTGGAATGCCTAACGTATGCTAGCTCTAAGAAGTGTGATACTTTCTAGATGTATGTCAATCCAATATTTAAAATAACTTAATACAAGAAATAATATGAACTAATAATGTCCTACTATAATTGATATGATTTAGGTATCTCATCCAAGTATAGTAAACAAATATAATCTAACAAGGCTAGATTAGGATTAGATCTGAAATTCAGACAGTAAAATGAAGTGGTCAAGGTCAAGATTTAGGTGATTTGGGTTATTTTAATGAAAGGTATGAGGTTACTATTATAGGTAGGTTTATCAGATACAGAGACTGACGTCTGTCTTGTATGACCAAAATTAGTTAAGAGGAAACCGACGACGGTTCAAGTTAACCAGTATCAGTGGGGTCAGGCTAGTAAAAACTTAGTGAAGGTGGGTTTTAGTGATTCACTAGGATTTCCCAGAAATGGATAGATAATAGGAGGTAGATGACAGTGCTAGGGGTAGTCATATATTTTGAAGTCGGAGTTTGGGGGATTAAAAGGTTGTAGGTGATTAGGTGGAGGGTTTGGTAGGAGGGTAAGAGATGATGGGATGTAAGTGAGACTTAGAACTCCCTATTAGGTATAAAGAAACTAATCTAAATACACATGGGAAGGTATAGATCCAAATGTACTTACTATTTATTGCCAACTTGGTGGTTGGATGGAGGTGATGGTTGATCTATGGAACTGGTGGTTAGTGTCATAGCTTTTCTTCTGGAATTTTTTCATGAATTTTGTCTTCTCTAAAGCTCTATTAATTCTTCCAACCTCTCAAACAAGGTTACCAAAATGAATATATGGTAACCGATGATGGTTTAGGGTGACCGACATTAGTTTCAGGTTGACCGACGTCGATTAAGGTGGGAAATCCTAGGTTTACTAAAATTGACAGATCTTGGCAATCTTTTTGGCCATCTCTATTCATTATCCCGGATCAAAATGGAATGTTGTGCTTAGATAAGTGGGAATGTGGTTAGAGGAAGAATAGGCATGTGATTTTAGGGTTGAACTAAGTCTTAATTAATTAAGGTAGGTAGGAATAAGTCTTAGTTTTTATGGTGACTGAATATTGAGTCCTAGTAAAAGGGAATATGCTAAGAATAGGTTTGTGATGAGGTATCTAGGTGATGTGTATAGGTGAGGTGGAAATTAGTTTAATTAAGGTAATTAAATAATGAATATTATGAGTATGGGCCTTAATTTAATTGTGGGTAATTAAATTAATATACATGTGGGGTAAAGGGGAGTGTGACCTAAATTTGGTGTCTACATTTTCCCCCTTTTTGTCACGTAGCTTTTATTGGTAAGAAATGCTGAAAAAAACAAGAAGTGGTTGCCCCATGTGTGGGTGAAGGTGATCCCCTTAAACCAAGCACTGACAAGTTGTAATACAAAATCAGTTAGTGGGTTGATAAATGTGTAGTTAGTGGAAGTGAAGGTAGGTGGGGAAGGGTAGTTGCGAACACGGGTAATAGGTAATAGGCCAAGGTACAAAATCGTAATGGGAAAGAAAAATAAAATACACGTAAACTTATAGATTGCAATGGGGTACTGTGTGGAAGAGTGTGTAAAATCTATATCATCCAAGATCAATAGGTTTATCCGGACAAGGGTGAAGTGATTCGTATCCAAGTTATAGGATATGGTCCGAAACACAACATAGGTTAGGTGTAGGAATGTTTAGGTATGTTCCAAAGACACTAAAGGTTTGGTCGATAAACGGAATGTCAATAGGGAAGGTATGATTGTTAGGCTAAAAGAACATAGGTAACAACATTGCAGTATAGAGAGTACATAAGGTCAATGGTCACACCAAGTAGGTCAAGTTAAGAAAAATAGGTCATGACATAGTAAGGCCACTGTATAGGTAAAATAACAAATCCCAATATGCAACTAAGGAAATGTAGGGGTAGTTTGGGCTTTTAGGTGTGGTTTAATAGGTGTTAAGAATTATAGAAGGTGTGTGATTATAAATGGTTATAGGTAAAAAGGAAGCTTAGCAAGGGTAAATTGCTATAAGGGTGACCGATGCTATTATATGGGCCGATGTCGGTTGGCTAGGGAACATATATGACTGATGTCGGCCATGTCGATTTGGGTTTATAAATAAAAATTATTTATTTTATAGAATCACTGTTGTGTTGTGACTTTTGAGAAAATGATAGAATCATTCAACCTTGTAGCAATTTTTCTAGAGACAAGGACAAGGCATTATACAAGGGATGAGGTGAAGATTACAAGTTAGTGAGAGGATTTAGTAGATGGGCCCAAGAGAGAGGTGTGTTTGATTTGATTGGTTGGAGGTGAGGAGTGGATTTTGTCATGGCAGAGGGTAGCAGAGGGGTTTGGGTGGGCCACCAAAGGTCAATGGCCAAATGTACCACCATGTCAACAAAACTAAGATGAGGTAAGATTTGATCCAATTCTATGCTTGTTAGTTGAAATAGTTTGTAGAAATTGGTTTGGGTAGAAATGGTTTTGGGTAGGAATTAAATTTGAATTTGGAAGTAAAATTGATGAAATAGGAAGGGTAGGAAGTCTAATGTGGGTTAAATAGGGGTAGGGAGAAAGGTAGTGGAGGTTTGGGTAGGATAGGGTAGGTATTTAGGTCAGTATGGTCAAATTTTGAGAAATGGGGGGAGGGTTTGTGGGTTTGGATGGTGTGAAAGTGACCGACACGACCAAGGTTTAGCCGACGTCGGTTACCATTGGCCGGCATTGGTCAAGTATGAGGTGACCAATGTCATGATGATATAAAGATATGTGTAGTGAGGATGGGTAGGGTAATATGCTCACATAGGGTAATAAGTAGTAAGGGTCTTGGGAGTAGAGTGGTTAGTTATGAGTGATGTTGGGTATGGTCAAGGTTTAACAATGTTATGATTTGTTGGGTGTAGGTTAAGGACTAGTTGTGAATGAGAGATAGAGTACCACCTCTATTACTAGCAGTACGAGGGAGTGTGACAAAGAAAGGAGTGGCATCAATTTACAAATGTTGGTCTGATTTAGGTCAGATGCTATAAGAACATAGCTTGGGAGCTGAGATTGATGGTCACACTCATCGAAAGATGGGATTCAGTGACCAACACATATGGGTGAGATCATAGTCACCCTAGAGGACATGTATAGGATCTTACAATTACCGATAGTGGGCACACAAGTTCATTCTATAACCTCAGAGGCATAAGAGGAGATGATGTTGATGGTGTTTGGAGAGGGGATGGAAAATATGAGGTTCCATAACATGAGCCTGAGTTATGGAGATATGTATGCATCCCATCCTGAGGAGATGAGGTTAGTGGTCTTGATTATGGAGGCAGTGTGTTATTTTGCGCTACTAGATGCAGAGGGTGGGAGATTCCCATGAGATTTGATGGGGTCCTCCATGACATGATGGAGGAGAGTACCCATTTTTCTTGGGAACTAGCATTCTTGGTGTAGTTATACAGAGAGCTATGGGCCTATGGAAGGCTTCAGAGGTTCAGTTTTTGCTGGAACTTTCTTCTCCACTATTGGGCATATGGGCACATCATATGTGTGCATCCTATTAGTATGACCCGACCGGATTCATTCTATGCGGTCTTGGTTCGATTTGGATATAGGCATTGGGTGCCTATTGTTTGAGAGCTCAAGGCTGTTAGGGCTACACATGATGTAGCATACTATAGGTGTATACTAGAGGGGTTTTCCAGAGTGGACATTATTTACGAATGTATGTTGGATTCCCTTTTATAAGAATATGGAAATAGTGTTATATATGTTGTAGCTGGTCAAATGGTTAAAGGGGCTCCATGCCTGAGATCATGAGATGATACCCATGGATAGGGTTAGATGGAAGTTTGGGCTGCCTTAGGATGTGCCTCCACCATTCCCTTAGTACAGGAGAGATGATGTGGAGAGGCCTATGCCTCTACCACAACCGACAAAGTGCCAACAAGGTAGTAGGAGCTGGAAGTGGACCGGTGGATTTATGACACCTAATAATAGACAAATACATGTAATGGCGGTCATCATGCAGTACGGGAAGCAAAACTTGGTGACCCTTATATAGTTTGAGGATACTTTGTAGGGGCAGGTTATCACTTTACAAGCCTAGATCACAGTATTACAGGGGTAGAAGATAGGTTCTAAGGCACAATTTTCAACATTATAGGCACAACTAAAGCAGCCCTTCAATCCTAGGTTACACAATGACATGCACTGCACAAGGTGGAGATAGATATGGGGATAGGTGGATGTTTTTAGGTGTAGGTAGTAGGTTTGGAGGGCCAATTGACCATTATAGAGGCATATATTATGACCTTAAAAGCCCAAAGTTATAGCACAGTAGCACCTCGGGATCAAGGACAAGGTCCCATGATACAAGAATCGGTGGGATATGGTCTCATGGTATAAAGAGGAAGGAAGGGTTCATAGGTATAGGGGCTAAGGACACTAGTAGAAGGGCAGAGCTCATAGGTTACTATGAGACCTATGGCACCACCACAAATAGTTTCAATGGCAAGATTCAGGGATGCCTTGAATGAGGCCAAGTACTACCAATATCATTTCATCACTCTCTTGGGATATACATGCCTTCCTATGCAGAGTAAATGGTACAAAAGGCCTTGAGTAAGAGGATAAGATCCTTCACACATAGTGTAGAGAGTACATGAGGGCAAAAATCCTAGAGAAAATTCTAGGGAGAGGCCACTAGCTCACAAAGGCCAGGCCCAGCTGCAGGTTAGTTATATACTGGACCTAGACCTAGGTGTAGTAGAGTGATACCAGCAGTGCACCGCATTGGTGAAGAGGAGGAGGAGGTTGATGAGACTAGTCTAGACACTAGGTGGGGTGATGATAAGTCGTCATATATGTTCAGAGTATATATATATATATTGGCATGTGTGTCGAAGATGGTGAGGTTGTATATGAGAGGTTTGAGATACTTGTATGTATTTGTATCTGTGTATATATGTATTGATACACAGACTTTCCCACTTATATAGTTGATGATGTTTATTGGATAGATGATGTACTTGTGTTGTAAAATTTTCATTATTATATGTATATGGGTGGAAAATAGGTGGATTAGGCATGATGGAGTCATGTCGGTTTAGGCATGATGGATTCAAGTCAATTTAGGCATGATGGAGTTAGGTTGGTTTAGGCATGATGGAGTCAGGTCAATTTAGGCATGATGGAGTTAGGTTGGTTTAGGCATGATGGAGTCAAGTCAGTTTAGGAATGATGGAGTCGATCAATTTAGGCATGATTGAGTCATGTCATTTTAGGCATTTTGGAGTCTTATTTTTAATTGTTGAGTTAACTTCCCAATTATTGGAAACATGGGAAATAAATGATGAGTTATATGTATGTTATGGTGTACATTTCCGAAAAATTTGATATCATGGGCATGTAAAATGATTGATTGGATGTTTTTATGATGTGGTAACATGGTAGATATGGATGTTTGTATTAATTTCCCAGTGTTGTAGAAAATGGAAACTAAGATAGAATATGAATAGGAAAATGGGGGAAAATAGGTTAGGGTAAAGAGTGGTCGAGCTAACCTTCAAGGGCCCCATGCCCTCGAAGTGCTAACTAAATAGCCTCATTTAAAAAGGTTTCTCATGCCAATGTAGTTATCCCATAAGCTAGGGAAGAATATGATGAATTAGAGGAATGGATAGGTAGGTTTTAGGCATGATTGAGTCTAGTTCATAGACATATTGGAGTCCTAGGTGATAGGCATGGTTGAGTTTTATGTGATAGTGGAAATATTTTAAAATGTAGGTTTCGATGATCTGGTCTTGTATAGGGTAATCAATAAGTAATGAAGAAGGTGAATGGTAAGAGGTGGTAAAATATTCACTTAATTGATAAGAACGCTAATGAGTCTACTATACCCAAGATGGGCTTATGAACGTAAGACCTTAAAGGCATTGCATAATGGACTATTCTAAGGGTGAAGAAATTCACATGATCGTGAAATGTTGCCATTACAACAAGTCCCTTGAGTAGATAGGAAATTAGGGTGAAAAGGTAATGAGGTGAAAATGGGTGGTTTAGTGTAACTTAATATATGACAATATGTTTACCTAGTAAGAAAATCATGATAAAAATAGGCAAATCCATGACAAAAGGTTATCATTTCCTTCATCATTTTTTTTGTTTTTGTTTGTGATAGATTGATCAATATAGGAAATATATATGGGATGATTATATTATATCCTTGAGGTATTCATGAATCTGATTTATGCAAGAATATTTTGAACCTTTGATTTTATTTTTGCAATGACTTGATATAGTTGTCCTTCATGGAGAAGTCTCTTTATAACAATGATATAAAGAGAAGACATTTCCCTTTTGAGGGACTCATCTTTTGCTAGAGTTTTTACTCAAGGAGTTGAATCCCATTTTTCTTTTGGATGTTTTAAGTCATGGAAAAGACTATAGAGGAAGATTAGGTTCTTGTTTAGAAGACAAAACCATATCACATAGAAGTTAACTATGCAAGAGATGGTTTCAAGAGACAAATGACCACGGATTCCATCTTGGAAAAAGATGAAAATTATCCATGAGAATCATGCCATGTGTAGAGCCATGGTACTCATATTAAAGATAAGGCTGAAAGGTGATGGGTAATCACATGATTCTTATTTTTTCATTTATCCTCAAAACAGGTAATATGTAAGGTGAATGATGCTCAAGGCACAAGTGGTCAATAGACAGAAGATGATATAGGACTTGAGTTCATTAATAAAATTGTCTAAGATGTAAGGAATTTAGGGGATCAGGTTTGAGTTTAGCTTCAAGTGAAGAAAAATGATAAACACATGATCCATAGGCATGAGTAACGATATAGGGTCCAAGCCAATTAGGAGAAAATTTTCCCCGTTTACTTTTCTCTTCTTTGGTGACATGTTGATTTTCCTTTAGGATGAGGTCACCGACCTAGAAGGTTTGTTTATGAACATGTTTTTCATAGGAATGCTTGATACATTTTTGGTAGATTTGGATATGATCAAGAATATCGATACAACATTCATCCAATAACTCAAGTTGTGCTAAATGGTCCTAGCGAAATCCATCGTCGTTGAGAATGTCTTAGAGTGAGATGTAGAGAGATGAAATGTGGACTTCAAGAGACAAGAAAACATCAGTACCGTAGACCAAAGAAAAAGGTATGGTAGAAGTTTAATTGTGAATACTAGTGTGGTAGGCCCACAAGGCGAAGGGAATGTGTGTATACCAATCCTTCCCAAAGATCATCAACTACTTTCATAACAATTTTGTTCAAGGTTTTACTGATTGATTTTTCTTGGCCATTTTTTTGGTAATAAGGTGACGAGAAACTAAGTTGAATTCCAAAAGTGTCGCACAAATTTCATAGGGTTTTATTTTTTAATTGTTTTCTTATTAGTGATGAGGTGGTGAGGGAAACCAAAGCGAAAAATGATGTGATGGTTGATGAATTCACATATTTTCTCAAATTTTGTAGAAATGAGGGGAATGACTTATACCCATTTAGTGTAGTATTTAGTAGTGGTTATAATCCATTAATGGCATTGTGAAGAATGAGGATTGATCTCTCCGACAAGATCCAAACCCCATTGAGAGAAAGGCCAAAGGTCTCATGTGACCTATAAGGAATGACTAGGTGTGTGATGAAGATTGGCATGTTGTTGGAATTTCACATAATGTTTGACATAGTCACAACAATCGCGGTTTAGGGTTGACCAATAATAGCCAAGGTGAATAATGCATTTAGTGATAGCTAAACCACTAAAGTGACCTCCACAAATTCTGTCATGAAATTCCTTGGTGGTGTAAGGAATTTCATAAATTGTAAGACATCGTAAGAGAATATTTTCTAAGCCACACTTATTAAGGAGACCACCCATGATGTCATAGTGAGAGACACTTTTAAGAAAGGCACGTTGTCCATTATGAGTGAGATATGGAGGTAGTATGGAAAGGAAAATGTGTTTCAAACTATTTATACCAAAGGTCACGTGGGTCGAGTGCTGATGGCTCTAACGGAGTTGATCTCATGGGATAAATAAGAGGGTGATTAAAACCTTTATATTGTGAAAAATAGTTTAGAGTCGGCAGCGAAGTGGGTATCCGAGAATCCAGCAGGACATGGTATCCACAAATTTATTGGTGGAATGTGGGGTGGTTTAAAGTTCGTAATGGTCAAAGGTAGTCAAAATTGTGTCGATGTGACATTTGTACTTTTATAGTATTTCATTATGACACTAGTATATACCATTGACTTGGTTTACAACCAGTTGGGAATCACCAAAGATATTAATTGATTTAACATCTAGGAGATGGTGGTTTGAAGGCCTAATATGAGTGCTTCATATTTGATGATGTTGTTAGTGTAATCAAAATCTAGTTTGAAAGATAAAGGAATAGGTTCACCATCAAGAGGAATGAGGATAACACCTACACCACCTCCATGCTGACATTTGGAACCATAAAATAATAAGGTCATCTTATAAGTGGTATCCTCCAAAGAAAGGGTAGCAATGGATTTTTCTGGGAAATTGAAGTTATAGGGTTGATTCCCAAAAAGAGGTGCGGCTTATAATTGGTTAGTGATAACTTGGCATTTGATAGACTTTTGGTGGATGAATTCAAGGTCAAGGTTTGTAAGAAGCATGAGCCAGCATGCAACATGTTGATGTTGGTAGGGTTTGGCATACATGTAATGTAAGGGATCATTGTTAGTGATGAAAAGGTATTGTGGTTGAGTAGGTAATGAAGAAGTTTAGTGGTGACAAAAACCATGGACAAGAAAAGTTTTTAGCATGGTTGTACCTATTTTTGTATTCTAGAAGTATATACAACTTATGTAATAAACCACTTTCTCCCTATGCTACTCATCACGATGAGCGAGCATGGCACCTAGGGAATGATCAATGGAAGAAATGTATACGTAAAAATTTTGGTCATCTTTAGGGAGAATGAGCACTTTGGTGGTTGAAGATTGTATTTTTTAAGGTGTTAAAGGATGTGTGGGATTATTTATCCCATTTGAAGGAGACACCATTTTTGAGGAGATGATGAAATGGTTGATAATGGTCATAAAGTTGTGAAATAAACCGACAGATAGATTTCTACTTACATTGGAAAATTCAAAGTTGACAGAGATTAGTAGGAAAAGGCATTTCGAGAATAGCCTTTACTTTAGCAGGATTGAATTCTATTCCATGCAAAGAAATAATGAAACCAAGGAGTCTTCCTAAAAGCACCGTGAAGAAACAATTCTTAGGTTGAAGATGTTGTCCAAATTCCCCTCCCTAACGTAATTTTGATAACATGCATCAGATTATCAGTCCCGAGCAAGTAGAATGATTCAAGGCCTGAAATCATGTTTTGGGGGTCCCCTCGGTTTCCCTCTAACCCTCTTGTCTAAGAAGAAAACCCAACAAGTTAGAAAAGGTGAAAAAATTGCATTACAAGCTTGGTGCCGAAATACAGAGAAAATCGGCTAAGTCCTAGCCCAGGCAGCACTTGGGACAATTGGGATGTCAGGGCACGAATCGGCCGAAAAGCCGTCAGGTGGTCTATGTAGCATCTCAGGGCAGCTTGGGACATCAGGACACGCGGGGCGTGAAAAGCCGAATCGACCAAAAGAATGAAGAAAATTGCCTAAGTCTGTTTTGCAGAGTCTGGGACATCTGGGCCAAAAGTACGTGGAAGATGTGGATCGGCTGGTTTGGCGCAAGTCAGTCTGAATCAGGTGGTTCAGAAAAATTTGTCCCGAGATAGTCTAGGACAGCTAGGCCAAAGGTACGCAGAGGACGCGAGCCACCGGATCGGCCGAACAGGAACTTTATGTCACAGGGACACCTGGAAAAAAGTACAGCGGGGCGTGAAAAGTTGAAAGAGCCAAGAAAGAATGGAAATGTGCCACATGTCTTCACCATAAAGAGGGACAAGGAAGCCTAAATTGAGCGGTTCGGAGAAATTTTTCCCGTGGCGATTTGGGGCAAAGGGCCAAGGGGCGCGGGAGGAGGGACGCCAAGAGCCGAAAGAGCCACCAACGAACCGGAGCGGACACGTGTCCTAAGGTGGGGAGTTTGGAGCCGAGAAAGACTTAGGAAAATTTGAAAAAGTCTTGGGCCCAAAAAATTAAAAGACAAGGATGACCCCGTGCCCCTGTCCTCTAACCAGATCACGCCACGTGTCCCAAGTGGTGGGGCGCGGGGAAAAATGGAAAATTTTCCAAAGTTATAAAAAGTCAAAATTTTCAAAGGAAAACCCACGGAAAGGAAGGAGAGAGAATTGCGTGGCCAATCACCTCGACATGTGTCATCCAAGTGGCAGAGCGTGGGAAAAATTCAAATATCCGTTTTGGCCTTTTTTTTGCCCTAAATCTTCAGATCACCATATCTTTCGATCCAGAGCTCAGATTTTCACGTTCTTTATATCAATGGAAAGATGGCGAAATTATCTACACGATTCTAGGGTCAAGATTACATTTTGGTTCAGTTTGGAGAGATAAAATCAAGAAACATCTCTGCACGTAATAATAGATGCGAAGTAACGTTTCAACAACCAAACTTTATATAATGATGACCACCGTTTTTGCTAAACAAATCATTCATTTTTCTAGAATTCGCCACTTCTGCCATAATGAGATGAGTTAAATGCAACCTAGAAGTGGTTGGGGTAGATCTGGATTTCCTCTCTCTTCCCTCTCTCATTCTTCCTATATATTGTAAAGGGGCTTCTTTCTAAAGGTCGAACATTTCTTGTTTTGCTCCTCCCTTCTTCTCTTTATCAGGTGAATTTTTGGAGTTTGAACCTCCCATTTGAAACTGTAATGTGACTCTGCCTCTTGGAATTTTGTAGTGTATTGAAACAATCTTTGGAGCAAGTAATGCATGTTTGTGGATGATTCTCAAACCCTCTCTATGTTCATTTGCATCCTCTTGGTCTCTCACTGCAAATTTTGTTATCTCATGCATGATCTTGCATCACATTTGAATGGTCTGTGTTTATTGGCAAGATAGGTGTTCTTCATTCCTTGGTACATCACCTCTCTGTTAGCTTAGGTTTATTTTTATGCATCTTCTTACCCTGTCTCCTTGGCAAATTAGATTAGGTTTTGAGTAAAACCTCTGCATTTTTCGTGTGCATCTAAACAGAGGAATAGGAACCAGCCTTCTCTGGAGATTCCTTTCTCATTTTTTCAAGTCCCACACTTGGAGAAAGGATTAAATGTTATGTAATCACACTGGATGCCTAAAACATCAACCTAGAAGCCTCGATGTGCGTCCAGTGGGTGCTTTGTGATTTTACATCAATAGAAGATGAACACAATACTTGATGAGGTGGTCAAAGATGACTTTAAGGAATGTTAGGTGTTTGGCCCAATGTTTGGATTTTGTAAGAAGGTCATCTATGTAATATTCCAATATTTGATGCATGATGTCATGGAAAATATAGGTCATGTCTCACTGATATGTAGCACCAGCGTTTTTAAGGCCAAAAGGCATGAATTGATAGCAGAAGGTCCCCCAAGGAGTGATGAAGGTAGTTTTGTGTTGATCTTATGGAGTGAGTAATATTTTATTATAACTCAAGAAACCGTCCATGAGTGATAGCATCTCATGGCTGGCAGTGAGATCAACTAGTTGTTCAATGCCTAGTAGAGGAAATTTGTCTTTGTGTAAAGATAAGTTGAGGTTGTGGAAGTCGATATAAATGCGGAGTCCCCTGTCACTTTTTTTTATGGAAACGATGTTATAAATCCATTGGGGATAGTCAATGGGTAGGATGAAGGAAATTGAGAGAAGGCACTGAAGTTCTTCTTTGACAAGAAGGGAAATACGAGGATGCATTTTCCATAGCTTTTGGTTTATGGTTTGGCACCAAGAATAGTTACGATATTATGGACCACAATGTTTGGGTAAATACCAGAATATCAGCATAATACCAAGTAAAATCATTGTTATGGTCTCGTAGAGGAAATAGCGAAGCTTTCTATTCAAAGAACATCTAAAGATTGGCCTATCTTTAGAATGTGCAGTCTTTCTCGAGTGTTAACGTTGATTTCAATAGTCGATTCATTCAACATGGTTTGCATCTCGAAGGTAACGATTGGTGAATATTAAATCTTCCACACCAAGGTACTTAAGTATAGAATCTTCATCTTAACATTGAACAATGTTAATAGAAGGTGGATCGCCATTGATCATATCAGATATAGGAAGAGAAGAGAAGATGGAGCCTCGTCATCACATTGATAAGTTAAAGGTCCTAAAGAAATCATGTTTACGAAAAAAAGTTAGGAGTAATATATTCAAGATATATGGACTCTGTGGGTGAATGTGGTGATGTTGGTGAATGGTGTGGAGAAGATTTTTCTTCCTCAATGAGGTCAATCTGGGCCTTCTTAGAAGATTTTGTGGCAAAGCCAAAGCCACTTGATCATTATGTTTATAGGTGGTAAATGTAATAATGGTATGGCGGCCTTGTTCATAAAAACTAAAGCCAAAGCCTTTCCATGCTTAGTGATGGAGGAAAGTATGGTCAAAGTAGTGATTAGTAAGATATTGGAGGTCAAATGAAAATGGTCATGTTTGGGATGGAGGTTTGGGTGAATAAGTGGCAGTATCAAGTCCCCCATACGTTAGGTTAGTGCAAAGGTGGGGAGGACCATAAGGGAAAACCTTTACTACATGATAGTCATAACAAGGGTGTTGGCACAAGTTTCTATACTCTTATGGAGTGAGGAATGTGTCGATATTGTGTAGGAAGTACTCCCCTAGAGTGAGGTGTTGAAAAACACCTTCTGAGGGATCGGTAGCAGATATACGGGTAGTGGAGATAGATGATTCACTAGATGATTGGATAAGAGGGGTATTGTATGGTTGAGAATTAGATGGGTCAACTCTAGAGGCTATGGCCATAATGGGAATAAAATATTTAGGTATGGGAGAGGTGTTAAAAACATTGGTGGATGGGATCGTGGGTGAAGAAGAAGTGGGGGTAGTGGCAGATGGATTGATTAGTACAAGTACATCATTAGGTCTGTATAACATGTTACATGTTTTGAATGGTGACGGGTCGACGGGGATGGTATAGTTATACCCTTAATGTTTGAATTATACACAATGGTGTAAATTTGAAGGGACACAACCTATGATGTGAATCCATGTTCATCCAAGTAACAGGTCATCTCGGAACTCTCCTCTAATACATAGAATTATTTCAAGATAATACAAGGGCCTACGTGAATGTGAAGGATAATAGTGCTAAGGGTGGAGGTGATTCCTTCATTAAAGGAGCACACCATAACTAGGTTATTATGTATATAATTAGAAGGAATGTGCATTTGATTGTATTCATGGGAAGATATGATGTTAACACTATCAAAACCATTGATCATGACATGTCGTACACATATGTTATTGATATATATGGAAATGAAGAGGGTGGATCACGATCATCTAACCGAGCAGTACAATCTCCTCATCAAAGAAGCTACGGGTGGTGACTTGAGGAGTGGGCATGGGGGTAGAAGAAGGAAATTATTTGGTAAGTGCGGTCATGTGGTGAGGGTTAAGAATGGATGCCATTAGTGTGGGATCATTTGGAAAAACTTCAATGTATTACAAAACCTCTATAAGGGCTTATTTAGATTCAAAAGTATATATGAGATCGTACAAAGACATATTAGAGAGGACTAATGTAATTGATTTATAATTATATGATGGGTGACCCCACAAAGATAGGGTATGTGGGTCCTCGAATGGTGATTTTGGGTGTGGGCATAGATGCTATATTGGGCATAGGGTTGGTTGATATGCTAGTTGATTTTTCTTTTCCTTTGTCTTTCTGGGTGTGGGTGACAACTTGAACCATGTTAATTTGAGGGGAGGTGGTAAATGGATAATGTGTAGGATGAGTAGTGTAATGAAATAATGGGCAAAAACCCACCAGTGGGGAAAACCTTGTGAAGTGAGTGGGCACACTAGCATTTGGGTAGTGATTTGGCTAGATCTCTGATAAAACCATTTTATCTCAAATTTTGGACATGGAAAAAGGGTTACGGGGTGGAGATGCAGGGCATTGAAGAGGCAAAGGACAATGATATGTGATGACAGGTGAAGGTGGAATATGTTCCTCATCAAAAAGGTCATCATCATTGAAGTTTTCAGAGCACAAAGTGGATCGAATGGTTTTAGAGCCTTAAAAGTTTCTACATCATGTCCCGACATATGATGATAGGCATAAATATTGGTTTCATTAAACCCTTTTGGTTTGGGTTTGAGAGGATTATAAGGTTGAAGTGGTAGCAATGTGATGATGTAAGTCTCTATGAGATTGGTTAAAATGTTGGCATAGGACCCTGCTAATGGATCACAATGGGAAGTGAGTGTGGGTTTGGGTAAAGGTGTGTCTGCAGTTGTGAGGGAAGAGGCTTTATAGGAGTGGAAATGGGTTGGGCCACTAGTTTGGTAGGTGGTATTATCTCAGGTTTTGTTGGTTTGAATACCTGATTGGAGGGTAGTGGGTTCTTATTTTTGGGATGCACCTTCTTGGGTAAAGGTGACACAGGAGTACGGGATGCAGAACGGAAAGTAGATGGTGGAAGAGGATGGGTTACCCATGGGGACAACCGAGTTACGGTGGAAGTGCTTGGTTAAAGTTGGGTGGACGGCATGGTTTGAATTCGTATAGGAAAATTTGGGGTTATAGTAATCGGTGGAGGTATAGGTGGTAATATGTGCACAGTGCAAGGGCGATGGTGTTTGGTTTTGGGTGAATGAGGTGTCAAAAAGGCTCGTGATGTAGCAATAGGTTGGTTTGATTTTGACTTGCTTTTTAGGTAGGAAATTTTTGGTCAAGGTTGATGGATGGGGCCCTAGAATGGATGGAAATGGGGAAAGTGACAAAGGTGTGGTAGGTGAGACCGTTGTATGTGGCATATAAGGTTGTGTCTTCCTTTTAGGTAGAGGGATAATGTTGGTGTGGGTTTGGGAAAATGCGTCTAAGTCCAATTTGATAGGTGGGTGAGTAAGACTTGATGTCGGCATGATACCCAAGGTAGTGATGGGTCTAGATATGGGTGAAGAGATAGGTGTGGATAGGTTTTGAGTTCTTTCAATGGTTTTAGTTGTGGGTAGAGGTTTGGATGTAGGTAGAGATCATGAAGAAGAATCCGTTTCATTAGGTGGGGTTAGTGTCAATCAGTTCTTTGAAAAATATCTGTGGGTAGATTATGGATGTACCCTCGGAAACATTTGCATTTGGGTCAAAAAGGGGAGCCAAATACATCCCTAGAGCATGGAATTATCAACATAATCCAAGAAATCATCTAGCCATGAAAACCATACTACTTTCAAGAAAAAGATGGAGTTGGTTTAGTGGAAATCCATATAAAATATGTCTATGAGACAGGGAATTGGATAGCCTTGGACTCTATAGGTAAAAGAGTCAAGATCATGTCAATGGGGTCTTAGGATACTGAGGGAGAACTGCCCCTAACAGGTAGTGACATGTCTGATGATTCTCCCATGGGTAGGAGAGATAATAGGTGGGGTGAGGTAGACTTCTCACTTGGTGGAGGAGAAGAAGACAATTCTCCTATGGATTTGATAATTAAAAGCGTTTAATGTTTGGTAGGATGTGAGGTACATGGTGAAATGGAATTGGTAGAAAGTGTGGGTTCCTTTGTGAGAATAGGGAGATATGAGGGGACTCCTATGTGGGTGAAGGAGTAGAAGAGGTATGCTCCTCTATGGGTATAGGGGCTTGTGCTATAATTTCCTCAATAGATGAAATAACTGGGATTTGAGGAACAACCGGTATGATATCAAAACCTCGTGTGGACTTAACAGACATTATTATTGCTGGATGAAGGTTCACTATTTTTTTTAGATGATGGTTTATTGTTATGGAATGGATTTTTAAAGATGTGCAAATTTTGAATTACAGATGCTTTCGGGTTTTCCACGAGAAGGTCTCCATTATCTTTCATCTTTTGGAAAATGTTCTCAAAATTTATGCAGCATTACCATAGTCATGGGCCTTTAACGTGATGGTAATTACAATAGTCATATTTTTTATACCATGCAGAATAGGCCGAGTGAGATCAAAACCTATATGAGGTTTTATGGGAGGAAGTGTAATGGCTCCATCTTTAAGAACCTTTTCTAAAAGTGAAGAATAGGGCTCTCTAATTAAAGTGTACTTCCATTGTTCTTGCCAGAGCTGAAAGGCCTAAACAAGGGAGATATTGGAAGAAGGTTGTGCTTGATTATAAGGATGAGATGGAACCTCCTTGAGGACTACCATGTTGGCATATCCTTTGGCCTTTGAATAGTTATTTTGAGGTTTTTAAGATGAAGAAGAATCATTTGATTTGAACGGAACATTATTGTTTTGTAATTGGATTTTCTTTTCTTCAATGATGTAAATTTTCAGCTTTCCTACCATGTAAAAAATTTGTTGAAGGTTTGGAAGGTTTGTACCTACAAAGTTGGTGAGATGTGTCTGGCACAAGCTCTAGTGAATAACTCAATAAGTTCATTCTGAGGTAGCTGGAATGTTAATTGGTTGATAAGACTCCACTAGCGAGAAATGAAATCTACAATAGATTTGTCTTCATATTGTTGTGTCGAATATAGGTCAGTCATGGTGACCTTCTTGACTACATTGATTGAGAAGTGGTCTAGGAATGCCTAAGCCACTTGGTTGAAGGAGTAGATGGAATGTCTAGGTAAACTGATGTACCAATATAAGGTGGGTCTTGTTAGGGACATGGGAAATGTTCGTAAGAGTAAAGCATCATCATGGGAAATTAGGTAGCACCCATTCTTGAATGACTACAAGTGTTGTTGTGGGTCCTCTTTACTATTAAAACAATTGAATTTAGGAATTTCCCAATGCACATGATACAGGTAAATAGGAATGGATGGATGAATAGGCTCATTACAAATTTCTTCATAGGTTAGGGAGTTATGGGAGCCTAAAACCGATGCTTCTAATGTCTGCATCTTTTCCATCATCAACCTAAGGAGGTCATTGGCGGGTTGTGAGGAATGGGTGTCTCTCGCAGAAAAGGGAGGTTTATGATGGGTATATGATGTAGATGGCATACTAGCACATATATCCCATAGACCAGATCATGAGCTCTTCTCCATCCAATTTCGATAATTGGAAATCATTATATGACTTGCAACTTGAGATGACATAAGGTTCACTCCATAGTGTATCAAACTGTATTTATTACCTACCTTGGATATATATTGATCCTGTTTAAGAACATGGTCTCCTTCTTGAAAACTCCTAGGCACTTATTTCTTATCAAAAAACTTCTTAATATGAGCTTCATCCTTTTCCATCATTTTCATTTGTTAATCTCTTATCTCTTCTAACTCTATAAGCTCTACATATATGACTTCCATGGAATCAATATAAAACATATCTAGTTGTTTGATGATCTCTAATGCTAGAAATTGAAGAGATATTGGAAAATTACCTTCTTTACCATAGAAAATTTTTAAATTTGAAAATCTAGTTGATCTTATGGGAGTAATTATATCATCACATAAATCTTATTTTAGTTTTATGTGCCAATATCTTCAATTTCCCTCCAAACTACTTATGATAATCAAAATCTATATATTTGTTGACTGAGCCTTACCTTTACCTTGGGGAAAATATTTCGAGGATGTTATCAAGTATATTATATTCCCGACATCCCAATCAAATATTTTCATGCCAAGGAATGCTCAAGCATTGTCATATATTATTATAGAAGGAACACAAAACTGGTCACAATACCTTCATAATAGTCTAAGATGTTTGGACAAGAATTCTAAAGAAAAAATATTAGATGTATGTTAATGACAAAATATGGATTTTTAAACAGGCTTCCTTCAATGGATCAAGCATATGGAAAGCTATAAAATGGGACAAAGAAATTTTGGCTAGGGGAAGCAAGAGGAAAATAGGAAAAGGAAACGAGATATGTTTCGGAAAGATGAAGGGGCCGGAATTTTATCCTTAAAGAAAAATTCCTCCAAATTTCTAGACTGCTTGAAGATAAATATGGGGAAAAAATAAACAATTATATGGCTAATGAAGACAACTTTTAGACTTAGAAAGTCATGGAATTGGACAAACAGGATTTTAATGAACACTTGAGTAGGCTCATTGTTTTTTAAAAAACAATTATGTGTCTTCTAATAGAAAGGACCAAGATATAATTGTTTGGGATAAAGAACAAAATGGTAATTTCTCATTAAAATATTCCTACTCTCTTTTATTTGAGGGAGAAACTACAGAAGAAGATTTAATTGTTGGTAATATTTGGAACAAGAACATAACTCCTAAGGTTAATGTTTTTAGTTGGCTCTCAGTAATAAATAAAATTCTTACTGTAGATAATCTTGCTAAAAGAGGATTCCAAATAGTCAATAGATGTGTTCTTTGTGAAGTGAATATGGAAACTATGAACCACCTATTCTTGGAATGTCCTTATGCTCATCTAATGCTATCTTCAATTCTGGATGTTTCTCGATTTACTAGGTAATCCCTAAAGAGATCAAGGATGCCTGGAATCAATGGAAATGTCCTTTCTTTATTCAAGGGCTAAAAAATCTTTGGGTCATGAGATTGGGTCACCTATGGTGGGAAATATGGAAAGAAAGAAACAAAAGGATCTTTAAAAACAAGAAACTTCCCATTAAATTGACTATAAACAATCTCCTACAGGCTATTAGAAATAATTTTTCTATCCTGAGGAAAAATGAAATGGGAATCCTAGACAATGAAAATTACATTTTAAAGAATTGGACTATTATTGGCAACTCCAAACCTAAAAGGACTAATCCTCATGCAGGGATTAAGTGGAATCCTCCTAGGGAAGGTTTTTTAAACTCAAATTTGATGTGGAAATGAAAGGTAATAATGGGAAAGTAGGTGGAGGAGGAGTCTTTCGTGATTCTCAAGAAATATTTCTTCTTGCCTATTTCTTTAACCTGGGACTTCAATCAAAATATGTTGCAAAGGCTGCTACGTTGTTCTAGGGAGTGAAGTTAGCTAAAGAGAAAGGATTAAAACACCTTAAAGTGGAAGGGGACTCTTTCTATATCATCTCATTGTTGAAAGGAAAATCCCAACCTTCCATTTCTATTGTTGACTTCATCAATAAAACTAATCTTATTTTATCCTCTTTTGAGGTTATATCCTTTCAACATGTGTATCATGAAGGAAACACTCTCACTAATTTTATGGCCAATATGGGGGTGGATGCAAGGGGTCTTAAGGTGGTTGAGGATCTTAACAAGATGCAAGCCAAATTTAAAGACATCATGAAAAGGGAAGGAGTCCCTAATAATACACCAACAAATGAGGAGGTAATAAATCCTCATGCTCGTGACATCACTTTCTCATGACTCCCGGACTCGTGCAAAATTTCCTTTCAAATCATAGCAAGGAAAGTTGGATATTTTTGATTTTTGAAGTGGGATGATAAGATTGGGGAAGGTAGCCATTCTCAGAATAGAAAGAAGAACAGGTTTAGAAGAATGGGGGTGATTTAGTGTGAACAAAACCTAGCAAGAGACAGGAGATATCCAAAGAAGATGAGATCCTGCTTGAAAAGGTGGGGATGTTACCCTTCTTCAACATATTTGATGGATTCAATGAAAAATTGAGTGAAGTTATGGTGAAAACTTGGAAAGAAGGCCATGTTCAGGTTGGAAACTTCTCCTTCACCATTACCCCCAATCTTATTTCCAAAGTGATGGGTTTAGCTCAGGAAGGAAGATGTATATACAAACCAAAGTCGACTACAGCCTGGAGATCGACTACTTTATGCAAGGTAAGGGTGTGCCTGTCTCTCTCCATAATGGTTATGCTCGGGGAAATTTTCCCCCTCCTTTTGAAGAAATAGCTCAGTTGATTATGGCCTACATTACCTTGGAAGGGTGATACAAAGTGATATATGGATATCACTTCCCAATGTTGAACCATGTCCGTAATGTTAAGCCCTATAATTTCCCCTTCTTCTTGTATACTTCCCTTTCCAAATCTATTGCCATGGTCGAGAAAGGTACCTTCACCTTACCACTACACCAAGGTCTCATCAAATCCCTTATCAGGTTGGGAACTCCCCTTTTGGGAAAAAATGAAAAATTTGGGGCTTCAACTGCCCTTAAGAATTCCTCTCTAGGAAATACTCTTGAAATTCTAGAGCCCAAGGAGGAAATTTTAGTGGGGATCTGACTGCTAAACCTATGGAAAAAGAACTAGATCAAACCTGGGTCAAGGTGGATTCAAGAAATAAAGAAAGGTGGAGGAGGCACCAAAGACGGTAGAAGAGGTGGAAGTTATCTTAGACTCGGGTGAGAACCAAGAAGGAAACCCAACCCATTATGATTCTAGTAAGGATAAAGAAGCCACTAAAGGGGAAAGAAGTGATGAGATGGAGAGTGAGAAAGATCTGGAAACTTCTGAGGGCAAGCATTCAAAGAACTCAGAGGAGGCCATTGAAATCCTACATGCACTTAAAACTGCCCAAAAGAAATTGTTTACCGCCCAGACTCTGTAGTCAAATCACATGCCTTCATGTGGGAATTTGAGAATTGTAGGTTAGATATTGACATTAATAGACATAAGATCAGTATGGTGTCCATGGACCTGAGGGAACTAACAAAAAAAGTGGAAAATTTATCTTCTATTGTTCTTAGTGAACAACTAAAAATTCTAATGAAAGAAGTCTCGCGATGGAAAAGGAAATGTTGAAGATGAAAGAAATAATTCTCTAGATTCATGATGTCCACATTCTCAATGTTAAAATCACCATCCACCATCTCAAACTCCTAGCAGAGATGATTCATTCTATGGAATTAGCAAAGGAAAAATAAAAAGAAGGAAAAGGTCCTAAAGTGGAGATACTAGAGCCTAACTACAAGTATTGGAAATCTACTATCGCCACACCACAAAGAATGGAATGGTTGTATGAATACAGTGGGGGATCTGATAAAATAATGATGAAGAAACATGGTTTTTTGGATAATGGTGTTTCTAATTTCTGTTGTTAGTTAATTATTGTTTGTTGTTAGTTCTTGTGTATCTCTATTATTAGTTATTTTACTTCTTGGTTTTTTGGGTGTTTCTCTTGGCTATTTGGTTCACGATGCTTCTAGATTCTGGTTGGGCTACAATGTTAAATCCCTTGGCCACTTTGTAAATATCTAGTAATACTTTATATGGGGCAGGGTCCCCTCAACCCTTTTTTACCTCTAATAAAAAAAAATAGTCTAAGATGTTGGCTTGATTTGTTTCATTCAAAAAAACTATCGTTATCCATTTACTAAACTAAGATGTGGCTATCAAAATCCACTTATTCCTTAGACTATAGTTTGGATTAATTAATCTAATGAAAGATAACCCCATTGCATGAATGTATGATCCACAAAGATGGGATGAAGAAGTGAAGTTATTAGTCTCTCTTTACCTATGAATAAGTCAAATTATTTACATTTTTAACCTATGCAAGTTAATATTTGAAGAGATTGGGCCAATAATAACCAACCTTATCTTAATATTTGTTGTCTTTGGAGTAAATGTCCCTCCTCCTCCATCATGAAAATCATGAATTTTTTTATCAATTTTATTTTTTAATGCATCTCAAGAGAAAACCATTTACATCCTTTCTAAAATATTCCCATCATGAAGAACATAAGGAATGAATTGAATCCTCAAATACCTTCTTTTGGCCTTGCTCAATATTTGATTACATTGTCCTATTTATATAAAGTTCATTATATCATGAGTCCGACACATAATGAGTGAAGCATTAATTAATTATTGACTACGTTCTAGTATTAGGACAACCTCCTTTTAATCTACAAATATGAAAGTAGTTGTTCACGCAAAAATTTTCCCCTACTGACTTGATTATTTTGACATCAACATCATACTCCATCACTTTAGTTATCCAAGTGTCCCTTTTCTCATTTAAAACCTTTTTAAAAGGAACTCTTTCACACTATAATGTGACCCCATTAGGTTGATCTTATAGATGGATACCAAATGTCTAAATGTTTTTAAAATCCTTATGATATATAAGGAATGCTTATCAAAATATGAATATATTACCTCATAATTTTATATAATTTGGATAAAAATGTAATAGGTTGTACCAAACCTTCTTTATTCAACTATACCAACATGACATATATCGTATCCATGACTCCAAAATCATACAAGGTTAAGTATTTTGAGACATCAAGATTAATAAGGGTAGGGGACTGTGCTATTACTTATTTGATGGCTTCTAAAATTCCCTTCCCTTTAAAGGCATGCTTTTATTTATAATATATGTCAATGGATTTTTAAGATTGAAATATTTTGAAATAAAAAAACCAAACAATGTTTATCCTTTCTAAGAATCTTTGTAATTCCTTCTTTTGACTAGGTAATGACAATGTCAAGATGACAATTACCATCTTGATATCTATTACAAGCTCATTCTCAACCACAATATGACCAAGGGCTTACCTTCATGTGTTAATAAGATACATTTCTTGGGATTGAGATAAACCCAAAACTGTCTACATATGTCAAATATCTACTTGAGATGGAGCAAATGATCATTTACATCTTTATGCTACGGAAAATACAGTAATAAAAAATAAAGTAACTAAAATAACTAAATACCATCTCCTTTGTGAACCTTGGATTGGGATATGAATCAAATAGGCCTAGACTAATTGAAATGAAGGTACATTTTCCAATGAGTGATAACTTTGCTCCACGTACAATATACTCATGAATTTGCACCAAATAAGAGAGGATGGAGGATTTAGGGATGGATGAATTAAATATTATATAAACATTAGAACAAGATTGAGGGGATGCTTAATATAGAAAGAATTCAATATCTCTAGCATGATTTTTTTCATATGTTTGAAGGTGGGGTAAGGCTCTATTTATATCCTAAAATTGGGATTAATTTAAAAAAATTTGTTAATCATGATTTGGAAAAGTAAGCATGATTAGGAGAGTGGGGGACATGAAGAGTAGATATAAATCAAACATTATTTATTAATTCGTAATTTGAGGACATGGAGAATAATGGCATGTGAGGTAGATTAATTAGGAATTGACAAAGTTTAATTAATTGACTAATGTCAATTAATTTCTCATGGGTTTTTATGGAAAATGGAATGGAAAATTTAATTAATTTAGGAGGGGTGGTAGAATTGGGGTTTCTATATATGCCCCTCTTTGGAAGGGTAATATGAAAGTAGTTTCCTTTCAAATAAAGTAGATGAAATGGATGAATATGCCCTGTGTGGTGACTTAAGGTTTTACAGAGATTATTTTTAAGGAATGTATTCCTTTGATAAAAATTTATTAGAGGAAGAAAAGAGAAATAATTATATAAGAAAAAACAAGAAAAAATGCTTTCTCGTGAGAATAAAATAAATTAATGGAAAAGGAAAAGAGTATGGTTAATGAATGGGGGATGAATTTAATCTGCCTTTTCTAAGAAAAAAAGTAGCACAAATTCTTGTTTATGATAATAAAATATGGTGGATGATGAATGCTATGGTTTCTTTTGAGACAAAAAAATCATGGGAAGATGTGATTAGGGATGGATATGATGATTCCCCCTCAAGTAGGAAGGTGAGAAGGGAAGAAAATACATATCTCTCAAAAAGAAGATAGGTTAACACTACAAAGAAGAGGATGAGAATGGGGTGTAAGGGAATGGATCATTAGTGAGACGTAAATGGGGAAAGAATGCAATCAGCCTTGAATGTTAGGTATGAAGATGTGTTGAAGGAAGGAACGAGTGAGAGTGGAAAGAGATAAAAAGGGGTGGATAGGAGAGTATTGGTTGATGATGATTAGGTGAATAATGGGAAAATATATTGAGGAAAGAAAAATAGAGGTGAAGGATATAAGGGTATGGAATAGAGCTTATGGAGATGAAGGAAGATAAAAAGGGAATTAAAGAGGTGAAAGAGGAAAAGAGAGAATAATGCAAGGGGGAAAAGGAAATTATAAAGGATGAACAAGGACATGAAAGAAGATACAAAAGGAGATGAGATAAGATGACACAAAAGAGGGTGGAAGTATACAAAGGAGCGAGAGATCCAAAATGAAGGTAGTGGAATATAAAAAGAAAATATGGAGAGGTGTGTATGATATAAAGGGAGAGAAATTATGGAAAAATGAAGGATATTATGAAGATGAAGAATTAAATAAGATGGAAGGAGAAAAGAAATAAAATATAAGAGATCAGGAAGATGTGGAGAAGATCATAGAAAGGAAGAGAAAATGGTACATAATGAATTAAAATGGTATATGTGTTAGATAAAAGAAGGGGATGGGATGATGAAGGTGAAAATGATGGGGGATAAGATTATAGGAACCAGGGATCTCTCTTACTCTATAGGGCGCTTTCGAGTCTCAGTGTTCGATTTTGCTTTCTCCTGATCAAGATATGGCTCCTGCTGACCGTATAGGCTATCTCCTATCTCCTGCTGCTAGATCAAAAAGACCATAGCATGCAGAGAATATGAAACAAACTGCATGGAGATGCATGTGTAATATGAAAGGATAAAAAATATTGGATTGTGAGAAAGAGACATGGTATAGATGGGGTAGTAACAAGGAAGAATGGGGAAAAAGATGAAGAACATATAAATAGAAAAAAATACAAGAAGGAAGAGTGGGAAGGAGGAGAGGAAAAGAGAGGAAATGGTCTAAAAGGAAGGGAGTAAAGAATGGGGATATTTTGTGGATAGTGGGTAACATCAGAATATAGAGAGAAGAAACAGAGTAGGAATGACATAGAGTGTAAAAACTATGGAGATGCGTGAGAGGAGGATAAGAAGATAACAAGAAAATAGGTAAAGGATGTAGGATTAATACAATAAATATATTGACAAGGGAAAAGGATCGATGGAGAGGTGGGTAAGAAATGACAAGAAAGGGTGGAGGTGGAGAAAAGGGAGGGGAGGAAAGAGATAATGGAGGATAGAAGAGGTTATGCTAGTGAAATAACGTTAGGGGAAGACCAAAAATAATTATTATTGGGGAAGAATGGGGAAAGAGTGGAGAAAATGTGGAGAAGGAAAAAGAGACTGAAAAAGGAAATGGAGAATGATGATGAGTTATTTTAAGGGGAGACCAAAAATAATTATTATTATGAAACATGAGTGGTAAGATGAGGGATGATGAATGAGGAAACAAAAGATGATGACGAAATAATGTTATAGGGAGACAAAAAATAATGAAGGGTGGGAATAGGGGATGAAATGTGGGATAATTTGAGAATATGGAGTTGAAAGAGTAAATAAATGGTGAGTAATGATTTGTGACAAGATTATGGAGAAGAGAGGATGTGGAGGATGATGATGAATGTAAAGAAATGAGATATGGAAAGAGTGAAAGAGATCGGATGAAGAAATATAGAAAAAAGAGGGGAAATGAGGGAAAGGAACATGGTTGAGAAATGAGGTATCAAGTAGGATTCGTAAGCTAAAGATGATGACCACACTGTGATATGATAGATTAAGAAAGGGTAATGGTAGGAGAAAATTTTGGCTTGTAGGGGAGACTAGGAGGAAGTAACAATCTATGAAAGGAATGTTGAATGAGAAGTAGGAGAAGTCCATAATGATAAATCCATCTTAAGGGGAACCCTTAAGTAAGATAGTCATGTGGTGGAAGTGATTAAGTAAGATTTCCAAGAAGAGGATGGTGGGAATGAAGAGTGGGAAAATAGGAGGTGAAGTTGGTGAGAGAATTTGATGATGGGGAAGGGTGGAAAAAAGTGGAGGGTGAGAATGTGCATTAATGGGGGAGTGAAATAAGAAAATTCATCCTTAAGAGGAAATCTTAAGTAAGATCGTCATGCCACAAAAATGGTTAAGTAAAATTGCCAAACTAAAAGTTATGATGAATTGAGAATAAGAGAAAATAATGTATTGTGTGTGGGGATAAAATGGTTTATTGGAGCGGATGATGATGGTAAGGGTGGGAAAAATAGTATGGAGGGAAATTTTTGGATGGGGAAGTGCAAGATGAAAAATCATCCTTAAGAGGAATGCTTAAGTAAGATTTCCATGATGTGCGAATAATTACGTAAGTTAGCTAAGATGAAGGTGAAGAACAATGATGGGAAGAAGTGCCACAAGATAGGTTGTAATATGAGTGATTGGAGGAGGTGAGAGAAGGTTTTATGACAAGATGGACTGAAGGGGAACCTTGAAGTAGATTTTTCATATTATGAGATTGTGTAAGTAAGATTACCAAACAATATAAATACTAGGAAGAATGAGAACAAAGGAAATGGTGTATGTGAGAATGGAACAATAGGTGAGAGGAGGTGATAATGAAGAAGGAAAAAATGAGTGTGACATGAATGGATGGAGAAAGATATGTGGTGGGGAATATGGATTGGGATGGGAATCCTTAATTAGGATTCTCGTGATGCGGGGTGACAATGCAAGAATATCAAGTGGAAGGGTGTTTGTGGTGGTGGTTGTAATCTTATGAGAGATGTAATAATGGAGGGTTTTCTATAGTGGGAAGATCTTAGGAATATGGTGTACCTTAAATAGAGTCCCACACTATATAGACGATTAAGAAAGACTATAAAGATGAAAGCGAGAAAAGTGTAAGGGGCCACAAAAGAGAAAAAAAGAGGAAGAGACATATAGTGGGAAATGGGAAAATAACAAGTGAAAAGAATGGGGTGTGAAATAATGGCATGTGGGTGGAAATAGGGAGGGATGATGAATGGATAAAATATATGGTGAGCATGGTGAATGACAAGGACTTATAGGATAACAAACTTTTCAAGAGGAATATCCTTAAGTATGATTCACAAACTGCAACAAGGATCAAGTACAATTACCAAAGTGGAAAATTTAAATTAGGAATAGGGAAATAATGTGATGCAAAGTAGACTATGAATAAGGTAAGAAGATACTCATGTGATGAAAGCATCTTAATTTTAATATAACACCTAATAGGATGGATCATGATATAAAATATTATTATGACTAGATTGTAATATGAATCATGACATACACATGGGACATCCAGAAGGTATAATTTACCTATATGATATGCATTCATAGGAGATAAGTAATTAAATACAAAATAATCATATTAGAGGGAACACTGGGATACATTAAATAAAGATGTCCCCTAGAATGTATCAAGACACAAGATAAAATAAAATAAAATTATAACTAATGATGAAACATAAGAACTTTCAAACATGTACCTAATGTGTTACAAAATTATGATTGATTGGATGCTCCCCAAGAAAGGATACAATGATTCGACTATATTCGGTAATTGTCCTCAAATAAGGAAACAATGAGAGATAGAATTTTCCCAAGCGAGGATACACACGAGGAGAAATGATTTATGTGTGATAGTTGTAAGGTGGTTGGAATATTTGTTAGGGATAAGAGTTCAAAGTTTGACATGTGTTGATTTTTGACTTTTTGAGTTCTTTGAGATTTTTTAAATGTTGGAGCTAAAAATTTCACCCTTCTCAGAGTGATAGAAAACTAAGGATTTTGAGGCAACATGGGATTGTCTCTCAGTTGTGGGACGTGTGAGATGAGATAGACCTCCAAAGAAGGAAAACTTCCTCTACCTATTACTAATTTTAAACTACTCCCAATATCAAAATCAAATCATAACCTTAACGTATCAAGGGACTAGCTATAGAAAGATATGTAGAAAAGGGGAAATCCTAAGCTAAGAGGGGTAGTGATCACACTAGGAAAAAAAGGTTGATAAATCTCCACAAGTGGAAGAAAAAATAAAAATGTGGGTGAGAGGGCAGAACAGACATGCCATAGTAAAGAACTACTTAGCTCCATCTTTCTTCACATGAACAACACATGAAATGGATCCTGCAAGTAAGGAGAACACACAACATGCCAATAAATGCAAATAGAGAGGCAAGGAGAAATAAAACATGAGACCAGGGCAAGAGAGATAGCCACAAAATCTGATTTTATTACTTAAGGGATGCACAATTGTTTACATTCATGGTAGAAGGTGAAAATATTTTGAGAAAGTCAAAGGTCTAAAACCCATGGGAAGTTGGCCACCATTTTGACATGGTGCCATTACAACAAAGAGGGATCCATTTTTATGAGAAGAGCTCTTACATTTATAGAAAAGGGAGAGAAGAAGAAGAGAAAGAGAGGGAAAATTGAACTCAAATTTCCAACCACCAATAGCAGAATTAAATCCTCTAAAATTTTTGGGCACCTCTTATTATATGCTACAACACGACATTTTCCTTGTTAGAGAAAGATGGGCACCCATACTGTATTAAATGTTAGAGTTGTGCCGCCTAGAATTGTATATTTTTCATGTTGGATAAGTCTTCCACCTTCATGAATATTTATAATTAATAAAATTTAAAATTACAGTTTCTATTGCATAGAATATGTTGGGACCTTTCCATCAAAATAAGGTTTACAAAAATCAGATCATCAGATCGAAAGATATGGCGATTTTAGTTTCCTGCAGAAAACTGTCATTTTCTTTAATACATGTCTTTGTGTTTTCAATCTTGCATGGATTTTACCTCCATGTATTCATATTTTTCAATCCGCGACATGCATCCCTTCCACTTTATCCCACGGATTTCAATGTGGCACAACTTTGTGTCAACCTCGTGGAATTCTTTTCCTTCACATCGTGGCTTTTATCCTTTAGTATATCATGGCTTGCCAGATTTTGGTGGCATTTCATTCTTAGCTGCAGCTTTGTCTTATTCAATCCATGACATGTAAAACTTTTCATCATTCCTCATTCTTCTGCCCATAGCTTATTAAAACCTTCTTTTGTATCCACGCCTTTACCTAGACTTCGGTGGTTGCATTCCTCTATCCATGGATCCTTATCCTTTTGTTTCTCCCTTGAAGTCTCTAAAACTTCCTAAGATCAATTTTATCAAATTGTCGATTTTTTCTAGGGGTGCAAAAATAGACAAGAGTAAATTTTTAGGATTTTGTGAATAAATGGATGTTTTTTGTATTTGTGAGATTTTTGGAATTATTTTGGATTTTTGAAGTTTTTATGAATGTTTTGGAAATTTTGAGGTTTTTGGAATTGTTTTAGATTATTAAGTTTTTTGAGGTGGAGGATATACTAGATGGTAAATTTCCGATTAAATGGAAGTAGTGATTATGAGAGGTGATAGGATGGGGTATCATCTATATGTACATTGTACCTCATGGTAACTCATGCTTCAAACAATATTAATTTTTTCTCCATTGGTAGGATATTTTGGTGATGACATGATGAAAATAAGTCTAGCTCTGTCCTTGACTCCATATAGCTAGTAATATTTGAGGGTTAAACACCGAGATTCAAGAAGGACGTGGGATGTATAAAATGAATATAGAGACAAGAGTTAATAATGGTCCATTTGGGAAATTGTGATTCAATTCCTCTTAAGATTATTGAACCAGTTTTGAAATGACTTTCACTTTATAGGTCATTTACTAGACTTAAATTGTCATGTGGCCTCTTGATTGGTAAAATTTAGGTGAATGGATAGTTATCTCATAACATAGGCATATAAATTACATATTTGGGATTTTATAATTATAAGCACTTTTGGAATTATAAGGTTTTACATTTTTTAGAGACCCCCTATGCCTTGCCCCATGCCACCAGTAAGAGGAAAGGGTTCATCACCGAAGAAAAGACATGCGATTATTAATAATTGTGTTGATTTTTATTACGTTTTTATGTTTTTAACCTATCAACGACCCTCTATGCTTTTCCCCATGCCACTAGTAAGAGGAAAGGGATCATCAACAAAGAAAAAATGTAGATGAGTAAGGGAACCTTCCTCCATTCCCGTCTCACACTACTAGTAAGAATTATGTGATCAACACCAAAGAATGTGGAGGATGAAAGGTGTAATGATAAATTATGTATAATTGAATTTGATTGACTTTATTGTAGTGATTTTATTTGGGAAGGAACATATGCCACCAATCTCATCCCCATATGGATAGTAGGACATGAGGGTTAATAAATACTAATATGGGAAGTCAAATGAACCAAGTAAAGATGTTTAGAGATTTTTTTATTAAAGAGAAAACTATTTTGAAGGGAGTATTTTTCCATTTATGAAATAATAAAGGGACTCCCTACTGCAAAATCAAACTTGGCATTTATGCAAGCTACTGCAGTAAAAGAGATTTACCAAATAAATGGGTTTATAGGCTAAAAGAGGAAGGAGGAGCTAAGAAAATATTTAAATACGAGACTTGTGGTAAAAGGAATTGCATAAAAAATGGTATTTATTTTGATGAAATATTTTCTCCAGTTGTTAAAATTACCTCTATTCGTATTGTTTTAAGCCTTATTTCTACAGAAGACTTGCATCCTGAACTACTAGATGTGAAAACAACATTTGTCCATGGGGATTTGGAAGAAGAAATATATATGTAAAACCCACAAGGATTTAAGGTCAAATGTAAGGAGAAATTAGTGTGCGAATGAAAAATAGTTTGTATGGCTTCAAACAAGCACCTCGGTAATAGTATTTAAAAGTTAACAGCTTTATGCTTGAGCATGGCTAAAACATGTGTCATTCAAATCATTGTTTTTATTTTAAAAGGTTGGATAATGGTAGTTATATTATCCTATGTTTATTTTTTGATGATATGCTTGTTACTGGTCTAACATGGATCATATTAATGAGTTAAAACAAATGTTAGCAAATTATTTTGCTATGAAATATTTGTGGGAAGAGAAAAAAATCCTTGGTATGAGGATTTCTAGAGATAGGAAAAATAGAAAATTATCTCTATCTTCAAGTGATTATATAGAGAAGGTGCTTAAAATATTTAACATGGAAAATGTTAAAGCTGTCATCACACCTTTTCCTAGTCATTTTAAATTGACTAAAGAGATGTGTCCAAAGACACATGAGGAGGAAAATAAATGTCCAAGATTTCATATTCTTCAGTTGTTACTAGTTTATTGTTCACCATGGTATGCATAAGGCCATATATTACACATGTCATTGGAGTTGTGAGTAGATTTAAGAGTAATCCCAGAATGGAGCATTGGAATGTGGTTAAATGGATTCTCAGGTACTTGAGAGGAACATCCAATAAACATTTATGTTTTGGGGAATCTAATATTGTTCTACATGGTTATGGTGACTCAGATTTGGCAGGTGATATCAATAACAGGTGCAGCACTAAAAGTTATTTATTTACTATTTTTGGGACAACAATCAGTTGGATTTCAAGGCTACAAAAGGTTGTTTCTTTATCAACTACAGAGGCAGAATATTTTGTTGCAATAGAAGAAAGTAAGGAGATTATTTGGCTGCAATTTTTCTTAGAAGAATTGGGAAATCAGTCGGCCAATAATTAATTATTTACGAGAGCCGAGTGTTATTTATCTTGCTAATTTTTTTTTCTTGAATTCAAAAACAAAACACATACCACTAAGATATCACTTCATATGGTCGGTATTGGAGGATGGATAGGTAAATCTAGAGAAGATTGATACATATGAAAATAAAACGGATATATTTACAAAGGCGGTGACACGGGAGATGTTGATTTACTCTTCGATTCTATTGGCATTCACAATCAAAATAATTAAAATAGAATAGAAGTGATTGAGGGTGTTGAATCCAAAGTGGGAGTTGATTTGGTGTTGATTAGTCTCCAAGTGGGAGATTGTTGGTTATGGATACCATTCAAACAAAATTTATTATTTATATTTTTAATGTATTAGTTATTTTGTTGCATATTCCCTAATTATACATTGGTATAATATTAGTGTAATCATTGCATAATCATTTGTTTTAGTTCCTCTTGTTTGGAAACTAAATGGTTACATTCAATTAGAAGAGAAAAAAAAAGTGTGGGATTTTATACATACATGCCAATGGTTATGCTGGAAATATGAGAGAGAGAGAGAGAGAAACAAAAATCGAGATAAATGTATTGTAGCATTGAAAAACGTGAGATTAAATTGGCATGAGAAGAATAAAAGGCATCGGGAAAAAGAAGAGGGAGGGTAGTTTTGCTGCAGATCTGAAATTACATATTTATGCATTGTGTTTACATGTTGTAGCATGTTTATTGTATTTTATTTTTGTTGGATTAATAATAAAAAGGATTGTTTTTGTTGGTGGATGTAACCCAGGAAAGGGTGAACCACGTTAAATCCGTGTTGCTGTTTTTGTTTGTGTAATTTCATATTTCCTTTATTCTATAATTAATATTTACATATTAAATTTGTCTCTTCATTCTTGTTGGTAATTCCTAACAATCATAACATCAACATCTCTCCACATTCTTTACCTACATGACACAAAGTTAATATAATCTTTATTAGACATTCTCGTGTCTCATCCTTGTTATGGTTTCTACCATTCCATATCTTTTTACCTACAATTTTTTATAGAAGCTTATTGATGGAAAATGCTCCTTTCAAACAAAATCTCTCTTGAAGAGAAAGCACACACTTATTTACTTGGACATTTTGACCATCCACCTTAGTCTATGATGTTGAACCCTTGCATCCTATTAGTCACATGAAGCTGAGATTTGAGGGAAAAATGTTCCTTCCCAATAAGCACATTACCAACATAAAAATAAAAATCAATCTAAAATACAAATAAAAAAATTTAATCGTTACACCTTTTGTCCTTCACAGTCTTTAGTGATGAACCCATACTTCTTACCAGTAGTGTTAGATTGGGAAAGGAGGCATATATCTTTACTCACCTATGTTTTATCTTTAATATTGAGCTCTTGCCTCTTATTAGTGGCATGAGGAAAAATGTAAGATGTCATTTTAAAAATATCACACAAAATAAATCCTTCAAAATATAAACCAAAAGTGTTTAATCAAAAACATCCCAAGAATTTGATTATGTTAATAGAGAAAACTATTCCTTCAACCTAATCTTGTCAATAACTAGGCTATTAATGGATCTAAGTAATATCAAAACCTATAAATTTAAATAATATTGGAATCTAACAGTAATCGTCACACTGAGATGATTCACATTTTTTCCAAATGGATCATTGTTATACCTTGTACCTTGGTGTCCTTCATCTTCATTTTCATATCACTATTCTTTGAGTTATCATTTCCTTCTTAGATCTCAGTGATGAGCCCTTGCATCTTCCTATTTACGTGGATCCATGAGTGGAGTGAGATATCCTATCACTATATCATCTACATTATACAAATGTAATTAAATGGTTATAATTGTTTAAACATGAGTTCAAACAACACATCCTTTTATAGTATCAATAAACTTAAAAAAACTCAAATATGTTTTAAAAATAATTTTAAAAAATCATTCAAATATGTTCAAAAATAAAAAACATTCAAATATGTTCAAAAACCAAAAATAGTATAAAACTGATAAAAACCAAAAATAGTATAAAATTGGCAAAAAGTAAAACATTTAGAAAATGTTTGACAAAATCTCAACAACTGAATAACATAGTTCAACAATATTGTCATTTGACGGAAATCCTACTAATCATTCCAGATCATCTTTTGATAATCACTTTTCTTTCTTGTGGTGTATATCTATGCTCGAGGAAAAAAATTAATTACCCTTTTGCAATATAACTTTTCTTGGGGTACACTTGGATTTCAATTTTAATCCAATACATATCACACTTCAATGGGATCCAAAAGAATATTTTTGAGTATCTAAGATCACTCCACTCTTCTTCCTAATCCAATTCTCTCGTGTTCTAAGATATCACTTGGGGTATTCATATTTGTTTAATTATTCAATGTGGAACACATTATGGGTGTCATTAGATGTCATTATTACAATTGTTTTGAACTATTTCAGTTTTTCAACATTGTGACAATGTTTTTACTTCTATTATTTTGTTTTTTTGTACTTTTTTACCTTTGTTATAGACCAATTTCAAAAAAATCCTTCACATCTTAGTTCATATATAACTTTGGTGTAGTTCCTTCCCGATCAAATTGGAATTATTTAACATGCTTGTTTTATGTCTTTGAATTGCTCGTATATATTGTGTCATCATCTTCACTTATTTAATGCACCATGGTGTGTCTTCCTTTTGTTGTGTAATTAGGTTTGTTTACATTTCTTTGTATTTGTTCTTATTGTAGGTATGCCACTCATCTTCTTTGCATCAAAACTTTCTAAGACTTTGGAAAAATCTTAAAATTCAAAATTCAAAAAAATCACAAGATTTAGAAAAATTCAAACAAGCATTCAAATCATCATAGAAATCCCACTATTTGAAAGCACCTAAAATTAATTCAGCAACTCCACACAAACTTAATAAAATAATTTTTTTAACTATTAACCTAGTGATCGTTCCAATCTTACGACTATCATGTTACATCAACTTCCCTTTACATGTTAATAACTCAGGTTGGGGCAATTCAAATTAATTATTTTTCCTTCATGATATAAATTTTCCTAGGGAAATTTTGGCTCTCATTCCCTCTCCTATAATTCATAAGTTTATTTCTAAGGGGTGATGATCCTTTTTAACTCAAATCAATTTTCAGTGGGGATACACCAAGCATTTCTTTAGGATTATCTAAGATTACTTCACTCTTTAGTCTGATCCTATTCCCTTGCATTTCATAAGTTTAGTGTTTAGGGGCATTTATATCTACTTAATAATCATTATGGAACATATTAGGGGCATAGTCAATTGTCTTATTTTAAAATTGTGTTGTATTTTTTATATTACTTCTTTGACCAATTACACATATTTCATTATCATCTTAGATTATTTATATCCATGGTGCATACATATACAGTGTATATTGGGTTTGTTTTCATTTTTATATTTTCTTTGTTACGTGTGTGCTTTTTTAAGCACATAACATGTCACACATATTGATTATTTCATATTCCTGGTTACTACTCTATTGTGTAACACAAAAATAAGGTTTCTCTAAATTTCACTCTCCAAATGACACTCATGTTATAAGCACAATCTCTCCTTTCCTCATTCCAATTCCTTATCTTCTTTCTATCAAGTGGGTTTCCACCACTTTTTACATCGCCCACCCACTTGAGGTGGTATTTTCTTACCATTCTACTCATTGGGGCATGAAAATTTTCCATCTCATCCACACTCATTAGGACATCTCAATGTTCCATCACATCCTACTTGTTGGGGCATCTAAATTCTTCATCGGGGAAATTCAAGACCATCTACCATGTTTTCATGGCATCCTCTCACCAATATACATAAGTTTATTATATTTAAATTTTTATTACTTTGTAATAACACTTTAAAGAGGGAAAAAGTAGACATCCCAAAACTATATATCTATTTCCAGCTTATCCTCAGTTATCCTTCATAGCCTTTAGAATTGATTAATTAAATTAATTAATTCATGCTTCAATTCTATCACCCTTAGAATTAATTAAGTTAATTATATTACCCTTTGGAATTGATTAAATTAATTCCTAAACCTTTATCTATTTTAATTAACATTTATTAAATAAATGATTAATTATCTTACACTTCATAACTAGTTAAATTAGTTATTAAATTGGAAAATAAATCTATTTTCCTATTTGGACTCCACTTCACTATCCTAGACTACTTCACTCCACTCCACTTATATAACCCTATTATGGTGGGGGAAATAAGATTGCACATGCAACCACTTTCTCGGATGAAATCTTACTACCAACCAAATAATAAATTCCCCTTCAAAGCTACAACTGCACAAATCAAATCCACTTGTTATTTTAAGAAATGAATTCATGTTATTTGAACTCATTCAAAATTAGATCCACTTTTCATGGCCTCTCCCTCGGCTATAAAAAGTAGGTTGTAATAATCCTCTTAAATTTCTCTTGGATTGAAGCAATAAAAACCTTTCCATTTTTCCATCCAATATTTGTATATTGAAATATACTCGGTGTCCTTTTTGTGTTTTTAACTTTGAAATATATCATTTTGGAGGTTAATTCAAGAAATTCCATAATCCACTCTTTCCAAGGTTCTAAAATTTTAAATGCTTCCACAACCTTAACTGAGGTTTGCAAGGAAAACATTGAAGAGATGTTTGTTTTTTTTTTTGCTTATCTTTTAGTTTATAAATTATTTTTGTGCTTACAAATACTACAAAGGAGGTGCACAAACATTTTTGAGAAGGCCCATATAGCTTGGACATGGTGCATAAGAATAGTTAATGGTGATACTCAAGAATTTGAGTTTGCAATAAAAGAAGACAAATGAGTGCAAAAATAAGTGTGTTCAAAAATGAGTAGTTGGAAGATGTGACAGAGGCGATGATAGAATAGTCAAAGGATCCCAATGACCATATATGCATTTCAAGGATGTCTAGATGGAGGTGGATGAAAGCATTAAATGAGCTATAATTTCAAATGTGAATCTAAGAACGAGAATCTAGAAGATCTAGAAGAGGTCAAGTCGCCTAAGGAAAATTTAAATTAGGAGAGAGAAGCAAGATCACATAAATATAAAAATAGGGAAAAAACTCTCCATTTTAGGGTTGTTTTTGAAAAGAGATTGAGGAGAGGTTACAGAAAGTGCATGTGGAAGCACAAAATCTTTCCGAGAGTGGCTAAGTTTGTATAGGCCACTGGAGCCAAGATAAAGCATAGTACAATATAGGATACATCTTAGGAGACACCATAGAAGTTTGAAATGATCCATAAATGAGTTGTAATATCATAAAGAACACCTCCATGTAGATTCAATTAAGGCCATTGAATAAATGGATGAAACATTAATAGTTTTCATCCCATTTCTTGATTCTATAGGAAATCGGGAGTTCCTTCCCTATGTTTTCCACATATGGATGTTAGTAAATAAAGGAAAATATTTAAAATTACCTAACATGGGTAAAAGAAGTGAAAAATATTTATCATAAAAGGTACATATTTCTTGAGTAAGTGAAGGTTTTATTATGTAAATAATCAAGTATTATGTTGTACAATAAACAATTAAATGAAAAGGTGCGTCCTTTGTGAATAACCACCTATTCAACAATATTTACGAGGAAAAAACCATTATGATAAGGACATGAACATTTATGTGATGAATAGAATAATAACATTGAAAAACAATGTAAGGGTGAATACTTGGGCACTCGAACAACATTGAGATGGGGTCCACATAGTGGATCTAAGGGGAGGCACATAATTCACTCCTCTGTGTCCTAGTTAGGACTACTATATGTAATTATTGCATTTTGATGTGATTTTTCATATATCGTCATTTTTAGTGTGGTCTTCGATCTAATTACCTTAGGATATTTTTCATTCCAAATAATCATCCTCATATATGTGTGTGTGTGTGTATAAACCTTATATTGTTAATGAAATTTGTATTTTTACGCTCTGTTATTTATTGTATCACATGTTAAATTATACATGGTTTCTAATTTGTTGTTAATAAATAGTTTATATGTCATAAGACTATATTTTATGAATTAATAATGTCTATTTTTATCATATTGAATTCAATAGGAATAAGGAACTTAACACTTGCAATGGGATGTGTATAATCCTACAATGTCACAATGATCTCTTTAGTAGGCATGTGGAATGTGTTATTCTCTAAGTGACACCTCTATACTAATGTGGTCAATAGGGTCCCATCCAACTGGTCTTAGATATATGTTCCACATGGTATAAGCCGAGCACCTCCAAAAAAATTTCTCATAATCATCAAGTTGTGGTCACAACGTCGTTAAATATTACCTCCTCCACTCTCATTCAACTATGTATTTTAGTATATCCTACAAAATTCACTATAACACACTTATTAAACAATCCCACACTTTTTCTACATCTCAATCACTAACCCCTACTTTTTTTTGAAAAGAGTGACGCACATTGTGATTCCCCACGTTGTTTTCATTAAAAATGACATGTACCCCTAACATCATTTTTGTGAAAATGACATGCTCCATGATTTTGTTTCCAAAAAGGTGTCATTTCATAAAAACTACATATTATCCATTTTTACCCTTGGTAAAAATGGACAACTTGAGAAAAATGGAATTAGGCAGTTGATGGAGCTTCAATGATGAATCTGGAAGAAAGAAGGTAAATTTCATGTTTTTTAGCACTTACAGTCATTTGATGGAATTCCCCTCTCTATGGGCTTTATAAGTTCATACACAGCTAAAGAATTGCAAAAGTGGTTTAAAATGGTAAAATTGGCTTGGAGGCACTTTACTACAATTTTTCTAACTCCCTATGCTTGGGAGTGTTTTTACCATTTTTCTCCCACTTAACCCCATAAAAATATGATTTTCATGATTCCAATGTGAAGAGGAGGTCGATATATTTCCAGAAATTCCAAGATCTCAAAAATAGAGCATCTGGTCAAAAGTTATGGCCAATCAGGTTTTTGACCCCCATTACTACTTTCCTTTGTATTTCAGGATTTTGGAACTACTTTACTTATTTTAAGTAAAGTAGTATGAAATCAATATAGGTAAGGGGAGAAAAAGTGAGTAAAGTGGTGAATTGGAACTACTTTACTTATTTTAAGTAAAGCAATATGAAATCAATATAGGTAATGGGCAGAAAAAGTAAGTAAAAGTGTGAATTGGAACTACTTTAGTTATTTTAAGTAAAGCAGTATGAAATCAACAAAGGTAAGGGGATTTAAAAAAAGTGAAGTGGTGAATTAGAACTACTTTACTTATTTTAAGTAAAGCAATAAAGTAAAGTGAAAAATCTGCAGGTAAAGGGGCACAAAGTAAAGTAAAGAGGTGAATTCAAACTACTTTACTTCCTAAAAATAAGAGAAGTAAAGTAATGTGAAAATACCATAGAGAAGGAGAAGCAAAATGAAGTAAAGTAATGTGCGGTGAATGAAAACTAATTTACTTCCCTAAACATAAAAGAAGTAAAGAAAGGTGAAAAGACCACCAAACAAGAAAAATGAAAGGATGAAGTAAATGGGGAAATGAAACTTATTTACTTCCCTTAAGTAAGACAAGATAAAGTAAATGAAAAAATTTTGATTGTAAAGGTAGTATGAGGGGGTCGGATCACCGTAGATAAGGAAAAGTGCAATAATTGCACCTAGTTTTCCTACTGAACTACAAAAATTCAAAAGGCCATAACTTTTAGCTAAGAGATAAGTTTCACACATTCTTGGACTTTCTGAAAAGGTCTTAGAGCTCTCTACAAAATACAAATTCCAGATTTCAAATTTTGTGAAGGGAAGGTGGTAAAACATTTCATTACTTCTACTACATAACCAAGCATAGTAACATCTACCTACCACCATTAATAAGGCATGGGTGTAATTGTCTTTAGCTACAAACAAGTGTATGAGATGGAATGGATCTTGCAGTCACTCATTCCACCTTCACATCAGTTTTTAAAAATTTTGGGAATTGGAGGCATGCATTTGGGATTTTTATTTTCTCTCAATTCTCTTCAAATTTATATTAATTATAAGGGGATACATCATTTGTAAAGGTTGTTGGAATTATTTCTCCCCATAATCCCCTCTTCTCCATAGCTGGGTTGTTGTAAATATGGGGATTCAAGCCTTGCTTCTACATTCTGCAATGGCATTTCTTGCCTTCTCCTACTAAAAATGTTGTACTATACATACTTTTGGAGTAATATAAATGGTGTTTTGTGATACATTTGTCTATCCTTTGCATCATTTGTGTTGCTTTCACTTGCCTCTCATCATGCCTACATGATTTAGTTGTTTTGTGCTTATTTGGAATGGTGTAGTGTATGTGATTTGGTTTGTGGTGCATGACCACCCTCTCCAGGTTCATCCTTCCTCCATTTTATAGGCTAGGAAGAGTGTCTAACAACTCCTTTTCTTGGTGTATCACCACTCTTAGTGTAGGTTTTATTTCATGCAATCTCTCTCCCTGTCTCCTTAGAATGTTAGGATAGGTTTAGATAGGTATTTACTTGCATTAGGAGTAGTTTTGGTAGGTAGGATTAGGAAGAGGAACCGAATTTCTCCTGGAGAGTTATCTGATTCGTAAGGTCCCACACTTCAAGATAACTCCATGTTAGAAAAGTTACACCAAACTCCCCATTCATAAGGTAGTCATTTTAGGGCTGTTGTAATTTTTCGATAACACTACACCCTTTTAACTAACCCTAACCACCATGAAAACAACACATTATCCATGAAAATGATGTTTTAGTTCACAAAAATGTCACCTCAACATCATCTTTTTGTGAATTTTCTAGACTTCTTATATTGATTTCCTTATTTATTTCCTACCCTCCCCTAAGATAAAAATTCACTAATTTAATATATCACCTACCATTTTTCCTTGTTCAGCCCTCGATGCTCATGAACTCACTCACCGAGGTGTTGATCATAGGAACCCTCATCATTTTCTCCCTAGATTTATATGGAATAGATCTCAAAATTGTAAATCAAGAGGTTGAAAATGAATTATTTTTACCACTAATTAACTATTTACCCTCCCATCATAGCCCCTTATTTACTTCAGACACATTCAAATCCTCTTAATCATATTATGAGGATAGGTACTAGCCCCAAATGTTCTTATATACTCGTTATCCATTGATCAATTTAGTCCATCCGAGAAGAAGATGATGAAGCATGATGGACCGAGCTCAAGGACTAGAAGAATCTCTGGATAGGTAAATATTTTGCTAACTTTTGGCCAAATTTTTAGTTGTTTTTCTGACCATGTTGTATTTTCTTTGTTTCTTGGTTTTGGTCTTTTTTTTAATGGTCGGGCTTGTTGTGAGTCAAGATATTTTTTACTATGGCCTTTATTTTATGGTTTTTGTTATATGATATTTTCAATGTCAAATATTTTGTAAATGGTCCTTGGAGCCTTTTCCAAAAATTATCAATAAAAAAATGATCGTAATCATTCAATCATCGCTTAAACAATCAATTTGACCAATGAATTATCTATACAAATTCAAATCAAGTCACTTAAAAATAAATCAAACATTGATGTTTCCCCCTTTAATATCATTTATTGGGGTATGACCAAAATCAACTGCTTTGTAAATCCACAAACATTTAAAGTTCCCTCCCTTAAGATCACCATGTTGTAAATTTTTCAAATCATTATTATAACTATACGATTTAAAATATTTTATGTATAAGTATTTATACACACACACACACACAAATATATATATATATATATATATATATATATATATATATATATTTGTAAGTATATATAAAAAGATGGATTTCCAATATCTTATTTAAGGTAAAGTTAATGACTGGTTTAGATGAAAAACATAAATCTTATAGAACCAAAAACACGAATATAATAACTTAGATTTCGTAGATAAAATCAGTTTATTTTATGAAGATTTTTGGATATAAACATGATTATGATGAATCCATTTTCAAAGATAAAAAAATCTAATTCCGGATTTATTCACACAATACAAAAATAAGGAAACTTTATTTTAGAGATAGAAATTATAAGATAAAAGTATTCCATATTTTTCTTTGAAAACACAGATTCTAGATTTAACCAAATAAGGAAACTTAAACATTTCTATTTCTCTTTTCGAAAAAATAACTAAAGGATAAATAATTAAACAACAATTTACATTTCTATTAATAAGATGAAATTTTAACTTTTTACTATTCAAAGCTTGCAATTTGAAAAAATAGAAACTATGTCCTTTAATAAGGGATTTAAACACTCTTTCTCACCTTGACCAAAAGCATATTCATGGTATCTATAGTAATTTTTACCCTTAACATAAAGAAAGGAACCCCATGCACACTCGGCCTATCACCCAACAAAAGTTGGGCGCTCACCGAGGCACGCGTGGGTGCTGAATTCCTCTTTTATGTGAGTTTAGTGGGAAACATCATCTATGATTTGTGTTTAAATAAACTTCAAAAGAGTTCAGAACATACAAGAACCATAGTGCTCGAATGGCCTCTAGATCCTTACGGTCATTTCGTAGAGTATTTACAAGAATCTATAATGTGCATCATTTTATAAAGAAACATAAAAGCATCCATACTTATCATGAAAGTAAAGAGAACTCATGAGGGAGAAGTATGCATCAGAATAATTGATATTCATGTATACATATAACAAGTAACCTCATTACATCCATTAAGCAATTATCGAGTGTCATAGAGAAGCGAGAACATAGTCATGAATTTCAACCGCACTTATGTAACTAAGCTATTCAAAAATAAAATTACAATCCCTAAGCCTAATGCATTCTCTCCTAAATACAACTATCCAAAAATAGAGTCCTCATAGTATTTGTGCAAAGCTCCTCCCATACTCTCTATCTCTTTCTTTTCTCTATAGGTGCTTGTATTTATAGCTCTTTCCGGATCGCTAACTCAACCTCTAGTGCCCTTAGATCTAGTGCCAAGTGTTTGAATGTGGTCCTCCATGTGAGCATGCTTCTCCAAGCCTGATCTTTCCACTTTATCCCATGATGCACTTCTAGAAGCTTATAGCATGCTCCTTCCTGGGCCAACCTATCATCAGGCTGACACCTTATCCATGTGCAACTGGGTTGTGCTTTTCACATATTCTACCTCAAACATCCAAATTGATTAAGTCCCAAACCCTTGGCTCTATCCTCGCACATCATGTGCACTACAGCTTCCTTAAACCCTCCTTTGCACACTTTTGCCTTACGCGCCATTCCATAACTGGGACCTTGTGCGCCTATGCACCTTCATACGTGGTCAATATTCTAGGGTTCTAACATTACCCACACTACAAATGTTCTCTGTCCGTAGAAACACTCCACTTAACCAAGATGTATGCTACCTTAAGGAACCAAGGTGTAGTCTTACATTTTGTAAAAGAATAAAGGAATGAAAGAATTGGGGAAGAAGGAAGAATGGGGGCATTAACTCAACAAGCTAGGAAAATCCTTCCGCAAGTCTACCTCCAGCTTGTTCCATATGTCAACCTCACTCTATGCCTTCTGATAGAGGTCACCGATTAGGATGCTCACCTCATCAAAACTTAGGCCAATTCCTTGGGTGCCCAAAGTGTCAATGATCTTCTCCATCTCCTTGCCTAGGTCTTTGAGCATGTCCATCCTCCTGGTAATCTGAGGGTATAGTTCTTTCATCCGGGCCTTGATTGAACCCCTTAATGTTTCAATTGCCTCATATTTTCTTTCTACTTCGGCAAGAACCTTGTCCCTCTCTACCCTATTTCCTTTATTCTTCTCTTAGAACTCCTTTAGCTCTACTTCTGTGTGGTGACCAAGGTGCTTGCTACCTTATCCCTATCTACGCAAGTATCATATGTGGCCTCAACAGATTGGGTAGTGACTTTAACCTCTATAAGCACCTTTTATACTCAACAATGAGTACTACCACCCTCAACTTGTCCTCTTTCTTTAAGCGTGTGGCCACTTCCTCTGCAGACTCCAGGGACAAAGGTCGTCTCTCCATGGTGAGGACACACATTAGATCTTCTAAGCATTCTAGAGTGGATGTGTACTTCTATGCGGGTGGCACTAGGTTTGGGTGCTTTAAAATGATGGTGCTCTTGATAGAATCCACCTTCTTATATACTTCTTGTACCTTTGTCTTCTCATCCTTTAGCTCACACCTCAGCTACGTGCTTTGATTAGTTCTTCTTGCTTCAAGCTCTTGGCCTTCTCAGCCAGCTCCTCTTCTTTCTTCCCTAGCTTTCCCTCTAGCACTCTTATTCTATCATTATACATAAAGAGCCTAGCCTCTATCTTGATCACAACCTTTTTGAGCATGTTACAGACCTGCTCATCTGAGATTTCTTGGGCATTTACCAAGGGATTGGCTCCCTTAGACTCTGGTACTATTATGATTTCTCCTTGGTAGACTTCAAATTCTAGCTCATCAATGTGGGATTCAAATGCCCAAGAGAGCATCTTCTTCATCCTAGGGTACGTGCCCTCCTTTTCAAATGACCCCATGGCTAAAATCCTTTATGTGGGTATAGTGCTCTGGAATTGCACACGTAGCACCTTCTTTGAGTCATCAACGTAGCCCATCACTTGTCTTTGCTTTGTATCAAGGGTCCTCCTACTCGAGCGTGTGCCTTTGGGAAAACTCACCATTAGAGCGAGACCTCCTCCCACGCTGTCATGCTCCTTTTCAATGTTTTCCTCTTTTCCTTCCCCTAGCACTATGTCGTGCTATGCTCCAACTCTTGGTCTACTAAGGCCTCGAGCATTTTATTTGCCTCTCTCTCTACTACCTTAGTTATCTGCTCCTTTGTGAAGATTATGGGCTCCTCGCTTCGAGCACCAATATCCTCATTCCTTCCCATGTCTCGGGTGCATTCCCCATCCTGTGTGCCCTTACACTGCGTGAACATGAACTCCTATTTCTCTTCTCCACTCTCTTCTTCTGAATTGTACACGCTGAAGACATGTGGCTCCTGGTCTCTTTCAGCTCATCCTCCTCACTGTCATCTTCTTCACTCTCATCCTCTCTTCCACCCATGTACTTCTCCAAGCTTTCGGTCTCCTCTCGAGTCAGCTTCCTCTTCCATCCTCTACTTTTTCCTGAGAGGTGATTCTTTGATAGGGGACTCAACCTTCTCTTCTTTCTCTAGCGAATTCTCCTTGGTGAGGGGTTGTTCTGGTGCCTCTTCCTCCTGGTGTCTTTTCCTTTACCGGTGATTTATTTCTACGTGCGTAGGTGCTATGCTTGGCACTTGTTGATGGCATGCTTACCGTTTGAGTAGTCTACACACTTGGTGCTTCTTTGCCTCTTCCCCTCTTCTTGGGTGTGGGCCTCTTCCTACCCATGGGATCTTTAGGTATGGAGACATTGTTCTCTAGGTACGTGCCTTTCTCAAAATTTGGTCTTATGTGGAGGTATACGTGCACCGTGGATCCTCCTGCAATGGGTAACGTTATTGGTCTAGTCATTTGTACTTCATGCGATACATATCTTTCTACATACGCACACTTGCCACCGGGTAGTTAAAATTTTTGTGCAACTCTCTGTGGTCCCGATCTAGGCTTCCAAGTTCTAGCTTCAGCTTCTTGGATTCCTTGAATCTGTTTACTCCCACTTGGAAGTATTGAGCTGTGAAAGCGAAGGGAAGCTTGCACCATGGGCTCCATGATTCATCTATTAGCCTAAACCTACCCAGGTAAAAATGTTGGTATACTACAAATTCAACTTCTCCTTCAGTGACTACTGGACAGTTGTTTGGGAATCCTCCACTCTACCCCGAATGCATTCCTCAAGCATGTATACCACTTCTCCAGTCATGCCTTATGGGGTGTTGTCATTGTGTCACATGCATACTTCTTGAATCTCTTTGTGGGTGAAGGATCCTCGGTAGGGTACTCCCATACAAATTTTTCGATGTGTCAGGCACTCCAATTTTAAAAACATGATGGTTAGTAAGATGTTTCAAGAGGATTCTATCACATTCCTTCACGTAACTAACAATCTCCTCTGCGATGTATGTAGACAAGTTATATTCGGTGCCATCTGTAATCTTTCTGTAAACACGTAACCATGGTTTACTGACCTGGTTCCATCTCTCCTACCCATTCAGCTTTGTTACTAGATGTGCATCCATCTTCAACATTATGTCTTTGATGTTTGAGATGTCATAGTACCTTGACTCCTTGCAAGAATATTCGGTGATGGTTTCATGAATTGCCTCCTTGTCACCTAGGTCATCCTCCAAGTTGTCTCCTTCACATATAAGGTATGTGAACTATGAGATGAGTTGAGGAGTAATGCACATCTTGCACCCTGTAAAATGGAAGTAATCTTCATGTACTCGTGACATTAGCCATTGGTATAGGCACTCTAGTTTTCCAAAATAGGGAAACTCATATAGTTGTAATAACCCTTCCTTCTCCATCTTGACCTTAACATCATCATTGTATATGAGAAAGCCCTCTGGTGTCCCTGTTGGGCCCTAATATAGCTCCCAAATCTTAAAGGCACATAGGAGCGCATGGCTGGAGAAAGCGCACAAGTTAAGGCATGTAAGGTAGTATTCAAAAGGCTTCTTGGATAACCCAAGGCATGTGCGCCACATTAAGAACAATTCGGGACTTAGCTACTTTTGGGCTTTTGGGACAGAACACATGAAGAACGTGTTACGTTTGGATAAGGTTCCAACCTACGATAGGGTGTCCTGGAGGGAATATACCTTGTGATAGAAAGATCCAAAAAGTTAATCATGACATGGAGAGGCATGTGCCTGGGTGACTGTATGCGATGGAAAAGTGACAAGCGAGTGTGGGAATCTATAACTCTTCCTCGCACCTGACTTCACAAGGTCGTGGCTTTGAGATAGCCGGTGGGGATAGACTATGTGTGGGATGCAGACAAACTAGTTAGGAAATCTTATGTCTTCGACGCACACTAGTGGAATCTGTGAATCTAAGGAAAAGAAGGCCCTCCTAACTTGAACTGGTGTGATAGATCAATCGGAGAGGATGACTGCTCGAAGGCTCCAATCAATATCAAGCTCTGGCATGATTCGATCTATGGGTTGTGGGATGCATGGAAAATGACCCGGGATTGTTTTGTGTATGTCTCCAGATAGGGTCATGGAAATGGATGATGGATATAGTGGATTCTACTGCGATTTCTTCGGTCTAGTCTAGAAATCCTTAGCTTTGTTAGTTGCTATGTCCAACAAGGATAACTATGTGATGATGATAGGTGGAAGTGGAGTGGATCTAAATACTAATGTGCATAATCTATCATCAATTTTAGATTGACCTGTGGACTCGTTGGGTTGTGGGATTTGTGATCACAACCGTAGATTTGTGGTTGTTGTGGACCTACTATGGTCATGTGCGGAATCAGTCCCTAATCCCTAGTATCCAATAGTCATATGCCTTTTCAGCCTCTATGTTTAGAATTAACAGTTGTGTAATCTTCTTAGAGTATCTTATAGGTGTTCTTGCAACCTGAATTCTTAAACTAGTATCTATGTCCGTGAGAGTGTCTCCTGTGTCTGGTTGTGGGACCAAAGGATCACAACTGAACATTTTCTCTCTTTCAAGCCCTTCTACAGTCATGTGGATATTTATCTAGGGTAACCTATAGTTTGACTGGTTTGACCAAAATGTGTACGCTTTGTCATCTTCTATGTTTAGCCCTCTTAGCTGTGAGCTGATTTCTTGTAGGTCTGTTGTTACTTGGAAGACCTGAATTCTAAGATTTTGGTCTATATCAGTTATTGCTATAACAAGATTGGGTTGAGGTACGTTTGGCTCGAATATGTATTCTCTGGGTTCTCTAGGTCCCATGATTTTCATGTAAAAGGAAATGATATAAAGCTAACTAATGACAGAATAAATTAACTACGCAAGATATATCTATGTATATTCCTAAATCTGATTTTATTGATAAACTACTAAACAGAATTTAAAAGAGAAATTATCTAATATATCTAGAAATTGACAACTAAACTAATGACACAATTAAAACAAACAAAGCAACCGAGTATAGCTACTTGTTTGTGCAGTTTGTAGATCTATCCTAAATAACCAAATAACTGATCTACTCTATTTGAAAGACTCTTGATCCTACCTCAGAAGTGAGGAGTGAATCATAGTTTCTCATAAACTATCAATCCCCACAGCTTCCCCGAAATATCGAAAGTGAGATTAACTGAAATGAAATGATTGACTATTCTATTTGATATGTTTTAACTAGAACTTTGAAATCTTGAACCTGGACTTTGTAGAACAGTGGCGAATCTGGTTGTGTATGGCTTTGTCCCCTCAGTGTGATCTCCTCGTTCCTTCGTGCTCACGTGGATCCAGAAAAGAATGTAATACTAGCATCAACAAAAGTAGATATTGGAACAATGGCAGTTTAGGATACAGAGTGAATACAATGCGAGTAGGAGAGGGATAGTGCAAGAGAACAGAGCTTGGCTTATGCAATTCCTAGCGGGATTTATTGCAAGTCATGCAACACAAAACATCCAGAACCTGAAACTATTATTTTTGATGAACAAAACCTATAACTTTAATGGTTTCCTACTGAGAATCAAACTATCCTACTCTAATTGATTGGATGAAATAATAACAACACTTGCACAAGGAGAATATGTGGCTTCCTAACAGCTAAACAACACTAACCATGCATACAACAAATGAAACTATGAATCCTAAGAAAAATTGAAAGGCTAAGCTATTGAAATGAGAAATTCAGAGGAAAATTTGAGGGGCCATTTGCTTGAGCACAAACCAACTATTTATAGAATCCCATTTACCCAAAGGTGAAAACCAATTTGATCTCTTAAACCATAAACAATGCCAAAACACTATTCCAGGGAACCAGAATCATAAATACAAGCAAAGGCAGTGAAAAAGATGGTGAACGTTGATTTTTACTTGAGTCATGATAAAAATAATGTTCTGGAAAAACACGTTCAGGACCACCACCCCGAGCAGGTGGTGATTACAGACCGACCGCCACCTGCTCGGGGCGGCAACACAAGACCGCCGCCCGGTAGGGTGGCGGTTTCATCACCAAGATCGAAAAGAAAAGAAAAGAGGGGGAGGTAAAAGTAAAGCATGCAGAAGGCTTTGGCAAGTAGGGCATGTAGGATGTTAACGCATATTTGGAGAGCTTTTCTAGATCCCAAACACCTCATGAGGAGACTCAGATATAAATTTGGGGCATGTGTAACATTGTTCTAGTGATGCAACCCTACTACAATTTTGGGTATGTACATATTGCCCCCTCGGAGAAGCATTTTAGCCATGAAGAGGCATAAAATGGTGGGTCCGAGTATGGCAGTCCCAAAATGGGAAGTTAGAAGTTATACCTGATACGTCCGTGTGTCGAAATGACGCCATCCAAAATTCCCGCCACCTGTAAAATGAAAAGAGGACTCAAGTGCAGATAGACAAAATAGATCAAAGAATAAATACTAAAATATTATGAAATGAGGACGTACCATTTGTGCGGGATAAGAACTTACCTCCGTCGGTGCTCCAAACCTACAAAAAGGGGCATTCAAAACAAGTCAGGTTGCTATATATGTAAAAGTGGGCCCATTTTCCTATTCATTTGCACGTGTTGATTTGATTGATTTTGAGCTCTGGGACCCACGGTGACGGTTTTGACGAGAGTATAGTCAAAACATTCGGGATGAGATCGTGATCATGCCTCCATGAGCAGAACACCGACCCACGAGATCACAAGTTAGTTTTTCTTGATTTACCATTTTGTCCTCAAAATGTTAAAATGGTGAAATCTTTGTCATGGGGGGGTTATTTTTGAAAATGTCAGTTTTAATAGGGTCACCTAGGGGGCACCTACTGGGTAGGCTTTGTTTGAGTCAAAATGGTCTTTATTTTGCTTTTTTAGCCATTTTTAGGGCATATGACCCGCGTGGGTTTTGGGACACGATCTCCGCCCCCTAGCGGGGGGCGGTTACGTGACCACCGCCCGAGCAGGGCGGTAGTTACGCGACTGCCGCCCTACTCAAGGTGGCGGTTACAATACTGCCATCTTTAAGGCGGAGATTACGGAATTTCGCCCTACTCAGGTGGCAAGGGCCACACAAATGTGTACAAAACAACACTTATTTGAATTCATTTTTGCATTTTTAGCATCCTTACTTGCTTTCATGATTTTTCTAATGTCATTTGGATACTAACTTACTCTGTTTTGTGTGTTTTTGGTGTATGCAGGTGAAGGAGGAGTATATCCGATGGAGCCAGAGAGGGAGCGTGATTGGCTCCCGAGAGTATTGGATGCCCTTTCTCGGATGAGCAGACACTCTTCAAAGGGCCTAGATATCTGTACATATCATGGGTCCTGCATGTCGCACCCTCTAGTCACATACTTTGTGACTTGTTTTCATATTGGGATGCCGATCGAACACATTTTGATTACCAAGGGTCGGGGGGAGTGGACCATTACTTTGGAGGATGTTTACCGTATCCTGGGGTCTCCATCATCGGGAGATGGCTCACACTTGAGATAGTAGGGTCACGGGCTCAGATAGCATAGTGGGCCTCATATATGGGAGATGCAGTTATCTCCACTAGTTTAAAGAAGGGGGTGAGGGTCCGATCTATTCCTAGCCTACCTATCCCCTTGATTCGTTAGGCCATTATGGGGATCCTTGCCTCGAGATTGATCGGGACAAGGGAGGAGACACTTTACTTTATTGCTTGGTCCCCCATCATTACACAAATTGAGGGACATGGCCGGATTTACACATGGGGAGCTGACATTCTTGGGACCACCTATCATGATTTGTACTGGTGGTTTGTTTACAGGGGTAGTCTTTGAGCCATCCGACCCTGGTTATGAGCTGGGTCTACGAGCATTTCATCCCCTATGGGAGAGGTGTAGAGGTGGCAGATCCCGAGCTATGAGGGCAGCCAGATGGACAGACATGTCGGTGCTCAGAGCACCTCACCAGCCAGTCACCTCCTTGACCACTGATGACATGGAGGCCACACCTTATCAGGCCATGGCAGGTTTATGGGGGAGGAGGCTCTTACTTTGATTTCTTGCTCCACCACAGGTAGCTTGTGGACAAGATGGGGAGGGTGGAGATACATCCTTTTGGTCGAGTGCCTCAGCAGTTTGGCCTTCCTTATGTGGGTATGCTTCCCCTAGTGGTGCCAGTATATAGATCAGTTTGAGAGGCCAGGGAGGTCCTAGAGGCTAGGGTTGGACAGTTATTACTCCTGGTATTCCTATTGCAGCTAGGAGGGTAGTACGAGCTCGAGGGAGATTCGGTGCTCCTCAGGCACCCTTACTTTAGATCACGCCGCCTTGCCCACAATAGTGACAACCACATTGACATAGAGTCCGAGTCCGAGGATTTCACGGGGGAGACATGAGGGAAGAGACCGAGGCTAAGGTCGTGAGTTGAGCGGAGAGGAGGATAGTGATCCTGAGTGGCATGACACTCGTGGATATTTTACAGCAGAGAGGGCGGAGAAAAGTGAAGAGAGGGTGACCCTAGCTTCGAGGAGCCACTTTTCGTGGGCTTGGGGAGAGAGGATGAGTCCATAGTAGGATGTTATGTGGCCCTAGGCATAGGAGGAACACATCAGTTAGTGGTGTCATCTGTGGCAAGTGCTAACCCTAGGGATCCCTCCTAGAGGCCTAGAGTCCTAGTGATTTATCATCCTTCCCTTAATATTTGTTCAGGATTGCCTTAGTTGCTATCTCTCCTCTTTTTTTATTTCTATCTTTTGATTATTTCTAATTCATTTCTCTCCTTTGCTTACAGAGACAGTAATGAGTGGCGAGACCTGATTCACCGGGTATGCACTGATACCCTAATGATCCCCATGGAGAAGACCCGTGTGGAGCTGTCCGTGGATGCAAGGGAGCCCTCAAGCAATGGTAGGCATACCAACATTTTTTCCCTTATCCGTCATGTGGCCGGATAGTGTCTACTCTCTGTACTAAGTTGGTAGGATACAGAAAACAGAGCGCCTGATGAGGAGTCACTCTCATGGCGAGATTGTAGCTGCTCCTCAAGATCGTGAGCCCTCCGTGCACTCAAAGTGCCAGCGTACCCAGAGTCCTAGACGTGGGTGTGCACCATCGAGAGGGATCTCATAGGGGTTGAGAGGCCACTTGGCTCTCTTAGGCTGTTTGTATGATGTATTTGTATTTCCTGGGATCTTTGAGCATTTTGACCATGCTTAGCGCATGATGGCATTGTACAGGAAACTTGATTATCTATATATATATATATATTCTTTTTGGATCAGATTCTTGGTATCAATGTTCTTGTGATTCATTTCCACATGTAAACCATAATTTTTTTTATATGCTTTTCAGAATGTATGCAATGGAGAACAAATGATACAAATGCTTTCTTTCTTTTTGTATTTCGTGATGCTGATATATGATAATGTAGACACAATGTGATCTTGAACTTTAGTTTCTATAAGCAATTTTTGGTACTTCATATTGGTTTTTGAAAAATGTGATGATAAACCGGTATGATGAGTAGATGAACTTGCCCCATTCCTAACTCCACGCAACTAGTAAGATGCGAGGGCTCATCACCGAGAGCTAGAAAGGGCACAAGTTATGAAATTTGTTGAATGATAGTGATGAGAGATAGACAAAGATTTGGTGGAACCAAATTAGGATGCTACAAACCTACTCTACCCAAGTGACTCCATAGTTTAGAATGCTACTTGCTTTGCAGTTTATCTAGACTTAGATCCGTAGATGGCCACATGGTAGACAAAATCTGGTTTTCGGGGTTTTGAACTCTCTTGGAATTTTGGACATCTGATTCATTTGTTTTTGACTCAAGATTTCAAAGGTTTATTTGAATTGTTTGTTGACAACCTTCAATGTTTATTGTCAAGAGGACCCCCCATACCTTGCCCCATACTACTAGTCAGAAGCGTGGGCTTATCACCATGGACAAGGTACAGTGAGTAAGGGCATTCCCATCCTTTCCCAACCCTACGTCACTAGTAAGAGACGCAAGCTCATCACCGAAGGTTGGTAGGGCAGGGAAATGTGTAAAAATAAATTTTTTTGTTTGATCTATATTTGAATTGTTTATTTGAGAAAAATTTCAGTATGTTTTATTTCTAAAGAGATATATGTACAGGATAGATGTGACACTATGAATCTTCTAGAATAGACCATAGGCAAGACACCTATCCTAGGAAGAAACCAAAAGTGAGAACAAGCATGCAGACCTTGGTATGGTTACCATTAAGACTTTGTCATATCTAGCTTTATCTGATGAAATTATTCTGAAGCGGGTGATGTGACTATGAAAGTGAAGAAGTATGATTTGAAAGCTAATGTCAATACCATCAGAAGTTTGTAATGAATTGCTTTGGAGAATAAGTTCCTTGATCACAAAATTATACGAAACAAGTGGACAAAATGAACCTAACTACATGAAAATGCAATGTAGATATAATTATACAGATAGTGTTGGTCACTTATGCATAGAATCATTTAAGGTACAGGGAATTGATAGTTTCACCAAATTCCTCACCTTCCAGTGTACATAATAGATATGCACCATTTCTATAGTCTTTCATGACTCGGTATGGGCCCAACCATTTGGGCCAGAATTTCCTTCCTTCGCCGATCTTCTTATCGATCTAGATGTCTAGTTTTAGAACTAGATCTCCTTCATATATATCTCATTCATAGATCTTTTTATTATATTGCCGGCACATCCAGTCAACATAGACTCTATGCCACTATTCAACATCTAAACTGGCCTCATCTAGGATTTCTAGTTGGGAGAGACATGCTTCTCTATAAGCGTCTTCATCCAGAATCCTTTGTAATGAGATGCGAGACTGGTATTTCAACCTCAAGTGGGAGAACTTCTTCTGCTCTGAATACCAGTGAGAAAGGGGTTGCTCATGTTGGTGTTCTTATTGAGGTTCGGTGGGCCCACAAGGCCGGGTATAACTTTAAATTCCAATATCATTTGTTTTCTTTTACCGTCTTAAGGAGAATAAATTTTAATGTTTTATTTGTTGCTTCAGCCTGTCCATTGGCTTGAGGGTAATACAGGGAGGCCATATGATGGCTTATTTTAAATTTATTGCATAGTTCACAAACCTCGTCATTCTTGAAAGAAGTCCCATTATCTGAGATAATGATTTGTGGGATGTTTTACCTGTAAATGATCCGGTTCAAAATGAACTTTGCGATCACGGAACCTGGTACAGTGGTGGTGAGAGGCATAGCCTCTACCCATTTGGTAAAATACTCAGTGGCTTTGATTATGAAGTTATGGCCATCTATTGACGAGGGAGATAATTTCCCTATCAAATCCATGCTCCACATAGAAAAGGGCCATGGAGTAGTGATTGGTTACAGAGCTTGTGCCGGCATGTGAATCTCGTGGGAAAATTATTGGCATTTATGACACCTGCGTACAAACTCTACTGCGTCGTGTTCTAGAGTGGGCTAGAAATAGCCCATCCAGTGTATTTTGTGAGTGGTGGCGTGGCCACCGAAGTGGCCTCCACATATTCCGCTATGAGATTTGTAGAGAATCTTCTTGGATTCTTCTGTGTCAACACACCTTAGAAGCATTCCATCAAAATCCTTACGGTAGAGCACTTGTTCTATAACAACGTATTTCATTACGATAATGTGTAACCACCTTCTTTGTTGCAGCATAGCACCTTCTAGATATGTATGGTCCATGATATAATTAATGATATCAGTATACCAAGGACATTTGGAGATAGGAGGTATAGTTTCAATGTAATATATGCATTCATCGGGAAATTCCAGATCTACTAGATCACCTCCGTCTAATGGGTTATCAACTAACCAATCTGCAATGATTTGTCCCTTAACGGACTTTTGATTTACAAAAGTTAATTCAAATTCACCCATTAAGGTTATAAAGCATCCAGTCTTTATAGACAAGGACCCTTGCATGAGGAAAGTTCATAAATGGTCTATTTTTACAATGACCCTTGTTTCTTGGTTTAGCATGTAATTTCTTAAGCATTTGGTTACGAATACTATGGCAAGGCACTCTCGTTCTGCTTGTGTATAGTGTGTTTCATAGTCGAGCAACATTTGGCTAATAAAATAGATCACGTGTTCTCTTTTTTCATTGTCTTCTTGAGCCAACATGTAGGCTAGCAAGACATTGGTAGCTTGTGAATATAAGATTAAAGGGCGGTCTAGCTTAGGAGGCATTAGTGTAGGTGGTGTTAACAAGAAATGCTTAATGGCTTTGAAAGCCTCATTGCAGTCTTCGGTCCAATCGATATTGTACTCTTTCTTGAGTACATTGTTGATTGGATGAATGAAAAAGCTTAAATTTGGGATGAATCTTCGATTGCACCAAGTTTCCCAAGAAATGTCCTGATTCCAGATTCATCTGATGGTGGGATCATTTCAAGAACAACAAAGATTTTAGTGGGTCCACATTGATCCCTCGTGACGATATAATGTAACCTAAGAGCTTCCCTCTTGTCACACCAAAGATGCATTTTTCTGGGTTTAGTGTGACTCTTTATTCTATTAGACATGAAAGAATGATGCAGAGCACTTCCAGGTGATCATAATGACTTTCTAGCTTTGGCCAACAAGTCATCTACATAGGATTCCATGATTTTGTGAATAAGATAATGAAATATATATGTCATTGCCCGCTGGTATATAACACCGGTTTTTGAGACCAAACAACATAACATCATAGCAATAGGTTCCCCAAGGAGTTATAAACGTGGTTTTAGCTTGGTCTTGTTCAGATATTCTGATTTGATTGTATCCTAAGAATCCATCCATGAGAGACAAAATCTCAAACCCAGTTGTTGCGTCAATGATGATGTCAATGGATGGTAATGGGAAGTCATCCTTAGGACATGCCTTGTTAATGTCTCGGAAGTCTATGCAGATGTGTATCTTCCCATTCTTTTTAGAATGGGAATGATATTAGATACCCACTAAGAGTAATCGACCGGTTTAATGAATCCTACTTGGAGGAGTTTCATTACCTCTTCCTTCACCATGAGAGCTACCTTGGGTTTCATTGGTCTCGATTTTTGTTTAATCAGCTTTGCGTCTAATTTAGTGATGAGGTTATGTACCATGATGTGTGGTGCAACCCCTGTCATTTCTTTATAACTAAATGCAAAATCCTTCTGATGTTCTTTGAGGATTCGAGTGTGTATTTCTATTTCTTCTGGAGTTAACGAAGATCCTAGTTTCAAGATCTTCGGTTCTTCCTCCATTCTAATGTTAATATCAATTGTTTCTTCGATTAAAGAAGTGTTACCTTCTTCAAACTTAGGCGGAGCTGGAGGTAGTTCCAGATCTTCTCCATTCTCTACCGTGTATATGTCGAGTTCCTTTTGTGGGGGAAGCTCTATCATGGGATTCCCAAGTAGGAAGATGAATGTGGGATTAAGGAAAAATCTACCATGTGATGGGTGAGATGTAACACTGCATAGGCGTTTAAGTAATCCAGAGTGGCTCTATCACCATCAACATGGTCTAAGATAGTAGATTTGTTCTCAGCTATGTTCGTTAAAAGAGGGTTTGACATTTTTTTCACTAATGGTTTAGTACGAAGGGATACCATGAAACGGGTATCTTCTAACTCACTGTTTGGAGTGAAGCATGACACTGAGGTTGCTATAGAATCTGTGAGAAGATTTTGTTCTCATGGGATTGCTTCAATTGATATGAAGTCAAACTCTTTGCTTAAATCTAATACCATTGCTTTGTAGAGTCAGTAAGTGTTTAGCTCTAATCTCATACACCTCGAGACTTGGTTTCTACTAAATGAGAGTCTTCTAACACATTGATGTTATTAACACCGAGCCTTTTAGCTATGATGAGGCTAAGGAGGAGGGCTTCATACTCCACACCATTGTTTGTACATTCAAAATTTAGTTTAAAGGTGAATGGTAGGATTTTTCCTTCGGGTGAAGTAAAGATCACACCTGCCCCAGCCCCATAATGAAATCTAGCTCCATCAAAATGGAGAGTCCAATATTTAATTGGAAAGATGAAATTTGGGACATTCACTACGTCTATTTTGTTTGTTTTGGTTACTTCTACCATGTAGATATCCTCTGCTAGAAGAGAACCAACATCTAGGGTATATCCCATGCCTACAGAATCAAATGGTAGGAAAATTGGTAGATCCTGTTCTAGCAATTTGACAATCTTTGTAGTAGTTCCTAATGATACTACTTCAACAATGTTAGCCTCATCCTTGAGGGCTAGGATATTCTTGCCTAGGCTCATAGTTTCTAATTTTGTTGTAGGTACCAGCTTTTCTTTTGGTTTCGCGTTGGTTGGTTTATTAAGTTGGTTTGTTCGGAGTTCAAACTCAAAGTGAATGCCTGGTCTTTTCTTTAATTCAGCTAGGTGTATATCGAATGGTTTTGGATCTCCTTTGGCTATGAATATCTTTCCTAAGTGTAATAATCTTACTTCTTGAAATAACGTAGAAGGGATTGCCTTCATACGGTGTATCCACGGTCGACCGAAGATCATATTATAGTTGGTCTCCGATCTATAATATAAAACTCAATCGGGATTGTTTTGGGTCCTAAGGTTACTAGTAGTACTATAGTTCCAATTGACGTGGCCTTAAGGCTATCATATCCTCTTAGTGTATTCCAAGTTGTGGAACAATTTGTTTCTCCATACCCTAGCTTTTGAAGGAAAGAGAATGGGACTATGTTAATTGATGCCCCATCGTCAACCATTGTGAATTTAACATAATTGTTATAAAACCACACTTGCAAATGTAAGGCTGGATCACCTCTACGTGTAATCTCAACGATCTGTTGGCATTTTGTTTATTTCAAATATAAACTCGGTATCCCTATCCGGCTACCCCGGAGGGTAGATATCAAAGTCTATATGGTTTACCTATGTTTCGAGAGGTGGAGTGATGTTAATTAAATGACCTAAACCTAATGCTTCTAAAAGAGCAGCCCTATGGGTAGGAGAGTTCTTCAATAAGTCCAAAAAGGAGATGTGAGAGAAGGTTTTTGTTAGGTCATTAATTAAATCATAGGCACCTACAGGTTTTACTAATATTTGTTGGATGTTATCTGCCTCTAGCGGGTAACTTGGACTTGGCTGAGAGGAATACTCTCGTGTCCTTGTTACGGCTTCCATGGGTAACTCAGTGTCTAACTCCACTAAGCCGACTATCTTGGGTCATGGCTGACTCCCTAACTGTGGTGCAACAGATGGATTTAGTGAAGTCGAGGCTTCATGATCATTGTTTCCTGCCATTACACCTTTGTTCATCCCATTCGGATTTAATTTGTTGTTATTGTGATTTGGGAGTGGATCGTTGAAGATCTTGAGGGGAGCATTTTGAGGGGAAACGCCCCTGTAAAAGTATTTGGCACTGGTGATGCAGGATCTGCCAAAAACATATCTATGAAAAGTTGTCTTTGTTCCTCTGGAAGACGTTGCATGAATTTATTATAATTGCGGCAAGTCCTAGTGTCGTGGCCTCAAATCTTGTGGAAACCACAATATGAGTTAGGATTGTAATTCCTAGGTTGCTGGTTTGGCGCATATTGTGGTCCAAAACTCTGATCAAACCATTGCCTATTAGGATTAAAGTTTTACATTTGTTGTTTTTGGTTTTGGTTCTGGTTTTGATATCTAGTTGAGTTTTGGCTTGGACCCTATGTCTGGATCCACCGTTGTTGTTGTTTTTGTTGTGGATGATTAAAATCCACTGTGTTGATTGTCGGGGTAAAGTTGTTGTTTCATTGATTGTTAATCAGTGGTGGAGTATTTACAACATTGGCCTTTTTAGCTTGGTCAGTTACTCCATCTGTTGTTGCACCGTGATTTTTGTTAAGGATTTTAGGTCCTTGATTAACGTTTTTGGTAGTAGGATAAGTCGTAGTATTCTAGCTAGGGCAATTAACCTCCCATTTGATCCATACGTCTTACGACCACTATCTATTGCCACTTGATCTATTCGAGAGGGTGCTCTCAAGTACTTCATTGTAAGTCCTTAGTGGGAACTTTTGGACTTCTTCCTTTACCTCTCTGCTGAGAGAATGAAGGAATAAATCACATAGTTCCATTTGGTCCATGTTTGGAGCACTTGCTGAAGAATAAAGGACTGTATGCCATCTCTAGATGAAATGAGTGACAGATTCATTGTGTTCTTGCTTAATGTGCAAGAATTCCCTGATTCCTGTTCTCAATAGTTTGTTCATGTCAAACACTTTAATGAACTCTGAAATGAGTTGTTTAAATGAATGGATGAAAGCTTCAGGTATTCTATAATACCAATAAAGGGCGATGCCTTCTAAGGTTTTGGGAATATTTTGGCAATAACCACATCCCAAGGGAGTAGTTCTCGAATGGTTGTGGCATAGGCCTTAATGTGTGCATTCGGGTATCCCTCACCTTTGTATTTGGGAAAATCGTGAAGAGCTCTTGGAAGCATGACGCTTCGTATGGTGAAGTCTAAGGGCTCTTTCAAATATTCTCAATAAATCCCTATCACATAGGTTTCAACCATCGATGGTGCTGTTGAGGGGGGAGGTGGAATGGGTTGTTGATATGGCGTAGTGTATGCATTTGACAGACATAAGGAAATCCTCGTGGCTAAGAAAACATGCCAGGAGAAGAGAACATATCTCCTTGTGGTGATTTGGAATACATGTTTACGTATGGAGGAGTATTGCCCATGAATGGACTATTTTGTACTAGACCGGGAGGTATCATATTTTCTACCGGAACGGTGTTAGAAACGAGCAGGTTCTAGTTGGCGTTTGTTGTGAATACTTGAGGAGGCATGCCCAACATGCCTATTCCTATGAGGAGGTCTACTTGGCTAGGATGGTGTGGAGGATTGGAATTTCCTGCCTGCATGAATTGAGAATTTTGACTTTCTTGAGCAAGTTCTAATCCTCTAACCTTTTCTACTAAAGTCAAAATGACTTCATTCGGTGAAGTCATGGTATTTTTCCTTAGTGGCATTTGTTGTATATCCTGATGTTGTATAGGCATGTGATACCCTGCTATGAACTGATCGTTGCCTGCCAAGTTTCCCCGAGGGCATTTCCTATATGTAGTGGCATGGAGGTGTTTTCTTGAAAAGAGACCTCGGGTTGTGTTTGTAAACTTCCTATAGGTGGGTACATACTCCGAGAGTGTTGTTCATTCCTGGCATAACACACTGAATGTTCATCATCTAAAACTAGGTATGGATCTGATTGTCTACTAATTTGTGGTCTAAGTAGAACCTGAGGAGATGAACTAGATTCTCTTGTGAACGTCATATTGTTCAAGACTAGAGGATCTATTTTTGTGTTTGAGAAAGCTAATCCAACTTCTATTTGGAAAGAATAACTATATCTAGTCCTTGGGAGTGGAGTTTTTGTTGACAATCGGTTAGCTGAATAATTGTCACCCCATGCTGAGAACGAGGGTGATAGCTATCTATTCATTGATCCTAGTATGCCTCAAGACCTGGGAGAGGTCTGCCATATGCATCGAATCTTGACATATTCGGGGTATATGAATACCTGACGAACAATGGGAAAAGAGTGAAGGTAGATGAAAGAAGACGAAAACACTAAACGAGAAAAGGTGAGAGTGACGCAATCGTTCCAAGTTCACCAATTTTTGGTGGCTGAAACTGCAAAGGCTAATAAGGTGGAAAAGATGAAAACGTTGTTTGATTTCACGTCGAGTTCACCAATTTTGTACGATGGTGTTGGTCGTCAAATAGGACTTTTAAGAAGAGCAACAGTCAGGGGACAAGAAGTCCCTCCTCTTTAATGGGAGAGGTTCCCTTATTCAGAAACGAACTTATTTACAAATGTACAAAACATTATTTTCTGGTTAAACTTGGATATTACGAAAGTGTTTTCAATGAGGATGTTCAAGTACAAAAGGACAGAGGAATGAGAAGACGAGAATGAGCAGAAAGGCAACATGCAGAATTATAGAGAATCAGAGTAATTCATTATGTATGCGAAGTTACAGTGAATTGAAACAAGATCATTTGCATCGTATGAATAAGATGGAATTCAAAGACACAAAGTTCTGTAAATAACATCTGCTAGAACACAAAGTTTCTTAACATAACACAGACTCATTAATCAAGGACACAAAGTTCCTTCTTGGTTATACAAGATCACCGTGCTTGCAAAGTCGAAGAGTATGCAATCGGCAAGACTAATGAACTTGAGACAAATGATCTTCACAAAGAAAATAAATGAAAGCTTAGGAGTAACAGAGATCAGATAGACAAAGAATGGAAAGTCCTTCTGTATTGATTTCTTTATGATCTATTTACACTTTCAGAAAATATGCCAAATTCTTCCTCTTTCTAAATGGCGTAAGGAAGGCCATTATATAGCTTACAAATCAGTTACTCTTCGTAACCGCTTCTTTAACCAAGAACAGTTAAGGACCGCCAATCGCAATACCTTAACTTCTTACAAAGAAAATGGAAAAAGAAAGGGAAGAAGAGAAAAGAACAAGGAGAAGAAGACAGGTGGCCAGTCACTGAGAGGGACCCACCGACTTCAGAATCCGCTGCTTGAATTTCCTTAACGCCTCAGCTATGTCTCTGCCACGAGGGACTGACGTGTTGGCCGTTGACTGAGAGAGAAGGGTGATCAATGCGCATTTAATGCATACCCACCAATTTGAATAAGCAGGATATTCGGGTAGAGCGGAAAAAACTGGTACGAATGACACTTGGTTCACTTGGGACATGTGAGACGCGAATGCGCGAAACACGCGGCTCGGCCGATTCGGGCGAAATAGGGAGAAGACGCACAAATGCATTTTGGGACATCTGGGATGAAAACGCGAAGGATGCGGTTCGGGCGAATCGGCCAAAAAGGTGACAATGAGTCCGGAAAAGTTTGGGACATTTGGAACGCAAGTACATGAAATACGCGGTTCGGGTGTTTCGGCCGAAAATGGAACAAAAGGCCCATTTGAACTTGGGACATTTGGGACATGAAAGAGCGAAGTACGCGGTTCGGGTGTTTCGGCTGAAAATGGAACAACTTGCACTTTTTGACTTGGGACATCTGGGACAAAAAGTTTCGAAGTACGCGACTCGGGCGGTTCGGGTGAAAATGGAACAACTCACACAAAAAGTTTGGGACACTTGGAACGTGAAAGAGCGAAGTACGCGGTTCGGTGTTTTGGCCGATCGGGGAACAGAGCGTAATTTTGAACTTGGGACAGTTGGGACGAAAAGCTCCGACGGGCCCGAAAATGGAACAACTTCGGGATTTTAGCCGATCGGGGAACAGAGCGCACTTCGGAACTTGGGACACGCGGGACAAAAATGTCCGACAGGCCCGAAATACACACAAAATGACCCAAAACTGCAGACTTTTCTCAATTTCACGACTTCGGTACATTAGAGAAAACACTTAAACTCAAAATTTTGAAATTTTTTACTTTCATCAGAGCAGGGAATTTTGAGTGGACAACAGCTGGCTCCTTCTGGGGATGACTTGGCATAAATTCAAGGAATGAGACAAGGCAAGAACTTAGACAAACTCGGGAAGCAGACCAGTACCTTATCCATTGGGCAACGGAGTCAAAAATAGACCAATACAGAGGGCAACACACCAAAACAAAAAGGAAAGAAAAGCAAAAACGCTGTACAGAATATACAAGGGACTCCCTAATCACCTAGGACTTGAACAACTTGAGATACTGCCCACTATAAGGAAGTGGGAGAGAAGAACCATCCATGTAATCAAGATAAAAGGAATTCTCACCAGCAAAGTGTCTGATCTTGAAAGGTCCGAGCCACAGGGAATCAAACTTTCCATGGCTGCCACGAGGTTCATGTCTTTTGTCCCATAACAGCACGGTGTCTCCAACTTGGAAATCTCTGAACCTAGCTTTCTTGTCAAACAGGACCTTTACCTTCTGCTGGTGAACAGATATCCTATCAGCAACCATCAATCTGTCCTCATTCAAGGCCAGTGCAGGTACATAATTCTCTTGTCCAAAGCATCTCTGAAACTAGTATCTTCAATGGCCTTCATTAGGTGCAAGGTCATGGTCAGCAGCCCACTCACACCGCAATTGAGCTTCTACTCCATATACCACTTGAAAAGGAGACATTCCAATAGCTCTCTTTGGTGTAATCCTGTCTGCCCAAAGAGCATCATAGAGCTTCTTGTGCCAGTTTCGTTGAGACTCATTGACCAACTTCCTTATGATAGTCACCAGATTTTTGTTAGTGGATTCTGCTTGCCCATTTCCCTGGGGGTAATAATCTGAAGAATGAGCCAGGGAGATGCCATACCCGTAGTAGAAATCCATTATCTCAGTTGAAGAGAAATTCGAAGCATTATCTGTTACAATCTTATTAGGTACACCATACCTTACCAAGATGTTCTCTTTAATGAAGCTGCACACCACTTCAGAAGTAGTACTCTTGACTGGAATAGCTTCCACCCATTTGGTGAAATAGTCAGTGGCAGTTAGCACATGAGTGTGACCAACACTAGAAGCAGGATTAAGTGTACCAATGAAGTCCAAACCCCACTGTTGAAATGGTTCCTCAATCACAATCGGCTTCGAGAGGCAAGAAGCCAATTTAGGTCTTCCCACAAAAGTCTCGACAAGCCTCACATTTATCCACCCACTGATGCATCTCTCAACAAGGAAGGCCAAGAGTATCCTCCACGGAGTATCTTATGAGTCTGTAACTATTGATGAATAGTGCCCTCCACATGCCTGATCATGAAAAGCTGAGAGCAACTTTCTCTGTTGTTCCTTGTCCACACACTTCAAAAATCTCCCATCTAACCCACGCTTGAACAAAGCATTTTCCCACAATACATATTGCACTGACCTCAATTTAACAGTCCTCTTTTCTTTGGTAGTTAAATGAGAGGGGCATTCCCCATAGGTGAGAAAATGGGCGATGTCAGCATACCATTCATCAACTGAGCTAAGGAACAGAACGGTAGGAATGTCAGCTTTCTCCTCCAGCAATTCATGTTTAGCTCCTTCAGCAATGAGCTCACAAAGGCCTTTTCCACGAACCAGCTTGGTCGGCTTGATGTCAATGTCATACTCTTGGACCTTAGCAACCCAGTTCCCTCTCTTGGATCCAAATTCTTGTTGTGTGAGAATTGACTTAACAGTTGTATCTGGAACCAGCACCATGGAGTGAGAGTTGAGGATATAAAAACGAAACTGCTTAACAGCTTTGACCACTGCAAAAGCATGCTTCTCCATCATGGTGTATTTCAACTCATGATCTTTCAGAATATAGCTCATGAACGCAATTGGGAGTTCATGCTCATTAGAGTCTTCTTGAGTTAAGACAGCAGCCAAGGTATTATCTGTAGCATAGCAATAGATGATGAAATCTTTGCTGAAATCAGGACAGGCTAAAACAGGAGTTTTAGCAATAGCTCTCTTGATACCTTCAAAGGATTCCTTTCCTTCAGAAGACCAACCAAATGTTTGCTTCCCTTTCATCATCTGAGAAATATTCAAAGTTAACTCTGCAAAATCAGGGATGAATCTTCTCAAGAAATTTATCTTACCAAAGAAGGAGTGCACGCCCTTTTTGCTGGTTGGGAGAGGAATTTGTTGGATGGCTTGAACTCATTCAGGATCAATCTTAATACCATCCTTGGAAATGATGTGCCCTAATAACTTTCCCTCAGTGACACAAAAGACAGATTTTTTAGGGTTCAGAGAGATCCCATGCTCTCTGCATCTCAGCAGAACTGTCTCTAGGTGATCAAAATGATCCGCTCTTGTCTTGGAAAATACTGTCAGGTCATCAAGATATATGACAATACACTTCCCTTTCAAACTTCCAAAAGCCAGATCCATAGCTCTCTGGAAAGTGGCACCAGCATTAATAAGCCCAAAAGGCATTCTCTTGTAGGCAAAGGTACCCCAAGGAGTAGTGAAAGTTGTCTTGTGTTGATCTGCAGTATCAACCTCTACCTGATTGTATCCCGAGAATCCATCGAGCATGGATAACATTTCAGACCCTGTAACTGCTTGCAAGACCTGATCCATCATAGGCAAAGGATAATTATCTTTCAAAGACGCCTGATTCAGGTTCCTGAAATCAACACAGATGCGGATCTCACCATTTTTCTTCCTAACAGGCACAATATTTGCAATCCATGTTGAATGGTGAATGGGAAAAATGATTTTAGCCTTCAACAACTTCTGATATTTCCTGAAAGATGGTGTCAGCTATTTTGGGGTTGTATTGCCTCTGTTTCTGCTTGAAAGGCTTAATTCCAAGCTTAAGAGGAATAGAGTGCTGCATATCTTTTGGTTTGAAAGCTTTCAAATCTTCATAAGAGTAAGCGAGAACATCCTTATACCTCTTTAAAAGATCAATTGCTTTTCTCCTCTCATCTGCTGTGCAACATTTTCCAATGTTCACGAGCTTGGGGTCAGTAGAACTCCCAATATCAATCTTATCATACTCAGCTGATTGCTGAGGCCCAGTGGAAGCTCTAGATTTCACATACCTGTCATGTTTATCAAATAGTTCCTCCAAACTCACCAAACCTTTAGGAATCTTGTTTCCTTTGAGATTGAGGCATCCATCTTGATCTGTTTCTTCCCCTTGGGTGACTGCTTGGTCAAAGGGCACACTCTCACGAGGTAGGTTGTCACTTCCCTCAAAATACAGTTGTTCGAAATTACCCTTGAGTTCCAGGAAGGAAAGCAAATGTTGATCATCATTGAAAACTTGCCAGTTATTGGTATTGTCAGGTACACTAGGCCGATGGACCATTTCAATAGTGAACTTATCCTGAGAGAAGTCAGGATGGGGAATCAGTAGTGACCCCGAGACTGCTAGTGAATCAGCCCTGCTGTTCTTCTCCCTAGGTATTGCCTCAATGGAGAAAGCATCAAGAAATTCAATGGAATCCCAAACCTGATTCCGGTAATGCTTCAGCCTCCCATTTTTTACTTGGAAAAGGCTTCTCACTTGCTTTACAATCAGTTCTGCATCACCACGTGCCAGAAGATTCTTCACACCTTGTTCTTTGGCCACTTGCAGTCCAAGAATGAGAGCCTCATACTCTGCTGTATTATTAGTGTTTTCGAACTGCAACTTAAATGAAAAAGGATGAAGGCCACCTTCCGGTGACACCAGTAGGACACCAGCTCCAGAACCAGCTGAGGAACAACTTCCATCAAACTCTAAAATCCAAATACCATTAGGATCTTTAGGTGACATTCTGGGAAGTTGGATTTCATCAGGGGACATAATCATGTAATTGCCATGACCCATATCCTCATAGAGTATTTGTGCTTTAGGATCATCCGTTTTTTGCACAATATACTCAGATTGCTTCTCAGGCATCAACTTCTTCATTTGTCCATTAACAGGTATGAGTGCATGCGACCAGTCCATTTGGATTTCCCCACCCACATCTTTGCGTGGTTCCTACTTAGCAACATCCCGTATTTAAGGAGGGATATCTCGCTACTAAGATGGTAGCCAACACTTTCTTTTCGTGCAAGGCAAGAAAAGCCACTTGTGCATCTTTAATTCTTCCACTGTGGGCACTTCTTTACTCTCCATGGAGTAACAAGATCCATAAGTGCATGTGAGGGTCAGGCCTAAAGCATGAGCTACTTTAGCAGCATCACGTTATCTGAGGCTCCTGAGTCAATGACACACCATCGAGCCTATGACCAGCTATAAGAAGTGTTACATAAAATGGTTTAATTTTTTCACCAAAGTAGGTGACAATAAATACTGACTAGGTCAGGTGCAGGAGGAGTAGTAGGTAAAAGGCCTTTAGAGGTGGTTTTAGAGTGGGAATTAACAAATTGAACCATTTTGGCAAAAGCTTTGGGATGAGTTTGATAATACTCAGCCTCTGAAATTTGAACCTTAGTCTTTTTTAGATGATCGATAATATCAAAAGACCCAGAAGTGGACGGGCCATCATCACTTGAAATTCTAGGCTTATCAGCTTTAGGAGAAAAAGAAGGAACTTTGCTAGTAGGATTGACAGGACTCACCTTTGGTGTAGATAAAGTAGGGATAGAGATCCTCTTTTTGCAATTACAGAATAGTTTGCATCGCTCTTAGATTTCTTTATGGGCCATGCCACTTTCTCCTCTCGATGTGTCTCGCTTCTCGAGTCATGACAAAGAAATGATTCGCTATTCATGTCTGCTACCACTTCATCATAATCATCTCCATCATCGATGCCCTCAGTGGTGAAGAAATTAACCCGAGATCCCTCAAGTTCCTCTGCCTCATCATCAAATTCCTCCACAAACTCCTCGCAAGCTTCATCATCCTCATCATCATCTGGCTCTTCAACTTCACAGGTTGCATTCACAGGAACCTTAACAGGAGGTCCTTCAAGTGCTAGTCTTGTTTGAGAAGCAGGCAAATGATTTCTGGGCTGAAATTTCTTCTTGGAACATCTGCATAAGGGGCATGCTGAGCCAATTGTTTCTTTATAGCAATGAGATCATTCGCAAGCTTTTGGACTAACGGATCAGTATTAGGTCCAGGAGTGGAGGAGGAGGAAGCAACAGACTTAGATTTGGAAGGGTCTCTCCTCAACTTCCCTGACATGATCAGATCATCCTCGACACTAACAGCAAGAGTTTGATCCTCCACCAATGTTGCGAGATTAGCCCTTCTCAGCGCATAACTGACTTCAGATGATTGGGCATTTAAGAAGAAACATTTTTGGATTTGATCAACAGGTCGAGTATTTATAGGAATTTTGTGGATCAATCTGTTGAATCGGGCCACAAATTCTCTCATGGGTTCTGATGAATCTTTCTTTATCTAAGAAATTTGGGCAAGCAAAGCATGCACATCTTCTGCTGGTTTAAAACGGTTTTCGAACTGAGTTCTCATTGTGTCCTGGGCCGGTGATAGTACCAAATGGAAGGTGGTAGAACCAATCAGCAAAGATTATCTCAGTAACGCCTCAACGAATGCCTTACGAGACGTCTTCATGCTCAACTCCCAGAACTCCACATGCAACAATGAAGGCTGCGATGTGTTCATCAGGATGCACTTTGCCATCACCTTTGAACTTAGGAAAGTTCTTCCGGTTACCTCTGGGTAACTCATGCAAAGGCTGAGGAAGAGCAAGGGGCCCGACACGATGACCCCATGGTAATGGCGCCACCATTCTTGGAAAAATGGCTTGGAGAGGAACCGCAACACCAGCAAGAATCAAAGCTCACAGATTAGGGCTAGCTGGCTCTGAAGGAGTACCACCCGTAGGAATTCTAGTTGAACAGGTGGAGTGCTTGTCGAACGAGTCCTTCTATTTCTTGTTGAAGGAAAAGGAAAACCCTGCTGCTCCAAAATCTGAACCGAGAATCTTCAATACCGAGGGCCCTCCTCCCTCGAGTAAAACGCGGAGTCGCCAGATCAAAGGATGATCGAAAAATTACAGAACTGGAATATGATTTTCCCCAGTGGAGTCGCCAAAAACTGTTGGTCATCAAATAGGACTTTTAAGAAGAGCAACAGTCAGGGGACAAGAAGTCCCTCCTCTTTAATGGGAGAGGTTCCCTTATTCAGAAACGAACTTATTTACAAATGTACAAAACATTATTTTCTGGTTAAACTTGGATATTATGAAAGTGTTTTCAATGAGGATGTTCAAGTACAAAAGGACAGAGGAATGAGAAGACGAGAATGAGCAGAAAGGCAACATGCAGAATTATAGAGAATCAGAGTAATTCATTATGTATGTGAAGTTACAGTGAATTGAAACAAGATCATTTGCATCGTATGAATAAGATGGAATTCAAAGACACAAAGTTCTGTAAATAACATCTCTAGAACACAAAGTTTCTTAACATAACACGACTTCATTAATCAAGGACACAAAGTTCCTTCTTGGTTATACAAGATCACCATGCTTGCGCAAAGTCAAGAGTATGCAATCGGAAGACTAATGAACTTGAGACAAATGATCTTCACAAAGAAAATAAATGAAAGCTTAGGAGTAACAGAGATCAGATAGACAAAGAATGGAAAGTCCTTCTGTATTGATTTCTTTATGATCTATTTACACTTTCAGAAAATATGCCAAATTCTTCCTCTTTCGAATGGCGTAAGGAAGGCCATTATATAGCTTTACAAATCAGCTTACTCTTCAGTAATCGCTTTTTTAACCAAGAATTAGCTTAAGGACCGCCAATCGCAATACCTTAACTTCTTACAAAGAAAATGGAAAAAGAAAGGGAAGAAGAGAAAAGAACAAGGAGAAGAAGACAGTGGCCAGTCACTGAGAGGGACCCACCAATTCGTAATCTTGCCGCTTGAATTTCCTTAATGCCTCAGCTATGTCTCTGCCACGAGGGACTGACGTGTTGGCCATTGACTGAGAGAGAAGGGTGATCAATGCGCATTTAATGCATACCCACCAATTTGAATAAGCAGGATATTCGGGTAGAGTGGCAAAAACTGGTACGAATGACACTTGGTTCACTTGGGACATGTGAGACGTGAATGCGTGAAACATGCGGCTCGGCCGATTCGGGCGAAACAGGGAGAAGACGCACAAATGCATTTTGGGACATCTGGGATGAAAACGCGCGAAGGACGCGGTTCGGGTGAATCGGCCGAAAAGGTGACAATGAGTCCGGAAAAGTTTGGGACATTTGGAACGCAAGTACGCGAAATACACGGTTCGGGCGTTTCGGCCGAAAATGGAACAAAAGGCCCGTTTGAACTTGGGACATTTGGGACATGAAAGAGCGAAGTACGCGGTTCGGGTGTTTCGGCTGAAAATGGAACAACTTGCACTTTTTGACTTGGGACATCTGGGACAAAAAGTTCCGAAGTACGCGACTCGGCGATTCAGGTGAAAATGGAACAACTCACATGAAAAGTTTGGGACACTTGGAACATGAAAGAGCGAAGTACGCGGTTCGGGTGTTTCGCCGATCGGGAACAGAGTGCAATTTTGAACTTGGGACAGTTGGGATGAAAAGCTCCGACGGGCCCGAAAATGGAACAACTTCGGGGATTTCGGCCGATCGGGGAACAGAGCGTACTTCGGAACTTGGGACACGTGGGACAAAAATGTCCGACAGGCCCGAAATACATACAAAATGACCCAAAACTATAGACTTTTCTCAATTTCATGACTTCGGTACATTAGAGAAAACACTTAAACTCAAAATTTTGAAATTTTTTTACTTTCATCAGAGCAAGGAATTTTGAGTGGACAACAGATGGAAAAGTGACAAGCAAGCATGGGAATCTACAAGTAACTCTTCCTTGCACCCGACCTCTCAAGGTCATGCCAAGATAGCCAGTGGGGATGGATTATGTGTGGGATGTAGAAAAACTAGTTAGGAAATCTTATGTCTTTTACATGCACTAGTGGAATCTGTGAATCTAAGGTAAAGAAGGCCCTCCTAACCTGAACTAGCATGATAGATCGATCGGTGAGGATGACTACTCAAAGGCTCCAATCAATATCGAGCTCTGGCGTGATTCGATCTATGGGTTGTGGGATGCGTGGAAAATGACCTGGGATTGTTTCGTGTATGTCTCCAGACAGGGTCATGAAAATGGATGATGGATATAGTGGATTCTACGGGTGATTCTCTCGGTCTAGTCCAGAAATCCTTAACTTTATTAGCTGTTATGTCCAACAAGGATAACTGTGTGATGATGATAGGTGGAAGTGGAGTGGATCTAAATACTAATGTGCGTAAGCCAGCGTCAATGTCAGATTGACCTGTGGACTCGTTGGGTTATGGGATTTGTGGATCACAATCGTAGATTCATGGTTGTTTTGGACCTGCTATGGTCATGTACGAAATCAGTCCTGAATCCCTAGTATCCAATAGTCGTATGCCTTTTTGGCCTCTATGTTCAAAATTAACAGTTGTGCAATCTTCTCAGAGTATCTTACAGGCATTCTTGCAACTTTAATTCTCAAACTAGTATCTATGTCCATGAGAGTGTCTCCTGCGTCTGGATGTGGGACCAAAGGATCACAACCAAGCGTTTGCTCTCTTTCAATCCCTTCTACAATCATGTGGATATTTATCTAGGGTAGCTTGTAGTTTGATTGGTTTGACCAAAATGTGTACACTTTATTGTCTTCTATGTTTAGCCCTCTTAGCTATGAGCTGATTTCTTGTAGGTCTGTTGTTACTTGGAAGACCTTAATTCTGATATTTTGGTCTATATCAGTTATTTCCGTAACAAGATTGGGTTGAGGTACATTTGGCTCGAATACTTATTCTCTGGGCTCTCTAGGTCCCGTGATTGTCATGCAAAAGGAAATGATGTAAAGCTAACTAATGACAGAATAAATTAACTACGCAAGATATATATATGTATATTCTTAAATCTGATTTTATTGATAAACTACTAAACAAAATTTAAAAGAGAAATTATCTAATATATCTAGAAATTGACAACTAATACTAATGATACAATTAAAAACAAACAAAGAAACCGAGTATAGCTACTTGTCTGCGCAGTTTTAGATCTATCCTAAATAACCAAATAACTGATCTACTCTATTTGAAATACTCTTGATCCTACCTCAAAAGTGAGGAGTGAATTATAGTTTCTCAGAAACTATCAATCCCCATAGCTTCCCCGGTAATATCGAAAGTGATATTAACTGAAATGAAATGATTCACTATTCTATTTGATATGTTTTAACTAGAAATTTGAAAGCTTGAACCTGGACTTTACAAAACAGTGGCTAATCTAGTTGTGTATGGATTTTTTCCCTCAATGTGATATCCTCGTTCCTTCGTGCTCACGTGGATCTAGAAAAGCATGAAATCCTAGCATCAACAGAAGTAGATATTAGAACAATGGCAGTTTAGGATACAGATTGAATAAAATGTGAGTAGGAGAGGGATAGCGCAAGAGAACAGAGCTTGGCTTATGCAATTCCTAGTGGGATTTATTATGAGTCATGCAACACAAAACATCCATAACTTGAAGCTATTCTTTTTTATGAACAAAACCTGCAACTTTAATTGTTTCCTACTGAGAATCAAACTATCCTACTCCAATTGATTGGATGAAATAATAACAGCACTTGCACAAGGAGAATATGTGGCTTCCTAACAACTAAACAACACTAACCATGCATACAACAAATGAAACTATGAATCCTAAGCAAAATTGAAAGGCTAAGCTATTGAAATGAGAAATTCAGAGGAAAACTTGAGGGGCTGTTTTCTTGGGCACAATCCAGCTATTTATAGAATCCCATTTACCCAAAGGTGAAAACCAATTTGATCTCTTAAACCATAAACAATGCCAAAACACTATTCCAGGGAACCAAAATCATAAATACAAGCAAAGGAAGTGAAAAAGCTAGTGAACATTGATTTTTACGTGAGTTGCGATAAAAATAACATTCTAGAAAAACATGTTCAGGACCGCCGCCCGAGCAAGGAGGTGGTTACAGATCGCTGCCTGTCTCGCAGGTGGCGGTCATGAGACCGCTGCCCGAGCAGGTGGCGTTTTGTCATTGAAGACTGAAAAGTAGAGAAAAGAGGGGGGAGGAAAAAGTAAAGCACGCAGAAGCCAAGCGGGGCATGTGGGATGTTAACGCATATTTAGAGAGATTTTTTGAATCCCGAACACCTTGCGAGGAGACCTGTATAATCATTGGGGCATGTGTAATTTTGTTCCGATGGTGCGGTACCTATAATTTGGGGTACGTACGGTGACCCACACCTCGACACTTGGGGTCGATATGAGGTGCAGAGAGGAGTTTGTTAGAGATTAGATGCCTATTTATACGTGCACCCTTGACAAAGAAGAAGAGATAGAAGTGAGGTAGCGAAGCTCTGCAGAATTTCTATGAGAACTATGAGATGAAAATGGGTAAAGGATTCCATTAAGGATGTAATGGGGAATGAAAATTTTGTTTCGTGAGAATACATGTATGAATCCAGACATGGCGCATGACTACGGTATACCCCTCTGTGATACTTTGTAGCAAGACTATGAATGAATATGATAAGGTTACCATCATGTTTACATTAAGATCTCCTTCTGTATTATCTGCATGTTTTTATTCAGCTTTTGATATTGTATAATCATGGACCTTACTTGAATGATGAAGTATATTTGTGGATTTACAAACTCTTGGTTCTATTATTTCTATTGCACACTTTGTTTCTATTATGACTGAAGGGGTGTAGAAGCCATCCTAAGCTCTATAGCTCTTCATGTCTGTTAAATCACTAAGTCAGAATCATGAACTATGCATTACACTAGACTCACATAAAAGAGAGACTCGGCTCCCTCTCACACACCTTAGGTGAGTTCCCATTGCCCGCTAGGTGATAGGCTGGTGTGCATGAGGTTCCCTTGCTTTTAGTGGGTGAAAAAGTAACTACATCTTGGTTCTATTGTCAGGACCTCTTTTCGAAGTTATAGTGGAACATGACATACATCATGATCTATACAAAAAGTGATGACAGATCACTTAACACTTGAAGGTGTTGAAGATTGGTTTAAAAGCACAAAGGATGAATTCACTCAGAGATTTAGTACTAGATCTAAGTTTGATACGTGAAGATGGGTGGAAGACACTCTTTATCATGAGTTGTACGAAACCTTCTTCTATTGTTTCCCAGTAGAGTTATTTGAATGGATCTCGGCTTATACATCTAGATCGGGGTGGTGTTATAAATCACACCCTTGGACCCAAGAAATGTATCAAAACCTGTAAGATGTTGATCTAACATGGACCCATGCTATAGATCATTGGTGGAAGGGAGTATTGACTAGCTACACTCTGGAATACGCCATTTCCACGTATTCCTGTCCAAAAGTTGCTGAGTTTGAGTTCTTATGAGAGCCTAGGGGATCATTTCTGCATGTTATTCCCCTTGTGATCAAAATCTTGATGGTAACCATGGGTTTAGAGGCATTTCCTATGGCCGGCTAAACCACCTTGAGCACTAGGCGAGGAAGCTAGGTTGGGGAAGGATGGTTGATCTGATGACTAAATAGGAAAGGGAGGAGAGACGACTCAAGTATAATGAAGTGTGTGAAAATGAGATCAATAGATAGTGTGGGATTACAAGTGGGTTATGGAGCTAGACATGGTGGAAAGGATTTGAGGTTCACGTGGAGGATGTGGAACCCAAACAGTTTGTGGTACCCCATCTTGGTAAGCATGGGAGAGAAAACCTTGTGGCTTCTGATGAGAGTCCATCATGTAGAGAGAGAAGAGTACTTGGCACACATCTGACCCCACCTAATGACCAAACCTTAGCGCTTGGTTTGTTCAAATGAGGGAAAAGTACAGTTTATCCATTTGATATCAGTGGAAGCAATCAATCGGTGCCTAGAAGATATAATTTCTTGTTTGGGACTTCTATGGCTTCACACACTATTCTGGTATTTGGTGGAATGTTTGAGACAAGGCACGTATATAGCTGGTTTTGGAAGTGTGTTAGGAAGTGGTGGAGGAACTATGATTGGGAGTGGTACTAGTTCACAAACTGTCGGCGTGTAATTTAGTGGGATGACAGGAGCATTTGGCACGACAAACACATGCCCTATACCTAACACAGGAGGATCTAGAGGTGGAAGTGGTGGAGCTAGTGGCTTAGGATCTAGTGGATCTGGTGGAGGAGGAAACACCAGAGGAAACCAAGGGGATAGATTGGGAGCACAAGGACCTCAACCACCTCCTCAAGCCTTTTTTGAGATATCTCTAAACTTACCAGACTACAGTGGGATAGAAGATGCCACAGAGCATGTGCATAAGTGTGAGCTGCTATGGCACGCGAAGGGGATCACGACCCAAGATCAAAAGGCCAGTCAATTTGTGATGACCTTGCAAGGACGCACACATAGTTGGTATAGAAAGTATGACCCTCATCGATTTGTTGGATTATACCATCTTTGAGAAATGCATTCTTGGTGGAATTCCACATACCTGAGTTTGAACAGAAGAGCATTAGCTCTCTCAAAGAAATCCAACAAGGAATGGCAGAGAGCATGTGGGAATATGATGTGTGCTTTAAAAATCTATTATCTAAACTATCTTATGATATCCACCCTTCACAACATGCTCAGTGGTTTTTCGGAGGGTTGATCACACCCTTTAGGAGGGCTTTGTCTCATAAAACATTCATGGACCCACGTGAAGCGTTGGAAGATATTTTGCACATTGAGGTAGTTGGTAGTGTTGACACTGGTGTTAGCCCCTTTCTAGAAGCTCAAATTGCTGCCATGGCTAAGCAATTGGAGAAATTATCTGCCAACATAGTTCCACAGATTCGTGGAGGGATGTGGTGCATGGATTGTAATGTAGAAGGGCACACAAAGGATAAAGGTGGGATATGTACTCTAAGTTGGTGCGTGTTGTAGCAGTAAACTTTGAAATATGTCATGATGACCATGATGCAAGTAGGTTCCCCCTATTGCAGCGCACGATCCATCCATAAAAACATGTCTTGTTATTGCAAGATATGTACCTCAACCACACATGACACCAAGGATTGTAGATTGATTGACCAAATTCATGAGGTAATTGATCTTGGTGTGCGCCAGACTAGCATTACCAGTAGTTCCAAAGGAGATGACCATGGGTATGGAGAGCACGGGGATGGAGGTGCACATGGAAGAGGGTTTTGCGGGGGTTTTGTGGTCATGGTAACCACAGAGGAAGAAGTGAGTTCCCACGTGGGACGTGTTTTAATTGTGGAGCCACAGACCATTATAAGCGTGAATGTCTAGATCTTCTACAATGCTCCTGGTGTGGAAAAAAACATAAGTACGAAGAGTGCCCAGAGTTATACAAACATATGAGTCAACAATACTGAAAGGATAAGGGCACTGCCATGGTGAGTATTAAGAAGGTTGATGCGCAATGGCTCCCGCAAGTAATACGTGAATCAGAATTAGAGCCTATTATGGTAACAAAAAGGGAATAATCCGCACGTGCAAAGGAAGCACCTAGCCAGAGACCTCAGGTTTTGAGAGAAGAAGTAGTACATGGGAAGTATCCAAACATAGCTTACCGTAAAGAAGTCTACCAGGAAACCATGGACTTAATTTTAATCTTACAAGGGGAGATCCAATACTTAAAAGAGAAAACTAGAAAAGATGAGCAAAGGAGACCAGTAGAAGCACCAAGGGATGACTTGGATGAGGTTAAGGAGGTGTGTAAACTACTGAGGCAGGAGAATATTATTACCCTGCTAGGGGCATGGTTGAGAGAAAAGGTGCCATGCACCAGGGGAGAATGTGAAAGGTAGATCCTACATTTAAACCTCCCACCTCACATCCTTGATTATGACAAAGAGATTACCTTGAACACAATGGTGGATGGATGGTTTCTTAGCAACATCCTCATTGACACAAAGCGCGGAGGTTAATGTTCTCACTCGGGATATCCGGCATCAAATGGGAAGACTCAGTATTACAACCATCTTAAAATGTGTTGTATATGGTGAATAAGACAAAGGAAATGCCCATAGGTGTCTTGAAGGATGTGACCATTACCATTTAGGGACTAGGTTCACTGGGGATTTTGAAGTCTTGGTGCTTGCCGAGGTAGATAATTTCCCAGCTCTACTTGGGCACCCATGGTGTTATAAGAATAATGTAGATCTCTGGTTTAACAAGGGGTACATAAGCTTTGAAAACAAGGAAGAGAGGGTAGTTATACCACTAGTTGATGGGAAGTCCACCCCTATACTGAACCCCTTGGAGAGGAGGTCCTGGACAGAATATATGTGTGCTCCATAAGAGATCCAGAGACCATCCACCCTATAGGAGGAGTCATCTAGTTTGATGATGCTCAATCTGTCAGTGATACTACTAGTATAGCATGTGATAATTAGGTGCATGGGACTTATGAATTGATTGGGTGACATCTGAAAGGATCGGTGACCAAGGTAACCATGGCACGTACAGTTTCGGCACCTAGGAGGAAAGGTAATAACCAAGTATTCTGGGATGCATACCCTGAGGTATTTTTGAGGGAAATGGAAGCTCACTGGAGGGAGGATGAATGATGAGGTATGCTAAGTTATGTTTTGATAGGCACAACAACGAGGTGGTGGGCCATGCATAGTGAAAACTTGTTGGAATGATGTGAAGTTAGAATTGCACTCACTGTTTGATTCTTGAAAAGCAACATACCCACCGCTATCAAGGATTACAATGGCAATGGACCCACCTCTTCCCACATCCAGCATGTGAGAGGGTCTGGGGAGAAGGTGCGAAGATTTACCACCCTCCCTTTGGGTGCACAAGCTATATTCAACACTCTGCAGGTTATGTGTGCACTTGGTATATCCATTCTGAAACACGCCACCAAACGGGAAGTTGGCAGGAATTAACGGCTGACTTAGTTCACACATTTGAGTACGAAAGTACCAAACAACCAATTGATGAGGCGTTATAGACTATCAAGCACCTCACTCTGGGGGATTGTACCATGGTGGAAGATAGATTAGTAAACTTACTTGGTGGACCTAGCTTAGAATCATGGTTCGAAGAGGAGGAACTAGAAGACATATAATTCAAGCGTGCGTGTGTTGAAAAGGAGAAACGAAAGATGGTATATGTTGTTGATGGAGAGGAGATGGAAATCCTAAATTTTGACCATTCAGTTAGGGCATGTGAAGTAGTTGATAGTGTAGATGCATGTGCATGCACGTACCATGAACCACTCAAAACCAAGAAATTTGACATCAGCTCGAGAAGAGGAGCCCAAGGAAGCTATCATTGGGGACTACTAGTCAGACAAGGAAGTATCAAAGATCATCGATCTCTTACATGAATTTTAGGAGTTGTTCCTACGTGGATACCATGAGTTGAAAGGCATCCACCATTCATTAGGGGAAATGAGGATAAAGTTGAAGGATGGTGCACCCGGTCAGGAAGAGGCCTTACAAGATGAATCCCAACATGTGCGTAAGGGTTAAAGAAGAGCTAGACAAAATGATAGCATCCAGTATCATTGAGGCTGTGGAGGAATCATAATGGATAATTCCAATGGTGATTAGCATAAAGAAGGATGGGTGGATTAGGATATGCATGGATTACAGAGAATTGAATGTTGTTTGCATCATAGATCCTTTTCCCACCCCCTTTACTGAAGATATTTTGGAAGGAGTTGCTGGGCGTGAGGTCTATTCCTTTACGGATGGATTCTTGGGATATCACCAAGTAAGGATTGCCAAGGAAGACCAAGAAAAGACAACTTTTTCCACCGAGTGGGGAAGTTTTGCATACATGGTCATGCCCTTTGGGCTGAAGAATGCACCCACTTTGTATTTTCACGCATAGTGGTACAAGCATTTAAGGACTTCATCCACATGTTCCTTCAAGTATATTTGGATGATTGGACAGTGTATGGATTGGTCAGGGACCATTATGATAACTTGAGATTAATGTTTGAAAGATACCGGTAGTTGAGTATCTCCCTCAACATCAAGAAATGTATCTTTGCAACTCCTTTTGGAACGTTGTTAGGGCATATCATATACAAAGAAGGCTTACTAGTGGATCCCATGAAAGTTGTAGTTATTGTGGGGTTAGGGGAGCCTACCAACCAAAGCGCCATGCGTGGATTTCTTGGACACACTAGGTACTACAGAAATTTCATTAAGGGATACGCCAAGATCACCACGCCTTTGGAAATATTGCTCAGACACAAGAGTGCCTTTCAGTGGGGAGAGGTGTAGTAGAGGGAATTTGACACTCTAAAAGAAAGGCTTATCACCGCACCTATTATACGATTCCCATCCTAGGATAAACCTTTCCATGTCCATGTGGATGCCTCTAGTACAGCAATGGGAGCCATTATTGCTCAACCAGGAGAGAGAATTGATCATCCCTTGTGTTTTGCAAGTAGGAAGTTGACACAAGGAGAAAAAAATTATACGACAACCGAGTGTGAGGCATTTTCAATGATCTACGCCGCACAAATTCAGAAAATATCTTCTCGGAAACTCCCTTCATATTCTACACTCCACCATATGGCCTTGAAGTTTCTAGTAAACAAAGTAGTGTTGCAAGGGCACATATATTGTTGGGTACTTTTATTTCAGGAATTTGAATTCAAAGTGGTGGTAAAAGTGGGGAAGAAAAATTGTGGGCTAGATCATTTATTAAGGACTGATTCAAGAGAGGATGCACAAAGTATCGAGGAAACCATGTCGGACACACAACTATTCAGGTTGTGGCGTGTGCCCTCAGAACTAGAATATATTGCTATTTTTCTCAAGGAAGGTGTGGCGCCCGAAGGGATGAATGCTCTGGAAAGGAAAAGGTTAGCCATATGCACCATGCCCTTCATGTTGATCAATGGGGATTTGTATAAGATGGGCCATGATGAGGTTTTGTGTTGGTGTCTATTAGAACATGAGTGCGTAGCTATAATAGAAGAATCTCATGGTGGGATTGCTATAGGACACTATATAGGGAACATGACTACGTGCAAGATCCTAGTCACTACTCACTCTGGTGGGAGATGATTCACCAAGATTATATTGAGTTTTGCAAGGCCTGTGACCACTGCCAACACCTTAGAAAACCTGGAAAAGGGATGAGATGCCCTTGCACCCCATCGCCAAGTGCGGAACCTTTTGAAAAGTGGGCAATAGATTTTGTCAGACCAATCTCACTAGCTATGCAAAGGACTAACTTGCGGTATATCATTACCTGTACTAATTATCTAACAAGGTGGGCAGAGGCCGCACCCACTAAGGATTGCACCATAGCCACGGCTGCTAGATTTTTGTGGGAGAACATTATCAGCAGGTATGGGTGCCCATTAAGTTTAACAAGTGATAGGGGCACTCACTTCTTAAATGAAACAATCAAGATTCTATTGGCAGAATTCATGGTAGCCCATCACAAGACTACCCCTTATCACCCTTAGGAAAATGGGACTATAGAGGCATTCAAAAAATCCTTAGTCACACATTGACTAAGATATGTGATGTGGGTAGGCAGGATTGGGATGAAAAAGTATCAGTAGTTCTTTGGGCATATAGAACAACATATAAAAGGTTGAACAAGGCCACACCATTTCAACTGGTGTTCGGCGTGGAGGCTATTTTTCTAGTTGAATTCATGCTACCATCTCTGCGTATAGTGCACATAGGAGGGTTGGATGATGAACAAGCACTGGAAGAAAGAATTGATGAATTGATAAAGTTGGATGAAAGGTGCTCACTAGCAAGATGGAGCCAAACAACTAAAAAAGCTAAGCAAAAGGCATGGCATGACCACCACATTAAAAATAAACAATTTGAGGTTGGCGAGGTATTGCTATATGATTCTAAATTTCTACATCGTCCCGGAAAGTTGAAGGTGCATTGGTTGGGTGTTTATGTAATTTCATACATCCTTAATTTGGGCACGTGCGCTTATAAGCGCCTGGATGGAACAAAATTACTTGCACACTTTAATGGGAGTAGGTGAAGCCCTACTATAAATAATGCTTCTTAGTGTTTGTAAATAAGGTAGTTCTACCAGCTTAGTTTAGAATTTAGTTTAATGCTTTTCCTTTCTTGTTTTTTTTCCTTTCACAATTGTTTTACACCTCGGGCGCGGTAATCTTATTAATTTTTGACTTATGAATGCGCAGAGGACCGTGCATCATTTTAGTGTGGGGTAAGGTGATAAAAAGAGGCATGAAGTTATTCTACTAGGAAGATTGGGTTGGTAGACCATTTGAACTGGCCCTGTTGAAAAGATGCATTAGGAAGGCAGATGGGTGGAAAAATAAGGTTACATTGGAAATCCACGTACAAAGGAGAGAGGGCAAAAACATGAGGTAGGTGAAAGTAAGCATCATAATGATGGAAGAGGTGCCTTTGGTCCTGGTAATATGTGCACAAGATTCTTCTTTCAAGATGGATTGTCTATGCGCCAGAAGGTTGGAAAATTTTTCGCACAAGGATTGGGCGCGGGTGAAAAACTTTTCGTGCAAGGATTGGGTGCGTAAAGAAAAGAGTTGAAGTCAAGTTTTTTTGAAAATTATGCATTAAATATTTTCATACGGTGGTAGGTATCCTAGCCTTTAATGCATAAAAGTGGGAAAAGCTATAAATACAAGGATGGGTAGTTCATTATTTTACTTTATGAAAACAAGGAGAACAATTTTCTTTCAAGAGCTAGGGTTTTGAGAGTTGACTCGTGTGAAGGAAAATATCAAAAACTCATGTGCAATCGGTCCGTTAGATCTAAAAACTAGAGAAGAAGTGATTAACGGGTGTGGGGAATGTTGTGAAAGAGTTTTTGATCGAAGGAGGAAAATCAAAAATTAGGTTTTGTGCTCTAGGGCACGGGGCGCGTGAAGAAAACTCTCAGACAAATCAAAAGTAACCAGGGAATGAAATCAAAGGGTAAAATGATGGCCACAAAACCAATTGATAAACCTACAGTACAATCCAAGAAGGGAAAGAGCAAGGGAAAAGGGAAGAAGAAAGAAGAAGAAATCCCTTTGGATACCAACAAAGAATGGTACTCGGAAATGCAATACCCGGATGGGGCTTTTCTGGGGCAAGAGTGGGAGTCCCACATCAGATAGATGACCATGATCAATTACAATCACCGGTTGAGTATAATCATGAAGGAAATGGTGCTGGAGCTAGTGCACCCCACAAACAAATGAACACCTAATGGGATGCCAATCTACAACGACGTAGTCAAGGTGAAAATGGAGAAGGAAGGGCTTCTCCATCTTTACGAGTTGCCATACTTCAGGAAGCCCGAGTTCTTGTACCAATGGTTAATGATGTACGTACACAAATATTTCTTCTACTTCGTAGGGTGAAAAATGCACATAACTCCCCAGTTAATCTCACACTTTATAGGCCTAAGCTGTAAAGGGGACGCGATCATAGATGACCTCCAAGATGAGGAGGCAATTAAAGAAACCATTACATCCCAGGATTATAAGAAGGGATCAAGGTACTATGATGTCACGGATATCAGTGATCTGGTGATGAAAATGTCCATGCACCTCATTCCTAAGTTGAATGGACAAGAGAGGTGGACCTAGGTGAGCAAGCCCTAGTTGAATGTCTATAGGAAGGTCGTGGAGGGCACTGTATACAATATCTCCTAGTACATAGCAGACAAGATCATAAGCAGCACAGAGAACGGAGGAAAGATATTATTTGGGAACATTCTATTAACCATTGTGTTCTCAGAGATCGGGGTACGGATGCATCTGATAAGTTTGTATGGGAGTACCTTGATGAAGACCCTTTGCACCCGGACAGGTTCCAGAAGTATACTTGTGAGTCAATGATAGGGGTGCACAAGGCATGCTTGGATAAATGGTACACATGCCTTAGGAATGCATTCGGGGCTGAATGGTGAATTCCTAAGCAACTCCCCATGGTGACTGAAGGAGAGGCAGAGTTCACGGTATACCAGCACTTCTGCATTGGTAGATTCATCTTGGTGGATGGCAGTTGGAGTCCCTGGTGTAAACTCCCCTTCTCATTTACTACCCAATTTTTCCAAGCGGGAGTGAACAGGTATAAGGAGTTGAAATTAAAACTTAACCTATCCACCCTTGACAGTGAACACAGAGAAATGAGAAAGAAGCTGGTCTACCTAGGGAAGCACACATACATTGAAAGGTATGTGTCACAAGACATGCACATTATAAGGCCGTTGACCTTACCCATTGTTGAGAGCACTGATACCATAATCTATCTAGCTATAGATAAGTCCAAAGTTTGAGAAGGGCACATATGTATAGAATGAAATACCCATCCCGGATGACCCCACGGGAAGGAAGAAGCCAGCACCAAAGTGCAAGGAGAAAGAAGGAGAAGAGGAAGAACAAAGAGCGGTGGAGAGGCATAACGTAGATATTGCAGGCCGAGTACCTACGTCTAGAAGAAGAGGAGAACGGTGGTCAGGGAGAAGACCCCAGAACCTGTGAAGCCACCATCCCCTGAAGAACCTTCAAATGAAGAAAATATAGCATCCCCGACCCTAGAATTTTCTACAAGGGAAGAAGAACAAGGAACGGAGGAACAAGGGTCTGAAGATACAGATGACCCGGATGCCTATCTAGGTGAAAAGGATGATGATGGAGGGGAAGAGTTGGAGGTAGATCAAGAGCCAATTGATTTCCATGACTCATAGGGAGAGGAAGTATAGGATACAAATGATTCCTTCATCTTTGTAAGGAGGAAGGGTACCCAAAGGGAGGAAGGCGCGTGGAGTGAAGGGGCTAATACTAAGGAGCTAGATATTCCCAAACTCACTTAGGAGGAGGTCGATGAGAAGGCAACAAGGGAGGTAGAGAAGATAATCAATACCCTGGTCGAAGAGGAGTTGGAGCGCAGCATGGAGCTAGTGCTCGGTGAATTCAAAGAAGAGTAGAGGGAGAAGAGTGTGGGTAGCACAAAAGGCCCAACTCTTTCGGTAATTGTTCCCAAGGGTGTGCGCATGGGAAGTAAATACGTGGAAGGGGGAAGAACAATGATGGGTTACATTGATGACCCCAACAAAGTTTTGCACATGTGTTTCCAAAGTATCATGCCCACCAAGGAGCTCACCGCCATGGAATCCTTTGACCTTGAGGGTGGATACCCGTGAATGAGGAAGATGCTATCATGGGCATTCAACTCCCACCTCGATGAGCCTGAATTTGAGATTAACCAAGGAGTGGTATTAAAGTTTGTCTGAAGGAAAGGGGGACAACCCCATTATAAACACACAACAACTATTAGATGAGAAAGTGTGTAACATGCTCAACAAAGTCTCCATGGAAATCGAGGCTAGGCTCTTTGGCAGGAATGATAGGGTTAGAGTCTTGGAGGACCTGTTGGAGAAGAGGAAGGAAGAAGTAGTGAAGCTAACAAAGGATCTCAGCCTTGAGAAATTAATTAGCACTCAATTGTAGAGGGAGCTTTAAGAGGAAAAGGCTAGGGTACGTGAAGTTTCCAAGAAGGTGGAGCTCATCTCCCAAGCGATTATCACAAAGCACCCAGACCTTAACCCTCCCGCACAAAAGTATAGATCCTCCCTAGAGTGTCTAGAGGACTTGACTCGGATCCTCACCATGGAAAGGCAGCCTTTGGCATTGGAGTCGGTAGAGGAGGTAGTGGCACACTTGGAGAAGGAAGACAAGTTGAAGGTCATCATGCTCATGGCTGAATATAACAAGGTGCTCGCTGATGTAAGAATAGCTACACAAACCGTAGGGGTCACCTACGACCACTGCGTGGATCAAGACAAAGTGACAAGAATACTGCTTGCTAGCAATAAGGCCGAGCTAAAGGAATTCAGAGAAAATAATAAGGGCAATAGAGCCGAGTGAGAAAGGATCATAGCCAAGTGGAAAAGAAATCCGAAGCCATTGAGAACCGGTGAGTCTCAATCAAAACCCAAGCTAAAAGAGCTCTACAAGGTCATCACGAGGAAGATGGATGCCCTGGAAGATCATGCTAAAGAACTGGAGACTATGGTGGAAACCATTACCACACAAGGGGAAGGGTTAACCTTTGACAAGGTGAGCACCTTGGTTGGTGACATCTACACTAAAGCACAGGAGGAAGTCAACACTTGGAGTACACTGGAGGCTGACCTACAAAAAAATTTCCCCTTCTTCTTCTTTAGGAAATTTTCCCACTATTCTTTTCTCCTCCTTTCTTTATTATTTCCCCCATTCTTTTCCAAGGCAAGGCCTTGCATTATTTTTTGTACTACATTCTTTGAGAAGGTTCTCATTAGTAGAGAATAGGTGAAGTGTGGGGTAATGTTGGGCCCCTAATATAGCTCCCAAATCTTAAAGGTGCATAGGCACACATGGCCGGAGGAAGCGCACAAGTTAAGGCACACAAGGTAGTATTCAAAAGGCTTCTTGGAGAACCCAGGGTGCACATGCCATGCGAAGAACAATTCGAGACTTAGCCACTTTTGTCCTTTTGGGACAAACACATGAAGAATGTGTTCCATTTGGATAAGGTTCCAGCCTGGCAATAGGGTGTCCTGAGGGAATATACCTTGCGATAGAAAGATCCAAAAAGTTAATCATGACATGGAGAGGCATGTGCCTGGGTGACCCACACCTTGACACTTGGGGCCAGATCTGAGGCTGGAGAGGAGTTTGTTAGAGCTCAGATGCCTATTTATACATGCACCCTTGGCAAAGAAGAAGAGACAAAAGTGAGGTAGCGGAGCTCAGAATTACTGTGAGAACTATGAGATGAAAATGGGTAAAGGATTCTAGTAAGGATGTAATGGGGAAATGGGGAATGAAATTTTTGTTTTGTGAGAATACATGTATGAATCTAGACATGGCGCATGACTACGGTCTGCCCCTCTATGATACTTTGTAGCAAGACTATGAATGAATATGATAAGGTTACCATCATGTTTACATTAAGATATCCTTCTGTATTATCTGCATGTTTTTATTCTACTTTTGATCTTGTATAATCATGGACCTTACTTGAATGATTAAGTATATTTGTGGATTTACAAACTCTTGGTTCTATTATTTCTATTGCGCGCTTTGTTTCTATTATGACTAAAGGGGTGTAGAAGTCATCCTGAGCTCTATATCTCTTCATGTTTGTTAAATCATTAAATCAGAATCATGAACTATGCCTTCCACTAGAATCACATAAAAGAGAGAATCAGCTCCCTCTTGCACGCCTTGGGTGAGTTCCCAAAGGTGCCTACTCAGTGATAGGTTAGAGCACATGAGGTTCCCTTGTTCTTAGTGCGTGCAAAAGTGAATACATTTCTGTTTACTCATGGGGTGCACTAACTCCAGTGTCATTTCCTTCTCGATCATGTTCATTCAATGGTTATAGTCACTCACAGGCATGTTCCTCAGGTGGGACTCCCACTCCTTACCCATCATTACCCCATCTGGGTATTGCATCTCCACATACCACTCTTCATTTGTATTCACGTTAGGTTCTTACTTTGCTTGGCCTTGCCCTTGCCCTTTCCTTTCTTGGGTTCCATTTTTAAGGTCCTCCTATCACTTCACTCCCTCCTTATTACTCTACTCTTCCACTTCTTCTAGCCTTAGATCTCAAACCTATGATGAAAAACCTCTTGAACCCGTGCCCTAGTTTGTCAAACCCTAACTGGGATAAAACTTCCACAAGATGATGCCTCCTCACAAATTTTCTCACGCCCGTGAAACCCCTTCCTTCTGGTTTACAAATCCAAACTTTCTGCTCACACTTCAACTTCTCATATCTTTCTTCACATGATCAAATTTGGAAACCCTAGTTTGTAATAGATGTAAAAATTGCTTCTCTCTCTATTCACAAAGTGAAAATGAAAGTGCCTCGACCCTTTACTTATAGCTTTTCCCTTTTTGAGCATTAAATGCTACTTCACCTACCACCATACTTTTTTCATTTAATGCGGCTTTTCAAAAAAATCATGTCTTCAACACTTTCACTCATCTCCCAACATGCGTGAAAAACTCCTCCAACCTTATGGCACTCAACCAATCCAACTCGACAGGAGACTCTTATGCATGCAAAACCCATGCCAAAGACACTTCTTATGTCCTGATTTTTGCTCTCACCTACCTCAGTTTTCTTAATACACTTTCTCCTCCTTAGTACGTGGGATCTAAAATTAGATTTATCTTGGCACCAACCATCCTTCTTCCATATTTTATCTCCATACACCTCTTTCAACCGAGACATTCAACAGGGATTTTTTTTAACATACACTTCATTGGCACTCTAACCATACGCTCCTTCACATTACTCCAACCCACACTTAAAATGATGCACGGTCCTCTGTGCACTCACAAATTCTTCAAATTATCAATAAGGTTACCGGTGCCCAAGGCACAAAACAAAACAATAATGCAAAAGGGAAACATAAGAAAGGGAATGCATAAAGGAAATTTCTAAACTAACTAGCAAAACTACCTTATTTACAAACACCGAGAAGACTTATTTATAGTAGGGTTTCAACCTACTCCCATTAAAATGTCCAGGAAACTTCATCCTATCTAATACTTATAACTGGAACACACACAAATGAATGATGTACGAGATTGTGTAAGGACCCGACCAATGGACTTTTAACTTCCTAGGGTGGCATACAAACTTAGAATCATATAGTAAAACCATCTTCCCAACCTCAAACTTCTTTTTTCTAATGTGGCGATCATGCCAAGACTTACGCTTTACTTTTTCTTTATTTGATCCACCTAGTGAGTGATCGACTCTCATCCAGATTCATTAACTCATCAATCCTTTCTTCCAGTGCTTGTTCATCAGCTAACCCTCCTACATGTGCTATTCACAGAGAAGGCAACATAAATTCAACCGGAAAAATAGCTTCCATGCCAAACACCAACTAAAATTGTGTGGCTTTGTCCAACCTTTTATACATTGTCCTGTAAGCCCACAATATGCTGATACTTTTCATCCAAATCTTGTCTTCGACATCACAAATTTTGGTTAGGGTAGACTTAGTATTTTTCTGAATTCTTCCACAATTCCATTTGCTTGTGGGTGATAGGGAATATTCTTTTGATGAGCCACCATGAACTCATATAATAGGATCCTCACGGTCTCATTCAAGAAATGCGTACCCCTATCACTGGTCAAACTCAATAGGCATCCATACCTTGTGATAATGTTCTCCCACAAGAACTTTACCATTTTGGATACTATGCAATCTTTAGTTGGGGCTGCCTCTACCCACCTTGTCAGATAATCCATGCAAGTGATGACATAACGTGACCTAGTTCTACCCACCGCTGGTGTACTAGGGCATATAAATTCTATTTCCCACTTTTTAAAAGGCTCCATGCTAGGGATAGGGTGTAAAGGCATTTCATCTCTCCTTCCTGGTTTTCCAATGTGCTAACAATGGTCACATGCTTTACAATAGTCTTTACAATCCTTGTATAGGGTTTCCCACCAAAAACTTGTCATTAATATTTTATATGCAGTGGCATCACCTACATAATGTCCACCCGCACTTCCTCCATGTGCTTCCTCCATGATGGCCAGTGCTCATGCTCTAATACACACCTATGAAAAAATTCATCACGTCCTAACTTGTATAAGTCTCCACTAATTAACATGTAGGGCATGATGCATATGGCCAACTACTTTTTCTCCAATGTCTTCATTCCTTCCGGCACCACACCTTCCTTTAAAAATACTGCAATCTCTTCCAAATCCGAGGGCACGCGCCACAACCTAAATAGTTGTGTGTCTGGCATTGTTTCCTCAATACTCTACATGTCCTCCCCTGAATCAATTCTTGATAGATGATCAGGCCCATAATTGCTTTTCCCAGGCTTCACTACAATGGTGAATTCAAATTCTTGAAACAACAACACCCACCGACATATGTGCCCTTGCACAGAGATTGTTCACCAAATACATTAATGTTATGTGATCGAGTGTAAAACATAAAGGGTGTTACCAACGAATCTTGCCTAAACTTGAAAAGAACATAGATCATCAACAATTCCTCGCGCTCAGTTATGGTATAGTTCTACTCTACTTGTGTCAACTTCCTACTTACAAAACACAAAGGATGATCAACAATTCCTTTACCAGGATGTGCAAGCACTACTCCATTGGTGGTCCCTGAGGCATCTACATGGACATGAAAGGGCTTGTGCTAAGAGGGAAAATTTAATATAGGTGTGGTGATAAGCCTATCTTTTAATGTATCAAACGTCCTCTACTATGCATCTCCCCAATGGAAGGCACTTTTATGTTTAAGCAGCTCCTCTAAAGGCACATCGATCTTAGCATATCCTTTAATGAGTTTCCTATAATATCCTGTATGCCCAAGGAATCATGCACCTTGTGCTCTGGCTAGTAGGCTCCCTAACCCCAAATAATTTCAACTTTAGTGGGATTTAATAGCAAGCTCTCCTTAATATGATATGCCCTAATAAATTCCCAAAGGGTGTAGCAAACACACACTTCTTAATGTTGAGGGATATCCTCAACTACTAGCACCTCTCAAACATTAACCTTAAATTATCACAATGGTCCTTAACTAGACCATACATTGTCCAATCATCCAAATACACCTGAAGAAACTTATGTATGAAATCTTGAAACACTTACACCACTATGCGCGAGAAAACAACAGGACCATTCTTCAACCCAAAGGCTATGACCGTGTATGCAAAACTTCCCCACTCAGTGGAAAAAGTTCATCTTCTCTTGGTCCTCCTTTGCAATCTGGACTTGGTGGTACCCTAAAAATCCATTTGTAAAGGAATAGATTTCACACCCAGTGACTCCTTCAAAAATTTCTTCAATGAAGGGGGTCAGAAAGGGATCAATGACACAAACTACATTCAATTCCCTATAATCCACACAGATCCTAATCTTCCCATCCTTCTTGATGTTGATTACCATCAGACTTATCCACTCTGATTCTTCCATTGCCTCAATGATCCCAGAAGCTATCATTTTGTCTATCTCCTCCTTAACCTTCACACGTAAATTGGGATTCATCTGGTAGGGCCTTTTCCTAACCGGCACCGTCCTTCAATTTTATCTTCATCTCCCCCAAGGAATGGTGAATGCCTTTGAGCTCATGGTACCCGTGTGGGAATAAATCCTCAAATTCATGCAGCAGATCAATGATCTTAGAAAATTCCTTCTCCGACCAGTAGTCTCCAATAATAGCTTCCTTAGGTTCTTCTCCTAAACTGATGTTAACCTTATTTGTCTTTAAGGGTTCATGGTAGGTGCACACATGAGTATTTGCATTGTCCACTACCTCGCATGTCCCTATAGAATGGTTAACATCCAAGCTTTCTAATTCCTCTCCATCAATCACATACACCAACTTTCCTTTTTCTTTTTCCAAACATGCATGCTCAAGTTGTAACTCTTCTGTTTCCTCTACTTCTTCTTCAAAGCGTGCCCCCAATCTCGGTTCACCTAGTAATTCCAACAACCTATCCTCCATCATGGCACTATCCCCCATGGTAAGGTGCTTGATACCCTACAAGGCCTTATCAACTGATGGTTTGGTACTCTGATACTCAAAGGTTTGAATAAGGTCGCCGAGCTCTTTCCAATTCCTTATTTGGCAGCATGTCTCTGAATGTGCACGCGTAACCTTGTAGTGTAGAATACAACTTGTGCACCCAGAGGGATGGTGGCAAAGCTTCCACGTATTCTCTCCAAACCCATTCACACTCCTGGATATGGAAAGACGTGGGCTCCTTCCCATGGTATTCCTTGATGATGGTGGGCACATTACTCCTAGAAAATATGATAGAGAGAGAAATTCTTACCTCATGCCACTCTAAAAGGCTCTCCTAATGTGTATCCCACCACCGAGCTACTGTGTCGAGAAGACATAACTTAACATCCCTCTCTGTTCCTTCCCATCCCTCCACTGAGCTTCCACCTCCTGCAGAAAGATCTCAGGGAAGGCTCCTCCTGAATACTTGGGTAGTTCTTTTCCTCCAAGGCGTCGAACCGTGTGTGCCTTTGTTACCTTGGTCACCGACCCTCTCAACTACCATCCCATTAATTCATAAGTCCCATGCACCCAATTGTCACATGCTAGACTAGTGGTATCACTCACTAACTGAGAATCTTTAAACTAGATAACCTCGTTAGTAGGGTGTATCATCTCTGGGTCTCTAATTGAGCACACATATATCCTGTCCAGAAATTCTTCCCCCAACGGTTCAATATAGGGTGTTGAATTCCCATTAGCCAGGGGTATAATGACCCATTCCTCCTTGTTTTTGAAGCTGATGTACCCTTTGTTGAACCGAAGGTCCATGTTGTTCTTGTAACACCAATGGTGCCCAAGTAGTGCTAGGAAATTGTCTCGCTTGGCGAGCACCATGACTTTGAAGTCCCCAAAGAAACTTAGCTCCTTGCATAGTGATAGTTACATCCTTCAAAACACCGATGGGCATTGCTTTAGTCTTGTTTTCCATATACAACACATTCGAAGATGGTTGTAATGCAGGTCTTCCCATCTGATGTCATGCATCCAAAGTTAGAACATTAACCTTCATGCCTATGTCAATGAGGATATTATTGAGGAGCCATCCATCTACAACTACATTCAATGTGATCTCCTTGTCATAGTCAAGGTTATGAGGGGGAAGGTTTGTGTGCAAGACCTACCTCTCATGCTCTCCTCTAGTGCATGGTACCTTCTCTCTCAACCATGATCCTAGCAAGGGAATGATATTCTCCTGCCTTAGCATTTTACACACCTCCTTGACCTCATCTAGGTCATCCTTTTGCACCTCGACTCTCCTTCCTTGTTCCTCCCTCCTAGATTTCTCCTTTAGACATTAGATTTCCCCTTGTAAGCTCCGAATGACATCCATGGTGTCCTGATATACCTCCTTTTGATGTGTGGGGTCTAGATACTTTCCATGAATGACCTCCTCCCTTGAAACCAGGTTCTTCTATCTTGGTATCTCTCTTGCATGTGCAGCTTCTACCCTTGTTGTTACCAAGATAGGCTCCAAACCTACATCCCGTGTTACTCGAGCCATCCATTGTATATCTGCCTTCTTAATACTAACCGTTACAATTCCCTTGTCCTTCCGAGGCTACTGATTCATATGATCAAACAATTTTGGGCACTCCTTATACTTATGCTTCTTTCTACACCACGAGCACTATAACAGAGCCGAGAACTCTCATTTGTAATACTTCGTAGATCCAAAATTGAAATAGGTTCCATGCAGAAGTCACTCCTTCCTCCTCCATGGTTTCTATGACCACAGAACCCTCCTCAAAAACCTCTTCCACATGCACCTCCATCTATGTACTCCTCATAATGGCGATCATCACCCTTAGAACTACTTTGGTAATGTTTGTTTGGCGAACCCCATGATAAATAGCCTCATGGGTCTTATCAATGAGCCTACAATCCTTAGTATCATGGGTTGTAGAAGTGTAAATTTTATAGTAACAAGATACATTCTTCTATATTACGTGCTGCAGCAAGGGACACCTACTCGCATCACGGTACCCATGATTAATTTCACAATCTACTGCCACAGCGTGTCTTCCTTAGGGGGTAATTATCCTTAACGTTCCCCTTTACTTCACAATCTATGCACCACAAACCACTACGAGTCTCATGGGCTGATTTCACAAACAATTTTTCCAACTGCTTGGCCATAGCAGCAATCTAAGCCTCCAAGAATGGGCTAATGCTAGTATCAACACTACCAATAGCTTCGGTGCGCAGGTAGCTTCCAATGCCTCGCACGGGTCTATAAATTTTTTATGAGATAAGGCCCTTCTAAAAGGAGTGATCAACCCCCAATAAACCACTTAGCATACTGGGAAGGGTGAATATCATATGATAATTTAGACAAGAAAGTTTTAAAGCACGCATCATACTCCCACACACTCTCTTCCATTCCTTATTGAATCTCCTTCAAAGCACTAATGCTCTTCTGCTCAAACTCAGGAATGTGGAATTATACCAAGAATGCATTCTTTAAAGTAGTATAGTCCACCACTATTTGATGAGGGTCATACTTCCTATACCAACTATGTGCATGCCCTTGCAACATGGTTACAAATTGACTAGCCTTCCGTTCTATGGTTATTATACCCTTCACGCACCATAATAGTTCACACTTGTGAACATGTTCTGTAGCATCCTTAATACCTCTATAATTGGGAAAATGTAGAGATATTTCAAAGAAAACTTTTGGGGGTGGTCGAGGCTCGAATCCTCATGAGCCGAGCCTTGGTTTTCACCTGTGTTTCCTTTGCCACCTGATCCACCAGGTCTTGAACCACTAGATCCACTAAGCCCAATAGGTCCTAAACCACCAAATCCACCAAACCCACCAGCTCCTACTCCTCCTAAACCACCAGATCCACTAGGCCCACCAGGTCCTGAAGTGGTCATGCCAAGGGTCCCCACAATTCCACTAAGTTATGCACCTATGGTCTATGACAATTCCCCACTGCCAATAGTATACCCCTGTGCCACTCCTAGACGCGAGACCAAACACTTGTGTGCCTATACCTTGCCCGAAAAGTCCTAACACTGGGCTAGTGTTTACAGCCATAGAAGTACCAAACGATAAATTATACATCCCAGGTGTAGACCGATCACCTCCAATATAAAAAACTGGACTAGCAATATTATCCCCATGATTTGGAAAACCAAGCGCTAGGGTCTGGTCACTAGGTGGGCTTAGATGCACGCCAATGGTTCTTCTTTCTCCATGTGATGAACTCTCATCAGAAGCCGAAGGGGTTTCTCTCATGTGCTTGCCAAGATGGGGTCACACAAACTACTCAGGTTCCATGTCCTCTGTGTGAACCTCAAATCCTTCCCATAACATCTACCACCATACATCCATCACACCTGTAACCTTGCATTGTCTAGAAATCTCCCTTTCACATGCTTCACCATACTTGAGTCGTCTTTCCTCCCTATCCTTCTCCATTTTGACATCTGTCATCTTCCTCCACCCTACCTTCCTCACCCAAAGGCTCGAATGATTTATCCACCATTGGGAATGCCTCTAAACTCATTGTAATCATTAAGATCTTTAGAGCTAGAGGGACAACACGTAGAAACAAACCTCTGGGATCCCATAGAAACTCAAACTCAGTAACCTCAAGACATGTATATGTGGAAATGGCATACTCCAGAGTGTAGCTAGCCAATACTCCTTTCCACCAATGATCCACATCATGGGTCCATGTCGATATGCATCCTGAAGCCTTTGGTATAATTCTTTGTCCGCACATGCGATCCATAATGCAAACCTAATCTAGATGCATAGGTTGTGAGCCATTCATACAGCTCCATTGGGAAATAGTAGAAAAATATCTCATACAGATCATGGTAGAGATTCTCTTCTACCCATCTACGTGCATTAAACTCAGGTCTAGTGTTGAATCTCTGAGAAAATTCATCCTTTGTGCTCTTGAACCATGATTCAACACTTTCCAATGTTAACTACTCTGTCATTACTCATTACACAGATCATGATGTATGTTAAATCCCACTATAACTTCGAAAAGAGGTCCCAGAATGGAACCAATATGTAGTCATTTTTACCCTTAACATAAAGAAAGGAACCCCATGCGCGTCGGCCTATCACCCAATGAAAGTTGGGTGCTCACCGAGGCATGTGCAGGTGTTGAGTCTCTCTTTTATGTGAGTTTAGTGGGAAACATCATCTATGATTTGTGTTTAAATTACCTTCAAAAGAGTTTAGAACATATAAGAACCATAGGAGTCAAAACAGCCTCTACATCCTTGCAGTCATTTCAGGTAGAGTATTTAAAAGAATCTATAATGTGCATCATTTTATAAAGAAACATACAAGCATCCATACTTAGCATGAAAGGAAAGAGAACTCATGAGAGAGAAGTATCCACTAGAATCATTGATATTCATGTATACATATAATAGGTAACCTCATTACATCCATTGAGCCATTACTAAGTATCACAGAGAGCGGCACCGCAATCATGCATTGCAACCGGACTTTTATAACTAAGCTATTCAAAAGAAAATTACAATCCCTAATCCTAATGCGTTCTCTCCCAAATATAACTATCCACTAACAGAGTCCTCAGAGTATTTCTACATAGCTCCGCCAATACTCTCCGTCTCTTTCTTTTTCTCTAGAGGAACTTGTATTTATAGCTCTCCTAGACTGCCAAATCACCCTCCAACACCCTTATATCTGATGCCAAGTGTCTGAATGTGGTCCTCCATGCGAGCATGCTTCTCCAGGCCTAAGCTTTCCACTTTATCCCATGATGTGCTTCTAGAAGCTTCTAGCATGCTCCTTCCTGGGCCAACCTGTCGTCGGGCTGACACCTTATCCACGTGTAACCAGGTCATGCTTTTCATGTGTTCTACTCCGGACATCCAAATTGACTAAGTCCCAAACCCTTGGCTTTGTCCTCACATGTCACACACGCTACGGGCTTCCTTAAACCCTTCTCTTAAACCCTCCTTTGCGTGCTTTTGCCTTGCACGCCATTCCATAACTGGGACCTTGTGCACCTACGTGCCTTCATACTTGGTCAATATTCTAAGGGTCCAACAAGATGTTTTCTTTCATTCAACCCATAACTTACAAGAAGGAAATTTACTTAAAATACAAGTAAAAATCCCTCCACAAAGTGGATACAACATGGCAACATTTTTACTAATTGTCTAACTTCAAAATGGTAATCAAAAACATGAAACTTTCTCCATGATTCCAACTTCAATCTATGATCAAAATCCATCCCAAAATCTCCCAAAAACTAAAATAACAACTTGGTTGATAACCCAACCAATTGGCATCATTGTATGCTTCAAAGTGAATAATGAGAGAATGTTAGCCTCCCTAAGCCCGTGGGATAGAGAAAATACATGCCTCTAGCCAACACTTAGGATAAGGAAGTAACAAAAATATAAGGCATGAAATTTCACAACATATCTAAAACATAAGAAGTAAACACAAAAATTTGAGAAGCTCCATGCTTCTTTTCATGGGGAAGAGGGGATGAAGATATCCCAATTTTTCATAACATAGTAACAAAAAACCCTAATAATAAGCCTCCAAATCTCCTTATCACTCCTTTTATCCCCTTATCTCTCCATTTTCTCCCCTTATCTCTCCATTCCCCTCTCCACCAAGGGTTTTCAAACTTATAAGTTTCCTTAAGTGAAGATAGGAGGTGATTTCCAAAAAAATAAAAATCATTTCCTACTACAAACCAAATGTAGGGGGAAGCATGAACCCATTAATGTTTTCCATCAAGAAATGAGGGTGAGAATGAAATGGATTCCTCCCTCTTCCCAACACACTCTCAAATCCACTCCCCTCAAGGGTGGATGGAGAAAAGTATAAAAAACCAAATATTTACATTGCTTTCGAGACACCAAAATTTCACCATGAAGTAACACAATTTCATAATTAAAACAATAATCACATAGGGATAAGATCCCACCTCAAAATAAATTGTAAAATCCAAATCCAATATTTTCTACAAATTATTTCTTCTTCCTTCCAAACTCCCAAAACAACCTCCACCAAAAATGAGAAAATGATCCCCAATCCCTTCAACATGATGGATCATATAGAAAGAGAGATAAAAACACAAGAAAATGGGAAGGTGACAAGTGTCACCCTCCACCCAAACTTCAACCAAACAAAACTTCCCAAAATTACACCCCAAATTCAAAAAGAAGAAAATAAAAAAATCAAAGCACTCATGAAAATATTTATGTTTCAGAACTAACCCCAAAATAGAGAACAATAATTGTAAGTGGTTGAAAAAGAGGAAAAATGGGAAAAATGAGCTCAATTTTCCTTGGAAATAGCCCACCAACCCCAAGGTATATGGCCTAGGGGATCGTTCCAAGTTAAATTCATCCTTTTTCTTGCATTCTACTCCTTTTAAATGTGACATCTCTCCCAAATCCGATTTTGGGAAAGATATGGCATTTACGAGGGGTAGTTGGGCTCATCTAATCTAAGACTAGGTGTCCCAAATCCCCCATCAACATAAACAAACAACCCATAAACTAATTTCACAAAATTATAAGAGGTTACCAATAATAAATAAGGTCAAACACTAAAAAGGGGTTAAAGTTTATAATTAGATGAGATATCAAAAGGGGTGGTGTGCACAACTATACAAGTAAGGGAATATGATAATACAATTCATAGAAGTATAAATACACATATAAACCAATGTCTAAACAAGGTGAGCCAAATACAAGAATAACCAAGGAAGTAAATTTGTCCCCCCAAGGCCTATTGTGCTAGTTAGAAATCTCATTACTAAATACCATGTTTTTCATATGGCTAAAACCTACCACATGCACACTTGATTCAAACATCAGACATGTCTAATACCAATAACGAATGATATGATAGCCTATATGCATCATGACGATAATCCATAGAAGATCAACAACTAACTAAAGTAAGTAAATCATATTATGATCAATCATCCAATTTAACAAGAAGACATTATGACAATGCATCCATGATGTATCAATATAAGTTCATGAAATCACAAACCAAATCAAACATGACATCATATTAATACCCATAAAATGATCAATATATAATGGCATCACATGTCCCATCAATAATTTGTCAAAATGAGTTAGCATCCTAATGCTAATATATATCCATATCATATAACAATATCAACAGCAAAATGATAGTAACACAATAACAATGTCTCTTTCAGCATAATACAATGATACAATGAGCCATCATAGTCCAAAATGGGAATGAAAAATAGTTGGGCACTACATCTCCCTCTCCTAGGAATTGACTTCCTCTAGGACGTAACATTCCCATTTTAAGACTTTAGAAACAAGGGGAAAAAAAAAATTACATAATGTTCTCTATTCTAAATAAAACATAATTTAGAACATGCATCCCATTCCAATCAATCTCATAACAGATAACCATATATAGCTATAAATGACTTGATGAATTACCGATCTCTCATTACATGACTTAGTCTCTAACCAATCTCTCGTGTTTATCTTTAAGTATTGAGTGACCTATTTAAAGAACCTATCTAAATATTTGTTACCAATATTCATCTAAAATCATGTTCCTTAAACTAGGTGACATAGGACAACACAACTAGTAACTTGCGATACTTTGGCCAAAGATTTCCAACATACTATTCATGTTACTATTCCTAGATGACATATTTGTCAAATCAGAATATGTCCTTCACCTCACTCTTTTGTTATCTAGAATGGTCTTCACTGACTTCTATCAGTCCACTTACCCAAGGTTTGACCCTAACCCAGGTTAGCGACATAATTTGTTATAGGGATATGCTCACGATGACTTAGGGTATATGGGCATACTCAACTGACCTAAGTCAATCAAATGTGCCTAGGTACCCTGAGTCATAGAAAGCTACTTCCTATTCCAATTCATACTACTAGCTTGACCTAGAGAGAAACTAAGTTCAAGTCTAGATGTGTGTAGATCTAGATGAACTAATGCGAAAGGGTGTTGCAACATGTCAACTGCAACACTGTATCCTTGTGAAGACCTTAGTCTTCATGAAGGTACAGTTCTATAGTTGGCATGTGCCAACATCCGACATAACTACTTCATCACAATGTACATACCTCTAGGAGGTCATTAACTTATAATTAATTTTTGGATTAAGATTCAAATTACAGCAACCTTACCAAACCCTAAATCCAACACCCCTTAAGTTCTTCATCCATATTTGATTTAATTAATATTAAAGAACTTCATTAACTCATGATTGCTTTTATGTTTGTTAACTTTGACTTGTCGAGCAATTATCCAAAAATAGAACAACATACATCATAAGGTTAATCTAATGTAATTAACTGTTAAAATAATGTGTAGCAACCACACATATTCAACTAGAGTAGAATTCATAGAAAATGAAGTCTAAATGATTAACGACCATAAACACCATTCTTTCACTTTACATTCTTTTGAGAGAGGAAGATTCTTCCTCTACATGGTTAAGTATTAGGGTTTATCATACCCTTTATATCTTTCACAGCTTTCTATAGTTTAATTGTATATTCAATATACATCCCATTATCATCATATATTTATCTAGATAAAGAACATCATCTTATGTAACTTAATAAGTTACTTTCAAGTAAGAGAGAGATTGAACTATTTCTCTTCATCCAACTTATCAAATGACAATAGAAATAAGAATACAAATAGATATGCAAAATATCAACAAGATAGTATTCCAACTTCCTTCATAAAATGTACAAGAGAAATTACACAACAATTTGAAGTAAATCTCCAACCTTTTCAATTCATCATGATAAAATACACAATTTACAAGACTATGCATCTCAGATAAACTACATGTCAATCAGTATTAATATCATTAAAGAATACAACTTTTCTTTTTCAATACAACTCAAGAATGAATTGGAGTTCTCTATAAAAGAGCCAGAATTTAAATCAACCAATACATCATAAAATTTATTGCCTTCCTTTATCACTTATGAAGTCCATCTGCAAAAATTTCTAGCACGGGTCAATTCATTGAACTGAGCATGATAAGCACTAAGCATTAAAATGAAGTGCATTCCACTAATTATTTCATTAAAAAAATTTTCTTTAATGAAATAATTAATGTAATCATTCAAATAAATCATAAGTAATAACAACCATAAAAGAAGAAAAATTAACAATCTGAATTCACTTTATAGGAAGAGATCATAATATAATCACTAAACCTCTATATTATATCAGATAAGTATTGTCCCAAACAACTACTTATTTCTATCAAATAACAGCTCTTGTTATTAAATAATTTCATAAATCTTCCTGAATTTGAAATACATAATTAAATTCACTATATAAACAAAAAGAGTTACTTTCAGAATCAAAGACCTTCTTGTCATCTTTACCAAGTTTCCAGAAAACATGTGAAGACAAGTTCATTTCAGCATCGTTACGTTTTTAAGATGAATCAACCAACAACTTAAATAAATAAGAGATTCACAATTCAGATGTGACAGCCTAATTCTCGGTCAAATAAATATAACCTAGGTTCTTAGATTAGGCCTCTTATTAACAATAGAAAAGTATTTCCCAAAAAATGATGTTTCATTTCAATTAACTGAAACAATTATTATTTCCTTAAATATAATTTAAGTAGAGAAGTAATTAGTAACAACTACTAATCAATTACTTAATAAAAGTAATATAAATGATTCAATTAAACCTATGATAGGTTTTATATAAAGAAAGGAGAACGAGATGAAAAGTAAACAATTTACAATTTCCTTTATCATTTGGTTAAACTGAATTCTCATATGCATCTTCAGAAAAGAAGAGTCAACTTCCTACCCTATAGTTTCTAGAAATGACAAAGGAGAAACTTACCTCTGAAAATGGAAGAGGAAGGAGTTATGCATTAGAAAGGATTTCTATTACTCATTCAAAAGAAATAAGGTAAGAAGAAGAATCAATACAGACAATTCACAAACCCACTATTCTTTTAAGAAATAGAAAACATGTTCAAAAGATACAGTATCGAATACATAATTAACTAAATCAATCAAATAAACCAAAAAAGAGATTCATCTTACAAGAACAACAATCGTTAATAGAATTCATAATCCATTTAAGAAGGATAAGTTAAGCAAGTTTAAGTTAAACAGTTATCAATTCACTTCAACCTAACTGATTTATTCTACATCCTTGAAGATTTCAGTCAGATCCAAAACCATTCATAAACAATTTCATAATGGTACATCGAAAGGTTAACATGACTCAGCCATTGAAAACAATCAGTCAAATAAATGGTTAATTTTTCCTTTCTACAAGATAGGCTCAGTGGCACACTGCCATGAATCGACAAGACATTCTATACCACTTAAATAATAGATATCAAGAAAGCACACAAATAGGAAAGGTTTGTTTTTTCCCATATACAAAGATAGCAGTCCAAAACCTAATTATACATTCAACGAATCCCCTAAAATTTCACAATCATACCCTAACATGTTTCATTAACAAGTTACCCAGAAGTTTCCTAGTTTTGGTGAGTAGGTTTCCATCACCTCATCCAAGTTCAAAAAGGACAGAAAATCAAACTTAAGAAATTCAAACAGACCTAAAAAGGTAATCACCTTAATGACTTGGAGAGGGTTGACCAACAATGTATTTTAAAACAATAGAACTTCAATCCAAGACAACCATCTCACCTTCCAAATTCCAATTAATCCATTAATCATTTTACGAGTTTTGGAAGAGAATACCAGTACCAAACATCCAAATTTTAAGTCATACTTTCCTTCCCGTCTCCTTACGAACTCACTGTAATAGTAACTCAAATACCATAACTCACTCAACACCATTAAATATAAAGTTCGAAGTAGAGGAGTTCAATACGAAAAAGAACAAGTTATTCCTTCACCATTTTTATACAAGTTGAAGTACAGACGTAGACAATGCTATAAAACACATTCTCCAATTGACCTTTGTTTTTAATGATTTCAAGTTCATACTGAAGAACAAAGTATACAAATACATTCCCGATCAAAAAGTATAAAAATTAACGAGAATGGGATACAATTTAAAATGGTATTCTTCTACCTTTCAAAAAAAGCAAAGGCATTCAGTATAAGCATGCAAGTTTACCAGTATAGATACAAACAAGATGTCCATTCCTTTCTTTCACGCAAGTTCGTGTTCATACAATGAGATGAAACATATACCCATACAGATTACAGAAGGAGTAATACAACTTTAAAACTCAAAGATGCATCAAAGAAGAGTATTCATTTACTTTTTCCTTCATAAGAGATTTCCAGTTTGAATCTCAAGACAAAAACTACTTACTCAAACTATTTTTCGAGTAGACAGTCCAAAGTATATATTTCAATCAAAACAAGAAATTCTCAACATTGTAATTGCATTTCACCATTGTAACTCACTCGAGAGAACACCCAAAAAAACATTATCATGCAAAGGTCCCAAAACTAAAAAACACAGAGATTATTCAACAAGAAAGCAAATAAACAAAACAAAAATAGAAACCCATTTATCTCATGAGAGCAGATTCATTTTAATGAAACATTTTGAGAAAAACAAGATATCTTAATGGATAGAGCCTATCATGCCTGATAGTGCTTCGCTATGATTTTAAGAAGACTTCTAGCCAAGATTCCAACACTTATTCTTCTCCAAGTAAGATCAACAACCAAAAATCTCTTTCCCCAATGCCTCATATACTTCCCTTGAATCAAAAATAGATCAAGGAACTCAAAAATAGCTTCAAATTGAAAATAGAACTACTAGTTTGGAGAACCAGATAGCTCCATGCAGAGAAAAAATCACAAAGCATGAATGACCAAACAACCCCCAACAAATCCACCCGCATGGTTTCCAAGGTGGTTTTCTCACCAAAAATGAGGCTCATTAATGTCATTAACTCTCAAATTCCCACCTATCTCTCTTCACCACCACCATCCAAAATTGGCGAGACCTAATTCAACTTCTGCATGCATCACTAAACCTTATTGATGTTGCCAAGTAGAATTCCACTAAATTTCATGCTTCTGCATAAACTAGTAATACGTTGTCCAATTAATTCAAAAATCAAATCACATTAATATCTTAGGAACCGTTACCAATCTTACCACTTTCCATACGACCCTTAGGCCCCCCTTCCACATTTCATTATTTTAGGATAGATAACATTAGCTTCAATTAAGACCGTAGGATAGTTTAGAAGTATTTACTTTAGGTTATAAACATTACTAGAGGTAAATTTCCCTCTTAGGTTAGGTCATAGCTCATAGCCATTTAGTATTAGATATCGGGTTAGAAATAGGCCTAACATCACCTTAGGTTATTCCCCACATCCCAATTTAGAACATGCAACCTAGGTTAGGATGCTATCTTGAATGAAATAGGCATAGATAAAATATAGGTACATTTACCTTAGTTTAGAATCCCGTTAGGATAGATCTCATAGGCCTAGGACTTAGTTTTTTTCTCCTCCATAGTCCTAAAGTAGGCCTCATACCACTTGCTAACATTAGCATCCTCAAGAGATCAATCAAGAAGATCCAAGCACATAACATACAACGGAATGTAGGTACAATCTTACAAGAAAATAAAAGAATTTATAAACACACAAGAGTTCATCATTATGTCCTCCAACCTCTAAATGTCAGTTTACCATTCAGATCAGGTAAGAAGATTTAAAACATACCTTGGATCAATGGAATTGATCTAAGGATTTTTAATAAAAAGAGATAATTTTGCAAACTTCATTTCCAGATTACAACTTATCTATCAGAAGAAAAAATGGATTCTTTGCAAGCAATATCATTTCAGCCCAATGAATCCAAGAGTAGAAATGACTCATCCATGGCAAGCATGATTTCCAAAAATCAAAGGAACACTCCTTATCTAGAAAAATCACATGTCAATGCTTGCAATGCAAAAGAGGAAAGATAATAGTTTGTCAAAGATGTTACATGCTTCCCTCCTAAAAGAATCATTGTCCCAATGATTATCTCCTTAAAACAATTTACATCAAGGACAATCATTTTTATTAACTTTCTTTTCATATGTTCAAAACATAACAAAATTTTAAAATTCCAAAAACAATCAACATTTACTTAGTTGTTTATTTTAAACAATGAAATATCTACCCAAAACTAGTAGGTTTATTGTCATAAAAGAATTAAATCACAAATTATATCACAACAGAATCAATTATGTTCAAATAAATATGGAAAAATAGTTTTTATATCTTCCATATTTTCACATGTTGCACTTTCTTCATTAAACTCATCACACTAGACCTTACATTGACTTATTTTACGATTTCTTAAGTGCAACCGTGAGTTTCCAACATTCGCAAGGGTTTAACCATGATTATTCTGGGTCTTGGACCTATAAGGAATTCCAATTTAACACATGTGATAAATCGGAAACATATTTCTTAAGAAAAGAAATATGGAAAACATCATCTATTCCTAACAAATAATGAGGTAATGCTAAATGATAAGCTACATGGTTCATTACTTCAACTATTTCAAAAGGTCCCACAAAACGAGGTGATAACTTGGCAGCCTGCCAAAAGTTATAGAACTCTTTTTTGGTAACATGAAGAAAGACCTTCTCACCGAGTTTAAATTTTCTTTCAACCCACTTCAAGTTATCATAACTCTTTTTCCTATCTACTACTTCTTTCAAGCGTTCACGAATCATTTTAACTTATTGTTCCATTTCCATAAGGATTTCAGGTCCAATTACCTCTCTATCCTCAATGTTGTCCCAACTAATAGGGGTTCTGCATTTTCTTTTGTATAATGCTTCGAAAGGTGCCATCTTAAGAGAGGCATGATATGTGTTATTATATGCAAACTCAACTAATGGAAGGTACTCTTCCCATTTATATTGTTGATCCATGCAATACATTCGTAACATATCCTCTAAAACTTGATTAACTCTTTCAGTCTATCCATCCATTTCTCGGATGATATGCAGAACTAAAATTTAGCTTAGTTCCTAGAGCTGCATTAAGGGTTTTCAAAACCTTGAATTCATTCTAGGATCTCTATTAGATATGATTAATTCAGGTACTCCATGTAATCTAAAAATCTCATGTACAAACCTTTTTGCCAAAATAGGAGAATCATCCTTAAGATTACTAGCAATAAAGTGAGCTACTTTTGTTAGTTTATCCATAACAACCAAAATAACATCATGTTTATTTCTTGACATAGGCAACCCTTGTACAAAATCCATGCTTATTACTTGCCATTTGTACTTTGTGGTATGCTATGAGGATACAATAAACTAGTTGGATGCATATGTTCAGCTTTAACATGTTGACATTCCAAGCAATGTGTCACAAAATCAATAATGTCCTTTTTCATCCCTTTCCAAAAATATTGTTGTTTTATATTAGTAAGCATCTTTGTAATACCAGGTATCTAGAAAAGGTGAATTGTGAAATTCTAGCTAACAATTTCTTTCTTAAATCATTTAGTGAAGGTATGTATACTTTGTTTTCAAATCGTAAGATTCCTTCATTGTCAAAGTGAAAACCTTTATATCTCACATCATTTGGTTCGCAGCAAGTATTGTTTTTACTTGCTGAAAATAAGAATCAGATTCCATAACACTTTTTACTTCATCCTTAAACTGAGTTCTTAATGTTATAAGAGCAGAAATGTGCTTCCTACGACTTAGAGCATCGGCTACTCTATTTTCCTTTCCTTTAATGTAATTTATGTCAAAATCATATTGAGACAAAAAATCTAACCATCTTCATTGTCTTGCATTCAGATTTGGCTAAGTGAAAATATACTTCATCCCAAGATGATTAGTTTTTAATTCAAAAGGTTTACCAAGTAGATAATGCCTCCAAACTTGAAATACGTGAACAATGATAGCAAAGCTCTAAATCATGTGGAGCATAATTCAACTCATGTATCTTTAGTTTTATACTTTTTTAAGCTATGACATGATCATTTTGTAACAAAATACCTCCAGACCTTGCTGGATGCATCATTACAACAAGAAAGTCTCCATTAGGGTCCTAGATACAACTAAAATAGGTGTTGAAGTTAACTAGTCCTTCAAAGATCTTCTCATTTCAAACAAACTTCTTATCCTTTTTCTGCAATGAAGTTATTGGTACAACAACTTTGTAAAATTCTTGTACAAATTTTCTATAGTAACCAGTAAGACCCATGAAGCTTCTAACTTCATGTACATTATCTAGTGCAGACCACTCAGTTATAGCTACAATTTTAGAAGGATCTATAAAAATTCCATTCTTATTTATAACATGACCCAAATAGTGCACTTTTGTGTCATAGAAAGAACATTTAGATAGCTTACCATATAACCATCTCTTTCTCAAAATTTCCAAAACTATCTTCAAATGCTCATGGTGTTCCTCAATACTTTTAGAATATATGAGAATGTTGTCCAAGAATACAAGCACAAATTTTTCCAAGTATTCTTGAAAAATATTGTTCATTAAATTCATAAAAGTTGCAAGTGCATTTGTTAATCCAAAAGGTAAAACTGTGAACTCATAATGTCCATACCTTGTTCTAAAAGTTGTTTTATGAATGTCCTCATCCTTAATCCGTAATTGATGATATCCAGATTGAAGATATATCTTATAATATACCGATGCTCCACGCATCTGATCAAATAGATCATCAATTCTAGGGAGTGGATATCTATTCTTGATTTTTGCTTTGTTTAACATTATGTAATCAATGCACAATCTAAGTGTTCCATCCTTATTTTTCACAAAATTACTGGTGCTCCCCAAGGTGAAACACTCGGTCTAATCAAACCCTTAGACAAAATTTCTTGCAACTATGCCTTAAGCTCTACCAATTCAATAGTAGTCATTTGGTATGGTGCCTTAGAAATAGGCTCGGTTCCAGGCTTGATTTCAATTGTGAAATAAAATTCTCTTTTGGGTAGAATACCTAGTAACTCTTCCGTAAAACCCATCGGTGTAGTTTCGTAACAACATATATTGTTCTATGAACTCACTTTTTTCCTCAATGGATTCAGAATTTTTATTACATATAAGGTACAACCTTTATTTTTGGCCTTTTTAAGTTGCATAGCTGACAATTTCCTAACTGAAATCTCACGTTTCACACCTTGAATCTCTATTGTTTTTATAGGTCATCTAAACAACTAATATGTTTTTCAAAATAGTCCACTTTTGCTTTATGTTCAGCTAACCAATTAACACCTATGATTACATCATAAGACCCCAAAGGTGTAACATAAAGATCAACTTTAGTGGAAAAACTAGGTAAGTCAAGGACTGCCCCAAAAAGACACATACTAATTATATGAACAACATTGTTTCCATAATGTACAGTCCATGTTTTATCCATTTTTCTAGCTTTTATTTTTAGTTTCGATGCTAATTTACTAAAAATAAAAAATTTTGTATCTCTTGTATCAAAATAATAGTTACAGGTATGCCAAATAACTTACCCGGAACTTCTATGGGTGTGACTTATTTTTCAGCTTGTTTGTTAGCTACTGCAGCATGTATCTTGTGTTGCTGATTATGATCATCCTTTTTCAAAGGAAATTGGTTTGCATAATGATCCTTTCCATAGTTATAATAACCTCCTATAGGTCCCTTTTTAGGCTCTGATTTATTTCCAACTTTAAAGTTATCATTCTAACCTCTATAGGACTTCTGTCTGTTACTATTATTCTTGACAAAATTGTTTCATGGATTTCTAGTAGACTTATTTGTTACTATTTTCTTATTATTATTAGTTGAAAACTTACTTTTCATACCAAAATTCTTCCATGGTCCTTTCTTAGGTGCAAGAGATGATGAAGAGGAGTTGGGAACTTTCTTCCTTACTTCCTCCTTATGAGCAGAAATTGCCTTTAATTTTTGTTCCTGCCTTATGGATTTTTCAACAACCCCTTCCATAGTGGTTGGGCTGTGAACATCCACCTCTCCTCCTATAATGGGATTCAATCCCATGATGAATTTTGTATCCTGAACTTCTCGTCAGTTTGATACTGAGGTACATACTTAAGGAGTTTAGTAAACCACTCCCAATACTCAGTTACAATTAGCTTTCCTTGCACTAAGTTCTGAAATTCAATCATTTTCTAATCATAATAAAGTTGTGGTAGCCAACGTTGCCTAAAGTAACCTTTAAATTGATCCCAACTAATATTAGTTTCATCAATCTTCAACTCATCCTTATAGTTGTCCCACCATGAAGATGCTTCATGAGAAAGCTGATATGCTCCCCAGATTGCCTTTGATTCTTCCAAAAAGTTCCTTATTACAAAGTACTTCTCCATTTCCTTGATCCAATTCTCAGCTCCATCTCCTAATGTTGTTCCATCAAACTTAGGTGGACTTATCCTTTTATATCATTAGTGAGTTTAGCTTCCAACCTAGCCTTTTTATTTTCCGACTGATCAGGCATGTTCACATTGTTATTATCAACACCAAAATTGGTGTTGTCCTCAAGAGGTGGCTGATTATTATTACCAATATCTTCTTCCTCCTCATTGATCATTACTTATTGTTCAAGTATAACCAAACGATCTCTTGTGTCCAACAGGGAAGCAAGGATCTCATCAAGTTTTTGGGAAGTTGCTACTCCTTCAGTGGAGGATTATTTGCAACATTTCTTCTTGTTCTAACCATTTTCTGATTAACAAGAAAATTTAAGTTTTATCAGATTATGGACACAATAGGTCAAAGATCTGCAACCTTTAGCTCTGATACCAAGATGTAACATTCCCATTTTAAGACTTTAGAAACAAGATAATTTTTTTTTACGTAATGTTCTCTATTCTAAATAAAACATAATTTAGAACACACATTCCATGCCAATCAATCTCATAACAGATAACCATATGTAGTTGTAAATGACTCGGTGAATTATCGATCTCTCATTGCATGACTCAGTCTCTAACCGATCTCTCATGTTTGTCTTTAAGTATTGAATACTTTTATGTATACTACGTATACTTGGTTTTCTTACCCTAATCTAGGTACTTGAGTGACTTGTTTAAAGAACCTATCTGAATATTTGTTACCAATATTCATCTAAAATCATGTTCCTTAAACTAGGTGACATAGGACAATGTAACCAATAGCTTGTGATACTTTGGCCAAAGATTTCCAACATACTGTTCATGTTACTATTCCTAGATGACATATTCGTCAAATCGAATACGTCCTTCACCTCACTCTTCTGTTATCTAGAATAGTCTTCACTAACTTCATCGTCACCCACTTCTCTAAGGTTTGACCCTAACCTAGGTTAACAACATAATTTGTTATAGGGAGATGCTCACGATGACTTAGGGTATATGGGCATACTCAACTGACCTAAGTCAATCAAATGTGCCTAGGTACCTTGAGTCATAGAAAGCTACTTCCTATTCCAATTCATACTGCTAGCTTGACCTAGAGAGAAACTAAGTTCAAGTCCAGATGTGTGTAGATCTAGATGAACTAATGTGGAAAGGTGTTGTAACATGTCAACTACAAAGTCCATCTCGTAAAAATTGCTAGCATGGGTTTGTTCACTGAATTGAGCATTATAAGCACTAAGCATTAAAATTAGGTGCATTTAACCAATTGTTCCATTAAAACAACTCTTCTTTAATGAAACAATTAATGTAATCATTCAAATAAATCATAAGTAATAACAACCATAAAAGAAGCACAATAATAAATCTGAATTCACTTTATAGGAAGAGATCATAATATAATCAGCTAAACCACTACATTATATCAGATAAGTATTGTCCCAAACAATTACTTATTTATATCAAATAACAGCTCTTGTCATTAAATTATTTCATAATTCTTCCTAAATTTGAAATACATAATTAAATTCACTATATAAACAAAATGAGTTACTTTCAGAATCAAATACCTTCTTGTCATCTTTACCAAGTTTCCAGAAAACATGTGAAGACAAGTTCATTTCAGCATCCTTACGATTTTAAGATGAATCAACAAAAACTTAAATAAATAAGAGATTCATAATTCATATGTGAAATCCTAATTCTCAGTAAAATAAATATAACCTAAGTTCTTAGATTAGGCCTCTTATTAACAATAGAAAAGTATTTCCCAACAACAATGTTTCATTTCAATTAATTGAAACAATTATTATTTCCTTAAATATAATTTTAAGTAGAGAAATAATTAGTAATAACTACTAATCAATTACATAATAAAAGAAATACAAATGATTCAATTAAACCTATGACATGTTTTATATAAAGAGAGGAGAACGGGCTGAAAAGTAAATGGTTTACAATTTCCTTTATCATTTGGTTAAACTGAATTCTCATATGCATCTTTAGAAAAGAAGAGTCAACTTCCTACCCTACAATTTCTAGAAATGAAAAAGGATAAACTTACCTCTGAAAATGGAAGAGGAAGGAGTTATGCATTAGAGAGGATTTTTATTACTCACTCAAAATAAATAAGGTAAGAAGAAGAATCAGTACAAACAATTCAAAAACCCACTATTCTTTTAAGAAATAGAAAATAGGTTCAAAAGATACAATACCGAATACATAAATAACTGAATCAATCAAATAAACCAACAAAGAGATTTATCTTTCAAGAAAAAAAATTGTTAAAAAATTTGTAATCCATTCCGTATGATACGTTAAACAAGTATAAGTAAAACATTTATCAATTCACTTCAACCTACCTGATTTATTCTACATCCTTGAATATTTTAGTCAGATCCAAAACTATTTGTAAACAATTTCATAATGGTACATCAAAAGGTTAATATGAATCAACCATTGAAAATAATCAATCAAATAAATGGTTAAGTTTTTCTTTCTACAAGATAGGATCAGCGGCATACTACCATGAATCGACAAGACATTCTATACCACTCAAATAACATAGATCAAGAAAGAACACAAACAAGAAAGGTTTGATTTGTCCCATATACAAAGATAGCAGTCCAAAACCTGATTATACATTCAACAAATCCCTTGAAATTTCATAGTTAGACCCTATCATGTTTCGTTAACAAGTTACCCATAAGTTTCCCAACTCTAGCAAGTAGGTTTCCATCACCTCATCTAAGTTCAAAAAGGATATAAAATTGAACTTAAGAAATTCAAACAAACCCAAAAAGGTAATCACCTTAACGAATTGGAGAGGGTTGACTAACAATGTGTTTTAAAACAAAAAAACTTCAATCCAATACAACCATCTCACTTCAAAATTCCAATTAATACATTAATCATTTTACTGAGTTTCGTAAGAGAATACCAAAAGATTACAAAACATCCAAATTTTAAGTCATATTTTCCTTCCAGGTCTCCTTACAAACTCACTGTAATAGTAACTCAAATACCATAACTCACTCAGCACCATTAAATATAAATTTTGAAGCAGAGGAGTTCAATATAGAAAAAGAGCAAGTTATTCCTTCACCATTTTTATACAAGTTGAAGTACAGAACGCAGACAATTCCATAAACCACATTCACCCATTGACCTTTGTTTTTAAATGAGTTTGAGTTCATACTGAAGAACAAAGTATACAAATATAGTCCCGAACAAGGAGTATAAAAATTAACAGAATAGGATACAATATAAAAGGGTATTCTTCTACCTTTCAAAACAAGCAAAGGCATTCAATATAAGCATGTAAGTTTACCAATATAGATACAAACAAGATGTCCATTCCTTTCTTTCACACAAGTTTGTGTTCATACAATGAGATGAAACATATACCCATATAGATCACAAAAGGAGTAATACAACTTTAAAACTCAAAGATGCATCAAAGAAGAGTATCCATTTACTTTCTTCCTTCGAAGATATTTCCAGTTCAAAGCTCAAGACAAAAACTACTTACTCAAACTCTTTTCAAGCGAGATAGCCCAGAGTACATATTTCAATCAAAACACTAAAGTCTCGATAGTTGTAATTGCATTTCACCATTGCAACTCACTCGGAGAGAACACCCAAAAATAACATTATCATGCAAGGGTTTGAAAACCAAAATCACAGAGATTATTTCAACAATAAAGAAAATAACCAAAACAAAAATAGAAACCCATTTATCCCATGAGAGAAAAGTCATTTAAATGAAACATTCTAAGAAAAGAAATAGATCTTAATGGATAGAGCCTATCATGCTTGATAGTGCTTCTTCCGATTCGAAGAAGACTTCTAGCCGAGCTTCCAAAACTTCTTATTCCCCAAGAAAGATCAACAACCAAAAAAATCTTTCCCCAATGCCTCATATACTTCCCTTGAATTGAAAATAGATCAAGGAACTCAAAAATAGCTTCAAACTGAAAATAGAACTGCTGGTTTGGAGAACCAGATAGCTCTATGCATAGCAAAAAATCACAAAGCATGAATTACCAAGCAACCCCCAACAAATCCACCCATGTGGTTTCCAAGGTGGTTTTCTCACTGAAAACGAGGCTCATTAATGTCATTTACTCTCAAATTCCCACTTCTCCATGCATCACTAAACCTTGGTGATGTTTCCAAGTAGACTTCCACTAAATTTCATACTTTTACCTAAACCGGCAAAGACACTCGTCCAATTAATTCAAAAATCAAATCACATTAATAGCTTAGGAACCGTCATCAATCCTACCACTTGCCATACGACCCTTAGGTCCCCTTTCCACACTTCATTAGTTTAGGATAGATACCATTAGCTTAGAATATGACCATAGGATAGTTTAGAAGTATTTACTTTAGGTTATAAACATTACTAGAGGTAAATTTCCCTCTTAGGTTAGGTTATATCTCATAGCCATTTAGTATTAGATATCACGTTAGAAATAAGCCTACCATCACCTTAGGTTATTCGTCCACATCCCAATTTAGAACATGCAACATAGGTTAGGATGTTATCCCAAATGAAATAGGCATAGATAAAAGATAGGTACATTTACCTTAGTTTAGAATCCTGTTAGGATAGATCTCATAGGCCTAGGACGTAGTTTTTATTTTTTCCTCCATAGTCCTAAAGTAGGCCTCATACCACTTGATGACATTAGCATCCTGAAGAGATCAATCAAGAAGATCCAAGCACATAACATACAAGAATGCATGTATGATCTTACAAGAAAATAAAGAATTTGTAAACATACAAGAGTTCAGTCCATTATGTCCTCCAACCTCTAAATGTCATTTTACCATTCAGATCAAGTAAGAAGATTTAAAACATACCTTGGATCAATGGAATTGATCCAAGGATTTGTTAATAAAAAGAGATAAGTTTGCAAACTTCATTTCCAGATTACAACTTATCTATCAAAAAAAAAATGGATTCTTTACAAGAAATATCATTTCATCCCAATGAATCCAAGAGTAGAAATGACTCATCCATGGCAAGCATGATTTCAAAAATCAAAGGAACACTCCTTATCTAGAAAAATCACATGTCAATGCTTGCAATGCAAAAGAGGAAAGATAACAATTTGTCAAAGATTTTACACAAGAAATCACTTTGAAAGAGGTAAGGATATTGATCCTTCAAAGGTGTCACATCCTACCAAGTAGTTGTTTTCTCATCATATATATCCTATTAAACCCTAACCTAGTTCAAGTATCACCCCCAAAGAGCCAACCTCATGTGCTCCATAATACACATGGGCTCCAATTTCCACCATCCTTTGACTTTTTCCCGTAAGGCTGAAAAGCTAAAACATGAAATATGTCGGTACATACTTACACAACACCAAAACAAAAAAACATAGTGGGTACAAGATAGGCATGCATGTAGTGCTAGGTGGTAAGCAACAGAACTAATAACCTCTAAAATATCAAAACATCCAATGAGACAAGGTGATATCTTAGATCACTTTTCAAAATGGATTGGACTCTTGTGTAGATGCTCTCTCAAAAGACCTTGTCACCCACTAAGAAGTTACACTCTACCCTCTTCATATCATCATATGCCTTCTAGCCTGCATGATCCTATTCCAAACATTACCTAATGAGGATAACTTATTATTCCATGTCTTGAAGGTAAAATAAACTAATATAAATCTTTTCATCTAACTTTTTTGAGATCAAAGGTATCATATAAGGTATCCCATATAAATTTTTCAAGGCATTATGCCAATATAAATGTGGAAAATATTGTTATATGCAAACTCAACAAGGAAAAAATAGTGTTCCCACTTCTTCCGGTTATCCATGACGTACATCTACAAAGATATCCTCAAGTACCACCAAGTTTTCCCTCTCTCGTTATTCCATCTATCTCTGGGTGATACGTAGAGCTTAAATGTATTTGACTGCCCAAAGTTGACTGAAAATATGTCCAAATTTTTGAAGCATAAATGATTTCTTGATCACAAATGATCTTCCTCGAAATCCCATGAAATTTTGCAATGTCATTCTTGAAAATATGAGATATGGCAACAATATTATAAGTGACCTTTGTCAGAGAAAAGTGGGAAAACTTGGTCAACGTATCCACCATCACCACGATGGTTTCATGATGATACAATAAATCAAGCGGAGACCAAATATAAAATACATGGAAACCACATCCCACTTCCACTCTATAATTTCATGAGGATAAATAAGACCTGTGGGGTGAGAATGACTGTCCTTCACCCTTTAGGACTTAATAAAATGGGCTACAAAATATACAAAGTGTTACGATGCAACCCTAGATATAAGTATAATTTTCTCAATTTTGCATACATCTTCTTAATCACGTCATGAGATGTATAAGGATCTCGGTGTGCCTTAAAAATAATAGAAACTCACAAGTAGCCTATACTAGGCACATAAATACAACTCTAACACTAGAGAAGACCATCTTAATCTAAAGTGCAACCAACATATTTTCCCTCCAAGGGCCTTTATGAATCCACCACTCATATGGCACCCTCATAGATTCTATCACCAAGTAGATGTTAAAGTAGCTTGTCTCAAAGATCTAACCACAAGGTCAAGGAATCAATCAAATGTTGTAATCTACAATGATATTCTCCTTTCCTTTGATATACTAAATATCCATATCATACTCACAAAGGAAATCCATCCGCACCATTGTTGGCTGTTGAGATTGGGCTATGAAAATATGTGTTTCAAACTCAAGTGATATGTCCTTAAAAAAACAACATTCCTAAAAGGAAGTGCCTCCAATGGACTAAATCATACACCTCTTTCGCAAGCTCAAGATCACGGGTAGGCTAGTTGAGCTCTTAATCGTTGAGCTTACGAGACTCAAAATAAATGATTTGGTACTCCTACATAAGAACAGCCCCAAGTCCCTTTATCGAAGCATCCATGAAAACAAAAAAATATTCCAAAGGATCTAGGACTACAAGGATAAACATATATGCCAAATGCTCTTTGAACAATGGAAAGGCTTTCTCACACTTCTCTAACCAAATGAAATTCTTCCCTTTACATTGAAGGGAAGTAATATGATTTAGTACTCCTGGAGAAATCCTAAAAACCTTTGATAATACGTAATTAACCCCATGAAATTATGAACCTCTTTCACCATGGTGGGGCTACCCAATAAAGGATATATAAGATCTTTAAGGGATCTAAAAATATACACTCACCTGTAATGATGTGCCCCAAGTACTAAATATCAGTTTGAAATAAGGAACATTTGTCCAAGTTCCCAAAAATATTGTGGTCTCTCAACACCCGCAACACCTACCTCAAATTCTCCCCGGTGCTCCTCCACGAGCGCGTGAGTAAATTGATATATCATATAGGAACACAATGATAAATTGATCCAAAATATCCTAAAAACCCCATTCAAGAGGCTCATAAACATTTTTTAGTGCATTATTCAACCTAAAGGGAACCATCATGAACTCTTAGTGCCCATATCAATTCAAAAAAATTGTCTTATGGATGTCCACCTCTATAATTTAAAGTTGATTGTATCCCAACTTTAGGTCAATCTTAGTGAACACCCTAGCTCCCCTCATATGATCAAACAAGTCATCTATCTTAGGAAGATCATAATGATTCTTCACCATTACCTTTTTCAATTGTCTAAAATCGACACACAAATGAAGGGATATTCCTTATTTATAAATATTATTGGTGTGCCCAAGAAGAGACATTAGGTTAGACAAGGCCCTCATCTAATAAATCCTCTAACTGGATCTTGAGCTCATGAATATCGATATTATTCAACTTGTAAGGTGTACAAGAGATAGGTGCATAACCTAGTACAAGGTCAATCATGAATTCCACCTCTCTACGTGGTGGCATACCAAGAAGCTCATTAGGAAAGATGTTACCAAACTCTCTCAAAATAGTATGCTTATCAAGTGGTGATCTCTCTAGAGTCTTCTCTAACCTATCATTGATCGTGATAGCAAAGATCTGAAAACCCTTGTGCATGATCCACTTGATAATAAATAACATGGGTAAAAATTATAAACCACTTAAAGCCCCAAATCTGGATTAAAGGATATCCTTTGGATCAAAGCGCCTCCACCGTAGGATCTTGGGGTATCTAGGAGCACCTGATTTCCTTGTGGGATATTACAAAATCATTCTTATTTATTTTTCAATATCATTTGGTTGATTTTTTTGGTAGGTAAGTGGAAGAGGAAGAGATATTTCATGGATCTCAAGTAAAAAGAATGGTTACTTCTTTGTTTTAATGTTTTTGTATCAATGGGAACTCCATTAGAGTTTTATTTACAAGGTTTTCTTGTTCACGGATCTATCATTCTATATGTAGTATTGTTCTTTTGATCAAAACCAAGTATATGAGATGAGAAAATTCCTCATTTGGGTTATATGAAAATTATATTGGGTCTTGTGTGTGTGTATGTATGTGTGTGTGTGTGTGTGTATATGTATGTATGTATATATGGATATATATGAAAGGGTATATGGTTTAAAGCCCAAATCGGGCATGGAAATAGAAGATGACACTACGCTTAGGCCCGAATGGGTCATATGCAAAGGTGTGGGAACAGGGTGTGGCTTTTTCCACATTCGCGGTAGCAGGGTGAGGAATGGCTACAACCTAGCCATGGTCATTATGGAGTAGAGTTGGCAGCCACGAAATACAAAGAAGGGGAAGGGGATGGGTTGGGACGGTCATCCCACCCTTCCCAAAACCCAAATACAAGTCTATAAATATATATATTTTTAAATACCAATAATATATATATATATACATATACATACATGTGTGTGTGTGTGTGTGTGTGTGTGTGTGTGTGTGTGTGTGTGTGTGTGTGTGTGTGTGTGTGTGTGTAAGTCATAATAGCTAGATAAGTTTTGTTTTTGGCTTTCTTATTTTGATTATAATAATAGTTTTCATAACAGATTTTAGGGATATCTAAAAGATATACATTCATATAAATTGATGGTTAAAATATTTTTCAAATATAAATTACACACACACACATATATACCATAGAATTATCTATGTATAGTTTTCTGGTTTTTATTTCATATTAGCAACCATTTTACTTAGATTATAAAACATTTTTCTAAGATAATTCTAAATATTTTAAGGAATGAACTCATATGTGTTTACATTATTATAACTATATGATTTTAAATATTTCATGTATAAGTATATATATACATATATGAAATATTTAAAATCATAATATATATATATATATATATAAAGATGGATTTCTTATATCTTGTTCAAGGAAAAGTTAATGACATGTTTAGATGAAAAACAATAAGCTTATAGAGCCCAAAATAGAAATATAACAACTCATATTTCATAGATAAATTTAGTTTATTTTATCAAGGTTTTTGGATACAAACATGATTATGATGACTCCATTTTTAAATATAAAATAAATCCAGTTCTAATATTTTTTCACTCTATACGAAAATCAAGAAACTACATTTCGTAGATAGAAATTATACGATAAAAGTATGCAATTTTTTTCTTTGATTTCTTCTTTGAGGAGAAAATTAAAAATATAATTCAAGATTTAACCAAATAAGGAAACTTTCACATTTATATTTCAATTTTACAAAAAAATAACTAAAGGAGTGATGATTTTTTTAAATCCCTTTCTAGGCAACTCATCTTTTATAATTTGGTTAGCCATTTGTAGCCTTGCACTTGTATCTCCTTGTTATGCTACTAAGACATTTCATTATAACCTGAAATTATGGCATGGATATTAATTAATATAGTTATTACTAGTTAACTTTATTTTGTGGTATTGTGAGTATGCATTTATTCTCTTGATTACAATAAGATGTTTAAATGATATTTTTGTATGATTCCAACCTTATTTGCAATAAACTTGTTATATGCAGCAACTCACATGCATCTAAAGGATCCATATGCAGCAACCCATCCGCAACCAAAAAGAATCATCTACAACTAAGGTAATATTCATAAGAATTGAATGTAGCCAAAGGACTTGTCTGCAACAAAAAGTGTTAGCAGCCAAAGGAAGTCACACACATTAAAGAAGTCGTGATCCTGAGAAGCTTGTGTAACATGAACATCACACTTGAGTTTTCACATGTCGATGGAGGAAACAATTACAATTAAAATATGAGAAATAGGACATGACTCAACTCTAACATCTGATTATGCATTGTAACTTAACAATGAACTAAATGATTTAGGAATTGATTGATCAAACCGATGGTCACTTAATTTATGTGATTGACATGTTTTTGTCACCCTCAAAATCCCCCCCTCATTTTTTAATTCAAATTCAAAAAATTTGAGCTCATGCCCTCCAAGAGTGTTTAAGTAAAGTTAGAAGTCTGGAAAGATAGGGAAATTCATGATTTGAAGTTGTTTAAACTCTCCAGTCTACACGTTTTGATAAATTTTCCATTTTCCTATCTGGATGCGTGAAAATTTTATTGTGTCCTCATCTAAATGAAATTTTCAATCTTTCTATGGCCATGGATCATCGAACCTTGTATTGTTTTCAATTCCTTGGTTTGCAAAAGAAATTTGAAAATCAGGCGCAAGATGGTGGAGTTTTCTTCTTCTCTACATTTTTTCCACAGTCGTGAATGACGCAGTGTTTTCTTCCCCATCAAATTTTGGCTCCATTATCCATGGGTACATGGACATATCTAATTGGAGGTGGATCGTCGAAGCAATTTTTATTTTTGAGCCTCTTTCTAAAAAAGGCATAAAGTTAAAAAGTGACCCATAACCCCGATCAGGATTAAAGGAAAAAGTTAAATGTTGAGCCTACCATTCAAAAGAGTCAAAGTGGGAAGGCAGATCATTGGGAGGATTCAAGAATTTGAGAATTTTTCATTAAATGGGCTCAAAGTTAAAAATTTACCCGCAGTGCCTGCCAAGCAAAAAGGAAAAAATCAAATCTTGAGCCTGCCATTGGAAAGTCAAAACAGGTCAGCAGAGCAATTTGTTATTTTGAGCCTCTTTACAAAAAGGTGTAAAGTCATAAAGTGACCCACAGCCCTGACCATGTTATAAGGGAGAAAGTAAAATATTAAGCCTACATCAAAGGTCAAAGCGAGGAAGCGGGCTGCAGAGCAATTTTTTTTTTGAGCCAAAGATTGAAAAAAGGTAAAATTATAAAAGTGACCCATGAATCCTTCAATAATAAAGTGAAGCCACATGTCATGATTATATCAAAAGCCAAGGGGGACCAAAAATGTAAAAATGCCAAATCTCTTTAAGTCACAAAATGTAAAAGGCATCCTCTACACTGCTCCAATAAATTTATCCCACGTGGATGGCTCTAGTTTAAAGTTTCAAAAGCAAGATGAAAGGTTCAAATTGAAAATTACAAAATGAGTTTAATGGCTTCATTATGAAAATTATGGTTTTTCTCGCAATGGGCATTTCTTTGCGAATCAAGAATCTAAAAAGATGCGAATGACTAAAAATATTACAAATCTGTTTCTTGCTAACAAAGAAAAAGTTGTAACCATTTCTTTCAAGATATTTAATGACTTCTCCATGCCATTGTTCGGGGTTGGAAATTGATCTTGTAAACTCACGATTGCACTTTGTATTTAGAGAAAGCAAAGGAGATAGGCATTTTCTTCTAATTCCCTCCATTCTCAAATTTCTTCCATTCCTACATTATTTACAACTTCTATTTAAGCATCAATACAAGAAGAAGGATTTTGTAGCCTCTTTGATGAAGATATTTTATAAAATTTGAATTCGCAATCTTATCTTGTGTTGTTTCCATTTGCGAGTTATTTCTTCTCATGAATGCATGTGTTGAAATTTCTAATGAGTGCGTCATAGAATCTGATTTTCTACCAAAGAATTAGTTTATCCTACCTCTTTTCTCAATCCCTTTCCCACCTTCATAGAAAATTTCCCCCTTGTAGATAATCTGCAAGCATTTTCCGCAAGGTCAGTGGAGTGCCCTTGTTGGAACCTTGGTTGAAAGGCCACCACAAAATCAACCTTTTCACACGCATGTATATAAGGAAGTTGCACTGCTTAAGTAGAGGGAAGATACCTGTGAGCTTTGGAAAGGAATAAAAAAGTTTGTTTGCTGAAAAATTTCCTCACCAATAGTTTTTAGTGCCCACCGTGGGGCAGATTTAGTAGCATCTACACTTGAATGTGACCGCAAGGTCAGAAAATTCAAATTTTAGAAAAGAGAAAAATTTATGGAATTCAAATGGCTATATGAGCCACATGGATTCAAATCATGGCTATTTCAGGAAACCATCCTGTTGAAAGACCTGAATTTCTCTTCCACATCCAAGAAGATGTTGCTTCAGATTTGAGGGAAGCTATCTGGCATAATAGACAAAGTTTCAATCACTACTTCATTACCACAAGAATTCTAGACCTTGAAGAAGAATGTGTTGCTGAATTAGAGAGGAAAATACAAATTCCAACCCCGTAAATAAGAGCATAGATTTTCAAGCTGGCGGATAGAAGATACACCCAGAAAACAGAGAGACAAGAAGGAAAACTAATCCTATTTTTGAGGAACTTCAAAGGAGATAAGAGCTACTCAGAATCCAGAGGCCTCCTTCTCAAGCAACCAATCACATTGGGAACCTGAGTGTTGTCAATCCTTTGGATGGTGAATTTCCATAGATCAATGAGAATATTGAATATTTCACCAATGTAGAGATCAAGAAGAAGGTAGAAAAATAAAGGCAAGAGAGGATGAGGAAATAAGATCTTAACTCGAATAAATCAAGAGACTTCAATCTGAGGTAGATGAAAGAGTAGAAATAGAAGTCACAGCCTTAGCAAGGTTGGAAGATAGAAATAGAAATAGAATGGGGGATCGTGATCGTGAGGTCCGTAGGCCTAATGTACCATGGGGAGGAAACACCAGGTCCACCGCTCTCGCTCAACCACTCCATGAGCTACCGAGAGGCTCAATTAAAAACTTCACAAAATTTAGAGGGGATGGTTCTCAACTCCCTAAAGAGCATGTAGCAGCATTTATTATTGCTTGCAGTGTGTTGGGTGTTAAGGATGAAGATGTGTAAGTCGACTCTTTGTGGAGTCACTTCAAGAAAAGGTTGTCGAATGGTTCTACATGCTACCCCCAAGGTCTTTCACCTGTTGGGAAGATATAAGAAGTGCATTCAAATCCACGGAAGATTTTCAGGATCTCTTAGTCCAATTGGTACAAATGAAAAATAAACCTCGAGTTAATGAGGGACTTCTTAGCAAGATATAAAAGAGTGATAAGAAGAATACCCAAGACATGGTACCTCCTGAAAATAATTTGAAGAGATTCTTCATCAACGCCTTGCCATCAGAAGTAGGTTTCTTCCTTAGAAGAACCCAACCAAGAACATTAAGGGAATCTCAAGACCATGTAATAGAAACCGATGATGATCTAATCCTTTTCGGAAGGTGGAAGGCCCCAATGGAAAGTAAAAGGGTCAAACTTCTAACTATGTCACCACAGATCTTATGTTCCAAAAAATGGAAAATGACTTGGTTACCTTGAAGAAGTAGCTATCTCGAGATCACAATGCATAATGATTCAAGGAGACCAAACCCTCCGGATATGCCAAGGATTGCTCCACCTCCTCTTCATCTTTGTATTGAATTACCACCACCAATGCCATCTATGACACCAATGAGCCGGAGGAGGAAGTATAAATTGATGAAACTAAAGAAGAAAATATGGAAGACTATGAAAACCATCTTGAGGTCAAGGAATTTGATATGAAAAATGGCCTAATTGAGTACGTTGATGATGAAGATGAGAATGACGAAGAATCTTCAAGTTTCTCATGTGTTGTTTTTACCTATGCACAATCTAGGAAAGGTGCTTCATCCTCAACAATTGTGGTAAAGGATAAGAAGAATAAATAAGATTCTCCTCCAAAGGTCACACAAAATAAAATCATCAGTAGAGGATCACCATTACCACCTTCTATGGAGTCGTCCAAAGAAAAACCAAACTCACTAGTTGTCAGGGATCATGCTACTATGCCAAGTAAGTCATATAATTCTTCTCCCATCTCAAAAGTTGCTAAGAACAATTCTCCTTTAAATGTTGTTCCTACAAAAACATCTAAGGTTCAATCAAAAGCTACACCCTCACCCCCTTCCAAGCAAATTGCTACACCCAAAAAAGACAATTCAACACCTAAAGTAGTAAATCCTCTACCATGTAAATATTCCTCCATTTATATAACCTCTTCCTCACTCACCATAACCCCATTTGACTTTGTGGAACATGCAAGCAAAACCAAATTCCAGCTCTCAGAAATAGAATACCTACAAACACACCCTACCCAGTTTGACAAGTTCATTAATGCAGTTCGTCATGGTAACCCTGTATCCTCGAGTCCTCAAGTCCTAATTCTAAAGGCTTACTAACCACACCATCCACACCACCTTCCCAAATAATGATATCCCTCATTTCCTCAAAAACCAATAGGTTTGAACCTTTCTACATGTCACTCCTCATTAAAGGCTTCTAGCTAAATAATTGTATCATAGATTCCAGAGCCTTAGACAATGTGATGCCAGCCAAAGTTGCAAATTCTCTAGGCCTCACCTTGACCTAGGTAAATGGCACCTACTACTTAATGGAATCCAAACAAGTTCCATTGGTAGGAAGAATCAAATATGCACATGTAGCACTAGCTAATTTTCCAGACAAGAAGGTGCTCCTAACCATACTGGTAGTAGACATCCCAACATCCTTTGGTATGCTATTGAGTAGGAGTTTCTACAGAGACTTGGGTGGAGAAATAAAAATGGATTGGTCATATGCAACTATCCCAGTAAGAGGAATGATGAAGAAGTTTCTACCAGTATGAAATTCTGATGATCCAAAAGCAAACATTCTCTTTCAAGATTATGGGCTAGGAATTTACTTCCTCACATAAAAAAAAAGAGGATACCTTGCCACTTCTCATGGAGGAAGAGGAAGATTAAATTTGGATAATGGAATTTGATGGTAGTCATTCCATCTGGCAGATCGAGGGCTAGTGTAGTATTGTACTCTCCTTTTAATGAGTTATATCCATTTTCCTACAAGTTGTAATTTTATAATACAAATAACACTGTAGAGTATGAAGAACTAATCTTAGGCATGAGTGTAGAAGAGGACATGGGAATTAAGAAACTGAGATGTCGAGGTGATGCGAGAGGTTGTAGTAAAGTAGGTCCACCAACAATATCGGTGAAGAATTCAAGACTCGCATTACAGAAATAGAGTGTGGGACTACATTGAATCTTTTGATGCATTTTCCATTGAAGATATTCCAAGGAAACAAAATAAAATTTTGATTCTCTTGAATGTCATCTTCCCTAGTGATACCTCATCCTTCTTTTGGTAAATACAAAGTGATCATTGAAATAGTATTGAGGCCTAGTGTACCAAACAATGCAAAACATTGGCAAGTCTTCAATGATGATAAATGAATTCTATCCTTTTATAGAAAAGGGATAATTTCAATAATCTCTTCTTCGAAGGAGGTGAAAATCCACATTGAGAAGAAATCCCCAAAGAAGAGAAAGAAGAAATTGAAGGGATTGATGATGAGGAGTAATCAAATTAAAAGGGAACAAAACTCCCAAAGGCCTAGTCTCTTTAGAAGACCTCTTTGACAAACATGACAAATTCATTCAAGAAAAAGAAAAGAAATCTTCTCAGTTCCCAACTGATTTTGATAAAGAAAACATTGGTACCCCGGAGGAGCCGAGGATAGTCAATATTGGAAAAAAATTCTCTCCTAAAGAAAAAATAAGGTTTGTTACATTACTCAAGAAATAATCAAATGTATTGGCCTACTCTTATGATGAATTCAAATCCTTCCACTAAAGGAAATGTATCACTTAATTCCTTTGAAGAAGGGTGTTAAGCCCTTCAGAAGAAACAAATTACATACGACCCAAATATTGTTGATACCATCGAAGAGGAGGTAATGAAGATGATTAATGCAAGGATCATATTTCCTATCCACCATTCAATGTGGGTGGTGACATTGTGCCGGTGCGAGAAGAAGAATGGTGAAATAAGGATATGTGTAGATTTTTGCAACTTGAACCAAGCATCACTAAAGGACAATTATCCTCTTCCTATCATGGACCATATCCTGCAAGTAGTCACTAGATCTGAAATGCTTTCATTACTTGATGTATTCTCAGGATATAATCAAATCAAAGTGGCAGAGGAGGACTGTGCCAAGACAGCCTTTACAACACCTTGGGAACTTTTTCCTACTGGGAGAATGCCTTCGCCTAATCAATGCAGGAGCTACATTCTAAAGGGCGATGGATTTGGCCTTCAAAGATATGAAGCATTGCATTGTCATATATCTTGATGATCTCATAGTATTTTCAAAGAAGAGGGGAGATCATATCTATCACTTAGAATAGGTACTTGTAAGGTGTAGGAAACATGGCATATCACTAAATCCAAAAAGTGTATTTTTGGAGTCACAGAAGGAAAGTTATTGGGGCACATTGTGAACAAACATGGAGCACACATTGATCCTGAGAGGATTAGATCCATTCAAGCATTAACCCTACCCACAAGTAATAAAGTAGTTCATTCATTCTTCGGAAAGGTGAAATTTCTTCGTCATTTTGTGCCTGAGTTTGCTGAGTTGATAAAGCACATCACTTCCATGATGAAACCACAAGCAAACTTCAAATGGAACAATGAAGGGAAGGAAACATTCGAAGAGATCAAGAAATACATTTCCAAGGATCTGACTCTTGTATCTCCTAATTTTAACAAAGAATTCATCATGTATTGTTATGCATCGAACATACACTTTCATGTCGTTCTCATTCGGAAAAATGATGAAGGCGTGGAAGCACTTATTGCTTTCAAGATTTATTGTTTGAAAAAGCATGAGCTAAAATATAGGCAATTGGAGAAGCATGCCTATGCAATGGTCAAGGCTGTAAAAACTTCAAGTTTTACATCCTCAATTCCCATATGGTGGTGATGGTCCCCGACAGTGTAATCAAGTCCATCTTGACACAGTAGGATCCTAGAGCTAAAAGAGGAAATTGGATTGCAAAGACTCAAGAATATGACTTGGAGATTCGAACCTCTAATCGAGTAAAGGGAAATGGCTTGTGCAAGTTGATTGTTGAAGATGAAACACTCAAATTTCAATATGGAGAATACAATTATGTTTTATCAACTTGTTCGAAGACAACCCATAGGTTCTCTTTGTCACCACTACTGATGAGTGGTATGTTGATATTGCCTATTATTTGACTTATGGAGAATTCCCTCCCCATCTTGATTATAAGCAAAGGAGAACACTCAAGCTGAAGGAAGCTAAATTTGTAATTTGGAATCATACACTTTACAATAGAGGCCTGGATGGTTGTTTCCTTAGGTGCGTAGATAAAGAAAAAAAAGAAAAATTTCTTATAGCATACCATGACCAAGCATGTGGTGGACATTTTTCAGAAATGGTCACTGCACACAAGATCCTTAGAGGAAGGTATTATTGGCCCACCATATTTGCAAACACTCGAGATTGGGTTTCTAAATGCAAATCATGCCAACAATTCATTGGAAGACCACAACTCGTTGCATTACTACTCAGGCCTGTTGTTATTGAAGAACCATTTCAATAGTGGGGGCTAGACTTCATTAGTGTTTTAAACCCTCACTCAAGCGCAAGGCACACCTATGTACTCATAAAGAACCGACTACTTCACCAAATGGGTGGAAGCCATTCTGGCCAAACAAGCCAACACTGAAACAATATGTAACTTCATCAAGGAGAATATCATAGTCTATTTTGGAGTGCCACAGAAGATTGTAGCAGATAATGCTACCTATTTCTCTTTAAGAGAGCTGACTGATTTTTATATAGCTATGAAATCTCCCTAGCTCATTCTTTTGACTACTATCCACAAGGAAACGGATAGGTCAATCAAGCAACAAGAACATTGTGACCATTTTCTACAAGCTTGTAGATGAGAATCAAAGGAATTGGCACAAAAAGTTATACGATGCATTATGGGTGGATAGGATCACTCCCAATAAGGCAATAGGTATGTCACCATTCCAATTGTTGTATGGAGTTGAAGTAGAAATTCCTCTCATGATCAAGATGCCAGCTCTCAAGCTGCTACAGGCAATAGAAGATGGTCAATACAAGGATTCCATTGACAAGAGGATCCTCTTTCTTGAGAAGATGGAAGAAAATAGACTCCAAGTGGTGGATCGCATTAAGGAGCACCAATTGAAAGGAAAGAATATTTTTATAAGAAGGACAAGGAAAGAGAATTCAAATTTGGAGATTTTATCCTGCTATGGGACAAGAGAAGAGAACAAAAAGAAAGCCATGGAAATTTAGATTCATTATTTCTTGGTCCATTCTAGATTCGTGAATCTTGTGATGAGAATGATTTTCTTCTCTCATATTTAGATGGAACACCATTGGAATTGCCTCGGAGAGGGAAATCATTTAAATTTTATCATCGGTGAAAGTGGATTGTCCCCGACCTTGTACCATAGGTGATTGTTAGGTGTGTTTCCCTTTCCGTTGTTTGGTTTTGTTTCCTTTCTATTGTGTGTTGTGTGTTTCCTTCCCATTGTGTGCTTGTGTGTTTCCTTCTTTCGATCTTTCTTTATAAAAATTTTATATGAATCTGTAAGGACCAATGGATAAGGCAATGTTTAACGAATTACATGGTCTAGAGATTAAGATTCTAGATTCTCATGTCATGTCTTCACTACACTCAATCCATGTCATGTCCCCAAGCTAGAGCCAACTGTTGTCACCCTCAAAATCCCCCCCTCATTTTTTAAGTCAAATTTGAAAAATTTGAGCTCATGCCCTCCAGGAGTGTTCAAGTAAAGTTGGAAGTCTAGAAAGATAGCGAAATTCATGCTTTGAAGTGTTTTAAACTCTCTAGACTGCACATTTTGATAAATTTTCCATTTTCCTGTCTAGATGCGTGAAAATTTTATTGTGTCCTCATATGAATGAAATTTTCAATCTTTCTATGGCCATGGATCTTAAAACCTTGCATTGTTTTCAATTCCTTGGTTCGCAAAATAAATTTGAAAATCAGGCGCAAGATGATGGAGTTTTCTTCTTCTCTGCATTTTTTCCACAGTCATGAATGACAGGCATTTTCTTCCCCAATTTTAGCTCCATTATCCATGAGTATGTAGACATATCTAATTGGAGGTATATTGTCGAGAGAAATTTGTGTTTTTGAGCCTCTTTGTAAAAAAGACGTAAACTTAAAAAGTGATCTGCACCTCGATCGATCGTGATTAAAGGAAAAAATCAAATGTTGAGCCCACCATTCAAAAGAGTCAAAATGAGAGGTGGATCATCGGAAGATTCAAGAATTTGAACCTTTTTCATTAAAGGGTTTCAAAGTTAAAAACTTACCCGCAGCCCCGCCAAACACAAAGGAAAAAGTCAAATATTGAGCCCACCGTTGGAAAGTCAAAGTGGGCCGGTGGAGCAATTTGTGTTTTTAAGCCTCTTTACAAATCAGGTGTAAATTCATAAAGTGACCCACAACCCCGACATTGTTATAAGGGAGAAAGTAAAATATTAAGCCCACATTGAAGGTCAAAGTAGGGAGGTGGGCCTGTGGAGCAATTTGTGTTTTTGAGCCTGTATTGAAAAAGGTAAAATTATAAAAGTGACCCATGACTCCTTCTCCAATAAAGTGAAGCCACATGTCAAGGTATTATATCGAAAGTGGAAGGGGTAGACCAAAAATGTAAAATTTGCCAAATCTCTATAAAGTTAGAAAATGTGAAAGGCATCCTCTACACCCACTCTAGTAAATTTCTCCCATGTGGACTACTCGGTTTAAAGTTTCAAAGGCAAGATGAAAGATTCAAATTCAATGTCACAAAATGAGTGTAATGGCTGCATTATGAAAAGTCTGGTTTTTCTCGCCATGGGCGTTTCTTCACGAATTAAGAATTTGAATGGACGTGAATGACTAAAAAGATTGCAAACCGTTTCTTGCTAATAAAGAAGAAGTTGTAACCATTTCTTTCAAGATATTTAATGACTTCTCCACCCCATTTTACACTGTTGGAAATTTATCTTGTAAACTCACGAGTGCCACTTGTACTTAGAGAATGCAAAGGAGATTTCCATTTTCTTCTAATTCCTCTATTCTCAAGTTTCTTCCATTCCCACATTATGTACAAGTTTTTTTTAAGCATCAATACAAGAAGGATTTTGTAGCCTCTTTGATGAGGATATTTTAGAAACTTTGAGTTCACAACATTATCTCATCTTCTTGCCATTTGCAGATTTGTTTCTTCTCATGAATGCATGTGTTGAAATTTCTAACTAGTGCGTGTAGGAATCTAATTTTCTACCTGCAACATTAGTTCTCCTACCTCTTTTCTCACTCCCTTTCCCACCTTCATAGCAAATTCCCCCCTTGCAGATAACTACAAGCATTTTTTGCAAGGTCAGTGGAGTGCCCCTATTGGATCCCCAGGTTGATAGGCCACCACATAAATCCACCTTCTCATGTGCATGCATATACGGCATTTGCACCAGTTAAGTAAAGGAACTTAGATTCCCAGAGTGTTGGGAAGGAATCCACAAGAATGTTTGCCCAACAAATTTCCTCGCCAACACATGTAAACACAAGTTGATTAATCCTATTGCATGCATCTAGTCTCCGTATTATTTGGTTGAGATATTTTACTTGATCTAATTCAAACTCCTAGTCAAACTCTATTTCTTCACACTTCATTGTAATAAGATGTATAAAAAGAAAGGTATTAATGTTGAAGAGGAATTTATTGATGTATGTAGATCTAGATAGAGAGTAGATAGTAGAAGATACGTAGAATACAGAGGTTTATTTGTATTCCTAGTTTTAATCTTCATGCCAATATAATAAAAATTCTTAGTTATGTTCAGGTTGTTGTAGTCACGAGCCTTGGGAGGGATTAACACCTTTGGTTTTCTATCCCCCTCCATAGTTTTTTATTTGATTTATTACATGATTATAATTAGTAGAAATTTATTTCTTTATCTACATTCTAAGTTTACATGCTTTACCTTAGTCATAGTATTTACTTTCAATATGAATTCAGTTTGTTTCCAAGCATTGTTATTTCCCAAATTGTAGTGACAAAAATTTACTTATTTACCTCCTAAATACTTGTAACTGTGCATACAACATTGGAAATATTAAAAGTATATGTCCTTTGGTTTGATAATTAAATTATTGTAGATTAATGAAAAACATACCAATTGTTGTGATTTAATTTACACCACCATTTTTGGCTTCGTTGCCAAGGATACTACCAAGTTATAAGGTTTTTGAGAGGTTTTTCATTTCTTAGAAGTATTTTAGGTTTTAGGAAATTAACCTCCAACCAACCCCTTACTAATTTTCGTTGATTGAGTTGAGCTAGTTGATGCATGCACCATCTAAGAGACACCCATGGTATATTTTTACCTAATCCAAAAGTAGAACAGATCTATTAATATAATTCTATGGATTTTAAAGAAGATATAATTTCTTTGTACAAGGTTTACTTGTTAGAAAATCCGTTTCCAAGTGAAATTTCATAAGCTACTCTTGAGAAGCTAGAAATAGCAGAAGAACTAGACCAAAATGTTGAAAATGGGGAAACTACCTTTGAGTTCCCCATTACCAATAATGATGAATTTATTGCTATGAATAATATTTCTCCCTCATCCTTGCCTAACTTTCATGGATTCATGATTGAAGACCTAGACACATTTCTGTTTGAGTTTGGCATTGTTTTGCAAGAGTTATGAATATTCCATTGATTCACATAAACTAAATTTATTTCCTACTACACTCAAGGATGTAGCCTTGAGATGGTTCATGGGTTTGGGAAGAAATTTCATCACTACTTGGTCACGATGAAAGAAATTTTTTTCACAAAGTATCATAATTATTGAAGACCAAGTAGCAGAGGAGGTGATAAAATTTACAAGATGGTACAGAAGGAGGATGAACCATTGGAAGAGTATCTAGGAATTTTTTTTTCTATGTTCAAAAGATAAGGCACATAAGACTACATTCTGAATCTCTCAAATTACTCTTTTTGAAGGGACTTAGTGAGGAGGACATGGATGCTCTAGATCTGATAGGAGTTAGAGACATTTCAAAATCTACCTTTGAGGAAATATGTGAAGCCTACATGAATTACTCCAGAGCCACTATGAAGAGAATAAGACATGTAAGATCAAGAGGTGGATTAGCTACCAAAACCATTGGGGACATATCCAAGTCATAGATTGTTAACATATTCAAGAACATGAAGTATGAGATTGTCAATGACATGGCTACTCAATTAGATGCTCTACATGCCAAGAAGAAAAGAGAAAATGTAGAGGAAGCACTCACAGAGTTCTTCCATACATGCAAAGAAATAAATCTGAATGCGAGATGCAGAGGATTGGTTAGCATTGCACAAGAAAGGGATGTTTCACCTAAATTTAAGATGTTGGAGATAGAGGATGGGTAAGTCTTCTATGTTTCTCAAATAAAACCATGGCTGCCAATGTAAGGAGGTATGTCATAAGACCCTATTCTAGCATTTAAAAATTAGTATAATAATCCATATATACAACCCCATCTTGGGCTAACTCGCAGAGTTGGGCTCCATACCCTATCCAATTTCAAAAATAATGGAAACCTCAATTTATATGCCAAAAATAATGGAAACAACCCCTCAATCATGGAAGTAGCCTTGGAGAGGAGGGAAAACATGGAACAACCCACCTCCTAATTACCAACAATCTTACCAACAACCTCCTTATCCATAGCAACAATCTCTAATGTTAAATCCTCAACCTGACTCTTAGCCAAAAGTAAATCAACTACCAACTCAACCAATGCCTAACCCTAATAATAAAGTTGCTCACCATCCTATTTCGTTGAACCAAATCAATACCCTATATATTTATATGATTTTAACAATATCCATCTACGCTCAAAAAGATAAATTCCTCCACCAAGTGGACCCATGATTACAGTGAAATTGCATATGTACCACGGTTTCTACATCTTGATCCACAACAACCTAAAGATTTCTATCAAGGGTAAAGTGCAAGCTAATGAACCACCATTTCTATAGAGACTACAAGAAAATAAGACTGAAATTTTTAATTTTTCAACTAGTGAGAGAAATTTGTGTCAAAATTCCTCTTCTACAAGAAATCAAGGATGTTCCCATCTACAAGTCTATTAAGGATATATGCATTCAAAAACTAGGAAGAAAGAGTAAGGATCAATCCAATGTGTAAACTATTGGAAACTTGGTTGATATCATGCTTAGAAATTTAGTTTTGCGTAAGTACATAGATTCAAGCAGATCCTTTGGTAAATGTTACGATTAATGGAACAACAATAAATAACACATTGATTAACTTGGGAGAATCTAGCAATGTTAGGAAAAAAATATTATGGATTATCTGAAATTAGAAGGACTAAGGCCAATGTCTACGGTCTTGTAACTTGCGAGATAGATCAATAGTGAGACATGAAGGAGTAGTTGAAGACATAGTTGTGGTAGGTAGACTTTTGGGAATACTCTGCTCACTTTATTATTCTTTAACCAAAAGTAAGTTTGGGAGGATATCCTATCATCTTAGGAAGGCCATGGTTGGCCACCGTTGTCGTATTCATAGGTTGTAGGTATGGCAATATGATTATTTCTAATGGAAGTGGTACTAAAAATATAGTTCTCTATCCTCATGCCCAGAATTAAGTGATGAAGATCAAACCATTTGGGTAAAAGAACCAAAAGCATGTCATAACTTTTTACAACAACTTATGATGTTGGAAAAGTCTTTTACCATTGAATGCTAAGAAGAAGAGGTTATTCTTTGCAATGTCTTGCATAATAAATATGGAAGAAACAAAGAATTGGATGAAAATTTGAGGTGTTTAAACTGTCCCTTGAGCCAAGTTCTATCGCAAAAATCATGAAGGACATTCATGTAAGATTTTTATTCTCCATAAAATTCTTCCACATGACTATTTACTAAATTATGTCAACATAAATGTATGTTCAATGTCCGATCTCTCCATGCAAGTGGAGATAACATTCGGAAGGCCACTCAACATGAACAAGATGATGAGCATATAACAAGAGTAACTATTGATTTCTCTTATGTAAAATCATAGGAAAACATTTTCATGGGATTATAGTGACATGCATGGTATTCATCCTAAGTTGTGGATTCATAATATTTATATCAAAGGCGTTGTAAACCAATTAATCAACCATAAAGAAGAATGAACCCAACAGTGAGAGACATTGTGAAAGAAGAATTGAAGAAGTTATTGGATGTTGGATTCATATATCCAATTTCGATACCAATGGGTGTCACCCCTTTTCATTGTGCCAAATAAGAATGGAAAATGGAGGATCTATGTAGATTATAGAGAGTTGAATGCAACAACAAAGAAGGATCATTTTCCACTCCCTTTCATTGATCAGGTACTTGATACTTTGGTTGGTAAAAGTATTTTTATTTCCTTGATGGATATAGTGGCTATAATCAAATTCAGATTACACTAGAGGATCAAGACAAAACTACCTTCACATTCCCATGGGGAACATTTGCATATTTAATTCTTCCATTTGGCTTGTGTAATGCACTTGCTACATTTCAAAGGGCAGTCTTGAGCATCTTTTCAGATCTAACAAATGACCTGTATAGAGTTATACATGGATGATTTCACAATAAATGGAAAAACTTTTAAATAAGCCATGAAAAATTAGGATAAAGTTTTTAATATATGCAAGGAGCACAATTTGTCTTTAAGTAATGAAAAATTCTACATGATGATTTCTAAAGGTATAGTATTGGGGAACTATCTCTCTTCTGATGGAATTCAATTTGATCCAGCAAAGATATTTGTCAGCACAAATCTTCCAACACCAAAGATTTAAAAGGATCTTAGGAGCTTCCTAGGCCACACAGATTATTATAGAATATTCATACAAGATTTGAGAAAGATTGTAGCATCATTGTTTGTACTACTAGTAAAGGATGTTGCCTTTGAGTGGACTAAAAAATATGATACTACATTCCAAACTTTGAAGAAAATGTTAACTACTACTCCTATATTAAGAGGACCTGATTGGAACCTGTCATTCCACATCCATACTGATGCATTAGACTATGCCATTGGATTTGTTTTAGGACATAAGGATGGAGTTCTAAACTATGCAATTTATTACATGAGCAAGAACTTGTAGCATGTTGAGCTCAATTAAATAGTCACAGAAAATGAGTTTTTAGCAGTTGTGTATGTTATCAATAAGTTCAAGCACTACATCACAGGTTATCTAGTGTTCATTCACACTGATCATATAGAAATTAAATATTTGATCAATAAACTAGTTATAAGTAGTAGAATTATCAGATGGTTGCTCCTTCTACAAGAGTTTGATGTCACAATATTGGATAAGCCTGGTAAGGACAACGTGGTAGCATATTTCCTTTCTAGAATGGATAATGATGATGAGGAATGGGTAGTTGATGACTCTTTCCTTAATGAGAATTTATTTTCTATCTCCACAAAAATGCCTTGGTATGCAGACATAGCCAACTATCTGGTTTCAGGTAAAACACCTCCACACTACTTATATTCTGAAAATAAATACATAGTTGAGAAGAGTGCATTTTTCTTAGATAGTTGGATTTCTATTTCACACAGGGAAAGATCATTTCATGAGAAGATGTATAGATGATGAGGAAATATATGATGTCCTCAAAGTATGCCATAGTGAACTTTGTGGAGGAAAATTTTCTGTAAAAAGAACAACACAAAATGTGTTGACAAGAGGTTATTATTGGCCAACATTGCATAAGGATACAACACTCTACACCGGAAGTTGTGTGATGACACCCTAAACTTTACAAAGTAAATTGCATGAATAAACAAGAAAATCTAACACCATTTCCATCCATCTAGCCAAGGATCTAAGTATATGAATGTAACATTAAGATAGAAGCTTAAAATAATGCTTAACTAGTATGAAAACAATTTAAAATCTAACTAAACATGCCTACTAATATGCTTGAATTACCTAACATGGGCATAAATATACCTAAGATCAAATGGTTATGGTTCTACTCCAAACAAGTTGAAATGGCCTCTCCCATTGCCTACTTGGTCATTTTGGATATTCATCTACTAAACCCATTGAAGGCTTTATTCAAGGATTGAACTTGGCTATATATCATATTTATTATATGAGATGCAAATCAAAGCATGGTGTAAAGTATAAAGTAATAAGGTGCACCCTTTTTATAGTTTTCCTTTTGGGAGAAACTTTTATTTTGGTGCATGAGGGACTAAAATCCCTAAATTAGATTAGAATTGCTAATCATGATTAGGCCTTGTTAATAACAATTAGTGAATTACCAAGTGATTAAGAGGTGTGAAGCCTTAATCAACCTCTTAGGGTAAACTAGGAGGCTATGATAAGCTTTTAAAGCTTGCTGAGATATTGTAGAGGTGAATGGGATGATTTTGAGTGGTTGGAAGAGGGGTTTGAGTCAATACTAGGTTATATTGACCAAATCAAGGGGAAAATAGACTTAATTAGCTAATAAATGCTAATTTCATTGTTTGAAGAGGATTTTGACGTACATTTCGTCGTAAAATGGTATCCTAAATGTGAAATAGGTTCAGTGATCAATGAAGTTCTTGTTAACTAACCAAAGTTGCAAGAAACATTAGTTAATTAGTAAAGATTACTAATTATCATGGAATTGGGAAGAATAAGAGTGAATTGTGTGCATTTTGGCAATAAGATTGCAAAAGTAGAATTTAGGTGTCTACATTTTCCCCTGTTTGAGGTGAAGTTAGTGAATTCACTTCAAATATAGTAGACAAGTATAAAATAAGTAAATTTTTAAAGAAAAATTATCAAGATGAAGGATTCCCCCTCGAGTGTTGAGTGGGTGATGGAAGAAGTCAATCGACAATAAAAAAATATGATCGAAATGGATAGAAGAAAATAGGTCAGAACGGGCATAAAACCCTTAGGTATTGAGAAGGAATAAGGATGGGGATAAATGTGGTTGTTTATTACCTCGGGTGAGTTTTAGGAGAAAAATTAGTAATGATAATAAATGATAATGGAGAATAAATGATTAATGGAGAAATATGTGACAAGTCCAATCTTTGCATCCATCCTTTCCATAAGCAACTTGTTTATATCATTTTTCCCCTAGGTCTACATCATCGACCTTTATTTAAAATAAACAAAAGTGTAAGATAACATGTAAAGCTAAATTACTAACAATTGTTTATTTCTAAAAATATGTAATCGCATGCAACATAAAAATGAAATGCAATATGAGAAAGTAAACTAGCTAACCTAACAAAGAAACTAGTATAATCACACGTACTCAAACAAACAACGTTTAAGACAGTTGCACCAATGTTTTTGTTATCAAGTTGTAGTTCCCGAATGTTTATGTTGTAATGACAAGGGTTAAAAATGATGCCCCAAGCAATAAAACATGCAAGGGAAAAATGAAGGACACAAGTAGTCCCATGGAAAAGCTTTTGTGCACTATGACATAGTCCCTGCAACTCATTGTTGCATGGGAGGACCGACATAACATACAGCCTATATTTTGTTAATGGATGTAGATCACGATGATCTACAAGTTGTTTGAGACTAGAACAATCAAGAACCATAGAAAGATACTTTTTAAAGACATATTTCAATGTTGAGGATAATGCAGGTGATATAGGCTTGATTTTATGCATGTTGTTTACCATTTTTTTGTGAAATTTTTGTAATTTTTGTAATTTTTTTATTTTCAATTATTTAACTAATTTTTTTGGGTTTACTTATGGAAGGTAATTTGGCTTATAGTTCCACAGCCCACATAAGAACTTCATGTTTGTTATGAAAAATGTAGTTGTCAAAATGGGCGAGAATGAAGCTCTGCATCTGCGCGAGGAGACTCCTCCTCTCCACCACTATGGTCAACCATGAGATTATCCTCCAAAAGAGGGTTTTCACCTCCAAATATATTGGCTTCTAACTTTTGTGACCCCATTCTCGTAGTAGGAATTACTTAGAATAGAAGGTACAACATGAAATATTTCCACTAAGGTTTATTAACAAGGGACCCTAGTCAAATTTGTGCAGTGTAATGACCCTAAGTTGTTAAAACAAGGTGACTATAGAATAACCACAAAAGTGATAGGTCAAAACGAATGTATGAACTAAATAATAATGAACAACCTACCCTAGCAAGGTAATATATGACACAAGTTTTCCTTAGAATAATATAATGACGTACAATGCTCAAAATTTGGTTTACACCAAATAGTTTATTGTCTAAGATTTTTTCTAGATAGGTTTGCAACCAAATAGTGAAAACAAAACATCAGCAATTAGGTGAAGTTTGCAACAAACAAGGCCAAAATGATAAGAGAATGTTGACGCGATCTTCTAACAAGATATACTAAAAGTATAGTTTCTAAACACTAACAAATTCCAAGTCTTGTAAAATGAACGATAACAATGTGAGCAACGTAATGACACTATTTGGACACATGAACCAAGATTTTGGGAAAGAAAGATTTCTAGTGTCAAAATGATGTTATCACGATGCTAACAATGTATCCTCAACACTCACAAAACTCAAGAAAAATTTAGGATGTAAAAACTACGTCTAAGTATAACAAGAAATTGTTATGCGTGTGAACAATGTAACTCTACAATATAGAGATTTAGGCCTAATTTCACAATGGAAATAAGACGTAAATATCCCAATTATATGGCTACAATGTGGGTAGTGTAAAAACTCAAAAATAAAAGAAGGGTGAAATCACCTAATTACGATGATAATAAGTCTCAAATATGGGTTTTTGAGATAATGGGGCCTACTAGATCATGAATATGTAGCATGCAAACTTTTAACACTTGCACTTCGACATTGTAACCTAGTCATGCAAGTAGAATACAAAATTTGTGGACACACAATATCTAGCGGTATCTGTATATGTTGTTTCCTTTTGTCCAAAATGGGCAATAAGAAAACAAGGTTGTAGACAAGTGGTATTGAAATAAACTTTGTGTTATTTTGGTAGAGTTTCAACTTGTTTTAGGACAAGTGAAAAACTAAGACAAAAATGACACGAAGTAGATTTCATGATGAAATTTCATGCGGTTTCAAATTTAAGAGATTTTTTCCGTTGTTTGAAAAACAAGAGTTTGAATCTAACAAAGTTTTCACTTTGTGAGATCTCTCAAGTATACTATCTAAGAAAAAAATAATGGCTCCAAGTCAGCAATCTTTCTAGGTGGTCCTCTCTCTAGGTGTCACAAGATATCTAGAGCGAGCTTGATTTACCAAAAAAGTGACATTGACTAATGTAGGAGTATCTCATCTTGAATTTACCCTCTTCAAGATAATGAGAACCAAAGTGCATTCAGTTATACTTTCACTGGGGTCGCGATACAGATATCTTTGACACTAATCTCACCAAGGCATACTAGACAAGTCGGTAGTGTGGAGCACTTTCCTGTTTTGTTCACAAGGTTCCCTATCATGTGAACTACTTTAGGGTTCCTAGTGTAGACACCAAATTTTGGTATTACCATGCATTTTCTCTCCTTCAACAGGCTTACCCAAATGAATCTCATTTCCCATCTAAAATTCATATTCAATTAATTAATCTGATAACTTAATTAATCCCCTATCACATGCCAAAACTTCATTATATGCTAAATAATCAATTATTCCAATTAAGTCATATCATCCTATTTCATAATTAAATAATCTAAAAAATGCAAATCAAGAGCCCCACATGTTCCCCACTTAAGTAAAATCAATTCCCACCTAAAAAATCAATTCCCTAAAATTATTAATTTATCAACCCCACCCATGAATTCAATAATTCAAAATCTCAACATCCGACAACAAATCCAAAAATCAATAGTGTAAAGTAAGCACATGGCTTCACTATTACACCTAATCATGTCCCCACTCCACATCAAACCTTTCATTTTTCTCACATCATGACCCCACAGTCAAATAAATTCTTCATCATGTCCCATTAATCAGGTTTACTTTTACAAATCTTGGTTATTCGTTAACCCTATATTTTAATCCAAATTCAAGTTATAAATAAGACCCTTTCACCCCCTCTAGATATATGGAAAATACTTGAAATTATCAAGCTTAAAATTCACAAAAATTTTCAAAATTATTTGTGAAGCTTTGAAGCATATTTTTGAGTTTTTGGAGGTGAAGCTCTATCGATCTCGTATTTCCACTCTAATGATCATTTTGTTGTTATATCGAAATACTGGCTAGGTATCATCTTCATATCATTCATTTAGCATATTGCAAATCTCTTTAGTTTTGGCATGTCATTTTATCGTTTGATACTCATTCTTTCTTATGAACACGGGGTTGAAAACTACCGAGGAAGTGAATGCTTCTTGGATCCGCTTTGTTGGGCAGCCCCCACATGAAGGTATCTAATCTATTTTGCTTCAAGTATCTCGTGAGTTATAGGTTTATTGACATCATGTTGAAAAGTTCATCATCCATTTGGCACCCGCATCTGCCATCATCTCCAAGGTACTAAGCCCTTGCATGTTCGAGGTTGTTTGGTGTTTTGTTGATTTATTGTAATACTAATCTGAACAAGAAACTTTGATCAACATATTTGGCATGCCCAGTGGGACCAGATCCAAGATCTGGTCATTTCATTTGTTTTGTTCCTTTATTGATCTTGTATAGGTGTTGTGAGTATAATTATTGTCTAGACCCATAATTCTTGCCAATTTAGATATATTTTGTGAATATTTTATTTTTCTTGACTCACTTGCTTGTAGGGTCTTTAATATTGGTTTCATTCGAGCGGAGTGGTCTCAGTACATTTAATGATTTTTGTCCTCACCAAGGTAAGTAGTTTTGTTGTTTCGAAAGGACTTTTTACACAATTATGGATAATAGATATATGGTTTTTATTGTCATTATTAAACCAAAACAAAAAAATCCTAATTAAAACAAAACAATAAAATCATTATTTAATTAAAACAAAACAATATAATTTAATTATAATTAAATTAAATTATTAACAACAAAAAAACAAAACAATTTTAGAATCCTAAAACTACCTCACCTCTCACACCCAACTCACAACACATCCCAACAACCCCATCGACTCCTCCCCCAACACGATTTGTATTATATCCCATCCTCACCTCTAACTCATTTCCCTACCGAGCTATTCTCACACAACCCATTCCAATTCATCTCCCAATATCCGTCCAGCTCGGCCACCTCCTCACCGAACTCACAACCCATTATAACCACTTATCTATCCACAAAAACCTAGCTCTGCCCCCACAGTAAATCTTCTTCTCCTACGCCAGCAACCCACCATTCCCAAATCACATCTCTAATGCCTTCCCGATCAACCGCGCCACTCGGCTCAACCTCCTAACTCTACACAACTCACCACATATTTCTTCCCAAACTACTTGGCTAACCTATCCACCCTCACCACTCCCACACTAAGCTATCTCCTTCACTCACCGAGCCCCTCACTAAACACCAACCATGTCACCATTCTTTGATTAAGCCACTTCCTATTCCTGAGCTACCATCCCTCGGCTCGGCTCTACCGTTTTTTTCAACAATCCTAATCGAACCCATCTCAATAACTCCAGCTGAACTCGACCACACCTCCTGATCTCCCTCCCTACCGACCGATCTATTCACATCTAACACACTTCACCATGCGAGCCATCCTCTGCATAGTCCCCTTCCATCGATCTATCCCCGTAAATAGGAAGAGACTTCCCCTGCATGATTAAAAGAATGAATTTGGGAATGCGCTTCTCAAGAAACTCATTGGATCCATACACATTATTAGCTTTGGTTTTAATATTGGAAGATTCATGTGGAAAAAAATAAAAATCCTTGCAGAATCACAAACATCCTGTGTGACGCTTACAGCTATTTCCAACCTAGTTTGCAATTCACGCAAGCTTTGTGAGAGGTGACTGTACAGTATCTTTCCGATTTAGCTTTAATTTCACACAAGCTTTGTGGGTAGTAACTGTACATTCTCCTTATAGCAGTTGTCTTACAATTCTTTAGAACACAATTTATAAATAGTGCGCACAGCACCGTGGCCATTTAAAAATTTCTCATTTCTATTTTATGTGATTCTTACCGTGCATGTGAAGAGCCACGTCCATGTGCAATACGGCCATTTCTATGCAGACTTGCACGATCCCGCTGGTTAATGTTTCCAGTTATTTCCAGCTCTTAGATGATTACCTTTAGTACATTATATACTAGGTAGGAAACGAAGGCACTACTCGGAAATTAAAACGAGAGAAATCAGAAACCACATGCCTTCCACCTGTTCATATTCTCTATTCTGTCATTTTCTGAAGATACCATAGAAGAGTTATACCGAGAATGGATGAAATTTTCAAAATTGTTTGTTATTGAATATAATGAATTGTGCTCTATAATTTTGAACACATCTTTGAGATGATGGTTAAGCTAGTGGCGAAGATAGAGTTCATTTTGGTGTGCTGTCGTGATACTGGGAGTCTATGAGAACTGAGACGATCAAAGTTCCAGATTCTCCTAGATCACATTGGTAATTAAATACAAAGATCAGGTGTTCTAAAATATACCTATAAACCTGAGCTAGCCAGTAAAATTCCAAGACTCAAAACCATCCTTTACACACGTCATCAAGAATTCGGATACTCATAGCACCATAGTTAAATGTATATTTCCCATTTATTTGTTTCCAGTGACTCGCTTTATGCCATCATACACGTAAAAATCTATATCCATGTGCGGTAGGACTAACTCGAGTATCTAAAACTAGCAATTGCAAATGAGTTGCAAATTACACCGGAGAGGATAACAATGTTTAGTTTTTGGAGTTACAATTTGTGGTGAAATATATGCTATCTTAAATTGTTTCAAGTTCATATTATGGGCGGGGGGAGAAATATAGTACAACTACAACATCTGGAAAGAAAACAATTCTTATTATGCTTTGGTGAAAGTCCACGACCTGTTTTGAAGCTCCTTTTTTCTCACAGGATGTGAGCATGTGCTAGAAAAAGATTAGACACATGTTGGTTGTATTAGGTGAAACAATGTCAACATTTGACTAACATTGAAGATTTCACATGCCGTGTGTAAATCTCCCATTGTGAAATGTGTCACTCGTTATTATAAATCATTCAGACTAAGTACCTTGGTTCCATAATCACCCTCCTCGCCCGTGAACTAACATTTATGAGCTTGGCATAAGATTTAACATCGAATTATTTTCACACTTTAGACCAAATCAAGTTTGTTATTAAGGAATGGTGTAGACAACTCCCAATCTCAAACAGACTCTCTTAGCTCTGCATTTTCTAAAATAGCAAACGAGAAAAATCCCTGCACCAACGCCTATTGCTGCCATCAAACATCAAATATACTTAAGTAAAACATGCATACAAAGTTGAAATGCATAAGAAAGTGTGTGGAGTGTAGCTATACCTACCCCTGCTACTCCAACATGGTTGTGATGATCTGTAACAACACCCTGCTTACTTCATCATCCATATAAAAGAAAAACAAAGATTATAGAGGGAAGAACCTAGAAAGACATACTTAGGGCATGGTCCCATGGAGGGGCTGCAGCTCCTATTTTTTTGCAGCGGAAGGTCACACAATTATTTTTAAAGCCACCTATAGGAATAATAGAATCTAGGCCTAAAAATAGGAGCTCCAATTTTTTTGACCCCTAAACTCAAGAGGTGGCTGGAGAGGGGGGCTAGGAGCTTGCCGCTATAGTTTAGGCTGATTTTTGTCTATGTGGAATATAATATGCATACCCGCCATTATTTTTTGGTGATTTTAGAGGGAACTGTGATTTTATTTACCTACAAATAACCATAAAAATCCAATGGGATCCTATAATATCTCAACGGGTATTCTTGAGGAAACTAATAAAAGAACATGGGACCTTAAAACTACTAAAATGCTCCTAAATTTTTTCAGCAACCCCGCTCAGATATTTATGGAGCCCCCCTCCATGGGACCATGCTCTTACCGAGTAAGGGTGAGATTGGTGCGATCGCAAAGACAAAGAAAAGTGGAAAATTGGGTGTGGTAGCCACAACTCCCTCATCCTTAGCGACAATTGAGGCAGTGAGTATTAGCCATGATGGGAATCTCATAATTCAAGCGAATCCGTAGAATATATAGCGACATATGATTCACAGTTTTCAAGCATGAATCTCAACTAATATAAAGTCTGTGGATAGTAGAAGCAAGATAATGCATGAGTGGGACAATCAACGAACCTCTTGCACAGGTAATTGTTAGTGTCACACATAGACTCAGATAATTGAGGTTGAAGCAGTACAAAGGTGTGGTTGCAATTGAAATAGAGGAAATTTGTTGGTATTTGAAATAAAGAATTTCAGGTATGTGCATCGTAGCTGATATTTGCGACGACATATCTACCAATCAGTATCCTTGATTCAAGTGGGTGTTGTTGCTACACACGAATAACGATCTGTACTCCAAACTCCCGCATCCATCGTCAATGCCAAATGGGTATTCGATGCCCAAATCACCACACCTTTTACACGAGTTGAAGCGGGATTAATCTTATGGAAATTTCGCAACCAATTGAGGAAAGATGATACCAAAGACCCCAATAAAGAAAAGCTGCCAGCAAACAACACAGGCAAGAAGCGAAGTATAATACAGACCTTCGCCCAGTGGACTTGCATTGGCCTCTCTCACAATAGCAGGGATATCCTTGTAGACCACCATGTCTATTGTACACACAACACTTGCACAGACTGACATGATAAGTTGCATCTCCATTACCAGAGTATACGTTATTTGGGGTGAAGTTTCCCTGTAAATAAGCTCGATCAGGGGAAGGATTAATCCATAGATGCCAGTTGCGCTCGTTATGAGGATAAACCCAACAACATAGTGTACACGGATGGCTTCCTCGGGCCTATCACTACTGTCGTTGAAAGAAAGTATACCTGTGCCGAAAGTGAGAAAAATCAGAGCATTGATGGAATAAGGAGTCGACTTCTGACGGACTATCAAATATGCGAATATTGTATTGAATCCCAGCTGGGAGGCGAACACCATGGCCGAGGTGGAGAGAGGTAGGTAACGGAGGCACCATGAATACAGGGCATTATATATGCTAAGGAGGATCCCGATTCCAAATGAAGAAGTGAAAACCCTGAGAGTGACATGGACATTCTGAAATGGGCATCCCTGATTTTTGTTGTAGCGTGATGAAATCCAAATGGGCAGAATCAAAAGTGGACACCCTGTCGTCTATAGAAACGCAAGGAGCCATAAGCGAATCCCCTCAGCATGCCTAAAATTGCATTTGGCCAACAGCGGCCCCGCAGTGACGCCTATTGATAAGCTTGCGGAGCTCAACAACTAAAGCGTCCATTGTAGTAAGCTTTTCTTCTCCGTTACAGATTTGATACTCCACAAATACCAAATGGGTAATCCAAATTGGCACCCAAACAGGCAAAATAACCATTGAAAAATGAAGGCAGATGTAAGCCCCGATCCGTCGTAAATCGAGCAGTTTGTGAGTGCTGGATAATTTTTTGCCGTCAAAAAAGCTAGAAAATTTGAGGGTATATATCGATATCACGGTCAACTTGAAAGCCTGCGCAGGGGCGAGCGGTTGCAGGATGGCCTTCGTCCGCGGCAATGGTTCCACGCATTCTACCAAATGTGTAATTATTGAAAATGGGGGTTTTTTAAAATCAGCAACATCAGCCACAATAAGGAAATACATTGTCGGAATTATGCAGCCGGGAAAGAGCCCTGCCGAATTTGACGTTTTCCAGCAGGACACTCTTCATAGAAGACACCTCCGGTGAATGAAATATGTATATGTATAAAGAAAGAAGATTTCGAAATATTTTTTTTTATTATTGGCAAATAGTTTTTTGAAAGGGACTATACCCTTGTACACCAAGGCTCAGAAGCCAGAATTGATAGTTAAAGCACAAGAGATGGATCAAAATCCAGATAGAACAATTAAGCCCGACAGCAGAAAATAGACTGCAAAGTAAAAACCAACAACCGACAAAGCAGCAGCAAAAAAACAACAAAAGTACAACAAACAAACAACGAATGGCATATCAACACCATTGGAAGCAAACTGCTATCCGGCTAAGAAAAATGAGACCAATGAAACCCAGCCAGCCAATAGCAGAGATGAGAATCATCAAGGCGAAGTGTTACCCTTCAGAGTGGTAGATTTTTTCTTTTTGTTGACCGTAACCCACCCTGATGGAGCCTTCGCGGTTGGAGAAGAAGACAAAGGAGGAGTATTTTCCTTAGTCACATTTGTCCCATTTATAACAGCCATGTTGTTATTCTGAGAGAGATATTTATCATTTTCCATGCTGCCCTCAACAGCTTGTGTATTTTTCATGTTGCTAACAATCTGAGTTTCGGATAAAGGGGTTTTCGTTGACACTGATTCATCTACTTCTTTAGATTCAAGATCCTTTCTATCCACAAAAATCAGGTGCTCCAGGAGTGCGTCTTTCCACCAGTTGCACTTCTCATGTTGACGTTTTTCCATCCCACAAGCAGTAGAGGTGTGTCCTAATCCAAAACACCTTCTACATCGGAAAGGTAGACCTTCATAATCAAGAGTTTGTGACCAAGTTCTATTTTGCACTCGAAGGTCTATGGTAGCAGGAAGATTTTTATCAGTGTCAAGTTCCACCAGGATCCGGGCATAGGTAGTATGGGTGTAATTAGTTGTTTGAGAATCAATGTGGAGTGTAGTACCCAAGGTATTGCCAATGGTTGTCAGACATTCATGACTCCAGAATTGGAGAGGTAAATGGGGCAGCCTGATCCAAACAGGTTTCCATGAGAATGACTCTGTGTGCGGGTTAAAGGATGGGAACCAAGGTTTCATGATCAAATATTTTGACTCGCAGGTCCAAAGCTTGGAAGCAATGATGTCTTTATCAGCTATTGAAGAGAAAACCATAATGAAAATGCCTTTAGCACATGGATATAATTCTATCTTACTAGTTAAAGATGGAGTCCAATGCTTGGAGATCCACGCGTGAAGAACAGGAAGGCTGGGCCATAAACCCCCAAATCTACAAATCAAAGCATGCTCTTTGTAGTAGATCTCAGATGAAATGACATCTTCCCCAAATGTAATACATGGGGTGATGTCTGCAGGTTTCATGGAGGATTCCTTGCTTTTTAAGACATCTTTGAAGGAGGTTTCAAGAGATCTGTGCCTAAACTCTTTACCCAACGCAATGGAAGAACAGTAGATCTCCTTGTTCCAGCTCACCACGAACCTCGCCTTTCCCAGGAACACCCCCAGATGGTGATTGAATATGGCTAGGGTTTGCAGGACCGTCCGAGCAAATAGTCGCAACATTGGTAAAGGCGAGGTCGATCCACGACCAAGGAACCCCTGAAGCTAGATTCGAGCCTCCACCGTCTGGCTGAAGAGCTCCAGTCTGAACTCATGGATCAACAGGGTTCGCAGGCTTGTGTGTAGCGAGAGAAAGGGTGCGCGTAGACACCATTAGGGTAGGGCAGGGCATGAGGCGTGCATTTGAGCAGGGGGCACGAGGGCACGAGGGCGCAAGGGCTGAATAGGGGGTGCGAATAGAGGGCGGTGAGGGCGCGGGCGTGAGGACGCGGACGGAGGCTGAATAGAGGGCATGAGGGCGCGAGACAGAGGCCGAGCAGAGGCTGTGAGCATGAGGGTGCGAGGTTTATCAATAATATTTCCTAAGATTTCGAAATATTGAACTAAATGGACAAATATTTTATATCACCCACAAAATATTTATTAAAAAAAAATCAGTAATTACATATATACTCTATTATAAAAAGTTTATGTAATCATCGATTCACTGTTTTTTTTGTTTGCTGTAGCTTTGATAATAATAATAAAAATGAATAAATAAAATTTATATAAAATTTGGGGAGGGCCACGATTTTAATCACACGACCCTTGGGCCATCAATCCACGTTCCCCTGGTAAATACACAACATAGCCTATTATGGCTCACAAAAATAAATCTCTACCTTACCAAACGTAGGTAGGTCGGAATTATGCGATCGGGAAAGAGCCCCCGAATTTGATGTTTTCCAAGAGGGAACTCTTCATAGAAGACACCTCTAGTGAATTAGATATTGAGGAGTTAATAATGAAGTTAGATAAGATATTTCTTTTTCTTGTCCCATCGATTAGACGTTTTATCTCATTGTATCATCTATTGACATCTAACGTTCAAATATATTTTATTAACATCTGTTATGAAATTTGGTTAGTCTAGGAGCTTGATTGTTATTTTATTCATTTATCGTTTATTTTTATAAAGTCTAAAGTTGGTTTGTCACTTATATAGTGCATATCGTAATTTATTATTATCACATTGTATTTTTATCGTTTTGTGTTACGGTTTATCATTGAATATTTATTTCATAATTTGGAAGGTATTTTTATTTCATCATTTATTTTTATTTTTTTATTTTATCGTTTAATGTATTTGATAGTTTCATTTAATTAATTTTGATAGTTTGTTTATTCTAATTAATATACAAGCGGAATGTTTTTAGATTAATATCCTACGCCTAGGATTTTCTTTTGCATATAAATATTATAGCGTGTTTTTAATCCCTTTTATATATATTTGGATCATATTCACTAATTTTCATATTTGTTTTGCCGGAAAAGTCTAAATTACGCTACCAAAGATTAAGTCCTAAATCAAAACACATCACAAATCACCTCTTATCAACCCCATATGTGATCGTGAATCAATTTTAGGATCCTTGGACATTCTTGATCATCAATTACCACCTTCAAGACTGGTCACCCAGGTACCAAGAAAAGTGCTTCCTAGATTGCCTAAAGCCTACACTTTGCTCGCCTCAACTTGCTGCCAGACAAAAAGGAAAAGCGTTATACATGTATTCCTCATTTTCCCCTATTTTCTCCTTTCTGCATTATAATTTCCCTTTCTTGAGTGATTGTTCTCATCAACAGTCCACACCTCATTTTGGCTTAAAAATAACTTGTGCATATTGCTTACTTACGTAGCCTAAAACCCCTTAATTGTGTCAATCCACTCAATTGATGGATCATATTACACCTACATCATGTCATATCAACTTTATCCCTACTTCATCTAGAATACCCATCCAATCACCACAATTTACCAACATGCACACTTCTTGTATGTACCAACAATCAAATATGTTAATCCAACCTCAAGCATCCTATCAAACATCTCCTCCAACTTTAACATACCAAGCTTCCTTATATCCTTATCCATCCACTCCTTGTGTTGTACAACCAAGACCATCCAATACATATCCTACACCCACACCAACCATAACTATAGCCTCCATGCCTATCACATCAATTATTACTACTCCTCGGACATCTAGCATGATCAATACCTCATGTTTTCCTCCTTCTAGCCCCATTTACAAATACTTTCACCATAACTCTAGTCAATTATGTCAACCACGAGTCCTACTCTATCCCTGTCACCTTATGCCAATGCCACCCCTGCTTCATTTACCACACTTCATGTACCTCAACAATCTCATCCATCCTACTATGTCCCTACTTCCCAACATTACACAACCTCCCAACCAATTTGATCTTGACTCCTAGATATCTTCCAACAAACCTTCCCAAATCCACCATCGGTAAATCCATTTCTACCTTCTACACCACATGATTTTGATCCTTATTCAATTAATATTGTACATCTAACACCTCTTTCAATACCCATACCCACATCCACCATTGATTCCACACTTGAATATACCTCATCCACTCCATCATCCACATCTATTCCATCTTTACCCATAATACCAACCATAGATCCAATCCCAGTTCCTGTACCTACCACATCAGTCATTGAGACCACATCCACATTGTCCTCCCCTCCTACATCATTTGAAGAACCTTTGAAATAAATTTAACTTACTTCAACTTCAAATTATCCTTCTATTTCACCGATAAGTTGCATATGTAAGAGCAAAATAGATAGGGTAAGAGTGAGGAGGAATACCTATGAATGAAGGTGAAAGGTAGAGTGCGCGCGTTCTGATTTCCCGATCCAATGCTGATTGCAAGAACTTCCTTTTTACTAAGAGGAACTACCTATGAATAAAAACAAGACCACAAGAAGAATATTAAACAATATATGTCAATGGACTGCCTAGCATATGCTAGATCCGGGAAGTGTGATACTTCCTAGATGGTTGTCAATCCACTATTTAATATAATTCAATGCAAGAAATAACATAAGTAAATGACATCCTACTGTAGTTGATATGATTTAGGTGTCTCATTCAAGTAAAATAAGAAAATCTAATCTAACAGGCTAGGTTATGATCAGATCTGGAAGTTAGATAGGTGAATAAGGTGGTTGGGATAGGTCAGGGTCAAGTTTTGAGTGGTTTGGGTTATTTGGGTGAATGTTATGAGGTTGTTGTTATAGGTAGATTTACCAGATACAGAGACCAATGTCAATCTGATATGACCAATTCCAGTTGAGAGGAAACCAATGATGGTTTAGGTTAACCGGCATCGGTAGGGTCAGGTGATAAAGACTCAATAAAGTTTGGTTTGATGATTCTCTGTGATTACACAGAGAATAGACAGAGAATGGTGAGGTTGATGACAGTGCTAGGAATACTCAGAGATGTCTAGAGTCGGTATGGAGGGATGGGAGGTTATAGGTGGTTAGGTGGAGGGATTGATAAGAAGGTGAGAGGTGATGAGATGCAAAGGAGACTAGGACTCCCAAATAGAGATAAAGAAACTGATCTAAATAAGTATGGAAAGATGCATATCCAAATGTACTTACTTGTACTTGCAGACCTGGTGGTTAGATGGAGGTGATGTTTTATTAGTGAAACTAGTGGTCAGTGTCATGGTCATGCTTCCCAAAACGCGTTACCGTGAATTCTTTCCCTTTAGATCAATGCTTGGTGTTGGTTCAGGATGTCTGGATGTGCAAGAGTGCTCTGGTTTGTGCTTGCATGTAGATATCTCTTATCGAAACTCAAATAATTATTCAAACCCCTAAAACAAGGTTACCAAAGTGAATATATGGTAACCGACAATGGTTTAGGGTGACCAGCATCGGTTTTGGGTTGATTGGCATCGGTTAAGGTGGGATATCCTAGGTTGCCAAAATAGCAGATCTTAGCTATCTTTTGGCCAATTTTGTCCGTTGTTGCAGATCCAAAATGGAATTTTCTCGTGTAATTAAGTGTGCATGTGGTTAGAGGAAGAATAGGCATTTAGTGTTAGGGCTAAACTAAGTCTCGATTGGTTATGGTAAGCGAGATATTGAGTCCTAGTTAAAAGAAAACATGCTAAGAATATGTCTATGATGAGGTGTTTAGGTGATGTGGTGGGGTCAAGTGTCTAGGTGAGGTGGAAATTAAGGTATCTATTAATGAATATTGTGAGAATGGGAATTAATTTAATTGTAGGTAATTAAATTAATATACATGTGAGGTGAAGGGGGAGTGTGACCCAAATTTGGTTTCTACACCTTCTACCTCATCAACACAAACAAATCAATATTCACCTTCCTTAGATTCTATTGAACAAATACTACTTCCTACGCCTATATCAGCACCACCTTCGTATATTCTATTAGAAATTATTTTCATTCCTCTTAAGGATGAAACCTCTCAAATATAATTCACAACCACTAAAACATTGTCCCAAAAATCCCTTATACATGAAATTAATATTCCTTCCTCTAAACAATCCAACCCGACACCCCTTCAACTAAAACCAAAATCATCCAACACTATGAATACCAATACCAAAACTAAATTCAAACCATCAAGACATCAACATGCTCAAAATTTATCCTCAACATCTAGATTATCTCAAACCTCATCTTCTTCTCCAAAGAGAAAGAGATTCTGCATAGATAAAGCACTTCCTAACGCTTTGGTTGAATCATGTACATATATATTCCAACACTTGCAACAAGTTACTGCAATCACATTTCCACCAATTAGGGCCTTTTACCTCAATCACAAAAATCCACCATGGTTTAATTCCACCCTTGTTTGTACATATCATCATACCCCTGGACACGATATTGGACATTGTAGATAATTTCAATCCATTGTTCATGAATTCATTAAGGAAGGATACCTCCTTCCCAAACCAAACCAATCTCTTCCTTCCACTTCAACATCTACACCTTTGACCTCATCTATCCAAATGTAAATTTTCCCTCATTCTTCACAAACTTTCACAACCATGTCACCTCTAAATGAAGATTCTTCTAAAGAGGATCCTTCATTATCCATCAAAACTCTTCGAGTGACCACTCGCCTAGTCCACATAACCCCTGAATCATCAACCAACATTAAAAATGAAACTAAAACACCGAAACCATAATGCAATCCACCCCTATCCTCGGCACCTATCTCGGTTCATACATCGACATCCCAAACTTCCATGTCTAAATCTAAGCCAAAACATCATCTTAAAACCCATAAGAGTTATCTTCTTTTTGACACTTCGATCGGGTCCTACACAGATATCCTTCGACATCTAATTCAAACATCTATGATCACACTTCCTCCCATCAAATCCTTTAACCCTCACAATAAGAAGCCATTGTGGTTCAATCCCAATTGAATTTACACCTATCATCGTGTTCTAAGCCATAACATTGAGCATTGTAGGGCCTTTCAGACCATCGTCCATGACCTTATTAAGGAAGATGATTTCCTCATTCAGGGGGAACATCCTTCCCCATCCACAACTAATACAACTCATATTTCTACATCCTCATCCATCAAGTTTCCTAAAACTCCCCCATCCACATCTATTCTACCTTTACCTATCATACCATCTATAGATTCTATCTTAGTTCCTCTTTCCACACTTCTACCCATGCCAATCACATCAACTATTGTGACCGTGACCACATCATCCTCTTCTTCCACATCATTTGAAGAATATTGGAAAACACTTCAACTTGCAGCAACTTCAAATTCCCCTCTTATCTCATCTACAGATACTTCCACAACAAACCAACCTTCATTGGACATCATCATGAAAATTCTAATCCTTCCACCCATGTCAACTACGACACAACCTTTAGACCCTCTGGTTGAAATCATTATCATCCCTTTTAAGAATTCTCCTTCGCAATCCAAATCCAAGAACCTTGGTACATGTCCACAACGATCTCTTGTGCATCCCCAAAATAAGATAGACATTCCTCCAACAAATACTGAATCTACATCATCTATTTTGGGGAAATATCAATCTATTATAGGGCCACCTTCTCCATCTAAGGCATCACAATCACTCCACCAACCAAAATCAAAACCATCCAACATTCCTTCAAGATCCGAATCTTCCTCTAAATTTTCAAGTGTCACTAAAATAGAATCAAAATTGTGGATGACATGACTCAATCCTCTAAGACAACTTAGACAACCACATCCCAAGCATTTGCATCCCAATCCAAGTCTAAATATTCCAAATAAAATATATATACTAACGTATCAATCAAATCTTATGCGGAAGCCCTTCAACACTTATTACAAATTTCTGCCATTACACTTCCACCTGTTAAGGCATTTAACCCAAATAGTAAGAATCCATCGTGGTTTGATTCCCACCTCATTTTTTCCTACCATCGTACCCTAGGTCATGACACTGAATGTTGTAAGGCCCTTCAAAATTTCATCTCATTAAAAGAGATGACCTTTTCTAGGATTGTCCCTCTATCATTTTATCCACAATTAGCTCCACATCTATCAAAGTCTCTAAGTCCTCTCATACATCCTCCATTAACATATCTCCTTCGCATATTATTCCTCATACAGAGGGTCCTCCCTTATTCATCAACATTGTTTTCCTATAATCCCCAACTCATCTACCTAATCCAAATCTAAAGTTATCATCGACATCCAATCTCTTTCAACATCCATTAACTCATCCACATCCAATTTTCCTATAGTGATATGATCTCTTTCATTGGGGGAGTAGCCTCCTTTCGTCCTTGAGCATATCACATGTATTAAATCATTTCATATCTACAAAAACCCTTCCCACTAGGGGACTTTACTCCTTGACATTATTTTATTTACCTCATCTAAATCCATCCAATCTAAACTCACCCCGTCCAAATCTTCATCTCATTTTAATTCCACTTTTTTTGCCATATGCGTCTATCCCTTAAGGGACCATTCATGTTCATCGAATTCCTCCTTTAAGGCCATATTTTTCCTTCCATTGACGGACCATATTTCCATCAAAGTCCTCCTTAGAGGCCACATTTTTACTTTTGTTGATGGACCATGTTTCTATCTTTTTTTATTAAAGTCCACATTTATGGTCATTATTGTGTCATTGAAGTCCTCCTTTGATGACATATTTGTCCTTCCTATTGGCATGTGTGTTCAGCGCTCCCCATGAGTTTCGTGACATGAACTAACCGCCTCTCGTAGATCCTAACTCTGGCGATTATAGCGGAGACTAACACCTATGGGTTTTGGTCTAATGGAAATCATGGTCCAATAAATGGTATCAGAGTGACAGGTCTCGAGTTCAAAACTCACTCGGGTAACGCTGAGGGGGAGATTATTGGCATGTGTGTCCAACGCTCCCCGTGAGTTTCGTGACATGGACTAACCACCTCTTGTAGATCCTAACTCGGTGATTGTAGCAAAGACTAACACCTATGGGTTTTGGTCTGACGAAAATCATGGTCCAACACTTCCAATAAGGGACCATTTATGTTCATCAAAGTCCTCTTTTGAGGCCATATTTGTCCTTCCATTGAGGGACCATTTATTTTCATCAAATTCTGTTTTGTGGCCATGATTGTGTCTCTCTTGGAGGCACCATATTTTCATCATAAGCCCACCCTTGTGGACATGTTTCGTCTCATTGGGATGCATATATTTTCTTGCTTATTCACTTTTAAAGGAAACACATAGATTCCATCTTATCTGTCTCGCAATGTCTTATCTAATCTTTCACTTTCATCTTAGCCTCATTGTTGTGATCATTTTCATCCTTCCCCTGGGATCATCTTCTCGTCTCGTTAGGGATGGATATTTTCACTTCTTTAAAGGGTAGCAAATATTTTTTTACCTTCACTCATCTATCTCATTCTACCAATTTCTTATCTTATCTCTGACGCGACGTTAATTTTTCTCCCACTAGATCGAACCATATATTATCACACATAAGTATGAGTTTGGGGCCTATCATTTGGATTCCCTTGATGGTAAACCAAAAACTAAACTTCTTAATGCATTTCACTTACAACCATTCTATTGTTAGCACATGCACCCATGAGTAGATAGTCATATCTTTAGACCATTCCTCCATCATTAACCTCCTCCATCTATCATGGTAATGATATGAACTATGTGGTCTACCATCACTGCTTTGATATGACCTTGAATATGAGTACCACGGATCTACTCATAACATATTCATTATGGATAAGTTCTCCCATTTGGTGAGAACTCCACAATCATTACATCTGTCACCCTCTCATTCTCCTATTGTAGTCATGCAAAGGGTCTAGGGGTGTCTCTTGTACATTCATTATCCCCTCCTAAGTGGTCTACTTAGCTATCCCTAGCTCTCCCCCATGTAAAGCTAAAATTCATGTATGCAAAAATAAAAATAAAGTTATCAAAAATAGACTGATCCCTCAAAGGAAAATTGTTCATGCAAAAAAAAAAAAGAAAAAGAAAAACATGCAAATCAAAGTCAAAAGAATAATCATAAGAAATAGACCGATCCCTTGAAGGATGGCTATCATATATATTATTATTTCCATCCATATTATGTATAAAGTAGACCATACCCTCGAAGGATGGCTACTCTTTTATTATGGAATTTGGAAGGTTTCCCACATTGATCAGCCTTCCTTTATCAGCATTCTTAGAAATCTTCCCACATTGATCAACTTTCTTCTATTATTATTATTCCCATTTCCCAGAGCTGGGGCATAGACATAAGGAACACCACCTTTGGAGAACCCTCTTCCCACATACGAGTTGCATCTCAAATCCCTTGTCATGTCAACATTAGGTTTATGATAATATTTCATCCATATCTCCCTCAGGGTCTTTTGGTATAATTAACTATCATTGGTTATGTGCTAACACCTGTTATCGACTGCAAGTGCAATGCCTTGAGTAGTACCTTTTCTTGTTTACCTCCTATCTAGTTTGAAGCATGAATTTCTTATGTGCCCCTTGCTATGGTCATCTTTTATCACAATCGTATTCTTAGAGATCAAATTTCATATCATAAAATCTACATCCATATGTTTACTCTTAAGGATGTCCCCTATTAACGTCATCCAAAAATCCATGAAATCAATTATTATTTTTAAACACTCTCTTTAATGCACTATTCAGTTTGGGAATTCTACTTGATCTCGTGTTGCAGTTTGTGAATTCTACTTGAGGGTATCTCTCAAGTAGCATTCATTATCCAACAGCTCCTCATCCCCCACCATGGCCAACATGACCTTTCTCCATCCATCCTCTTGCATCACCCTTCTCTTCTCACCAATTATCCACCCATTACCCCTCTCACCGTTTTTATTCTTGTCTATCATAGAGCACAGACATCATCTTCTTCACCATTCCAAGATTTTCATTCCCATCTTGGCACATCTACATAACTACCCATGCAAAACAAAAATCCTCTGGAAGTAGACATGTCATTTTACACAAAGTCTCTTTGGAAATTGCATTCATTGACCATTCCTTCCTCCTAGTCTCCTTTACCAACCAAATTTTCTCCTAAAATTCACCCCATCTCATTCTCCACTACTCTTCTCACCCATTTCATCCTTCTCCATTGCTTCTTCGATCCTTCACCCATCCTCCATCTTAATAATTATTGTTGGTTTTTCCTCTAATGTCCTTTTACTAGCATCACTTCCTCCACTTGTTTCATCATTTCAGTTCCCTTTCATCCTTTCAACTTTCATCTTGATGATCTTACTTAATCACCCATTTCACGTAGGCCTCTTAATTGAAATATATCCCTTTCCTAAGATCCTACCACTATAGAAACTCCTCCACCATTTTCCATTCCATCGAATGACAATCATCACTAGAAATGTCTTCCCACTCCATATCTTCCACTTAACGCTCTGGTGTCATCACTCTCACAACATGGGCATCCCAATTAAGGATTCCCCTCACACTCTCCATCCTACACCGCATACATTCCTCCATCCATTTATGTTACACTCCTTTGTTTCCTTCTTTCCTTATTATCACCCCTTCCCACCTCTTGTTCTACTTTGGCATACACCACTCACTCTTTTCTCATCCTTCCTAGTATCCATCTTCTTCTCGATCACCTTACTTACGCACTTTTGCAGTATGGAAAATGTACTTGAGGGTTCCCCTTTAGTCCATCTTGTCATACACTCTTACCATCAACCTTTCCAATCATCTGCTTCTTTTCATCATTCTTCTTCTTCTTCGTCTTGGCGATCCTACTTAACCATTCATGTGGCATGACGATCTTACTTAAGAGTCTCTCTTAGGGATGATATGTCTTCTTTCCTTTCCCCATCACTCCACATTCCCACCGTCCACATTTTCTCTTCATTCCCCATAAACACATCCTCTTCCCTCCTCTTTCTTCCTCACACCAAATATCTCTGACTTCCCTAAATATCATCTCCATCATCCCTCGTTTGGAAATCTAACTTAACCACTTCATACCATTTCTTACTATGTCTCATTTCTTCATCTTTACCTCATTCATCCTCATCCACATCCTCATCCACTACATCCTCTCCTCACCTTCATCTCCACACAAATCATTATCCCTCCTTTCTTTACTCTTTCCACTCCACCTTCTCGAGTTCTCCCACATATCTAACACCTTATTTACCCGTCATTGTTGTTAATATTCCCCTTACATTCTTTCATCATCATCTTCCATTTCCACACTAATAATTATCGGTGTAATTCTCCTAAAATTCATTCATCTCCATTCTACATGTCCCTGTTCACTCCTTTTTACCTCCTTCATTTTCTCTTCCTTCCTTTTTTTTCTTGTGTGCCCTCTAATCATTATCGATGATTTCTCCTAATGCCCCTTCCCGAGCGTCACTTTCCATATCATCCATTCCCCATTTTCCTCACCACCTCTTCATCATCAGCCATCCCCACCAATGATTTTTAGTGGATTTTTCCTAACATCCATTTGTTGGCATTGCCTTTTCTATTCTTCCCTCTCTTTTTCTTCACTATTTTTCCATCTTCCCTTCGCCTTCTTCAATATCTCTATTGTCTTCATCATACACCCTCTCCCTATTTTCTCATCATCAATTCCACATCTTTTCCAATCCATGTCATTCCTCCCCTCCAAATTCTCTTTACATTCCTTATAATACTCACTCTTCACTGCATATCTCCCATTTTGGTTTCCTCCCTTTTACATCATTTTCTCTATTGTCCTCTCCTCCTTTCTACTCCTGGTTTTCTTTCACTTCCTCTATATCATCTTCATCCCCTTTTCCCCTCGCGCTTTCATCTTACTTCCCCATTGATAACCTGGCTCACCAGCATTGTCCCATATTTTTTATCATCCCATTCTCCACATGCATTTCCATGCGGTTTGTTTCATATTCTTTGCCTGGGTCTTCCTCCTAACACCTTGGTTCAATCTTCTTCCCATTTTTGCTCTATCATCTCTTCTTTCCCTATCATTTTCACCTTCCCACTACCAAACCTCCTTTTTTTCTCTACCACCCCTACCTTTTCCATCATTATATATCAGTTTCTCTTCCATTCTCTCATCTTCTCTACAGCCTCTTGGCCCCTCATTGTTTCTTTCTTTCTCTTCTCTATTCTACCTCCTCTTTCATTTTCTTTAACTTCTTCATCTTCCTCATCCCCTTTCCATCCTTCTCTCCCTTTTTCCTGATTTTACCCCCTACTCTCATCTCATCTTCTCGTTCATCTCTCTTATCATCCTTCTCTCATATCCACCTCTTCCTTTTCTCAGCTCTATCATCTCTTTTATGTTCCACTATTTCTCTCCCTTCATCCCTTTCATCTTTCTTCACTCCCTTCATTTTTTATCTTCATCTCCCTTTAACCCTCTCCTATGTCATTTTCTTGTTGTCTTCTTGTTTTTTCCTTCTTCCCCTATCATCCCTATCTCTTATATCCTTCTCCATCTTTCATCCTTTTGTCTCCTTCACTTTTGAATTTTCTTTCTCTTCTCATAATCTACCACTACTCATGTCTATTCCTTTTTCTTATCTTTTCACCATTTCTCTCCATCATCTTCTACATATTGTCTATTTCTTGGTTTCCACTGCTTTCATATTGCACATCTCTCTTCCATTTTCACCCTCTACTTTGTCCTCTTCTCTCTTCTCTTTCCCTTTTAATTTTCCTTTCTCCTTCACCATCTGCTCTATCATTTTCTTGTCCTCTTCTTCTTTGTCCTTCATCATTTCTTTCTTCCACCATCTCCCCTCTTTATTATATCTGTTGCTTCTTTACTATGGCACATCTTTGTTTCTCTTCTATGCTTTCACTATCTCCTCTAATCTCTTCCCTCTTCTCATCTCATCTTCTTCTTGTTTGTTCTTCCTCCCCTTCCTCTCCTATCCTCTTTCTCTATTTTATTTTTCTCGGACCCATCACGCCCTCTCTATTTCTTCTCTTCTTATATTTTCCCACTACCTTCATATTGTCTATATTGTCTATATCTTCTATGCTTTCATCTATCTTCTCTCCTCTCTTATCATCCTTATCTATTATTATATTACTCTCTTTTCATCACAATAAAGTAAATTCACACTCTTTATTATCAGGTTGACGATGGTTCCTCCATCCTATTACACCTCATCCCCTTTGTCCTCTTTCACTTTTTTTCCTCCTCCACCACATCTTCTCTACTTCATCCAATGTCCTCTTTCTCTTCTCTCTCTCTCTCTCTCTCTCTCTCTCTCTCTCTCTCTCCTCCTTTCATAGTAATGTCATCTCTTCCATTCTTGTCAACCCTCTCAAAGAGACATCATCATCTACATCCCTCATCCCATCTTCCTTTGACATTTTTGTCTTGGAGGATACCATAACGGCCATCACTTATCCAATCTTGTTCTCTTTCACGAATGTTTTCTCTACTTTTGTTTCTTCACAAAAGTATCTTGACTCCTCCTACTTGCCGAAGAAGTGAGATTTCTTTCTCTTTTCTTTGCCTCCTAGTTTTCTGTCACTTACTGAACCTTTTCTATGAAACATGTTTTTATCACCATATTTATCACCCTTTCAGGCATTTTATCTCACACTTCTATCCTATCTTCTCATCATGTCCACATTTATGATTACATTCATTCCCCCTAGGGCATTTTACTTACATATTTACCTTCTATATCATGCCCTTTGTGTTGGGGCATCATTATTTTCATCCTCATCCCTTTTGTGGATGCATGATTTTTCACTCGATTCAATGATTTTGCATACCTTTCACATTTAGTTGTGCATACTTTGATGTTTTCTTATGACACATTGGTCATCATGGTTTGCATCCATATTGCAGTGATCTTCACCCACTCACTAGTTTGTAGAACATTGTCATCTGTCTCCATTGAGACCATAATTTTCCTCTACCGATGTGATATTGGAGTCATCACCATATTTTTCATTGTTATTGCGATCCTTTTTTCCTAAGGCATCTTGCCTTTGGTCATGTTTTTACCCATCCTCTATCCATGTGTCATATATTTTGTGTGACATCATAACCTTCCTATTTGAGGGGGATTTTTCCATCTACTCCTTTATCCTCATCCAATCCTTTTTGTTTTTGTCTTGTGGCTTGCTATCTCAAACCACTCAACAAAAAGGGGAAAATGTAGACACTAAATTTTGGTATCACCCCACGTTTTCTCTCCTTCAGCAGATTACCCAAATGAATCTTGTTTCCCATCTAAAATACATATTCAATTAATTAATCTGATAACTTAATTAATCCCTATCACATGGCAAAACTTCATTATAGGCTAAATAATCCATTTTTTAATTAAGTCATATCATCCTATTTCATAATTAAATAATCTATAAAAATATGCAAATCAAGAGCCCCACATGTTCCCCACTTAAGTCAAAATCAATTCCCACCTAAAAATCAATCTCCACCTAAAAATTCAATTCCCTAAAATTATTAAATTATTAACCCCACCCATGAATTCAATAATTTAAAATCTCAACATCTGACAACAAATCCAAAAATCAATAGTGTAAAGTAAGCACATGGCTTCACTATTACACCTAATCATGTCCCCACTCCACATCACACCTTTTCTTTTTCTCACATCATGATCCCCACAATCAAATCAACTCTTCATCATGTCCCATTAATCAGGGTTGCTTTTACAAATCTTGGTTATTCATTAACCCTAGATTTTAATCCAAATTCAAGTTATAAATAAGACCCTTTAACCCCCTTTGGATAGATGGAAAATACTGGAAATTATGAAGATTAAAATTCACAAAAATTGTCAAAATTATATTTGAATCTTTGAAGCATATTTTGGAGTTTTTGGAGGAAAAGCTCTGTCGATCTCATAGTTCCACTCTAACGATCATTTTGTTATTATATTGAAATACTATCTAGGTATCATCTTCAAATCATTCATTTAACATATTACAAAAATCTTTAGTTTTTTTATGTCATTTTATTGTTTGATACTCATTCTATTCTTGTGAACACATGGGTTGAAAACTACTGAGGAAGTGAATGCTTCTTGGATCCGCTTACATTAGGCAGCCCCCACATGAAGGTATCTAATTTATTTTTCTTCAAGTGTCTGTGAGTTGAAGGTTTGTTGAGATCATAGTGAAAATCTCATCATCCATTTGGTGCCCACATCTACCATCATCTAGAAGGTACTGAGTCATTGCATGTTTGAGTTTGTTTGGTGTTTTGGTGATTTATTGTAATACTAATATGAACATGAAACTCTGATCAACACCAAATACGACCCCCATTGTTGTAGTTTAAGGCTTATGCCAAATGGGTTATGTCCTAGTTGAGAGAAGGAGTCATAGCTCTTAACCAAAACCTACAAGTACAATGTGATGATTGGGGTGTCTTTTTTTATCTTTTAGACTTAATGTGGTTTTTTTCGTACTCATTTTGGCAACCTATAATCACACGTGTAGTTAGAAAAATTGTTTAGGTCCTCCTTTCTTTGACTAGTGTTAGGTCCTTCACAAAATGGTTACTAGTTTAAAAATAGATTCACAATATCATAATAAAATAACCATGAAAAATGCTTGTAAATCAAATAACTAACATCAATTTTTGTAAAAATAAGGTTTATTCCAAATTCATCCAAGTGTTTTTTTAATGAAAAGACTAAAATTACTTCTGAGTCCCAGGATCACATTAGCTGCAAGGGAAGAGCATATACAAATTCTAACCTTGATTATTTAGTAAGTGAAAAAGCATTTAAACTAAAATATGATTTAAAAAGTTTCCTAATTACTCTAATGATAACAAAAGAAGGTTTAAGAGTTCTTTTGATTCTCTAGATCACACAAAGTACAAGAGAAGAGCATACACACCTTAACCCAAACTCATAAAAAACATGGAAACAAGAGTAATTCCTTAAAACCCTAAGTGATTTTATGAGAAAACTTACTCTAAATATATGAAATTGATAAAAATGGCATCTAAAAACCTCTGCAAAGTAACAAAAATCATATAAACCAAAAATGAAAATTTTGAGTTTACAGGAAAAATTTTAATAGACACACTTGTGTGCCCTGTCAGCGCGTGTGCACACATGTTTTAACACATGCATACCTCTGTCAACATGTGTGCTTCCCCTTTATAAGAATTATTGATTATTGAAAAAGATGAGCTAACGTGTGCACTTCTAGATAAGCAGGTGCACGCATGTTTCAACGCCTGCACTCCCTATCAACGTGTGTGCTTCCCATTTGTAAAAATGACTGACAATTGAAAAAATGAGCTAATGTGTGCATTTTCAGAGATTATGGTGCATGCCTAGTTCAACGCTTGTGCTCCCCTATCGATGTGGATGCACTGTTTCAATGCTCGCACACCCCTTCGCTTGAAATGGTCAAAAATTAATTTTTGACAAGGAATTCTTCAAAAATGTCAAATATTTGGTATTTTTTTAGCAATTTTAATAGGGCTTCACCTCCTTATATCCTACAAAAAGCAAGAAAACACAACTTCTACCACTAATCTAGTTGAAACAACTTTCAAAAATGGAAATTAATCTATAAAACTTTGAAAATTACTCTAAAAATTTAAATTAATCTAAAAATATTGAGAAACTACTCTAAAAATCTTGAAAGTAATCTTGAAATTAAACAAACATGAAATTAATCTAGGAAACTTAAAACTAATCTAAAACTTGAAATGAACAACTTTAAAACTAGCTTAATTTTTTTTTACGAATTAAATGCAATGGGATATTAGCCACACCAGGTGTGTGCCAAATGATGACACCCTAAACTTTATATAGAAAATTTCATGAATAAAAAAGGAAAAAATCTAACACCATTTCCATCCATCTAGCCAAGGTTCTAAGTCTAGTAATGTAACATTAAGATATAAGCTTAAAATAATGCTTAATTAGTATGAAAACAATACAAAATCTAACTAAACATGCCTACTAATATGCTTAAATTACCTAACATTGGCCTAAATAGACCTAAGAGGGTAATCAAATTGTTATGGTTTGTACTCCAAAAAGGTGAAATGGCCTCTCCTAATGACTACTTGGTCATTTTGGATATCCATCTACAAACCTCATTGAAGGAATTAAGCAAGGATTAAACTTGGATATATATCGTATTTATTATATGAGATGCAAATCAAAGCATAGTGTAAAGTATAAAGGAATGAGGTTCACCCTTTTTATAATTTTCCTTCTGGGAGAAACTTGTATTTTGGTGCATGTGGGACTAAAAGCCCCAAATTAGTTTATAATTATTTATCATGATTAAGCCTTGCTAATCACATTTATTGAATTACCAAGTGATTAAGAGGTGTGAAGCCTTAATCAACCTCTTAAGGTCAACTAGGAAGCTAGGATAAGATTTTGAAGCTTGTTGAGGGGTTTGAGTCAATACTAGGGTATATTGACCAAATCAAGGGAAAAATAGGCTTAATTAGCTAATAAATGCTAATTGCCTATTTTGAAGAGGATTTTGACTTACAATTCATTGTAAAGTGGTATCCTGAATGCAAAAGAGGTTTGGTGATCAAAGAAGTGCTTGTTAACCGACCAAAGTGGCAAGAAATGTTAGTTAATTAGTAAAGATTACTAATTATAATGGAATTGGGAAGAATAAGAGTGATTTGTGTGCGTTTTGGCAATAAGATTGCAAAAGTGGAATTTAGGTGTCTATAATGTGATAAGTGTTAAAGAATGGATAATCTTTCTAGATATGATGAAATGTCGGTGTAGCCTCGGTTGGTCTTACAACCATTTGAAAAATGGGGCTTAGACTTCATTGGTCCTATAGATCATAAATCCCAGATAGAACGAATACATCTTGGTCTACACATATTACCTCACTAAATGGACAGAAGTGAAAGAATTTCCAAATTAGAAGAGTGAGAAATTTTTTGAATTCTTATATGAGCATATCTTTACCAGGTATGAAGTACCAAGAGAGATTTTTATAGATCAAGGTACACACTTTACTGCTAAAGTTATTTTTGATCTAGATAAGGAGTATGAAATCAAACATAGGAAGACTACACCATATCATCCCCAATCTAATGGCCAATTTGACGTAATAAAAAAATAAATGGAATCCATCTTGACAAAAACTCTGTTACACTCCATAGGAGAGATTGGGTAGATAGGCTTCCAGAGGTAGTATGGGCATTCAACACAACATGGAAAAAAATAACTAGCTTCACACCATTCAAACTTTTGTATGGTAAGAATTTTGTTCTCCCTATTGAATTTGAGAACAAGACACTAAGGACTACACTTGAACTAGGCATAGATTTTTTTAAAGCTCAAAGGCAAAGGATTATCTAACTCAATGAGTTGGATGAAATGAGGAGAAAGACTGCGTAATATAGAGGTAGTGTAGAAGAAAATAATTAAATGGCATGAAAATTTCATCAAGACAAGGAAATTTCAAGAAGGTGATTGGGCCCTCTTATTTGACTCAAAGTATAAATACCACATGGGAAACTCAGGACAAGGTGGCTAGATCTATATGAGACTGATAAAATCTTTCCCAATGGATCTATAAAAATCACAACCTTAGATCCTTTGAGGTTCAAGCTACTGGTCAATAACCACAGGTTGAGGTTGTACAAGAAACCAACTGATATGATCACCTTCATGCAAAGATTTCTAAGGAGGAAAAAATTAGATGGAAATAATAACATCACGAGCTTAAGATCATAAGTTGAGCATGCTTGTTCATCTTCTGAAATTTTAGAGGATTGAGATATTTTAGTGGCCTTGGTATATTCAGCTTGATGGATATTCTAAGGATGAATAAAAGTGTTGTGATTATCCCTTTTGTTGATCAGAAGAACTATGCTAACATTTTTATTTTTCTTAGCATTACTATTTTTTAGGATTTGATGTATATGTTTGCAAGAGTGTATAGTCTCTAAAATAGGTAGATAATGCAAAGAATAAATGTTCCACTTACAGAAACATGTAGTAAATATCTATTTTATTTTCATGTTTGGTAGAACTCATGATTGCATGAAGGAAAAAAGGGATATTTACACATGTGCATGATTATCGAGACAATTGGTACCCCCAAAGGTTAGCATTCCCTCTTCGAGATTTATCTAATTTAAGAAAGGAGCCTCCAATACAAATGTCACACATGCTTACAACATCATAATGGTATCTGAAGAATCATATAAAACCAACATGTAGCAAGGGTACAAATCTAATAAATCATGTGCAATCATCATTCTAAATATGCCTCAAGATAAGTGCACTCCTACCACTTTATTAAAGTATGATTAGTATGATTATTATTAATTAGTATTTATGCCACGATATCATGTCTTTAATTGCATTGATAAACCACCACCCTTTTATGTTGTGAGGTGTCATTACACATCATCCCACTCTGTAACACCACTTTACCTCACATGCTCCTACATATAATAAATTAATTGCATTCCCATTTGTTGCATTGTGTGTGTGTTGGTCTCAAAGTTCAAAAATAAATATTCAAAACAATCCCACATAATTCAATTTTGCATCATTTCTCCAAAATTGTGTGATTGCATTATCATAGCCGAGCAAGTTGCATATTGAAAATGGGTGGAGAATTAATCTTCCATGAGCCTACAAAAGCACTTCCAAATTCTCAACCAACAAAAAATATATAATATTTCCAAAACAATGGATGGTTGGATTACATTACCAAATTCCAGGGTTTTAATGAGTCTATGGTCGAAGAATTTTCTGCTACACTCAAATATGGTGAGGTTAAGATCAAGGGCTTATCGGTGAAAGTGAATGATGACATCTTGGCTATAGTGACTAGACTTCCTACAGAGGGCAAACCCTTTCCTAAGAAAGCCAATCCATAGGAAGCTAGATGGGGATTCATTGATGAGGATGATGTCTTCATGAATGATCGCCGAGGTACATACATGACCTCTCTCAAACCTCTCTGGGATGAAATTTTAAACTACATTATTAATTATTTTTTGCCGAGAAAAATTTTCAGGGACAAATTAGTGGGTTTCTTACCACCACTCTGGGAATCTAATTCCCTCTAATTAAATGGTGAAGCTTCCGTATATGCATGCATGAATAAAAAGTTGGATTTTCCCGGTGTCCTCGTGGTCGTGATCCAACAGGGGCACTCCACTAACCCTGCAATAAAAGCTTACAAATATCTATAAGGGAATAATTTTCTAGGAGATCGGAAAGGGAGTGAGAATATTAGACAATGGAAACTAATGTTACAAGTAGAAAATCAAATACTTGCATACACCAGTTAGAAATTACATCACATGCACTAAAATTAAGAAGAAACAAATCTACATAATAGCAACAAGACCAAATAGCATTTAATGAGCACAAAGTATCACTAAACTCCTTAGTCAAAAAGGATAAAATTCATCCTTCTTATATTGATTCTCAAGCAAAAATTATATATAACATAAGAATGGAAGACATTTTAGAATAGGGAAAAATGGAAGAAATTTTTTCTATCTCTTTGTTCTCTTCACAAGGATATCTCTCTCATGAATTCACAAAAAAATATCTCATAAGTCTAAGAATATAAGAAGACCCTCAAATGAGGAGCTTGCTATAATTTATAGAAGAGAAGGAAACTCTTCATCTTCCCGGTGACTTTTCAAATACCATATTTTGACTTTAGATTATTCATATTCCAATTAAATATTTAAGTCCCTTTTATAAAAACAAGGCGACTTAAATTTTACATTATGTTTCTAAAGTCACTTAAAGATATATCAAAAGTGCAAACCCCAACGACAAAATTATAACATTGAAGAGAGAGAGTGTTGGGTGAGAAGAGAAGAGAGAAAGAGAAGAAGAAGAAGAAGAAGGAAGTAGGAAGAAGAATGAGCTTCTATAATGGATTTGCTCTCACTCCCTGACTCGTCTTTATCTCATGCTACCGAGAATATATCCATACCTCAAAATTCTTTACTGAAATGAGCTACTATGAATTCCACTTTGTCGGGATGACAGATGATGAAACGCAGCTCAAGGTCCCCGTCCATCCATCAGACACACTATTTATATCATTACACTTCACGAACCATGATGGACATTTCTCTCGCAATAAGTGCAATGGCGGCCAAAATATCTCGAGAGGAACTTTAGGGTATCCTTAGTCAATTACAAGGATTACCTTCCTCTTTCTTGACATATTCCTTAAATGGACCAATTAGCTCATCATCATCTTCATTAGAAATAAGAGTGCACATACCAAGAAAATTCTTCCAAATGTTAAACCCTATGGGTTTCGATCATGCTCTCATACTAACAATATAATTATCTTCAAGTTGAGGATAACTATCTATCATACATGTGCTTCAAGACGATATCCTTCAAGTTTTCAAAATTACTTCACAAGGACCTATTATGATACCCATTTTTAGAAGCATAGTGACTAAGAAGGGGTGAATCATTCATACAATAACTTCAACTTCATTAACCATTTCTCACATTCATCATTCAATTCAACCATTTAAAATCCATAATAATATGAGCACATTAGGTGTTTATTAATCAATCATAATTACATGAAACAAATAAGAAGACACATGAATACCATATGTAAGTGGGAAACCCTCAAAGGGAAGAAAACCCATTGAAACCTTTACTTATATTGTAGAAAGAAAAGAACTTGCATGAATATTACACATCATACAATATTTCTTCGGTGAGGCACTAACTCCTAGTTTAGTATGTAACCAACCATACAAGGAGGATACAACCACCTAAGGTGATTAAAGCACCAACTTAACCACCTATAAATAGATGATAACTGATAATATGTTTCTCACACAACTGATAGTGATCCAAGTTCATATCCAAACTCACTAAACCCTCTTCAAAACAAGCTCTCTCCTAACTCACTCAATCTCTCTTCTTCATGGGATGAATATGTCAATTTCCATTGTCAGACATATAATCCTTGATCTTATTCAATTTTTCATTACTCTTCTCATATTTTTTCTTAACCATTCTTCACTCTTCTTCAATGCCATAAGTCACTCATAACCCCATTGACACAACTAGTCACAAATGACCACACTTACTTACTTATATACAAGTCACTAAATCAAAACACCCTTAGGTTGTTTGTGACCAAGTAGGTTGGTCATCCCAACTCAAAAACATAACATGGGTTAAGACATCATCAGTAAGCACCAAGACACTAAAAGAAGATTAAAATTCACTCTCGAAGCTCCAAGGACCACACACACATAGCTCCAACAGCATCTAGTAGCTTATTAAAGGATCCAAAAGATTCATACAAGTAAAACATAAGTCCTCGGCATCATCAATAATATAAAGAAGCACTAAATCATCTATCTCCATCATGAAACTCACAAAGAAGAAACCATGCAAAACTAAGTCTTCTAGAACCCAAAATTTAGACCTAAAGAATGACCAACTTCTCATATAAAATCTCATCATTAAGACTCAAGTCATATACCATTGGAAAATAACATTTGATAATAATGGTGGGATGTGCATTTCCATGGGGTTTTGACATTCAAATCAAGTTTAAAGTTGAAACATGTCAAAAATAACCTAAAATTTTGGAATAAGGAGACTTTTGGGAATATTTTTCAGGCTAAAAATAATTGAGGAGGATCTTCGAACTATAGAGGAGCTAATGGAGGAGGATGGCCTTAATCAGGCCCTAAAAATCCAAGAGAAAAATCTTCTCATAGAATATCTTGATATCCTCGCCAAAGAGGAAATGTACTAGAATAAAAATATAGAGTTAAATGGCTAAAGGAGGGTGATAGAAACACCAATTTCTTTCATTTCTCTGCTACTTCCAGAACCAATCAACTCAAGATCAAGGAAATTAGGAAAACTGATGGAGAACTTATTGTTAATGAAAAGGAAATCAATGAAATTGTTATTAATTACTTCAAGGATCTCTTTCTTCCTGGGATAGAGCTGAATAGGACATCATGGGACAAGGTTCTAGGTCTCTTCCATAATGTTATCTCAAAAAAGGAAAACATATATTTCTTTCTTATTCCGGGGAGGAAGATATGATATTTTCTATTTTTGATATGGAACTAGATAAATCTCCTGGGCCAGATGGTTTCCCGAATTTTTTTCCAACAATTATGGGAGGTGATTAAGAAAGAGGTTATTGAGATGGTTCAAGAATTATTCACTAATGGGCAGCTCCTAAAACAAACTAACAATAATTTCATGGTCCTCATTCCCAAGATGATAGGGGCTAAGGATGTTAAATATTTCAGGCCCATTAGCCTTTGCAATACTAGCTACAAATTGCTTACCAAAATCATTGCTTTTAGGCTCAGGAAAGTGCTTACAAATTTCATCTCTCCTAATCAAGGCACCTTTGTTCCTGGCAAAAAAATTCTAGACAACATTGTGGTTATCTAAGAGGCCATTCATTCTATTGAAAATTTGGGAAGATCTGCTATGTTTGTTAAGCTTGATATGCATAAATCCTATGATAGGGTTTTATGGGCCTTTCTACGGGCCATCTTGATCAAGGTTGGTTTTGATGAGTTCTTTATTAACATGATTATGGTTTGTATTTCTACTACCATTTTCTCTATCATTATTAATGGAAAACTCAAGGTTTCTTTCGAGTTGGGAGGGGGATTATAAAAGGTTACCCTCTCTCCCTTTCCATTTATATTATTATTGCAGAGTCTTTAAGTAGACTGTGTAATCAGGTTGTATCCCTTAATTTTTGCAGGGACTCAAAATTTCTATGGTCTCCTTCCCATTGGTCTCAATAAATTTTTGGATGACAAATTTCTGATGGGAAAAGTTTCTATTCATGAAGCCTCTATTTTCAAGAGTGTTCTGAATGAATATGAGAATTTCTTAGGTCAACTTGTCAATTTCCACAAAAGTGTTATTTTTTCATTAATGTGGATGGGTAGTTTCAAGTGAGACTTGACTGTATCCTTGGTCGTAAGTTTAAGAATCTACCAAATACCTACAGGGAATGCCTCTCATTCATAAGAATATGGATCTATCAATATGGAATAATTATCTACAGAAAGTAAATAGGAAACTGGTAACTTAGAAGGGTATCATCCTTACTCGAGCTAGAAAAATTCATTTGCTCAAAATTTATCTCCAAGGAATACCATTTATGTTATGTCTCTTTTCAAAGCATACTAGTTAAGATCTTGGAGGCACCGAGAAAAATTTGGAAAAGGTTTCGTGGGTTAGGGTGGAGGAGAAGTTTAAATTCCCTCTTGTGGCTTGGGATAAAGTTACTAGACCCAAGGAATGTGATGGTATAGGATTGAATAATATGAGATACATGAATGAGGACCTTGTGGTCAAATTGGAAGGGAGAGTGATAAAATAAGATGGTTTATGGACTTACATCATCAAAAGGAAATATTTAGGGAATGTTGGTAGAATAGAGACTTTTTTCTTCTTGACAATCTCCTTTGTGGTTCTTTTTTCTCAAATCTATTCTTTCTTCTAGGGAGATTCTCGAGGGGTTATTAAATGGAATATTGGGAAAGCAAACATGATTCACTTCTAGAGGGATTGTTGGTTGACTAAGAAATTGCTTGTGGAGGAAGAACCTTGGAGATCTATGGTGTAGGTTTTCGAAGAAAGGGGAAAAGTGTGGGTTAAATACTATTGGATTTTTTCTAATGATGATACCATTTGGGAGGATTTGAATCCACCAATTAATTTCATTAGGGAAAGGATTTCCTTTTCTTCTCTCAACTTAAATTATGGAGTTTCTATATCTCAAGGTTTCAATAGCATGAGAACTTTATTTTTTTGAAGGAAGAAGACTCGGGAAAATTTTCTGTTAAATTTACCTACTACTTTAATTTCAAGGATTCTATCCAAAATGACTATTGGGGTATAATTTGGGTGAAATATCTTCTACCTAAACTCAACATTTCCTTCTAGCTAGGGGCACAAAACAAAATCATCATTGTTGATAACTTGAGGAAATGGGAAATGGTTTTACCTAACAAGGGTGTCCTCTATAACAGAGAGGAGGAAAGTGTTAACCACCTTTTCATCTCGTGCCCCTTCTTTCAAGCAATCTTAACTAATGTGATGGATCTATTCCAAGTGTAGTGGATTCTTCCTAATTCCATTGAGGATTATTGTTTGTAATGGGAATTACCTTTCGGTTTCCCTTTCTTATTGTTTATTAGAAGATGTCCCTTCCCCATTTCTTCTCGGTGCTTATGGAAGGAAAGGAATTCCCTCATCTTCAAAATTATAAAGATAAAATTAGAAAGGTAAGTGCTTGTTTGATTTCCTCTATTAAAGAAAATTCCAAACTTTTCAAAGGTAAGATTAAAAAGGCTTGTTCTAGAAAGGAAGAGGAAGTCCTAAAACAGTTCATCTATAGTCCTCCTCAATTGGTCTTTCCTTCTATTCATATTAAGTAGTCCAAAATGGAAAGAGGTAGGGTCAAACTCATTTTTATGGGGCTTCAAAAGGTAATCCTGGCATGGAAGGGGAGTGGCATTATTAGAGATCATGAAGGTGATTGGATCCTTTCCTATGTTGGGCCTTTGAGTATTCAAAGTAGCAATGTGGTAGAGGCTCACACGTTGCTTGGGATTGTTAGCCTAGCTAAGGAAAGAGGTATCAAATATATTTTAATAGAGGGGGACTCTCTTCTCATTATCAATGCCATTAAAAAGGATCATTCCCACAATTGGGATTTGGGTAACATTATTTTTTATATTAAGGAGCATCTTAAAGGTTTTGATTCTTTCATCATCAAAAGTAATCCTCGCCTTGGTAACACATGTACGGATATTTTTTCTAATTAGGGGGTACATTATAATTATTTCAAAGTCTAGCATAAATGTGACCTCATCCCCATGCCTATTAATGGCATTACACACCATGAAAAATCATAATAATTTCACTAATGTCTGCGTGAGCGAGGAAAATTGGCCCATTTTTCAAAACAAAAAGCTCGTGTTTGGCTTTATTTCACTTTGCAAAGGTCATTTTAACACAAAAATTTGCAAGAACTATCTGGTTGGGATTCTGGAAAATATTTTGGCAACCATAGGAGAAGACAAAGTCAGGGTGGAACCATCTATCCATGGCAATACTGTGGACGACCCTTCTATGTGACACATGATCTGGTTGGGGATTCGAAATTATATCAAAAATTTACAATGGAATGATCCTCGTTAACCGGGAGTTTGGATTTATGTGGAAGGATTGTAAGGTGGTCGTCAGGGGTATGGAAATTCACACCTCAAAGGAAGCCATTTCCTAGATTACTAGTATGGATATGGATGGCCTAAAAAAATTTAAGGACAAGAATAGCCATGAGCATGAAATTAACACCTTTTTCATTGGAAAGGAAAAGGTACATTACTTCACTGATGGAATTTATTGGTTCTACATCCTTGGTGTGTAGAGGTATGTTTTCCTTCAAATTATGAAGTATTTAACTTTGGAAGGAAAGTATCGTAAGATTTACACTCATCACTTATCCCTCCTGAATATGTTTAGGAACAAGAAAATGTTAAGTACCCATTTATTTTTTATCATGTATTTTACTAGCTCATGAAATATTTTCAGCGGGTAAGGTGGATACTCATATTCATGAGGGGCTCATTATCCTTCTATTTCAAAATGTTAAACCTATGCTAGAAAAACCCATGCCCATAACCGAGGCGAAGGAGGATATCACTTTGGCTGAATGTCTTACTAAGATGTGTGAGGGAATATTGGAACATAAAAAAGGTGAGGAGGGGAATAATTTTGTGGGCTTAGAGAGTCAGAAGGCTTGGTCCTCGAAAGGTAAAGTCAAAATGATCTCAAAAGTTGAACAAAGCCACAAAGGACTTGAAGAAAAAGTGCACTACTTAAACCGTGATTCGGTCATGGAGGAGGCCAATTCGGTGGTTAGGATTGGTATGATTGATATCATGGAAGATACTAAAAGAAATTTCATGGCCCAAAATAATATTGGGGGGAAATCAGTGGTCTGGATAAACTTATTTAGAATATGAGGGTTCGTTTGGAAGTAGTTGAAGAGGAGGAGAGGAAAAGAAAATATTCTAGGGTCACCATATCTTATGAAGAAAAGGAGGACAAGGATGAGATAGAGGAGGATTTTGTGGGATATTAAGAGGAGGAGCCACCTCAAAAGAAGCTACAACTCAAGCATAGTAAGGAAACTAAGACCATAGAGGTAAAACCCTCCAAGAATCAAAATAAAAATTAATGGTGTTACTCCTAAACTTTAGGAGGTTTTTTGGTGAACTATCTCTATTTTTGGTTTAGTTATGTAGTTTTTGTTTCTCTTGCTAGTTGGGTTTCTAAACCTTATTGTCTTGGGGTTAAGCTTGTTTAACCCTTTTTTGGTCTTGTTCCTCTTTTTGTTTCTGTCTCGTGATCTTTTACGTTGTTTTCTTTATTGATCTGTTCTTTGGGAGCCGATCCCTATTTTTACCCTATCTAATAAAAATTATACCATTGGAAATGTCTCTAAATATAGTTTTGTAATAACTCACTTTATCTTCAAACACATATTGCAAGGCCTTCAAGTAACTCAAATTTTAAAACTACTCCAAACTACAAATACGGACTCAAGAACCTGTCTTGATAGATACAAGCATAAAAACCTCCAAATCAACTTCCTATCCCAACCATCACCTAGAAAACATCAAGAACACTTGTACCAACATGCCCAAGCACTAATAAGCATAAATCATATGGATAAATTCACTCTAGCACACCTGTTGCAGTCACCTTCTTGAGCAAGCCTAATAGGGCTAATTAGGCCACTAGGTTTCAACATGAAACCACCTCATAATATAATTCCATAATCTCAAACACATCATATCAGGTGTAAATTAACTATCCCCGACCATCATATGTATCAATAACAAGAAAAATGATCAAACTCACTTCAAACCAAGAGACTAGCATTTTAGCCCTTAAGGCCAAAATCGGTAGTGCTACTTTGAGGAGATATATATTAGTTTTTATCCATTCAATAAACCTAAAAAAATTAATGTCCATTTATATCATCTCGTAAGTATTCGGAACAATTCACTTTTCATCCTAAAACCTTCATCTCAGTCCTAAAACTATAAATATCCACAATAATAGGGTTCCTAAAATAGTTGGAACACAAAACCACCACCAAAATGAGCTCTAAGGAATCCTCTATAACCACGATTCAATAATTTATCTTTCCAAGATCATTTGGAGATCATATAATGAAAATATTCCAAGTCTCTCTAGAAGGATGGTTTTAGCTATGGTTTTGACCAACTTAGCTTCTTAAAAATTGTTCATAAAATTATAATGATCAAATCACCTCATTATTTTTGCAAAATACTATTATCTTAAGGATAAATCATCCCCCAAATCCTCTTAGTCCCATTTAAATTGTGTGTGAGCAGGTGAGCATCTAAAGTTCCCAATTCGAGTTGGATTTTTCTTCTTCAAAACTTGATTTTTCCAAAAACTACATCACTTGAGAAAAGTTATTCAAAGTGACCTGAAATTTGTCATGAAGGCATCATGAAAACATCCTTTATCCATTCCAACACTCATCCATATGTAGATACATCTAAATATTTCCACCCACTAAGACTTACATGCGTTATCTCGGCTAGTCTCCACCTTCTTGATCCACAAGGACCATGAAACATCATGAAACAACTAGGAAATGACCTAAAAATACTCATCCACATCATATGACATGTCATAATAACTTTTCCATTCATATACATTACTTTCCTACTCCAAATATCATGCCACCATACCAAACCACATGTTCTAGGTATAGGAATAAGACTAGAATGACTGACTCAACCATGATAACCCATGAACTGACCATGATGACTCATTGCAGACACATAGACACTTATCACATGTCATATGGACCATAATTTACCTCATGAAAACCTTCAACCAAATTTTGAGATCTCATACTATGACTATTCCTATTAGACCATGTTCTAAAACACCATAGCAACTCACTAAACCTATACACTACCAATCAACCTTCATATTTAAGACCTTTGATAACAACACATGGAGATTCATATGACGCCCTTTTCCATCATTTTCCTTTGACATCAATGACAACCTAAGACACAATGGCCAACACCTCTAAACCATACAATAAGACTCAAGTACTCAATATTATGATTATATACTCCTCACTACCATCTATATATACCATTCCTATGTTATGGCCAACACCAAGGCCGACCTACTAAACATATGAGATCATAAATTAATAACATGTGATAATAAGAGATATTATGTAATCCATAAGGCAGCAATACATATCAAATATAAGCTATAGGACTAAGGTTGTAGCAATACATGTCCTTTGATGCCACTTTTATCTTTCATGTATATAATATGAACATTTTTCTCTCACTATGCCATCACTCGGCTAGTGCGGTTAATAAACAGGGATCTAATCTAATGTCTAGAAGTTGATCTATGTATGAGAGGCATGTTTCCTCTAACACTGCACATAATCATATCCTCTATTTTTTAGCATGCATTACTCAAATGATCACAATTTTCCATGACACTCCCGCACATCTAACACATATAATTTATCCCGAAATACATCAAAACACATTGTTATACCCTTAATCCATTCTCATTTATTCAATTTCAACCCATAACTTTATTATACATATTCTTTACTATGCTAGCACACTTAGTCTTGCAAGCTAGTGTGTATACTACTACTCTGATAGTGCATCTACACTAATGCATATACATCTATGCTAGTGCATGTCATGCTAACATGTGTACGATGTAACACTCATGTGCCTACTTCTACACTAGCATTTTCAACATGTTATCACATTTCTCGCATCACACTTATGCGCATACATGTATGTGAGCGTGTACACTACTACATTATCAAACATCACATTTCACGCTATCACACTTAAGTATATGTGTGTTGAGTAGACAAGAGTATAATACTAAGGAGAAAGCACATAGAATATTCATGCATAGGATTAAAGCGTAGTCAAAGGTGCGAAGGATATGGAAGTGTTAGGAAATAAGGGATAAAATATGTGGAATAATCCCTCACAGAATCGCAATAGTAGAAACTAATATGCAAAAATATTACAGATCTCAAACTAAAAGTGCATAATAAAATAACACAAAACAAAGAGACAGTATTTAATGTGGTTCACCCAATTTGGGATACGTCCACCAAGAATCACTTGTTTAGATTTTATTACAAGCCACTGCTCTCTCAATATAATACCCAGATCTTTTTGGAACTATGCTCAACAAACTCTACAGAATTCACACCCAAATTCAAAACACATATGCAATGTTACATAATACCTACCATATGCATAAAACCATATAAGTAGACAAATGCTAAAGCAATTTTTACAAAATTGTGGGTGGGCCAAAACCATCCCATAAAGCTATGGGTCAAAATCCCGACCATATGAGAAAAGCATGTTTCCTAGTATATCGGGTATGTTTTAAGGCCAAAAACAATATTCGAGGACTGCGCCCTAGACCCCTTTTTAGGGCCGGCTGGCCCCGAACCCCGCCGAGTCAACTATGGAAAGTGTATAGTAATCTTAGTATACGAGTCTTCAACACTTTCACACATGGAAATGGGCTCCACAACCTAAAAAGAAGGACACGCATACAAAAGACAAGTGCAGATTTGGGACTTAGCCATTTTCACATGTACGAGCTATTTTTGGAGATAGCATTTAGAGCACACAAACCATATAAATACTTGTGTGACATGCATAGGTTATTCGGGAAGAGCATCTACTAAGTGCTTTTCATGGGTTTGGGCTAATAATAGAATTGTTACTTCCAGTTAACCAAAAAATATCTATTATTAGCACACTTGTAGGTGTGTCTATTATTGTAAAGGCACATAGCTATTTTCAGCATGTGACCTATTTTGGGAATTATGTAAGTGGTGAAGGGAAATTACCCCACCCTTATAAATATGCAAAGTGATTTACATAGTGTAGGAGAATGTGGTATAAGTTATTATGAAGTTATGTTGCGAGATCTAATGCGCGCATGAGCTATGGTATTTCTTATTATAAGAAGCTTTTCTGTATTTATTGTTTTTAATATAATAGATTGTATTGGTGGAATCAAGGTGTTAATCATGAATATAACTAGTTCTGCATGGTTGATTTTGTTATGGTTATTATTTAAATCCTTTACCCTTAGATCTAGATCTAGAATATGCTTTGTAGAATGTTATGTTATTAATGGATCTCAATGCATTAACTCTTCATCTTGCTAATATCCTGCACAAAACCTAAAGAGGGTCCTTGTAACTTTATGTTCTTTGAGTGAGTGATGTGCCGGTGTGCCATGGTTATTTCTCGTAAATTCTAGGCTACATCATTGGTTCCGTTTTAGGACCTCTTTTTCATTTTTTTTTCAGGATGGTTTGCAATGAAGACATATTGTTTGACCCTAGCAAGTGTTGAGAAGTGGATACATGATTTAGAAGAGGAATACGCATAGAGGTTCAACATTGTATCCGAGTTTAACATATGCGCGTGGGTGGAACAAAATCTATATGATAGTTTTACAAGAGCTACTTCACTATTTTTCCAGTAAAACTATACAAGTGGTTGGTTGTTTATGTGTCTAAAAGGGATTAGAGGTATCATGCACTTTTTTTGACGCAAGAAAAAAATTCAGGCCCCTTTATGATGTTGATCCGATTTAGACACGCGTTGTGGATACTTGGTTTTATGGTGTTCTGAATAGTTACATTCTAGAGTACTCAATTTCCACTTATTATTTCCTAGAGGTAGAAGAATTCCATTTTTTATGATATCCCAAGGGAACTTACTTGCAAGGCATTCCTCTAGCAATCAAAATTTTGATGGTGACCCCGAACTTGGAAAACAAATCGATGGCTAACTAAACTCCACCATGCACAGGGGTAGGAGCAGGTTTGATGAAAGATGGCAGACCTAGCGGTAGAAAGTTAGACAAGAAAAACATGAATTAATTATAATGAGGCACACGAGAGGGAAATATAGAAGCATTGGGATGTTACAGAGTGAATGGTGTTGAGGATAAAGATGTATCGTGAAGGATTTTGAGCTCATGCAAAAGACGTGGAACAAAAGCATCAGAACTTACCCCATTTTGGAAAGTATGATAGGTAACCCCCTCGACATCACATGTAAGTGCACCGGAATAGATGACCTGGGCCATAGGTGTGCATTTGAATCTACCTAAAAACCTAGCCCTTGCACTTGGTTTTTAGTATCTAGTATGACAAATAGTCAACAAGCTAATTTAGGCAATGGGAGAGTAGGAGTAAGTCACATATCAAGTACATCAATGGTAGGGAGAACATCTTTGTTGTTGTTTAGGGGTACCTTTTCAGGTGCATCATCTGCATAGAATTCGAGTGCATAGAATTTTAAACTCACTTTCAAGAGTGGTAACACTTCGTAAATGGTAGGGGTTCACTTCAATACTACCATTGGGACATAGGGAAGTACATCTTCTAGTCCACTTCTGGCTATTGGTGGAGGATGAGAAGGTATAGGTGGTTCTAGTTACGTGGTTCGGAGGCAAGGGAAACACAGGAGGTTCTAGATCGGTGACCAAGGTCCACACTAACCCCGGAATATTTATATGGAGATGTCTCTTCATCTAGCCAAAATATAGGGGCATAGAAGATGTTTCGAACATGTGCACATGTGTGAAATATTTTGGTGCATAAAAGGAATCACAACTTTTGAGCGCAAGGCAAGTCAATTTGCCACTACATTACAAGGACGCGCACATATATGGTACAAAAAGTTTGACCCTGATCAGACTTGCATAGATTATGTAGCATTAAAATATGTTTTCCTTAAAGAGTTTCACATCCCTAATTTTGAGTAGAAGAGTATAAGCGCGCTCAAGGATATTAAGCAAGGCACTGCAGAGAGTGTCAAAGAGTATGATTCTCATTTCAATACACTTTTATCTAATCTTTCTTATGATATTCACGCAAGCCAACATGCACAATGGTTCATTGTATGTCCGATTACACCATTTAAAAGGGCATTATCACATAAGACATACACTAATCTATGTAAATCACTTGAATAATATTTACACACTAAGTTAGTCGAAGGCATTGACACTTGGGGTGAGCCCATTTTTGGAAGCACAAATTATAACTATGGTGAAGTAGTTGGAGAAGCTATTGGTAAATTCAACACATGAGACACACATAGGGATTTGGTGTATAGATTGTGAAGTGGAAGGTCACACCAAGGATATTTGTCCCCACATATCAGTATGTTCATTGTTTTTAGACTGTGAGATATGTCATTTAAACCATGATGCTAGCCACTACCCATTATTGCAATGCACAATAAGGAAGAACGTCTCTTGCTACTGTAAAATTTACAGGTCCACAACTCATGATATGGAAGAATATGATTTGATTGGTTAGATCCATGATGCTATAAATATTGGTGTGTGACAAATAGGAGTATCAGATAAATCTAAAGGAAAGAATGAGCATCAGGATCGGGATCACAATCAAGTGCGCTATGATCATAATGAAGGGAGTTTTAAAGGAGGTCATGGTAGAGGTCAAGGATACCATAGTGGATTTGGAGGTCAAGGCTGTGGTGGTGGAAAAGGAGAGTTTCCTCACAAAACATGTTATACATGAGGATCTCCCGACAACTACAGGCACGAATGTCATCGAGAATATTACATGCTTTTTTATGGAAAGAATCATAGTTATGAATAATTCCCAGGACTTATAAGAGCATCTTAGTAATAAGCATAAACAAGAAAATAAATGTGCCAGGGATGGTTAGAATATAGGAAATGTGGAAATTTAGTGGATGCCCAAGTTGGAACTAGAATCCAAGGTATTTCCTGTAAAGATCACTACCCACACTAAAGCAGAACTCACCAAAGAAGCGTTACAAAAGAAGCCTACCATCACTAAGAAGGAGGTTCTACATGCATGGTACCCGATCCTATCCATCGAAGGAGGTTTATCAGAAACCCTAGAGGTACTCAGAAATATTTAGGGTAAAATACAATGTTTAAAGGAGAAATCATGGAAGGTGGAGAAAAAGAAAGTAGTAGAGACGGTCCAAACTGATATTGATGACTTAAAGGAGGTGTGAAAAATGTTGCACCAGGATAATATCATTCCATTATTATGGAATTGGCTAAAGGGAAACACTCCATGCACAAGTATTGAGATTGGATGATAGATCCTGCATGAAAATCTTCCCCCATAGCTTAGACTATGATAAGGAAATCACTCTAAATGTTGTTGTGGATGGATGTATTTTGAGTAATATATTTATTGATACAGGTATGTAAGTCAATGTGCTTACTTTAGATGCATGGGTATAGATGGGGAGACCCCCATTACAACCATCTTCTAATGTGTTGTTTATGGCTAATCGAACCAAGGCCACCCCTATTGGAGTTTTAAAAGATGCATCCATTACTATACAAGGGGCCAAGTTCATAGGATATTTTGAGGTTTTGGCACTTACAAAAGTAGACAACTTCCCATTTCTACTTGGGTGCCCTATGTGTTATCCAAATAATGTTGATCTTTGGTTCAACAAGGATTAAATCAGATTTGAGAATAAGGAGGAAAGGGTTATTATACCTTTAAGAGATGGAGTATCTACGCACCGTGTTGAGAATTTGAGTGAGGAATATCTAAATACAATTTATGTATGCACCATTTAGGACCCGAAATTCTTGAACCATCTAAAGAAGAAATCCTTCGGTGGGAAGATGCACATCTATTAGTGATACCACAAGTATTGCTTGTGATAATTGGGCTCATGGTACTTATGATTTGGAAGGGTATGAAATAAGAAGCACATTTACGCGGAACAATAAACCTCATTGTATCGGGAGAATAGTAAAAATTAGTACCTCAATACATAGGAGAAGGAGATCCTACGGTATTTCGCACACCATGGAGGAATAGTGGATAGACCAGTTGGAGAGACAAAATATGCTAGCATATACCTTGCAGGACAAGAAGCACCTTTGGTGGGTGGTTTATAGAGATAATCCTATAGGATGGAATGAAATCAGGGATTACTCTTTCTACTCAATTTTCTAAGAGAAAAGCATCTACTCAAATCTACACTTATCATGGTAATTGACTGCTCAACACTACGTTCAGCAGTGTGAGAGACTCTAGATAGAGGGGTAGGAATATTTACCACCTTCACATTGGGTGTAAAAATTTTATTCCACTTTACAAGGTTGCCCACACGCTTGGTATGTTTATGTGGAACTCCATAGAGAGATTAGAAATTGGTAGGATTTAATTATAAGAATGACCTAGATGTTTGACTATTTCTCTACTAAACCTCAAGTAAAAGAGTCATTAAGGGTTATAAAGTTCTTAACTATGGGAGATAGTTCCAAGGTGAAATAACTTATTCAGGAGTTATTTGATGGAAATTATTTAGGAGCACGTTTTGCTAAAGAAACAGAGACAAATGCCATGCTAATTAAGTGCACATTCTTTGAGAAAGAAAAAGGAAAGATGGTCTACTTAGTGGATGATGAACAAGTATAAAATCTAGATGTAGACCATTCAACATGTACACTTGAGGTTTTGGACAGTGCAGATAATACCACGTGCACCTATCATGAACCTATGAAAACAAAGAAAGTGAATATTGGATTGGATGCTGAGCCTAAGGAGGCCATAATTGGGGATTATTGGTCTGAATATGAAGTGGCCAAAATCATTGAGTTACTATGAGATTATCAGGACTTATTTCCTAGGGGATACCATGAACTCAAAGGCATGCATGAATCATTAGGATAAATGAAGATAAATCTTAAGGAAGGTGTGTGCTCGGTCAAGAAGAGACCCTACAGGATGAACCCCAACTTGTGTGAAAAGTTCAAAGAAGAAATTAACAAAATGTTGAAGTCTGGAATCATCAAGCCCCTAGGTGGGTCAAAATTTGTTAGCCCAATGGTGATCAATATCAAGAAAGATGGTTATATTAGGATCTGTGTGGACTACAGGGAGCTGAATGCTACATGTGTGACTGATCCCTTTCCTATGCCATTCACCGAGGAAATATTAGAAGGTGTTACAGGGCATAAGATCTATTCCTTTACAGATGGATTCTTTGGGTATCATTAGGTTAGGATTGCACATGAGGATCAGGAAAAGACTACTTTTACTACTGAATGGGGAATTTTTTCCTATATTGTGATGCCTTTTGGTCTAAAAATGTGCCTGTTGTATTTTCACGCATAGTTGTCCAAGCGTTCAAAGATTTTATTCACAACTTCTTGTAGGTTTATTTAGATGACTAGATAGTGTATGGACTTGTTAAGGATCATTGTGACAATTTATGCCTAATGTTTGAAATATGTCGCCAGTTAAGCATCTCTTTGAACATCAAGAAATGTATATTTTCTACACCATTTGGCACATTATTAGGAAACATCATCTGCGCATATAGGGTTTGTTGGTTGATCCAGCTTAAGGTTGTAGTTATTATCGGACTAGAAAAACCTACCACCAAAGTGAGGTGCGTGGATTCTTGGGTCACATTGGGTATTATAGAAAATTTACAAAAATGTATGCTAAGCTTTCCACACCCTTGGAGGAGTTACTAAAAGGAAAAGGGACATATTGATGAGGATAACCACAATAGCACACATTCAATACATTAAAGGAAAAACTTACTACAGTTCATATTTTGTGCTTTCCCTTGTGGGACCAACTGTTTCATTTACATGTGGATGCTTCTGGCATGGTTATTGGTGTGGTGTTGGCTCAGCCAAGAGAAGGTATTAGAGATCATTCTATTTTTTTCTAGTAGAAAGTTGACTCTTGCAGAGAAGAATTATACAACTACAGAGCGTGAAGCTTTGTCAATGATTTATGCGCTACATAAATTCAAAAATACTTGCTAGCAACACCATTCTTATTCTATACTAATCACATGGAATTAAAGTATTTGGTAAATAAGACCATTTATTAGGGCGCATATGCTTTGATGGGTACTTTTATTCCAAGAATTTGATTTCACAGTTATGGTAAAAATAGGGAAAACTAATTCTGGACCGGACCATCTATCTAGAATACATTCAAGAGAAGATGAGTAGTAAATTGAAGACACATTTCCCGATGCATAATTATATAGGTTACAATGCAATCCATCAAAATTAGAGGACATTATTGTTTTTCTATGTACATGTATGTCATTAGTAGGGATGAAATCCTTAGAAAAGAAACAACTTTCCATTTGCACGACATTGTTTATGTTGATTAGCGGTGACCTATACAAGTTAGGTCGAGATTAAGTATTGCATTGATGTGTACTAGAACATGAGTGCATAGATATCATGGAAGAGGCTCATGTTGGTATTGCAAGTGGGCATTATGCAGGTGATGCCACTTCATGCTAGATTCTACTCACTGGATTAATTTGGGAGACCATGTATAAAGATTGTAAGGCATATTATAAGGCTTCCGATCACTGTCAAAGCCTTGGAAAAATAGGACAAAGAGATGAAATTCCTTTAATACCTATTACTAGTGTATAACCATTTGAGAAATGGGCAATTGATTTTGTGGGTCCTATTTCACCACTAATGCGTGTAGGACTACATCGTGCTATATAATCACTTACATAAATTATCTCGAAAAAGTGGGCGTAAGCAGACTCTACAAAGGATTATACATCAGCTACAATAGCTAGGTTTCTATGGGAAAATATTATTACAAGGTATGGATGCCCGTTGAGTTTGACCAATGATAGGGGCACACATTTTCTGAATGAGACAATTAGAATTCTATTGGATGAGTTCATGATTACACACCATAAGACTACACCATATCATCCTCAAGTAAATGGGACTGCTGAGGCTTTCAACAAGATTTTGAGCCAAACATTGACAAAATTGTATGATGTTGGAAGGAAGGATTGGGATGATAAATTTTCTGCAGTACTTTAGGTGTATAGAACAACATACAAGTAGTTAAACAAGGCCACACCCTTTCAATTGGTGTTTAGCGCAGAAGTAGTCCTTCCTATGGAATTCATGTTACCTTCTTTGCATATTGTGCATGCATGCTAGAGGTCTAGCTGATGAACAAGCATTAGAAGAATGAATTGAATAGTTGATTAAGTTGGATGAGCAATGAGAAATAGCACGCTAGAGTCAGAAGCAAGAAAAAGCTAGGCAGAAAGCATGGCATGACAAGAACATTAGGGAAAAAAGCTTGAGATAAGACAAATGGTGCTTCTTTATGATTCTAAGTTTTTGTGCCATCTAGGAAAACTCAAAGTACATTGGTTAGGACCATATGTTATCACTTACATACTTGAAATAAGAGCTTGTTAGTTAGAAATGCTTGATGGAATATGGTTACCTGGTTACTTCAATGGGAGTAGGTTGAATCCCTACTATAAATAAGTCTTATTGGTGTTTGTAATAAGGTAGTATTGTCATTTAGATTAGGTTTTCAATTATGTATTCCCTTAATGTATTTCCTTCTTTGTCACTATGCTTTGTCAATTTATTTTATGTTTTTTGAAATAAGCACGTTTACATGACAAAAGATAATTACTATTTATACGGTATTTTTATGTGTAGAGGAATGCATATACCATTTTTGTGGGGTGGTTATTGAAAAATGGGTACACATAAAGGAACAAACTACTATAGGTGTTATTCAAGTTTGGAGATTTGGTGGACAGAAGATTGCTTCCAAATAAGGACCATAGATGGAGATAAATGGAGATACTCAAGGTAAGTAGTAGCCATAGAGACTACCAAGAGAAAGCACATTGGCGAGGTACTCAAGTGCATGGAAGTGCGCTAAAGAGAAGTATGTAGCCAAAAGGTAGGAAGGTGCGCTAAAAGGTTATAGCTGAGGTGCAAAGATGTATGGTGCCAAAATTGTGAAAATGGTCAATTAATGAGATGATTGTTGGTTAGTGAAGGATAAATAAATGCACTTTGAGATTTTGAATATATATATATATATATATATATATATATATATATATATATATATATATATATATATATATATATATGGATGGATGGGATGTGAGTTCATTTTTACCATTGTAATCACAAAAATTTGAACAAGCTAAGTGAAAAATGAGTTGAGCGAATCATGTTGAGGTGTGGAGAGTGTGAAACTAGACGTGGAGAGTAGATTTTTGCACAGGAGAAGCTTACATCCCCATTGGTGATGGTTTTTAGCAAGAGTGTTGTGAAAGAGCAAGGGCACATGATTTCAACTAGGGCACACATATTCGAGCTAGGGTTTGGACTTTCTCATTACAGAAGATAGAAGGAAAGCATTTGCACACTATAGAGGATAGAAAGTTGTGATTTACATATGGCACCAAAGAAAGCACCTACCGTAGGAGCCAAGGGAAAGAAGAAAGTGGAAGCAGAGGTTGAAATTTCTCCCGAGAGTAATTTCTCAAAGATGCAATACCCAGAAGGTATGATAGTGGGAAAAGAATGGGATTATCATGTCCGTAAGTGTAAGATAAGTGATTACAACCACCGCACATCGGATAATAAAAAGGAATTGGATGCATTATTGAGTATGAAGATAAACAAGCACACAACAGAGGACATGCCAATGTATGATGATGCTGGAGAGAAGTTGTTAAAGTAGATTAGAGTCTACTAGTTGTACGAGCTCCCATATTTTGGAAAATATGAACCTTTGTACTAGTGGTTGATGAGCAAAGTACATGAAGACTTTTTCTATTTTGTCGAACGAAGGGTAAGGATTACAGCCACATTGATTTCAACAATAACAAGATTAAAGGGCACAAGAGTGGATCTGGATAGTGACTTGATAGATAAAGCAACAATCCTAGAGACATGAAAGGAGTTAGGGTATACCAAGGGTCCGCGTGGAATGGATATCAACAAATTGAAGAAGTACCCAGTGGTACAGGAAGTTACACATCTAGTGACCAAATTGAATGATCAAGAGAGATGGTCATAGGTGAATATAATGTGGCTACACATTGCAAGGATAATTTCATAGGGAGTAATTTACAAAATATCAGGCTACATTACAGATACTATCATCAAGGAAGCACACACAGGTGATAAAATAAGTTTTATAAATATCCTATTGTCCCTTGTATTTATGGGTATTGGGGTGCTCGATGGGCTAAAGAACAAGATATGGGAGTATCCCATGTAAAACAAGTCCCTTGCGAAATATTTGACAAGTACTTGTGTGAAGGATCAATGAGTGGGTCATTCAATAAGAGGGTGGAGATGTGGTATGATCATCTCCACATGTAATTTGAAGAAGAGTGGCACATCTTGAAGGAGTTACCTTTGGTGGCGGGTAAGGCAGTGCACTTTACGGTGTACTAGCACTTTTGCATCATGCAATTTGTAATGAAGAATGGGACTTATATCCCCCGGTGAAAAGTGTCGTATGCCTTCACAGTGCGCTACTTCATTTCATCAGTCCACCATTTTACATATGTGTTCCACCTTAATTTTATTGCAGACAAGGTAGAATGTGACTACCACACCCTGAGGAAGACATGTATATCTAGGTCAAACTTTCTATATTGAGAGGCTAATTTAAGATATGATAAGCATGAGGCCTTTGAGTTTGAAAATTGGAGAAAGTGGAGCCACACTTATATACCTTCATCTTAAGCCTAAGTTGGAGGGTAAAAGTATGTAGAAAATGAGTTCGTGCTCCTAGGGCCACCTAAGAGTAATCATACAATGGAGAATGTACCATCTCCGAAGCCCACCGAACCTATAGAGGTAGATGATGAGGAGGAAGAGTGTGCAGATGGTAGTGGTTTGGTACATAGATGTCGGAGGAAGCCTATAGAAAAAATGGAGATAGAGAGCACGAGTACCGCACCACAGGAACATGAGGAGGATGAGGAATTGGAAGTAGTCCAAATAGAGTATCGTTTGAAGAGAATGTTCGGAGAACAAGGACACAACACGTAGGACCTCCACAATTAGTATGAAGATCACCACGACTCTCTCCATAGAAGGAGACAATTGAGAAGAGAAGGAGAAAATTGAAGCTAAATGAGGAGGTAGAGGAGTATGAAGAGAGCGCACTGGATCTCCTATATAACTAGAGGATGTGGAAGAGCCCAAGGATGAAGAAATGAAGGATGAAGAAGGAGTAAATAAGCCAGGAGAAATAGAGAAAGATACTACTCAGACATAGAGGATCTAACTCCAAACCTTGGCGCTCAAGTTCCTAAGGGGCCAAGATCAAAGAGGGAAAGTGGAGAGTATGCTACACTAGTCATGGGCTATGAAGAGGACACAATTAACATTTTTATGCATGATTCCAGAATACAATGGGCCTTGAGGACTTGTATAAATGGTATTTTATGGACCCTGACATGGTAACCATGCATTTGAGGAAACAGTTGTCACGGTCCATGCAAACTGACATGGACAAGCTTGATTTTTATTTGTGTGAAGAGTCCTGTGTGTCAAGGAGAATGATAAAGGAACCAAAAAACATACATATACCCATCAAACCCATGGTTATTTCTAATGAATAGTTGAGTAATTCATTAGTGAAGGTGTCTATAGAGGTGGCACACAGGAATGTGGATAAATTTTCCACCATCAAAGCACTAAGAGAATATTAAAGCGCTAAGAGAAGACATCAAAGCCAAAGATGCAAATATTGTGCGTCTAAAAGGAGAAAAGGACCTAGAGAAAAAGAAGAATGGGGTTCTCATCAGCATGGCAGAGGATATTGGAGATCATGTCCTACAAGAAAGACCGCACTTGGAGCCCAAGGTACCCAAAAAGTTCCTTTGGTTATGCACTATGTGCGTACCTTAGTTGATTTGGTGCTTGAGGATGGACCAACTTGGATGCCAAACCCAAAGGAACCTGAGTAGGAAGCAGAGAGGGTAAGGGTTCTAGTGGTCAGGAAGATTTCATCTTATGAGGCATTAATCCAAACCTTGCAGGAGGAGTTGAAGAAAGTGGACCAGATATTGAGTATTTTTGTAGCTCCAGAGGTAGTAATAAGAATCAGGACAATAGTATAAGACAATGACATCTTGAAGGAAATGAAATATGATACATTGGGATGCGTGGAAATATTGGTTCTATTCAAGCAAAAGTGTGAGGCCCTTACAGCAACACAGGACCCCCATAAGGAAAAATTGGATGAGATTGGAAAATGTATAACATAGAAGATGGATCTATTGGAAGGAAGAATGTCTACTATGTCCAACATTGTTCTAGTGTTACAAAATGAGAAGGGATAAATTACCCAAGATGAGTTGGAATCTATTGCAGTGGAAATTCCAGAGAAGACATAAGCCACACTAACCGAATGATAGACTTTGGAAGATGAGATAAAAGAATAATATCTAGAATTAATTCTTCTAGTTGAGACAGAGGATGTTGCAGAGTGAGAGTTCATTCTTTATACAAAAATTATTTCATTTCTTTCCATTCCTTATTCTTTATTATTCGAAGAGTAGCCATTGTTGGGGTAGAAATGTAGTTTAGTGTGGGGTAATGTTGAGTGGACAAGAGTATGATACTAAGGAGAAGGTGCACAAAATATTCATGCATAGGAGTAAAGCACAATCAAAGGTGTGGAAGGATAGGGAAGGACACGTGTGCAAAAGACAAGGGCAGATTCAAGACTTAGTTGTTTTCACATGTACGAGCTATTTTTGGAGATAGTGTGTAGAGCACACAAACCGGATAAAGACTTGCACGACATGCATAGGCTATTTTTGGAAGAGTGTCTAATAAGTTCTTTGCATGGGTTCGAGCTAATAATAGAATTGCTACTGCTAGTTAACCAAAAGAGATCTATTGTCAGTGCACTTGCATGTGTGTATATTTTTGTAAAGGCACATAGCTATTTTCAACATGCAACCTATTTTGGGAATTATGTAAATGGTGAAGGGAAATTCCCCCACCCTTATAAATATGTAGTGATATGCGTAGTATAGGAAAACTGGATATAAGTTATTTTGAAGTTATGCTATCAAATCTGATGTGTGCATGAGCTTATGGTATTACTTATTGTAATAATCTTTTGTGTATTTACTATGTTTAATACAATGGAGTGTATTGGCTGAATCAAGGTGTTAATCATGAGTATAACTGGTTCCTGCATGGTTGAATTTGCTATGGTTATTATTTAAATCCATTACCCCTAGATATAGATGTAGAATATGCTCTATAGAATTTTATGTTATTTATGGATTTAAATGCATTAACACTTCATCTTGCTAACATCCTGCAAAAGTAACCCTAAAGAGTAGTCTCGTACCTTTGTAAACTTCAAGGTGAGCACTCAATCTAGGTTGAGTGATGTTCCAATGTGCATGGGTTATTTCGTAAATTCTAAGTTGCATCGATGCACTAGTATCATTTTCCAACTTTATGCTAGGCCTTAAAAGCAATAAATACACTCAAAAGAAAAGTTTTTGGCTACATATCATGTCATCATCCTATGTTGCCAATCCAAACTCTTGGATATGATCCGCATGATGTTTATGTGTTGAATGACAAACCATTTCTATCCAAACTCAAAGCAAAAATCTCACTCAAGGGGCAAATAAACTCAAATAGAAAAAATGACCAATGATTTTTGCAACCATACCCCTTACTACTAATACCCTTCTCATAACCCTATTTCTCAATTTTTGCCTCTATCACCCCATACTAAATTTCTACAAAATTTTCATCCATGATTTCTTTTCTCTCTCCTATCAAGCGATCGTCCACCGCTTCATCACATCACCCACCCAATTGAGTGGGCACTCCCTTTATACTAATATGGACTTGTAGGGGCATTCAAATGATTCCTTGAGGTAAATCAGGCAAGATTAACACTTTTTATCATACATCCACCATTTTACACACGTCTGTTATCTTTAAAGCACTATTACTCTATTATAAAACTTTAAAGAGGAGAAAATGTAGACACCCCAAAATAACCACTACGCATTATAAACGTTCAACATCACATTATAACTCATTACCCCTTTGTAGAATTAATTTAATTAATTCTATTAGATAATTTAATATCAAGTTAATTAAATAAATCCACATGTCATATTTCATATTTAAATTGATTAAATAATCGTCACATCATATTCACCTCTCATATCAAGTGGACTAAATTCATGACTAAAGATAAAAATCATTATTATAATCAAGAGGATGTGTTAAAATTAACTCAAATCATGTATTGAGAACTATCTAAAGATATATCCCAAGTCATGGAAATCCAAAATTGATCTACCTTCTTGCGAAAGGCAATTAATCATGACACTTTTGGGTGAATAAAATACCAAATTTAGAATTAATAATCAATAACATGTGCAACCTCTTGCCAACTACACAATGACTCACTCATGTAAATCTAGAACAATAGTATAACTCTTCAATCAATCTAGAAACTCAACTAAACAACTCAATCATGTTTAGTTATCTCCAAATCAACTCAATCTAAAATTAGCTTGAAGATTCACCTTCTTCATCTATAAATCATTGGTCCCCATTTGCAAATAGTCCATGAACAAGCTAGAGTTCATATTGATATTTTGTGAATTTTTAGGTGAATCAAATCAATCATCCATATTTTTATGCCACTCATATCATATAAAAATCATTCATATTCATTCTTATAGCTTGATATATCTTCTATTCAGAGTATCTTAGAGAATTTGCAATCCACAAAATCTTACGAGATCAAATCAATCCAATAAAGAGCATAACTAAACCCTACTCTTTCAATCAGATATAATCTGACGTGGCTTTGGGATTTACAATAGAATTTTTACATTTGTTATGTATTGATTTTCCTCTTTTATTGTAATTTCCATGGTTTATTGTAAGTTCCTTATTTAGTGACTACACAGATAAATTTGAAAATTAGTTTCAGTCAAGCAAGAGGAGAAAATAAAAATGGATCCTAAATGCAATCCCTAGAAAAATTTGATATATATGAAAGAAAGCAAGAAGAATAAGTAAGGTTTGATCATGAGTTGGGTTCACTAAATGATTTAACCTAAATGGTTAAATTCAAGGAAGTGATAACCCATGATATATTATCATAATCAATTTGTTTCCAAGGTTAATTGCAGTAATATCATGAATAATCATCAAATAAATATAAATAATGATAGATAATGCGATAAAGTACTAACAATAAGAATTTTAAGAAGACTTATCTTATACTTTGGATTAATGTGACAATATGGGCTAACCTAATGACTAGAAAATTATAGAAATGGTCCGACAAAGCTTTACCACCAAAACTATATCCTACAAAGTTACTTGGACCAAGGCATATGATATGACTCAAAGTGTATCCTTTATATTTCCTTTCTATATACCCTTGTCCCTATGTAATTTTGGCTCCTGGAACTTTTGGATTTGCACACTAATTCCCAATTTGATATTTTTGTTATTAGGGCCTTTAACACTATTTAATTCTTGTTGTGTAGCTAATTGAATCTTCAAAACCCTAGATGGTGAAGGAATCTTATAAAACAAACATTATTTTGGTTGTGGGAACACATGTGCACCATTGACATCTCCACTACTATGAAGAGGGCTCAAGTTGCATTTCATTCTCACTTATCATTTTATATATAGAATGTATACAACCAAATTAATAATCATTACTTACAAAACTGTAATTATACTTGATAATTTTCCCTATCCTAACTTAACTTTTATAATGTGACTTTTTTTCTTTCAGATCTAAGTGGATGACGTCCCTAAAGTGAGTATGCAAAGTATATTAAGCTCAAGGGAATATTAGATAACATTTTCTTGTGATTGATCTTAGTATTTAGTTGTTAAAGTGTTAGGTTTCAATTAGATAGAATGTGATTCCTAATGAGAAATGAGTAACTTTATTATATATACATTTTAGATCTAAAAACTCGAATAAGGCTAACTAAAAGTGTACCAAAGAAGTTAAAATTAAGAAAAGTGTTGTTTGAGGGAAGGGACCAAAATTACCAGTCAACCTATAATGTATGGATGTTATGGCCCTTTTTAGGTGTTATGGTCTTAGAAATATATGTGAATGATTTGAAAATTAGGATTGTAATATGCAATGTTATAACTTGATTGGATACATTAATATGACCATTATACAAATAAATAGGTTGTGTGTGTAAGCAAGAATGAGTGAGATATAGCTAGGGATAACATAATTGGCCAAATTGAGAAAGTGTGGGCTAATGCAAGAGTGCTTCATAATTAGTGTTTTTGCACGATATAAATTACCAAAATGACTGCTGCATTTGCTCCCTCTTTAAGTATGGAATTGAAAATTGTGTACTTAAAGTAAAAGTTACATGAGTGTGTAGGCATACTTTTTCTTTGCTCGATAACCTTGCTCTTGTGATATGAATATGTCTTTATTCCAATTTTGTTTTTTTCCAAGATGAGTACTTGTAGAGAAGAGTGTAGTTAATGTCCATAGTATAAGAAATCAAACTTTAACTTGAAAATTTTGAACTTAGTGTGAAAATAACAATATGTAAGTAGAAAAACAAAATAAAGGAAAGTGTACACTTGATTGTTTTGTGAGAGAGAGGGGAGAGAGTACTCCCACTGCTATTGCCATGGATATTTAATGTTTTTGTGTTGGAGATGGTTGGAATGACTTTGGGGTGATCACTCTCCAAATGAAAAGTACCAAGGAGAATATAAATAAGTACACATACACCCCACATTGTTAAGAGAAATATATGGGTAACATTATAGTTGATTTTCATCCCTTCACAAAAACTAGTCAATCCTACAAGGATAACAATCACCTTGACACTTTCTAAGACCCACAAATAAGTGCCACTATAAATTAACATAAACCCAATTGATTTTCAAATGATGAAAAAATGTATTGGGTGATATTAGCTTTCATGTACACTTGGTGCCACCATAATCTGAATTATACCATGCATTCTATGATTGAAACTAAGTAAAAAGCCTATGAATGTCCTTAAGAAAACGTACCAACTGATTAAATTGTTGAATTTTAACCGAGGAATAATGTGTATTATTGGGCCATATCATCTAAACACTTATTTATTTCCTATAAAATTCGGTCCCCGTATGTTTTCGACCCAAGTTTGTTTTTGATCCATTTTATGGGCCTCTAAACTATCTTATTTTGTAGCTATTATTTTATTTCCTAATTTTGAATTATCATTTGGGTGAGATATAATTTAATTGTCACCCCCCTTGTTTGAGGCACATGAGATGGAGAAATTTGATCCCGACCCAAACAAGAGGACTTATATTTAATGTACAGTTGTAGGATTCCTATAGGGTAAATAAAGGAGTGTGCATGGTGTATAACATGGAGCATACATAGTAATATAATATAAAACTAGAAAAATATTAGTTACAAGAAATAAATAAACAACACATTAGAGGTAAGAAAAAACATGTAAGGACACACAAATAAAAAAACATGTAAAATAATATGCTGCATACATGAGACACCACTCAAGATGTCACAAGGCAATCAAGGCACTAGATGCCAACAAGAAAAAAAAAAAAGTATCAGAAGGCTTTTCCTGTAAATAATTGAAAACACATAGTAGGAATGTAAAACAAGAAACAATGATCCTAGTTTGGATGTAACCTATAAAACAAATACTGCACATGAAGCACCCATTAGCATGTTAGATAATTAAATAGTATGACATGATGTATGTACTAATTGAATTAGGTAAGAGAAATTAAATTAGAAAAGATTGGAATAATAACAAATGTATGTTCTAAAGTGTAAATTGGATGCCTCGTTAGCTATGGAATAACTATTTAGAGTGTAGTGTTAAGCATCATACATCATATAATAATCTATTTATAGTCTACATTTAACTCATTGTACTTATATGCCTATATTTGGATCACTTGTAATATGTATTACTTGATATGAAATATCCAAATCAATGCTACTAAATAATATGGGATTACACTTTGCCATTGTGAAGAGAGAAAATTATGGTTTCTTTCATTGAATAAAGTGGTTCAAAATCTTCTAGATCTGAATCTAAATGTGGACACAAGCACACTCAGAGAAATGTTAATCATTTTTTGTGGTTAGGGTACCTTCCTTTGTTAGATCCTAAACCATTTAAGGAGATAAAAACATTTTATTGAAGAGAATGACAAAATTATATATGTAAATGATAACTATACCTGCCTCAGATCACAGGATAACTGCAGTTGTGATTCCCCAAAAATTACATGGAGATCACAAGACAATCACAGTTGTGATTCCTTCATGTGTTGGAATTTTTATAAAACATTTTTGCAGCAAGTTACATGTATCCTTTATGTTCCACTTTCATTTATTCAAAACCTAAAAAACCAAGATATGCAATCAAAGAAGTAATAAATTATGGTATGTCTTAAGTGCATAAAGAGTCTAGGGTAAAATTATGGGGTTGAGTGGTTTTTTATAGTTTTTGAGTGCATAGGGGAATGTAACACATATGTATGCAATGTGCATAGGTGTGTGAGATGATAAGAGTCCATAGTACATTGGGCATGCAAATGGGTAGGTGGAATGGATAACATTAAATGTGAGTGGGTGAGGATGAGTAAATGGATGATGAGGTGTCTCTTATCACCATTTATATGGGGTTTTGTATTTTTTTATTTGTGGGATTACTTGATTTTTTTAGATTATTGTGTTTTATAATGTTTTTGTATTTTTGAATATAGGACGTTATGTGCAAGGTGCATTTTCTAATGTTTATATTTTTCCCATTTTTGGGTTGCATGTTACAAAAGGCAAGATGTGAAATAAAAATTAAAGATTAGATGGGGGTTATATAACCCTATAATGAATGTTGTAATATTCACAAGCTTATATGTTAACTGGATAGATAAGAACCTAGAAATGTGGTTAATGGGCCATGTCGGCTATATTCTATGAAGGGATCCATAGGTTTATTTTGCAAGGAAGATATTATTGATTTGATTAACTAATATGGTTTGATCATTAGATGTCCTAGAATCATAAGAGAACGGTTGTTGTATGATATACCCCCTTAAGTTGTAACACCCTCGACAACTGATAAATATTCCTCCTTGCATTCAATTTTTGACATGTGATTTTCTGGATAAAGATGTGCTCTTTTAACTGATGAAGATCATGCTTGATTGGGATAAATATTTTTTGTTCTTAAAAATCATTAGACTAAAATTATATGGTTGTCAAGAATCCATTTTCACTTTGAAAAGATGAGCTGCAATCTAGTATTAAGAATTGTAGACTTATTTCTTCTTCTGACTCATCCTTCAATCAATTTCAATGATCCAAGGAATGTTTCAAGTCTCATTCATAGACTAAATGGTAATATTGACATTCTTTAGCTTAAGGAACATAGAACACTGAATTTTGCATGATACTAATTCTTGGTCTTGTTGTAACATGTTTTCATTCAGTTGTATGTTTGTGCCGGGTCTTTGGTGATTGATCTTGGCGGGACATTAAGGACTTGAACAAAATTCAATTCTCTTTGGAGAAGTTTAGAGTCCTAAAAATCTAAGGACTATCCTAACGGTAACCTAATTTAGGGGAGAACAACTAAGTTCTAGCTATGTTTACTTATATGAATATTGTTCTAACCTAAGTCTCTTATTCTATTATGGGATTGGCATCCTTACCTAAGAGTTATGCTAAGAAAATAAAGGAAGAGTTACTAAGGGGGATACTAAACTATTTTAGCTACCACCTATAACTAAAGGATTGTGATTTAAACCTAGCCTAAGGTGGGAATTCTAATGGCTAATGTTGTAAGACCTATGTTGGTAATTTTTAAACTAAACTAAGTTCTATTTGAATCTAACCTAAACTAAGGGGAACCTAAAGGGGTCACATGGCATATGGGCGACGGTTCCAATGGATTTTAAATTATTTGAAAGGGGGTTTAAATGGTAAGGTACTGCCAGATTTGGCAGAGGGCTAGTGGACTTGGTGGAAGCCTACATGGAAACTCCACTAAAGGACGGAATCATGTTTTTGTGTTGAAATGGCATTCACCAAATTTAAGTGGCAGGTGGTAAGGAAAAGTAAGCGGGAATTTCAGATTAACTGGCATTATGAGCCTTGGTCTTCATGTGTAAACCATCTTAGAAACATAGGAGGTAGGTTTGTAGGAGGTCATTTGGTTTTTCATGCATGGTGGATTTTTCTCTGCATGGAGCTAACTGGTTCTTTGAACTAGTAGTTTGACCTTTAGTTCAAAACTATTTTTGGTTTTTACGATCTATTTTTGATCGAAGGAAGTATATGAAGCTTGGAAGGAAAAGATGTTTCGTTGTTGATCTATCTTGGAGGAGAAAAAGAGTTGGAAGCTCGGCTAGAAGTCTCCTTCGAGTTGGTGGAAGTGCTATCAGGCATGATAGGCTCTAACTATTAAAACTCTTTGTGTTCTTCTAAATGATTCGTTAAAACAACTCTGCTCTCATGAGATTCTTGTTTTCTTGTCTATCTGGTTATTTTTCTTGCTTGAGTTTTATAGATCCTTGTTTGTTTGATTTAAATCCATGGAAAAATATTATTGTTTGGAAATTGTCTCTCTATGCAAGTTTTATGACTTCATGCAAGTGAAATTGGTATGCGGAATGTGTTATGTATCTTTGCTTTGCAATCTTGATCTTGTATTCGAGGTTATGAAGCTTGATTTGATTGTCATGAAAATATATGGATTGGAATTTAAGGAAAACTTTAGTTCTATTTTATATTGCTTCTAGGTTGTGTTCTTTGGATGCAAACTCGGCTTAGAACTTAGTGTTTTGATAAAGCTTGTGTTGTAGCTTCGCTTGAATGGAACCACTATTTTGGAAACTTAGGTATTACTAAAATATTTCATAGAGTTTGTATTTACCACTTTGTATTCACATTTATTTATTTGTGATGTCCTGAATACTTGTGTGTGAATCTCAGGTTTCGACTTTGTACTTTTATTTAACACTTTAGTGTTAAGAGCTTGCATTCGGGTCGATTCATTTGAATTTGTCTTGGTAATTCATATTGGGTTATTCTTTTAGAAATGATTTAGTTATAGCTCATTACTTGAGGGAATACTCACCAGGGAACTATGTGGGAACTTATTGAGTAGTTTAATTCTCTCTTTCGAGCTTTGGAAATGGAAACGTCTTAGGGAATGTTGAAATTTTTTTATTTTTTCATGTTTCAATTCTTGAGATAGTATGAGCATGGGAATTGGAGGAAGTGTTCTCCCCCCACTGTTTGGAAGAAACCCACATTCTGGGTTGACTGTTTAAAGTTGTACTAAGTCAAGATCTTGTCTCTTTTCATAGTTGTGAAGTTTGTTTTTCTTTTACTCTGTTAATATTGTTGGAACTATGACCAAACATCTTATATATTTGTCGTTTGGGGTTCTTGCCTCTCTCTCGCCTATCTCTTTTAATCAAATCTGGATCTTTTCAAAAGATTGTGATATTACCTTAGACACTGAAATAAGAGGAAGGATTTCTTCTCTTTTTAGTTGTATTAAGTTGATTCTTTAAATCATGAACCATTTACCTTTTTTGGTATTTATTGTGAATTCTTTGAGAGTCTTTAGTTTTGGGTTCGTGGGTAATTCTCAAACTTATCGTTTATTATTTGGAATGTCACTCTCGACTGACTCAGTGATTGAGTCTTGGGCTTCTTTCGAGAATGAAATTTTATATTCTTATTCTTTTGAGATCTTTTATATATCATTCAGGGTCTGCAGTATGTTGTCATCCTGAATCGGTTTGAAATTGGAACTTCTTGTTCAGATGAACAAAATGATCTATCATTGGTTCTTTCCTTATTATGTTACTTCTTTTTCTACCCTTGGATAGGCTCAGTGTTCAAACTTTTATTTACTTGAATCCATTTCGAAATAGTGATTTCTCTTGACCTATTTGTCTACCTTGTTTGAATCATTGATGGAAATAGTGTTGAGAGCTAGTAGCTGTAAGGTTTTGCTATTAAGTTCATTGATACTTATAGTTTGACTGTTGTTGACTAGTCTTGTCTAGTTTATATGGAAAGGAGTGGGTTTTTCACTTGTACTCCTTATCTTTTGTGAAGAATATGAGTAGAGAATAACTCCTCTTTGGAGTTGCTTTGTTTGTGAACATTGTTGTTTGATATTTGATTGAAACTTCTAACATGAATAGTTGGAATTGGAAGTGTAGATGGCTGTTACGGTTTTTGTACCTTCCTGTTTGGTTATGGAATTGTTTGAGGTATATTCTAAGGATGAATGTGCAATATTGTTAATTCTAGAAAGGAACATGTATTCATGTTATATTATAGTTTTTTTATCTGATGTTATAGGTTTGGACAGTGTATATAATGGTTCTTTTTGTTCTTTACTAATGATTTAGGTGAATCATCCTCAAAGGAACCATGTTGTATACATTTATTTTATCTCTAGAACAGAGATAAATGTGGTATTCTATTATGATAGAATTAAGAAATAATGGGATGGCGGATTGATTGTTGTTTATAAGCCATTGATAGAATTATATAACTTTTCGATCTTAGGCGATATTGTTTATTATATTCTTCTTTTCTCTTTTAAATTTGATCTTGAATTTACTAAGTGTTTCCTTTCTTTTTTATCACTTATGATGATTTTTTGATGTTTTAATTATCTCATTAAAGTAGAGTTGCTTTAATGAAATAATTAGTGGAATGCACTTCATTTTAATGATTAGTGCTTATCAAGATCGAGTTCATCGAATTGACCCGTGCTAGCTATTTTTGCAGATGGACGACTTAAGTGGTAAAAGAAGGAAAAACTTATATGATGCATTGGCTGATATATGTATAATTCTTAGTAAAGAATTCTGATTATTCTTTTGTTGAATTGTAAAACAAAGTTATATACTTTATTATATAAAGGTTTGTTGATATGCATTATGCCTAAAGAGCATAGTCTTGTAAATTTTATAAGTTGTAATGATGAATTACGAGTTGTGTTTTATTTACATGAGTTGTGAAAATTATCTCGTACTTTTATAAAGAAGATGAAAGTTCCATCATGTTGATATTCTTTATATTATGTTATGCTTATCTTGTTATCTTTGATAAAATGGATAATGGGAATTAGTTCAATTTCCCCTATAATGAAGCAACTTGTTGAGTTGCATAATATGATGTGTTTATCTAAACAATTTAACATAATAAGGTGATGCATAATGAACATGCATTAAGAAATATGGACATTGGGAATGATATATCCTAATACTTAAACATGTAGAGAAAGATTCTTTCTCTCTCTCAATTGAATATAAACCTAAAAGGTTTGGAGATATGATTACTATTTATTAGACTTCATTTTGTATGAAGTCTACTTTAATTGGATATATTCGAGACGTTAAACCTTTCTAAAAGTTAAGGTACATTTTAAATGAAACTTATGATAACGTTGTCCTGATTTGGTTAATTGCCGATTTAACTAAGAAACCAAACATTAAAAAAACCATAAGTTTAACAAAGTTCTTCATGGACTAAATGAAACAAATTTAGGAAGGAACTTATTGAGTGTTGGATTAGGGTTTAGCAGGGTTGTTGTAATCAAGAAATAATCCAAACTAACAATGTATTAAAAATCTTCTTGGGGTATGTACATCTTGTTGAGGCACTTTTTATAGGGCATTTGGCACACTCGCCAACTATAGGGCTGTACTTTCAAGAAGGCTTGGGTATTCTTGAGAATACAAAGTTGTAGTTGACATGTGGCATCACCCTTTTGCATTGATCATCCAGATCTACACATAATAGGAACTCGACTTGAACTTAGTTTCTCTCTAGGTCAGGATAGGAGCATATTTAGGATAGGAATTAGCTTCCAATGGCTTAGGGTACATTGGCACATCCGGTTGACTTAGGTCAATTGAGTATGCCCATTTACCCTAAGCCATTGTGAGCATCTTCCTATAATAAGTTATGTTTCTATCTAGGGCTAGGGTTAAACCTAGGAACAAGTGGACTGATGGTAGTCAGTAAAGACCAATCATGATAATAGAAGAGTGAGGTGAAGGACGTATTCCAATATGACAAGTATGTCATCTAGGAATAGTGACATACATAGTATGTTGTAAATCTTTGGCCAAAGTATCGCAAGTTGTTGGTTGTGTTGTCCTATGTCACCAAGTTTAAAACAATGTGATATCAGATGAATATTGGTAACAGATATTTAGATATGTTCTTTAAACAGATCACTCAGTACCGGTGTAGGGTAGGAAGACCAAGTATATGAAGTATATAATATGTATTCAATACATAAGATAACATAAATAGATCGGTAGCTTACCGAGTTATGAAATGAATAGATTGGTGGATCACCGAGTCATTACAAGCTACATATGGTTATCTATTTGAATTTGATTGGCATGGAATGTTTGTTCTAAATAATGCTTTATTTAGAATAGTGAACATTATATATATATATATATATATATATATATATATATATATATATAATCCCTTGTTTCTAAAGTCTTAAAATGGGAATGTTACATCTTGGTATCAGAGCTGAAGGTTGTAGCTCTTAGACCTATGTGTCCATAATCTGATGAAACTTAAATTTTCTTGTAACAGAAAATGGTGAGAACAAGAGGAAATGTTGTAAATAACCCTCCACTTGAGGAAGGAGTAGTAATTGCCCAAAAACTTGATGAGATCCTTGCTTCCCTGTTGGACATAAGAGATCATTTGGTTGTACTTGAACAACAAGTAATGGGTAATGAGGAGGAAGAAGAAGCTGATAACAATAATCAACCACCTCTAGGGGACAATGCCAATGTGGGTGTTGATAATAACAATGTTAACATACCTGTTCATCCTGAGAACAAAAAGGATAGGCTAGCAAAGAACTCTCACTAATGACATAAAAAGGATAAGTCCACCCAAGTTTGATGGCACCACATTAGGAGATGGAGCTGAGAACTAGCTCAGTGAAATGGAGAAATAATTTGCAATAAGAAATTTCTCAGAAGAAACAAAGGCGATATGGGGAGCATATCAACTTTCTCACGAAGCATCTTCGTGGTGGGATAGCCTTTAGGTTGAGTTGAACATTGATGAATCTAATATCACATGGGACTAATTTAAAGGTTACTTTAGGCAAAAATGGCTGCCACAACTCTACTATGATTAGAAAATGACTAAATTTCAGAACTTAGCTCAAGGAAAGCTAACTATAACTGAGTATTGGGAGTGATTTACAAAACTCCTTAAGTATGTGCCTCAGTACCAAACTGATGAGAAGTTCATGATATGAAATTCATCATGGGATTGAATCCCATTATATGGGAGAGGTGGATGTTCACAACCCAACCATGATGGAAGGGTTTGTTGAAAAATCCATAAGGTAGGAACAGAAATTAAAGGCAATTTCTGCTCACAAGGAGGAAGTAAGGAAGAAAAATCCCAACTCCTCTTCATCATCTCTTGCACCCAAGAAAGGACCATGGAAGAAATTTGGAATGAAAAGTAAGTTTTCATCTAATACAAACAAGAAAGCAACAACAAACAAGTTTGTTGGTAATGCACGGAACAACTTTGTCAAGAACAATAATAATAGACATAAGTCCTATGGGGGTCAAACGATAACTCTAAGGCTGGAAATAAACCTCGATCCTAGGAAGGGACCTATAGGAGGCTATTATAATTGTGGAAAAGATCATTACGTGAATCAATTTCCTTTGAATAAGGATGATCGTAATCAACAACATAAGATACACACTGCAGTAGCTGAAAAGCAAGCTGAGAAACAGGCCACACCCATAAAGTTCTGGGTAAGTTATTTGTCTTACCAATAACTATTATTTTATATACCGAGCTACTGAATGTTTTATTTCTAGTAAATTAGAATCAAAATTAAAAAAAAAGATGGAAACATGGATAAAATATGGATTGTACATTATGGGAATAATGTTGTTCATATGGTTAGTATGTGTCTTTTTGGAGCATTCCTTGATTTACCTAAGTTTTCCACTAAGGTTGATCTTTATGTTGCACCTTTGGGGTCTTATGATGTAATCATAGGTGTTAATTGGTTAGCAGAACATAAGGCTAAAGTGGACTATTTTGAAAAACACATTAGTTGTTTAGATGACCTACAGAAAACAACAGAGATTCAGGGTGTGAAATGTGAGATTTCTATTAGAAAACTGTCAACTATGCAACTTAAAAAGGCCAAAAATAAAGGATGTACCTTGTATGTAGTAAAAATTACTGAATCAACTGAAGAGAAGTAGATATTATGGAATGATATCCACTGTTATGAGACTTCAGTGACGTATTTCTGGAAGAATTGCCAAGTCTTCCACCCAAAAGGGAATTTGATTTCATGATTGAGATCAAGCTTGGAACTGAACCTATTTCTAAAGCATTGTATGGAATGAATACTACGGAATTAGTAGAGCTTAAGGCTCAGTTGCATGAAATTTTTCTCAAGGTTTGAGTAGACCAAGTGTTTCACCTTGGGAGCACCATAATTTTTGTGAAAAAGAAAGATGGAACACTTAGATTGTGCATTGATTACAGAATGTTAAACAAGGAAACAATCAAGAATAGATACCCACTCCCTAGGATTGATGATTTATTTGATTAGATGCGTGGAGCATAGGTATATTCCAAGATATATCTTCGATCTGGATATCATCAATTACAATTAAGGATGAGGATATTCATAAAACAACTTTTAGAACAAGGTATGGACATTATGAGTTTATAGTTTTACCTTTTGGATTAACTAATGCACCTGTAGCATTTATAAATTTAATAAATAATATCTTTCAAGAATACTTGGAAAATTTGTGCTCATATTCTTAGATGAAATTCTCATATATTCAAAAATATTGAGGAACACCATGAGCATTTGAATATAGTTTTGGGAATATTAAGAAAGAGATGATTATTTGGTAAGCTATCTAAATGTTCTTTCTATGACACAGAAGTACACTATTTGGGACATGTAATAAGTAAAGATGGAATTGTTGTAGATCCTTCAAAAATTATAGCTATAACAGAGTGGCCTGCACCTAAGAATGTACATGAAGTTAGAAGCTTCATGGGACTTGCTGGCTACTATAGGAAATTTGTAAAAGATTTTTCTAAGATAGTTGCACTAATAACTTCCTTACAGAAGAAAGATAAAAAAAAATGTTTGGAGTGAGAAATGTGAAATTACATTTAAAACCTTGAAGGAATAGTTAACTTCAGCACCTATTCTTGCAGTACCAGATCCTAATGGAGATTTTATGGTGGTAACTGATGCATCAGGTGAAGGTCTAGGAGGTATTTTGTTACAAAATGGTCATGTCATAGCATATGAAAGTAGAAAACTAAAGTTACATGAGTTGAATTATGCTCCACATGATTTAGAGCTTGTTGTCATTGTTCATGCACTACAAGTTTGGAGACATTACCTACTTGGTAAGCCTTTTGAATTGAAAATTGATCACCTTGGACTGAAGTATATCTTCACTCAGCCAAATCTTAATGCAAGACAACGAAGGTGGTTAGATTTTTGTCTCAATATGATTTTGACATTAGTTATATAAAGGGTAAAGAAAATAAAGTGGCTAATGCTCTAAGTCATAGGAAGCACATTTCTACTCTTATAACGTTAAGAACTCAGTTTAAGGATGAATTAAAAAGTGTTATGGAATCTAACTCTTACTTTCAGCAAGTAAAAGCAGCACTTGCTGCAGATTTGAATGATTTGAGGTATAAAGGTTTTCACTTTGATAAAGAAGGAATCTTATGATTTGAAAATAGAGTCTATGTACCTTCGCTAAATGATTTGAGAAAGAAATTGTTAGCAGAATTTCATAATTCACCTTTTTCTAGACACCTGGTATTACAAAAATGCTTGCTGATATAAAACAACAATATTTCTGGAAAGGAATGAAAAAGGATGTTCTAGACTTTGTGACACATTGCCTTGAATGTCAATGTGTTAAGGTGAACATATGCACCCAGCCAGTTTGTTGTATCCTCATAGCATACCATGTAGTACAAATGGCAAGTAATAAGCATGGATTTTGTACAAGGGTTACCTATGTCAGAAATAAGCATGATGTTATTTTAGTAGTTGTGGATAAACTAACAAAGGTAGCACATTTTATTACTAGGAATCTGAAGGATGATTCTCCTATTTTGACAAGAATATTTGTACATGAAATTTTCAGATTACATGGAGTACCTGAGTTAATAATTTCGGATAGAGATCCTAGAATGATGTCAAGATTTTGGCAAACACTTAATGTAGCTCTAGGAACTAAGCTGAATTTCAGTTCTACGTATCATCCAGAAATAGATGGGCAGACTGAAAGAGTAAATCAAGTTTTGGAAGATATGTTACGGATGTATTGCATGGATCAACAGTATAAGTGGGAAGAGTACCTTCCATTAGTTGAATTCACATACAATAATACATATCATGCTTCTCTTAAGATGGCACCTTTCGAGGCATTATACGGAAGAAAATGTAGAACCCCTATTAGTTGGGATAGCATAGAGGATAGAGAGGTAATTGGACCTGAAATTCTTATTGAAATGGAACAAGAAGTTAAATTGATTAGTAAACAATTGAAAGAAGTAGCAGATAGGAAAAAGAGTTATGCTGACTTAAAGAGGGTTGATAAGAAATTTGAACTTGGTGAGAAAGTATTTCTTCGAGTTAAACCAAAAAAGAGTTCTATAACTTTTGGCAAGGTTGCCAAGTTATCACCTCATTATGTGGGACCTTTTGAGATAGTTGAAGTAATCAACCCTATAGCTTATCGTTTAGCATTACCTCCTGCTTTGTCACAAATGCATGATGTTTTCCATATTTATTTGCTTAAGAAATACATTTCAAATTTATCACACGTGTTAAATTGGAATTCCTTGCAGGTCCAAGACCCAAGAATAATCATGGTTAAACCCATACGAGTGCTTGAAACTCATCAGTTACATTTGAGAAATCATGAGATAAGTCAATGTAAGGTCCAATGGGACCAGTTTAATGAAGAAAGTGTAACTTGGGAAAACCTTGAGGATATGAAAACTACATTTCCATATCTATTTGAATAGGATTGATTCTGATTGACTGATAAAAACGTGTCATTTTATCTTTGTAACACAATAAGTATGTCAGTTTTGGGAAGATATTTATTTTTTGAATAAACAACCATATAATGTTGATTTCTAGAACTTAATTAATTTTGATATGTTTTTGAATAAGATGATTTTTATTATCTATAATCTATTAAAAATGAGATAATCATCGGGATGTTGATTCCTTTTTCGAGGAAGCATGTAACACCCTCGACAACTGATATATATTTCTCCTTACATTCAAGTGTTGACATGTGATTTTCTGGATAATGATGTGTTCTTTTGACTAATGAAGATCATGCTTGATTGGGATAAATATTTTCTATTCTTAAAAATCATTAGACTAAAATTATATGGTTGTCAAGAATCCATTTTCACTTCGAAAGATGAGCTACAATTTGGTATTAAGATTTGCAGACTTATTTCTTCTTTTGACTCATCCTTGGATCAATTTCAGTGATCCAAGGAATGTTTCAAGTCTTCTTCATAAACTGAATGGTAAAATTTACATTTAGTAGCTTAAGGAACATAGAAGACTGAATTTTGCATGATACTAATTCTTGGCCTTGTTGCAACGTGTTTTTGTTCAGTTGTATGTTTGTGCCTAGGTCTTTGGTGATTGATCTTGGTGGGACATTAAGGACTTGAGCAAAATTTAATTCTCTTTGGAGAAGTTCGAGTCCTAAAAATATAAGGACTATCCTAACAGTAACCTAAGCTAGGTGAGAACAACTAAGTTCTAGCTATGTTTACTTATATGAATATTGTTCTAACCTAAGTCTCTTATTCTATTATGGGATTGGCATCCTAACCTAAGTGTTATGCTAAGAAAATAAAGGAAGAGTTACTAAGGGGGATACTAAGCTATTTTAGCTACTACCTATAACTAAAGGGTTGTGATTTGAACCTAACCTAAGGTGGGAATTCTAATGGCTAATGTTCTAAGACCTATGTTGGTAATTTTTAAACTAACCTAAGTTCTATTTGAATCTAACCTAAACTAAAGGGAACCTAAAGGGGTCGCATGACATATGGGTGATGGTTCCAATGGATTTTAAATGATTTGAAAGGGGTTTAAATGATAAGGTACTGCCAGATTTGGCAGAGGGCCAGTGGACTTGGTGGAAGCCTACGTGGAAACTCCACTAACGGATGGAATTGTGTTTTTGTGTTGAAATGGCATTCGCCAAATTTAAGTGGTGGTGGCAAGGAAAAGTAAGTGGGAATTTTGGATTAACTGGCATTTATGACATTTATGAGCCTTAGTCTTCGCATGCAAACCGTCTTGGAAACATAGGAGGTGGGTTTGTAGGAGGTCATTTGGTTTTTCTTGCATGGTGGTTTTTTCTCTACATGGAGCTAACTGGTTCTTCAAACCAGTAGTTTGACCTTCAGTTCAAAACTATTTTTGGTTTTTACGATCTATTTTTGATCGAAGGAAAGTATATGAAGCTTGGAAGGAAAATATGTTTCATTGTTGATCTATCTTGGAGGAGAAAAAAGAGTCGAATCTTGGGCCGGAAGTATCCTTCGAGTTGGTGGAAGCGTTATCAGGCATGATAGGCTCTAACTATTAAAACTCTTTGTGTTCTTCTAAATGATTCATTAAAACAAATTTGCTCTCATGAGATTCTTATTTTCTTGTCTGTCTAGTTATTTTGCTTGTTGGGTTTTATAGATCCTTGTCTGTTTGATTTAAATCCATGGAAAAATATTATTGTTTGGAAATTATCTCTCTGTGTGAGTTTTATGACTGCATGCAAGTGAAATTGGTATGCGGAATGTGTTTTGTATCTCTACTTTGCAATCTTGATCTTGTATTCAAGGTTATGAAGCTTGATCTGATTGTCATGAAAATATATGGATTGGAATTTAAGGAAAACTTTAGTTCTATTTTATATTGCTTTTGGGTTGCGTTCTTTGGATGCAAACTCGGGTTGGAACTTAGTGTTTTGATTAAGCTTGTGTTGTAGCTTCGATTGAATAAAACCACTATTTTGAAACTTAGGTATTACTGAAATATTTCATAGAGTTCGTATTGACTATTGTATTCACATTAATTTATTTTTGATTTCCTAAATGCTTGTGTGTGAAGCTCGGGTTTCAACACTGTACTTTTATTTAACACTTTAGTGTTAAGAGCTTGCATTCGGCTTGATTCATTTAAATTTGTCTTGGTAATTCATATTGGGTTATTCTTTTAGAAATGGTTAAGTTATAGCTCATTACTGGAGGGAATACTCACCAAGGAACTGTGTGGGAACTTGTTGAGTAGTTTAATTCTCTCTTTCAAGCTTTGGAAATGGAAACATCTTAGGGAATGTTGAGCTTTTGTTATGTTTTTGACTGTTTCGACTTCTTGAGATAGTATGAGTGTGGGAATCGGAGGAAGTGTTCTCTCCCCGCTATTTGGGAGAAACCCGCATTTTGGGTTGACTGTTTAAAGTTGTACTAAGTCACCACTGTCTTTATTCATGGTTGTGAAGTTTTTTTTCTTTTACTCTATTCCTATTGTTTTGGAACTATGACTGAAACATCTTCTGTATCTGGCATTTGGGGTTCTTGCCTCCCTCTCGGTTGTCTCTTTTAATTAAATCTGGGTCTTTTTGAAAGATTATGATATTACCTTAGACACTGAAATAAGAGGAAGGATTCCTTCTCTGTTCAATTGTATTAAGTTTATTCTTTGAATCATGAACCGTTTACCCTTTTTGGTATTTATTGTGAAGTCTTTGAGATTCTTCAGTTTTGGGTTTGTGGGTAATTCTAAAACTTATCTTTTATTGTTTGGAATGCCACTCTCGAATGACTCAGTGAATGAGTCTTGGGCTTCTTTCGAGAATGAAAGTTTATATTCTTATTCTTTTGAGATTTTTTTATATATCATTCGAGTCCTGCAACGTATGATGTCATCCTAAATCGGTTTGAAATTGGAACTTCTTGTTTAGATGAACAAAATGATCTATCATTGGTTCTTTCCTTATTATGTTACTTCTTTTTCTGTCCTTGGATAGGCTCAATGTTCGAACTTTTCTTTACTCGAATCCATTTCAAAATAGTTGATTTCTCTTGACTTGTTGGTCTATCTTGTTCGAATCATTGATGGAAATAGTGTTGAGAGCTAGTAGCTAGTAAGGTTTTGCTATTAAGTTCATTGATACTTATAGTTTGACTGTTGTTGACTAGTTTTGTCTAGTTTATATGGAAAGGAGTGGGTTTGTCACTTGTACTCCTTATCTTTCATGAAGAATATGAGTAGAGAATAACTCCTCTTTGGAGCTGCTTTGTTGTGAACATTGTTGTTTGATATTTGATTGAAACTTCTAACATGAATAGTTAGAATTGGAAGTGTAGATGGCCTGTTCTGATTTTCTATACCTTCCTATTTGGTTATGGAATTCTGTTTGAGGTATATTCTAAGGATGAATGTGCAATATTGTTATCCCGGAAAGGAACAGTACTCATGTTATAATCTGGTTTGTTTATCTGATGTTATAGGTTTGGACAGTGTATATAATGGATCTTTTTATTCTTTACTTATGATTTAGGTGAATCATCCTTGAAGGAACCATGTTGTATACATTTATTTTATCTCTAGAAGCGAGATAAATGTGGTATTCTATTAAGATAGAATTAAGAAATAATGGGATGGCGAGGATTGATTGTTGTTTACAAGCCATTGATAGGATTATAAATTTTCAGATCTTAGGTAGATATTGTTTATTATATCTTTCTTTTCTCTTTAAAAGTTAATCTTGAATTACTAAGTGTTTCCTTTACTTTTCATTATCACTTATGCTGATTTCTTTAAGATGTTTTTGTCTCATTAAAGCGAGTTGCTTTAATTGTCTCATTAAAGCGAGTTGCTTTAATGAAACAATTAGTGGAATGTAGTCCATTTTGATGATTAGTGCTTATTGTGGGTTCGAATCAAAATAATAGAAAATGTATATATTGATCATCATTTCTCAATCACATACACACAATACATGGCTAATAAATAGCCAAGCAAATAGCAAAACAACCTCCTATAATTTAGGAGTGGTTGTAAACAACAAGCTAAATACGTGAAGTTGTTTACAACAATTTCACATATAATTCCAGGTAATGATTTTTTGTTCCACAACAAATCATAATATAATGTTTACACTATAATATTCCCAACATACACCCCCTTAGTGTGAACATGGGGTGAAGTGTAGTTGAAACCAGAATCATATGCCTATGCATATTTTTAGGTCTACATACTACTCCTCTCCTCTGGACACCAGCTGCCCTCCTATACAACTATTTCACTGACTGACACCTTCCACGCCACATCACAACACTTCAAGAGAACATATAGGAATACTCGCATGTACCAAGCAAACATACACAAACTATTTCTCTTTATTCTGCACACCAGATAAAATAAACACACAACTAGAAATAAATATGTCACCACCACAAAATACGACCTCGTCGTTGGCGACTGATGAGAGAGGTGCTTTGAGTAGCCTCCATCCTCCATTTCCTCCTACCTCCAGTTTGGTTATTTTCAGAAGAGATAATCTTCATCGCTAGGGCAAGAAAGTTCTTCATCAGTTGCATAATCTTCCCAGTCAGTTTCTTCTTCAACAATATAAGCCTTTTGATCAATCTTATCATCTAGTAGATCTTGTGCCTACTTTTTACAATTTAAAATCACATGCCCCACTTCTTTATAATAGTAACATTTGATTTGTCCCTTTGTAGGAATGTGCTTTGAATTGTACTTACCCTTCTTTGATGATGTACTAGCTTTATTGTGTACATATAAGACCTCTTCTTCTGGTTCTGAAGGTTCATTCTGATCAAGAAGAGTAGAAACTACTCCTTCTAAACCAATTTTAATCTTTCTCAAAGTAAAAACCATATGAGACATTTTTTTAGGCAAACTATTTAAAAGAATTGCTTTGGCATCATCATCTTTACCTTCTCGTTAATACCTGCAAGCTGATTGAGAAGAGAGAGAACTTGCTGATGTGTTACGCCATTTTATACTTTCATCCATTTTTAACCCGTATAATTTTTGCTTCATTGTTTTCTTTGCACTTTACGCTTGGATCCAAATAGTTTATTTAATGTCTCCCAGTTTCCTTTGCAAACTTTGTGAAGTCTACGTGGTGCAGGTACGCTTTAGACAAACCGCGACCAATAGTTCCCAAGGCCTTTTGATCCTTGATATTCCACTTCACAAGATCTGTTGGATTTGTTGGTGTTGTCACATTTGGTTTGACCACATCCCACAAATCTTTTTCAATCAAATTTAGCTGCATTTGGATTCGCCAAGTGTGAAAATCGCGTCCTTCGAATTTCTCAACGAGACTCAATTTCTCCATATTTTTTTAATATTTTCCCTCACGTTGACGAGTGTCAGTTTCAACTGAAAATGCACCCTCTTATAAACACAATAATATGACGATACTTAAGACAATTTAAAAAGTAATAAAAGAAAATTACTTTTTAAATATTATAAACAACATGACGTTTAACATAATAAATCTTGACCCAACATTTAATGACACTCAATGAAATAAACCATATACAATCAAAACCTTCTGAATATGGATGCGCAGCTATTAATAAAGTGTCAGATCTAGTAGGGACGTGTGCAAAATAGAAGGAAACTCGCAGGAAATAACCTGAGACGTTTTTGTGCTGACAGGGCTGTGAATACTCCAAAAACAATTTCCAAATTCTTTATCACGCATTGGCTGCAGGCTTGGATGTTTTATCTTCACCTTCACAGCTTTCTAAACTGCTCCAATGCACTCCATCTTCGTTGGCGCTCCAGTGATGCGCGATAAGACTCAACACGTGTGGCTGCGTGGCAGATTGTGCAGCAAGTGGCAAGTAAACATTAGAAACCTACATTTTTTTCTATCCTCCCACCTTTGCCATTCTCTGACTGCGTGCGATTGCCCCTTCAAAATTATTCTCAGATCAAACTCGCTCTGCTACCATATGACAGGTTCGAATCAGAATAATAGAATATATTGATCTTCGTTTCTCAATCACATACACACAATACATGGCTAATAAATAGCCAAGCAAATAGCAAAACAACCTCCTATAATTTAGGAGTGGTTGTAAACAACAAGCTAAATACGTGAAGTTGTTTACAACTTCACATATAATTCAGGTAATGATTTGTTGTTCCACAACAAATCATAATATAATGTTTACACTATAATATTCCCAACACTTATCATGCTTAGTTCATCAAACTGACCCATGCTAGCTATTTTTACGGATAGGCGACTTAAGTGGTAAAAGAAGGAAAAATTATAGGATGCATTGGCTGATATATGTATAATTCATATTAAAGAATTATGATTATTCTTTTGATTGAATTGTAAAACAAAGTTATATACTTTATTATATAAAGGCTTTTGATATACGGTATGCCTAAAGAGCATAGTCTTGTAAATTTATAAGTTGTAATGATTAATTACGATTTGTGTTTTATTTACATGATTTGTAAAAATTATCTCGTTCCTTTATAAAGAAGATGAAAGTTCCTTCATTTTGATAATCTTTTTATCGTGTTATGCTTATCTTGTTATCTTTGCTAAAATGGATAATGGGATATAATTCAATTTCCCCTATAACTTAGCAACTTGTTGAGTTGCATAATATGATGTGTTTATCTAAACAATTTAACATAATAAGGTGATGCATAATGATATATCCTAACACTTAAACATATGGACATTTGGAATGATATATCCTAACACTTAAACATATAGAGAAATATTCTTTCTCTCTCTCGATTGAATATAAACCTAAAAGGTTTGGAGTTATGATTAAAATTTATTAGACTTCATTTTGTATAAATTCTAATTTAATTGGATATATTTGTACGTTAAACCTTTCTAAAATTCAAGGTACATTTTAAATGAAACTTATGGTAACATTTTCTGATTTGGTTAATTACCAATTTAATCGAGAAACCAAACATTGAAAACAACCATAAGTTTAACGAAGTTCTTCATGGACTAAATGAAACAAATTTAGGAAGGAACTTATTGAGTGTTGGATTAGGGTTTAGCAGGGTTGTTGTAATCAAGAAATAATCCAAACTAACAACGTATTAACAATCTCCTTGGGGTATGTACATCTCTTTGAGGCATTTTATGTAGGAAATTGGCACACACAAACTATAGGGATGTACTTTCAAGAAGACTTGGGTCTTCTTGAGAATATAGAGTTGTAGTTGACATGTGGCATCACCCTTCCACATTGATCATCTAGATCTACACACAATAGGAACTCAGACTTGAACTTAGTCTCTCTCTAGGTTAGGATAGGAGTATATTTAGGATAGAATTAATTTCCAATGGCTCAGACGTTGGCACGTTTGGTTGACTTAGGTCAACCGAGTATGCCATTTACCGTAAGCCATTGTGAGCGTCTTCCTATAATAAGTTATGTTTCTATCTAGGGCTAAGGTTATACAGGAACAAGTGGACTGACGGTGAGTCGGTAAAGACCAATCATGATAATAGAAGAGTGAGGTGAAGGACGTATTCCAATATGATGAGTATTCCGTCTGCAGGAGTAGTGACATACATGTATGTTATAAATCTTTGGCAAAAGTATCACAAGCTGCTAGTTGTGTTGTCCTATGTCACCAAGTTTAAAACAACGCAATATCAGATGAATATTGGTAATAGATATTCAGATATGTTCTTTAAACATATCACTTAGCACACAATGTAGGGTAGGAATACCAAGTATATGAAGTATATGATATGTATTCAGTATATAAGATAACATAAATAGATCAGTAGCTTACCAAGTTATGAATTGAATATATCGGTGGATCACTGAGTCATTACAGCTGCATATGGTTATCTATTTGAATTCGATTAGCATGGAATGTTTGTTCTAAATAATGATTTATTTAGAACAGTGAACATTATATATATAAAAAATTCCCTTGTTTTTAAAGTCTTAAAATGGGAATGTTACATAAGCGCTATTTTTGGGATCGACAAGTTTCCCAAACATGAAGCGAGATGAAAAGTGGTGATTGAATATGATATAAAATGAACTTTAGTGAAGGAAAGATGAGCGAAAACAAAGGAAATGTTACCCTAGCCATGTACAAATGAAAACTTGATGATGGGTATATAAAAAAGTGTATGAAAGTTAAAGAATGTGATAATGGTGTGTGGAGAGATGTGAAGAGCTCAACAAGTGAGCTAGATGAGCTAAGCAACAAGTATGTTGGGTGATATTTATAGTGAGTGAGTTGAGCGAGTAAGTTAGATGAGTTACGAATTGATTTGGTTGAGCGATGCCACTGGCGAGCCAAATGGGTTGAGTTATTTGATAAAGGCGAGTGGGGTGAGCTAGATGGGGTGAGATGGATGGGTGAGTTGGTCAAGGTGAGTTGGTCGGGTGACCTAGGATAGGTGAGATGGCTAGAAAGAGTTTTCTAAGAGAGAAAGGATAGGAAAGATGTTTGGAGCAAGATGACTATGAGAGATGGTTAGGTGAGATGGATGGGTAAGCTAGTTTGGGTGGTGCTGCTAGGAAAGTTGGGAAATCTAATTGGGTGAGATGCACGGTGAGCTAGTTGGGTGAGTGTGGAAGGATTGAATTAAGAGAAAATTTGGAGAAGGGGTTATGATTTTGGATAGGTTTTGGTCAAGTTTATATAATAACTTGGTGGGTTACGGGGTGAGTATACACACTAAATCACACACTTTGCATATATTTCTCGGTCCCGATCACATAACACTATTCATATGATTCCCAAGTGAGAAAATTACTATTGACCACTTTGTCTTTGGCCTATTTTTAATTTCTAGTTTCCTTCTTAGTCTTACCCACATTCTTTACCTATAAAACCTTTGAAACTTTAATTTTTAAGTCTGGACACCGGTGCCTAGGCACCCCTTACCTCTTTGTTTATTGCTTGCATATTTTGGGTCCTTTCTTTATTTTGGGAATCTTATTTTCTTAGTGGTTTTCCTTTTATTGGTTAATTATGAAATTCAAAAAAGAGAATCATATACATACAAATATATGTGACCATAATAAGAGACCAAGCACTAAGCATCTATTATCATCACCTAAGGTTACATCCAAAGGACTTTACAAGTGCATCAAAGCATCCATCTAACATCCATTCAAGGGACAATGGATTGCATTCTTCTACATACACTTCATAGGAGGAAGTTAATTTTTCCATGCACACATCTATCTACATTTTCTACATTTAGCTATTACTCATTATTCAAGGAAAACTTGCACAAGATTCACCTAGGGCATGATTTTACACACACACATAGAAATACATAGATTTTGAAATGTATTGTAATTCTCATATTGTAAGTTCACTCATTCGGGTGACCATTGGGGTCAATGTAACTCCCCATTTGCATATTTTTCTTTTTAGGATTTGAACTGTTTTGGGATTTCGTAGGTGCTCTTTCTATTTGCAAGTTTCATGTGAATTCATTGATCAAGAAGTGAAGTACAAGTGACTAAAAATGATATCTAGTGAATATCTCACGACCACTGTAAAATTGATTTTTTGAGGTTACGAGTGGTCACAAGCACCTGGGGGAGGTGTACGGTGCACTAGGCCCCTTGTCCTTAACTAGGTGTCCTTGACCACGATATAATTTCAAGATTCTATTAACTACAGATTTAATCAATTAAATTATACAACATTAATAAACTATGTAATATTAAATCAATAAACATCACATTATATTGCATAAAAATAAATAAATACTTACAGAAAGTAAATAACAAATGACATAGGATTTATAGTGGAAACCCCAAAGGTAAAAAACCACTGTGAAAAGTAACCTTTATTGTAGAGATCCATTTTACATCCAATATATTACCTCCTCCTTTAGAAACCCTAATCACAAGGGTAAAAACACCTTTGATATATATTTTTCAATATATCAAATGAGGACCCAAAGTCCTTTTTATATGAGGTGATCGGGTATGTCTCCCGACCCACCTTTTCAACCTAAATGGTTGACACATATACCAAGGTTTAAAATATTTAATAATATAAATATAACTATTTCTTATTATTAAATATTTAACCTAAAGTATATCCCTTGTGTTTGAATATTTAATAATAGAAATATAAATATTTCTTATTATTAAATATTTAACCTATAGTATAATGTTGGACCCATATTTAATTAAGGGGTGGCCATCCCACTTAACCATTATGTTCCAAAACGCCCACTTAATGTTAAGTGGGATAATGTTGTCTTATAAATGTATAAAGGGAAAATTGCAATTTTTAAAGCAATACAAGTTTCTCTTATCTCAAAGTTTCCATGTTTTGATCATACTTGTTAACCAAAATAAGCTCCCCCTTATTTTGGGTTAACTAGCTTCCTTTTATGCCTTAGTCAAATTTTTACACATTTTAGGAACTCAAAATTTTCTAGGTATTGCTTCATCGATAGATAATTCTTTCCCCTTTCCGTAAGAAGGTAAGGAATTCCTCCTAACTCGTATTTTGCAAGTTATGGCTCGGCAGAGTTTGGAGGGGAAATTTTCCACAGGTAGGCCCTTGAGAGGTAATGAGGAAATTTTGCCAAGGAAACTAGTGGGTTAGCAGAGGCCCTGAGAGAAATTTGAAACTTATCCTTCGGCTAAAAAAACTCAAAGGTAAAAAGTTCGGCCACAAGCCCACAAAGGAGAATGGAGAAAAATTGATTAAGTCCCTACGTTTAATCACAAGGCGCCACATGTCAATTCATCTACGAGGATAGGGGTATCGGAAGGATTTTGGATTTTTGTCAAAACCATGAAAGTGCAAAGGTGAAATGTTGGACCACATCCTGCATCAAATCAAAAGGTGCCACATTTTCACATCAATAGTGGAGGTCGGGCAGTGGAGGACTTTGGGAAAACTTTCCCTTGCGAAGCAAAAAGGGTGAAATGTTATTCGAAGCCCAGGATGAACCAGAAAGTTCCACGTGTCACCTGGGTTGGTGGGGGCATGGAGATTTTTGTGAAAATTTTCCCAATTTGGAAAAAGAGGGAAAAGGTCAAATTTTGGCCTCAGTAGACCTAAATTTTACCCTAATTTTGCCAATTTTTCCCTAAATCTTCAAGAGGCCATATATTTCGATCTAGAGCTCAGATTTTTGGATTTTTTGTATCAATGGAAAGTTGGTGAAATTATCCACATGATGGAAACTTCAATTTTAAATTTTGATGGCTTTTTATGGGAGAAAATTGAGAAAATGTCTCTGGCATGCAAAAAATGTACAAAATTTTTTACCCTGACTCCGCTGTAATGTTCTCCTGCCACGTGGATGGCTCAAAGTGAAAAGCATAGAAGGTGATCTAACGGTCCATATTAAAACTAGCAATGTTTGTAATGGTTTCTGGTTTTTCCCTGCCATGGCCATTTTTCTGCAAAATAGGAATCTGAAAGCAGTGTGAAATGATTGGATTTTGATTGTAACTACTTCTTGGCCATTTGGGGAAGTTGTAACCACCCCTTGCATGCTATTTCTTGTCCTCTAAGAGTGATTGTATGGGTTGGCAATCAAATTTGGAAACTGGAAGCACATTTTTGTGAACAGAGGACAAAAAATTATTGTTAGTCTTCTTTTATTCTTCTCCTCTGCATTTTTCTTCTATTCCCACTCATTGTATGAGTTTCAACTCGAGATCAATAAAAAAGGAAGGAATTTTATGTCCCCTTGATGGAAAAATAGATTGGTGCTTTATGAATAGCATGTTTTATTTTTTCTTGTGCTCAGAAATTACAAATTTGTCTTTCTTCTATTAATTAATGCATGTAATGAAACTTCCAGGTTGATGTGTGTGGGCATCTAACACTCTACCCACAACATTGATTTCTCCCTCCTTCATTCTTATAACACCTTGATTTTTGTAAGCTATCATGGTAATTACTTTTCATGATGTTGTAACTACGAGAAATGAAGATAAATATGTTAAGACACATATTTTGATCTTAGAGGAATGTGTTGCTAATCTGGACCCTTGTTTGTTGTAATTTGTTTACTTGGGACAAAAGTTATTATTGCTTGTGTGATTGTTGATGAGACAACAGACTTGTCGTATGCTTGATGAACTCTATTTGCTGATTGACAACACACCTTGAATCAATTCCATTGATCCAAGGTATGTTGTGGCCTTCTTGTGATCGCCTTGTCAATTTACTTCTAAACCAGAATGAAGTCTGAAACCAGACTGAAGGTTGATATAAAGGTTGCGACACTGATTTCGGTATGAATATCTGGCACGTAGATGCCAATGAAAAAGTTTTGATTCTTGAACCACACACCGTTGTAACGCTTTAGACAAACATAAGACAATAAGGGCACGGATGCGAGGGGCACGGTATGTGGAACATAGGGCGAAACATCTGCATTGTGTTGAATACAAGCACAAAGCGGAAAGACTTGATGGGAAACGATTAATTAAATATTAGGGGATTAAACCCTAACCTACCCCTAAGTTTTATCTTATATTCTAACTACTATCCTATATGGATTTTAAATTTCATAAGGGTGAAAATAGATGTAAATTCTATTAACCTATGAACTAGGTGAATGACCTAGATATGGACTATTAAAAATCCTAAACTATTCCTAACCTAAGGAAGGGGACGTATGGACCCATGTGGATGGAAAGGATAAGGAGGGAAGGTTAGAAATTTAATGGGACAGTAAATGGAGTCCTTACATGTGCAGCGCCAAGTTTGGCGGGAACATGGAAAAGTTGGAGGCGTCCAACTAGCTATGAAGCTAAACTATGATTACATGCAAAATTTTGAAAAAGAATACTCACCAACCTGAGTCAGGTAGTGGCATGAGGAATGAGGAAAGGTAATGCATTCAATGCATTCAATTACCTTGGTCTTAGCGACCAGCTCACCTTGGAAGAAGGATAGAGGAAAGAAAATTTGTTTGTTGTTGTATACATTGGGTTTTTTAGTTGCTCTGCATTTTTTCTTCCATGGTTCTGTCGAACCTGCTGTATTTTGGTTATTATCTCTATTCTTGGAGAAGCTAGGCTATTTTTGGAGCCTGTGGAAGTTAGGGGACTGGTTGGAAATCTTTACTACTTTTGTCCTTTGTGGAGAAGAATAGCTCCTGTGGCACGGTTTTCTTGAGCCACAAGAAAAATTAACAGAGCATGTTAAGCCCTTCTCCTTAAACCACTTACTTATTCTTAATCGTCTCATTAAAACAACCTCGCTCTTATGATCGGGGTTTTGGTTATTTGATTTGGCTGTTATGCTAAGATGATTTTGAGATTGAGTCATTTTCTTTTGTTGTATGCAGCTTGAGCATTCTTTGCATAATGATTGAGTCAAATATACTGTCCTTGCTGTGTGGTTCATTTCGACAGTGTTGGGTATTCGTTTTATTACCATTATGGGTTTGTGCTAATAAATACATTAGCTAAGTGAATATCAATTCTGAGTTCTGAGAATTCTTGTGGAAATGAAAGGATGAGATAATTTTGTATGTCTGGTTGAACTATCATTATAAGGATGAACATGACTTGGGTATTCTTGGATGTTTGAAGAAAATGATTGTTCTTCTTATTGAGATTATTAATGAATTATGTTTTCTCTTTGCTGTTTTGAACTCTGAAGGTAATGGAAAGTGGATTTTATTGCGCATTATGGATGCGGTTTGATCTTCTAGTTTGAGTTGTCATTGTGAAAATGAACATGGCTTAGTATTTTTGTGCAAACAAATGAAATGAATGAGGTTAGGCTTGTTGTATGAGTTTGTTTTGGTTGGATTTAGCACCCGCTTCTATTACCCTACATGGGTTTGAGTCATTGCATGTGATATAAATGCGAGTATTGTCTTCTGAGTTCAGTAAGAGGAAAAGATTGGGGAAAAACAAGTTACGGATAATGTGGAGGAACTGTTGTGTGAATAAATTCTCCTGATTGTTTTCATTACATTGAATTTGATTTTTCCATGGACAGGGAATTCCTTTCATCATTTTTCCTTTCTTTGGTCAAAATGTTTTAATGTTTTTTTTGGAAATAAAGATCGTGGATGGTTTTCCTTCCTTCTTTTGGAGAAAATATGATGTTATGAACTGATCTTAAATGGATTCTTGTCTTAAAAAAGGGGGTGGTTTCTCACTCATTACGGTGAAATGATGATAATATGTTTGCTGAACTTTTACCCATTCTAGACTAACTTGGGTATGACTGTTTTTTTTATATAAATACGTTTGTTTTAATTTTATATATATATATATATACTCCATTCGCAACTGAACTCTTGTTGTTTCGTTAGAACTGAATCGAAGCAGAATTCTTACTTTGAAAGTTCAAAATAAAATGACTCTTTTACTATTATGATATGAATCATGATTTCGTAGCTAGCTGTACATTCTTATTGTTCAGGTCTAGCTGAAATGCTTGTTTTGATGCAGCACTATTTATAGACTAGTTGTATACTCTTGCTTGTTTATATCTAGACAAGAAAGTCCATTGAGTGAAATATAATAATCAGAATGAATCATACTATTGGATTGTGTCTGTTCTAAATAGTAGATATTTGGTTAGACAGTGAGAAGAGGTAATATGATCCTTCTTCCTTGTATTCGATTATTGATTTCATTTATTTCACTCTGAACTGTTATCATTGATTGGTATCACATCTGGATTAAATTCTCAGTACAACTATGAGGAAAGGAAAGAGAGTGTGGATGGATAATTTGAATTAATGTTCGTTTCTTCTCTCTTACAGCTTGGAAATCTATAATTATTATGGATTAAATTTTGTACTGCTTTGGTTTAAGCATCTACATTAATTGTTGTTTACTTTTCTCTTCTGCGTTTGATTGTTTGAATTCCGATGAGTTGTATGAAAGCAAAGGAAAGTAGTTCGGTTGAATCTTCAGTTATACTCTATCTTTTGAAATTATAACTATTGTAAGGAATGGAAATTATAGCATTTATGCTAGAACAACAGTTTGCAAAATTGTGTTTGTAGTTCTTACAGATGTTGTAATCTGGAACTGTTTGATGGAAATTACTCCTTGTAATAATTATTTGGGAAAGAGGGCAGTAATCCTTTATCTGATTGGGATGGTAATTAGATGATTGAGTTATTACGATTGAGTTGTTATGTTGTTCATCCTTTTTGGTACTTAATTCTTGAATGATGTTCATATTAACGTTTCATAAAAGCAGGGTTCTTTTATTGAGACAGTTAATTAAAAGAACCTCATTTTAATGACAAGTGCTTAATATGCTCAGTTCAATGAACTGACCCGTGCAAGAAATTTTGCAGATGGAACTTGAGTATAAACAAAGACATGGTTGTTCTCTGATACTTCTTTTGATTAACTGAAGATGGATTGTATTGATAGCTATTACTCCTCTACGAGGAAATGAGAAAGGAAGAAATTACATTCTTCTATCTTTATGAGTTGTAATGTTGTTTGATATAAACAAAGTCCAGTCATTTGGACTGGAAAATGTATAGATTGTAAAACTAATGGATGAATACAAGGAAAAGTGTGATATTTTTAATGACTGTATCAGTTTGATATTGTTGAATAAGTTTGAGAATATAACATTATTCCTTGATTTGGAATTATTCAAATGTTAATGGATGGATTTAAAAGGAAATAACATCTATTCTTTACCTGAATGCAAATTTTACGTTGAAATGTGTAATTAGTTCATACTTGGGTTAAGATGAATTTTAAATTGACATTAAAAAGGATTTAGGTAAACATGATCTCTTAATTGAAAGGTATTCGGGATTAGCTTGAAAGCTAAGGAATATCAAATAACTTAGGAGTAGCTGAACCTTGTATTTGGACTTCGTTAATAGCCTTGAATGTTTAAATTCAGAAAATATAAATATGGGAAAACATATCTATTGTTAACAGACCTTAACGAAGTAAGGTTAAGGAGAATAAATGAATAGGTTCATTTAGAATTAGACCTCATTTAAATGATGTCTAATAAGATGGAATTCTGAATTTGTTTACAGTTGTGGAAAAACTTGGTTAAGTTTAATAGGTTAAACTTATTAAGTTTATCGGTAATGGACTGATTAGTCCGAAGATTAAAGAAAGGAACCAAGAAGAGAATATGCAATCCTTCGGTATGAAGAAGGAGATGTATATTAAGCTAGAAGACAAATTAAGTCTCTCTTAGCTACATACAACTGTAACAAGAATGAGGATAAAGGATCAGCATGGCTGCTGAAAGTTGATCTTAAATATTAAGATTACAACCAAATCACACTTGAGCTGGATGTGTACTCTCGATGAGAGGATTCCGTAGGATATTGACATACGCCAGCTACAATATGGTGTCTTCATGAAGGCGGGACCTTCATGATGACACAATGTTATAGCTGACATATTACAATGCCCTCCCGAATTAAATCATCAAGTTTACATAAGCTGGATACTAAGTTCTTAGATGGGGATAGGAATGTGATCACGCATACGAAGTGACTCCGGAGGACTAAAGGTAACTAGACACATGGAGTCGTCTAGGGACGACATCGTATGTCTGCGTATCTTTAGTTACCATGAGTAACTTCCTATGCTCATTCATATTGCTAATTGGGGTTAGAGCTTGACCTTAAATGGAAGGACTGGAAGAGACCAGGAAAGACCATTCTAGATAACAGACGAAGTGAGGTGAAGGACGTATTCCAATGATGTGTATCACATCTAGGAATATGATCATGCAAAGCATGTGAAAATCTTTGGCCAAAGTATCGCAAGTGCTGGTTACATTGTCCTAATCACCTAGTTTAAGATATAGGATGTCAGATGAATATCAGTAATAGATATTAAGATAGGATTCTTAAATGGAACACTTCGATAAAAGGAAATGGTAAAAGAACCCGGTATATTTATTATACAATGCATGAATTAACATGAAGGATCGGTAAGTCGCCGAGTCATGAAACTCCGAGCCATAAAATGGGAGATCGGTAGTTCTTCGAGTCATTTACAATAGCATATGGTATCATGTTATATGATTGAATTGCCTTTGAATGTGTGTTCCATATTGTAAAATATGTGAGCAGAGAGAACATTGGTTTTAAAAAGAACTTGTGTGATCGAAATTGCATTAATTGAAGAGAGAAAAATTATTAAAACTTGAACGTGTGTTTGAATTGTATAATTTAATACGAGAACGTTGCATATATAAAAAAATTCCCTTGTTCTAGTGTCTTAAAATGGGGATGTTACAATTCTCACTTCCTCCCCTTTCTCGGATCGATTTACTGTTATAGTAAGGAATTTTTATTACTTCCATAGGGATAGTGGAATGTTCCTATGGATCTCTAGTTGAAAAACCACCATAAATCCACTTTGGTTTTACATGCTAAACAATGGGAGCTACACCATTCAAATGTAGAGGGACTTAGATTCCCATAGCATTGGCCTGAAATCCACAAATTTGTCCACAAGACAAATTTTCTCACCAACAATTTTTGGCACCCAACGTGGGGCAAAGTTGCAGCATCTAAACCCAAAAATGACCACAAAGTTTTAAAAATATCATTAAGTTTGCCTTTGAAGTCTAAAATTCCTTGTGATCCAAAAATCCAAAAAGATTCAAATAGAAGAGTTCTGCAGATTGAGAAACCATATGAACTGAAGGATCTAACTCAAATTCTTTCAAATCCTTCTAGAAAACCTTTTTTGCTCTATCATATCCAAAGGAAATCATTTCAAACCTGAAAGAGGTTACTTGGCATATTTGGCAGAGTGTAAATCACCTCACCATTGCTAAAAACTTATGGGCTATGAAAGAGAAGATAATAAACTTTCAAGATAGCTGATAGAAGGTATACTCGCTAGCTGAGGCAAGGAGGAGTGATTGACCCTACTTTTGAGGAGTTAGAGAGAGAAGAAGTAGAGGTTATAGCTTGGTTTGATAGAGAGGAAGAGATTAGAGCTCAACTTGAAGAAATTGCAAGACTCCAAGCTGCAGCAGAGGAAAGAGAAGCAACCCTAGCTATTTGAAGAAGCCAAAAATAGAAACATAATGGCTGATAATGAACGTGAAGCACGTAGACCCAATGTACCATGGGGAAGAAATATTGGTCCACTTGCTCTCCCATAAATACTCCATGATCTACCAAGAGGTTTGAGAAAGAATTTTCCCAAATTCAAAGGAGATGGCTCCCAACTCCCTAAAGAACATGTAGCAGCCTTCATCACTTGCTTGTGGTGTGTTAGGTGTTGAAGATGAAGATGTGTCGGTTAGAATTTTTGTGGAGTCACTCCAAGAGAAAGTTGTTGAATGGTTTTACATGCTTCCTCCAAGATCTATCATGGGTTGGGATGACATAAGAAGTGCATTTGAACATAGGTTCAAGAGAATTGAAGATTGCCAAGATCTGCTAGTTCAACTCATTCAGATGAAGAAAGAAGTCTCTGAGTCCATGAGATATTTTTTGCAAGGTTCGATAGATTGACAAGAAGAATCCCAGAAGATGTAGTTCCCCCTAAAAATAACTTGAAGAGGTTCTTCATCAGTGCCTTGCCATCGAAAGTTGGTTTCTTCCTTAGAAGAGCCCAACCAAACACACTAAGGGAAGCTCAAGACTTTTCCATTGAAACTGATGATGACTTAATCCTCTCTGGAAAGGTGAAAGGCCCAAATGGGAAGTAGAAGGGTCAGAGTTCCAGTTCAGTCACAACTAACCCTATGTTCCAGAAAATGGCAAATGATCTGGTTGCCTTGAAGAAATAGCTGTCCCCCAAATGACAACGAGAATTCTCCAGAAGGCCAAATTTCCCTGATAGATAAATAATTGCACCACCTCCTCACCAACTTTCCCTTGAAGCACCTCCTATCAATGCTATTTATGACACTATATCATCAAGAGATGATGCTGAAATTGATGAACTTGAAGAAGAAATAACAGAGGATTACGAAGGCTACCTCGAAATTGAAGAAGTTGATATGCACAATGGCTTGTTCAAGTTTGTTGATGATGGGGAAGAAGAAGAGGAATCCCCAATATTCTCATGTGTTGTCTTCACTTGAGATCAATCCAAGAAAGTTGCTCTACCCTTCGTGGCTCAAAAGGAAAAGAAAACTAAAGAAGATCCCACTCCGGTAATTTATTGTTGCAAATCAGCAGCATCCCTAGATGTTGATCAGACTTCTAGTTGACATTTTGGACATCCAATGTGATTACACAACATTGAATCTTTTCCCCAAGTGTGGGACTTGTAAAATGGGAAAGGAATCTCTAGTTTAGAGGCTAGTTCCTCAACTCCTCTGATCAGATATATCACTTACAAGTTGCAAAGGTTTGAATTCCTAGTTCCTACCCTAAATTCCCAGGGGACAAAGATAGAGAATGCAAAAAAATGAAGCTAATGCTAATGAGGTGATGCACCAAAGGAGTTTCATACTCCTGATACTACAATACATACACAATCCATAAGAAAACACAACACAAAGCATGCACAAATTGCTCAAAATGTAATGAAAGATCAGGAAAACAATGGTAGATATATGAAAGTATTGAGGGATTTTAATCATAGAGCATATATTAACATTACAGATCCAATACAATGCATTACAGTGATCAAGAGGCAAAAAGGGGTGTTGTATTGCATGGAAAGGTAAAAATTTCCACAAATTCTACCAAAAGGAAGAAAAGGGAAGTTGTAGAGCTGAAAAGTGCCTCTTTTTTGAAAAAATGAACTCATTTTGGCTTTTACAGTGCAAGCCACGATCCCAGGAGAGAGAAACACGGTAAAACATCTGAGAGCTTCAACCACTAACCCAAAATGCATTAAAATAGCATGGGCATCCTTACAGGCCCATCCCCTGACATTTTCCGCCATGCTCAAAGAGAATGTGAACCATTCTTCATTAAAAATGGTGGTTGAAACGTCATTTCTGTCCATGACCATGTCCCAGAGGTGTTTTTCAATTTTATCTCTCCAAACTCCATCAAAACACAAAAATGACCCTAGAATCTTGTAGAGAATTTCACCAGCTTTCCATTTATATATAGAACATGAAAAATTGAGCTCTGGATTGAAACATATGGCCGTTTGAAATTTTAGGGCAAAACAAGGCCAAATCCGATTGGTGGACAAATTTTTTTTAAATTTTCCACTTTTTGGTCATTTGGAAAATTTTCCAAAAATTCCCCATGCTCCGCCATTCTGGTTGCCACGTGGCATGTTTTGATTGGGTACAGGCCTCTAATGCTTCATTTTCCATTGTTTTACCCTTTGGAAAATTTTCCAAAAATCTGTAGGGCCGATGATCTCGAGGACACGTGACACGTGTTGGTTGGGTGCGGGTATGTCCTCCTAAATTTTTCATCATTGTTTGACCTGTTTCTTGACTCGGACACATTGTAAAAACCTCATTTGTTGCGGCCCTTTCCCTTTGAATTTTCCATGCGGGCTTGTCTTGAGTTTTTGGCGACACCTGACACATGGCGAGATTCCATTGGTTGCGCTTGGGGGCGATTTTTCCTTTGAAATTTTCTACTTTTTCCTTTGGGAAAATTTCCCAAATTCTCCCCACCTTCCACCGGTCTGGGACACATGGCATAATTTCATTCGTCGTGGACCCTCTGTAAACATTTTTCCTTTTGCGCAATCCCTTTGGGAAAAAATCCCAATCTTCCTCTGCACTCCACCATTCTGGGGACTGAGGACACGTGGCCTTCTCTGAATGGTTGGTGGGCCTGCGGGCCAATAGTTTTCCTTTTGAAATTTGGAAAAAACACTTCGCCAAAATTCTAACTTCTCCTCTGCACTCCGCCAGTCTGATGCCATAGGACACATGGCAAAACGTGATTGGGCGCGGGCCTTTCCTTCAAAATTTTCCATGTGCCAACACTTGGTCAAATTTTTCAATTTTCTCCCCTGGACACGTGGCATAATCTTATTCATTTGGCGGGCTGTGGGGCAAAATATCCCTTTTGAAAGCTTTGCCAAAAACTTGGTAAAAAACCAAGTTTTCCTCGAGACCATCGCCACTTCCTTGGACACGTGGTGCCATTTCATTGGCTGCGGGATTTTCAGGGGAAATTTTCCCATAAAAACTCCACCAGGCCATAACTTCAAAAATACATGGAGTTAGGAGGAAAAATTTACCTTTCTGGAAAGTTGAGAAAGAGATCTATCCAATGGTGCCATTTCTAGAAAGTTTTGAGTGCCTGAAAAGAAAAAAATTATGACCGAGGCGGAAGAGAGGGAAAAATGAAAGGAGTTAGCCACAAAATGAGTGAGGGACACATTTTGGATAACAATTTTGGCAAGTCAGAGGGTTCATCTACCTATTGGATGAAGTTACCAGTTGCCTAAAGCAATCCATTGGGCATGGAGTCATCAAATTCTTTGTTTGGTACCCCAACTGACTAGAACACTGCAAGGAGGAAGATGGAGGGTGGAACATCACCTGATTGGAGCAAGGCCTATAACACACATTCCAGGAATAGCAAGCTTGTGCCAAAGCACTTAGGGAAAGAAAAACTTATCTACAACAAAACAATGTGCACAAGCACTTGGAGGAATGAAAATCTAAGCTAATATGTACAAGGTGGAGAGTTCCCTTTAATAGCAATGCTTTAGATGGATTCCATTGACTAGAATCTGTAGTTCTTCACCATCTAATGAAGACAATTAGAAAGAATTATTGTCCTTACACTTTGTGACCATGTATGGGCCACTCCAAATGGCATCAAATTTTGAATGCCTTCCCAATTTTGCTTTGTCTGCATCCCATTTTAACACTAGATCTCCAACTTGGAAAGATCTATTCTTTACTTTTCTATCAAAGGTCTTCTTTATTAAATCTTGATCCTTCTCCATTGCTTGGGATGCTTGATTTCTGATTTCTTGGAGCCCCATCAATTCTGCATATCTAACCTCCATGGGCTCAAACTTCAACAACTCCAACTACTTCATGAGTTCTAATGTTGGCAACTCAAGTGACATGGGCATAATTGCCTCTCTCCCATAAACAAGCTTAAATGGAGAGTTACCTGTAGATCTCTTGGGAGTTATCCTATCAGCCCATAAGGCCGATTTCAAATTGGTATGCCAAGACCTCTGATTTTCATCAAGAGTCCTCCTAATGATCCTTAACAAGTTCTTGTTTGTAGATTCATCCTGGCCATTACCCTGAGGGTAATAGTTTGATGAAGTACTTAGGTAGATCCCATTCTTGACAACCCATTCAGTCACCTTGGACCCAATGAATGCCAATGCATTATCTGATATTATTATAGCAGGTATGCCAAATCTGGTTGCTATTCCCTCATAGAAATCTAGGATGCTAGATTCATTTGCTTCCTTGAGTGCTATTACTTCAGTCCACTTGGTGAAATAATCTGTTGCTGTTAGAATCCATTTGTGCCCTTGGCTTGAATTGGGATTAATGACTCCAATGAAGTCCAAACCCCATTGCATGAATGGCTGGTCAGCTAAAATTGGATGCAATGGAAGGGTAGCTAGCCTCTCTTTACCTGTGAAAAATGCACAATTCTTGCACCTCTTGATCCATGCATAACAATCACTGAAAATCTTGGGTGAGTAATAGCCAGCCCTCATGATCTTTAGAGCTGTCACTCTCAGTGAAAAATGAACACCGACTGATCCACCATGGAACTCTTCCAACATCCTATGAATCTGATTTGTACCAATGCATCTCAACAACACTCCATTCACATCCTTTTTGAACAAAACACCATCAATAAGGGAATATGGGACAGACTTGCGATCAAGTGTCTTCTTTTGGTCTTGTTCATCTCTGGAGGGCATAGACCTGTGCTTAGGAAGTGCATTATGTCTTGGGTCAAGTAAGGAGTGAGAACACCATTATTTTCCTCTTGAGTGCTTCCTTTCTCATGGTTGTCTTCCAATGCCAAAACAGCTTCCTTCTCATTGCATGCGTCCTTTTGTTTGCTCAAAATCAGCTGCTCACACAATCATTTTCCTCTGACCAACTTGGTGACTTTGATCTTAATGTCATACTCCATGACATGAGTAATCCAACCTATTATCTTTTCATTCAAGTCTTTATTGAGGAGGAAGTCTTTAACTCCCACATGAGAAACCATGAATCGAACCTTGTTGTTTGAAACTAGATGCTTGAATTTCTTCAAGCTTCGATTACCACAAGAACATACTTTTCAATGAAATAATATCTCACCTCATAATCCTCCAGGCTTTGGCTAAATAAATCAATTGGCTGCTCATCATTGTCTTTGTTCGATGTACCAAAATTGTAGAAATAGTGTTATCACCCTCGAATGCATAGAGGATGAAATCCTTGGAGAAATCAGGTTAATAAGAGTTGGGGCTTGAGAGATGGCTTCTTTGATTACTTCAAAACTCTCTTTTCCCTCTTCTTTCCATTTAAAATCATGCTTTTCTTTAACATCTTGGTGACAGGGATTGACAAGGGCTGCAAAATTTGGGACAAACCTCCAAACGAAATTTATTCTCCCCAAGAAACTCGAAGGGCCTTCTTGTGGCTTAGCGGTGGTAGTGCTCTTATGGCTTCAACTCTTTCTAGATCAATTGTTAATGCTTCTTTGGAGACAATGTGGCCAAGGAGTTTTCCTTCATGGGCTAGAAAAATACACTTTTTAGGATTCAAGGATACTCCAAATCTTTTGCACCTTTGGAACACTTATGCGAAATGAAAGAGGTAGTCTGCTGCATTTTTTGAAAAAATAGTGATATCATCAAGATATATCAGCACAATGTTGTTAATCAAATCCTTGAATGCCATGTCCATTTCCCTTTGGAAAGTAGCTCCATCGTTGGACAACCCAAATGGCATTTTCCTGTATGCATAAATCTCCCATTTGGTTGTAAAGGTTGTCTTGAACTAATCCTCTTCTTTCACCATAATCTAATTATACCCTGAATAGCCATCAAGTAATGAAAACCTCTCAGAGCCAACAACAACTTGTAAAATATGCTCCATAGAAGGAAGTGGATAATGATCCTTGAGAGATGCTCTATTCAAATCTCTGAAATCAACACACAATCTAATTTCCCCACTCTTCTTTCTAACTGGAACCAAGTTGGCCACCCAACTAGAATGCTTGATAGGGAATATCATTCTTGATTGTATCAACTTATTCAATTCCTTTCTCATGAGAGGCTCCATGTGTGGATTGACTAGCCTTTGTTTTTATCTGATGGGTTTAGTACTTGGATCCAATTCAATGGTGTGTTGAGCTAACTTGGGATTGAAACCTTTCAAATCTTCATAGCTCCAAGAAAACACAACAGAAATTCTTGACAAAGTTGTATGAACTCATACCTTTCTCGCTCAGTTGTCACCTTACCAACTCGAGTGATTTGCCTTCTTCTACCAAGATGGACACTGAATCTTCTCCCTTGACTTGAATGTTTGCTTTCTCCTTCCTAAACTGATCATTAGGATTGAAAATGGACTCCAAAGTAATAAGTCCCTTTGGTAGTTTGTTGGTTCTCAGCTGTACCACTTGGTCACCATACTGTTGCTCCAACTTTTCTTGATTTTTAGCTGAGAACTCAGCCTCTTCTTGCAAGAAATGGATGATTTTCTGATCATTTTCAAACACTTGCCAACTTACATTGTTGTCTGGTACTGAAGGCCTCACAATCACATGGATGTTTGGTTGTACCTTGTCTTTTTGAATGCTTTCAACAACGTCAAAGGCTTCCCCAACTGCTGCAAGCCTGTCAGCAGCTTGGTTCTCTTTTCTAGGAATGGATTTTATGCCAAATCCCTCAAAATCTTCAATGAGGTCCCACACCCTATTTTTGTAGCACTTGAGTAGATCATTCTTGACAAACATGCTACCCCTTAACTTGTTGACAATCAACTCACTATCACCAAAGACTTGCAAGTTTTTATCCCTCTCTTGATTAACCAATGCAATCCTTGTATCAAAGCTTCGTATTCAGCAGTGTTATTAGAGCATGCAAAATAAAATCTAAAAGTTGAATAATACTTAACTCCCTGAGGTGAAACAAGCATAGCTCCCCCTCCTACACCTTGTCTACTCCTTGATCCATCAAAAAACAACTGCCATACCTCATTGTCATCCTTGTGGTCTGGCTTGGTGATGCTAGGAATAGGATGATTTTCTTCGTGCATGCAATAGACTCCAAACTCAGATTCTTCTATTTCTTGATAAGGATCAAAAGCATGCACCTTGTTTTCCCATTCATCAAGAGTTAGATCTGGGATGCTTCCTACCTTGGTGTCAGTTTCATCAGTGCTTGAACAATCCTCTTGATCAAACGCTGAACAATTGGTATTGACTTGGCTTGGAGTGTGAGGCTCAATGTGAAAGTTTACAATAGGTTCATATCTGATTGTGGATTTAGTTCCATATCTTGTTCTAAAAACATGTGTGACCAATCAGCAGATAAGTAACCTCCATATTGGTACATGAAATCCCTTGACAAATATAGGGCAAAGAGTGGTGGAAGATCTATTACTTGAGACATTTTGTAAAACAACAACGTTGGGGTAGGCATGCAAAGTAATACTCAAGTTTTTAATCACTCCAACCATTATTACAGTTGTCCCATCCAATTACACTACCCCTTTGGATATGAATTCATACTAAAGCCCTAGGCGATCACTATTTACTTGGGCATTCTTGAACTACTTTCCCGGAATCAATCATGCAATTGTGTACTAATTGGTCTCCAATGATCAATGAAACATAGAATGGAGGGGGCTCCAACATTTCACCTTGTTGTCCTCCATGATTCCCTCAGTCAAGTGGGCAGCATTTGTGAGCACCTTCTCTTGCATTTGGACTTGCTTATTTGAAGTTGACCGAGTCCTTCATTGCAGCTTGTAGCAAATCTCTTTGGCACAGGATAGATAGTGATTCCCACATTGATATGTTTACATTTGTCTTCATCGATCAATGATGTTAAATGGAGATGAAGCATCTCTCTATTGTCCCTTGTCTGTACATTCATTCCTTGCACATGGGCAGCATCAAATGGCATTTGAGTTGGCCTAGGAGCATGTCTTAGGTAGTCCTTGCGTGTTTGGGACTACACTTTTCTTACCAATAACTTTTGGAGTAGTAGGAGGTTGTGGATTACTTGGAGTCAATTATTTTTCTTCACCCAAATTCCTCATTTTTGACCTTGTGTTGGCTGCAACACCTTGGCAAACTATTTGATTCATGCCACAAAAATCCTCTACCTACCAATTTACAAGTGTAGTATCATTTGGAGCTGATTGCTTGCTGGAATGTTTCTTGTTGTTGGTTATTTCCTTGACTACCTTCACCCTCCACACCAGTTGTAGTCACCATTAATGCTTGATTCAAGGCACCGTTGAAGCACATAGAGGTTGTGAGGTTCGTTACATGGGAAACACCAATCATACTCTTGAGTTATGTTGTTTTGCAGACCGCACTAATGCCTTAGATGAAGATATAGCATTGGGATTATAGGGCTGAAATGGTATGTTGGCAGGAGGTCTTGCTTGATTTAAATTTGTAGCTAGATTGGGTGGTCTTTGAGGTTGATATGGCTGCCTGTTACGCTGCGCTTGAGGCTGGAAGGGAGGTCTAAAACCTTGGGCTTGTTGTCTCTTGAGTGTAACCAGATCATTACCTAAATTTTGCAATTGCTTCATGACTTCTTGAAGTTCATTTAAGGCACTAGAAAATGAATTAGAAGCTTCACTTAAATTCTGATTTCTAGGAGTGGGAATAGGAGCTAAATTAGGCACTTGGCTAGTACTTGGACTTTCTAAACTTGGAAAAAATGGCATTGGAGGCCTAGGAACTAGCTTTCCAGCTTAAATAAAAAAATTCAGCTCTAATGGCAATGTTATAAACAACAAGGATAGTTGTGCCTCCCATGGATTGAATTAACATAGAAATATCAGAATTTAAAGCTTTAAGGTAATATAGAAACGCACCTTCTACTGCTAGCCTTACTACCACTGGAATTCTCTCCCAAGTCATTTGAAATCTGAAGTTGAAGTCAGTCAGCTGCTCATTGGGAGCTCTCTTGATGGTTGTCAACTGCTCCAAAAGGGACAAGTTATCTCCCTTTTCTCCAAACTTCTCATGGAGGGCTATACATAGCTGGTTCCATTTTGGATAGAACTGAGGCAATACTCAAACATTACAAAGCTTTCCCTTTGAATGAAGATGCCAGCAATTTGACAGCAACTTGCATCTCATTGATCTCATGGATTGTACAAATATTAGCAATATCTTTAACATGATCACCAGGAGTGGTCTGATTCTCTCCAGTAAAGTATGGAATGTTCTTCAATTCTACAACTGGTATTAGATTTTATGCATTGAGAGAAAGTGGGCTACTACCAAAGGTGAAATTTACATAGGGGTTGTTTTGTGCCATTCTGATTGGCCTTAGAACCCTTGTTGATTGAATGAAAGGCCTACCAGGTGGAGGAGTTGAGAGAGTTCTATTTGGTGGAGATGGAGACGTTTGAATTCTCCTCCCTCTTTGTCTTCTCCTTGGAGATAACTACAGATACTCAAACAACACCTCTTCTTCTCCAACTGTTGACCTTGTGGTGATTCTTCTCATGAGTTTTTAGGTCTGTACTGCTAAAACCAGCTGATTCTTCTTCTTTGGAGTCACTAGATGTGAAATTTAGGGCTCTTTTAAGAAAGAAACTTGTAACAAATGCATATCAATTTTTTCCCATGAAGATGAAGACCTCTAAGCTCCCACCGGGCGTGCAAAAACTATTGTTGCAAATCAACAACACCCTTGGATGTTGATCGACTTCTAGTTGACATTTTGGACATCCAGTTTGATTGCACAACATTGAATCTTTTACCCAAGTATGGGACTACCCTAAATTCCCAGGGAAAAAGATAGAGAATGCAAAAAAATGAAGCTAATGCTAATGAGGTGATGCACCAAAGGAGTTTTAGACTCCACGATACTACATACATACACAATCCATAAGAAAAAAAAACACAAAGCATGCACAAATTTCTCAAAATGTAATGAAAGATCGGAAAACAATCGTAGATATATGAAAGGATTTAGGGATTTTAATCATAGAGCATATATTAACATTCCGGATCCAATACAATGCATTAAAGTGATCAAGAGGTAAAAGGAGTCTTTGTATTACATGGAAAGGTAAAAATTTCCACAAATATTGCCAAAAAGGAAGAAAAGGGAAGTTGCGGAGAGTGAAAAGTGTCTTTTTTTAAAAAATGAACTCATTCTAGATTTTACAGTGCAAGCCACGACCCCAGGAGAGAGAAACATGGGAAAACATGGGAGACCTTCAACCATCAACCCAAAATGCATTAAAATATCATGGGCATCCTTACAAGCCCATCCCTTGACATTTTTCACCATCTTGGGAGAGAATGCGAGCCATTCTTCATTAAAAATGGTGGTTGAAACATCATTTCTATCCATGACCATGTGCCAGAGGAATTTTCAATTTTCTCCCTCCAAAATCCATCAAAATGAAAAAATTACCCTAGAATCTTGTAGATAATTTCACCATCTTTCCATTGATATAAAGAACGTGAAAACCGAGCTCTGGATCGAAAGATATGGCCGTTTGAAATTTTAGGGCAAAACAAGGCCAAATCGGATTGGCAGGAAAATTTTTTTACAAATTTTCCACTTTTTAGTCATTTGGAAAATTTTCCAAAAATTCCCCATGCTCTGCCATTCCAGGTGCCACGTGGCATGTTTTGATTGGGTGCGGGCCTCTAATGCTTCATTTTCCATTGTTTTTCCCTTTGGAAAATTTTCCAAAAAATCTCGCCGGGCGATGATCTGACAACACGTGGCACGTGCTGATTGGGCGCGGGCCTATCCTCCTAAATTTTTCATCACTTTTGGACCTGTTTCTTGACTCAAACACATGGCAAAACCTCATTCATTGTGTTCCTTTCCCTTCAAATTTTCCATGCGTGCTTGTCTTGAGTTTTTTGGCACCATCTGACATGTGGCGAGATTCCATTGGTTCGCACTCGGGGCGATTTTCCTTGGAAATTTTCTACTTTTTTCTTTGGGAAAATTTCCCAAATTATCCCCGCCTTCCACCAATCTGGGACACATGGCATAATTTCATTCGTCGTGGAACCTCTGTAAAAAAATTTCCTTTTGCGCAATCCCTTTGGGAAAAAATCCCAATCTTCCTCTGTGCTCCACCATTCCGGGGATTGAGGACACGTGGCCTTCTCTGAATGGTTGGCGGGCCTGCGGGCCAATAGTTTTCCTTTTGAAATTTGGCAAAAACACTTCACCAAAATTCTAACTTATCCTCCACACTCTACCGGTCGATGCCATAGGACACGTGGCAAAACGTGATTGGGCATGGGCCTTTCCTTCAAAATTTTCCATGCGCCAACACTTAGTCAAAATTTTCAATTTTCTCCCTGGACACGTGGCATAATCTAATTCACCGGCGGACCTGCAGGGTAAAATATCCCTTTTGAAAGCTTTTCCAAACACTTGGTAAAAAACCAGGTTTTCCTCCGACCCCGCCACTTCCTTGGACACGTGGTGCCATTTCATTAGCTGTTGGCCTTTCAGGGGAAAATTTCCCATAAAAACTCTACCAAGCCATAACTTCAAAAATACATGGAGTTAGGAGGAAAACTTTACCTTTCTGGAAAGCTGAGAAAGAGCTCTATCCAATGGTGCCATTTCTAGAAAGTTTTGAGTGCCTGAAAAGAAAAAAAGTATGACTGAGGCACAAGAGAGGGAAGAATGAAAGGAGTTAGCCACAAAATGAGTGAGGGACACATTTTGGATAATAACAGCCACACAAAATAAGTTCATCGAAAAGGTTCACCATTACCACCCTCAATGGATTTAGCCAAAATGAAATTAGGCCAAATGGCTACTAGAGATCAGGGTGTTATATCTAGTAAGTCACCTTTTCCTTCTTCTAGCTCACAAGTTATTAAAAACACTCCTCCCTCCAATGAAGTCTATTCTAAGTCAGCTAAAACTTAGACCATATCTTCACCTTCACCTCCCTCCTCTAAGTTGATTTCCTCACCCTCGGAAGACAATCCAATTTCCAAGTCAGCCAAAGTTCCTCAAAGACCCTTACCATGTAAACCTTCCCTCACTCCAGGAACTTCCCCCTCATCCAACATTGTCCCATTTGATTTTGTGGAACATGCAAGTAAAACCAAAGTCCAACTCTCAGAGTTAGAGTACTTGCAAACACACCCAACCCAATTTGATATATTTATTAATGTAGTCTGAGGTAGTAGATCTATATCTTCAAGTTCCACTTCTAAAGGACTCCTTCCAATGCCATCCACACCTCCATCTCAAAACATGTTAGCTCTCAGTGCTGCCAAAACATCTAGAGTTGAGCCTTTTTATTTGTCTCTCCTCATAAATGGTTTTGAGTTGAACAACTATATTATTGATTTTGGAGCTTCTGATAACGTAATGCCACTCAAAGTTACAAATTCCCTTGGCCTAACTTTGACTAGAGTAAATGGATCTTGTTATTCCATGGAATCTAAACAAGTGCCGCTGATTGGAAGAATAAAGGATGCACAAGTAGCTTTGGCTGACTTCCCTGATAAGAAAGTGCTTCTAACTATTTTAGTGGCAGACATCCCAGCATCTTTTGGCATGCTTCTGAGTAGAAGTTTTTGTAGAGACCTAGGTGGAGAAATTAAAATGGATTGGTCATCTACTACTATCCCTATAAAAGGTGAAATGAAGAGGTTGCTTCCAGTTAGGAAAATGAAATATACTGTGTAAAAATCTGAAAGCCTAGGAGCTAACATTTTGTACCAAAATACCAGGCAGATGAATCACTGGGTGACAACCAAGGAGGAAGAAGATATTCTAATCTTGATAGGGCCAGACATGCCTTCCCAGAGGGATTTGAATTTTGAAGAAGCACTGAGGAGATTCGAGTTACAGGAAGGCAGCCCCGAATCACCAGATGATGCAGACCAAAAAGAAGAGGAGATGGTTCTCAATAAATTTCAAGAAGATAAATCATCTTGCATGCTTTTACAGGATGAGGAGTTATTCCCATTTATATTTGGGGATGAATATGATCCTAGTTATGCCATCTATGGAGATACAAAATCAGCTTGAGATGAGAGAGCATGAAATAATTGAAAGAAATATTTGTACAAGAAATGCTTGAAGCTATAGAAGAAATCAAGATCCCCGATACAAGCCAACAATCTTCGTGAAAAGCGTGAAGCTGATTTGGAATCCTTAACCAATGTGAAGGTTAGCCACATTGAGATAAATCCATATGAAAAATATGATGCCATTCTAGAACTGATGGTTGATGGATGCAATAATGAAATGGATATATTTTCTTTCCCATTTGTGGATGAAGACTCATCCATGATGAAGAAATTGAAGCAAGGATTTTCAAGGCCTCTGAAGATGAATCTCTTTTTGATGAAGGATTGTTGGAGTGTAGCGATTCCCTAGATGATGAGGTAATCCCTCTAGATAGTTTCCTTGAGCTGCATCCTTCAAAGGGATACAAAGATGAGCTACAGGAAATGATGAATCATAACTCTGTGCAAGAAATATTGGAAGCAGTACAAGTTGAGGAAGACCCCAAACTGATTCTTGATCTCTTCACTCATGCCATGGACATACAAGACAAGAATGAGTTTTCCTCCAATCCACCCATCAATACTCAAATGCCCCATAGTGGAGTAGAGATAAAGGATGAATCAAATGTTTTTCATGGAGAAGATTCCAATGAGCATAGACCTGGAAAAGAAAGTAACTCAGAATATCCAATAAATTGGAACCAAAATCAGCTTTGGGGCAGCAATGAGATGCTTGATGGAGAATCAACTATATGGATAAACATGGAAGGAAACTGGCACTATCAAACTGATTTCAAAGAACATGAAAGCAATGGAATTTCCAAGCAAGGACCTGAGCATCATGAAGTTCCCATGGATTCACTCCTACCAAGTACATAGGTAAATGTGGAAGCACCTAGATTTCATAAGCCACTGAGGAGGGGAGGCTACTTTCTAGAACTTTTCAACGGCTTCACAACATAATCCTTTAGTGTTTCCTCTTCAGGGGTAACTTTTGAGAAATGAAAAGTGCATCAGTGAAAGTGAAGTTGTCCCTCACCTTGTAACATAGTTTTTCTTTTTCCCCTTTTTTGTTGTGTGTGTTTTTGTTTCCCCTTTCTATTTTGGTGTTTTGTTTGTGTGTCCTCTTCTTCCTTCTCTCTTTTTTCAGAAGTTGTACATGACTCTATGGCCTAATGGATAAGGCCTTTTGTCAACGTTATATGCTTTGAAACCTATGATTCTTGATCCTCATGTCATGTCTTCACCTTGCTCAATCCACGCCATGTCCCCAAGCTAGAGCGAGATGTTGTCTTGTAAATGTGTAAAGGGGAAAATAGCAAGTTTTCAAGAAAGATAACTTTCTCCTATCTCAAATTTTCCATGTTTTGATCATACTTGTTAACCAAAATAAGCTCCCTCTTATTTTGGGTTAACTAGCTTCCTTTTTTGCCTCAGTCAAATTTTTACACATTTTAGGCACTCAAAATTTTTGGGTATTGCTTCATCAGATAGAGAATTCTTTCCCCTTTCCAGAAAGGTAAGAAAGTCCTCCTAACTCCTTTTATTTTGCAAGTTATGGCTCGGTGGAGTTTGAAGGGGAAATATTCCACAGGCGGGCCCATGGAGGTAAGGAGGAAAATTTTCCAAGGAAACTAGCGGGTTGGCGGAGAGGTGTAGAGATAAATTCAACACTTAGCCTTTTGGATAAAAAAATCAAAGGTAAAAATTTCACCCGCAAGCCCACAAAGGAGAATGGAGAAAAATTGATTAAGTCCCCGCGTTTAATCACAAGGCGCCATGTGTCCATTTATCGGCGGGATCGAGGCATCGGAAGGATTTTTGGTTTTTTTCCAAAACCATAAAAGTGCAAAGGTGAAATGTTGGACCACATCTTCGCATCGAATCAGAAGGTGCCACGCGTCCAGCATCAACAAGTGGAGGTCAGGCCGGCGGAGGACTTTGGGAAAATTTTCCCTTATGGGCAAAAAGGGTGAAATGTTATTCTGAAGCCCGTGGATGAACTAGAAAGTGCTACACGTCACCGGGTTGGTGGGGCATGGAGATTTTGGGGAAAATTTTCCCAATTTGAAAAAAGAGGGAAAAAGGTCAAATTTTGGCCCGTAGACTGAATTTTGCCCTAATTTTGCTAGTTTTTCCCTAAATCTTCAAGAGGCCATATCTTTCGATCTAGAGCTCATATTTTCATGTTTTTGATATCAATGGAAAGATAGTGAAATTATCCACATGATGGACACTTTAATTTTAAATTTCGATGGATTTTTATGGGAGAAAAGTGAGAAAACATCTCTGGCATGCAAAAATGCAAAAAAAAATTCCCCGACTCCGCTCCAATGTTCTCCTACCACGTGGATGGCTCAAAGTGAAAAGCATAGAAGGTGATCTAATGGTCCATATTCAAACTAGAAATGTTTGTAATGGTTTCTGTTTTTCCCGCCATGGCCATTTTTTTGCAAAAGAGGAATCTAAAATGGTGTGAAATGATTGGATTTCAATTGTAACTGCTTCTTGGCTATTTGGGGAAGTTGTAACCGCCCCTTGCATGCTATTTCTTGTCCTCTGAGAGTGATTGTATGGGTGGGCAATTGAATTTGGAAATTGGAAGCATGTTTTTGTGAATAGAGGACAAAAATGATTGTTAGTCTTCTTCTATTCTCCTCCTCTGCATTTTTTCTTCTATTCCCACTCGTTTTACAAGTTTTAACTTTGAGATCAATAAAAAAGGAAGGAATTTTATGTCCCCTTGATGGAAAAATCAATTGGTGCTTTGTGACCAGCGTGTTTTATTCTATCTTGTGCTCAGAAATTGTAAATTTGTCTTTCTTCTATTAATTAATGCATGTAATGAAACTTCCAGTTGATGTGTGTGGGCATCTGACACTCTACCCACAACATTGATTTCTCCCTCCCCTTTCTTAGATTGATTTCTACTATAGCAAGGAGTTGCTATTATTTCCATAGGGACAGTGGAGTGTTCCTGTGGACCTCTGTTTGAAAAACCACCATAAATCCACTTTGGTTTTACATGCTAAACAATGGGAGCTACACCATTCAAATGTAGAGGGACTTAGATTCCCATAGCGTTGGCCTGAAATCCACAAATTTATCCACAAGACAAATTTTCTTGCCAATGGATAATATATGCCAATAGATTACTTTTCGTGGTACTCTACATGATTTACAATCCTTAAACCATAAAGGTTTTAGGCTAGCATATAGGTTGAAGGAATTATAATACCTTCATCATGCTTAAGTTACCTTTTGGTAAAAATGTATTTGGAATCCCAAATATCATCCCATGATCAGTGGCTAAGTATGATTTGTGAGTTTTACATGTTCTCACAAGTTCTTATAAAAGGTTACTTGAAACCAAACATATATGAGCCTTTTATAACCAAGGTCCTCCTTAACAATATGCTTACACTGGATGTTTACCAATAAACTCAATAGCACTAAAGATTTTACTGAAGACTTCCTTTAAGGTATTTCTACACTTCTTTCTAAAAAATAAGTTGAAGAGGTATACACATGCCCGAAGGTCTTTTTACACTTGCTTGAAGGTCTTTATTACAATGCATTTTTCATTTTACAAATACCAAGTTCCATTAGGAGGTGACATTTTCATGCACACTCCCCCTCAATGGAAACTCTGACAATCTAAGTTTTTACAAAAAAGTGAACAAAACTTTGTAGCACTGATAGGCTTTATGAAGATGTCAATCAACCTACTCTTCAGTCGACATGAACTTGAGATCTATCTCACCACTTAGCACCTTCTCACAGATAAAGTGTATATGTATCTCAATGTTATTCATCCTCTGATGTTATACTAGATTATGTGCAAGATATATGGTGCTTTGGTTGTCCTGAGAACAAAGGAATACTACTTTGATCCTTCATCTTTATCTCGTGAATAACCTCTTTAGCAATAGTACCTCTTATATAGCTTTCATTGCACTTCTATACTCAACTTCAGTTAAAGAGATAGAAACAATTGAATGATTTTTACTTGAACCAAGTAATGGCATCTACACCAAATTTAAACACATAACCATAATTATATTTTCTATCTAATACATCACCAACATGATCACAATCACAAAATCCATATAACTTATCATTTTCATCCTTAGTATAATGCAACTCATAATTGATTGTACTCTATCTACAAGATTTCAATGATCTCTATAAGATTCCCGCATAAACCTAGAAGCAATTCCTACTACATATGAAATTTTGGTCTAGTTATAGCTAGATAAATCAAACTACCAACTAACTGACTATATAAACTAGGACCAACTTTTTCACATGCAGGTTTAGGATCAAGTTTTATTCCAACTTCTATATGTGTAGGAATTGGTTTACAATCAATCATATTAAAAAAAATTAGTACATTGGTTGCATATTGTTCTCTAGAAATAACAATAGAATGCTTATCTTGAAATACAAGTATGCCAATAAAATTATGTAGAGACCTAAATCAGTCATTTCAAATTATTGTTTCAATTTTTCTTTAATCCTATGAATTAAAGAAGGACTATCACTAGTCATAAGAAAATCATCCACATATAGACATACAATGATAATGTGAGAACCTTAGTGCTTAATGAATAGATCATTTTTAGAATTAAAATTAACAAAACCTAATTTTTTAAATAAAACATTAATTTTCACATACCAAGCTCTAGGAGCTTGCTTTAAACAAAAATATTTTTTCAACTTACAAACATATTTTTCTTTACCAATTTTTTCAAAACCTTTAGGTTGAGACATGTAAAGTTATTTTAAATCACCATTTTAAAAATCCCTTTTCACATCCATTTAGTGGATTTCCCACCCAAACTGAGCATCAATAGCAAATTAGGTCCTAACAGTGTTTATTTTAGCTATAGGAGAAAAGGTCTCAACATAATCTATCCCAGGTTTCTAAGTGAAACCTCTAGCAAACAAGTCTAGCTTTATATTTTTCAATACTACCATCAACATTATATTTTACTTTGTATAACCATATAGACCCTATAACACTTATTTTATTAAAGAGGTGGAACCAACTCCCGTGTTTGATTTTGAATTAGGGTATGTTGTTCAGCATGCATTAATTGATCCACTTCTCATCATGAGAAGCTTATTCAAAACTTTATGGCTCATGTTCATATAAGTTCATTAATGCATGGTACGTATGATGGCTTCTGGTCATTATCCTAAGTTCAATAGTACTAGAAATTTCTAACACAATTGGAGCCCATTTTGGTCTCTTAGCTAGGGAGACAGGAGATTCAAAAACATCCATAGCATTAACACAAGAAAAATCATCATGATCTTTTACCATATTTTCATTATCAGAACCAGAACCATCATTAGGAATATTGATAGGATTAATAATATCATTACTATTTGAAGATGAACAAAACATTTTTCTAAAACAATAACATTGTGATTTTTAGTTACTTCCCTTTTTACATGGTCGTAAATCCTTAAACATGCAGTGTTAATACCATATCTAATTAAAAAATCATATCAAGTTTCTTTCTTTTCTTTTTAGGGATATATAAGGAGGTGGGACTACCAAAGACTGTTAAATGTGATACATCAAGTTTTTGATTTGACCATTTCTCTAAGGGGGTCGAAAGGTGAATAGCTTTGGTAGGGACTCTATTTAGAATGTAGACTATTATGTTCATTGCTTCTGCCCACATAAATTTGGGAAGACTGGTAGAATGAAGCATAGTGTGAGCCATATCTAGAATAGTCCTATTTTTCTATTCTGCAACACCATTAGACTAGGGAGAATGGGGAGAATTTAATTCTCTCTTAATACCACAATCAATACAGAATTTTTCAAATGCCTTGCTAACATATTCACCCCCATTATCTGTTCTAAGCCTCTTAATTTTATAATTTGATGAATTTTCAATAGAAGCTTTAAATTCCTTAAATTTTCCAAATACATCAGATTTATTTTTAAGAAAATATGTCCAAATCATCCATAAATATCGTAGCATAAAAATAACCATTTGACTAATTTAATTCAATAGGTACTCTAACATCACTATGAATGAGTTCTAGTGGTGAAGAAGAACTTTTCTTAGGATGTAAGTGAAAGGTTTTAGCACGTTTTTTAGCATAAACACCCTTCACAAGCATCGTGACATGAAGAAAAATAGGAAAACCTTTACATATAATATATCTAGGCATTTCATACAATTTTTGATAATTGACATGTCCTAACCTTTCATGCCATAGTTTTGAATTATTCAAACTTTGAGATACAAAACAAGATGTAGAAGAAAAATCATCAAAAATATACATAACATTTCTTTGAATTCTTTCAGCAATTATATTATCATTACTATCTTTTATGTACCAAGTATCCTTCAAAATTTGAATAGACAAACCATCATGAGTTAGTTATGAACATGACAAAAGATTTTTTTAAGCTTAGGAACAAATAAAATATTATTTAAAATACCATTTGCAAATTTTACTTTTCCTTTCTCTATTGCTTCTAAAGATGATTTATCACCAAGATACACATGTTCATTGATTTTTGTAACATCAAATAAAGAATTAGAAATACCAATCATATGATTTGAAGCACCTAAATCTAGAATCCATTCAGAATTAGAGGAAGAGTATAAAGCAACATATAATGCAATAGTTTTAGGAGCATCATTAGAACTATCATTTTTCCTTAAATTATATTTAGATGAGACAATTTGTTTCTAATTTTTATGGATATGTTTCTTATATTTACACTCTTCCTTTTTATGCCCAAATTTTTGACATTTGTGACATTTACCATTAAATCTTACAAACAAATTTTCATAAGTTAAAAAAAAATTATCAACAAATGAATATTTAGATATAAACTTCTAATCAGAGAAGGGCTTACATGGTTTGAACTTCAAATTCTGAGAAAGAAGTTCCTGAGAAACATTCTCCTTAAATTCGAAGTTCATCATCACTTGCTCTTCCTGTATCATAAGAGAACTCAAAGTATTTAAATCGGGTAATTCATCCTCATTCTAATATTTAGAGTTTAGGATAGAAAGAAATTTCCTAAATCTTTCATGTATATTCAACTGAACAATAATGTAGATTATTTTTTCACCAATTAAGTCACAATTGCATCCATCTAAATGTGCTTTGATATTTTTAATTTCAGATAATAAATTAATTACTTTTTCATCTCCTTTCATATGAGTCGTAAGTAATTTTAAAATAAGTTTAATAATATTAGATAAGTGCATACCTTCATGCATGGATTCTAATTTTATTCACACCTATTTACGATGTTTAATATTATCAATGTGTAGAAGATATTCATCATTCACAATGCACAGGATCATGGAAAGGGCCTTCTGCGTACATTGTGAGAATGCATTCATATTTCCTACATTCACTTGATGATTGGTGGGCACAAGCTCAATTCCTGAAACAATTGTCTAGATTTTCCTTGCCATAAGTTCTGAATTGACTCTATTCTTCCAAATATTGTAATTTGATCCATTTATGATCTAGGATTTATTGAGGCAAAAGAAACTGGATGCCATTGTATTTTAAATTTCTGAAACACATACCCCATTATGATATAATGTGCCACTGAGTTAGAAACATATTAATCAAAAAAATGACAATACCCATATTTTATGATCGAAAACACTTGTATTATTACATTAAAAATCAAGTATTATATATTTTTTTAAAATGAAATAACTACTTTTTTAAAATCTGATCATAAAAAAATAATAGAACTAGATCTAAATTTATGGATCTAAATAACTATTTAACCATAACAATTAAATTTCCATAATCAAATAATAACCCACATTATAAAGGGCTCTGGAATTATACCCCAGACCTATCATAAAAAAATTTCCAACCATATAGAAGTGAAGATGAAACCCCTAAGAATGCACAACTTCAAATTTTCATAAAAGTGTTAATGAAGATAAAGATTTGGCCAACTTAAATTTGACGTCTAAATGACTGTCATTCTGCCTTATTTTTGGTTTGTTGTGATGATCATTTGACCGTCAATTTTAACACAGTGAAAATTTCTTGGATATGACCAACTTAAATTTGACGTCTAAATGACCGTCATTCTGCCTTATTTTTGGTCTGCCATGACAGTCATTTGACCATCAAATTTAACACAGTGAAAATTACTTGTGTATTTCCAGAATATGAAATTTCAGAATTTTTAGACAGATTATGTTTATAAATTATAATAAGATATAAACAACTATATAATTTTTTTTAGAATAGTTTATATAATATAAACTATAATGATCTTTATTCTATAGTAAATTTTTATTTAAATAATATAGTTATAAAAACTATAAACTTATATTTTTAAATCAAGCCCTATTAGAGGGGGTCCAAAGGACATGGGCATATTATTTTGAAAAAAATTAAGGTAAAAATAATAAGAGAATTTTTACCAGGTGTAAGGATATTTTGAATCACATGAGAGTACAAATTAACCTAGAGATTTATAGAGGGGACAAGTAATTTCACCCGGCCAATGAAATAATTTGAAATCCCTATTTTCATGAAACTTGTCTCCTCCCTTCATTTACTCTTGAATTTTACCTTTGAAAACATTTACTCTGCACACATTTAAAACTATAGAGAAATAGAAATATTTCATATATTAATTTACCCTTACCTGTATGTGATTTTTCACATGCATGTAAACCCCTTTCACCTGTGCACACTCACATTAATTCCTCTAAAAAAATTTAAAAAATAGATTGCAAAACTATTGGGGAGAAGGGGCTTGATGATTTTTAAATACCCTTCCGGTTGGTTGAAAAAACCCGTACAAAATTAAATAAATTAAATACAACAACATTTGATCTAATCTATTTAATTTACCTCACTTTGTTACCATGATAGAATTTGAGGATTCTATTAACTACATATTTAATCAATTAAATTATACAACATTAATAAAGTATGAAATATTATATCAATAAACATCACATTATATTTCGTAACAAATAAAGAATTACTTACGAAACTAACTAGCAAATGACATAGGATTTATAGTGGAAAACCCGAAGGTAAAAATCACTATGAAAAGTAACCTTTATTATAGAGAGCCCTTTTACATCTAGTAAATTACCTCCTCTTTTATAAACCCTAATCACAAGGGTAAAAATACCTTTGATATATATTTTCCAATATGTCAAATGAGGACCTGAAGTCCTTTTTATATGAGGTGATCAAGTATGTCTCCCGAACCACCTTTTCAACCTAAATAGTTGACACATATACCAAGGTTTAAAATATTTAATAATAGAAATATAACTATTTTTTATTATTAAATATTTAACCTAAAGTATATCCCTAGGTTTGAATATTTAATAATAAAAATATAAATATTTCTTATTATTAAATATTTAACCTATAGTATAATGTTGGACCCATATTTAATTAAGGGGTGGCTAGCCCACTTAACCATTATGTTCCAACAGACCGTGTCCAGACGCACTAGTCCCAACATTTCTGACAACTCAGCATTATTTTTGGCTAGGTTGTGATATTGTGATTTCATGTTCCATCAATTTTCTATCTCAGCACGACTTGAATTATTGTGAATCATCTAATTATTTTATCCCTTCTCTTGGAACTAGGGTTTCATATTTTTCTATCTAACTTGGTTGTGTCAAATATATACTTTTTTGCATATCTATCTATTACACTCTGTAACTTGATTAATATTTTAGCATTTATTTTCCAATATTTGTTAAATCATTTGGTGAACCCATCTCTCAATTCCAACCTTCTTTAGGAATTTCTTTTTATGCCTTTCACCCGTAGTGGTCATCTTGGGTCTTTTGAGCATCTCGATATTCTTCCATCCTCCTATAAGGTTTCTAAATCAATGGATGAAATTTATAACCCATTTGATAACTCTCAACAAGTTCCTCTTAAAAACATTGAAGCATATGATATTGAGTGCTCATATGATGAATACACAAATGTTGTTAAGAACAATTGGACAAGCTCACAAATTGTCGTCAAGATTTGTGTGATAATTCTAATCATCTTCTACATATTATTCATGCTTTGATTGCTACTAAAAACTCTCATGATGTTTCTTCAACACCTCTTGTCAGTTCTTCCTTGGTTGTCATGGCCTCCACCCAACCCCTTCATATTCCTACTTCCATTCCCACTACTATTGCTCCCATCATCCAACCTCATGCTTTTAATGCACAACTAGCACTTCTTCAAACACACCTAATTTAATTTATTAATATCAGGATTTTAAAACTCAAATTCAATTGGCCACTTCTCATGCATCTCCATCTCTAGATTCCACATTAATCCTTCATACTCCTTTCTCACCCCCAATTTCCACTTATACGCTTCCTCTTAATTTTGTCACTTCCAAGTTTCCATTTTCAAAGTTCATGGCCACCCTTAAGAGAATATCTAAACATTTCATTTAACATATTTAGATTATGTTTATGATCACACTTTACTAGAAAATATCTTTCCTCATTGTCTTCAATATTATGAATGTGTTTTTTCTATGATCTACTTGTCCACTCAGTAATATATTTTATGCATTTATCTGATGCTTTTCTCACTCATTTCTCTATTAATATCTGTTTTAATATATCTTATGCTCAAATTGCACAACTAAGAAGGGATATAACAAACATCTCATGGATTATGTATTGTGATATGAGAACAACTTATCTAATATGTATAATGTGCTTTTGGATTCTTAACTTCAAGATCTATTTGTTCAAAGTCTATTACCGCCTCTCCAGGAGAGTGTCATCTTCAAGACATCTCCCTCATTTGATCATCTATGTCATACTCTTAATCTATATAAAACTAAACTCTTATCTATAGGCAAGATTAAGTATCATGAACAGGCTTCATACTCTATGTGCTTTCAAAGTAAATCAACTTTCAAGCCATCTACAAAACTTGTTAAAGATAAAGCTATTATAAATGCTATACCTAATCCTTAAAAGCTTCAATGGTATCCACCTAAGAATACATTTACCAAAATTCTTTGTGATCCACATATTCTATTGCCACAACTCATTGAGAGTAATCTTATTACACCTCGTCCTCCACTCAACCTAGAACCATCTCATCCTAAAGGTCACAATTACAATGAAAAACTTTTATGTGATTATCATCAATGTATTGGGAATTCTATAGATTGATGTTTCAAATTTTAAAATCTCATTCAAGATCTTATCAATAATAATACAATTGAGCTTCCTGATCCTACAACATTTACACTAGTCAATAAAAAAATCACAAGCTTAAGATCTTCAACAATCCTCTTTCTAAATATGACAAGAAAGTGACTAACTCTTAAGCCAATCATACATATCATGTAACACCTCCTGCTGCATCAAGGGCTTTTTATTTTCTAGTTTCTCACATTGAGGCATCTCCACAAATTATTTATTTCTTTGATCATAGTTATAATTCTACATTCCCTTCTGAATGATTGCACATTAGTTCTTCTATTAGATCTATTTGTATCAATAACATTGTGTTTGATCCATCATTTCACGTAAACAAGTGTTTTATTTCACTTCTTGTCATTATCGATTATCCACTCTCACAAATTTCATATCCAGTTCCTAAATCATATGGTTATGTTGAGCTTCTATTTATCATTGGTCCTCTTACCATGCTTTTTCCTTTTCTTATGGCGCATTTATTCAAAGGGTGTGACATGCTCTTAGGTCTTCCCTAGTTCCATGCAACTTAGGCTATCATCTCCATGAACCACTTGTGTCTAAAGTTTATTCACAAATATCAAGTCATAACTATCAATGGTGTTCCATCATCTGCACCATGGTTGTAATCTCCTCTTGAGGTTTCCATCATACTCGCTAGAGCATCTAGGTCTCTGCAACCTCTCAAATCTAAAGCAAAATTTTCTCCTAGATTTCCTGTTTGGACACATCCTACTCAATCTCACATGGTCTACTATTCCATCACATCATTCTAGGTCCATCACATAGACAGATCCTTCACATAGATATACATCACCACCCATCATTTACGTCATATAGGTGTTCGTCACCTCCGCACTCTACTTCACATAATTTTTGTCACCTTCACACTCGGTTTCACATAGGTGTTCATCACCTCTTTTCCTATCTCATATAGGTGCTCATCACCTTTACACTCTCTTCCACATAGGTTTCCATCACCTCATAGGTCTCAGGAACATATGTCTCATTCACCGCTACATATTTTTTTCATACACACTCATTCTTAGATCATTATCACAAACTTTTATCTCCATCAACATCGAGTGGAGGACCCTCATCTTTCCCTTTATCACATAGCATGCTCATGACTACACACTTGGGAGGAATCATACTTATTCAACCCCTATCATTTTTAGGTGTCTCACATTTCTACTTCTTCACTCTATACCTTGCATCTAGTCTTTCACATGCGTCTTGCACATCTTGATACATTTGTATCATCATTACCTGATGATGCACTCTTGTGCTACAGTTCACACTTGACTATTGAGGGTTCACTACATTCATGAACCTCACATCACATCACATAACACACTACATACTCGGTGCATTCAATGTACATCTTTCTCACACACATTCATCACACAATACATTACCCTATGACACACTATAGTTCCATGGTTCATACTCAACTACTGAGGGTCTCAATATGAAATGAACCTCACCACACTCAATCACTCTATATGCTCTACGCTTCAACTATCATATATTTCTAGCATATACTTCAAACCATTTCCGATGAAGCACTATTTTTCTATGCTTCTTTCTCAACTATTGTGGGGAAATTTATAAATGAACCTCGTCTCATGCATATTCATACATACTCACTCAAGGGTACATTTCTCCTATCACACTCATTATGCATTCCATTCCATTTCACACTGACTGCATACTACATATCTTGGTTACACATTGTTCTTGCTTAATTATACTCACAAGTTACATCTTCCTTACTATGTTATCTAAATAAATTGTATGTCATTATATTTTCTATATACGCATGTGCATTCACTTTCCTTCCAGTTGTGATCATATAATTTACATAGATTTTTACATGTAGCATGGATGTTTGGCACTTGTACCTTTTAAAAGTTCCACAATGGCTCCTGGGGCATCTACTTTTATATACGTCATAGGTGTTATTGTTTTGGTTTCCTATTCATACTAGCACACTACATTATATCATATTATACACATTTTGACATACATTTTATCTTTCTAACATGCTAATGGGTGCTTCATGTGTAGTATTTTTCTTGTAAGAACTATTTTTTACCATGGTTGTCTACTACTTTGTTTATCACTTTTTGTCATTGTTTTCCATTTTTGCCATTATTTGTTGGCTTTTCCTAGGTCTTATTTATTCTCTGATTACTTATATGATTTTGGCCACTTAGTCCTCAATTTTTGTCACATCATGAGTGATGTTCCATGTTTTCAAACCAACTTTTTGTGGTCTACATTGTCTTATTACTTACTAGCTTACATATTGTTGTTTATATGCATATTTTCTTGTTTTCACTTGACACTTGTTTTCAAGCACTTTGTTTACATGTGCCTTGGTTTTTACTAATATTATTCCCTCCCCTACAGGGAATTAGTTTCATAGTAGTGTTCATTCCTCCTTTGATCTACATACTCCTTCCAACATCACATGAACCCTAAATGAGGGAACATCCATTGGGTGAATCAATCACCCCATACAATAGTTTATAGTCATAGTACAACAAGTTTAGCATATAGTCAGCATAACATTTAGTCACACTAACAACCCAAAATCTAACTTGGGTCCTTAGCACAACAGATAGATGTTAGCCCCCAAATATAGAAAGTAGTGCCTAGGCACCCCTGACCCTTCCTGAGTGCATATGACTAGGGGAACTTACACTATTTTTCTTAGTTTGGCATAATTCACAGCAGTTTACATAGTGGATTTTACAAGACAGACACAATCCTTAGCACTCGACATGCATGTATTACTACCTTCTTTTATATTTCTGCATTGGATTGAAATGGATAATATTTGAACACACCATCTGCAGTGGTTTTTACACTTCAGGAAATGGTTAAAGGTTGGAGAATAACATTAGGCCTTTCTCCTTGCACTTCTTCCACTTTTAGCATGAGATCACCCAAAAACTCATACTTGCACACTTGAGTGCAACATTCAAGATCACCCAAAAACATGTTCCTCTACAACATTTTGAGGATCCTTTCTATCTCCTTTCACTCATCATGCATCATGTGCACATGTTCCTTTTCACATTTTTACATACTTTTTATACACTTTTTACATGTTTGGATCAAAATTTTCATATACACATATTTGACTACTCATTTTCTCCTATTTTTTATACATTTGTCCTTATGAGAAGTGAAAATTTCACATCATCAAGCATCAAGAAACATTAACAATAGGAACAATGTAACACATACTCATACGTTTTCACCCCTAGGGTCATTTTTCACTTCCTCTTCTCTAACTTCCAAACTTCATTTTTATCACTATATGTTTTTCTTGTCTCCTCGCACGCTTTTCATCATCTATCTACATGGTTATCAAGTATGCATCTCTTATCTACCTTTTTTATTGAGTATTCAGTCAAAAACATAAAGTGGGAATAAATGTAGACACTAAATCACACACTTTGGGTATATTTCTAGGTCCTGATCACATACCACTATGCATATGATTCCCAAGTGAGAAAATTACTAATTGAACACTATCTTTAGACTCTCTTCTTTCTTTCTAGTTTCCTTCTAGGTCTTACCTACCTTCTTACCCAGTCTAGCTTTTGGCACTTCAATTTTTCTGATTCTAAACACCAACACCCAGACACCCCCATTCCCTTTAGGTGCCTCCGACCCCTTTGTATCTTGATCACATCTTTTGGGTACTTTTTAGCTATTAGGAATCTTATTTTCTTGGTTTTTGTCCTTTTAGTGGTTAATTATGAAATTCAAACAAGGAAATCATATAAATACAAATTTGTGTCACCATAATAATGGACCAAGCACCAATAATATATTATCATTACCTAAGGTTGCATCCAAAGGCCATTACAAGAGCATCAAAACATCCGTTTAGCATCTATTCAAGGGACAAGTGATTGCATTCTTCTGCATACACTTCATAGGAGGGGAAGTTAATTTTTCCATGTATGTATTTATCTACATTTTCTACATCTAACTATTTCTCGCTATTCAAAGGCAACTTTCATAAGAGCCACCTAGGGCATGATTTTACACACACCCAGAGAACTAAATGGATTAAAATGTAGTACAAAGACCGGATTATAAGTTCACTCAGCCATGTGACCTCTGGGATCATTCTCGAATCCCCATTTACATATTTTTATTTTTAGGATTTAATGTATTTTGGGGTTTTCCAGTGCTCTTTTCTCTTCAGAGGTTTCGGGAGAATTTGGTGATCAAACAAAGAAAGTACACATGAGACTAAAGGTGACATCCAGAGAACATCTCATGACCTTGTTGATAACGCCAACATATAACTCATCAATGTGTAATAAATGATGTCATTTTACTCTCCTTTTAATCACATTTGACTGCATTTTGTGGATTTTGTTTGATCTAGTATAAGATAGAATGTAATTGTCCATCTTTTGTTTAATTTATTTCTAACGTCTAAAAACTCGATAATTCCTAAAAAGGTTTGAAAATTTAGTTTTGGAATAAAACAGGTCACATTCAGTTAGATAAGAAAAGTATGAGTAACCACCACCTTTTTGAGGACATTGGCTTTAATGAATCTTAGCTTTGAAACCTTCAAGCTTAGTTTCAAAATTACATCTCTCAACTAAGGAACTCTATCACTTAGTTCGGAACCTTCAAAATTAGTTCTAAAACTCCAACACTTAGTTTCGAAACTCTTGCGCTTAGCTCTGGAACTTTTGCAATTATTTTTGGAATGTTTCCCTTTGGTTCCTAACTTCTCCAAAGTTTCAAAATCAATGGGAATCTGTTTATTTTGACAAAATATTATGATAGAGAAATTAATGGGCCCTCTAATCAGGAACAGATCAATGAATTGTTGATTCTTCACACTCTATAAATACTTATGTAAGACCAAACAATTGTATGTCCAACAAGGTTTCTAAATTTCACATCTACTTTGAGCACTATTTTATTTCACTAGAACCTATAGGTGGATAGACAGCTATTGAGCACTTATGATTGTAAATGCATCTTTAGATGATGAAATATATATAAATACATGTAGATAGATAAATAGGATATATATGATATAGATATACAGACATATACAAGTTTTGTAAGACAAAACAATTTAGTAATAAGATAGCCATTTAATTTTGAGAGTATCATACTTTTTCAACTCTTGATTCAAGGTGGAGCAAGGGCCCACTCCTCTAAGAAACAATATCCTTTATTTTATTGGTATATATAATTTCAAGCAATTTGTGTAAATCTATTAAGTAGTACTTATTTAAGTACTTTTAGTTCTTCATTGAAATCATTAAATCATTGTTCCTGCAGGTGTTGTAGATTAAAATCTTATTTCTTTGCAAGCATTTTTAACAAAATTTTCAAATGTGTGTTTACTTCAAGTAGTTTGTTTCATTTTCAAATGTGTGTTTGTTCTGAGCTATTTTTTTAATTCTCGCAACGTATATTTATTTCCAACAATTTGTTTCATTTTGCAAAGAGTGTTTATTTTCAACGGTGCGTTCAATTCTAAAATATTTATTTATTTAAAAATGTGTGTTTATTTCAGAAAGTTTCTTAGAGTTTATCTTTAATAATTCTTTCACCTAGAAATCCTAAAGACACTTTAAAATGCCCCGAGAAAATAAAAATAATAAATACCTAAATCAATTACTAAATCACTAATATTCTTCTTGTTGCATATAGCTTCAAAAATACCCCTAGTTTGAATATGATATCAACCAAGAGTTGATTAAATGAAGGGAACAATGACACCCATAATTTTGGTGCCGTTTTTAGGGACCCGCTAGTTATAATTGTCTAATAAGGTGTCAACAAGAAAAAAAAATACATCTAGTAATTGAAAAAATATTCCTATGCTATCATAAAATTTATGAGTAGACCAAGAGACTCAAAGGGTAGATTTCTCCCAAAAATATCTCAACAAGAATTATTAGCATCCTCTAGTTCAAATAAGGAAGTTGAGCAAGAATTAGAAGCACCATTTTCCCTGTTAGATAAGAAGCATAACTTCCACCTTTGGAATTTTTGGATCAATCACCAGAAGGAAGTGGAACTTTTAGGAGAAGGATTATATCCCAAGACCCACTTAGAGAAATTCTTGATTCTCAATTGAGTAGTCAACCTCCTACTCCTGAATTTTCACCTTCACCAAAGTGGATCACATACCACATTGATTGGGGAAATATCTAGAAGATACTGCAGAAATGGCATGAGAAGTTGAAAGAGAACCTAATAGGACCTTTACTTATCCAATTCAATTGGAGGATGATGATACACCTATGAAGAATATTTCACCTGCACACACTTGCCTACATTTAGAGGGATGTCATCTAAGGACCCTAACCAATTTTTGTTTGAATTTAAAGTATTGTGTCAGACCTATGACTACAAAATAGAAAATAAAAAACTCAAGTTGTTCCCATCTACCCTGAAAGATGCAAATGATGAGGTGGTTTATGGGATTAACATCCAATTCTATTACCACTTGGGGAAAATGGAAACTACCTTCCTAGAAAAATATCAGGACTACTGTAGAGGGAGAAATAGGAAGGAAGAATTTTTTAGGATCAAACAAGAAGAGGATGAAAATATGGAAGATTATTTAGATAGATTCCTCTTTGTAAGTAAAAGGTGTGGATTTGTACTTCAAGAAGAGCTAAGAAAACCATTTTTCTTAAAGTTTTGGATGATGAATCTAGGGAAGCCCTTAATTTAATGGGAGGTGGAAACATCAATCAATTGAGAATGAATGATATTAAAGACCTTTGTAGAAGTTATTCAAGAACAAGGGGTGGACCTAGGAAAGAAAAAATATGAAAGGTACAAATCAAGACATGAACAAACTTATGGATGAACTAGCAAACTTTAAAACAAATATCCTAGTTCAATTAACTTCCACCATGGATGGATTACAATCCAAAGAAAATTCTAATACTGAACCATTAGCTATGTATTGTCCTAGATGTAGAAAGAAGCATGCAATAAGAGATTTTCCTCTAGATACAAAAATATGTCTTATTTGTGAATCTAGGGAACATGAAGTTAATGCTTTTTCTCTTCTTCCATTCATAAAAATCAGCTTAAACAAACCAACACTTCATCCACTACAGAAGAAGTAAAATTTGTCTAGAGATAACCTAGCTAGGGGCAGTTCATACCAAGATATGTTCCTAATCCCTAGATGATGCCATGGGCAGCTCAGATAGTACCAAAAAATTGGGGACAACCACCTTAGACCCCTCAACCAACATGGAATCCCCAGGATTAGGCAGGACAAGCTTGGTATGCTCAGGGACACCAACAACCATGGTCTGGTCAAAGTAACCCTTATACTTGGTCATAACCTAGGTGGAACCCTAATAACTATGCTCAAGGAAAACATATCCCAACTAGCATCAACAGGCCATAATGGGTTCTCCAACACAAGGTTCACAAACTGAAAATGTGGTTCAAACACAAATACCAGCACAACCAATGGTTAATCCCAAAAACAAACAAACAACCCCTGTCTATGGAATAGAGCAAGAAAAACCAGTTGATCTTAATGCCATGGACTATAAGGATATTCAAACAAGATTTGGAAAAATAATTAATAGTCCACCTATTATAATTATTGATGATAAAAGAAACTGAAACTCCTAGTTCAGTTATTCCTAAGGAGGATGAAAAAGAAAAAGAGAAGCACCAGATAAGCAACTCTACAGAAACTCCATTTCCAGAAATATTTAAGGAAGTTATTGAGACCAAGGAATCTGAACTAGTGCAAGAATTAAGGAAACTAAATATTGAAATACCATTTTTGCAAGAAATCAAGGACATTCCTAAATTAAACAAATTAATCAAAATGTTATGTTTGAAAATAGTTTGGAAGGAAGAAGCAGTACCCTAGGACTATTAAGGTAGATGGGAAACTTGTTGATTTATTAGCAGGAAAACTCTTACTTCCCAAATATGGGGATCCTGGAAGCCTTGTTATTTCTATCTCTATAGGAAATAAACATATACATAATGTTTTGGTTGATTTGGGAGAAGTTATAAATGTGATGACAGTAGATACTTTGAAAACATTGCCATTAATAGGTATACAACCTATTAGCACCATATTGTAGATGGAAGATCAGTCAATAGCAAAACCAGAAGGGATCATTGAAGATGTGGTAGTTATGGTGGAGTCATGGGAGTATCTAGTGGACTTCCTTATATTATGGCCAAAAGGTAAAACACTTGGTTATCCCATTATTTTGGGTAGACCATGGTTAGCTACAGTTGTTGCCTTAATTGATTGCAGATCAGGTGATATGACTATCTCAAATGGTAAGAATTCTAAGAAAATTTCCTTATATCCTTTTACATGACCTTTTATTGATAATCAAGAACAATTATGGGTTGATGATCCTGATACTAATAAATAGAATTTATCTTCTTTGGCTATGATAACATTGTAGGATCATGTACGAGAGGTGGAGAATATGATTAATCATCCATTGAATGATCACCAATTGTCTTTGGAACAATTGGGGATAGTTCCAAAACCTTCGGAATTAGTTATGTAACCTTTGGACTTAGTTTGGAACCTTCGGGATTAGGTCCGGAACCTTTAGACTTAGTTCCAGAACCACATCAATTACATGTAGATGTAGATAATTTCACTATAGAGGATCCTGATTTCTCTTTGGGAGGGGCAGAAATAGCTACGAATTAGTAGCTTTAGTCTCAAAGATATCAAGGAACAATAAGGAATGTTTGGAAAATAACAGTGATGAGGAGTTTGATCAACGATGAGATAAGTATCATAACTCTACATACTATCCTTTGTCTAGTATTATTTATCAAGGGAACTTTAGAGACATTGTTGCATATCATATTTTGTTACCACATTCATGTCCACTAAACACCCTAATGGAACCTTTTCAACAAATCATTTCATCACACACTGGAACCAAACAAATTGAGATTTAACCAAGTAAAATTTTGAACATTAACAACTTAGTTGGAAAATGATCAAGAAGCTAAATTGTTTTATGTCTTGAAAGGTCATACTGAGATTTTTCTTGGGACTATAAAGACATGAAAGGAATCCATCCAATTATTTTTACCCATCACATTTATACTGAAAATGTTAAACCAATTAGGTAACCTCAGAGAAGGATCAACCTGACCTTGAGGGACGTGAGTCGAGCAGAAATTGAAAAGCTATTGCAAGTAGGCTTTATCTACCCTATCTCAAATAGTCAGTGGGTGTCTCCTCTTGTGATTATGCCTAAAAAGAATGGGAAATGGAGAATTTGTGTTGATTATAGGGAATTGAACAAAGCTACACTTAGAGATTATTTTCCCTTACCATTCATAGATCAAGTTTTAGACAACCTTTTAGGTAAACAATAATTTTCCTTCCTAGATGGATTTAGTGGATATAATAAAATCAGGGTTACTTGTTGAGGATCAGAAAAAACTACCTTTACTTGTCCATGGGGTACCTTTTCCTATAGGGTATTTCCATTTGGACTATGTAATGCTCCAGCAACCTTCCAAAGGGTTGTACTAGTAATTTTTACAGATCTAACCAATGATTGTGTGGAAGTATACATGGATGATTTTACTGTGCATGGAGAAACATTTGATGATGCCTTGAAAAATTTGGACAAAATATTAACAAGATGTGAGAAACACCATTTGTCTCTTAGTCATGAGAAATGTTTGATGATGGTTGATGAGGGAATTGTACTAGGACACCACATTTCAAAAAGAGGAATTCAAGTTGACCAAAACAAAATCAGGATTATTTTAGACTTACCTGTTCCTCAAACCCCCACGGATATCAAGTCATTCTTAGGACATGTTGGATACTATAGGCATTTTATCAAATATTTTAGTAAAATTGTTGCCCCCATGTTTGGTTTGCTTACCAAGGATTGTGAATTTTGTTGGGATGAAAAGTGTCAACATGCTTTTGAAGAGATTAAAGAAAAATTAATCATTGCCCCAATATTAAGAGGACCTAATTGGGAGAAACCTTTTCACATCCAAAAAATGCCTCAAATAACTCAATTGGTGCAATTTTGGGATAGAAAGATGAAGAAGGGAAAATGTATGTTATTTACTACCTTAGTAAAAAACTTACTCCCACTGAAAGAAATTAAACCACCACTAAAAAAGAATTTCTTGTTGTGATCTATGCAATTAATAAGTTTAGACATTATATTACATGGTACAAAATGTTTGTACATATAGATCACTCAGCAATTAGGTACTTATGAACAAACCAGTGATTAGAGGTAGGATAATTAGATGGTTATTACTTTTACAAGAATTTGATATTACCATTGTGGATAATCGAGGAAAATATAATGTAGTAGTTGATTTCTTATCAACATTAACCACTACAGGGAGTAAGATCCAGTTAAGGACAACTTTCTAGATGAATAATTATTTACTAGTTCAGTTGATACACCATGGTTTGATGATATGGAAAATTATCTTGCAACAAGGAATTTTTTTCCTTTTACTAAGAAACAAATGAAACTATTAATCAAAATCAAAGCACAATTTAAATGGTTAAATGGAATGTTATTTAAATGGGGTCCTAATTTAGTTTTACGCGGGTGTGTGAGAGGAGATGAAATATTTAACATACTTGGGGCATGTCATGATGTACAAAGTGGAGGAAATTTTTCAGTAAAAGAATAGCCCACAAAATACTTGGCACTGGCTATTATTGGTCATCTATGTATAAAGATGTGAAGCAATACATCAAGTAGTGTGATCCTGTCAAAGGATGGGACAACCAACTTTAACTAGTTAAATTCATATGTAACCTCAAGTAGTGATTGAACCATTTGAAAGGTGGGGGCTGGATTTTGTTGGCCCTTTTAGTCCTCCTTCATAAGGAAAAGAGAACATTCTTGTATGTACTAATTATGTGACAAAGTGGGTAGAGGTGTAGGATTTAACAAATGCTAATGAATATGCAATTGCTAATTTTCTTTGGCACAAAATTATGATGAAGTTTGGTGCACCAAGAAGTATAGTTTCAGACCAAGGTCCATAGTTCATGTCTAATATGATCTATGCCTTCACAATGTACTATCAGATCAATCATAGGAAGTCATCTCCCTATCACCCATAATCAAATGGACAAGTAGAAGTGACAAATAGGGAATTGGAAAATATTCTCACCAAAATAGTTAAAGTAGGTAGAAGAGATTGGGTGAAGAGGATACCTTAGGCTATCTGGGATTATAACACAACTTGGAAGACTACAATATGGTTCTCACCATATGATTTAGTCTATGGGGAAAATCCTTTTTACCCATTGAATTTGAACTACAAACATTGAGAACAGTCAGCTAAATTGGGTATTGAATTAGATACAACACAAAAGGAAAGAATTCTACAACTCAATGAATTAGATGAGCTGATATTGGAAGCACTTCAATAGAAAGAGATAATCCAAGACCAAAGGAAGTAGTGGCATGATACACATATCAAGGAAAGGAAATTAAAGATAAGAGATTGGGCATTATTGTTTGACTCCAAGTACCAAAAATTCAAAGGAAATTTGAGCACTAGGTTGTTAGGGCCTTATCAGATTGAGAAGATATATGACAATGACTCTATTCAACTACTTCCCATTGATGGTAGCAGAAGGACACTTTTGGTCAATGGACACATGCTAAAACTCTATAGAAATCCTTCTACTAAGGATGAATTCTTGAAGCAAATTGAAGTAGACAAGGAATTTGATCAAATGATAAAACCTAGTTCTTTCAAAATGATCAAGTAATCAGATGCAAGGATCCAAAATAAAGGAAAGGGAATGAAAACCAGGAAATGGCATTCTCTTCCCCAATATATATATATATATAACAAAACAAAAGGGAGGGGAATAAAAACCAGTAAATAGCGTTCTCTTCCCCAAAAAAAAATTCTCTCAAAGACCAATTAAAAACCAGAAATGGTGGTTAGTCTCCTCAATAAGTGGCTAATTCAAATAAAAGAAACTTCTTTGGAATTCCAATTGTCTTTTCTAACCATTTTATTTTTCACTTTTTTGTAGGAATGATGAGTCATCAAGGCAGATGGATTACATCAGCAAGTATGGTAATTTGATCTTGATCTTATTAAAGGTTAAATTAAAAGTCTGCATATGTGATTAGACTTGATTTAAGTAGGTGGTATAATGAGTCACTTATTACACATTATGATTAAAAGTAAGTAATCATGAGGGTGATGTTAACTAAATAACTAAAAATGGCGGGGTATTATTAATGAGCTATTATTTACGAAAAATAAATGAAAATTGAGAGCGATGCAAAGAACTTCAAGGAAGAAATAGTAGAATCATATTTGAAATTCTGCAATTAAATCCAGCAGTTCCACAGCTAAATCTAATAGTTTTGTAGCCAAATCCACTAGTTTTGCAGCTATCTCCTAGTAGAGTAAGGATTTGAAAGAAGAAAGAATTTGAATCATCCTCTTTTCCATGGGTATCAAAAAGAATTCAGATCCAGAAGATGATACGCAACTTCTTGCAGATGGAGAAGTAATAACCATTTTTGAACAAGCAGGTTGGCTGGAGTTTCTGAAGAAATTCTCAAAATACAATGACGAACTGGTAAGAGAATTTGTTTTAAATTTAGAGCATTCCAGAACTAAGGTTAAAAGCATTATAATTCCATTTACTATTAATACAATGAGAACTATATTTGGGGTACCAATTGTACATGTTCGAAACCCTATAAAGGGAACCATCAAAGAACTGGTGAAAACCTTAAGACAAGAGGGTTATAATACTACGAAGATCATCAAGGGGGTCAAAAGAGCTAGCTTTGCCCAAACCCTTCGACAGAGTAGCATTCTGGGTAGTTAAGTACCTAACTTGTGATGCCCAATATGGGACTAGTTGGAAGGGATTTCCTTAAAATGATTATATATCTTTGGTATGGGGCAACAAAATAAGAGTATACAAAGAAACCTTCCTGGTTTCCTCTTTGACTCCATCTAAATAATGGATCAGAGATATTCTTGGGGATTTGGGACAATTAGACACCATGGATTAGTCCATCTAGTCTGTCAGCATCATTTTCTCTCAAATAAAAATGGATAAGAAGCATGGGAAAAATTCCTCAATAAGTTCAGACAAAGCCCTAATATTATCAGAAGGGGAATACCAACCCCTTTCTCCCCTAAAAGTAACTTGGAAATTGATCCCCCTGATGAGAAAAATAAGGAAATAAGTGGGGTTAAAGTACCAAAGAGGAGGAGATCTAAAAGGATGATCAAAGCTACAAAACCTACCATTTCTTCAAAAGAAACTCCTTCCTCTGTAACAATACCGAAGAAACTAATACCTCTCTCAGATAATGACAGTTCACCCAAGTTGGACCGTGAAGTAAAAATTAGAAGAAGTTCAAGGAGAAATCCCACTTTAGGAAATGTTGAAGCTCCTCAAAGGAAAAGAGTTCATAAGAAGTCTAGGGAAACTCCAGTGGATATTGAAGTACATGAGGGTTTAGAGAAAGAAGCTACTGATATTATGGGTAGCATGGCAATGTCTCCTCCTCTACCAAGTCAAACTGAGGAGTTGGAGAAAGAAGATGAAATATTTGAAGAGCAGGATTTTCAGGAGATGGGTGACTTAGAAACATTGTCACATGAGGAAGAGGAATTGGCATCTTGGAAACAAAAATGGAAATCCCCTTTGGTGGAAGAGAAATTCTCATTCCCTAAGGAACTTCCAGAGAAAGAAGAAAAATAGCAAGTTAGGCAGGCTCTGTTTTTGTCTAGAGCAGAACTTATCATTAGGGAGAAGGATGAGGAATTAAACTTCCTCAAAAACAAATTGGAGCATAGGGAAATTCTCATTAAGAAACAAAAACTCAGCTCATAGATAAGAATAAAGAATTGACATTAGTCAAACAACAAATGGTGGAAAAAGAAAAGAATGTCAATTGGCTAGTAAATAGAGTGCTATGACAAAAATATCTTTAATGGATCAAATTGTACAAATTGAGCTAACTTACTGGCCACTCAAGCAGTTATGGGATGATACCTGTAGAAAGCTTAATGAGTTCAAAATATCAAATCAGGAACTAAGAAGCAAGATGGAAGAGGAGAAGAAGGCAAGGAAAGAGTGGGAAGAAAAATTCTACAAAATGGAGGAAGAGAAATTTAAATGTCTGGAAAAGATACAAATGGTCTGTATAATGAGTGAAAGATTACTCACATGTAGGAGACCTTCTCCTGCATACAGTGTCTTTCTAGAAGAGAAATTTATCATTGGCAACTATCAAGGATTTCATGTGGTCTTCCACATGAAATAAAGGATGAATCAAAATTCATGATAGCATATTCCTCATCCATCCTAAAGCGAGAAAAATCTTCTCTGTGAATTCTATCTCTACAACTTTATGCTAGAAAAGAATATGGGCTTCATGATTAATTTGTATGTAGGGGAAATCTAGCTGAATGCATTTTTTTCTATACTCCAAAATTAGATAGCTTAGAAAGAGAGGGATATTGAACACTTATTAAAGGCTAGTTCATCTGGCCTCTGCATGAGAGCTCACTATGGAAAACCATCTTCCTTTGCTATAAATTTCAGATCCCATGCCTTTGATAATCGATTCAAGGCACATTATATTGTCAACCTATAGAAAAGTATTGATTCCTTCACCTCTTATGAGGAGAAAAACTTTGAAGACATTTATGATGGATGCTTGAAGAGATGGGAGTTTCTCATTGTTGCATTAAGAAGAAGAGAAGTGATATCTCCCATAAATTTAATATGGAGTCTGGAAAATAATAGAGCTTTGTGTTGACTAATCCCTCAAGTCAATGAAAAATGTAGGGGCATGTAGATGGGGATGAGAACAAGGCATCCTCTCCTTCTCACTATCATGTCTCCATGGTAAAATAGGGAACCTTGGGATCCCATCCACTTTGAGGAGTGGTAGAAAAGATAAAAGGATCAAGATATATCACCTCTCGAAGAGAAGTCTTGGGACATTTAGTTTCAACCATTTGACATTAGTAGTCAATTGGAATGTAGAATTCACAATCCCAGTTTTTAAGAATAGATTTTATAAGAGGACTTACAAACAAGTAAGTGTGGGGGAGATGATAAGGCCAAAATATGCCTCATCAATGTGCAATAAATGATCTCATTTTACTCTCCTTTTAATCAAGTTTGACTACATTTTGTGGCTTTTGTTTGATCTAGTATAAGTTATGGATGTAATTGTCCATATTTTGTTTGATTTAGTTCTAACATCTAAAAACTCTATAATTCCTAACAAAGTGTGTGGAAATTTAGTTTTTGGAATAAAACAAGTCACATTCAGTCAGATAAGAAAAGTATGAAGCAACCAACACCTTTTTTAGGACATTGGCTTCAATGTGTCTTAGATTCGAACCTTCGATCTTAGTTCCAGAACTCCATCACTCAGCTAAGGAACTCTATCACTTAGTCCGAACCTTCAGACTTAGTTTAGAACTCCAACACTTAGTTCGGAACTCCTGTGCTTAGCTCCGGAACTTTTGCAGTTAGTTCCGGAATGTTTCCATTTGGTTCTGGAACTTCTCCAAAGTTCCGAATCAATGGGAATCTATTTATTTTGACAAAATATGGTGATAGAGCAATTAATGGGCCCTCCAATCAGGAACAGATCAATGAATTTCTGATTCTTCACACTCTAGAAATACTTATGTAAGACCAAACAACTATATGTCTAGCAAGGTTTCTAAATTTCACATCTACTTTGAGCACTATTTTGTTTCACTAGAACCTATAGGTGGATAGACAGCTATTGAACACTTATGATTGTAAATGCATCTTTGGATGATGAAATATATATAAAGACCTGTAGATAGATCAAATAGGATATATATGATATAGATATATAGACATATACAAGTTTTGTAAGACAGAACAATTCAGTAATAAGATAGCCATTTCATTTTGAGAGTATCATACTTTTTCAACTCCTGATTCAAGGTGGAGAAAGGGCCCACTCCTCCAAGAAACAAGATCCTTTATTTTATTGGTATTTATATTTTCAAGATAATTGTGTAAATCTATTAAGTAGTAATTTTGTAAGTACTTTTAGTTCTTCAGTTGAAATCTGTTACGTAATTGTTCCTACAGTGTTGTAGATTAAACTCTTATTTCTTTGCAAGCATTTTTAACAAAATTTTAAAATGTGTGTTTACTTCCAAGTAGTTTGTTTCATTTTCAAATGTGTGTTTACTTCCGAGCAGTGTGTTTAATTTTGTAATGTATATTTGTTTCCAACATTTTGTTTCATTTTGTAAAGAGTGTTTATTTCCAGCAATACGTTCAATTCTAAAAGATTTATTCATTTCAGCAATGTGTGTTTATTTCAGCAAGTTTCTTAGATTTTAGCTTTAATAAGGACTTGGCCAGGAAATCTTAAAGACACTTTAAAACCCCCAAGAAAATAAAAATAATAAATACCTACAATCAATTACTAGATCACTAAGATTCTTCTTGTTTCATATAGCTTCAGACACACCCCTAGTTTGAATATGACATCAACCAAGAGTTGATTAAATGAAGGTAATAATGAAACCCATCACCTATGAAATTTTGTTTCGAGCTTCTAAGCGATCGCAGGCACCTAGAGGATGTCTGCAGCACCCCAGGTTCCCTTTACCCTATCCATATGCCCTAGTCTTGGCCTTCCCAATAGCTCTACATTTTTCTAGGTCTAGTTACAACACTCTATTTTCATGTTCCATCAGTTTTCTAACTCAGCACAACTTCGTAATTATTTTGAATCATCTAAGTATTTTACCCTTTCTCTTGTAACTAGGTTTCAAATATTTCTAGCTTACTTACTTGTGTCAAATATCTACTTTATTGCATATCTATCTACTTGACCTTTGTAACTTAATTAATATTTTAGCATTTATTTTCCAATATTTGTTGAATCAGTGAATCGGATAGGGAGTTACAAAAAATAATGTTGAGGAGGGGTTCTAGGAATTGGGGCATAGTACAAGGTTTTTATAAGGTAAGTCATAAATGTGACTCGTCGTGTAGAATGGGGGTGGCTTAAGCGTAAAGAAAGGTGGGTCGAGGACTTGATGATCCAAGGTGAATGGATCGGGGAGAGAGCGTGAGGAGGGATAAAAAGCAATTTAGAGGTGAGTAAGGGGTGAGGTTGAGCTGACAAATCAGGTTGGATTACGAGGTGTGAAGGTTGAAGAGTTTTGTTGAGGGTTGAATTGTAGGGGTGACTCGACTAGATCAGTCGGATATGTCGGTTAGGTCATGTGAAGAGATGAGTTTTAGATGGGACGTGGGGTGAGGGTTAGAGAAAGGACAAGTCACGAAGTTGACTTGTTGGGGAAGGGAGAGGAGAAAGTCAAATGACCGAGTCGGTAATGCGACTCAACATGGTAAATAAGGGAGTGTTTGGGTAGGTTAAAGGGTAGTATGACTGGGTATATGGTCAGGGGGCTCACCATCAAGGTGACATTTTGGGAAGGGATTCTAAGGAGAGTTAGTGAGTGACTCAAAGTTGAGTAAGGGTTGAGGTCGAGGTAAAAACTTAGGGTGTGTCATGAAATGTGAAGGTCGGGGAGTTGGTCCAGGGGCTGAGTTATAGGGCCGACTTGACTAGGTTTGGGGGCTAAGTCATGGGGAGAGGTGAGTTGTGGATGGGGCATTGGGCAAGGGTAAGGGCTCGAGTGAGTCACAAGGGAGACTCATTAGGGAATGAAAAGTGGTAAACAAGCCAAGGGGTAGATTTAGGGGGCAAGTTGCTATAATGACTCACCTAGGGATGGACGAGATGGGTCTTGGGAGAGGTGACGAGATGGGGTAAGGATTTGGTGAGGAGGTAGTCATAGAGGTGTGTGGTCGGGATGCGGTCATGAGTATAATTCACTAAATGAGATGAGGTGTAGGGGTTGGGGCTGAGTCATAAAGGCAACTCGGTTGGGGTGATTTAGGTGAAGAGAGGAGTGATTTCCAAGTTGAGTGGTATAGTGGGTGAGCTAGTTCTAAGCTAAAATGGGGGTCATGGTGAATAGGACAAGGTGAGCTAGTTGGAGAGGTGAGATAGTGTAATGAACTAACAGGAGAGGTGGTGATGACATGAGTCAATTGCACGACTCGGTGGGTGGGAGACAATGAAAGAGGAATTATGAGATATAAATGAGTTAGTGCAATGAAAATGACATGAAAAGATAAATAAATGATTTCAAAGGTTTTCAAAAGGAAACAGATGCCCACGAATTCTCATTACGAATGAGATGTCCATTGTAAATATGAAATTTTTATGGCTACAAAAATGGAGTGTAATATTTATGTAGGTGCATGAAATTGATTTGTAACAATATTTTTAGTGAAAACATGATGAGACAGAATTCATGAGACATGAGACATAAAGTTGAGGTAAAACAGATCTTAAACAAGGTTTAAATAGTACCAAGTAACATACTATCCATGTGACTTATTGATATCATGTGTGTGCATGTGAAATTTTATTTCTACTTAAAGTGAAGACCTATAAAACCATGAGTGAAAGCACAAACCATCATGTATGTGTGAGTGAAATAGGTGATTGGTGATTAATGAAATGGAAGAAAATTGTAATTCATGCATTGCTTTGCTACAGACAGAGCAGGCGTACATATCCCTGAAGAAGATACATTTGATTATAATCATAGCATTTTTCTACTACCATTCCGGATTCCATAACTCCAATAGAGATACTAGAAAAACCCATTAGAGAGTGGTTGATATTACTATTTTTTATTTTTTTGTATTTTTCATTTTTGAATTGTGACTTTTACTTGTCATTTTTTCAAAAAAAAATTGACATGATATTCAACTCTCTCATTTTGTCCAGCGATTTAGAACCACTAGTGGCTTAATAGATAGAGTGGAAGTGATAATGGAGACCTCATAGGTGTAGTTTCACAAAATAGGGATGGTAGCCTGTGTATTTTATTATTGTGAAATCAACCAAGTTATAATGGATGGACTAAAATACTTATACATATTGTACAACCATGTATAGATAAATGAAAAGTTGCACATGTACAATTGAAATCACAACAGCTTGCAAAATACATCCGGGAAGCAACAATTAATTAAATACAAACAAATGATAAGTTGCAACTATGTAAAAAATAATCCTACGACTATGTAATATGACAAATATGGTTTAAAACCCATATAACAATAATAATTAATTAATAAAAATAGTTAAATAATTAATTATAAAATGCATAATTAATTATCCTAACATTCCCCCTTAATTGTGCATTGTCTCAAGGGATGAGGAGAGGAACTCTCTGAACAACTCAAACTTGTCATGTGCAAGTGACTTTGTGAAGATATCTTCCCATTGTTCAGCTGTTGGACAAAATTGAAGTTGGATGTTGTGCTTCAACACATGCTCGCGTATAAAATGAACTTGTACCTTGATGTGATTTTTCTCTTATGAAAAATGGATTGCAAACAAGTTTGAGAACACCTTCATTGTCAACATACATGGTAGTCGGTTTGTCCTGTGGTATTCCAAGTCCTTTTAGTATGTGACGTAGCCAAATTACTTCACAAATAGCTTCTCCTACAAAATGATACTTAGATTCTATGGAATAATGAGAAACAAAGTGTTATTTCTTACTTCCTCATGATATTCATCCAAATCCCATAAATAATATAAATACTTGAAGTGGATTTTCTATCATCAATATTACCTGCATGATTTGAATTTGAATATCTTGACAAGAAGAAGTTTTCATTCTTGTATTCTAGACCAAGATCCACTGATCCTTTGAGATATCTCAAGATGCACCTTGTTACTTTCCAATGACAAACTTTGGGTTCCTGCATGAACCTGGATAGATAGCTCACTACAAATTTGATATCTAGTCTAGTATAGGTTAGGTAAATGAGACTCCCAATCAACTGCCGATAGAGAGTGGCATTTACCTCAGGAGATGGATTTGAATGAGATAATTGCAATCTGTTCTCCATAGGTGTAGCAATTGGTGTTTAATCCATCATCCTAAAATTCTCGAGCATCATCTTGGTATATTTCATATGAGAAACAAAAAAATTATTCTCTTTCTATCATACTTCCAATCCAAGGCAATAGTGCATTAGCCCGAGATCTGTCATATCAAACGATCGATTAAGATATTTCTTCATTACATCGATCATTCTCATTAAAATGATAGTGATGACTAGATTTTTAGCGTAGACAATGACAATCAAAATCTCCCCCTTGATTTTTAGGTAGAGATTGGGGTCGTATGGATTTCTAACAAATGCATGTTGTATAATATGCTCATCAATTTTTATGTACCATGCCCAAGGTGCCTATTTGAGACCATACGAGATATTTATTGAGTCTACATACCTTTTCTTCTTAGACAGTACAACATATCCCTTAGGTTGATTCATGTTGACTTATGCTTGTAAATATTCTTTTAGGAAGGAACTTTTACCTCCATTAGATGGACTTTCCAACCAAATTATGTAGCTAGAGCAACTATCATCTTGGTCATCTTGATCTTTGCTATGGGAGAAAATGTCTCCTCATAGTCAATGCCTTCTTTTTGCATACCCCTTTTCTACAAGTCTTTCTTTGTACTTTTCCACTTTGTCCCATCTTCTTTTTACTTTGTTTTGAATATCCACCTACATCTAATGGGTTTCTTCCATGGTAGAATATTGGTAAGTTACCGAGGGTTGTTTTTCATTCTTGACTAATACTCAAAATCCATGGCATCTTTCCAAGATTTTAAGCGTAGGGATTCTTAGACTATAGAGGGCTCATCGGACTCAATAAATATTCTCATCAAAGCAAAGTTAACTTCTTCTCTTTCTTTATTGTGAGTCCTTGGTCCAGGGGTGGATGTATCTGGTGGAACATTCATTCTTGCATCTCGTAATGTGCTAGTACACCACTTGGGCATACACCGAATTATTCTTGTGGGTCGTGATTCTATCGATCAACACCATCATCCCCATCATCATTTTCATCATCTATGGTAACATCAGATTCAATTTTTTATAACTGGTGAAAAATCTACATAGATGAGTCTGGATGAGGATACTATGCTTCCTTCTTCTCAAAAAACTTGTTACTGGTGAATTCCCCCCTTGATCTCGAGTGGAGATTTCTGATGTGATGAGCGCTTTCATTCTCAACTACTAATTTGAACTTCTTGAAAGTTTCAAAAGCTTCATTTTTCTTGTGAAGACAAAAGAATCCACATTTTCCTTGAATAGTCATCAACACATAGCGTGAAGTACTGAAATCTAGAATGACTTGGTTGCATCATATTATAAAGATCGGTATGAATCAGATCAAGCTTACCATGAGCTTGATATGTACTCTTCTAGAATGAAGCTCTATGTTGTTTTCCTACTAGGAAGTGAGGAAAATTTTCTATATCCTTCTAAAGAGATGGTAGCCCATGTACCATATTACGTCAACATAGTGTCTCAAGATACTTGAAACTAACATGACCAAGTCTCTCGATGCCACAATTGTATTGAGGTAGAGTTCTTAGCCACAAGTGCCTGATCATCTCTATGGACAAAATCAAGCTGGAACATGCATCCCACATTGGAGGATTTTGCAACTATTTTCGAGCCTCGTGATTTATCTTGAATCAAACACATTTTCTTATTGGAATGAGTATCAAAGTCAATTTTTAGGTTATGATCTAGGAGTTGACTAACTGAAAGCAAATTATTTTTCAACCCAAGGACATATAAGACATTTGATAGTCTGTAGTTGCTTGAACCAAGGGGTAGAGAAATGTTCCCAATCCCCTGAACTGTATATGAAGAATCATCACCCAATGAAATATGGTTTTTCGAAGGCATGTCCCTCATTGAGGTAAACTAGTCTCTATGGACAGTAATGTGTCAAGTGACTCCCGAATCAAAATACCAGACATCACCAGATGACGTGGATGGTTCATTTGATCGATTAGTGTAATTCATTCTCTGAGTGTTCTTCTTTCTCAACAATATTTCCTTGCTGATGGGGTCTTCTTTTGTAGTTCCACATCTTTTTCCCTTGATTGTAGTTTGAATGTCCCTTGTGAGATTGTTTTTCGTGGAGGTCCAAATTTTCTTGACGAACCTTTCTTGTAAGTATTGTACCAATAATATTTTAATTCATGTCCTCTTTTACAAATTGGACATTGCTTCTTTTGTTGTTTTTCCCCATGATACTGATTCTCGATCTTTGATACTTTTTATAGGAGTTAGGTTTTCCTTTACCTTTTCCTTTCCATTTTTGATGTGAAGAAATTTCCTTCTCCTCTTCATCATCCTTAGTGTGCATGGATTTCTCTTGTTTCCATGGGTTTACCAACTTGGAAAAACTAATTGTCGTATCTGTCATGTTTAGTGTTGTGAAAAAAATGCGGTAAGAAGAGGGGAGTGCTCTCAGAAAAATGGGAACGAGAGTATCATCTATGACCACTTCTCCCAGGGATAGAAGTGAAGCCCTTGACTCTATAAGTCTTCTTAAGAAAGCTTCAATTTTCTCATTACGCTTGAAATTCAGTATATGTAACTAACTCTCCAAATTTAGTATGACATTCTTGTTTTTGGACTCATATACTATGCGTAATTTATCCCATGCTTCTTTGGCTATTTTAGCATCTCAAATGTGGGGTTGCACATCATTAGAAACTCCAAACAAGATGATGAGTTTGACCTTCTGATCTACTTTATCAAATTGCCACAGTTGTGTTGTATCAGTAGTTGATTTGGTCAAAGTATCATTAACAGCAATCCAAATCTCTTGAAACTTGAGATGTGTCTTGATTTTAGTCTTCCATACAAAATAGTTGTTTCCTATGAGTAGTTGTGAATCTGGAAGAAAAATTTGGGGGCATTGGTGCCCATTTTTCATAAATCACTAATAAGGTTTGGCTCTTATCACTCTAGGTATAAGTTCTCCCAATCTATATACCGTTAGTCCGATATACCAAACCTTTCTATATATGCTCCCTTCCTATATACCTTGCGGTGCGTGGAAGAAGCTCACACTTTCTATATACTGACGATACACATGAAATAGGTGTTAACGTACATGAAATAATTCAATATGTGGTAATAAGATAGTATTGAAAGCAGGTTTGTATGATTATTAACACTGGCTCAAATAAATATCCTCATACGCATGCATAACTTTGTTATATACTCAGATAATTTCTCAATGTGGGTTTATGTTGTGCAATCATTTACAGATGGATGGGATGGATCATAGTGTGTACAATGTGACCTTATTACTCCCCATCGATTTAAAGGGTCAATGCCCAGATGATGTTGTTGTAGCTATATTAGGTGTTAAGAGCAGTAGTACTCATGATGGCTTTACCCGTAAGCACTTCCTAGAGGCATTGTATATACCGAATGTTGTGAATGAGATCTAGGATCTCGTGAGTGTTTCAGAACCAATTTTTACTATTTTTTATTACAAATTTCTACCAGTTTCTAAGTAGTTACAATATTTGCGGTTGACTATGGTAACCTACAAATTAGTACAATATATTGAAGCATGCAATTACATTCAAAAATTTAGAAAAATTAAATGGCGGAAAAAAATTTTTTTGCGAGCCTTGGTGGCCTTTAGAGCCCTATACAACCCTCAATGCAAAAACTTGTTAAAAAGTGGCCCAAAATGAAGTTTTTAGACAATCTTCCTTTAGTAAATGTTGTTCGGGATTAAAAAATAGGCCCATTAGGAGAAACAAAATTATTCCCTATATTAGGGTTTTTCTCGCTAAGATATTTAGAGGTGGGTTTGGCTGTAGCTAATAGGTTTAGTGGAGTTTTCCTCCAAATGGCCCTCTAACTGTGGTGGTTTTTCCAAATTTTCCACCAAAGTCAAATTGTTTAAAAACTTGTGTTGGGGATGGGGTTGAACCCCAAACCTCCCACACCCAAATCTTTCTCTCTAACCTCCTTGGCTCTTATGAGTGCTTGATATATAAATGAAGTAAATTGTATTTAATAAAAATTAAATTTGACTCACCTTTTAAAAATGGTGACTTGGCAGAGGCTCCATGTGGAGTTGCATGCATGGATTAGTATTTCCTGTGCGTAGAAAATGGATCTGAATTCCTGTTCTCGCTACTTTATTCATTTTTACCACCATATATTTCTATTTCTATCACCTCTTACAAGTTTCTTGGCTTCATTTTCTATTCACATGGTTTTGGTTTGAGTGTTATTTTGTGATTGATTTGTTTGCATTCGCTTCTTTGTTTTCTTTTGATTTCTGATTTTTGTTGGTTATTGGTTGCAGGCTTTGGAGCTCATGGAGTAGGGTGCAAGAGTTGGCTAAATGTGAATAGAAGGCTCTGTGTTGGCATGGAGGGATGGCCCACCTGAACTTTTCTAATGCAATAATGAACTTGGCCCAAGGTTGGGAGCTCACTTTACCTCACCAATCAAGACCAATGAAACTAGCCAGATCAATTCAATAACCATCTCATCTCGGTGAAAAGATCTTCAAATAGATCGATCCAATGCAATTAACAACTCAATGATCCACTTGAATTCTTGCTCGGTTAAAGTGCCAATGATGTAGCTCACCAATGGAAGTCGATGGAGGTTCTCATAGTTTGGTAGGAGCTTGATCGGGGGCTACATCAATGTAACTCGGTCGAATACAAGCTCGGTTCAATGAACAGGGGTCACCTAGTAAAACAGGGTGGCTCAGCCCAATAAAAAATGTCAACTCCTGGTAAAGAGTTACCTTGAAGAATACCAATCTCGAATACCTCCAAAGTTGGTGCTGCAGCTAGTATTAGTTATAACTAACATTGTCACCTAAATTTAGTGACAAAACCCCTAATGGGGAAAATACAATTTTTATTTTTAATCTAATTTGAATAAACTAGAAAATACTCGATAAAAAAATTCACAGTGCAAAAGGGCACCGAGGTAAAAAAATTATTTCTAGTTACTTGAAGATCAATCGAAGGTTATGAGGCGTAGAGAAATCTAGGAAGCTGCAGGAGGTAGCACTAGCTCTCCGGTGAAGAAAATTTCTTCTCCAATACTTTTCCTTCCTCTACACCCTTTCTCCAACCTTGTCAGGAGCTTCAATTTGCTCTGGTACCAAATGTAGTTTCACAAAATAGGGACGGTAGCCTGTGTATTTTATTAATGTGAAATCAACCAAGTTACAATGGATGGACTGCAATACTTATAGGTATTGTACAGCCATGTGCAGACAAATGCAAAGTTGCATAGGTACAACTGAAATCACAATAGCTTCCAAAATACATCGAGAAGCAACAATTAATTAAATACAAACAAATGATAAGTTGCAACTATGCAACAAATAATCCTACGACTATGTAATAAGACAAATATGGTTTAAAAACCATATAACAATAATAATTAATTAATAACAATAGTTAAATAATTAATTATAAAATGCATAATTAATTATCCTAACAATTGGTAAGTGTCAACAAATAATTCCCTAAGTTATTCACAAGTTTTTAAGTGTGTAAGAGTGTGTGGATATTAAATAGGATAGTCATTCTTAATTCACCAAGTAATGAGAGACCAAGTTCAAGCAACTATAGTAGAGACTATTGACTCATAAAACATGACGAAAAGATAATCAACAGATTCACAAAATGTTGTGAAATAAACCAAGACATGGAATGACTACAAATTTTAAATGAAATATGTAGTAGTGTAACATGAAGTGGAATAACAGATGAATGAATGGAGAAAATGTGGAAGAACATTCATGAGCAAGCACTATTTATTCCATTTTATGGAATATATATATTTTTTATTTTTGAAATATGTTTAGTTATGTGGAGGTGTGTGTTTGTGTTTTTACAATAGTGATATAACAAAATGTATGTAAAATCAAGTCATGTTTTAAATCATGGATTGATGAATATAATCATAATGTAAGGATCATACATAATGTGGTAGTGAAGGAAAATGAATGTACCTTTTCCGTGTGGGGACTAGGTGAGTGAGATACATGATGTATAAAAGCAAGATGTCGAGAGATAAATAATTGGATTGGAGGGGATGATGTGGATGATAAGTGAAGCAAGAATTCCAAATAGAAGCCATAAAATGGTGGTGTGTGGAGGACGTGAGTGTGGGGATGAAACGAACAATAAATATGTTGAGTGTGGTGGATGTGTGAAATATCATGTGGATGAGGACATGAAAATAGATCAATGGTAAAAGATAAAGTGATATGAATAATTGTGTTAGTGATGATGTCAAGTGGACGAGGAGTGGATAACATAGTGGTGTTTGCGGGAAGCGTGAGATACAAAGGTTTAGAATTGTTATGAATGGGTGTGATTATAAGATGATTACATGGAAAAGAAAGAGGCATGTAAGAAATAATTTTGAACAAAGGGGAATGTGGTAGAAAATTTAAAATGATGTGAAATCATAATTAGATGTGGAGGAGGCTTGGGAGGTACATTGGTAAGAAAAAATGGTTGCATGAGTGTGATAGATGACATGGCTAACGAAAGAGGATCTATTAATAAGAATAGTTTCTGAACAAGTGGTGATGGAGACAAGAAGGTGTGTGTGGAAGACTACTCCAAAAATTTGGAGCAATGACAGAAATTTTAGGTGATTTTCAAGGAAAAGAGGGAAGAACAAATGGATACAAATGATGGGGAATAGATGAAAGAGGCATGTGAATGAATGTAATAGATTTTATAGGATGTAATTGAGGTTCCATAAGTAATAATAGTGCTTAAATTAGTGATGATGAAGGGAGTGAAATGTAGGTGGAAGAGGGATCTGAAATAAATGAATAAATATAGGTGTAGTAATTGGTTGTGTGATAAGTGGAGTGTATATGATGGAACGTGGTGGGAAAGATAGAATCACATGTTGATATAGGTAGTGGCAAGCTATATGGACATGGTAATAATATGGAAGACTCGGAGAGGATAACGATGAGACCATATCCATAGTGTAAGTACATGACAATGAAAATTGATAAGGGGATGATGTATATAATGAGTGACTAAGAGAACATGATGGTTTTGAGTCCAAGGTGGAAGCATGTGATGATGTGGGTTGTGAAGTGGATGAAGAGACATAAGGTGCACATGATGTTTGGGAGGTAATGGGAAATGATGATTCAGATGATTAAGGAATGACACATGGAGAATAAGTGGGAATATTATTGTGTGAAGTGATTGGATTAGCATTAGTAGGGGATGTTAGAGGAGATTGAGGCTTAACTACAATGTCCCCCTTTTCAATAAGGTCTTGAATGATATTATGAATTTAAGGACATGATTTATTGGAATGACCATCAATACAATGATATGCACACATTTTATGAGAGGAACCTTGTAATGGTAGGGGTGGTACAGGAGGTAGAGTGATGATATTTGCATCAAACAACTTATGGAGAATAGAAGAAATATTTATGTCTTTGGAGTGAGTTTGTGAGGGGTTTACATGAATCTATAAGCCTTAGGAGAATTCAATGAATGTGAAGATGTACGGGTTGAAGGTGATGAGAGGTGAGGAGGATCTAGTTGGATGACATTGTGAACACGGGAGTGTGATGGTGTGATAGGTGTGGGAGAAATGGAAACGTTTGGAAAGGATGGAGGATAACCAAGATGGAAATCCTTGAGGTGTTGTGGCATGTGCAAAACCTTGTCAAATGTGTGTAGTGGATGAATTTTCAAGTGGTGGGAGTTTTGAGGACAAAATTTTTATAAAAGAGGTCAATGAGATTGGATTATGGGAGTAAGAATGAGATGTGATGAAAGAGTGCATGCCAACACATAACAAAGTCAATAATAGACTCGTTATGTAACTATAAAAGTATGTGAATATCAACAATCATTTATTTAGGTGTAATATGAATGGATAAGTGAGATAAAAATGTGTCTACAAATTATGTGAATGTGAAAATTCTATGTTGTGGGAGGTGACAATTCCAGTCAAGTGCTTGGCTAATGAGTATAACTAGGAAGGTGTGTAAGAGGAGTGTGTCATCATGTTGAATGAGGTGGCATACGTAGAAAAATATATGTAAGTGATGTTGGGGGTCCTTGGTGCCATTGAATTTATCAAATGTGGGAAATTTGAAATGTGGTGGATAGGGGTGGCATGGTACCATGGGGTGGATAGGATCATTGCAAATTGTGTGATAATTCGGTGTGGGTGGAAGTTACCCCAAGTATTGGGACTCAAGTTTGGAAATTCAGTAAAGGATATGTTAATGGAGTAAGTTAAAGTGAGGATGATCCTGAAAGTGACTAGAAGCCATTAGGAAAGATAGTCACACCTACGAATAGGATTATGAAACATAAGTGAAAAAAGCTGAGAAAGATGATTTGACTAAAAATTGCAGAGTAGTCACAATTGTAACTAAATTTGTGAAAAATATGGGATGTAGAACATAATGTAGAATGGGAGAATTGTGGATCTAGAATATTACAAACTAATCACATATATGACTAGCTCTGGAAAAAAAAGGGATGGGAAAAATTATAGTGCGGTCATAATTGTGGCATAGACTAGGAAAATCATAACCCGAATTCTTCAGAAACATGTATGACACTCTTTGTGAAAATAGGTTGTAAAGAATAGAAAAAGTTGTAGGTATGACTCAGGGATAGTGTAAATTAAAATAGAATGTTTTGATAAAGGTGGTGATGTTTTTTTGTCTTGAGGTTGAATATGGGCCCAATTTTTTTATTTTCCTATGTAGGGATCCCTCTTTAAATACCAAATGTTATTTGAAGTATCATTCACTAGAGAATGTCTAGTCACAAACTGTACCTCCTTGGTAAATCAAAATGAGGTTGTCACTATGGACAACATTGTCTCTACCTCATGGGTAAAACTATTCAATCAGGTTGGTTCATTGATCCTTTTTCCATGATTCCTCTCAATGTGCTAGCTACTTTGGGGTTTTTTTACTCCTCACAATGAGTTTTATGGATTATACCCAAGTACTTCCCACCATTATGTATATGGTTATTTACCCACCCTTACCCAAATATTTTTAATGTGTACTCATTTTCAATTCATTCCCTTAATTAAACAAGTATTTTTATGTTTTTGTAGAAATAAAATTGTAGACACCCATTTTTTAGCACCTTACGTAACCTATTCACACCCATCACATTTTCATTCAAAATATTAAACTTATATTATTATTCTTAAACCATGTCCTCATCTCAAGTAAAATCAAATTTTAATTTAGTAAATACTTATTTACTCATACTAAATAACCTAAACCACCTAAAACAATCCTAACCCATTTTAAGTCTAACCTCCTAACCTCCCAACATGCTTAACATCTTCCTACCTATATATACTCACTTCAAAACTAAAAATAACCCATTTGGAAGTGGTTGAAAGCACTTTTAAGTGGGCTTCCTTAATTTTTTTATATTTTCGATGATTCTAACTAATCGTTGACAATTTTATAAAATCCCATCAACTCTCATGAATCTGGATCTTTAGAAATTACGGCCAAGCTTTGATTATTCGAAACCTAGACGAAATCATTCTCAACATCCGGACATATCCTACATCCATATCACATCTCTGGAAATCTCACAAATGTTGTAAGACTTATATAATATTATTTCTTGGTATTCCACATCAAAGGTAAGTTATTGTCATTTTTTTCATTTTTGTTACGTCCACATATCATTTTAAAAGTCAAATCAATAATTAAGACATTTATGTTGCATCTAATCAGTATTTCATTCAAAGTCAACTTTTTACACAAAAATCACAATCAATTTCCATCGATTTCCTCAAATCACTAGTGATAGTATGGAATCGCTAGCAATTCCTATATTTTAGTCATCCAATCACATTTTTATATATTTTCAATCATTATCAAGAATTATTTTTTCTATAATCTATCGGTTTCAAGTTATCTATGCTTGTAGATGATTTTCCAAGGTCGGTATATCCAATTACAAGTTTTTATTACCTTCATCTCATAACCATTTATCCGGGAGTATTTCGACATTACACACGAGTTTATTCTTTATGTTATCTCTTTGACACCAAACATCGACGACATCAAAGATCAACTCGAAGTCATACGAGAAGAACAAGACACTTCACAGTGCCTCTGAATCAAATACTTCAAGGAGTTCAAACTTTCCTTAGCCCTTTCTGTTCCACTTATCATGTAGAGAAAGATATCTCTATCCCTCTGGAAGCTTAAGGCATCTTTTCATTGTCTAGTTATCATATTATATCTATTATCATTTTATCACTTGATTATCAAAATTATTTTACACCCTTCAAAATAATTCCATCGGTTCCTAGGATTGTATTTTTTGAGTAACTTTTCATATTTTTATCTAACACCCATCTTGTCCAATTATCTCTTTATGTAAGTTTCTGTATCTGTTGGAAGGATGAGTCTCTTATTTCCTTTTCATTCGTACATCTCAAATTTATAAACACATGTATCATTAAACCATGTTATTTCATTTTTTTGGTGATTTTATCTTTATAAAATTCAATGAGCCAAAATCCCTCATAAACATCCTAACATGCTTGGTGGGACCTTTATTCCCTCTTTGATCAAATTTTATATATCTTGCTTTATTTTTTATCATTTTATCTAACATTTTAACTTGGATTTATTTGGTATTACTCTTTAAAAAGTAAATAATATAAGAAAAAATAAAAAGGAATAGCAAACATAGGTACGCTCCTCTTTTCTTCTATTTTCTTTCAACATCACATTTTTTTTACTTGTCTTCATCCAAATAAATTCTTCCTTTTATGTCTTAAAACACACCTTCATTCTTGATTTCTCATATAGTTTAATTAGGGGTTAAATTATTTCATTCACAAAATTCCCCTCACACACAACCAAACCCCGTAAAATCAAACTTGGATCTAAATAATCCCTTCAAAGCCTACCTACTTAGATTTCATCACCAAGGGGGAAGTCAACTAGGTGTTTTGGCTGAGTATAAATATTTGGTGGGTGGTATATTGGCTAAGTACCTGACACCCTTATTGCATTAGGACCATGAAGTTATGGGGTTGGCTCTAATATCATGTCTCGTATCAACACCGATACATCCTTGGGCCTCTCGTACATTTAGCTATATCGATAACTTCAGCCTTAACACACTTGAAACCAACCTTAGCAAGCCTCTTTCCCATTTACCTTTTAGCCATCTTTATATTTATAACTTTTCTTATGTTAATCAAGATAATCTAAAACTTTCTTGTGATTGTGTGGTTTTCATTTATTCCAACTTGATTGTCTTTCTTTTCGTTATTAATTGTTTTTTTAGTTCATTATTTTAACCAGACAACAACATCATCTTCAAAAATTTATAAATATGTTAGACCCACTTATAAAAATTATAGAAACATATCAAGAACCTCCACATTCTTCTACACACTCAATCTGAAACATCGGATGTTCGTTATCTCGACCCTCTCCGTAGTTTTTCCAAAGTGGTGACCTAGTATTTAAAAAATGCTTAGACTCCAATTAGGTTTCCTTAGTAGATACCTCACTTCATGCGGCATTCATCTTCATCATCCCAATGTATAATATTTTTCATATACTATTGTTAATACTTACAAATAATCCCTAATTTTTAACCCTAACTATGAATGAATTACAAAAAAATTGCTCCTTATCCCACCTCTAGTAATATGGGGACATCGACACCTACTTCATTTTCCTCGTCGCTAGCTTCAACCTTAATACTATATATTCACAAAATACGGCTACTCAATTATGCCCCACATCATCTGCATATTTGGTTTACCCTTAAAGTAATCAAAACTCTACCATTATTACACCACCCTTGGTTAATCAACAAGGACCTATAACATCTGCATCCTCGGCTAATCCACGGGGTGCCTAAAACTCCGGTGTTACTTCAGCCCTCATAGTCAGTCATACATCTTCCACTCCTCTTCCTCTAATAAGCTTTGTTGGTATACCCATTTTGTAACATCACATCCCTCTTTAGTCCCAAAATTGATAACCATATAAATGGTTAATATACTATCAGTTGGTTTAAGCAAAGTTATTAGTTGGGAGTCTTAGCTCACACCGACATTTCATTATATATATAGCTTATTTTATGTTAGATCACAAAGGTTGGATGATGATAAGTCTTCGAAAGGCGATAATTTTATTTGAGATTTTTTTCTTAATTTGAATCATCCTTTGAGTTTTTATAGATTACTTGGTAAAAACTATGGAAAATATGTATATTATTAGTTATAACGTATTTTTTTCCTTCATTGTATTTTGTTTTATTTAAACCATTGTCACATATAATGTAAATAACATGTACAAATTGTTTCATAAAATCTTGTGATATGTATATTGTGCAAACCTTGTATGTGTTAAATGTATCCCGACTCGGCTAGCATGAATGAGTTAGAAGTGTTTGGTCATTGGGACCATATATGTTGTGATTTTGTTTTGTTTAAATGTAGCTTGCTAAATGAGTTGGTGTTGTTTGATAGTCCATAGATTAGACGGCCTTGGAAACTCAAGCTTGGTTTATGCTTGTGACCAAACCATTTTAGAATACATGACAAATTAAACCACTTATTATAAGTGGATAGCATATAAATGTGTGTGTGTGTGTATATACATTAGCAAAAGGCTAGGCAAGGATTATTTGAATTGTGTTTAGTTAATATGGAAATTTATGAGGAAGTGGAATGGAGTACGTGGGTAAGTAAGGAATAGAGGGAAAGATTTTGGGTTTATGAGAATTTTTAGGCAGGCTCCGATTTCTCGAGAATGCTTAGCTTCCCGTGAGAGAATCCAACCTAATTTGGTCACATCTTTCCATTTATCTCTCTCATTTGGTCATTTTCTTATTTTTCTATGCTATGTTATTTTTCCGTTATGGGGATAGTGGAATCTTTTCCCCATTGTTCTTGTTTTATAGCCATGATTGAGATTTCAAATATGGAAATAATGTGAATCGATTACAAAATAAAATGTTTTGATAATAGTATTGCTATTTTTTATTTTGGATGAGATTTCAAAAGAAAAAAAAGCTGAGTTAAGAAAAAATGATATTTTCACAAGCATGAACTTATTGCTTGTATTCTAAATCTCAATCATTTTATTGATATAATGGAAATCTAGGTACTTGGTTTGTAAATATGTTATGTGCTTGTTTTATTATCCATTTGTTGGGTATGTATCTAGGAATGTGTATTTATGAAGAGATTATAGTTTTTCCAATACATTAATTCAGGGCATGCGTTCGTTTTTAGACTATTTTTAAAAATATGGGTTTCAAAATAGAACAATAATAATAGGTTAATTAAATATTTTGGTGATAGTTTTTATAGCAATTTTTGTGTATCAAGCTAGTTAACTAGATTGAATGATGAAATTACATATAGATTTATAGCGAAAGTGTGAATTTGGATTTTATGTTGGAAATGTAGACCGATTTATAAGGAAGAATGTTATAATAAAATTTGGGTATGCTTATTTATGAGAAATAGGGGTTACGAGTATTGATATTGTTTTTCTATCTAGGTATGTGTATTTATCTAAAAGTAATAATTTTAAGAGTTTTATTATTCTCGGTTAGTAAAATTTTTATGGAAGATTGTAAAAGTTCATATAGAAATGTGTTTTAGGTTTGAAAATTTTTATATAGACAATAAATTTAAATATCTCCAACTCGGGAGGATGTGTCATAAATATGTGTGCATTTTGATATGAAAATTAAATATTTTAATGACCATCTTGTGGGATATACTAAATAGGTATAGTAGAAAGTTTTGGTATTTTTGTTCTATTCAAATATGAGTTTGTTTATAAGACATTAAGAATATTAGAGATTTTTTATTGAGTATCTAAAGGAATTATAAAGTTAATCATTTTTTCTCTAAGGGGTGTAGATATTTTGCAAGAGAATGCACATTTCTATTAAATATTTTATAGGCACGAGTGAATATTGTACCTTTTTGTAATTGAATGGAGTTTTGATGAAAAGAGATAAACTAGCAACAAGTTGAAAGTATTACCGTTGTATAAATATGATTATGGTTAGGAAATAATGAGTTTATTATTAAAATTATTTTATTATAAAATTTGTAGAAAAAAGAGCCATGTTTAAGTAATTATTGTTGAGTTACTTCATTAAGAAGAAATCTAATGATGTTATATTTTCTTGATTTGATATTTGTTGTTAAATTGGAAAAATGACTTAAATCAGTATAGAGTCAAACCTTAATTACTATTATCATTATATAATGATTACAATATAGAAAATGAGTAGGTTGAATCATGCTAGTTATTTTGAACCGACCTATGTATATTTCTCTCTCCTAACTGATGTATAGGTAAATAGGAGAAGTTATGAAGTGAATATTTGGAATGATTTAATACTTTTTTATTATGGCCTTGTAGTCACATTTATATAAGATCTTTTTAATAAGTATTTTTTTGTAATATTTGATTTCATGAAGAAATCCTAAATGATAATATGGGATTGTGACCCTAATGTAAAGTTATAATTATGAATTTGTAATGAAATTTTTTTACAACTTTGTAAATTTTTAGTATTAATAAATATGTGAATGTCCTCTTTAATCATTATTTGCATATAGGTATATATTATTTATGTTTCTACTTAATACTATAACTTGTATAATTTTTTTGTTGATTAGTAATTTTATAAGTGGTCACAAGACCCTTGAATGAAATAATAAGTTATTACTTATTCTGAATCCTTGATTTAACTAGTCATATGATCTAATTAGAATCCACAATGAAACAAGTTATTAAACCCAAAAAGGTTAACATGGTGTTTTATCTCTAGAGATAAAACAAATAAGAGGTAAAGGCAGGGTAGGAGGAATACCTATGATAGTCAAAGATAGGTTATGAATGCATTAAATGTTGACCAAGCTGATTGTGAAGATCTTCCCTTTGGCTAGGAGGAATGACCTGAAATAGAAAACAAGACCACAAAATAGGATTAAAAATATCGGTTTTGTGGATTGCCTAGCGAAACTAGATATGGGAAGAGGGGTGCTTCTAGAAGGATGACAATCTTAAAGCAAGTTAATGTTAATAAAGAACATGAAATAAAGATACCTACTATAGTTGTATAGTTTAGGTATCCTACACATGAATAGTAAATCAAATATAGTCTAATAAAGGTATATAAAACTAAATCTAAAGAAGGTGGTTGATGGTTCAAGGTCCGTAAGTTTGACAGAGTATTTCTAAGGTCTATTTGATGTTAAGGAAGTTTTGAGAGGTTTTGGATAGGTAAATTAGGTTGTTGGTTTGGAGGAAATTACCATCCAGAGACTAGTATCACCGTGGGTGGTGGTGTCGAGGGAAATTAGGTGGAATGATTAAAATGGGGTAGTTTGGCTCTCTCTGTGATTACACAGAGAGTGAGGGAAGGTTGGTTAAGGTCATGGGATGTTTATGAGGACTCAGAGGTAATAAAATGGGTGTTTGGGCAAGGTATGAAGGGTAAATGAGAAGACAATTGAGTGGATGTGCTACGTGAGAGATTCGGATATGGTAGAGGATGGGATGAAACAGATAACTAATAAAGAACTAATCTATTAAACCAATGACAAAGGAGGAATTTACTTACTTATGTAATGTAGGTAGAAAGAAGGTGGTCCCAAATGAATGCAGTAGCGGTAGGAGGGCACGGTGCTTCCTTGTGAGTGCATTGGAGCTCTAGATTGATTTGTTGATGAATGGTGTGGTGTCTCAACACTTTGTAAGGGTCTCTAGTATGTCGTAAGATTATTGGAAAACTCTAGAGTCGGTATGAAATATTACAATGACTAGGAAAAAAATTTAGAACCCAAACAAAGAGTTTGGAAATCCTATTTAAGGAAACCAATGGTGGTTAGGTGACTCGACACCGGTCGAGGAATAACCGGTGTCGGTTAGGGAGAAAATGTCATACCTACTAAAAATAGCCTGATTCTTCCTAAATTTAGCATGATTGATATTTTGGTTCCGGGTCACAAGTGTGGAATAGCACTAAATGGAGTGGGAGAGTAGTTATAGGGATAATAGGCCATTAATATTAGGGTTAGAATAAGTCCTAGTTGGTTAAGGGGAATGGGGACTTAGTCTTGGTTAATTAATGATCTTGGAATGGGTCTAGAGTGAGGTGGAGAGGTGAGGTGGCTAGGTGAGGTAGATAATTAACTTAATTTTGGTAATTAAATTAATTAAAATGTGTGCAAGTGGGCATGGTGGGGTAGTATTGAATTAATTAATCAAGGGGTTTTAGAGGGTTGCGACCCAATTTTGGGTGTCTACACATGGAATAACATTATGGATCACTAATATGTTTATGAAGTAAATGTATATTAATCGTAAATGATAACGATATTATCTTTATTTCATAATAGGATGATATTATGATAATGAATGTGGATAATATAATCCTAATTGAGATTAAAAGGAGCATGGTTAACACAAAATAATTATTCATAAATCATTATTTCCTTATGAAATATTAAATTAATCCTTACAAGTGAATGATATTATCATCTCTAAAATAAGAGAGTGGTTAGTAAACTAAACCTACTTTGACTTGGTAATTTATAACTTCAACAAGATGACCTTACAAGAGGATAATTAATAGTTTACTCCCTAACACAAATAAATTATGAAGTTGTGGGAAACATAATTGAATGAATTTAGGAAGTCATAAATAATACTTCATAACTATTACAAAGAATTATCTGCAAGACGTAATATTGTTGTGGTAGTAAACCTTAAGTATGATGTAGATTAGATATAATCTTATGTCATCATACAACTACTTTGACATAGTACTAACTAGGGGTAGTTACAAAAGAGGGAAAGATGACGTAATGGAAGTAATTCCATTACGTGGTCTTTCCCTATTCCGTAAGAACCAAGAGTAAGTTGAGGTTCTTTTCATTTACAAAGATGCTACTATAGATAACACACTTACTCTTTCTTGACATGTTTGCATTCATAAACAAAAATATCCAAATAACTGTGTTGAGATAATTGTTTGTTGATGGAAGACTATATCTCTAGATTTTCTTGCGGTCTCGAGATACGTTGTTTATGCACAAAGGAAAAATTTGGCCAAAGTAATGCAAGTATCTGATTGCATTGTTTGTTCATTGTATCCTTATATTATATATGTCAGATACCAAAGTACGAAGATTGAATTTTATGGTAGACATTTAAGGATGGAAAACATAGTTGTCTCAACCTTGAAAAAGGTAAACTTGAACATACTAAAGATTGTATGATTACTCGTGTAGAGTGGACTGAAGGGAGAAAATAATAAACCCTTCTCGCTCCATAAGATTAAGCACGAAGAGTTATTGGATGGATCAAACTTGTTAATAACTAGTTGTTTTTAAATTTTTAATTGGTTTTTAGTGAAATAAATCTATTTCATACTTATGATTGAACATGAGGACTATTTTTAAAATAAAATTAATTCTTCAATTTTAAGGGAAATAAATAAGGTGTTACATTTTGGTATCAAAGTGAAGGTTCCATCTCTTGGAATTAATGGGTTCGTTATGCTAGTATTAAGTTATTCTAGTTTTAACATGATATAATGGTAAGAAGAAGAATGAATAATGATGTTACAAACAATTCCTCAAACCTAGAAGGAACAACAAATGAAAATATTTATGAGATCCTCTTAGTTCTCCAAGATACTTGTAACCAGATTGTTTCCTTATAGCGGCGGGTGGGGGTGAACATGAAGAGGAACGTGGAGATGAACATGAGGAGGAACAAGAAGAATAACATCCTGGGGAGTAGGATAATGAAAATAAGTGAGATAATAAGAAATCTTGCATGACTATTGAACTGGAAAATGATATAAAATAATCAATCCACCAAATTTTGATGGACCGCCTTTGGGGATGGAGCGAGAAAATTTTGATGGGACTCGCTATGAGGATACTAACATAGTTTGGGGTTTTTTTCAGTCTCTCACAAAGCTTCCACTTGGTAGTAAAATCACAAAATAGAACTAGGAATTGACAAATTATCCATAACTTGGGAACAATTCAAATGATACTTTCATCAACATTGGCTACCGCAAATGTATTTTGACCGAAAAATTACATAATTCTAGAGTTTGACTTGAGGTAAATTATTAGTAATTGAGTATTGGGAACGTTTAACTATAATTCTGAAATATGTTCCCTAATATCAAAAATATGAGAAGTTTCAAATACGTAAGTTCATTTTTCGCTTGAATCCTAACATAAAGGTGAAGTGGATGTGCATAGACCATCCACTATGGAGGTAGTTTTTGAAAAACTATAAAACAGGAACAAAAATTGTGTGGGATATTTTCTTCAAGAGAGGAAAAATGTAAAACAGTAAATAATAACTCCTCACCCTCATTTTCCAAAAATACATGGTGAAAGAGATTTGATAAAAGGGGAAAACCTGAAAAGAAAAATATTGTAGAAAAAATTGCTATGAATAACAAAAAGGAAAGAAAAAAATAGTTCTAGTTTTCATAATAGATTTGAGAGGAAGGGACCTGTAGGGGTTGTTTTAAATGTCGATGTGATCACTACAATACTAAATATCCCTATAATAACCAAGGAAATAACCAACAGTGGAAAAATAACTTTGTGAATAGAGAAACATTTCAGCTCAGAGGATACATGTTGTTGTATGAAATTATGAGGTAGAGAAACAGGCCACTCCCATAGAAGTTAAGGGTAAGTTGTTTTTCTTACCTATTACTATTTTATTTTATACTAGAGCAATTGAATGTTTTGTTTCTTCTAAGTTAGCTTCTAAATTGTCTAGAAAGGTTGGATACATGGAAATTTTGTGGACTGATAAATATGGAAATAATATTTTCCATAAATTTACATAATTCTTGTTTGAAGAAACCTTACAACTAGATGATTTTACTACGAATTGAACCTTATAAATGGGTCTTATGATGTTTTCATAGGCATGAATTGCTTGTGTCAAAGACTAAGCATCGTATATTTTCTAAGAATACAAATAATATGCCTCAAAGTATAAAAAGAGATTTTGTAATAAGACAAATATTTGTGGTATAGCTAAAAGGATAATAATAAAGGCTGGATGTTATATGTAGTAAAATAATGAATTTCAGCAAAGAAAATGAGCCAAAATAGAATATTTTCCTCTTTTAAATGAATTTAGAGATGTTTTTCCTAAAGAACTACCTGGTTTACCACCAAGATGAGAGTTTGACTTTATCATAGACCTCAAACCTGAAATTGAACCTCTATCAAAAGTACCATATAGAATGAAAACTAAGTTAGTGGAGTTGAAATCTCAACTTCATGAGTTTTTTTCCAAAGGATTGATCTGCCCAAGTGTATCACCTTGGGGAGCACTAGTAATATTTGTAAAGAAGAAGGATGGTTCTTTAAGACTATGTATTGATTACCAAATGTTAAACAAGGTAACAATTAAAAATAGATATCCCTTGCCTAGAATTGATGATCTTTTTGATCAAATGAGAGGTTCTTCAGTCTATTCAAAGATTGATCTATGATCTATCTACCATCAATTGAGAATTAAGGATGAATATATCCACAAAATAAGATTTAGAACATGTTACGGGAATTATGAGTTTATTGTTTTACCTTTCGGACTCACTAATGCACCTACAACCTTTATGAATTTAATGAACAACATGTTTTAGGAATACTTATATCATTATTTGTTAGTATTCCTTGATGATATACTCATATATTCAAAAGATATGAGGAACATGATAAGCATTTAAGAATAGTTTTGCAGATTTTAAGGAAGCATAAACTGTATGGTAAGTGGTCCAAATGTACTTTTACCAAAAATAAGTGCAATATTTGGGTCACATAATTAGAAAATAATTAATTTCATTTGATACATATAAAATAAATACTATTATGGAATGGTAAACTCCTAAATATGTGCATGAAGTTAGAAGCTTCATGGGACTAGTTGGTTATTATAGGAAGTTTATTAAGGACTTCTCTAGAGTGGTAGGTCCAATCAACTTTTGCAAAGGAAAAAAATATTATTTTTTTGGGATGATAAGTGTGAATAATCCTTTAACTTATTAAAATAAAATTTAACTTCAGCTCCAATCTTAAAGGTTTGGATCTAAATGGGAATTTTACAGTACTAATAAGATGCTTTTGAAGAAGGATTAGGAGGATTCCTTCAAAATGAACATGTAGTAGCTTTTGAAAGTAGAAAATTAAAATTACATGAACAAAACTATGCTCCTCATGACTTAGAGCTTGTTGTTATTGTCCATGCATTGCAAGTTTGGAGACACTATTTGTTGGGAAAACCATTTGGGTCTAAAATACTTCTTTTCAAAACCAAATATGAATGCAAGGTAGTGAAGGTGGTTAGAATTTTTATCACAATATGATTTTGATATAAGCTATATAAAGGGAAAATAAAACCATGTAGCATATGCCTTAAGTTGTAGGAAGCATATTTCTGCTATTATTACTTTAAGAACTCGGTTGAAAGAGTTTGTTGTTATTGTCCATGGATTACAATTTTGGAGACACTATTTGTTTACAATACCATTTGAGTTGAAAACAAACCATTTGGGTTTAAAATACATCTTTTCACAGCCAAATATGAATGTAATGTAGCGAAGGTGGTTAGAATATTTGTCACAATATGATTTTGATATAAATTATATAAAGGGAAAATAAAATTGTGTAATAGATGCCTTAAGTCATAGGAAGCATATTTCTGTTATTATTACTTTAAGAACTTGGTTCAAAGATGAAGTTAGAGAAAAAATTCAATCAAATCCTTATTATTAGAATATTAAAATATCACTAGAAAACAATCCTAGTGACAAGAAGTATGATGGGTTTAAGTTTGAGCATGATAGAATTTTGTGTTATCTCATCATAGTATATATACCTTTAGGAAAGGAATTAAAAACTAAAGTGTTTAAAGAATTTCATGATGCACCTTATTCAAGTCATCCGGTGATAAAAAAATTGTTTTCTGACATAAAGAAATAATACTTTCAAAAATGAATGAAAAAGGATGTAACAAATTATGTAGCTCATTGCTTAGAATTCCAAAGAGTTAAGGTGGAACATTTACATCTAGTGGTACTATTGTATCCGCATAATGTACCATAGTATAAGTGACAAGTAATTAGCATGGAATTTTTCCAAGGACTGCCCATGTCAAAAAATAAACATGATGTAATTTTGGTTGTGGTGGATAAGCTCATGAAAGTGGCACATTTTATACCTAAGAATCTGAAAGATGATTCACTAATACTTAAAAATATTTTTCCAGAATATTTTGATTACATAGAATACCGAAGCTGATCATATCATATAGAGATCCTAGAATGAATTCCATATTTTGGCAGACGCTTAATGCAGCCTTAGGAACAAAACTGAATTTCAGTTCAACTTACCACCTAGAAACTAATGGACAAACTGAAAGGGTAAATCAAGTCCTAGAGGATATGTTAAGGATGTATTTCATGGATCAGCAATACAAGTGGGAAGAATATCTTCCACTAGTTGATTTTGCATACAATAATATGTATCACTCATCAATGAAAAATGGATCCTTTTTGTTAAAATCACAATGGACTGATAGGGGGTGAATCATTCCTTCAAAACTTTCATCCAATTATATTTAACTTATGTAAATCATGAAACCATTCAACCATGCATCAATGTGAGCTTAATAACATGAAACAAACAATCATAAGAGAATAAACCAATAGAGTACACAAGAACAAAAGATGTAATGTGGGAAACACTCAAAGGGAAGAATACACACTAAAACTTTAGACTATACTGCTCAATTTAAAAGACTTTCATGAATATTACATTTCACACAAGATTTTCTTAGTGAAGGACCCACTTTACAAGGAGCACTCACCCTTATTTAGTATAACACCCACTATATAAGGATGCTACCACCCCCAAATGATCAAGAACCCACTCAACAACCTAATGTTGATGATCACTTAAGTATTGTTTCTCCTACAACATATTATGACCAAAATTTAGCTTCTCTCACTCAAACATACCTTCTCCTTCTTCACTCTAATATTCACCTTCTCTTGATAATTAGGTCTAATGACATTGAAAACTTTATCCTCTAATATTCTCAATCCTTAATAGCTTATTTTATTTATTTCTTAAATCCTTCATACTACTTTCACCCTACCCTCTATCTCGCACACACTTATATCCACACCACTAGTCATAATGAGCAAATATAATACACTCATATACATGACTCATGCTTATAAACACCCTAGGTCATCCATGACCATTAATTTCAGTCTTATAAACATCAAAAACACCTACACATTCATATAAAATCATATGATATGACCATATAGGTTGGCATTAGACCAAGACACACAAAAAGCACAACTAGGCATAAAAGGCTAGTTCCTTCTCCGCCAAATGCTTCTTGGACTCCTAGGGAAAAAGGAAGCTCTATAAAGACTCAAAAGGATCCAAACATGTCATGCACATTATCTAAACTCCTTATACCAAATAAAGGACATATGCATCATCCATTTTCTTCATGACACCACTAAGTAGGACTGTTTCCTACTCATTTTGGGCACCTCCAAAGAGACTAGTCTTCAAAGAGTAATACTAAGCTCTCATAAATCACCTCAACCATGGTATGAGACCAATAATTAGAAATAAATTGACTCAAGAAACATCACAAACCACTTTATACTTCATGAATCATCCCATAGAGTCATCAAAACATCTATGTCCTTTAGGATACTTATGTTGCCCAGAAACTAGTCTTGGAAACTTGATCTTCTCACACCTACACCGACACCTTAAAGACTTATAAATGCATGTAATAGGTTAAAATTGAAACCAATATCACTCTCCAATATCTATCTATAATGAATCAATCCAATATATTGGTATTCCAGACCAATTTCACCAAAGAACCATCATTTTCCTTAACCCCGTCAAGTAGGTCAACTTGTGACCTCATCTTTTCCAACCAATATGACTTGTATACCTCAACCAAAGAATTTATAATGACATATTAGATGTGTAAAAACCCTCATATTCATTAAACACTTCCTCTTAGGCCACACATGCCCAAGAACCTCCTTTCTCCATGACTCACAAAACTATGTATTAGGCCTAAAAACTAGTCTTCACTTTTGAACTGTAGACCTCTCGAATGAATTCACCAAGCTTTGAAATCACATAAAAAAAAATAGCATAGCTTCCCTTATACTTAAAACATTAGAAAACCTAAGAGAAAACCAAACTTTCCTAGAAACATGTAAATCTGAGTGGGCTCCACCTACTATCAAGACTCCAAATCACCACCATCTGAAAGATAGGAGATTAATTTCCATCCTCAAATCATCAAATTTGATTATCCAATACATTTTGAGCTCACACTGACATGTTTTCATCCATCGTTCATGAACTAGTTTTTATGTAGGGTTTTTTACCACCTTGGCTTCTTAGCAATCGTTCATAAATCACATGACCTCATTTGATCCCATCCTAACTGTGAAACCTTCTTAGCTCTATGCCTCAACATCCATAAAATTATTATGTCCCCATGAAAACTTTTCATGTATAAACCAACACACAAAAATTAATATCGAGCTAGGAAAATCACATTCTTGAGCTTGGTAGGGCTAAAAACATCATAACATGTAAAATATTCATGATATAACCCTAAAATTTTTCCCATAACTCTAAGATAATCTACCTTAACTTCTCCAATTCTCATTAGATCATAATTATCTCTACATCTTCTCAACCACCATGACTTGCCTAGCTAGGTCATAGAATTAGGTCTAGTTTAGACCTAGAAAAAGTAGGTTAACATTATACCTTTACTTAAAATCCCTTCAAAAGGCCCTAACACCTTTGAGAAAACATGTCTCACTCCTCTGCATGCCCTCATGGGCCCAAACACCTCTACAACTAACCTTCATGCTTCATTAGGCCACCAAACACCTAGACTAGGTCTAGATGAAGACCTACAAACCCTACTCAACCCTACAACCATGTTATGAGACCTATATGAGTGTCTCAACACATCACCAAAATTCTCTCCATACCTCTACCATACTTCAAAAGCCTTCATTCATATCTATCATTTATATGCCACCACCCATACAGACTAGACCTCTTGATTAGGCCTATTTGACTAAGCAACTCTCACCTTCTTCACTCTTGCAACCATTCTCGCTACTTGTCTACCCATGTAAACATCACTACAAACTTCATATTTCAGTCCTTATAATCATCCTTTATCATTAATTTCCTTGTTCCTTTTACATCAATGACAACACTAGCGCACACATGCCAAAGCACTTTTGAAGACTTGTATGGAAGGTGCAGAACACCTATCATCTAGGATAAAATGGAAAATAGGGAATTTATAGGATATGAAATGATAACTGAAATGGAGGGGGAAATAAAACTTATATGTGATTGGTTAAAGGAAGAAACAGACAGAAAAAAGAGCTATGCTTTGACTTAAAAAGAGTTGAAAGGAAATTTAATGTGGGTGATAAAGTCTTTTTTAGAGTGAAACCCAAAAAGAGTTCCATTACTTTTGGCAAGTCTACCAAGTTATCACCTATATTTGTGGGACCATTTGAAATTTTAGAAGTTATAGGTCATATAGCCTATAGGATAGCTCTACCTCCTGCATTGTCCAAAATGCATGATGTCTTCCATGTATCCTTGCTAAAAAATTATGTTTTTGATCTAACTAATATACTAAATTGGGATTCATTGCAATTGTAGGATCACATGATCATCACATTTGAACCTATAATAATATTGAAGACACACAAGTTGTAACTTATAAATCATGATATTTCATAATGTAAGGTCCAATGGGACTAGTACTCTGAAGAAATTGCAACTTGGGAAAATATGGAGGACATGCGACTACTTTTCCTTTTCTATTTGATCAAGTTTAAAAAGAGAAAACCAATTTTATTATTGTTATCTGATTTAAGTTGACTATATTAATGACCATGTGAGTCATGACTATTTATTAAGTTATGAATTACTCTTTTATCAAAAATTGTTATAGTTTGAAGAAATTTTAGAAATGAAAATTTATTAAAAACATTTAAACTACAATCAATTTTTTTGGAAATATTGTTTTTGGTGTTTGTTAAGTTTTTATCCTTCTTAATGCATGAATATGTCATCGGGAAAATAACTCTTTTTAGGGGGATTATCTACTATCCCACCCCTTTTTAGTCCTAAAATTGATAACCATATAAATGGTTAATATATCACCATCTGGTTTAAGCAAAGTTATTAACCAAGAGTCTTAACTCGCACTTTTGAAATTTAAGTTATATATATATAACCAATTATATGTTAGATCATAAAGGTTGGATAATGATAAGTCTTGAAGGCAATAATTTTAATCGGGATTGTTTTCTTGATTTGACTCTTCCTTTGAGTTGTTTATTATATTACTTGGTACTAACTATGGAAAATATGTATATTATCGATTCTGACGTGATTTGTTATCCTTCCTTATATATTGTTTTATTTAAATCATTGATGTATATAATGTGGATAGTATTTAAAAAATGTTTTTATAAGCTTGTTATATATATAGCCCTGACTTTCGCTAACTTGAATGAGTTAGAAGTGTTTGGTCATTGGGATCATATATGTCATGAATTTGTTTTCTTTAAATGCACCTTTTAAATGAGCCAATATTATTTGAATAGTCCATAATTTGGACAGTCTTGAAAATTCAGATCTTGGTTTATATTTATGAGAAAACTTATTTAGAATACATGGCAAGTTAAACCACTTATTATAACTGGATAACATATATATATATATATATATATATATATATATATGTTTTTGAATGGAGGAATATAATTTAATGTTTATAAGGCATATTTAATGGGATCTTGTGAAGATTAATCAAGGCTACACAAGGATTATTCGAACTATGTTTAGTTAATATGGAAATTTATGAGAAATTTGAATGGATTGTGTGGCACGTAAGGACTATGGGGAAAGGCTATGGGTTTATGAGAAGTTATGGAAGACCTAAATTCTCAGGAATGGTTAGCTTCCCTAAGAATCCAACTGAATTTGGTCACATCTTTCCTTTTCTCTCTCTCATTTGGTCATTTCATTGTTTTGGTTATGATATGCTATTTTTTTGTTGTGACGATAGTGTAATTTCTTCCCCACTGTGCCTATTTTGTGGCCATGATCAAGATTTCAAATATGGAAATAATGTGAATCAGTTATTGTATCAATGTATTAGTTAGCTATGTAAAGAGAATTGAAACTAACACCTTAATAGTTTAAAAACATGAACTAACTACACAAAGATCATCATGATAAGAGCTAAACAAGCGTAAATACCAATATTATGCATTAGAACTTGAAATAGAAATCAAACTAATATGCTAAGAATTTGAATCTCTACTCTTTAGATCACCAAAAACACTAAATGAACCTAGATAGATCCATGACAATCAAAGTTGATTGTTTGATCTTCAAGGGTTTGGGAATGGAGGCTCATCAAAGTATGGCTACAAGACCATTTTGATTCTCTCCATATGACCCAAAATCTTGGATGGATGAAATGCAAGAATGAGGCTATTAGCTCAAATGAAAGATGCTCTAAGATAAAATGCCTATAGATTAGCTATAAACATGCAAGGTGTGTAAAGGTGTAAATAGAAAGGTAGGAGGAGGGATCTTTATATAGCCCAATGGATAAAAGAATCTCTACATCCCTTTACATGTGGGATAATAGAGAGGTTGGGTTAGTTGTGGATAAGGGAGGTTGAAAGGGAGTTGAGTCAACCTTAGGAGAGTTTATTTTGTCCTTTAGTGACCCATGGGGATTGAGGGGGTTTATTAATTAACCAAAGTGATTAATTAATAGGTGAGCAAGCTTATAGAAGATTTTTAGAGGAATAGTTAGTATGATTTAGACTATGGGAGGAATTTAATCAAATAAATGATGATTTATTGACTTAATGGAAGAGGAAGCTAATTAATTAATAATAATTAATTAATATTCTAGATAGAAATGGGGATTAATTAACAAAATGTCATTAGTTGGCATATTTTTGGGATAGAAACAGTTAATTAATTAACGTAATGTAACCAATTAACGGTGATAGAAGAGAAAATGAGCATTTATTGACGATATGTCATCAATTTTTTTGGAAAGGATATAATTAGTGCAATTTAATCATTTAAATTGCTCAAGCAAAATTATAGGTGTCTACAAAGCTACAAAAAGGAATTCTTTTTGATAATATTATTGTTATTTTTTATATTGAATTAAATTTCGAAGAAACAAAGTTGAGTTGATAAAAATGATATTTTCACGGTATGAGCTTCTTACTCATATTCTAAATCTCAATCACTTTATTTTGATAATGTAAATTTAGGCATTTGGTTGGTAAATATGTTGTGTGTTTGTTTTATTCTCCATTTGTTGGTATGCATCCTGGTATGTGCATTTTTTTATAAATATGAAGAGCTTATAGTTTGTTCTAGTATTTTAATTTTGGGCATTCGCTTCATTGTGGAGTATTTATGAAAATATGGGTTTCAAAAAAGAACAATACAAATTGGTTAATTAAAGATTTGGGTGATAGGTTTTATAGCTACCTTTGTATATCGAGCTTGTTAAGTAGATTGAATGTTGAAATTACATACAAATTTATATAAATTAAATCTAAGATGCTTTCAAACCGTGTATTTGGATTTTATGTTGAAAATGCATATTGAATTATAAGGAAGGATTTTATAATAAAATTTGGGTATGTGTATTTTTGAGAAACGGGGTTATGAGAATTGATAGTGTTTTCCTATCTGGGGTATGTGTATTTTTCTTAAATGAATAGGTTTAAGAGTTTTATTTTTCTCGGATTAGTAAAACTTTTATGGAAGATTGTAAGAGTTCATACGTAAATGTGTTTTGGGTTTGCAAATTTTTATATGAAGGATAAAGTTAAAGATATCCAAATCGGGATTATGTCATAAATATATGTGCATTTTGACATAGAAATTGACTATTTTAATTACCCTCTTGTGTGATATGCTAAATAGGGATAGTAGAAAGTTTTCTAGTATTTGTTGTTCTATTAGGATCTAAGTTTTTATAGGATGTTAAGAATGTTAGCCATTTTTTATTAAGTATCTAAAGGCATTATATAGTTTATCATTTTCTCTCTAATGTACGTAGATATTTTGCAGAGAATGCACATTTCAAATAAATGTTTTTATGAATGAGTGAATATTATACTTCATTTTTAATTGAATGGAGTTTTGATGAGAAGAGAGAAACTAGCGTGAAGTTGAAAGTATTATTGTTGTATAAATATGATTATGGTTGTTAGGAAATAATGAATTTATTATTAAAATTATTTTATTAGAAAATTACTAGAAAAATAGAGAGCCATGTATAAGTAAGTTTTTTTGAGTTAAGTCATTGAGAAGAAATCTAATGATGTTATATCTTCTTGATTTGATATTTTTGTTAAATTGGTAAAATGACTTAAATCAATATACAATCAAACCTTGACTAGTGTTATCAATATATAATGATAAAGATCTAGAAAATGAGTAGGTTGACTCATATCAATTATTTTGAACTGATCTATGTATATTTCTCTCTCTATCCAAAGTGTTTGATTTTGCAAGGTGTTTAGATGTCAAAATATAGCCACTTTTAAAATATGACTGTCATGATTAACAGTAAATATATAATTTAAACATCAAAATGACATGTATATTTAAAATTTGACCATTGTGTGTGTGTGTGTGTGTGTGTGTGTGTGTGTGTGTGTGTGTGTGTGTGTGTGTATTAGAAAGAACATTAATAAATTAAATATTAAATAGACACTATACATTATAAATTTGTGAGATTCATGACAAATATAACATAAATGAAAATGGAAACTTTGGAATGTAAATAAAATAAAATATATAGAATTATCTTAATATCTTATTAATGAAATATAAATATATGCATATCTCATTGATAAAATAGAAACATCCATTAATTTTGATTTTTAATTAGTTTTGTTTGATTTATTTTTTAGATTTATTTGATTTCTTGTTTAATTTTATTTTATTGATTTTGATTTGTAATTAGTTTTTTATTTTTTATTTGTTTGATTTCTTACAAATAAAGATTGGATAATAGACTAGATATATTGGATTTGGGATTTTGCAAGAAAGGTGAAATTAGAAGATTGGACTTACAAGCCTGGAAGTTGGAAGTTGGAAATGGAACTCATTTTCTACATAATTGCAAGTTTGTACCGAGTGATTCATTTCTATCATTTTCTTCAAAAAAATTTAAATTGTAATTTGAAATTTTGTTTTAATATTCTCATAAACTTTAATGATGTTTATGGATCTTCAAATTGATTAGTGCAACATTAATTTTTATGGGAAAAAAATGAATATGTGAAAAACTATGAAATTGATTAGTCCAATCTATTATCCATAATTAAATAAAAGTCACATAACTATGAGAGAATATTACAAAGAACACCAACATCCATATAAAATTTAACTCAATTTATGTATTTTGTAATAGTTATTATAAAAATAAATTTGACATGCATATTAAATTTTAAACATCAAATGACATCTATATAATTTTCTAGACCACCAAACAATTTTACTATGACATGTAACATTGAACATCAAAATCCAAAGATTGTTCCTAAGAAATGTACGGGTAAATAGGATAAGTTGTGGAGTGAATACCTAGACTAATTTAATAATTTTGTTGATTATGACCTTACGATCACATTTATACAAGATATTTTTAATAATTAATTTGTTTGTAATATTTAATTTCTTTTGAAGAAATCCTAAATGATAAGATGGGATTATGACCCTGATGTAAAGTTATAATTATGAAATTGTAATGAAAGTTATTTTACAACTTCATGAATTTTTGTATTAATAAAGATGTGAATGGCCTATTTAATCATGATATGCGTATAGGTAGACATTATCTACGTTTCTATTTAATGACTATATCTTGTATAAACTGTTGTTGATCTAGTAATTTAATAAGTGGTCAAAAGACCCTTTGATGAAATAATAAGTTATTACTTATTTTGAATCCTTGATTTAACTAGTCATATGATCTAATTAGAATCAGTAGTTCCAAGTTATTAAACCCAAAAGATTAAAATGGTTTAACATTAGGATCACTAATATGTTTATGAGGTAAATGTATATTAATCATAAGTGAAAACGATATTATATTTATTTCATAATAGGATGATATTATGATAATGAACATGGATGATATAATCCTAATTGAGATTGAAAGGAGCATGGTTAACATGAAATAATTAACCACGAGCGATGGAGAAAACTATGGCAACGCGGTTTCTGCATTTCTGGCTGCAGAATGTCTACGCACTAAGCTTAAAATTGCTGAGGAGAGGATGATCTGTGGCCAGAATCAGACGGTTGTAAGCATGAGTACGAGCGAAGGAGAAAGCACTGGAGGTACTGTCAGTGCAGTTTCTGCAGTTCTGGCTGTAGAATGTCTACGCGCTAAACCTAAGAATGCTGAGGAGAGGTAGATCTCTGGCCAAAATCGGATGGTTATAAATGAAAATGTGGAAATGCTGGGATCCACACCTATGGCCTGGAATAAGATGCTTCAAAGCCCTAACATCAAGGTGGGTCTGAAAATTACTGGTCAGTTCATGTGGGAAAAGGACAACGAGGGTGCCACCTGCCTGAGGGTCCCAGATGGATGTGTTGATAGAGCCTTAAGCAAAGTGAATCTCTCCCTCGTTGGTAAGTTTCTTGGCTCTAGACCTAATATTGATTTCATTAGAAAATGGGCTTTGAGAAAGTGGAAACCTAAGGGAGCCCTGAGCATTACCATCATGCCAAAAGGATTTTTTCTGGCAAAATTTAATCAGCAAGAGGATTTGGAATTGGTGCTTCTGGGAGGACCTTGGTGGCTGGGTAATATGGGCCTTTTTTTGAAAAAATGGTATCCTGGATTTGACCCTAATACTGAAAATATAAACACCATCCCAATCTGGTGTAGGCTACCTGGACTACCATTGCATTTTTGGGATGATGAAATTCTACTAAATATTGCAAAATCCTTAGGTGCCCCTATCGGGCTAGATGGGCCCACGAGAAACTAGATCCAGACTTGCTTTTGCTCATTTCTACATTTTCTCTGCAATGGAACAGGAGTTTCCGGAGCACATAATCTTGAAATCTAGATATGGGATATGGACCCAAAAAATTGAGTTTGAAACTTTGAGATGTAAACATTGTCATAGCATAGGACACTCTGAAAAAAGTTGTTCCAAGAAGAAGGCCTCTACAATGGAAGCTGAACAGCCTATGGAGGGCTCAGTTCTGAGCAAGGATAGTAGGGTTCCTAGCACGGATAGCTGGAATGAAGACAAAGCCCCTAGTTAGAAGGAGTTGGAGTTCAATAGAAGGGGAAAAAAGGGGTTTTAGAACTCAAATAAGGAAACATCTGGTCTGGCGTCCCAAAGTCTCAGCAGCAGCTTTTCCTGAAGCACCTAACAAAGAGGACTTGGAAAATCCTGTGAAGGTATCCATGGTGGTGAACGAGCAAGAAGGCTCTGTGAAGATTAATATAGTCCCTATTGAGCAATTTCAGAGCAGTAAGGAAGTCGAGATAGATAATCAGTTGTGCATCATTAAGGAAACTTCGAACAAGGACTGTATGGTTTTTAAAGAATCTTTGCAGAAAAACACTCCTAGGGGAGATGGTAAATCATTTACAGATATACCTCCTTGCTCCAGCAACATATCAGTGGTTTCACCTACTTGCTTCAGCACCAGAACAGCTGATACACACACACCTGACAGGATTCAGAAAGAACGTGAAGAGGGAGAAGTTACGCCTATCAAGGATGAGGAGGATCCAGATTCTGGATTCACAAAGGTCATTTCAAAAAAGAAAAAAAGAATGAAAGGATTTGAAATGATCCCAGAATCACTCTACAGTGATAAGAAAAATAAAAAAGACAACTGGGACACCTCAACATCTAGAACAACTAGATCTTCTACTAGATGATTAGTTGACTTTGGAGGAAGCACAAAAAGAGGAAGACCCTCTAAAAAGGCTCTTAGATCTAAGAGAACGGAGAGGGACATTGCGAGATGGTGTTCAAAGATCATCGGTTGAACCATCGGAAATTCTAACTACCAATCATTCGAAATGAATATTATTTCTTGGAACATCCGAGGCCTAAATGGAAACTCCAAGCAGAGAATCATCAAGGAGTTATGGGATTCTAGTAATCCTAGTATCTCTATTCTGCAAGAAACTAAGATGAAATCTAAGACCCTAGAAACTAATAAAAAGAGTTTCTGGGATATCTCTGAAATGGCGGCTGTTGACTCCCAGGGAGTTTCTGGAGGACTGACTACTCTTTGGGATAAAAGGCACTGTACTGGTACGGTTCTTAATGCTAGTATTAATCATCTTGCAATCAAATTTGTTGCTATTGAGAATAATGGTGAATGGATCCTTTCTAACATTTATGCCCCTAATACGGTTAGTGGTAGAAGGAAGCTTTGGGCTGACCTTAAAACATTTAGAAACCAGCATTGTTCTGCTAACTGGCTTATTATGGGGGATTTCAACTCCCCACTAAACCTAGGTGAAAAGTATGGAGGTACCTCCAGCTTTTCTACTGGTATGGAGGATTTTGCTGATTTTATTGCTGAACATAACCTCTTAGATGTGGATCTTCATGGGAATAAATACACTTGGAATAATAGAAGGTTGGGAAAGGAGTTTATCCATGTGAGATTAGATAGGCCACTAATTTCAGTGAGTGGATTCTCGATCAAGACTTCCACCTCTCTTCCTTGCCCAAAGTTGGATCGGACCACAATCCGATTACTTTAAATTTTCTCAATTGGACTAAACCCACCAGAAGCTCATTCAAATTTGAAAAGATGTGGATGGAGCATGACAATATTTATGACAAGATAAAAGAATGGTGGGGATGGAATGGTGAAGGCACTACTCAATTTAGATTGGTTCAAAAGCTCAAAAATGTCAAAAAGCAAGTCAAAATATGGAATAAAAGCATTTTTGGCAATGTGTTTGATAATAAAAAAAAGTTAAAACAAAAACTTCAGGATCTGGAAATAAAAATGGATTCTATGGGGAGATCGGCTAAAGATGAAGTTAATGAAAAGAATATTCTTTCGAGTTGCATATGATCTCAGAAAGAGAGAGAGTCTTTATGGAGACTTAAATCTAGAGCTATTTGGCTTAAAGAGGGATACAGAATACGAAGTTCTTTCATATGAACACTTTGAAGCATAGAGCTTGTAATAGGATCTTAGAAGTTTCTAAAAACAACGGAAATATCATAAAATATCCCAATAGCATCAAGAAAGAAGCGCTTGATTTTTATAAAAAACTTCTTGAGGAGAGGAATATCATCAATTCTGAAGCTATTTCTTTTATGTTGGAGGCCATTCCCCAAGATAAAATTGAGGAACAAAAATTTAGAAGTATCACCAAAGTGGTCACGCTTGAAGAGATGCAAAAGGCTGTATTTGCTTTAGAGGGTGACAAGGCTCCTGGTCCGGATGGGTTCTCCATAAAATTTTTCCAGAAATTTTGGGAAATCTGTTCGGAGGATCTTCTCAGAGCGGTGAATGAATTCTATAGAATGGGAAATCTTTTGAAAGAGCTTAATAACACTCACATTGTGCTGGCCCCAAAAAAAATGGATGCTAAAGATTTCAAAGACTTCAGACCTATCAGCCTTGTGAATGCCATCTATAGAATTTTTACCAAAATTATTACTACTAGGCTTCAGCTCATTATGAATGAACTTATCTCAAGGCAGCAGAGTGGCTTCATCAAAGGCAGGATTATACAAGATGGAGTGATTATGGTTCACGAGACCATACATTCTATGGAAAATAATAAAAAGGCAAATATGGTCCTCAAGCTTGATATGAATAAAGATTTTGACAAGGTCTCTTGGGTTTTCCTTGACAAATTCTTAACAAAATTTGGGTTTTTGGAAAAATTTAGAAGAATTAATAAGGCATGTATCTCTATGGCCAGATTCTCAGTGGTGTTAATGGTGAGCCTGTGGGTTTTTTCACTAGCAGTAGAGGACTTAGACAAGGGGACCCTATCTCCCCCTTGCTCTTCATTCTTTTGGCTGACAGCCTTAGTAGAACAATTGGCAAAGCAGTTAATGATGGGCTTTTAAATGGCTCTAAGCCCACTTCCATCAGTCAAGATGTCTCCCATCAGCAATTTGCGGATGACACTATCCTTCTTCTTTTGGCGTCAATCATTGAATCCAAGGCTACCAAGGCTTTACTACGGCTCTACGAATATACTTCTGGGCAAGAGATCAATTATGATAAAAGCTCCATCTTCTTTTTCAACACTCCTGAGGAAAGGCAACTTAAAATTGCTAAAATTCAGGTTGTAAAATAAGTGCGCTTCCAGCCACTTACTTGGGCCTTCCTCTCGGCACTAGGAAAGTCTCTTGCAAGGTGTGGGATGATTTATTGGAGAGATTCCAAAAAAAAATGGCTGGTTGGAAAGGAGCCATTTTATCTAGTGCTGGTAAGTGCCTGCTCATCAAAAGTACTCTTCAAAATCTGCCCATTTATGTCATGTCACTCTACAAGATCCCCTCTTCCTTCAGAGATAAGATTGAAAGGATTCAAAAAAAAATTTATGGCAAGGCATGGAAGAGAAGTTCAAATTTCACTTAGTGGCTTGGGACAAGGTTTGCACCCCGAAGTTTATGGGAGGTCTGGGTATAAAAGATATTGAGAAAATGAATGAGGCCCTCATTGCTAAAATGGGATGGAGAATGTTGTCTGAGAAACAACCCTAGATTGATTTAATCAAAGCAAAATACCTAAATCATCAAACTGTGTACTCTTTCCTACAAGATGAGCACCTCCCCTATGGTTCCATTTTTTGGAATAATCTGGTCAAGAGCAGAAATTTCATCAAGTAGGGCAGTAAATGGAAAGTGGGGGATGGTAGGGACATAAACTTCTGGGAGGATAATTGGTTTAATGGAAATCTCATGGATAGATTTGGGATTGTTAAGGATAGTCTTATAAGCAAGTATGGCATTAAAATCAAGGACTATATTGAGGGAAATGGTACCAGCAAGAATTGGAAAAAACTTACTGTGGAGAGAAATGATCTGATGCAAATTACTTCCTCCCTTCAAGATCAATTAGATCTTATTCCATTAAGTCAGCTGGATTCCAAGGATGAGCTGGTATGGAATAATTCCAATGATGGGAATTACTCTCAAAACAGATATAATAATTTCTTCCATAGTAGTCAAACAGAGTTCAATTGGAATAAGATTTGGATGACTGAATTAACTCCTAAAATAATTTTTTTCCTTTGGTTGGCTATCAGAGGCAGGATTCTTACCACTGACAACCTGATGAGAAGAGGATTTATAATCCCTAATAGGTGTCATCTTTGTAAGAAATATTATGAGGATATCAGCCACCTGTTCATACATTGTGAGTATGCTACCAGAATATGGAGTTTTTCCCTCTCTAAATTTGAAGCTCTCTGGGTGGTGCCGAAGGATCTTAATCAGCTATGGACTCAATGGAACCCACCCTTTAGGCATTGTGTTGTCAAAAGGATCTAGAAGCTGGTTATCCCTCATTTAATCTGGAGGATATGGAAGGATAGAAATGATATTATCTTCAGAAATAAGAAGCAAAACTATAAACTTAGTATTGGTAAAATTTCTAATGGTATTAAAGAGAACATTGCTAGATTTAAACCCCCCAAGAATAAGAGATATCCAGAGAATGAAGAATACATCTTATCTAATTGGTAGATTGGAGCTGTCAATAGTCAGAGCAATCCCGGAATAGCATTGATAGATCTTTGATTAAATGGCATCCTCCTGATTTTAATTGGTATAAGTTGAACTTTGATGGGGCCTCTAAGGGGAACCCTAGGATTGCGGCAGGGGGAGGAGCGATACGGGATCATAAAGGTAATCTGATTGCTACGTATGCTGGGAAAATGGGAATTCAAACTAATCATTTTAAGCATTATCTACTCTATGGGGCCTGAGAATTTCCCAGACTCAAAATATCCAGAACCTCATTATTGAAGGGGACTCCCTGAATATCATTAATCTCCTTAAACAGTGCTCATCTCCAAGTTGGAGCATCAAGGATTTTATCTCAGAGTCCATAAGTATTTGTCAAACATTCAATAACATCAGGATCATGCATACTTACCGGGAGGGTAATAAATTGGCAGATGCGCTGGCTAATTATGGCATTAATGTTAACCACATTGTTTGGGATAATAATAGCATCCCTAAGTAGCTTCAAAATAGCATTCATGTGGATTTCTATACGCAAGCAATATCTTGAGCTGAGTTATGATTATTGGGTGTGGATCAGCATCAATAAAACTCCCACACGTGTTGACTTAAAAAATATGATTATGCAAATCATGTCAAATAATCAAGATAGTGTGAAGTATATGGGGAATTCCAAGTGGAGTTACATTGATTTGAAAATCATGCATGCGGGCTGCACTGCGTCTACTAAAAGTTGGATACAAGGCTCCACGGAAACCGAAGACAGTAGTAATGTGATTGATGACAGGGAGTGGGCTAACAAAAAGGCCATTATTCCCACATGTGATTTTCCATAGGCTCAGATCAGCAGGCACGCAGACTGTTCATGGGAAAAGCAATGGCTCTCATTTCCAACATTGTGTGGATTACAACAGTAAAAAGCAGACTGGCTTCAGCGCTCACAAGGATTTGGGAATTTGTTGCAAACAGTTAAGCACAGTGAAGATGGGGGGTCCCCCTTGCCAAATTGAGCCTAGTGCGGACCGGACTGGAAGGATAATATTGAGCTATGGAGCATACTCAGCAAGGGTGGCATCACCAACTTCATGGAGAAGGTTCAGGGGCATGATCAAAGCATCTCAGTGTGTTTTTCAAGGATTGGAAGGAGTGGACTGTGGAATATGGGGGTAGAAGATCTTGGTCAACGAGGAACTTATTGCTGAAGTGACCGACCTTGGCTTGGAGGGCTACCATTTTTTTAACAAAAGGGTCGACAGAGATGTTGAAGAGAGGAGATTTGTGGAGGGATCTGAGAAGCTGATCTACGTTACAACTGGGCCTGCTTGTTAGCTCGATCCCTCCACCTTATGATGAGGTTACTCGCATGATGATACGGTTCATTTCCTTGGAAGGAAGGTTTGTCACTGTTCCTGCTTTAAGCACCTTATCTTTCTTAACCACTTCCATAGGAATCGCATGGTTTGTTTCCCCCATTACTTGTTGAACTCTCTTGAGCGCTCCATTTTGGAGTTTCAAAAGCATACCCGGTGGTTCCTTTACACCAGGGGCTTATTTTTCTACTACATAAATGTTGTCTTCTTAAGTATCCTGGTCTCCCATCCTCTCCTAGCTCAGTTCCCCCTCTATCGGTTCTATTGCTGCTAGCCCCATTTCTCCATTCTCTGCCCCCACCACTGCTATTGTCACCCCCTGCCGGCCATCCAGGCTTCTTCTTCCATTCCCCCTACTACTACTCCCACCCCCCACTTCACCTCCACCTCGGTTAAACCAGTCACCAGGGCTTCTAGAAAGCTTAACCTTGAGACTCTTGTTGTGGGGAAGGGTCCTCATGAAATTGAAATTGCACATGACCTACTGAATATTAGCAGTGCCAGTCCCTGGGATGTGCATATGGAAAGCTCTTCAAAAAGGCTGGAAGCCTTAGAGGCTGATATGAAACTGTTGAAGGATGAGGTTAAGAACTTGGCAAAACAGAAAGGTAAGAGGAAGGAGGAGGAGGTGGATATTGATAACAAGATTGATGATATCTACAAGAAGCTGAACTCCTTAGACTCCCATTTAGGGAAGGCCAAAACTCATCATGATTACAATATGGCCATCTTTAGTGCGATTGAGGAGTTCATTGAGCAACATGTCAAAAGTGTCTCCAATCTCAGCGGAGTTCCGGCAACACTTTGGGGCAATGATAAGGAAAGCAAAAGGACCATTGATCAGCTGGATAAGACTGACGCTGCCCACATGACAACTTTGGGTATGTTCAAATCCTGGAAGAATATCAAGACCAACATCGAAAAAGCTACCAAGAAGTAGTTGTAGATGCTTTAGCTGTTCTTGTATGTTTTTTGTTGTTTTTTTGCGGTCTCTCTACTACTTTTTTGCAGTGTTTTTGTTGTTTTGTCTTGTTTGGGTAGCTATTTTTTGGCTACTTTGGGCTTCATTGTCACATTTGGATTCTGATCCTTTTTTCTCTGGTTTTCATTCCTATTCTGGCTCCTAGGCCATCTTTTGTACTCAAGGGTATAGTCCCTTTCAAAAAACTATTTGCCAATAATAAAAAAACATGAAATAATTATTCATAAATCAATATTTACTTATGAAATATTAAATTAATCCTTATGAGTGAATGATATTATCATCTCTAAAATAAGAGAGTGGTTAGTAAACCAAACCTATTTTATCTTGGTAATTTATAACTTCAATGAGATGACCTTACAAGAGGATAATTAATGGTTTAATCCCTAACACAAATAAATTATAAATTTGTGGGAAACACAATTGAATGAATTTAGGAAATCATTAATAATAATTCACAACTAAGGTTCAAGTAAACAAGAAGTAGCCTAAATCAAAATATATAGTCGTAATACGTAAGATTATTGTATTAGTAAACCTTAAGTATGACATAGATTAGATGTAATCTCACATCATCATACAACTACCTTGACATAATACTAACTAGGGGTAGTTACAAAAGAGGGAAAGAGGACATAATGGAAGTAATTCCATTACGTGGTCTCTCCCTATTCCATAAGAACCCAGAGTAAGTTGTGGTTATTTTCATTTATGGATATGGTCTTGTAAAGAATACATTTCCTCTTTCTTAACATGTTCACCTTCATAAACAAAAATATCCAGATAATTGTGTCGAGATAATTGTTTGGTGATAGAAGATTATATCTCTAGGCTTTTGTGCGGTCTTGAGATACATTGTTTCGCACGAAGGAAAAATTTGGCCAAATTAATGCAATTGGTTGATTGCATTATCTATTCATCGTATCCTTATATTATATATGTCAGATACTAGAATACAAAGATTGACTTTTGTGGTAGACATTTAAGGATGGAAAACATAGTTTTCTCAACCTTGAAAAAGGTAAACCTGAACATACTAAAGATTATATGATTACTCGTGTAGAGTGGACTAAAGGGAGAAAATAATAAACCTTTCTTAAATACACAAGGTTAAGCATAGTATAGTCATTGGATGGATCAAACTTGATAATAAGTAGTTGTTTAAAAATTGTTAATTGGTTTGTTCTAAGTTAACTCTATTTCATACTTGTGATTGAACATGAAGATTAATTTTTAAAAAATATTCAGTTTTAAAGGAAATAATTAAGTGTTACACATTTTCAAAATCCCTCAACCATGACACCACCCATCATCTCATAATAATCCACATCCATAGTTCAAAACTTAGTGGTTTATATCCCCGCATCATTACCACCAATCAACATGAATGTGGTCACCAACACTAATCCCCTCTTATAGCCTAACTCTTTAATAGGTGTGTCACACTACGTATACATCTTGGTTCATCATAATCCACTTTGTAGTTTCGTCTCACTATATACACTTCTATTTCTCCTTCCTCTTATTATATCCAATCCTCATCACAACCATTAGTCTCTCAATACACTTATAATATCCCAAGAAGTATATCTCTCTCTTAAAATACTCCATTACCATACCACACATCAACAATAAAACCCCTACACTTATAATCAATCCACTCCTTCCTCTTTAAACATACAACAACCTCAAAATGATCTCATGCAATCATTAACGAATAGAATCGTTAGCCTTGAAGTTGCCACCATGGGACCCAAAAACCTTTCTTATGAACAAATATGCAATACAACTATTAATCTATTTATACCTATTAAATCATATCCTCCTCATTGGGAAATCCATAAGTTCATCAAGTTCTATAGTAAGGAGGACCTGAAACAACATATCAAGGCCTTTCATCATGCGTGTTATCTCATCACTCATGATTAATATATTATGTTAAGAACATTACTCATGTCCTTGGTTAGACATACCCTTGATTAGTAAATTAATATCCCAAAACACTCCCTTTATTCATTCACACAACTCACATAGTTGTTTTAAAAACATTTATCAATCAACATCACCCATAAAATATCTATCACTAACTTGTATTTCATCAAACAATTTGAGGATGATTTTGTCACTAATTTCATCACTAGATGGTGAGGTATTATCAACCAAATGTCCTTTTCCCTTCCACAAACTAAGTTGATCGATCTATTTTCTTGATCATGTGCGAAACATATATCATCAACTCTTCAAATTTATTCATTTCAAACATTTAATGAGGCCTTCACCATGGCTCAAAACTAGAAATCCACACTCTTGAGGATGAAAAGATTAAATTACGATCTCGTAAATCAAACCTTGAGTCCTCTTTTAAAAATTATTCTAATAATGACAAGTCTAAAGGTTCAACAAATGTTGTTATCTTGAAAAATGTGTCCAAAGGATTCTTGGAATATAATTGATCTTGACCTCAACTTAAATATACACCTTTAGTCTTATAGCATTATGTTTGAAAAAAATTGGCCTCTTGTATGATTAAGCTCCCTCCCATCTAACCTATCAACAAATATGTGGCAAAGACATCATGGTATAGAGACAACGGCTATTAAAAACATCATCAATCCCAAGGACATGATATTGAAAGGTTTCTCTCATTTATAAATGTCCTCCAAGGCCTTATTGACCGACGTGAACTACAAATTTATAACCCAAATGCACCTCCTAATCAAAACTTGTACGTGTTTAAACAACCCTTTCTTAATCATCCCCCATCTAGTAGTCAACCTTAGTCCAACAAAGATAGGGTATCATCATATCATTAACACTTTAAATAAACTATCACCTACACCTGTAGTACCATGTATTTTCCACGTATGAAACACCAACTAAACAATCTTACTCTCTGGATCTCCCCATTTACAAGGCCTTGATTCCATCCACATCACAACATATAGAATCTACCACATATACCAGCACAGAAACTTCCTATATCATCCCTCCAGGGTCTCATGAAGAGAAGATCATCATTATAATTTTAAATAGCTCTTTTCAAGACCACGTCACTTTACACCGAGTTAAAATATTGGTAATCCAATTCAAAACCCACAAATCATCCACCTAAAAATAAAAAAATCCTATCATATCATCACTAGACAAATACATCATGGAAAATAACATCCCTAGCTTCTATTTAGGGGCCACATCCCTCATATAAACTTGCAATTACAATCATAGAATCTAAAATTATCCCTCGACCAACACCTAAACATGTCACACAAAGCATGAATCAAGTATCTCATAACTCTAAACCATCAAACGATGTCTAAAATACCTCACTCATGTCATCCTCTCGGTCATCCACATCAGATACTATACTAAGATCCTTAAAAAATTGTGTGATCATCAATCATAAAATTTCCACCTATTAATCCCTTTAATCCTCAAGGTGAAAACCTTCATGGTATAACTATGAGGCATTATGTGCTTACCATCGAATGTCGGGACACTTCACTAAGGACTATAAATCCTCTATGTCATAATTATAAGTCTTACTATAAAAGGAATTCTCCCAACAGATAAAGACCTTCAACCTAAGGATCTTGACATAATCAAATCCGAACATAAAATCAAATCTAATTCTCAAATCCCTAAACATAATAATTCTAAACCATCGTTTGACACCATATCTAATAAAAAAAGAGGATTCCTCTAGTAAATCCCCTCTCTTCCAGATAGATGTTGTTTATATAACCACAAGAGCACACACACATGATTCAAAGCCTCGAACCAAAACGGGCCCAAAGAATATATCTACATAACTCCATAAATCCAAGGTTTCCCTCCTTACCACACCTCATACTCAATCATGCGACATCCATAAAAAACATTGTCCTTAAAAACTACATCGGGCTCCAATTAAAATTTCCCTTTATGAGCTCATCCAAAAAAATTTACAATGTTAACAAGAGATGAATAAATTCCTTCAAGCCATCTCAATACCTTCATATGACCCCCAACCATTTTCTAACCTTATTGGTACCCATAAAAAAATTTCCTCTATTGTGTTTGAGGACTCGAAATTCCATGTTTTCAACCTCAAGACCGTGATCTTCCTCTCTTCACACGCCCAAATCAATGACACTCTGGTCAAAAGAGTTATGATTGATAACAACCCATCATCAACATTATATCATCTCACACCTTTAAATAACTTTAGTTACCCGATACCATATTTTCTCAATCACATGTTGTTATATGTTCCTTTAATGAAACTATTTCCTCCACATTAGGCATAATCATTTTACCTATTAAAATAGGTGTTAAAATCCTTCACAAACTCTTCTATCTTGTAGAAGGAGAGTTCCAATATAACATACTACTAGGTCATCCCTAGATACATGTTATGCATTGTATCCCATCCACATTACATCGATGTATAAAATATGAACATGAGGGTAAAACCTTTGCGATCCCCACTGATCCAAATCCATTCAAAGCATGTCATATGACCTACATACCTAATCATTATCATGTGTTGCTTCCTTTATAAAACTCCACGTCTTCAAATCAAGATTATACAATCTCTTCCATCCCCCATCCAAGCTACTAGATGACATCTCCTTCAAATATTTCATGTAATGTATTTTGTTGGGGGAGTATCACCTTATAACTCTTAACGCACTCCTATGCCCAATATGTATGGGAGACCTAGAAAACAACCACTCTCTGAGCTTATCGTAGGAAATATTATTTTCTTTCATCCCCTTTATTTTGAACACAATTAGTGTATGGAGGCATTGACTTCCCTTCATATCATATCGGTGATCAATCACACGTAAATCCCTTTTCCTCATTCTTTTTTTCCTAGATAAACCTCGGTTTACCTAGATCTACCTCCACCACTATGTGTGGAAGGGCTTTGTCTCAGGTCAATATTAGTAGGGTCCCCACAACCTACCCTTTGAATACCTAATAAACCCATATAAGAAAGATATACTCGACTTCAAATTACCTTATTTTGATCCATCGTCATCAACAACAGAACTTCAAACACCCTTATCTCCATTATCATGTCAAACCTCTAAAAATGATGATATTGTAACCATTCCCTCTATATTTTTTAATCAATAATATCACTCTTGGACCACTAACTTATCAAGCTAATAGTAAAATTGAAACTCTTCCTCTCATGTTACCACACATGATAGAGGAATACTCCCCTACTATCAATGTTTTTAATTACCACAATGATGGTGTTATCCTACCTTACATGGTTGTTGAATATCAATACCCTCGTAAAACCCTTCCTCTTGAAACATCTACACTTCTCAATGAATCAACCACCGATGTTAATATCATCACACCACAAGATTTGCACATCATCAATATTTTCCATGCCTTAGACCTGTGTGAACTCTAAGAATTCATCACATTCCTATCTAAACATAGTCAATATTTCACATGGTCCTCTAGTGACATGTCTGATATAGACCCTAAAATAATTATCTATAACATCATTACCATCCGAGATGTTAATATTTTGAAGTAAAATCTTTGTAGGATGCATCGTCAAATCACCCTACTAGTCAAAGAATATTTTTAGTATCTTCTTTCAACCAACTTCATACTACATATTGGTTACCCACAAAGGATTTGTAACATCATGCATGTCACTAAAGCTATTATAAAATTTTGCATCTATATGAACTTTTGAGACCTTAACCTCTCTTGCCAAAAAGATGATTTTCCCCTACCTAACATTGATCAACTTGTTGATCTAACAATAGGACATGAAATGTTGTCTCTTATGGATGGTTTCTCTAGTTATAATCAAATTCTCATCACACCAAAATATCAACATAAGACATCCTTTATCACCCCGTGGGGAACCTTCTACTATAGAGTAATGCCCTTTGGCCTAAAAAATGTAGGAGCCACATATTAGTGTGTCATTAACTACATATTCCATGACCTCATTCATAAAACCATAGAATACTATGTCGAAAATATCCTAGGTAAATCCAAACACCGAAAATACTACCTAACTATTTTTTATGTGATCTTTGCACATCTATTATACTTTTTCTCCATATTAACCCCTGTCAAATGCGTATTTCAATTTCTCATGAGAAAAATCATAGGATTTATAGTGTTTATCAAGGGAATTGAAGTTTACCCCACAAAAGTCAAATCCATTATCGAAACGCCTCCACTTTGCCTAATATTAAAACTATTCATATCCTTCAAGGAAAACTTCAATCTATCTATCATTTCATTTCTCAATTATTAGACCATTGTCAACCTTTCCATCATCTTCTAAGAAAGGATATTCACTTTAAGTGGGACAATAATTATCATCAAGCCTTTGATGCCCTCAAATAGTTCATTTTATCTCCATTAGTGCTTATACCTCCACATAAATGGGAACCCTTCTGTTTTTATATCTCAAATGATGACCATGCATTGGCGGATCTTCTGTCTTTTTATCCCTATGACTAACCATGCTTTGGGAGCCACATTGGTACATCGAGATGAACAAGGTAAGTAACATGTTGTTTATTACATAAGTTTCACCATTCATTATCACGAGACTCATTATTTGGAAGTAGAAAATTTGTGTTGTGCCTTGTACTTTACAAATTCCAAACTTTGCCATTATCTCTTTGACCATAAAACATATGTAGTCACAAACTTTAATCCATTAAAATCCATGCATTATAATTCATATCATAACGATCGTATAACTAGATGGCTCAGGTTTATGAATAAATTTTATCTTGAATTCATCTCTCATAAATCCATAAAAGGTCATGTCATTATTGATTAGCTTGTAGAAGCTCCCCTTCCTACTAATCAAATCCCTTGCAAAAACATCCCTGAAAAATCCATCAACACTCTCGATCATAATGGAAATAACCCTTCCTACTAACAAAATCCTTTGTAAAAACTTCCCTAACAAATCCATCATCACTCTCATTCACAATGACAATATCCCTCTCAAAATGACATTTTTTTCAATAGGTCCAGATGTAGGTAGGGGGGAGGTGCTGGAATATTCATAATACTCCCTTGGGATAATCATATTTTGTTATCTTTCAAATTAAACTTTGAATTCACTAATAACATGATAGAATACAAGGCCCTCATCATGGGACTTTAGACCGCCACCTTTCTTGGTGTATAAATTCTTGAAATCTATGGGGACTCACAACTTGTCATCAATCAAATCAAAGGGACTTATCAATGTAAAAATGAGGTCCTGCAAAAATACAAAACCATTGTTGAAGACTTATTAAACTCTTTAACTATTACAAAATCCAAACCACCCCTCACTCATCTAACAAATTTGTAGATACCATGGCCTCTCTCACCTCTCTCATCCCTTTATCACCAAATGATTCTAAAATTTTCTCCATTTTACACAAACTGGATCAACCATCTTAAACAAACATCAATCTTCCAATCATCAATCATATCAAAGATAGTTCATCTAAAACTTGGTATACTCAAACATATGATTATCTTTCCACTAGAAAAGTACCTCCATATCTATCCAAAAATGGAAAAATATGTTTCTAACAATACGCATCTCGATATGTCATCCTAAGGGTACCCTTTATAAAAGAATGTTCGACAACCTTCTCCTCTCGGTATCTTAAAAATCTGAAGACTCATCTATTTATCCAAGAATTCCATGACGACATATGTGGTGGACACTTCAATGGTTTAGATATTTCTAAATGGATCCTACACATGGACTAATATTGGCCTATACTCAACCAAGAATTTTTTGACTATGTTAATAAATGTGTCAAATAACAACAACATTCTATTATCACACATATCCTCATTCACGCTCTTCAACCTACATAAGTTATTTTGCATTATTCACAATGGGGGCTTGACCTCATCAGCCTTATTAACCCTCACTCATCACAACAACCCAACTCTATCATCACAGGAATTGAATATTTTAAAAAATGGGTGGAAGTGATCCCCCTCATATCCAATAAAGTAGATAAAATTGTCGACATATTCCATCATCACATTATCTACCGCTTTGGTATACCTCATAAGATCATCATAGATAATGGAAAATCCTTCAAAAACAAGAAATTTCAAAAAAATTACAAAACTTACAACATAAAACATATTTTTCCACACCTTACTATCCAGAAATAAAATTTCAAGAAGAAGCATCTAATAAAATCGTTACCAAAACTGTTGATCAGGCTGATAGGGATTGAAATCTTCATATCCCATTTGTGTTATGGGCATATTGGACTAGCTTTTGAACCCCTGTGGGAGCTACAAATTTCTCCTCGATATCTGAACTTAAGTTTTTCTTCCTCTAAAAGTTCAAATTCAATCTCTCCACATATCTCTTTGAGACCTAATCTCTTATCGGGATAATCATCAAGAGATTCTATCACAACTAGAATTATTAGATGAGTCATCATCTAAATACACTTGAGAATATAAACATCTATGAGTAACAAATCAAATGAGCATATAACAAACATTTCAAACAACGTGAATTTAAATTTGGTGATCTTATCCTCAAATATAATCAACATGTCGCTAACATGGAAAAGAGTAAACGTGGAAGCTTTCTTCAAACTAGCTTGGACCATATATTATCACTCATAAATATGGTTCTAGGGATTACCGTCTATATGAAGGAGTGAAGGACAAATACCTGGAAGGAATTCACGTGCATCAAATAGTTACACTTCACCAAAGTGTAGGAGTTGCGAGATTAAAGCAAGCAAGCTTTGTAAAGCAATGTGCATGCATATGAGAGCTCAAGATTCAAAAATGGAGTAGAATGGAATTTCTTGGCTTGGCTTAGGTTGATCATAGATCAAAGGAGGTGAGTACAAATAGGGGAGTGAATGTGTAACTCCCATGTAAGAGAATATTCCTCCATAATGGAGAAGAGGAGTTACTTTCCCAAATGGGAATGTAACTCCTATGACACACTTACACATATGACAGATTTTGTAAGAGAATCTATCATAACTAAGATGACACCTAGATCCATGTCCACCTAAGTGAGATGACTCACCCAGTGAGGTGGAATAACACTAAATAAGTGAATAAAAATACCACCTACACCAACACCCCCTTCATCATAACTTAGGATGAGGTGGTAAGTCAAAAATGAGAAATGGGTCCTGACACAAAGCCTGAGGTACCCATGTACAAGAAACTCTTGAAAAGTGGAGTAAAAGGAGAAAACCCAATGGGAAAAACTCCCCCCCAAAAGAGAGACAAGTCCACTCTCTAATCTAAGAAGGATGCCAAAGATGGATCCACGGCCACGAGGCGAGCTTTGTAAAGGTACCCATGTACAAAGAAGCAATCTCTCAGAAAGAAGAAGAAGAGAGAAGAAGAGGGAGACGAAAGGAATGCAAAAGATGCCATGGACGAATCTAAACTCTGCAACTCTATGAAGTCTCCCAGAAGAATTTTGATGACAAGACCCTCTACCTCTAGACTGAAGAAGAGCCATCCACACCGAATTGTGTGCCTTCCCTTAGGAAGGACATAAATGACGTGTTGGAATTCTACCCACTCCATGAAGGAAACTGAAGGTAGCAAGCATGAAGAACTCTAAGTCTAGTCCACGAAAGTGTGACATAGGTCTAGCAAGTGAGTGTGAAGGAACCAAAGGTAATGTCAAGAGTGCGAATCACGCCGAGTATGAAGGGTGAACACCCGTAGAAGGCATGTCCAACTGATGTGAAGGAAAAAAACATCCCCCACAATAGAAAATGGATCCACAAGTAAGGGTGGATCAATGAAGGTCTCCGAAAAAGTGGAAGTGGTAAGAGTCCCATAAGGGGCACTCCCAACAATGGAGATGATGAACTCCTCTGAAATACTTGTAGATGGATGAGGAACCTGTAGTACATCACAAGTGTACTCTGTAAAAATATGACCAAGGTCAGGCAGATACTCATCCCAATGATGGGGCTCAACAAACAGAAGAGTGGTGTCAGATAGGTATGAGTCATCCAATGAAGGTAGAGGAGTGAAAGGGGCCTCACACAATGAAGGTGGAAAAGAGGTAGGTGTGATGACTGTATGAGACTATATAGGAGACTGCTCAATATCTGATGAGATGTGGGATGTGTCAACACTCTCTAGAATAGTGAGAGAAGGAGGAGGGAGTCCTCTATAGTACTCTCGACATCAAAACTGGGTACACAATCCTTGTCATCAAAAGTAGAACCAAGTGAGTCTATGTCAGTGGAACTGTCATCACATGAAGAAAAAGAGGAGACAAGTGGATCAGTGGTAGTAACAATAGCGGTAGTATGTGAAGCATCTCCATAGAGGGACTGAAGAATGCTCTAGACACGGTGGGGTGGATCTGAGTCTGCCACATGAAACTAAAGATATCTAGAGACATGCATCATCAAGTGACCAAAAACATGGTCACAAGTGTTGAGAAAGTCCTCAAGATAACGATGATCAGTGGGTGTAGGAACTGGCCCAAGTAAGAAGGGTGAAAGACCCTTGTGAGCGAAGTAACATTCCATAGAAGTACACCAAGTTGAATAGTTCCCTCTCCCGATAAGAGGTGGCGGAGGCTATAAGGTGATCCTCTAATACTCAAGTCTTGAAATAGCACCCTCCATGATGTGGAAGTAAGAACTACAAGGTGCATGAATGTAAGACGTCGGACTCGGTCGATAATGTGTCTACGTGTAAGAACCCAAGAGTACTAGTGAACCCCCCGAATGTGACACTTTATAAAGTAGTTCATTTACAAAACTGAAAATTTCATCACGTGATATGTGAAAAATCATGCAACTTTGACTAAAGAAGCGCTCAAAACCAAGCAGCGAGTCAAAAGTTATAGCAAGAAAATGATTCCCACAACTAATGGAAAATGCCAATAAGCTTTGTAAACTAATTTAAAAAGTGCCTAAAATGGGTGCAAAAGGTTTCGTGTGGGTACTTATTGGAAATGGCATCAAATTTTATATGGGTTTATTTTTCTTGCGAGGGGGGATTAACCTCCTGCTAACCCAAGACCTCACCCTTCGTCTTCGACACATGAATGAAATACATAATACAAACAAAATAGGTACCAAAAATTATTACAATGCCATGAAATAAATGTTTTGCCTTAAAACATTAAAAAATAGGGATTTTTTTTCGCCAAACAATTCTAAAAGGGAACGAGCTAGTGTTTCAAGGCATGGATTCACGTATAATGCTGCAGGATTGATTGTATGGCCACGTGTATGAAGTTGGAGCTGCTGGTGGACTATGTCAAGCTGGGAGGTGCTACAGGGGCCATTGAGTGACAAAATATCCACAAAATCCTCTACCAGTAAGAACGGATTTGTAACAACCGGTGAGTGTGTAGTGTTTAGCCCACGTGTAGCGCCTGTGGAAAACTGACTATAGAAGGAAATGACATGGGACATATTAGTTTGAATACTACCGAGTAATAACCATGTAGCAAAGTGTCTAACAGAGACTCCCGAGTCAAGAAAGGAGCCAGATCAAGTTGTAACAAGTGAGAACTACGAAACTACCAACCAAACGAAGATGGGCACACAATAATTTCAACCAAGCAAAATTGAATACAAGCTCAATTTTTGTATAGATAAGGCCGTTGGATGAAACCCCCAGCTGTGAAAAGCCACTAAGCCAAAAAATATCAAGTTTGGTGTAGTTTTGTACAGCGAGGTTCGAAGTGAGTAACCCAAGCAAGCTCCAATACGAGTCAGGCCAGTAAAGTACACAAAGCACCAAAACTCAGTGTAAAGCGAGTCTGAACTATGTAATACGTCCAGACTGAACCGAGTGCCAGGTCGAGCTAATCAACGGTAAAGGCAGTGTGAAAAACACAAAGCATTAATAATGGGGCCTTTCAAACTAGTGCACAAGCCAATGCGAACCAGTGACCAATGCAAGAGACCTGAGTTGATCCAAAACAAGATGCATGAGCCTAAAAATTCAATGCATGAGACGGTGAGTGGACTGCGCCAGTTAAGTGAGTGGGCCAATCAAGTGCAAGTCGAGCTGTCCAAGGTAATGTATGAGCTATAAGAGAGTAGAACACTAACCAAAAGGAGTGTAGGCCCAATGATCCAATCAATAGATCAATGCACAAACTGGTCATGTAAAGGTAAAACCCATGTTGTGCAGACTGAATGCAGGCACAATGAAGAAAGAGCATGTAAGCTCAAAACTAAACCATAGTCTGAGTCAACTTCAAGGAAAATGAACTCGGTGAATTGGGTAATGCACGAACTAAAAAGTGAGTGTATGGGTTGAAAATCAAGTGCAGACCAAGCTTCTAATGCAAAACAACTTCACAAACCTAGTGACAATCGATTCAAGATCAAGGCCAACCAGCAAACGATCAATGAATGAACGATGGGGCGAGTTGTGAAATGATGCCGAGATCAATGCACGAGTTGTCTAGATGCATACAAGTCACCATGAACCATGCATGATAAAACCAAAAATGAGCCTCTGAATCCAAAACTGTTCCCGAGTAGGTTCACAAACAAACCACTAAAAATAACCATAAGAATCTTGAAATATGCAAGTAGAGCACATGCAAAAGAGAGCTTGCACAAGTAGCTACATGGTGGAGCAACAATGGCAAGTAGCGTGATTCCAGTCCCCAAGCTCTGATACCATGAAGGAGTGAAGGACAAAGACCTGGAAGGAATTCACGTGCATCGAATAGTTGCACTTCACCAAAGTGTAGGATTTGCAAGATTAAAGAAAGAAATATTTATAAAGCAATTCACATGCATATGAGAGCTCAAGATTCAAAAATGGAGTAGAATGGAATTACTTGGCTTGGCTTAGGATGATCACAGATCAAAGGAGGTGAGTACAAATAGGGGAGTGAATGTGTAACTCCCATGTAAGAGAATATTCCTCCATAATGGAGAAGAGGAGTTACTTTCCCAAATGGGAATGTAACTCCTATGACACACTTACACATATGACAGATTATGTAAGAGAATCTATCATAACTAAGATGAAACCTAGAGCCATGTCCACCTAAGTGAGATGACTCACCCGGTGAGGTGGAATAACACTAAATAAGTGAATAAAAATACCACCTACACCAATACTATCCTCCCTTGATGGTAAACCTAAAAAGGATACTATTAATGCCATGATCTTATATCCATTCTATTGTTAAAATGTTGACTTGTGAGACCTTAGTCATACTACGATCTCTATCCATCAACCCACACATCTTATCACTTTTGTAATGAATCAAAATAATGTGGTATTTTGTTAGCATACTTTTCGTGACCTTAAATATGGGCAACATGGCTCTTCTCATAACATGTTCATCTTAGACAAGATCCATGCTCATGATTAGGGAACCCCATAATTTTTACTCTCACTATCCCCCTATCTTATCATATTTAACAAAGCATGATAAGGATATACATGTAGCTTGTATATTCACTTATACCTTTCTAAGTGGTTACCTAGGCTCGCCTCTCGGCTCAAACAAAAATCAAAATATCTATGGGATGGATATCAAAATATAAAATGATCCCCCTAAATGATAGATATCAAAAAATAAATTATGTCAAATAAATTTGTAGACCACACCCTCAAAGGATGGATACCATAAAATAAAAAGTCAGTAAATTCTAAACCATTCCCTTGAAGGATGGCTACCGATCAAAATACACAAAAAGGACTATCAATCCTCATATCAAAAATGGGCTTCCTGCATGGATCGGACCTCATATCAAAACCAAAAATAAACCATACCAAGAAGGCTTCTGCATCAATTAGCTTTCTCATAAGACATAAGCTTCATGTATCAATCATCTTGTACCATATATAAAAATTGGGGCAAAATTGGGACTATCAAGAAGAACTTTTTATCATTACTCTCTACATGTAAACCTTTCCCATCTCAGAAAAGGATGGATACAACTATCTCACATCTATTTATGATCATAGGATGAATAACCATTAGGGTTAATATGTTAACTTATATTACAAAGTTGTGTATGCATTATCATACATATCATAATTTTACCATCATATATTATATATGTTTAGAATAGTAAAGAAGAAAACATCCCACATCATCTTCTTATCCATCGTATAGTGCATTAATCAAACAAAAAAATCATCAAAATCACGTCATACATCTCTAAACTAAAAACATAACTCCATAACACATCACATCAAAACCGTAACTTAAATCATTAACTAAAATGAACAACTAAATCTATACCCATCACATCAAAATCATTACAAAACTCAAAATATAACTCAAACATCAAAATCATATATATATCAAATGTTTATACATAAAGGGCTTCAAGAGCCTCATAGATTAAATTATATTTATACATCATCAATAAAGGCTTAAAAAAGAGCCTCATACATCAAAATTTGTCATCCGATAAAAATGGATCTAAAAACTATGCACTAAATTAAATTTGTGTTAATTAGACATTCCCTCCGACACGAGATCCCCTAGTCACCATCTCGATCTCTCATTTTTCCCTCGTCTATACCTCTTGGTGGATGACCCATACTTGCACCACTACCTAATGGATCCTGTCAACGTCTCAAAACTCACCATATTGAGGCTCATCTAGTATCCTCAGCCTCACGATGTCCTTATAATAGTGTAACTCATCACCTAACACCTAATAATGAGCCATGCTCACACTACCATGTTGCCTCATTTATCCTCTCACACGAGCTCTAGCTGCCTCTACCTCTACTCCCGATATTGATTGGCCTATCACACCGAATTCCTCTCACAAGGTATCTTTATCCCATCAATATATGCATATATCAATCCTAGCCCGAGTAAGATCTACCTAGACAAACAGTAGTGATTTTTGGCTTAACCCATCTCTCTCACTAGTCATATTATCACTTGTAGTTATGGAAATGTCTCTCTCTATAATCAAACTCACTCGTTCAGCTAACCAAGTGGCCTTCTCCACCTCTAGGCTCACTATGGTAGCCTCTAATAAATTTACTCCATCATCCTCATCCCTTCCCTCACCACCAGCACCCTTCTAAGGAACCTCTATACAAGTGTACACCCATCTCTCAAATTCATCTATCTCTACTTTGTTATGCCGCATAATCCTCTATCGTGCCTAAATCATCATGTCCCATGACATCCCCCCAATACATCCACTCGACCCCCACTCCTTCCTCGTTAGCCATCTCAACAAGTTCTTGTACATCTAAAAATTCCACATCAGTCTCCCCATCATCTTGTTTGTAGGTGACAATTACCTCAAGTACACCATGTATCAGTTCAAATTGTCTCCTAACGTGACAAAATCTAATAAGCTCTGATTTTTTGGATCTTTGAACCTGTACCCACCTATCCTTTTTTATAAGATCTCAACTCCCCCTTTATACCTCTCCATATTGGGAAACCTATGTAAGGCCTCTAAACTACATATTTTCCTATAATCCGGTTAGGATATATCTATAGTAATCCTCACCTTACAACGACTCCATAGTCACAAAGTTAGATCTCCACCTCATGAACCCCACAGATAATACAAATCTACCCATCTCACCCATGGAATTCATCTTGGTTGATCCATTACAATTTGCTTTATGTCAGCAAAGACTCCAAAAAAATTGACACATCAACACCAAACCTCTTCCCCTATCCTCTAAGACAACAAATCTCTCGTATACCTACACTAGTAAAGCAAGGGTCCAAGAAAACTCCATCCTGTAATCCATCATATACACTATAACTCCATTCAACATCTAAGATAATCTCCCATCTCTAAATCTGGTAATGTGTATCAATTAATCCCCATCATCATCAACATGAGTAGGGTCAAACCCTCCTCATCATCACTATAGAATGATCCATAAGAAAAACCACCAGAAGAATAAACTACATCTAAATCATCATCACCATATAATCATTGCATAGTAGCACCCCTATTTGCTTCATCAATAACATAAACCTGCTAACTATGTACTATAAAATTTAGGATCATACGTATATCTTCTAATGTGATATTCATCTCTCTAATAAGAAATCAGAAAGTGCATGTAACATGATCACATCTCTCAAATAAAGCCAATGGTAATCCCATGTCTCTATGGATACATTTTTAATCATGCATACCCTAACCCAACCTCCTCTAAGTGTCTCAAATTATCCTCTCAAAAATGATCATAAACATTATCCACTATCTTCGGGATCATATCTTGTGTATTCAATCACTCTCTAGCCTACATATATTAAAACACAATGACACATTATCAAATACAAGTTACCAAAAATAAATCAAAATAAATCTTAAAATCACTACTTCTTCAAAACACTTGAATTACGAGATATTCCATTTGAATCACTCAATACCCTATCAAATAACCCATGATTTCCTAAATCGTGGATGATTTCATTACACGTTTTAAAGTATATGATTCATTTTTAAGGCCCTAAGACCCTCTTAAAATTGAAAATATCATCTATCTATATTGATCCCACATTTCCGATAGACCATGGATATTATAATCTTTCAGAACCTTTTCTCATTGCTTCCTATAATCCATACGTCTATATATTGAGACCATATTGGTTCCTATATCACTTGACTTCTTGGTCACGTAATCCCACCTTTGTGGCAACATCCTTTATCTAAAACATGTGTTTCTTAATACACTATGGATAATATATGCTTTTGGAACCATTTTCCTACTACTTCATATGAGTTATATGTCTATAGGTTGAGAAACCATGGTTCCCCTATCACTTGACTTCCTGGTCACACAAGCCCACCTTTGTGGAAATCTATTTCATGACCGGGCTTAAGACATCTTAAATTGAAACACAACCTTACACAAGCCTATCCCATCCAACAAGCTATTTAAACCAGCCATCATTGCACTTTGTCACAATCACCCCTAGTTTGAGGGGGGGCCACATATCCAACACAAATATATCCATCTCACTCATTTTTATCCATTTTGTCCATTACAAATCACCGACAAAAAGGAGCAAATGTAGACAACCATTTTTCAGCACCTTGCATGACCTATCCACACCCATCACATTTTCATTCAAAATATTAAATGTATCCTATTATTCTTAAATCATGTCCTCATCTTAGTAAAATCACACTTTACTTTAGTAAATACTTATTTACTCATCCTAAATAACCTAAACCTCCCAAACCACCTAAAAACCATCCTAACCCATTTTAAGTCTAACCTCCTAACACCCTTAACACCTTCCTACCCATCTCTACTCACTTCCAAACCCAAAATAACCCATTTGGAAGTGGTTGAAACCACTTCCAAGTGGGTTTCCCCACTTTTTTTGGATCACTCAAGCGATTCTAACTAATTGTAGACATAAAATCTATACACTTGGGTACATTTCTAGGTCCTAAAGCATACTAATGTATACATGATTCCTAAGCAAGAAAACTAGTGGTTGACAACTCATTTTGGATTTTTGGTTGTTTTATCTCTTACATTTTATTGATCTTGCACATCTTACATGACCTGGCAAAACTTGAACTATTTATCTTTTACGGCCTCGACACTAACACCCAATTAGGAAAAAAGTGCCTAGGTGCTCCTATCCCTCCTATGCATTCCTAACCATCTCTATCATTTTATTACCATTTTATGTCTCTTTTACTTCTTGGGCATATTTTAATGCTTTAGGTCACCTTCCATTTATTAATTAAAAAATTCAAACAAGAGAATCATATATATACTTAGTTATTTATCTCAAATAAGGGGCCAAACACTAGCATTATCTACCATCACCTAAGTTTGAATCCAAAGGCACAAAGAGAATTACAAAAAATCCATCTAGCACATCCATAAAAGGGACAAGAGTTGCATTACTCTACATACACAACATAGCAAGGGAATTATATTTTATTCCATTGCACACATTTGCATACTTGGATAATTCTAAAGCTATCCCACTATCATAGTGCCACTTGCAAAAGTGAAACTTATGGCATCATTTACACACACCTTCACATAGAATTACATGGAGTATGAGATGTATTACAACGCTCAATTGTAAGATCACTCTTCAAGTGACCATCGGGGTCAATCCACTCCCAAGATGTATCTTATTTATTATGTTTGATGTGGTTTGTGGGTATATCTAGCTATATATCTATTTTGTAGGTTACAAGTATGACCGGCATCATTAGAGTGAAATCAAAGTGAAAAAGGAAGACTGGTAGTGAATATCCTCTAGTCTAGAAAAGATCATAACTTGTTCACCTAACTAGGAACTAGCATCCAAATCAGTCACTAATACCCGGGAGATTTTTTCCTCACGTGGGAATTTCTATCATGTACATCTTTAAGTTCCGAACCTCTAGTGAGACTTGATGACACCCTTCCTAGAATCTCATATCATTTCTAGACCACTCGTAAATCAACTAAGTCATTTACCTCTCTCTCTTACTTAGGGTTTCATATTATTATATTTTATTACTTGCATATCATTTATTACATTAGTTACTCGAATTAAGATTTAATTCAATTTAAATTAAATCATTTGGTGAACCCATTCAATCAAATATAACCTTGTTGCAATTCATTCTTCTTCCATGGATGATACATATGAACCCTTTATCAATGAATGCCTTCATGATCTCCACACTCATATTGATGAACACCCTCAATACTTAGATCTCTTATTATTTTCTTCCCATGAAGATCTCAACCCTTCGGTCTCTAATGATACTTCTCTTCCTATTTCGACACATCCTCCTAATTCTACCACCACTCTTCCACCTGCATCTACTATGCATGTTTTTATGCCTACTCCTACTAATAAGTTTACATGCCTATTACTTCTTACACATTGTATGTCTCCTCTTCAGCACTCATGACCTAGCTTCTTTATACTATGATTTACAATCCCGAATTCACCAGTTTGAATAATCCACTTCACATTCATCACCATATCTAGATTCCTCACTCCTCCTTCATACCCCTTTTTTGCATGTCATTTCCTCTTATCCACTCCCTTCTAACTTCATTGCACCTAATCTACCCACCATTAATGGCCATGGCGAGACTCGGGAGTACCTTTTATCCTTTCATGTAGAATTTCTTTACTATGCGGATGATCTTAGATTATTGGATAAATTATTTCCTTGAAGCATACAAGATTATGTTATGTGATGGTTTTATGGTCTACATGTTCATGTAGTAACCTCTTTCACATACTTAGATGATTCTTTTCTTTCTCATTTTTCTATCAATATCAGTACTAAGATATCCTACAAACAATTGTCTCACATCAAACAAGGATACAAGGAACATCTCACATACTGTGTTTTGTGCTATAAGAATAACCTAGCTAAGATGACAAATGTTCTAGCTGATTCATAATTGCAAGATATCTTTATTCAAATTCTTTTACCTCCACTTGAAGAGAGTGTCATCTTCGAGACCTCTCCCTCTTTTGATCAATTATGCCATACATTTGAACTGTGTAAAATAAAGCTTTTATCTTTGGGAAAATTTAAATATTATGATATTGTTTGATCCTCATTTTTGACAATTTTAAAAAAATCTACCATCAAACCCTCTACTAAGACTACTTATTTAACCAAATAAACTTTTTGTAAAACCCTAATTTCATAGTAACAAAAGTAAATTATGATAAATAACCACTAGATATAAGATGAAATAAGAAAATAAGCAAATAAATGTGAAATGTTAGGTGCAAGAGAGAGAGTAAAGGACTTAGTTGATTTAAGCCTGATGTTGGGATGGTGTAGACTAAAGAAATTAACAAACATAAAGGTTATATTATTGCAATTGTGCACAATAAAACATGAAGTTGTCAAATATGCATGGACTGGGGCACCTAGACTAGGTCGGGGCCATATGGGTGTTGGAGTCCTCTATTAGGCACCTGTGACTATGAAAATGGCAAGAACCTAATTTTTTTGGTATCACAATGTTGTTGTTTTTGGTCACATGGATGTCATTGTATGATCATATAATTTTCATATAGCCTACAAAGAAGAAGATAACTTGTAAAACCCTCAAACTACATCAAATCCTCAAACTAAAAGATGTAATATGGGAGATAGATTGACCCCAGTGATCACCCGAATGAGTGAACTTATAACTGATTGTTACACTACATCTCATACTCCATGTAGTTTTTGTGCATGTGATGATAGAATTGTACCCTAGGAATCCCTTCCACAAGTGTGTGTGATAGTGGGAAATATCTAGATGTACTAATATAAATAGATGTGTAGATGAAAAAATGAACTTCCCTTCTTTTGCATTTATGCAAAAATTCAGTCCCTTGTCCCTTGAGTGAGTGTTATATGGATGTCTTTGATGCTCTTAGAAATCCTTTAAATGTAACCTTGGGTGATGATAATAGATTCTTAGAGGTTAGTCCTTTATTACGATCACATAGATTTTTTATTTATATGATTCCCTTTGTTGAATTTCATAATTTCCAACCGGAAGGATGACCTATAATAAAATAAGATGCCCAAAAGATAAAAGATACCCAAAAGAAGTGAGTAAGATAGACAAGGGTCATAGGCGTCTAGAAGGACAAGGGTTCTTGGGTGCTAGTGTCCTATCTGGGTGCTTTGGTGTTTGAAACCAAAAATATAAGTAAGTGAAATATCAACTAGTCGACAAAAAAGAGGACCAAGACATTAGTCAATTACTAGTTTTCTCACTTAGGAATGATATGAATGCAATTATGCTTTTAGGACATAGAAATGTACCCTAGTGTGGTGTTTTGTGTCTGCATTTTCCCCCACTTTATGTTTTTGAGTGAATAATCGATAACATAAAGTAGATAAGAGATGTGTACCTCATAACCATGTAGAGTGTGATGGTGATAGTGTGTTGAGGAGATAAGTGAAAGCGTGGAGTGATAAAAATGAAGCATGGAAGCTAAAAAGAGGAAGTGATGCAAGGGGTGAAGCGTATTGTGTTGTATTATGTTGTACATGTTGTTGTTATTAATTTAGGGTTGTTTCTTGTTGCATATTAATTTTGGGCATGAAAAAGAAGAGTGAAAGAGTAGTCAAAGTCAATTATTTTGAAAATTCTTGTAAAAGCATGCAAATGTGTGTAAAAATTAGTAAAAGTAAAGTTTGCACATGATCCGTGAAGAGTGAAAAGGATATAAATTTCCTAAAATGTTTTAGAAGAGTGATATTTTTAGGTGATCTCATGCCAAGAGAAAATTTATTGGCGATCTCACACCAAGAATGAGTTTTTGGGTGATCTTTCATCACCAATCCGGCACTATGATAATTCTTCACCGGGAACTCCTCGTGCTATGATTATTTACTAATACACAACTTTTAGTTTGGTGGATGTAATTTGGAAACACAACAACAAACATAACACAAGAATACCATAGACTATGATAAGAAGGAATGATGATAAATCTGAAATATAAGTGTAAATTATAATATCAACATGAAATTGTTACAATCTCACCCATGAGGTACTTCAAGTGTTACTGACTTCACTTGCCTTCCAACCATAACTATGGGAGAAACTTCACAATTACACCTCTTAATGGCTTCTTTAACACACCTTCAAAATGATGGCTTCCTTTACACACTTACTCATATAATATTTCTCACTACTTCCTTCTATGCTAAATGAGGGGGGTGGCCTCTCTATTTATATAACTTCCAACCTTATCCATCTTATCTCTAAGATAGGATAAGAAATCTACTCTAACGAATCATATTCCATACCTTAACTCTTATCTATATATGTAAGCTTATCTTTTAAAATAAGATAAACCTTATCATTTCACGTGGGTTCCACATTTTTAGACTTTTTACAAATAAAATACACAAAATATTTATGACCTCACTCCTTGTCCTTATTACCAATATAATATTTATAATTCCTAATCATGTAGACCCTACTTCTCTACTTACTCTAACTTTGACATTTTAACATTACCAAACCACTTACAACAAATATTTACTTTTTACCACAACATTCCTATTGTACTTTTGACTATTATTGTACTATACATTATTGGCGGCGTCATACCGGCAGCACCGTATCTTCTATCGGATGCTACTACTAATTATACTTAAAAACATCATATTCCTAATACATACATTAATGAAATAGAAATTGAGGAGGAAAATTTTAGTGTCAACATCTTCCCCTTCCTAGATTCTACTCCGTCCTTGGAGTAGACTATTCAGTGCGTGGAAAATCTTTAACTTGTCGTGGTTGACCCATTTCATAATGGGAGTTCCATCCAATTCCTCCAATCGGTATGTACCATTTTCATACACAAAATTGCTTTATTTTGTAGGGCCTGTCCATTTTGGAAGAAATTTTATGTCTTCTTTTTTTGTATCTAGAATCATATACTAGAACCAAGTCATTCACATGAAATGGATACCAACAGATCTTTTGATCAAAGTATTCCTTCTACTTCATTTTCTTCTTATAGCTTGTATCCTTCACTATTTCCCTCATTTCCTCTAGCAAATGAAGATGCACCAATATTTCTTTTACTGAATCACTTTCATCCATCCTTTCATTTTTCATAACTCTCATAGTGGGAATATCAAACTCAATATGAAGAACTGGATCAATGCCATAAGCCAACTGAAATGGGGAGTATCATGTTACTTGACTTTGATGTTTCCTTATATGCCCAAAATGCTGCATGAATCTTTTTATCCCACTTATGTACCTACAAGGCTTCATCTTTTTCTAGAATTTGACATAAAACAAAATTTGTTTGTTCCACTGTCCATTTGTGCTTGTCTTGTATGTTATTGTCTTCCCGTACTTAATAGAAAACTTGTTGACTAGGGGTTCTACCACCTCATTAATGAAGTGGCTTCCTTGATCTGTACAATTTCTAATGGACAACCAAATCTGGTGACAATGCATTCATAAATTAACCTTGCCACTTCATCCATGGAAGTTATTTTCAATGGCCTAGCTTCAACCCATTTGGTTAAATAATATGTGGCAACTACAATATACTTATTTTGGCATGGGGTAGTTGGAAGTGGACCTAAAAATTCTATTCCCCACTTTTCAAAGGAACCAAGTGGAATAATAGGGCATAATGGAGTGATGAAGTCTTACGGTTACCATGTGTTTGAAAAATATCACATGTATTACAATAATTATAACAATCTCTAAAAAGAGTGGGCTAGTGATAACTCGAATCCAAGATCCTTCTTGTTATAAGTTGTCCAGAGAAGTGTCCTCCACATGTACCATTGTGGAACTCTTCTATCATCTCCTTCCCTTGATCACATCCAACTGCCCTCTTGTACTATCCATCAGGTCCTATTCAAAATAATACTCCATGTAGAATAGACTATGGACGACTGACTTGAGTAATCTTCCTCTTAGTCTTTGCATTTGCACCATCAGGAAACTTGAATTCATTCAGATAATTCCAAATATCTATGTATTCACTAGGGATTGTGTCAAGGGATAACAATGTTGCATCTGGAAAATCATCATCATCACAAGATGAACCTAAACCATCATAGGCTCGAGAGAGTGCATCTGCATTGACATGCTTCTTTCCTAGCCTATCTATAATATCAAATTCAAAATCTTGTAGTAAAATTATCCATCTTGCTATCCTCCTTGATGGGTTATGCTTATTTACAATATATTTTAGAGCCTGATGATCTGTTACAACTATAAATTTATGCCCTAGCAAGTAATTTCTAAACTTCTTTACAAAAAAATGATAGCTAGAGCCTCTTTTTCAGTTACAGTATAATTTACCTCAGCACTTCTCATTTGTCTGCTCCTAAAGTAAACTGGATGATCATTCCCATTTTCATCCTTTTGGCTCAGAGTACTTCCTAGTGCTGCATCCGAGGTGTCGTATACAAAATGAATGTCTTGCTCCAATCTTGATTCTTAAAACAGTGAAGACACCGGGGCTTCCTTCATTGTTCAAAATCTTCATGTGCCTTATTTCCTGGTTCATAAGTAACATCCTTCTTCAAGAACTAGGTTAGTGGCTGTGCAATATTTGAGAAATTCTTGATGAACCTTCTATAGTAACCCACATGGCCTAAAAATGATCTCAACATACTTCTATTCATAGGAAATGGTAACTCTTTGATTTCTTGAAACTTTATCAGATCGCACAATACCATCTCTAGATACAACATGCCCTAATAAAACACCTTTAGAACATCCAAAGACACACTTTGAAGGTTTTAGTGAGGCTCTTGCTTCATCTAACCTTTGAAATGATGTCTCCATCTCAAAGCGAGTGGTCCATCTTGCTCCCATAGATGTAAAAATCATCCAGAAATATTTTGATGAAGTTCCCAATGTAGGTTCAAACACCCTATTCATCAAATGCTGGAACGTTGCCAAATCATGACACAACCCAAAAGGCATAACTCTATAAGAAAACGTTCCCCAAGGAATGGTGAACGTGGTCTTCAACTAATATTTCTCTACTATACGAACTTGGTTGTATCTGTTATATCCATCAACAAAACTATAACACTCGGCCAACTACTTCATCTAAGATATGATCCGAGAATGGAAAAGGGTAATGATCCTTCTTTCTTGCCTTATTGCGCTTCTTATAATCAACACAAATGCATATCTTCCCATTCTTTTTATTGAGATCACAATGGGAGAAACTCATTCTGAATTCTCCATAGCAAATATGAATCCTACATCAAGCAAATTATCTATTTCTTCTTTTACAGGTCTCGTAAAAATTAGGATTCATTCTGTATGGCATTTGCTTTATGGGCTTAGCACCATCTACCAGCTCAATAGAATGTTCTACCCAACTTACTTGACAGAGTTCCTTGTAATCAAAAGTGAATAGGTGTATGTACCTTCGAAAGAGCTGGAGGTAGGATTCCTTCTCACTCTCCATCATAACATCACCAATCTTTATTTGTTGGAGATGATCATCAATTTCTTCTTCAGATAATTTTATGGGTTCATGAGTCGGTGTGACCGGAAGGATATCCATGACCGAAACATCAACCTCACTTTCTTCATCTTCTGTGTCCACTTCACTGGTACTAGAGTAATCGTGAGGATGTCCAATCATCGGGCCATCACTTTAATCAAAGCAGGTTCTATATTATGATGCCGAGGATCACGTTTATCTTCACCCTCTCTCTACCACATCCAAGTGTCATGAATCCTTCATTCCAGTATTTTCTTGCATGAACTCTCTTGGGGATCTAGTGGGTCAAGAGGGACATGACTTGGTGGATCTAATGGATCTGGTGGTGGAGGTAACACTGGGGAAATCAAGGTTCTAGATCAATCGTGCAAGGGCGTTAACCACCTCGTAAATTATTTTTCGAAATGTCTTTGCATCTACCAAACAACAAAGGTGTTGATAATGATGTAGAGTATGTACACAAGTGTGATATGATATGGCATGCAAAGGAGATCACTACCCCTCGAGTGGAAGGAAATTCAGTTTGCAATGACATTGCGAAGGATGTGTGCATTGTTAGTACCAAAAGTATGACCCCATCGATAGTGGTGGATTACACTATGCTACGAAATGCCTTCTTGGCTGAATTTCATGTCCTTGAGTTTGAACAGAAGAGCATTAACATGCCGAAGGATATTTAATAAGGTATGGAAGAGAGTTTATGGGATTACGATGCACATTTCAATACTCTCTTATCAAAATTGTATTATGATATTCATCCTTCTCGAAATTTTCAAAGTGGTATGTTGGAGGGTTAATAACACCTTTTAGAGAGCACTTTCACACAAGACTTTCATAGACCTATCATCACCAATCCAGCACTATGATAATTCTTCACTGGGAACTCCTCGTGCTATGATTATTTACTAATGCACAACTTTTAGTTTGGTGGATGTAATCTAGAAACACAACAACAAACATAACACAAGAATACCATAGACTATGATAAGAAGGAATGATGATAAATCTGAAATATAAGTGTAAATTATAATATCAACATGAAATTGTTACAATCTCACCCATGAGGTACTTCAAGTGTTACTGACTTCACTTGCCTTCCAACCATAACTATGGGAGAAACTTCACAATTACACCTCTTAATGGATTCTTTAACACACCTTCAAAATGATGGCTTCCTTTACACACTTACTCATACAATATTTCTCACTACTTCCTTCTATGCTAAATGAGGGGGGTGGCCTCTCTATTTATAGAACTTCCAGGCTTATCCATTTTATCTCTAAGATAGGATAAGAAATCTACTCTGACAAATCATATTCCATACATTAACTCTTATCTGTACATGTAAGCTTATCTTTTAAGATAAGATAAACCTTATCATTTCACATGGGTTCCACATTTTTAGACTTTTTACAAATAAAATACACAAAATATTTATGACCTCACTCCTTGTCCTTATTACCAATATAATATTTCTAATTCCTAATCATGTAGACCCTACTTCTCTACTTACCCTAACTTTGACATTTTAACATTACCGGACCACTTACGACAAATATTTAATTTTTACCACAACATTCCTATTGTACTTTTGACTATTACCGTACTATACATTATTGGCGGCATCATACCGGCAGCGCCGTTATCTTCTATCGGATGCTACTACTAATTATACTTAACAACATCCTATTCCTAATACATACATTAATGAAATAGAAATTACAGAGGAAAATTTTAGTGTCGATAGATCTCACACCAAATTTGAGTTATTTGGGTGATCTCATGCCAAATGTGAGTTGTTTAGGCATCTCACACCACGAAAGAAGAGTATTGAGAAAAGTGGTTTATTGTTACTCTCCTTCCATGACTATTTACTAAATAAGCACCACTTGTAGATGGTATGTCCCATGTTTAGTTCTGTGTTATTCCATGTAGAAAATGGAGAAATAATGCATTTTGATTGTTAGAGGATTGTACTAATACTATGAAAACTACTCTAGAAAGTGCTATAGGTTCTATTAATCTAAGAAAGTAACTCAAATTTCCCCCTAGTCATAAGTGCCTAGGAAATGTCGGGAGCATTCAGCACTAGTGTCTATATCTAGGCATTGTTGAGTGTGTTGAGCGGAGGACCCAAATCGATTCTCGGTCATTTCTATAATTGTAACTTTGTTTTGTTCCTGTGTTAAACTATGGTGTACTATTGTATGGGGTGACTAATTCACCCAACATATTCCCCCCTCTTTTGGGTTACATGAGATGTCACTAGGAGAATGTGACCCAAAGGAGAGGACTAGATGTTTGTATGAAATTGTATCCTCGTAGGGGGAGGGAATGTACATAGTAGAAACCAAGGAACATACAAAACATGGCTAGATAAATGTTTTAGAAGAGAAAATAACAAGCATGTAATAGAAAAGAAAAGTAACAAGCAAGTATGCATACAAGATGGACCATGAAAAAGTGGGATTCAAACATGGGACATCGCTCACAATGTCACAAGACAATCAAGGCCAAAGCGGCCAAAAGCATACAAAAATGATCAAGAAATACATAGGACATAACCCACACACAATAACAAAAGATGAAAATAGTGGCAAGTAAAGTGTAACAGACAACCATGGTGTCAAATAGTTCATGCAAGGAAAATGTTACACATGAAGCACTGTTAATATGTTAGAAAGATAAAAAGTATGTCAAAGCATGTATGTATCAATGGAAAAAGTAGTGTTCTAGTAAGAATATGAAGTAGTATAAAATGAAACAATAGCACATGTAGTGTGTAAGAGTATAAGTATAGATTCCCCAAAGAAATCGGTGGACCGGTAAGAGTTACATTGTCAAGCATAATTACATCGTATAAGGATCTATAAGAATTTTTCATTCACATCTAGAGAATAAGCGAACACACAAGTGTATATGATAAAGATAATGACATATGAAAGTATCCATCTAGCATGGAAAAAAAGTATACACGTAAGTATAAGCAATCAAGAATAATTACAAATAAGATATGTAGTATATTGTGAGTGAGTGAGATGGAATGATATATAATGTGAATGTTATAGGAGTAGTATGCCCCCAAGTGGATGTGGATGAACATGAGATGAGGTTCATTTATAAATGACCCATTGACAGTCAAGAATGAACCATAAAACAAGAGTGCGTCATCGGGAAATGGTTTGAATTGTGTGTGCTAAAAAGATAGATCAATAAAACATAGAGCATAAAGTGTATAAAGTATGATGTGTGAAAATATAATGCTAGAAAGATGTATCATGAAGTTTGTAGCTTGAAATGTGTATTATGTGAGGTTCATTTCAGATTGACACCCTTAGCACCAACTATGAACTCGTGGAACTAGAGTGCTTCATAGGTAAGTATGATGTGTGAGAATGAAATGTTAGAAAGATGTATTGTGAAGCATGGAGCATGAAATGTGTAGTGTGTGAGGTTCAAGAATGTAATATGCCCTCAATAGTAAATATTGAATCTTAACATAGGAGTGTGTCATAGGGTAATGAAAAAACAATACATGTATCAAGTTGTGTAATGATGCTCGTAAAGATGAATTGTGAAGCATAGAGCATATGAGTAGAAATGATAGACACTATATGATGTTAGGAGGGAGGGAGAGAGAAGTAAGCATGATACCCCCAAGTTTATGATGAGATGGAGATATAGTCAATGTTTCTAAGGGGATAAATGTAAGGATTTTTTTCTTAACAAAAATGATTAGCTGTAGATTTTTTGGGATTGATAACATTGTAGAAGACTTGGTAGGAGGAGGTGTTGGACTGATTTGTAGAGGTTGTTGCTTAGTTTGAGTTGGTAAAGTTGTAGAAGACTTAGTAGGAGGAGGTGATGGAGGACAGACCTTGAGAGGTGATTGCTTAGTTGGAGTGGGTTGTATAGTTAGAGCTTGAGTGACATGATAAGTAACATTAGAAGTGATGACATGATCCTCATTATAAATAGATGAATATTATTTAAGAACCCAATGAGATGTAACAATTAGATATGAACATGTAGTATAATTTTGTACAACAAATGAAATAAGACCATAATGTTTAAGGTGGCCAATTTTTCATTTTAGAGCATAGCAATCAATATCATTATGTCCATTAATTTGATGATAATTGCAATATGGATGACCTTGATATTTTATAAGCCGATAAGGAGGATTATAATGAGTAGATGGAGATTTGATCAATTGATGATTAAGGAGCTCAAAAAGAATATCATGTTGTGAGTATTGAGATCAAAATTGTAATGGTAATAATTGAGGTACAGTAATATGAGAACATGTAGAAGACATGGAATTATGCTGAGATGAATGAGATGTAGAAGGAGAACTAACATGATCCTAAGAAGCATCCTTGAGATGTTGAATTTCAGATTTAAGATATGTAATCATTAATCCCATATCTTGAATTTTTCTTCAAATAAATAAATTAAAGCATGAATTGACTCTAATATGGGTTGATTGGATGGATCATCATGAAGGATAGGTTCATCGAGAGACGATCACAAATGGAACATATTTTTGTAAGTGGCATATTGCGAGGTAGACACATAGTTTCTAAATATTTTTGAAGAACAACCTTATAATTGGGATGCATTTGAAGTACATATGAAAATAAATTTAAGGAATTTTAGGAGTGATGAGAGAATAAAAATGACGATCCAAGAGTATTTTAAGGTGGACTCGCCAAATGATTTAACAAAATAAACTTTTTTAAAACCTTAATTACAGAGTAACAGATGTAAACTATGATAATAACTTCTAGATATAAGATGACACAAGTAAATAAGCTAATAAATGTGAAACCCTAAGTGTAAGAGAGATATTAAAGGACTTAGTTGATTTATGCCTCGATGTCGATCTGTGTAGATCAAGAAACTGATAAACAAGATAGGAAGATTGTCACAACTATGCACAATAAAATCTATAATCACAAATATTCTGGACTAGGGTGCCTCGGTGCCGGAGTCCTCTATTAGGCACATGTGGATGCAAAATGGCTGGAACCTAAATATTTTGGTGTCGCAAGGTTGTCATTGATAGTCATTGTTTCTCACATGTATGTCACTAGATCATAGAATTCACATCTAACCTGTAAAGAGAAGATGACCTATAAAACCATCAAACTACATCAAATCCCAAAAATAAAAGATGTAATATGGGGACTCAGACTAACCCCGATGGTCACCCAACTGAGTGAACTTACGACCGATCGTTGCACTACATCTTAGACTCCGTGTAGTTATTGTGCATGTATGATATAATTTTTCACTAGGAATCCCTTGAACGAGTGTGCATGATAAAGAGAAATAGTTATATTTATCGATGTAAATAGATGTGTGGATGGAAAATGAACTTCACTTCATATGTGTATGCATAAAATTCAGTCCCTTGTCGATTAATTGAGTGTTAGATGGATGCCTTTGATGCTCTTAAAATTCCTTTGGATGTAACCTTTGGTGAAGATAATAGATGCTTAGAGCTTGTTCCTTTATTATGCTCATATAGCTTTGTATTTATATGATTCTCTTAGTTGAATTTTGTAATTGATAACTGGAAGGCTGACCCATATGAAAATAAGATGCCCAAAAGATAAAAGACACCCAAAATAAGCAAGAAAGATAGAAAAGGTCGGTGCACCTAGAGGGATGAGGGCACCTAGGTGTTGGCATCCTGCCTATGTGTTGGTGTCTCAAGCCATAAAATATAATTAATTGAAATACCGAATGGTTTTTAGGGTGTGTAAGACCAAAGAGAAAGAAAGAAATACAAAAACGAGACCCAAGACAAGAGTCATATACTCATTTTATCACTAAGGAATGATGTGAATGCAAAAATCCTTTCATGACCTAGAAATGAACCCAAATGCATGATTGTGTGTCTATACCTATTGAATTTAAAACCACTATTATTGTTTATACATCAAACAAGGTTAAATTGTAACCCAAAAGGCATACTTTTACTAATCTACCTTACGAACCTCATTTCCTATTACCACATCTCATCAAAAGCAATCTAATCGCTCTTCCTCTCGCCACTTAATCTCAATCCTTATCACCCATGTGATCGGAACTACATGGAAAATGCACACTATGAATACCACTAATTCAATGGGTATTCTACTGATCACTTCTTAAAGTTTAAACATATTATTAAATATCTTACTAATAATAATGCAATTGAGCTCAAGACAACTAATTCTAAGTCATTCAATGAAAATCAAAAGATTAAAATCTCCAATGACCCATTTCCCAAGCATGGAAAGAAAGCTACTAATTCTTCGCAAATCATAGATATCATGTTGTGACTCCTCCTTCATCGAGACTACATGACTTTCTTATTGCCACTATTCATTTTCCACCGCCAACTATCACATTCTCAAATCATGATTATCATGCTTCATTTTCCTCTAATTTTCTACATATTAATGCTTCCATCGGCTCTTATACAGTCAACAATAATTTGGTCTATCCATCAGCCCTTTCCAATGCATGCTCTGTGGCACTCCTATTAGCTATCAAATTTCCAACCTCCCTAATCACATTTCCATTTTTGAATTCTTGCAGGTCATGTCATGTTTCCCATTATAGTTGGGTCCTTTACAGTACTTATGCCATTCCTCATTACATTTAAAATATTAGGATATGACATGGTCTTAGGTCTTATTTGGCTCCACGCTACTTAGGATATCCCTTCCATGCATAATTTATGTCTTAAGTTAATCCATAACAAGTAAGTTGTCACCATCAAAGGTATTCCACCATGTACAACATTACCTCTCCCTACTCTTGCCTCTATCTTAACACTAGTCATGGAATCTAATCCTCCTCCACTTCTCAAGTCTAAATAAACTTCTACACCTAGCTCTCCCATATTTGCATGGCCTACAACAAAACCCTATCATCCTATATGTCCATTATTCCACCTCGTCATCCTAAGTCTCCTACTTAGGAAGCCCATTCCTATAAGTGTTATCCTCCTCCCTTACCACATCGGTCTCCTTCACGTGCACATAGTTATTCACCTCCACCACTAGTCCTAGATCATGGTCATATGCCTTTGTCTCTGTAGATATTACATGGGCCACCCTCACTCTTCACTATCGTCAGATAGTCTCCTATCCCTCACACACTTGGGGGCATCATTCTTTCTTCCCCTCTCGTCACTATCGGTTGTCTCTAATATCTACTTATCACCTCTTTAATTCACTTCACATTCTTCACTTCATGTCTAATAGGAAGATTTTAAGGAACCCACCAAAAAAAAATTATAGAAATCATGGTGAATATGGTCGAACCAGATTCACTAGGTTGGCAAATTATCTAAAATCAGCATTTGTGGCATTGGTGAAATAGGATATATTTTTTGAAGGAAATTTTTGATGGAGTGGTGAATGAAGGATAACTTATCATATTATGGACTTATCCATTCTTTGCAAGTAGAGGAACACTTTACATTTGAAAGTTCACCAAATTTAAAAGACCCACTAGTTATAGAGACTCCATCAAATAACCAAAGGATTCTCATGGACTCAATCCCATGGAATAAGTTGTAATTAATATAAATTTTTGGTTCGAGTTTGGGTCAAGTCTTGGGTTAGCGATCCATGGAGGATACATTATGGCCAAGGAAGGAGATACATGGTGTAGATCAAGAGCATCAATAACAACATGTATCAGAATTTTGGACCTCTTTGAAGTGATTTGGTTCCACTTAGTGATTATTTTCTATAATCTAGATATATGTGTGTGTGTGTGTGTGTATATATATATGAGAAACTTAATGAAATTTCAAAAACATTCCCAAAAATATCAGGGAATGAGACCAAATGACTAGGAAGGTTCCATATATTTCTTAGTGATCCAATAATATTTTAAAATCTTGGCTCATCGATCACGTGGTGATTCAATAAAAAATATGTGTTAGGATTAGAGATCCATTTGATATTTTCATGGGAAAAATTAATGTTTGTGGAAAATTTGGGTGAAACATGGGCATTGCTATGGTTGTAAAATAGCCAAATTCATATTCCATAATTCCTAATTTTAGCCAAATTTCAAATATCAGCCACTAAAATTTTCAATGATGTCTAATAATTTCAAGCATTCCCACATCTCTCGGTATAGAAATTGTACCATCATTACCCGACGACACACTCTAGTGATATGGTTGACACTTGACTATTGAGGTCACACTTCTTCCATGAACCTCACATCATTTACTTTTGCTACACTCCACATTCAATGATTCACGATACATATTTCCTAGCATCTACTCTCAAGCGCATACAACACATTAATTACCCGATGATGCACTCTAGTGCTATGGATCACACTTGACTGTTGACGACATACTTCCTTAATGAACCTCACTTATTACATCCCGGTTACTCTCTCTCAATATGTGCTTTATGACTATCTTTTCGAGCATCACCACATCGTTGGTTCACATACTCCTTCATTTCCCAATGATGCACTCTTGTTCTATGGTTCATTCTTTACTATTGAGGGAGCATTTCTAAATGAACCTCTTCTTATACACATCCACTGGAAGGTAACATGGCTCCTCCTCTCTTCACATCTTGCACATTACAAAGACACCATCACGTGTGTGTAACATTTATATATCTTGGTTACATTTACTCTTGTTAACTTATTCTACTTACATGTTACATTTTATTTCCTATGCTAGTCGAATACTTAGTATGTCATTATATTTTTCTATATACACATGTGTGTTCACTTGGTATCTTAAGGTGAATGCAGGACCTTTCACATATTCATACACAATGCATGATGCTTGACACACTGCTCTTTTACCTATCCCGCTGAGGCTCCTGGGGGCATATACCTTTGCTACTCTCATACTCTACACATCATAGGTTCTATTGTTACATCATTTACTTATTCTTGTTACTATCACTTACTTTTCATTGCTATATACATGCTTTGACATACTACTTATCTTTCTAACATGTTAATGGGTGCTTCATGTTTATTGTTTACCTTGCAGAATCCATATAACCATGGTTATCTGTCACTCTTTGTTTTCTATTATTTATAGGATATGTCATATGTCTTTCTTGTTCATTGTATACTTTTGACCACTTTAGCCCTGATTGTCTTGTGACATTGTGAGTGATATCCCATGTATGAAACCCATTTTTCGGGTCCATCTTGTCTTTCTAGTTACTTGTTACATTTTCTTCTATTACAGTTAGCTCTTTTTACAACTAACACTTGTTACTAGCCTCTCTTATTTGCATGTGCCTTGGTTTCTACCATGCACATCTCATACCCCCGTAGGTATCCAAACTTTGATATGCATATTCACTTCAGTCCTCTCCTTTGGACCACATTTTCCTACAATCATAACATGCATCCCAAACAAGGGGGCATTTATTGGGTGAACAAACCCCCTTACAACAACTTAGAGCATCATAACAACACAACATAGTTAAAAATTGTCATAGGCACATAGTCACAGATCGGTCCAAAATCGACATGAACCCAAAGCACAGAGAAGACACTAGCACCCATTCCTAGATATTAGAGGTGAGTGTTTGTGTCCCTCCTATGCGCTTGTGTCCTAGAGGAAAAAATAGTCAATTTCTCGGTTTAACACGCTTTTCGTAGTTTATAGTACAACTCTCTAGTAGGAGGCACTTGCCTTCGCTTATAGAATGCATTCTATCAAATACAATTAGTTACAACATTGATTTAATTTAATTTATCTATTAAATCTGAATTAAGGGTAGTTAAAAATGTACAATCTCATAAAATATAGTAACATACAAATGTTAAGTTCTCAAGCAATGTAATACTATGAGAAAATGAAAAGATAGGTGACTTAGCTTATTTTTGTGTGATCTATAAATATTCGAGACTATATATAGATGGATCTAGTAGGGAATGATGTCAAAGTAATCTCGCTAATAGTTCTAGAGCTCTACATTGATCAAGACAGGGGCACCCATAGGAGGATAGAGGTTTCGCATGCTAGTGTCCACTCTAAGCGCTAGTGACTATGAATTCTCAAGATTTGTTTCTTTTATAGGTCCAAGACTATAGCTTTAAACTTTGTTTTATCACATTACCTTTTTGTCAAGTTTTTTATCACACCTATAACCTACAAAACAAACCCTAACTACCTACACAAGCTCATAAACACATCAAATATAAATAAAATATGTAAAATGTGAAGTTGGACTGATCTCGAGCAATACCAAGAGTGAAATTATTACCAAGTGTTATACAATATTCCAGAATCCATGTAGTTTTGTGTGTTTATGTGTGAAATAGTGTCCTTAGGTTTCCCTCGCACTAATAATGCCAAAATAGTAGGGTATAGCTAGATTAGATGAAAATGTGTGGTATGGAATTTAGCACTTTTGTTTTCTATGCATTATATGTAGTCCCTTTTATGGTAGTGATAGTATGTAGATTTTATTTCCCTTTAGAATTTCCAGCCATAATAATAGTGTGTATGTTGTGTATATATATATGGATCTCTTGTTTGAATTTCAACACTAGTGACACAAAAGGACGACTATGCGTATGGGATGAAGAAAAAAAGGGAGAAAATGCCAACCACAAATGTAAAAATGTGTGAAAAATAACAAAGAGGGAAGAAGCACACATAGTGGAAAAAAATACATTTGCACTAGTGTCCGTGTGGATGTTGGTGTCCTAAGATAAATAACAACATATGTCAAAAGATAGATAGACAGGTGATCCCTTTGACTCGGTCAAAGTGGATACGAAATGATAAATATGGAATAGAAGTAGAGTGAAAATAAATCAAAGACATAAATGTACAATAGATGGTGTCACCAATGAATAATTTTCTTTCTTAAGATCCATGCATATAAATAACATACTAATGACAATGTAAAATAGTAAAATAGTGGAGGAGAAGGAGACCTTAGAACACGCTTCGAGTCACTACTATATTAATATATAATAGAATATGAATTCTAAGCACTCTAAATATGTAACTGTGTAAGCAAATAGGAGAGATAGGACACTTATTTTATTTTTTCTTATCATAAAATAGAATTTGAAGTGGATCAATTGATGAACATGATGGGAAGAGTGTCGGGAATGCTTGATATAAATTATCAAAGTTATAGACAGATCCGAACATGGGTTCCTAGGATAGGGTAAGGTTTCCTAGGCACCGAGAGACCACTTCGGGTGCTAGTGACTATGTAAATGCTTAGAATCTAATTTTTCTTATGTTGTTAAGGTTTCACACTTTTTTTTTTTGCTTCCTATATGTCACACTTGGATCATTGAGGTACCTATAAACTATGGCACAAACCCTAGATACATGTACAAGATCACAAAAAATATCAAATCGAATGAAAATGCAATATTTGAAGTTGAACTCGACCTCAATGGTCATATGAAACATGAACTTATGACCAAGTGTTACACTACATGTCATACTCTATGTAGTTATGTTTGTTTATGTGTGAAATATTTTCCTTAGCTTTCCCTTGTGCCAATGACACCAAGATAGAAGCTAAATGTAGATAAAATGCAAATGTGTGGGATGGAATTCAACACTTCCCTTTCCTATGTAGTGTATGCAGAGTAATCAACCCAAAAATGCAGTCCCTTTGATAATATGTAGATATGATTTCTCTTTATAATTTTTTGTCCCTATAATGGTATATAAGTTGCGTATACGCAGGATATCTTGTTTGAATTTTGAAATTAGTGACACATCATGTTGACTAGAACCTCAAGATATGGATAAGAAAACCGAAAAGATGACCACAAATGTCAAAATGTGAAAAAGAACAAAGAGGACAGAAGCGCCCAAGGTAGATAGGAATGCCTAGGTACTAGTGTTCGTAATGGCCACCGTGGTGTCCTAGGATAAATGATAATAGATGTGAAAATACCAAAAATTGAGATCCTTGTGATATGACTAGAAATGGGTGAAGAAGTGACAGATGTGAGAGAGAGAGAGAGAGAGAAAAAAAATAACCAACCAAAAACAAGTAGATGGACTAGAGAGTGTGTCACTAGTGAATACTTTTCTTACTTAGATCTATGTATATAATAACATAATTGGCAATATAGTAAAATAGTAATATGTGCATGATTTTGTGTCTACAAGTACAATGATAGTTGAAATTTGAGCTCGAGCTACAAGAATGTTGCGTGTTAGAGAAGCGATTTTGAAAATATTTGATAGAGTGGTGGTGGTTGTGGCTTCAAAATTACCAAGGAGCTGGTATGTGTGATTATATTTGAAAAAATTTGTCAAATATTTTTTTAGTAGTTTTTGTAAAAATTAATTCTTGTAGTTTTGGGAGTTTCCACCTAGGACAAAAGAAGACAGGAATTTCTTTCCTGGGTATACTAGTTCCCTGCTCCTAGCACTAGTGACCTCCTTTTAGACATCGGTGACCTATTCTTGGGCACTAACGACCTAGGGCATGGTTTTGGCATTGTTTTGTGAAATGCTTGTATTTTGATTATTTTTGTTGGAAATCACAAGCACTGAGAGGGGGTGAATCAGTGTTGATTAAAATTCCAAGAACATCTAACCAATTTTAACTTGAATATGAGAAATATATGTAACAACAACACCCCATAAACCATATGCAAGAAAAAGAGAACTCAAGAGCCATAATTTACTATGGAAAACCCATGAAGGGACAAAAACCCACTTTCAAACCAAAGTTTTATTAGGAACACCAATTCCTATGTTTACAAAAATTTGGCTCTGTTGAGCACCCACCCAACTACTGAAGTGCCTACTCCATATTCTCCAAGCATCCACTTGAAGTAAGCTAAGCACCCACTCAACTGATTTAGCAAGCTACAACTTGCAAGGAGCACCCACCCCCTAAGATCTAAGCACCCACTCAGATAAATTTTATAATTTGATTGATCATACAAAATAATATTTCTTAATACAATAGATTATGATCACTTTTTTATTACATTCAAAACAAAATCTTCATGTACTAGTATTCAGATCACTCTCACAGTCTTGTAAAATAGTTCTGGCACTGTCTCAATTTTTCATGTATAATTCTTCATTAAATCAGGAACTTCGGTGTTCATATTCAGTGAAACTCATGTTGATCAAAAATAGGTATCAAAACTCTCTATCTCATACTCTCCTTCTCTCCTTGATCAACACCTATGATAATCATGAAACCTTGATTAAATAAACATGTTCTAACTTTTTGTTTTTTTGTTTTAGTGTATTTTGAGTATGTATACAGGTCCCTTTGTAAGTCACCATTTCTAACACCCATTTTTGTTTTAAAAATATCTTTTTGATTTAAAACTAACTTTTGGAATAAGAGATATCTCTATTAGATGATCTCTTTTTATAAAAGCAAAAATCACACCAAAAAGAAAGCACCACAAAAATTTCACATAAAAGCACCAAAAAACTATCACACCATGGCAAAACAATAGCAAAATCTCAGCGAGATTGTAGTCGTACCTCAGCAAGACCAAAGAATTTCCTTAGACAAACATTGTAACTATCCATAGACCATTGAACATAATTGAAACACCTCCATATACCTTGAAGACACCTAATTCACACTAGATTTCTCCTAAGAGACTTGACCATATGCAAATCAATTTAATTGTTCTCGAGATATGTCCAATCTACATTTGTTCATTCCATGTATTTTATTATCTTTTATGTCTTTCTACTTTATATCATGGCTATATGTTGTGTTAAGTTGCTTTTCATTGTTACCCACATCCTTTTGATTCTTCCATGGATTTTTGGTATTCTCAGTGGCTCTTGTCCTTTACCTAGAGCATTCCTTCTCCATTTGTGACTCTTTCCATCAATCTGTGACTCTCCTTCATCTCTTGCAGCTTTACTAGTTATCCGCGGCTATCTCTAGACCTCGGCATATTCTTCTCTTTATTTATGGCTTCTTCTAGTTTTCCTTACTTCCACAGTTTTTCCTTTCACATTCGTGGCTTATAATTTTCATCTATGGATTTCACTAAAACTTTGTGGATTCCTCATGAATTTGGTGGCTATCTTATCATGTCCGTGGCTTTCTCAAAAACTTAATTAAGCCCCTTAGAATCATCCTGAATCATCTGAGAGCTAACACTACCAAAAAAATGTTCATATTTATCTTACAAATTCTTTCTTAAAATTATTCCCGAAGCTTGTTACAGACTCGTTGAAACCTTTTCCATACATGGTTGACCTTGAGATGCCTGCATAATACCTACACCATACATTTTTCCATCAATGCCACTTGATGTCGCTTAACATCAATGACAACACACATGATAATGAAAAAGGTCCAAAAATTTTCCTTTATCATTGATGGAAAATTTCACAGAAACATACATTTAACCCTTGATGGAAAAAAAATTTAATCTCTCTCCTTTCTTGTTTCTCTTTTCATCGAGCATTGTTTTTAATTTCTCCCCCTTTGACATCATGATAAATGCTGCATAATAAACACCATGACCACACTCTCTATATCTATAGGAGCTCCCCCTTGGATGATGTTGTGCCTTTGAATGATGGAACTTTCTCTATTACCAATTTCCTTTGTCAAAGAGATCTAATCGATAGAACTCCTCCTAGGCTGATACACACCATGGTAGACTAAAAATTTTCCATTCAATCCATTCTTCTCCAAGATAGTATCAACACTTTCTTTCCACTTGTAATCCTTTCACCACTTTTTAGGATATGGTTTTCATGTCGTGTTCCCTTTCCTTGTCTCAACTCTTTCTAGTTGTTGGTGGGATCAGGAATGACCCCCAATTCATTCCTCAAGTGCTCAAACGTTACTTTTGGCAATGGTTTGGTCATGATATCAACAATTTCTTCTTTTGTGCTAACATATTCCAGATTGATCTTCTTGTCATTTACTTGTTCCCTCAAAATTGAAATCTGATTGGAATGTGCTTTTTCTTTGAGTGGAACACAAGATTCTTGGAAACACTAATAGCACTAGTACTGTCACAATACAGAGGAATTGGGCCATCAAATTTTACCTTGTAGTCTTCCAATGTTTATCTCATCCAAATAACTTGAGTGCAACACATGGCAGTTGTTATATATTTTGCTTCACAAGTTGAGAGTGCTACTAAAGTTTTTTTCTTGCTTAACCAAGATACTAGGAAATTTCCAACAAAAATGCACCACCACTTGTACTCTTTCTATCATTTTTGTCACCTACCCAATCAACATCAGTGTAAGCTTTTATATTAAAATTACTACTTTTGGGATACCACAGTCTATAGTCAAGTGTTCCCATGAGATATCTCAGTATTATTTTTACTTCCTTGAGGTGTGTTTCTCTTGGATATTCTTGAAATATCCCAACCAAGCCCACTACTTGCATTATATCAGGTCTAGATGCAGTAGAGTAGAGAATACTCCCAATCATAGATATGTACAAAGTTCTATCAACTTTTTTGAGTTGTCCTCTTTAATTAGTTTGCAACCCACTTCCATTGGTGTTCCTATTGGTTTTCATTCTTCCATCTTGAACCTTTTGAGAATTTCTTTGACATATTTGGTTTGGGAAATGAAGATACCTTGGTCTGATTGGTTGATCTGTAAGCCCAGGAAGAATGACAGATCCCCAAGAATAGACATTTCAAACTCTTTTCTCATCACATCAGAAAACTCTTGTGTCATCTTATCATGATCTCCTCCAAATATGATATCATCCACATATACAATGACAATGAGCAGATGATCTCCTTCTTCTTTGATGTAGAGATTATTGTCCACAACACCCTTTCTGAAACCTTGCTCCATGAGATATGTGTCCAACCTGCTATACCAAGCTCTAGGAGATTGTTTGAGTCCATATAAATCCTTCTTCAACCTGCATACACAATATTTGTCATCGGTTAAATAAAATCCATCAGGTTGTTCAATATATACCTCTTCACTTAGATGCCCGTTCAAGAAATTAGACTTGACATCCATTTGGAAGACTTTTATCTTCTTATAAGCAGCATATGCCAAGAATAATCTGATTTCCTCCATCCTTGCTACCGGTGCAAATGTTTCATCAAAATCAATTCCTTCCATTTGTACATAGCCTTTGCATACCAATATTTCCTTGTTTCTTTTTATTTCACCTTTTTCATTCAATTTATTTTTGAACACCCATTTTTTCCTATCACATTCTTGTCTATAGGTCTTGGTACAAGCTCCCATGTTTCATTCTTCTCAATTTGATCAAGTTATTCATTCATGGCATCCACCCAATTCTGATCCTTGCAAGATTCAGCTACATTATTGGGTTCTATCATTGATAAGAGTGTTATGTTTTCATGGTTTTTCTGATCTCTTATCTTCCTTCTTATGAGAATACCTCCTTCTTTGTTTCCAATGATCTGAGTTGCTGGATGATCTCTCTTGAATTGTCTAGAAGGTGTCTTAGTGTCTTGTATTTCTTCTATTTCTTCCACTTCTTCATGTGTACTCTCTACTTCTTCATCATCTTCTTGATTTTCATTGTTATCCTCAGGCTGAGTTTTGGATTTTGGTGGATAAGACTCATCAACCTTCATGTTTTTGCTTTCTACTATATTTTTAGCCTCTTGTTGTAGCATCTATAGGCTACACTAACTGTTGAATATCCAAGGAATATGCCTTCATCACATCTGGAATAAAATTTTCCTAGATTGTCTTCCTCCCTCTTGATATAACACTTACTACCAAAGAATCTTATGTGTTTGACATTGGCTAGCCTATTTTTCCACAGTTCATAAGGTGTCTTGTTGTTATTGACTCTTATTTGAGATATGTTTAGAATGTAAATAGTTGTACAAATTTCCTCACTCCAATAACTATCAGGAAGCTTAGATTCATTCAACATAGTTCTAGCCATCTCCTGCACAGTCTTGTTCTTTCTTTCAACAACCTCATTCTATTGAGGTGTCCTGGCAGCTGAAAATTATCTTCGAATCCCATGTTCTTCACAAAAATCATAAAATTCATTTGACCAAAACTCTCCACCTCTATCTGATCTCAAACACTTGATTTTGGTATTTTTCTCATTCTCCACAAGAGCTTTGAAGGATTTGAATCTATCCAGAGCTTCATATTTTTGCTTTAAACAAGCTACCCATGTCATCCTAGTGAAGTCATCTATTATAAGCATGAAATACACATCACCTTAAATACTTTCAGTTCTTGTAGGCCCACAAAGATCTGTATGGATCAGCTCCAAAGGTTTAGTGGTAGAATATTCTTTGGACTTGAAAGATCTTCTTGTCTGTTTACCATGCAAGCAAGATTTGCACAAAGTGTCTGATGGTTTTACAATCTTTGGCATATGTTTAACACCATCATTAGCACTTAGTTTCACAATATTCTCAAAGCTCATATGTCCCAATCTCTTGTGCCATAACCAATTGTCATCAATTTTACTTGCAAAACATTTCTCTTTGTTTATTTCCTTGAGAACATACATGTTATTCTTGGTTCTCTTATATTTATCTACTTTCTTTCCTGACTTACCATCAACAATTTCACATCCTTTGTCATGAAAAATCAGATTTTAGCCTTTCTTACACATTTGACTCACACTCAATAGATTGTGCTTGAGACCTTCAACATATAGAACATTTTTAGTGATTGTTTTGCCATTGTCAAGACTTAGAGTTCCTTTTCCCACAATGTTTGTTGAGTTATTGTCACCAAACCTGACAGCTCCTAAAGCATTATTTGACAAGGAGATAAAATTTATTTTTCACCTATCATATGACTAGAACAACCACTGTCTAAATACCAAATCTTGTCTTCATCTAGTACATGAAAAGTGGTTTGCACAATCATACTTGATTCTTTCTCTTTATTGGATTATTCCTTCACAACATATATCCATTTCTTTTGTTTAGGATATTCTTGCTTATTCTTCAGAGAAGTGTTACCATTATTGTGATATTTGTAGCTGATAGCATTATAATTCATCCTAGTGTATGATGAACTATAGTTCTTTCCATAGCCTCTAGCATACCTTCTACATTTAGCAGCTTTATGTCCAAACTGGTTACATGAATAGAAATAACCATAGAAATAATGTGAGTACCTCATAGCATAGGTGATTCTTGGGAGAATTTGTATTCCTCTTGGCAATGTTGGTGACTTCCTTATTTGTAGCATGAGAAGTGCTTGGTCTTGATGCAATTTTTTTCTCCTTCTTCTTCTCTGGTTCATCTTATTTTCTTTCTTCCTTGAATCCTATTCTAGTTTTATCACTAGTATCTCTTTAAGAGACAAGTATAAAATTCAAATCATTTGAACTCTTATCCATCTTCTCATACATTGTGAGCTTACTTTTTAGTTGTTCTAATTCAGTCTTTAGGATCTCTAAATCAGATTTCAGTTTCAAGCATTCATCTTCCTTTGTCTTGTAGGATTGAGTGATCTTTTCTAGCTGAGATTCAAGTTCTTTGAGTTCATTAGATTCTTCCTCTTCCTTTAGGATTTGTTTCTTCTCAAATATTTGAATTTTTTATTCATAGTCTTTCAAGGTGCATCTCAACTTCTGATTCTTTCTCCTGCACAATTTTAGTTCTTCAAGAGCACAAACAAGTTCATCTTCTAAGTTCACATTGGCCTCTTCTTCATTAGAATCATCATAAACAACTGTATTATTTCCTTTGGTGTTGCTTTCCTCATGGATATCCATGGCCATAAACAAATATTCATAGTGAATTTCATCATTCTCATGATCAAAGTTGCTTGAGTTACTTGATCCAGAATCACTTGATTTCTCCTTGGAGTAGAATTTTCTCTTGTTCTTGAAAAATATCTTCTTACCATCCTTATTTTTGTAATTCTGATTTGGCTTGTTATTTTTGTGACCTTCTCCAGTTTGAGCTTCCTTATTCTTATTCGGACATTTGGCAGCAAAATGACCTACTTGACCACAATCAAAACACTTGAATGGAATTTTTCCTTTGTACTTACTCCGAGCCTCTGTTGAGTCTTCTTACAAACATTGCTTCAATATTCTCATCATATTCTTCATCCTCCATATCTGAATCTTATTTTTCTTTCTTGGATTGAGTCTCTTTCTTAGCTTTGAAAGCTACTTCCTTCTTTGTAGACTTGGTTCCCATAGTCCTCATTTCATATGCTGACAGGATGCTTTGAAGTTCATCAAGTGTTAAAGTTTTCATATCTTTAGCTTCTTCAATAGCTGAAACCTTTGCATCATACTTAGGAGTAAGAGATCTTAGTACCTTTTGGACTATAACATATTCTTCTTGCTTTTCACCTAAACCTCTGATCATATTGATCACTTCATCAACCCTCTGCATGTAGGTTACAACATTCTCATCTTATTTCATCTTTAGGCTTTCAAATTGAGCTTTGTAGGTCTGTACTTTAGCTAGCTTAACCTTTTCATCTCCTTCATAAATACTTTAAAGTTTAGTCCAAATTTATTTGGTAGTGGTATAGTGCATTACCTTTAAAAATATAATTTCTTTCATCCCACAAATAATAGCATTCATATATCTTTAATTTCTTTCAGATTCTATCTTTTCTCTTGTAGTGTTGATTGGATTAGGTGGAGGAGTATACGTTTTGTTCAACAATCTCCCATATATAAACACCTAGTGACATCATATAGGTCTTTATTCTTATCTTCTAGAATGCATAGTTCGTTCCAGTGAACAAAGGTGATCTTGACATAGATAATCCACCTTATGCTTGGTTTGATGTCATGCTTGTGAAGATAGGATCTCCTTGAAGATGTTAAGCTTCCATCACAAGGACTAGCTCTGATACCAATTGTTATAAATCACAAGCACTAAGAGGGGGGTAAATTAGTGCTAATTAAAATTTCAAGCACATCTAACTAATTTTAACTTGAATATGAGAAATATATGTAATAGCAATACCCCATAAACGATATGCAATAAAAAGAGAACTCAAAATCTAGAATATATTGTGTGAAACCCATGAAGGGACAAAAACATGTTATCAAAAACTTACAAAGACACCCTTCATTGCTAGTGATTTTTTTATGAGCAAAACAATGTAACTGCGCATAACATGGGATTATCCTGTAGTGTGGGATGCTGCAAGTAGGATAATCCTCCAAAGAAAGTTGGATTATTCTCCTAACCTAGTGCCAACTTCTCCAAAGTGCATAGAATGGAAAACTAAACTAATCCTACCCTAATGTTTTCCAAGGAGACAGGGATAGAAGAATGCATAAAAATAAATCTACTCTAAAGGAAGGTGATGCACCAAGAAAGGGTGAGACAATCTAAGTGAGTGAAAAATAGGGAGAAAACAAGGTAAGAGAGGGTAAGTAGAGGTGCCACAGTCTAAGATAATATTTAATTCCCTATATTCATAAAGCACAAAAATTAAAGGTCCTGCAAAGAGATATAAACATGCACAATATACCTACAAACATAATGGAAGGAAAAATATGCAATACAACTTGAATTAGGGAAAGAAAATCCACAAAATACCAATTTTATTGCTCGAAATAGGCACAATCCATTACAATAAGCCCAAATTTGAGGCCTTTGGCTCATAATAGCTCTGGAACAATTTTGATAGAGTTTGTTTGCATTACATAAAGTTTCCCCTCAAAATGAGGCAAATTTTACAATATATAAAGCAAAGAACCTCAAATTTTCTTCACCAACCAACCTACTTCATTAAAAAAGCATGGGAAGCCATGAAAATCTACTTCTTGAGGGTACTTTTTTGGCATAAGAAGACATGGGCACCATACTTCATTAAAACTAGTTGTTGAGCTATCTTTTCACCCACCTACCTCACCTAATCCGAGGTCCGTCTTCGAGATTCATGTAGTCAACTGGTAACAACATTTTTGTTGTCAGCAAGAATATTTTTCATTATTTTTGGATAGGAATAAGTTGGCATAGAATTTTTCACATCCAACGATGGGTTCCATGTTGTCGAAAACTAGTTTCTATTGTCAGCCGGTAACACCATCTCGGTTACCGGTCGTCAATGGTCGTATACCCCATGGGATTTCAATTGGTGTCATCTTACTATCACCGATCAAGAACACAAGTGTGTTACCAGATGGTAACACCCGTACATGTTACTTGATTAGTAAATTTTGTACACTTTCGGTCCCTTTTGATGTTGTTGGCTGGTTCTCGTCAGATATGTTATTAGCGGTAACACCATTTCTCGCTACGATTAATAACGCTTTTGTTATTTTTTATAACCAATTTCTCAAACATTTTCCATGGCAATTTGGTTGACTACCAATGCCCAAACCTCGTAAGTTAGTCCCTTTTTCAAGGGTGATAAAAATGTATAACAATTGGCGACTTGCAAGGTGAGCTTCTTGTTAGATCTCAAGGACTAGTGACTTTGTGGTGTCTATTGGGCATGGAGTTGCTTTGATTGCTAAAACTAGTCTGACACCTGTGAATTCACCCCTCAAAATTATAACAATGTTGGTGCCTATCATTGATGTAAACCATGGGCTAGAGATTCAATATTCCATTAAAATACCATGCCTAAGACTGAAAGTGCAAGAGAAACAAATCCATAGCTATGTAGAAAGATACAAAATCATACACATCCCAAATGGAACATGTAGAGAGTGCACACACACTTATTACAAAAGAAAAACTTAACTAGAAAAATTTGATGTGCTAAAAGAACTTGGAGGAATTAAAATAATCTAATATGTATAAGGAACAAAATTTACTTTAGCAATAATGCTTGAGGTAGATTCCATTGAATGGAATCTATAATTCTTCTCCATCTAACTTGGATAGTTAGACATTGTTGTTACTCTTGCATCCCGAAATCATGTGAGGGCCACTCCATATTGCATTAAACTTGGAGTGTCTTCCTAGTTTGGCCATATCTGCATCCCATTTCAGGACCAAGTCTCCTTCTTGGAAGTTTCTAGCCTTTTTCTTCTTATCAAATTTCACCTTAATTTGGGCCTAATCCTTTTCCATTGCTTGCATAGCTCGATCTCTGATTTACTCAAGCTTCATAAGCTCTACATACCTTACTTCCATGGGCTCAAATTTTGATAGTTCCAACTGCTTCAGTAATTCCAATGTGGGCAACTCGAGAGATATAGGTATCCTTTCATCCCTTCCATAAACTAGCCTATAAGGAGAGTTCCTTGTTGACCTCTTGGGAGTAATCCTATCATCCCACAAGGCTGATTTTAACTTGGTTTGCTAAGTCCTTGGGTTCTCATCTAGAGTTCTCATTATGATCTTAAAAATATTTTTATTCCTAGACTCTACCTTCCCATTACCCTAGGGGTCATAGTTGGAGGAGGTGCTCATATATACTCCATTCCTAACAACCAATTTTTTTATCTTGGTGCCAAGGAATGCCAAAGAATTTTCCAATATAATGGTGGTTGGTACTAAGAATCATTTTGTCATCCCTTCATAAAAATTTAGTATGTTGGCCTCGCTTTCTTCTTTGATAGAGACAACCTCCATCCACTAGGTGAAATAGCATGTGGTTGTGAGGATCCACTTGTCACGCAAGCTATAATTTGGACTAATCACCCCAATGAAATCTATCCCCCATTGCATGAATGGTTCATTTACATAAATGGGGTGGAGTGGAAGGGTTGTTAACCTATCTTTTCCTATGAATAAGGCACACTTTTTACACTTCCTAATCCATGCATAAAAATCATTAAAGAGGTTAGGACAATAATACCCTACCTTCATAATTATAAGAGTTGTCACCCTTGGGGGAAAATGGCCATCTATTTCTCCATCATGGAACTCATGTAACACCTTCTTTATCTGATCTATCATGATACACCTTACAAGGAAACCATTGACATCTTTCTTAAACAAGATACCATAAACTAATGTAAAGGGAATATAATGAAACCTGAAATACCTTCTTCTGGCCTTGCTCATCCCTTGAGGACATTGACCTGTTTGGAGGAAGTGGACTAGATCCCGAGTCTAACAATGATCGGGTGAAACATCAGCTGATTTATCTTGCTCATCTTGTAACACCAAAAATCCTCTTCTCTACCACCTGAATCAACATGTTGTCCCAAGGCTATCTGTTCACATAATCCCTTTCCCCTGACTAGCTTGGTCACCTTAATATCAATGTCATATTCCATGACCTTGGTTACCCAACCATCCTTTTTTCATTGAGGTCCTTGTTTAAAAGAAATTCTTTTATACCAACATGTGTCACTAGTAGATGAATCTTATTATTTGACACTAAATGTCTAAATTTCTTTAAAATTCTAATCACAACGAAGAACATGTTTCTTAATGAATGAATATCTTACCTCATAGTTCACAAGGCCTTGGTTGAAGAATACAATAGGTTGTTCTAGTCCCTCTTTATTCTATTACACCAAGATTACAGAGATGGAATCCAAACCACCAAAGGAATAGAGGAAGAAGTCTTTGGAGAAATATGGATTAATGAGAGTTGGAGCTTGAGATATGGCTTGCTTGATAGCTTTGAAACTCCCTTTTCCCTCTGTTTTCTATTTAAATTCCATATTCTTCTTCAACATCATGGTTAGTAGCTTCACAAGAGTATAAAAATATGGCACAAACCTTCGAACAAAGTTTATCCTCCCTAAGAATCTCTGGAGATATTTCTTGTGACTTGACCATGGTAGAGAATAGATGGCCTCTACCTTCTCTCTCTGATCAATCGTTAGCCCTTCGACATGATATTTCCTAGGAGCTTGCTTTCATGTGCCAAGAATATGTACTTTTTGGGATTCAAGGAAACTCTAAACCTTCAACACCTTTAGAATACCTACCTAAGGTGAAAGAGGTGGATTTATACATTCTTGGAAAACAATATGATGTCATCAAGGTAAATAAGCACTACTTTGTTTAAAATTTGTTGGGCCCAGGGATTATTAGCTAGGTACCAAAAGACATGTGTGTGTAGGAGAAATAAAGAGAAGGGCACGTGGGGAGAAGCGCGCATGACAAAGAGGTTTAAGAAGGGTTTATGAGAGACCAGGGTACACGTGGGGAGATAGTACATAGGATCCAAATACTTAGTCATATTCAGCATTCTCAAGGCACTCGAGGAAAAACATGACACAACTAAGCATGCCAAAGGGATAAGGTGCTAGCCTGGAGACTTAGTGGTCAAGAAAAGGATATTCCATGCAAGGAATATTCCTAAGAAGACATCATTATAGAAAGTGGAGAGCTCAAAATAGGATAAGCATTCAATAATGAAGAACCACATGGACACTTGGCATGTGATCTACTCTGAGAGGAGGCATGGCAGTGGTTGTTGAACCTATATATAGATTCTTAGGAGAAAGGAAAGGGGACCTAAAGGATATAAGAGATAGACAGAAGGGGATGCATCAAGAGTATGATACTACAATCATGCTAAGGTTTAGAGAACTTAGAGCTCATGGTTTTAAAGGATGTTACAAGCATTTTCATAGCATTAGGGTCTGCAATAAGGGATGAACTGGGAGGTCATAGCTAGAATACCATACCAAAGAATATTTGTAAGGGATGAGTCCTAGTATTTGGATATATATGGTCTAGGATGACCTTTTTAATTGTAATGTAGCTCCAGATCACTCTAAATGAATATATATAATGGTTTATCCTTTATATCATGCTTAAGGTTGTAAACCCTCTTATTAAAAGGATATCATAGTTTGTATCTATTTTAGCATGCCTAGCACTTTGTCTCTATAATGCATTCAAGATGTGGATATGTTAGATGTTTCTTCTTCCTTATCTAAAATAAGTAAATATATTCTCATTCTCGCAAATCATCCTCCATCACCGGAAATACCTTCTCAAAATTCTCACATAAATGAGGTGTTTGGCATCTACACATGCCTCGGTGAGTGCCTAACACCTGTTGGGTGATAGGCCAACGCGCATGGGATTAGAAATTTATACTAAGGGTACATGGAAAATGAATACATCTTGGTTCCATTGTCGACTTAAACCTAGGTCTCTCAAGTGAGAGCCAAGTATCCTAACCAACTATACTACAACAATAACAAAGCATAGGGTGAAGTAGATGCTTAGGAGAAGATTGAGGTGATAGTAATAAAGTAGTTCCCACTCCTCTTGCAACAATAACAGATTCTTCCATTCTTTACTTCTTCATTCAATTTTTTTGGGTTCCACCATTTGTTATTCTCTGAAGGAGAATATGTTTTCGAGGATGGAGAAAACACTTAGTGTGGGATGATGTTGGGCCCCAAATTATTGGATAAGTACCAAAAGACATGCGCACGCAGGAGCAATAAAGAGAAGGGAACATGGGGAGAATGGCATAGAACAAAGAGGTTTAAGAAGGGTTTAGGAGAGACCAGGCATGTGCAAGGACATAGTACACATGATCTAAGGACATATCCATATTCAGAATTTTGAAGGAACTTGAGTAAAAATGTGAGTTGACTAGGCATGTCGAGTGGATAAGATGTTAGCCTAGAGACTTGGTGGTCAAGAAAAGGATATTCCATACAAGGAACATTCTTAGAAGACATCATTACGAATGTGGAGAGCTCGAACAAGATAAGCCTTCACCAATGAAGGACCACATGGAAACTTAGCATGCGATCTACTCCTAAGAGGAGGCATGATACTGGGTGTTGAACCTATATTTAGAGATGCCTGGGAGAAAGGAAAGGGGACCTGAAGGATATATGAGATAGAACAAAAGAGGATGCATCAAGAGTATGATATTGCAATCATGCTAGGTTTAGATCACTTAGTGCTCAGGGTTTTAAAGGATGTAACAAGAATTTGCATAGCATTAGGGTCTGCAATAAGGGATGAACTAGGAGGGCATAGCTAGAATACCATACCAAAGAAGATTTGTAAGGGATGAGTCCTAGTATTTTGATATGTATGGTTTGTGATGACCTCTTTTGATTGTAATGTGGCTACCAGGATCACTCTAAATGAATATATATAATGGTTTTTTTTGTATATCATGTTTAAGGGTGTAAACCCTCTTGTTAAATGGATATCATAGTTTAGATCTATTTTAGCATGCTTAGTACTTTGTCTCTATAATGCATTTAAGACGTGGATCTGTTAGATGTTTCTTCTTCCTTATCTAAACTAAGTAAATGTATTCTCATTCTGCAAATCATCCTCCATCAAGACAAATACCTTCTCAAAATTCTCACATAAAGGAGGGGCTCGTGCCTGTGTGTGCCTTGGGTGAGTGCCCAAAGGGTTTTTTGGGTGATAGGCTAGTGTACATGGAATTAGAAATTTGTACTAAGGGTTCATGAAAATGACTACATCTTGGTTTTGTTGTTGGGACCTCTTTTCAAAGTTGTTATGAGAATGATGCGTGATGACGGATCACTTGACCTTGGACAAGTGTCGAAGCATGGTTTAAGAGCATGGAGGATGAATTTTCTCATATATTTAGTACTAGACCTGAGTTTGATGCATGTAAATGGGTAGAAGAACACATGTATCATGAGTTGTATGAGACCTTATTTTATTACTTTCTAGTAGAGTTATATGAATGAATTTTGGCATATGCATCTAGATCAATCTGGTACTATAAATATCTCATGTGAACTCAAGATGAATATCGAGGTCAAGGATGTTGATCTGACTTGGACACGTGTTGTTGATCATTAGTGGAGAAGAGTGCTAACCAGTTATACCCTGAAATATTTTATTTCTACGTATTCTTATCCAGAGGTTGTTGAGTTTAAGTTCTTAAAGGAACCTAGATGATCATCTTTACATGATACCCCTTTAGCTATGAAGATCCTAATCATTACACTAAGTTTGGAATCATTTCCTATGGTCAAATAAGCTTCTCTGAGTGTTAGGTGAGGAATCTAGGGTTAAGGAAGATGGCGGACCTTGCAGAGGAAAAGGGGAGGGAAGAGAGATGACTCAAGTATAGTGAAGCTCGTGAAAGGCAGTTGGTTAGAAAACGTGAGGTTGTAGGAGTAATGGATTTATGGAGACAGACATTATGGGAAGGAATTTAGGTTCATACAGAGGATGTGGAGCCTTAGCAATTCTATGCTAGCCCATCTTGGCAAGCATGGGAGAGAGACATCTTTAGTCATTAATGAGAGTTCATTACTTAGAGAAAGGAGAGATGTCGACGTGCATATAAATCCACTAGGTGACCAACCCATGGTGCTTATTTTTCCAAATCCAGAGATAAGTATTGCTAACCTAGTTGGAATTGGTGGAAGTGATTGATCAACACCAAGTAGGTATAACTTTTCATTTGGCACATCCATGGCTACACAATCATTTCTTATGTTTGGAGGAACATTTTCTGGAACGACATTTGGGAAAAGTATGTGTACAAAAATATTGGGTATCACATCAAGAAGTAGCATGGAACACACATCTGGTAGTGGTGTAATATCATTAACCATTGGTGCACAATTCAATGGGACATTGGGGATACTAGGTGTGACAATTTCAGTGCTCATACTAGCTATAAGAGGTGGATCTCGGTGGTATATGAGCTAGAGGACCCGGTGGACCTATTAGATCTAGGGGATCTAGTGGGTCAAGAGGGACATGACCGGTGGATCTAGTGGATTTGGTGGTGGAGGTAACACTGGAGGAAATCAAAGTTCGGATCAAGCACGTAAGGGTGTTAACCACCTCGTAAAGTATTTTTCTAAATGTCTTTGCATCTACCAAACAACAAAGGTGTTGATAATGATGTAAAGCATGTACACAAGTGTGATATGATATGGCGTGCAAATGGGATCACTACCCTAGAGTGGAAGGAAAGTTAGTTTGCAATGACATTACAAGGATGCATGCATAGTTGGTACCAAAAGTATGACCCCCATCAGATAGTGGTGGATTACACTATGCTTTGCAGAATGCCTTCTTGGCTGAATTTCATATCCCTGAGTTTGAACAGAAGAGCATTAGCATGCTGAAGGAGATTCAATAAGGTATGGAAGAGAGTGTATGGGAGTATGATGCACATTTCAAGACTCTCTTATCAAAATTGTCTTATGATATTCATCCTTCTCGGAATGTTCAGTGGTATGTTGGAGGGTTAATAACATCTTTTAGGAGAGCACTTTCACATGAGACTTTCATAGACTTGTCATCACCAATCCAAAGACTATGATAATTCTTCACCGGAACTCCTCATGCTATGATTATTTACTAATGCCTGATTTTAGTTTGGTGGATGTAACTGAAACACAACAACAAACATAACAAAAGAATACCATAGACTATGATAAGAAGGAATGATGATAAATCTGAAATATAAGTGTAAATTATAATATCAACATGAAATTGTTACAATCTCACCCATGAGGTACTTCAAGTGTTACTGACTTCACTTGCCTTCCAACCATAACTATGGGATAAACTTCACAATTACACCTCTTAATGGCTTCTTTAACACACCTTCAAAATGATGGCTTCCTTTACACACTTACTCATACAATATTTCTCACTACTTCCTTCTATGCTAAATGAGGGGATGGCCTCTCTATTTATAGAACTTTTGAGCTTATCCATCTGATCTCTAAGATAGGATAAGAAATCTACTCGACAAATCATATTCCATACATTAACTCTTATCTCGCACATGTAAGCTTATCTTTTAAGATAAGATAAACCTTATCATTTCACATGGGTTCCACATTTTTAGACTTTTTACAAATAAAATACACAAAATATTTATGACCTCACTCCTTGTCCTTATTACCAATATAATATTTCTAATTCCTAATCATGTAGACCCTACTTCTCTACTTACCCTAACTTTGACATTTTAACATTACCGGACCACTTACGACAAATATTTACTTTTTACCACAACATTACTATTGTACTTTTGAATATTACCGTACTATACATTATTGGTGGTGTCATACTGGCAGCGCCATTATCTTCTATCGGACACTACTACTAATTATACTTAACAACATCCTATTCCTAATACATACATTAATGAAATAGAAATTACGAAGGAAAATTTTAGTGTCGACAGACCGGCGTGAGGCCTTGAGGCTACCCTACATGCTGAGGTCAAAAGCATAGATACGATTGTTAGCCCTTTTCTTGAGGCTTAGATTACTACAATGGCCAAGTAATCTGGAAAAGCTATATATGAACTCAAAGCACATGAGACTTGTAGTTTCCTATGGTGCACGAATTTTGAGGTATAGGGGCATATAAAGGAAATTTTTCCTCGATATCGGTATGTGCCATAATGATGAACTGTGAGATTTTCCATGGAGATCATGACGTAATTAGGTGCCCACTACTATAGCGAGTGATCCTTAAAATGTGTCTTGTTATTACAATAGTTTCACCTTAACTACTCATGACACTAAGGATTATAGGTTGATTGACCGGATACATGATGCCATTGATATTATTGTGCACCAAACCATCCTTGAAAATAATTCTAAGGATTATGGTTGTCACTATCAAGGGTACATAGATGGAGGGGCATATGGAAGAAGTTTTTGAGGAGGATTTCATGGTCGTGATAACTACAGAGGAGGAAGAAGTGAGTTCCCATGTGAAACCAGTTAAAATTGGTGGTCTAAGGAGCAATATAAGCGTGAATACCATGATCTATTACTATGTTCTTAGTGTGGAAAGAAGAAAAATTATGAGGAGTGCCCAGGATCTATTTGAGCCTATGAGCCAAAGAACACCGAAGGAAAAAGGTGTCGGAATGGTAAGCGTGAAGAAGGCCGATTCACAATGGATTCCAAGGGTAGTGTGTGAGTCGGAACTAGAGCTTGTACTAGTTATGATGTGAGTTGAGGCTGCGTGCACAAGGGAAGTACCAATGTAGAGATTGTTATTAATTAGAGAAGATATGGTACATGGAAATTATCGGGACCCTACTCATTAGAAAGAGGTGTATCAAGAGACCATGGATGTAATTCAAAGCCTACAAGGAGAGATCCAATTCCTAAAGGAATAGTCAAGGAAGTTAGAGAAAAGGAAGAATGTGGAGGCTCCACAAAAGGATATAGATGAGGTAAGGGAAGTATGCAAAATTTTAAGGAAAGATAATATCATTCCTTTGTTATGATAATGGTTACGGGAAAAGGTACCACGTGCTAGGGAAGAGCACAAAAGGAAGGTTCTACATGCTAACCTTCCTCCCCATAGCCTTGACTATGATAAGGAGATTAACTTGAATACGATTGTGGATGGATGGCTTCTGAGAAATATTTTGATTGACATAGGCACGTAAGTTAATGTCCTTACTCTAGATGCATGGAATCAAATGGGAAGGCCCCTATTACAACCATCTTCAATTGTGTTGTATATGGCTAACAAGACAAAGTAAATGCCCATTGGTGTCTTGAAGGATGTTGTTATCACTATTCAAGGGGAAATGTTCACTTTGGGATTTTAAATTCTTGGCACTTTCCGAGGTGGACAACTTTCTAGTGTTACTTGGGCACCCTTGGTATTATAAGAACAATACTTGACCTACGGTTCAACAAGGGGTACATAAGTTTTGAAAATAAAGAAGAAGATTATCCTCCCTTGACCGATGAGAAGTTAGCATCCTATCTTTGAGCCCTTGGGAGAAGAATTTCTTAATAAAATCTATGTGTGCTCTTTCGGGAATCTAAGGTGATTCATCCTACAAAATGAGTTATTCAATTTAAAGATGCTCATTCCGAGAGTGATACGGCTAGTATGGCATGTGACAATTAGGCACATAGGACTTATGAGTTAATTGGGTGAAATTTAAGAGGCTTAGTTACGAGGGTGATAAAGGCACACTCAAGAAAGTTCTTGGTAGGAAAGAAGTTGTTGAGTTACTTTAGAGGGGCCAACCCTAATGATTTCTTACGAGCAATACAGGCTCACTAAAAAAATGAGATTGAAAGAAGAGGGATGCTTAGCTATAACATTCTTGGGACCACAACACGTTGGTGTGTGACGAATCATGATAGCCTTGTAGAGTGGCGTGAGGTAAGAATCACATTCTCTATTAGGTTTTCCCAGAGCAATGCACCCACTATCATACAAGACTACTATGGGAAGGAACCCGCCTCGTTTCACATCTAAGCATGTGAGAAAGCATGGATGGAAGGCACAGAGGCCTTGTCACCTTATTTATGGGTACATAACTTGTATTTGACCTTACAATATTATGCATGCACATGGTACATTCACTCAGAGATGCAGCGTCAAACAAGAAATTGGTAGGACTTGATGGCTGACCTCCTTCAAGCTTTTGAATATCGGAGTACTAAACCAATAGTGGATAGTGTGTTGTAGGTTTTCAAATGCATTACAATGGGATATAATGCTATGGTGGAGGATAACATACTCGTAATTATTTTGTGAACCTAGTTTTGAAGAACTCTTTCATGAGGAAAAATCAAAGGAGATAAAGCTTGAGTGCACATACATGGAGAAAGAGAAGGGAAAGATGGTCTATGTGATAGATGGCGAATAGATAGAAAATTTAGATGTTAACCATACTAAATGTATGTGTGAAGTTATTGATAGTGCTGATGAGGAATCACGTGCCTACCATAAGCCCCTCAAAACAAATAAGGTTAACATCTATTCGAAACGGAACCTAAAGAGGCCACTATTGGAGACTATTGATCGAGAGAAGGAGGTTTTGAAGATAACCGATCTACTGTGGGAGTTTCGGGACTTATTTCTACGTGGGTACCATGAGCTTAAAGGTGTTCACCACTCCTTAGGGTAAATAAAAATAAAGTTAAAGGAAGGTGATTTCCCAATTTGGAAAAGGCCTTATCGAATGAATCTAAATCTTCATGTCAAATTCAAGGAGGAAATAGACAAAATGATCGTTCCAGAATCATTGAAGTTGTGGAGCAATTAGAATGGGTATTCCCCATGGTCATCAGCATTAAAAATGATGAAAGGATAAGGATTTTTTTTTACTATAGGTACTTAAATGCGGTATGTGTAATTAATCCTTTTCCAACCCCTTTTACTGAGGAGATTCTGGAAGGAGTAGCTATGCACAAAATCTATTCCTTCACGGATGGATTCTTAGGATACCATCAAGTTAGAATTGCTAAAGAAGACTAAGAAAAGACAAATTTCACCACTAAATGGGGAATTTTTTCCTACACAGTCATGCCTTTTGGACTAAAGAATGCGCTGTTGTATTTTCATGTATTGTGGTGTAGGTATCTCAAGACTTCATCTATAAGTTTCTTCAAGTCTGTCTTGATAACTAAATAGTGTATGGACTAGCAAAAGTCCATTGTGAAAATTTGAGGTTGATGTTTGAAATATGTCGATAGTTGAGGATATCCATCAACATTAAGAAATGTGTTTTTACTACTCCATTTGGGACCCTGTTTGGGTATATCATATGTAAGGAGGGCTTGTTGGTGGATCCCGCCAAAGTTGTTGTTATTGTGGGATTGGGGGAGACTACCATCCATAGCATAGTGCATGGATTCCTTGGGCATATAGGGTACTACCAGAAATTTATTAAGGGATATTCCAAAATTGTCACACCCTTAGAGGAGTTACTAAAATACAATAGTTCATTTCACTAGGGAGAGGCACGACAAAGGGCGTTTGATAAATTGAATGATAAGATCATCACTACATCGATATTACACTTTCCTTCTTAGGATAAGTTATTACATGTACATGTTGACACTTTAGGGATGGCGATTGGGATGGTTTTAGAACAGATAGGAGAAGGGATTGTTGACCACCCCTTGTGTTTTGCTAGCAGGAAGTTAACACCAGTAGAACATAACTACACTACTACTGAGCGTAAAGCACTATCAAATATTTGTGTGCTGCAAAATTTTAAGCAATATCTTTTGGCAACACCTTTCATATTCTACACAGACCACATGGCACTTTGGGGTAGTTGGTAAACAAGCCCGTTTTAGAAGGACACATATATCAATGGGTCTTGTTGTTTCGAGAATTTAAGTTTACGCTTTTGTGAAACTAGGAAAGAGTAAGTCAAGGCATGACTATTTATCAAGGATTGACTCATGGGAGGACACCCAGAGCATTGAGGATGTTATACCAAACGTACAATTATTTAAGTTGTGGTGTGTACCCTCCGACTTAGAATAAATTTTTGTTTTTCTCAAAACGGGTGTGGCATCGAAGGAATGAAGACTTTAGAAAGAAAACAGCTTAGTCATACATGTTATTCCCTACATGCTAATCAATGGAGACTTATACAAACTAGGTTGCGATGAGGTTTTACACTAGTGTGTGTTGGAGCATGAGCATGTTGTAATCATGGAGGAAGCACATGGTGGTATTGCAGGAGGACACTATGCAGGAAATGCCACCGCATAAAAAATCCTACTTGGCAGGGCTTTGGTGGGAAAGCATCTACCAAGATTTCATTGATTTTTGTAAGGTCTGTGACCATTACCAGTGCCTTAGCAAGCTAGGAACAAGATATGAGATGCCCTTAAGACCTATAGCCAGTGCAAAACCATTTGAAAAATGGGAAACTTATTTTAGGACCAATTTCACCTACTGCACGAAGGACTGGTTCATGTTATATCATTACTTGTACTAATTACTTAACAAGGTGGGTGGAGGCAACACCTATAAGGGATTACACATCAGCTATAAATATCAGATTCTTATGGGAGAACATAATCAATAGGTATGGATGTCCTTTAAGCTTGACTAGTGATAAGGGTACACATTTTTTGAATGAAATAGTTAGGATTTTGTTGGCAGAGTTCATGGTGGCCCATCACAAGACCACCCCTTATCACCCCAAGTGAATGGAACTACTAAGGAATTTAACAAGATATTAAGCCACACACTGACCAAAAATTGTAATGTGGGAAGAGAGGATTGGGATGACAAGGTATCAGTTGTTCTATGGGAATATAGGATAACCTACAAGATATTGAAAAATGCCATGCCATTTCAATTGGTGTTTAGCATGGAGGTTGATTTACCAAATGAATTTATGTTACCATCATTGCATATTGCACATGCATGAGGGTTAGCTGATGAACAAGCAATTCAAGAGTGCATGGAGAATTTAATGCAACTAGATGAAAGGTGATCACTTGCTAGATGGAGTCAGAAGACTGAAAAGGCATGACAAAAGCATGACATGATCATCATATCAAAAATAAACAATTTGAGGTTGGGCAGATGGTTTTGTTATATGATTCCAAGTTTCTACGCCATCCTAGGAAATTCAAATTCCATTAGATGGGCCCATATATTGTATCTTATATACTTGACTTGTGTGCTTTCCAGATTCAAGTCTTTGGATGAAACACGTTTATTAAGCCATTTCAATGGGAGTAGGCTGAAGCCCTACTATAAATAATTCTTCCTTGTGTTCATAAATAAGGAAATATTTCCATTTAGCTTAGGATTCCCCTTAATGCATTTATTTTCCTTGTGTTTCCCTTTCTTGTTGCTTGTTCCTTTCTTTTGTGTTGTTTTTTTACGTGCCTTGTGCGTCGGTAGCCACTTATTATTTTCAAAGGTTTGTATGCGCAAAGGACCATGCATCTATTTTTACGTGAGGTGGATTAATGCGAAGTAAAATGGAATTTAGTAGTGGAAGTTGTGTTTCGATGCCCCAGATTTAAGGATAAAAAAATTTTGTAGTGTGGAAGAGCACACGTAGAAAATGTGGACTTAAGGATTTTGGTTTCAGGATAACTTTACAAAAACCACGTAAAAGAATGAAAATCACAAGTAACATACATGAGGTAGGTCATGTAAAAAATTAGGGTAAGGATAGAAGAAGTGCTTTCGGTCTATAAGTGCACACGTGAAGATCTTTAGTTAATAAGAATTTTTGAGTGCCGGAAGGTCATGTAAGGGTTTTCACGTAGGATTGGGCGCATGGATATAGGCATTGAAGATTGGCTTTAGAAGAAAAATATACTTTTATTGCAAAATTACATTGGTAGGTGGCATCACATTTATTATAGAAAAGAGAAACATAAGCTATAAATAGAAGGTCGGGATGCATTTTTTTCACCTTGCATTTTTTATATCGAAGAGCTCTTATGAACTAGGGCATCCTTGAGAAGTTGCGTGAAAGGATATTGTGAAAATCTGAGTGTGTGGCTAGTGTGATTTAGGAACCAAAGTGGAAGAAGTACACGAGTGTATAGAAGGAGTGTGGGATCATGGGAAGAGATCCCATTTTAGCGGTAAGCTTTCCAAAGGCATCATACACATGATGGAAGAGTGTGATAGTGGCGCAAGAGCAAGGAATGGGTTACATCAATGATCCAAGTAAGGTACTATGCACATGATTCTAAAGTACCATGCCTACAGACAAACTCCTTGTATTGTCTTCATTCGAAGAAGAAGGTGCATACCCACATATGAGGAAGATGATATCTTGGGCTTTTGAGTCCCATGTTGATGATCTTGAGTTTGAGGTCAGCAAAGGGGTGCTGATGAAGATACCAAAGACCAAGGGAGTGAACCCCTAATAAACACTCAACATTTATCCAATTAGTAATTTTGCAATTCACTCAAAAGGTATCCATTGATGTTGAGGTGAGAATATTTAGAAGGAATGACAGGGTAAGGTTCCTAGAGGAAGAGTTGGAGAAGAAGAATGAAGAGATCATTGAGAAGAGCAAGGATCTAAAGTAAGAGGAGTTGATTAGCACATAGTTAAGGTGTGAACTAAGGGAGGAAAAGGTGAAGGTGTGTGAGGTCTACAAAAAGATAGAGATGATTACAGATGTCATTATCTTGAAGCATCCAGACCTAGCCCCACCTGAGTATAAATACGAGTCAACCTTGCAATGCTTGGAAGACTTAACCTGCATCCTTACCATGGAAAGGCAACCACTCACTTTATAATCAGCGAAAGAGGCATAGCACACCGAAAGAGGAAGAGAAATAAAATATTGAGGAGATAGTCACCTGATACTATGAACTCCTTGCAATTATACTGACCATCATGCAAATGACTCAAGTCATGTATTATAATTTTCTAATAGATACATGGTAGCAAGTATACTAGTTGCTACACATGAGGCAGATTTGAAAGAATTCCAAGAGATGAATAAGGGGAACAAGGCAGAGTGGGATAAAATCCTACCTAAGGTTGAAAATAATTTAGAAGTAATCAAATCCTTGAGAGGTTTGATCAAAAACCGATTAAGGAGTTATATTCCCATATCACTAGTAGAATGGATGTGTTCGATGACCTTAGCAAGCAGCTGGAAGGAATTGTAGATACGTTGAATGCTAAGGAAAATGAAATAAGTTTTGAGGAGGTGAGCATGCTATTAGGTAACCTACTATAGCAAGTGTAGGGTTAAGTGAATTCTTGGGAGAAGATTGAGGTGACAGTAAGAAAGGAGTTCGCACTCCTCTTGTAGTAATAACGATTCTTCCATTCTTAAATTCTTTCATTCTTTACTCTTTCATTCAATTTGTTTGGGTTCCACCATTCATTATTCTTTGAAGGAGAAGTATGTTTAGGGGGATGGAGAAGACACTTAGTATGGGGTCATGTTCTACCCCAAATTATTGGTGAGTACCAAAAGATGTGCACATGCAGAGCAATAAAGAAAAGAGCTTGCGGGGAGAAGCATGCAAGAAAAAGAGGTTTAAGAAGGGTTTAGGAGAGACCAGGGTGCACGCGGGGAGACAATACACAAGATCTAAGGACTTAGCCATATTAATTGTTCTAAAGGCACTTGAGGAAAAACATGACCTGACTAGGCATGCCGAGTGGATAAGGTGCCATCCTAGAGACTTGGTGGTCAAGAAAAGGATATTCCACGTAGGGAATATTCCTAGGAAGACATCATTACAGAAAAGTGGAGAGCTCGAGAATAGGATAAGAATTCACCAATGAAGGACCACATGGACACTTGGCATGCAATCTACTCCTAAGAGAAGGCATGGTGGTGGGTGTTGAACCTATATAGAGAGATTCTCGGGAGCAATGAAAGGGGACCTGAATGATATAGGAGATAGACAGAAGGGGATGCATCAAGAGTATGATATTGCAGTCATGCTAGGGTTTAGAGCACTTAGTGCTTAGGGTTTTAAAGGATGTAACAAGAATTTACATAGCATTAGGGTCTACAATAAGGGATGAACTGGGAGGGCATAGCTAGAATACCATATCTAGAGAATATCTATAAGGGATGAGTCCTAGTATTTTGATATGTATAGTTTGTGCTGACCGCTTTTATTATAATGTGGCTACTAGGATCACTCTAAATGAATATATATAATGGTTTTTCTATATATCATGCTTAAGGGTGTAAACCCTCTTGTTAAATGGCTATCATAGTTTAGATCTATTTTAGCATGCTTAGTACTTTGTCTTTATAATGCATTTAAGACATGGATCTATTAGATGTTTCTTCTTCCTTATCTAAACTAAGTAAATGTATTCTCATTCTACAAATCATCCTCCATTAATGGAAATACCTTCTCACAATGCTCACATAAATGAGGGGCTTGGCGTCTGCACATGTCTTGGGTGAGCACCCAACGCCTATTGGGTGATAGGCCAGCGTGCATGGGATTAGAAATTTGTACTAAGGGTACATGAAAAATGACTACATCTTGGTTCCATTGTCGGGACCTACTAGCTTGTGTTATTGTTTGGTACAACTGGCCTCACAGTTACATGAATATGTGGCTGCATTATGTCTCTCTTGATACTTTCCACCACATCAAATGTTGCTCCAATTACCACAAGCAAATCTGTAGCCTCATTCTTTTTCCTCGGTATGGCCTAAATATTGAATGCTTCAAGGTCTTCAATTTGATCCCATACCTGATGCTTGTAGGATTTGATTAGATTATTCTTAGCAAAATGTTGTCCTCTAACCTGGTTGACAATCAACTCACTATCCCCAAACACTTTCAAGTTTTTGATACCCCTATTTCTTTCCCAATGCAATCCATGGATTAAAGCTTCATACTCAACTACATTATTTGAACAAGAAAACTTAAAACGGAAGGCTGAGTATTACTTCATACCTTGTGGTGCCAAGAATAATGCACAACCTGTAGCACCCTACCAGATCCTTGAACCATCAAAGAATAGCGGCCACACTTGATTAACATACTCATTTTATAGTTTTGTGAGGTTGGGGTTGGGTAGGTTCTCCTCATGTATACAATAAAACACCTAACTCATCTTCTTCCATCTCCCTCTATGATTCATAGTCATTCCTTTTATGAGCCCACTCATTAAGTCTCGATCAAGAATAGTCCCAAATTTTGTGTCTAGTTCATAGGCATATAAACAATCCTCCCGTTAAAAAATTACACAATTAGAATTTATTGGGCTTGACACATGGGACTCAATGTGAAAATATGCAATTGGTTCTAATTTGATAGTGACCTTAGCTCCATACCTTGTCCTAAACAACATGTGTGACCAATTCACCGACAAGTACCCACCGAGCTTGGGGGTAAAGACCCTAGAAAGGGTAAATATTAGTGGCAAGTCAATCAACAATACATCTTGTAAAATTGTGACATTTAGGAAAGCATGGACCATAAGGATCAGTTCCTTGATCAGTCCAACTGGCCCTACTATTGTTCTATCTAATTTCACTACTCCCTTCAATACTGGCTCATATTTCAATCCCAATTTATCCACAATTTTTTTCATCATTCTTGGGTTTCTCACCCTTAAGTCGATCATGCAATGTGCACTAATCTATCCCCAACTATCAATAAGACATATAACAAAGTTGGAGGTTTCACATTTTTGTCTAAATGTCCTTCTACTTGTTGCACTGTGTGTAGTAAGAACCCTCTCCTAATTTTTGGATGGCTCATTAGAAAGGGACGAATTAGCTATATTTGTTTGCAATAAATGTCATTGTCCTAAAATTGCCAATGATTCCCACATGTAAATTTATACATTGGTCTTCTTCATCCGATCGATGATATTGAATGGAGGCATGTTTTTCTTTTTCTACCACTTATTTGGCATGATCTTTTCTAGTACCTAGGTTTTCCCATGAGCTTCCACAACTGGTACCCTAGAGTGATTCTACAAATTCGAGGCAGCTACAGTGAGTTGTCTTACCCCGGTTTTGTACATTAGGATTAGCATTTGGTCTATTGATTCCTTGATGTGTGAGAGTGTGTTGAGAAATAACTGGAGTAGATGATTACCCCTCCTCTATGTTTCTTTTCTTTGACCATGTATTGGCAGCTACACCCTGGAAAGGAGATTGATTAACTCTACAAAATTCCTTTATCTCGCGAATTGACTAGTGTGGTTTCGATTAGAGGAACTTATTCTTGAGTTGTTTGATATTTTTCTTCCTCGCTTGACTCTTGGGATACCCCTACTTTCTCGCACCATCAAGGCTTGATTCAAAGAATCGCCAAAGTAAGTTGATTGATTATGAGGTAGATTGTAGGGGTAACACCATTCATACTCTTGTGCAATGTTATTCTAGACTGGAACCAAGGCTTGGGATGTTGAAGGTGCATTAGGATTGTATGGCTGAAATGGCCTAGCAGCTGGGGGTTGTCCTTGATTTTTTTAGAGCTTTAACATGAGGTCCATTAGGTTAATATAGAGGCCTATTCACTTGAGCATGGGGCTGGTACAGTCTTGAGCTCTAAGCTTACTTCCTTTTGATCATCACCAACTCATTCCCTAAATTTTTAGGTTACTTCATGATATCCTGGAGTTCCTTAGAAGTACTAGAAAAAGTGGAGGCCTCATTATTTCTCTAATTTCTAGAAGCTAGAACAGTGCGTATTTCAGGTGCTTGACTAGTAGAGGGGTTTCCTAACTCTAGAAATAGAGGCATAGGTGACCTAGGTGCTAGTTTACGGCTTGGATTAGACAATTCTCATCTCTAATAGTCATGGAATAAGCATCTTATAAGGTTATCCCTCCCATAGATTGTATCATAACAAATATATCAGAATTTAAAGCTTTAAGGAAATAGAGAAATGCACCTTTATCAACTCGGCCTTACGAGAATCGGGATCTCATCCCACATCTGCTAAAATTGAAAATTAAAATCTGCCATTTTTTCATTGGGGTCCCTCTTGATTGTAGTCAACTTCTCTAATAGGGACAAATTATCTCCTCTTTCTCCAAACTAGTTGCAGAGGGTTGTGCATATTTGATCCCAATTTGTAATGGACCCCACTCCTAAGTTGTTGAACTATTTCAAGGCATTTCCCTTGAAAGAGGAAGATAATAATTTAATTGTAACATCTACTTCATTGATATCATGAATGGTACAGATATTCACAATATCTTGGATATGGTCATCTGGATTCATGTGGTTCTCCCTCGTGAAGTAGGGAATATTTTTTAATGCTTTGTAACTAGAATATAGTTCTCGGAATTGAGGGAAAGTGGACTACTACCCATGAAATAGACATAGGGATTCAGTGGTCCTTGTGGTGGTGGTGGTTGATGTGCCATCCTTATTGGCCTAAGGACCCTGGTTGATTGAAGGAATGGCCTACTAGGTGGAGGTGTGGACAAGGTCATGTTCTACGAGATGGAGACCTTTGTACTCTTCTTCCTCTCCTTCCCTTCCCGGTGAAAATTTGTACTATTCAAATACATCTTCTTCTATTTCTTTGGACTGATTTTGGATCCTTCTCATGTATTTGGTCCACTAGTGCTAAAACTAGTTGAATTTTTACCTTAGGAGTCATCGATGTGTTATTACAAAGCCTCCAAAGGCTAAAAATTCACCAAGATGCACATATAATCTTGATAAACCTAGAAAAATTGACTTCTCTCCCACTTGGGCATGCCAGAACTATTATCACAAAATCACATAACCACTTTGGTTGCTAGTGATTTGTGTATGAGACAATCAGTGTAACTTGCATAACATAGGATTATCCTGCGGTGTGGGACGTTGCGAGTGCGATAATCTTCTTGAGAAAGCTGACTTCTTATCCTATTCTAGTGCCAACTACTCCATATTACGAGAGCGGAAAACTAAACTAATCCTACCTTAATGCTTTCCAAAGAGATGGGGATAGAAAAGAGTGGGATTAAGGCCTAGGAAAACTGGGCAACTTCCTACGGCACTAAAATTTAGGGTGCACTAATTCATTTTATTTTACTATGATTTTCACAAAGAGTGAGTACATTTTTAGTTCCATATATGTTAGTATCAATTAGTGTCCAACCTTACATACAAATTCAATTCATTTCATTCAAAATAAAATTAAAATTACATAATTATATTAAGAATATGATATTTAGTAGGCCTCAAATATTTAGGCATGTGCCTTTGTTGCGTAATTCTTAAATTTAATTCATACTCATGTATTTTTTTCAAGTCTTGAAGAATTTTTTAGAGGAGAGATCAAGAAAGGTGAATATGTAAAGAACATGGAAAAAATAGTTGGGAAATATATGGAAAAAAAAATGATTATGATAGACTATATGTTCAAGAATTAACTAGGGATGTTAGACAGTAGTAGCTACAAAAAAATTATTATGATTTTTTTCTCGGATGACAGAGGAATTGAAAGTAATATGATTTTTGGTCATGGTTAATTATTTTTTCTACTATAGATTTTATTTTTATAGAATGTGTTAGCTCTAGTATTGCCTAGGCGCTCATAACCCTTAATTCAGCCCTAGGACAAAAGAATGCATAAAAATAAATCTACTCTAAAGGAAGGTGATGCACCAAGAAAGGGTGAGACAATATAAGTGAGTGAAAAATAGGGAGAAAACAAGGTAAGAGAGGGTAGGTGGAGGCACCATAGTCTAAGATAGTATTTAATTCCCTATATTCATAAAGCATAAAAATTAAAAGTCTTGCAAAGAGATATAAACATGCACAATATACCTACAAACATAATGGAAGGAAAAAGATGCAATACAACTCGAATTAGGGAAAGAAAAGCCACAAAATACCAATTTTATTGCTTAGAAACATGCACAATCCATTACAATATAGGCATAAGGAAAAATCCTTTATAATAAGCCCAAATTTGAGGCCTTTAGCTCACAATAGCTCTACAACAATTTTGACAGATTTCCTTTGTATTACGTAAAGCCTTCCCTCAAAATGAAGTAAATTTTACAATATATAGAGCAAAGAACATAGAATTTTCTTCACCAACCAACCTAATTCATTAAACAAGCATGGGAAGCCATGAAAATCCACTTCTCGAGGGTACTTTTCTGGAAGAAGACATGGGTGCCATAATTCATTAAAACTAGTTGTTGAGCTATCTTTTCACCCACCTACCTCACCTAATCTAAGGTCTATCTTTGAGATTCATGTAGTCAGCCAGTACCAACATTTCTATTATCAATCGATAACATTTTTCATTATTGTTGGTGGGAATATGTCATCCTCGAAGTGTTGGCAAACGGTGACATGCTCCATGTTGTCGGTGAACAAGTTTTTATTGATAGCTGATAACACCATCCATGTTATCGGTCATCAATGGTTGTACACACCCCATGGGTTTTGGGCATCTATTATCCTATTGTTACTAATCAAGAACATCTGTAATTTTTCAGCTAGTAACACAATTTTTGCTACCGACTGAAACATTCATACATTGTCGATCGGTAAATTTTTCCTATTTGCTATAACCAATGGCTCGGACCTTCACTATGGCTTACCATGAGCTACCTTGTTTACAACCATTTTACATTAATTATCAATGCCTAGACCTATAGCTTAGTCCATTTCACAAGGGTGCAAAACATGGATGGAAAAATCCACTTTAAAACCAAAATTTTATTAGGAACACTAATTCCTATGTTTACAAAACTTAGATCTGTTGAGTACCCACCCAACTATTGAAGTGCCTACTCTAGATTCTCTAAGCATCCACTTGAAGTAAACTAAGAACCTACTCAGCTAATTAAGTAAACTAAAACTTGTATGGAGATCCCACCCGCTAAGATCTAAGCACCCACTCAGATAAAATTTATAATTTGATTGATCATATAGAAGAATATTACTTAATACAATAGATTATGATCACTTTTCTATTATATTAAAAACAAAATCTTCATGTAATGGTATTCATATCACTCTCACAGTCTTGTAAAATAGTTTTGGCATTATCTCAAGTTTTCATGTATAATTCTTCATTAAATCAGGAACTCTAGTGTTCATATTCAGGTGCATCTCATGATGATCAAAAAGGTCTCAAAACTCTCTAGCTCATACTCCCCTTCTCTCCTTGATCAATACCTATGATAATCATGAAACCTTGATTAAATAGACATGCTCCAAATTTTTATTTTTTTGTTTTAGTGTATTTTGAGCATGTATATAGGTCCCTTTGCAAGTCACCATTTTTAACACTCCTTTGTGTTTTAAAACATATATTTTTTCTTTAAAACTAACTTCTGGAATAAGAGATATCTCTATTATATGATCTCTTTTTATAAAAGAAAAAATAATCTGTAAAAATAAAGCACCACAAAACTATCATGCAAAAACACCACAAAACTTCTGCACCATGAAACTTCCACACCAAAAAAAAATCTCAAATGAGACTACAATCAGTAACTCAAGAAGACAACAAGTAGTTCCTCGGAAAAACCTTGTAACTATCTAGAGACCATTGAACATAACTAAAACACCATCATATACCTTGAAGACACCTGATTCACACTAGATTTCTCTTGAGAGACTTGACCATATGAAAATCAATTTAATTTTTCTCGAGCTATGTCTAGTCCACATTTGTTCATTCCATGGCTTTTATTAGCTTTTGTGTCTTTCTCCTTTGTATCACAGCTATATGTTGTGTTCCACATATTTTCTTCATTACCCGTGGCCTTTTCAGTCTTTTATGGCTTTCTGGTCTTTTGTGGCTCTTGTCCTTTACCCGTGACATTCCTTCTCCATCCATGACTCTTTCTAGCCATCTACGGCTTTCCTTCATCTCTCACGGATTTACTAGTTATCCACAGCTATCTCTAGTCCTTTATGCCTTTTTCTCTTTATCTGTGGCTTTTTCTCTTTATCCGTGGCTTCTTCTAGTTTCCCTTACTTCTATGGATTTTCCTTTCACATCCGCAACTTAGAATTTTCATCTGTGGATTTCACTAAAACTATGCAGCTTCCTCATGACTTCGGTGGCTATCTTATCATGTTTGTGGCTTTCTCAAAAACTTGATTAAGCCCCTTAGAATCATCTTGAATCATCTGAGAGCTGACACTACCAAACAACCTTCATATTTCTCTTGCAAATTATTTCTTGAACTGCTTCCTGAAGCTTGTTATAGACTCGTTGACACCTTTTCCATACATGGTTGACCTTGAGACACCTACATAATACTTGCACCATACTTTTTCCATCAATTTTGCTTGATGTTGCTTGACATCAATGAAAACACAAATGATAATGAAAAAGGTACAACAATTTTATGATATGATGAGGGATTTTATAGTATGTATGGTGTATTAATATAGTAATTTTGTTGATTTTTTTGTTATGCAAAGGGACATACACTCTAGACAGCTTTCATCTGGGTCATCACTTGAGTACACTACTTACTTTTATGGAGCTTAAGGGTGGATATGTGGAGAAGATAGAGGAACATGTTGTGTTGTGGAGTCAACTAGAGAGATGTAGTCATTTTTATGTGCCCTTAGAACAACACTCTAATCCCATGTGCGTCGGCCTATCACCTAGTGGGTGCTTTGAACACTCACCCGAGGCATGCACAGAATCGATCCTCCTTTATGTGAACATTGTGAGAAGATTCCATTTATAACATATTAAATGCAGAAAATTAAATGATCATGCATACATTATGAAGGCATAGGATGAGTTATTATATCAATATACCCATTTAGATAAGAGAAACATCATACGAAAGAATATTTGAGTCATGACATAAAGAAAAGATACTAGGGTTTACACTCATGAACAATATATTCAGAACATATATTTATATTGATCATAGTCCCAAAGAACCACATTATATCCAAGGGGGTCATAACAGCATAAAATGTATCAAGACAGACATGACTCAAGAATCGAGATACCCTAGCTATGCTTCCCATATTACATAAATTTTCACAAAACCATCCCTCTAGATATGATATGATTCCTACAACCTTCTAATGGTAACCCTAGCCCTTAAAACCTCCTACTCTTTTCTACAAGGCTTCACCCTTCATCTTCTCTGAGATGATCCTGAAGCTTCCCCTTATCGACCTCTCTCCATTTAGGTGTATCTCTCTATGTGTTCCTTGCTCTAAAGCATCTCTATAAATAGGTTTAGCACCCACCGCTATGCCTTCCTCTAGGAGAAAATTGTTTTCCAAGTGTCCATGTGGTCCTCCAATGAAGCATGCTTCTTTTTATCTGATCTCTCCACTTTCTGCAATGATTCCTTTTGGGAATCTTCTACACATGGAATATTCTTTCCTTGACCACCAATTCGTTAGGTCGGCACCTTATACACTTAGCATGCCTAGTACGGTCAAATTTTTCCTTAAGTACTTCTTGGAGAGCCGAGTATGGTTAAGTCCTTAGATCCTTTTTTCTTCCTTGTTTGTGCATCGTGGTTTCTTCTAAGCCCTTCTAAAACCCTTGTCCTACATACTTTTCCCCATGTGTCCTTCTTCTTTATTAGTCCCACGTGCACACATGCCCTTTAGTACTTTGCCAATATTTGGATGCCTAACATCACCCCACACTAATCTTGTTCTTTTTCCTCATAAACATCCTCTCAATAAAATGGTAGGACTTTGAATGATTGGAATAAAGGATGAAGGAATGAAGACTCGAGAAATGGAAGAAATAAATAATGGAGGAATGGAGAGGAATATGTTCATTATAGAAGGATGAGTGGAAAATCCTTCCTTATATTTACTTCAATATTTTCCTGTATATACTTCACCATGTGCCTATTGATAGAGGTCACATACTAGAGTTCTTACCTCATCAAAACTAAGTTCATCATCCTTCACATTCAGTGTACTCACAATGTCTTCCAACGATTTTCTCGAGGTCATCTAGCGCATCCATCATGTGGGTGATCTGGGGATATAATTCCTTAAGCTAGTTTTTGATAGATACTTGTAAGGTCTCGATGGCTTCTGACTTCTTCTCTACCTCACCCAAGATTTTATCCCACTCTTGCCTTGTTTCCCTTATTTTTCTCTTGAAACTCCTTGAGATCTTCCTCATGTGTAGCAACTAGAATGCTTACTACACTATCCCTATCAACGCAATTTTGAAAAATACACATGCAAAACCATGATGGCCACCCACAAGGTATGCCTGGAGAAATGGTACAAGTGAATGTGCAATGTATTTGGGGCTGAGTGGAGGATACTTGAACAACCAACAACACTAGTAAATGGAGAATCTAATTTTTCTTTCTATCAACACTTTTGCATTAGCAGGTTCACTCTATCGAGATAGGATCAAATGCTCATGGTGTAAATTACCCTTCTCTTTTACTACATAGTATTTCCAAGCAAGGGTCAACCACTTCAAAGAAGCTAAAGTACTAAGGTTCAACCTTAGTAAGGTGGACTCGGGACCATTGTGAATTATGGAGAAAGATTGTATACCCCAAGAAGTGCATTTATGTGGAGAAGTATGTTTCCCATGAGGTGCACATGGAAAAACCCATGACATTGCCAATTACTTTGGAAGAACTGCAAAAGAGTATACTTGCACATTAGGACCAAGTATGAATAGGGAGATTACTTAGAGAATGATGTCTCCATCCTAGAGGATCCCACTAGTAGGAAGAAGACCATGCCAAGAAAGAGGGAGAGGGAAGAGACGTGTTGGCTAGATTTTCTGCATAGCATCAAACCTAGGCAGTCATGAGATAAATCTCCCTCATTTAACCGGTGAGGCTCCCGTGTCAGATTTGTCAATATAAATGTGTTTTTTATCTATCAGGGGTTTTACTTTAACAACTTAGTTCATGAACCATAACTAAGAAATTTTGCAGCAAGTAAGCAGCTGTTTAAGAAAGGAAAATTATAGAAGAAGGAAGTAGAGGAATTACAGAGAAGAAGTAAGGAAGATGTGCATCCCAATCAGTAGATATCAGAGCTAATCGCATGCACATAGAAGAAACTTAATAGACTTGAACACACAGAATTCTAAAGCAAAGGTAGTTCTAGATCCAGATCTAAAATAACACAAAGTTTACTTTAAAGATCTAAGATTTAAAAGCAAGAAACACACGATGCGCCGTGACACAAAGTTCTCCTAGGAAACCTTTCTTTCTATTCCTCTACAAAAAGTGGCTCTCGGGGTTCAAAGCACAAAGTCTAGAACACAAGATTGCTTCTTACAAATTCGATCGATGATTAACTCAGTAGGTTCTTCTCCTACTTATTGAATGTAGGAGGAAAGTACAAATAGAAGACTCAAACTGAACTAAAGTATGAACAACAAGTAAAGATGACATTTGGCAATCATCCTCAACTAACTTCTTCTTAAGTGACACATGTATCACTTAACTAATAGAAAGGTTCCACATGACTTCAAGTAATGGTTGCAAAACCAATAACTTAGAAGTTTACAATTTCATCCGGGAACATAGAAAGTAGAAGAAGAAAGAAATAGAAGAAGTCATGCCAGCTGTAACATCTACATCTTCTTCTTGTTCTGATATCTGATATACTTGTCGAACATATAGTTCAGCATCTTTCCATCTGTTTTAGCTACTGCTTCCTTTTCTGTCCTGAATTGCAGCAATCCTTCATTCAACACTTTGCTGCATGCTTCCACTTCTTCCAAACTTGGCCCAAATCTCGCAATGTCTGCCTGCAGTGTCACCAGCCTACTGATAGAGTTCATCGTGAAAGGCTTGGTGGCTTTGTCAATCCTCTTTTGCACCATCAGAAGAGAACCCTCCAGGGAATCATGCACCTCGTTAGAAACAATCCGCACGTATGAAGTAATACCTCCATCCACTCTTTCCTCAGTGAAAGAAATAATATTGTCCGGCAAATCTGATGTTCTACTCTCAAGCGCCTGCATCCTCTTCAACAAAACTCTGCAGATCTCCAAACGGAAAGATACTGCAAACTCTAGCTGCTTCCCCTTCTCGACTGATCCATCCGGCACAATTTGTTCTGCAACCAATACATCTCCCGGCAGCTTGTTGATCTCGGCCAAAATACTCAGGTTACTCTCTGCAACTGTATTTATTCCTTCTATGCTTTCTATCAGTTGCTTTAGTTGATTTGCTGCATCGTTCATAACCTTTAGGCGGGCTGGCACTTCCCCAAGTTGCACAGAAGCTTGACGAATAATCAGATCCTTCCATTCGTCAATAGCCTTTACTTGATTGCTTGCATCTTCCATTTCCTGCATAAGATGATCACTCACCTGCGCTGAAATGGGCTGAACGGAAGGTTTAGCAACCTTGGCTATGATCTCACATAATTGAGATATTTGCTTCTGCAGCTCTTCTTTCTCCGCCTTTTCACTGTCAAGCCTAAGGAACAAAGCATCCAGCAACGTCTGCGTCTGCGTGTCACCTTGATCCTTCGGTGGTAGCTTGGCCAGTGGTATTTTGGTCACCGTCACATCTTCTGCCGTGAGTTCCTCTTCTACCTTTCCTTCCGCCGGGATTAATATCTCAGCAAACTTCTCTCCCGAATCCTCGATGATCAACCTAGAAGTTGCTTTAGCAACTTTAGGCCTTTTGTCTCTTCTGCTCAGATCCTGAAGTAGCTGCAAGTCATGTTCCTCTAAGTTCATCTCTACTCTTGCTTCCGGAACCAACTGCAAAGCTAACCATTCCGAGAAATTACTTCTCGGAGAGTGAGAAGTCGCTGAGTGCACTACCATTTCCCGCTCTGCATCCTCTCCATCAGAAAGTGCCACAGTATCATGGCTGCCATCCTCTGAAACATCCAAGGACAAAGCTCTTTCGAACTCCGTCATCTGCAGCTTCAACATCTCCTCTGGAACGGGTGCTGAACGAAGTGGCTGCGGAGAGAAGATGAACGTTGCTGGTTTTAATGAAGGCATGGAAGCATCCTGCTGCTGTGGTGCAATAGTTGGTGATCCACTAGGTACTGGAGAAGTCGGAGTCAAAGCTATGGTCGTAGAAGTGGTCTTCTCTTTCTCTTGAGATCTTCTGCGTACTTTCAACTTCTCGGACCTTCTGCTGCTCTCTCCTTCATGCTTTCGCTTGAGGGAATCTCCTGTGCCGAAGTTGCCTGTGATTTGGTTCATCAATACTTCATCAAGGCAGTATCCCTTCGTTAGCAACCAGCTCGAAGTACTCACCAACACAGCTCCAGATCTTTCTTCTATTGTGCTGCAGCCGCCATTGCTATCCTGCAGTAGAGCTTTATCTCCTCCCATTTGATGGTAAGTGTCAAGTACCACGTTCCCATCATCTTTAAGATCCGCAGGTATCCGCGCTAGTCCAAAGTCAAATACTTGCTTTGCCGACAGCCTGCTGAAATCTTTCTTTCTGACCTCGTACTCACTTCTGCACTTCATCCAGAAATCTTCTAACGAAGGCACATGTGCGTACTCCTGGGAGATTGTCTTCCTGGCTATTCCAAATGGATCGAAATTAAGCCGTGCAGGGAAGAACTCTTGCTCATACTCGGACAACATTTGTGCTTCCATTCCTCGAGCTCTGTGAATGCTGATGCAACTGTAATATCCCACAGTGAGTGGGAAGAAGCCCGTAGACTTGTGCCGCTTCGACTGAAGGTCGTGTAACTCCACAAGTTGCCTGCTCAGCTCCATGGCAATCAATCTGTCACTCGGGTACCTTGGCATCTTTGTTGGTTCACCTGAAAAGCTCGTAACCCTGATGTATGTGAAATCTGCAAACTGGATGAATACACTGCCAATCTTGGACACTGCTTCCCATGCTTCCTTGCTTACCCTGTGAGTCTTCAAGTCTTTGTCTAACCTGCAGATGAAATCGTAGAAGAAACCATCGTTGATCACTTTGAAGTCCTTCTCACGCACGCAGTGCGGTAAGGCTGCGGTAGCACTCAAAATGGGATCCTTGGAAAGAATACCACATCTATCCAGCTTAGAAAAGACACCCTGTGAAGCTGCAGCATATACCAAGTATGAAGTCATCTTGAAGCTGAAGGTACACTTTATGTTCCGCAGTTGCTCACCGATGTTGCTGCTAATAATTTCTGACCAATTGATTATAGAATCAACCTTGTTGATTTCAATGGTCCTGATGAAAGCATACATCCATGTCCGGAAAGTGTAGGCATTCGCTTCACCATTCAACCTGCATAGCAATTTGACAATATCATCCGCCTCCTGCACCAAATTGGATCGTGGAAGAGTTCTCGGGAACTTGGAAGGGGATCTAGGCTTCTTCATGAACCGGCTATTCATGATGCTCACACAATCAGCTCTATGCTTTTCCCACCTACTGTCAGCATCCTGAATGCTAATAGAAGTCACCACCTTTCGTACTGGAATCTTCAAACAATAATCGAAGAATTCTGCATCCAAACGAATTATTGTCTTTCCCGCTACATCACGCACTGATCTGGATGAAGGATGATAAGATCTAGCACACTCCATCACAAACTCTGGCAATTGGGCTGTACATGGGAAAGCTGCAGCTCGAATAATTCCACTACTTTTGACCGCACGCATGAGTGAAGTCTTTCCACTTTAGATCTCGATCAATCAAAAAAGAGGTTCTGGGCCTAGATCCGTGTCTCCTATGTCTGAAAGTTTAGAAGCAATGCATGAATCCATCGTGCTCTCTTTTTCATCTCCTTTTGCCATGGCTTTATCAATCTTTGTCTGAATAATTCTTTTTCTTCTAATTTGGCCGGATTTCTTCAATCTTTTAGTGCGAGATCTGGACAATTCTTGATTCGGAGGATATTTGCAATGTATTGGACATTGATAAATACTCCTTTTCTTTTATAAAGCACACATAATGAGTTCCTGCAATTTATTCGAGACAAAAATGGCCACCGGAGCATGAATAGTGAATTTAAATTATAAAAATCTGCACTTTTCAAGCCTGCTGCCCCAAAAATTGGTGTTTAATTTGCACATAAAGAGAGCATGAATCCTTTCAATCAACACCTGAGCTCCTGTTACACCTGTGAAAACAACTATGCCGACGAAGATCAACCTTCTCCAAAGCATGCGCCAAATCTGGAAGCTTTTAGCCTTTGTTAGCACTTTGTCTGTGCAAAATCCTTCCTCTAATGGGGGCGCACTTTTTCTCCTAGCTGCAATTCTTTACCTGTGTGTTGAATAATTCATCCATATGGCTGCCCATGCTTATATAACCTTCACAATTCTATAATTAATAATTGCCCTAACAATTAAAGGCAATTAATTAATTAAAAATCATGCTTTTCTCTTTTAAAAATTGCATGTTTAAGGACAGCCATCCAATAAATTAAATTAATCCAATTTAATCCTTCACACAGCACTTAACTTTAGCCTCACAGTGTGCTTTGACCATAGCCACTGAAAATAGAAATTAATTTAATGATTTAATGCATTTAAAATCATTAAATAACTCCTAAATGGGGCGCACTTTTTCCAAGGAGAGGGGCAGCCACTAAATAAATTAAATTTAATTAATTTAATTCCTTTCTTTTATTCTTCCTTTGACTTTTTGACCTCCTCAAGCTTGGGCGCACTTTTTCCAAGGAGAAAGATTATTAAAAATAATCAATTTAATCACTTTAATCCATCACCAAAGGGGGCGCACTTTTTTGCACATGTAATTCTATTTTTAAGAATTTTTTCATAATGGGATTCTTTACCCTGCCAGGCAGGCACCAAAATCCCATGATCCACTTAAGTGATTTGACTTTTGCAATGGGATTCTTTACCCTGCAAGGCAGGCACTAAAATCCCATGATTTCACTTAAGTCACTTTCCTTTTATTATATCATGGGAATTTTTACCCTGCAAGGCAGGCAATAAATTCCCACTGCCGACCTCTATTTTCCCACTGCAGCTTAAGTGACTTTTATAACACGGGAAAAAGTACCCTGCCAGGCAGGCATATAATTCCCATCCTGCCTGCGGCTTATATTTTTCCCATCGCAGCTTAAATCCTTTGTTTTCCAAAAAGGCGCCCATCCCCGCAGGGGCTTTTCTGTGCACGACTTCGCTTTTTCCCAGTGATCCAGACCTCCGATGATGACTTCCTCCGGGAAAAATGTGCGTGTATGTTTTCCAGCTGCTCCAGGCCAAAAATCGGGCTTACCCGGCGAAGGAGTTGTTCCAGAGAAATTTTACGAGAAAACGAGCAGGACACCACAAAAACACGAAAAATTGCCAAAAGTTACAAATAAAGCCCAAAACTTAAAATAAGTTAAAATCCTTCTGGTATATAGGAATAATAACATATTCGCTTATAACAAAGTTGAAACGGAGCGCAAATAGCCTCATACGGGGCTCAAAATAATTAAATACAAATTTCCCGTGAGAAAATCCCGAAATGACGAGAATAAAACAATTTTGGGCATCTGGGTATTTGGCAAAAAGGGCTAATATGGCTCTTTGGGATTATCTTGACACAATACAGGAACTTTCAGGCAATAAAAACAACAAATGACCCACTATTTTAAAAGTACGAATTTTTTTCGAATTGGGTAGTCACAGATTTTAGGGTGAAATCTGAGTGACACCAAGACGCTTTAGAGAATAAATCACCAAATGTGTAGAAAACACAATCTGTGTGTGCATCGGAGGCATGCGCTAAGCCAAGCACATACGCGCGTAGCAAGAAGTATCCCATCAAGGAGAAGGAAAAGAAACTTGAGGAAGAGGTGTTAAAGTGAGAAGATTCTCCAAGGAAGGAATCACCTGCTAGAGAGGAAGAGGAAGAAGAATCCCTAGTTAAGAAGAAGCAAAAGGTAGTGGGGAAGGAAGACTCAGAAGAGATGGAGAGCTTGGAGGCCTACAAGGGTGAAAGAGATGACGGTGAGGATGAAGAAGTTTAGGATCATCTCATGTACAATGTACATGACTCGGAGGAAGAAAGAAGTGAAGAAAAGGGTGAAGAAGAGGAATGCGCTCAAGGAAAAGGGGGAGTGAAGAAGTAAATACTAAGGGTCGAGAGGAGCCCCACCTCACCAAGGAGCAGAGATAGAAGAGGCCGCAAAGAGACAAGAAATGGGCATAATAGAGAAGTTAGTAGAGCAGAAGTGGAGCAAAGCAATCGATGAGACACTAAAAGAGATAGAAGAAGAGAGCATATGAAATGACTATGGAAGCATGGGTGGAGATCCCAGCTTAGCAGTGAGATTTCCAAAGATAGCGCACATGGGAGGAAAGAGTGTGGTAGTAGCACAACGAAATGGAATGGGTTATATCCATGATCTAGAAAAGGTAATATGAAAATAGTTCCAAAGCACCGTGCCTACAGAACAACTTATGGTAATGTCTTCATTCGAAGAAGAAGGCACTTACCCACAAACAAGGAAAATACTATCTTAGGCATTTGAGTCCCATGTTGACAATCCTGAGTTTGAAGTTAACCAGGGGGCATTGATGAAGGTGCTAGAGAGAAAAGGAACAAACCCGTTGGTAAATTATCAACTAGTTGTGTGATGAGAAGGTCTGTAATGCACTCAAAAAGGTGTTGGTTGAGGTGGAGGAAAGACTTTTTGGGAGGAATGATAGGGTGAGATTCTGGAAGGAGAATTGGAGAAGAAAAAGGAGGAGCTCATTGAAAAGAGAAAGTATCCGAAGAAAGAAGAGCTGATTAACGCATAATTAAGGTGTGAGTTGAGGGAGGAAAAGGAAAATTTGTGTGAGGTATACAAGAAAATTGAGATGATTACAGATGCTATTGTCTTGAAGCATCTAGACCTAGCACCACCCGAGAAGAAATACAAATTGACCTTGCAATGCTTAGAAGATTTGACTCACATCCTTATGATATAAAGGCAACCACTTGCCTTAGAATCAACAAGAGGAACTCGACGTGCTAGGAGAAAGAGGAAAAGAAGAAGGTTGTGGAGATAGTTGCTTAATACACTAAGCTCCTTTTGACTATAAAATCCTCTCGTGCGAGATAGTTGAAGCTGCTTATGAAAATTGCGTTGATAGGGATAGTGTAGTAAGCATTCTAGTTAGCACATGAGGAAGATTTCAAGGAAAATTAGAAAGAAAAATTAGATTCTCCATTTACTAGTGTTGTTGGTTGTTCAAGTATCCTCCACTCAGCCCCAAATACATCGCACATTCACTTGTACCATTTCTCCAGGCATACCTTGTGGGTGGCCATCATGGTTTTGCATGTGTATTTTTCAAAAATCTTCGCGAGGGAGGGGTCTTCATCTGAATACTCCCATACAAACTTATTTGGCCCATAGAGCACTCCAATTTCTAATAAGATGATGGTGAGAAGAACATTGTCAAACATAATCTTATCTCCTTCTTAGCACGGCATTGATGATCTCTTTTGCAATGTAGGTGGACAGGTTATAGATGGTTCCTTCTAAAATTTTCTAACACACATTCAACCATGCCTTGTTTACATGTGTCCACCTATCTTGGCCATTTAGCTTTGTTACTAGGCATGCGGCCATCCTCATCACTAGGTCATAGATATCAGGGATGTCAAAGTAGCGAGATCCCTTCTTATAGTCATACTCTTCCACGATCTTCTTAATAGCCTCTTTATCCTCCAGGTCATCATCTAAAAATCTCCTTCATAGATCAAGCCGGTAAATTTAGAGATGATTTGGGGAGTTATGCACATTTTTCAGCCCACAAAGTAGAAGTGGTCCTCATACATGTGTAACATCAACCATTGGTATAGCCACTTGGGCTTGCCAAAATAGGGCAACTCGTAAAGTTGTAGCAACTGGCCTTCTCCAATTTTACCTTCACCTCATCATTGTAGATTGGAATCCCTTCTGGTGTCCTCTTATCTATTAGATAAACCAGCTCTAACGCCATTTCCTTCTTTGTGGTACTTGTGTGATGGTTATAGTCACTCACGACCATCTTCCTCACATGGGATACCCATTCTTTCCCAAGTAACACTCCATTTGGGTATTGCATCTCCACATACCACTCCTCATTGAAATTGGTGGTGGCAGTTTATTTTCCTTTTCCCTTTCCCTTCTTAGGTGAAATGGTTTCCTTCTTTGGTGTCATCTTCTTATCGGGTTAAAAAAATTCCTTGCTCCTCTTCCTTACTCTACTCAAATCTATGGCTCAACTTTGTGAAAGAATCCTTCTACTCCTATGCCCTAGCTACAGAACCCTAACCTGGAAAATTCTTCCACAAGATGGTGTATTCCACTGAAACCTTCTTCCCTATGCTTATGTACTCCTTCCACTTTGGTTTGCAGATCACCCTAGTCATGCACTTCATATTTTCACTCTTCTTTCTTCACAAAAATATTTCTTCACGAATGCCCTAGTTCACAAGAGTTCTTTAATCTCGTAATAGCAAGGTAAATAATGATGTTCCTGACCCTTTACTTATAGCTTTTTTTCTATCTCCCACAATAAATGCTATGCCACCTACCAACATACTTAGCATTAAATGCAGATTTTTCCACTAAATTTGATCTTAAGCGCTCTTTCCCATGTGCCCAATCCTACATAAAAATCCTTACAACCTTTTAGCACACAAAAATCCTTAATGACCGAAGACTCTTACACGTGCGCTTACAACACCGAAGGCACTTCTTCTATCCTTGACCTGATTTTTTCCCTCACCTACCTCATGTTGTTTCTGCACTTCTCATCCTTTGTATGTGGTCCTTGTAAAGCCTTATCCTGACACCAAAATTTCTCGTCCACCTTTTTCCATGCGTGCTCTCCTACCTTACACACTTTTTATCTTTTAACCCGGGCCATTAAAACACTACTTTCATTTCCAACCTCTATTTCACTTCACTCTACTCCACCCCACACTAAAATAGATGTGCAGCCCTCTGCACATACACAACCTTTGAAATTAATGTGGTTACTGGTGCACAAGGTGCGTAAAACAACACAATAGAAAGGAACAAGCAACAAGAAAGGGAAACACAAGGAAAATAAATGCATTAAGGTAAATCCTAGGTTAACTAGTAAAACTGCCCTATTTACAAACACAAGACTTATTTATAGTAGGGCTTTAGCTTACTTCCATTGAAATGACTCGGTAATCACATCCTATCTGGAACTTGTAAATCTGAAAAGTGCCTGAATCAAGGATGTACGAGATGATGTATGGTCCCAACCAATGGACTTTCAACTTCCCAGGATGGCACAAAAACTTAGAGTCATATAACAAAACCATCTGCCCTACCTCAAATTGTTTTCTTTTAATATGAAGATCATGCCATAATTTTTGTCTTGTCGTCTTTGTCTTTTGACTCCATCTAGCAAGTGGTCACCTTTCGAAAAACTACATTAATTTATCAATCCTTTCTTTAAGCAAATTTTCATCACCAATCCTCCCAGCACATTATACGCAGCAAATGGTAACATAAATTCAACTGGTAGAACAGCCTTCATTCTAAATACCAATTGAAATGGTGTGACCTTGTTCAATCTCTTAAAGATTTTTTTGTATACTAATAGAACAATCGACACCTTGTCATCCTAATCTTGTCTCCTAACATCACAAAATTTGGTTAACATTTGACTTAGTATTTTTTAAATGCCTCAATAGTTCCATTCACTTGGGGATAATAACGGAGGGGGTCTTCGATGGCTCATCATAAATTACCAACATAATCCTAATCTGTTTCATTCAAAAAATGTGTACCCCTATCACTGGTCAGGATTAAAGGACATCCATACATGTTTATTATGTTCTCCCATAAGAATCCATATGTTGTCATTATAGTGCAATCCTTTGTAGGTGTTTTCTCTGCCAATCTTGTCAAGTAGTCAGTGTAAGTGATGATGTAACATGAGTTGGTCCTTCGCGCGAAGGTGAAATAGGTCCTACAAAGTCACTTTCTCATTTTTCAAATGGTTCTGCATTGGCTATTGGTCTTAGGGGCATCTCATCCCTCCTTCTAGGTTTTCTAAGGCACTAGAAATGGTCACAGGCCTTGCAAAACTCAATACAATCTTGGTAGATACTCTCCCACCAAAGTATGACAAGTAGAATCTTTCGTGCAGTTGCATTTCCTACATAGTGTCCTCCTGAAATCCCACCATGTACTTATTCCATAATTTCAATGCGCTCATGTTCTAATACACATTGTTGCAGAACATCATCTCGGTCTAACTTGTACAAATATCCACTAATCAACATGTAGGGTGCGGCGTGTATAGATAATTGCTTTCTCTCAAAATCCTTCATTGATTTCAATGTCATACCCATTTTAAGAAATACTACAATATCCTCTATGTCGAGGGCGCATGCTTTCTGACCTAAAAATTTGTGCATCCGGCATGGTATTCTTAATGGTCTGCGTGTCCTCCCTAAGTTAATTCTAGATAAATTATCAAGTCCTAAATTACTCTTTCCCGGTTTTACCACATCTAAAAACTCAAATTCTTGAAATAATAGGACCCGATAACATATACACCCTTACAAAATGGTCTTTTCCACCAAGTAATTCAAGACCATGTGATTTGTGTAAAATTTGAAGGGTGTTTCCCATAGATATTCTCTAAACTTATGCAGCATGTAGATCATCGAAAGTGCTTCACGATCGGTAGTGATGTTGTTCGCTTACATTGGTGTTAACTTCCTACTTGCAAAACAAAGGGGGTGATCAATAATCCCTTCACCACATTGTAATAGGACTACTTCAATGGTTGTCCCTAAGGCATCAATATGTACGTGGAAATTTTTATCCCAAGAGGGAAACCGTAATATGGATGCAATGACAAGTTTATCCTTCAAAGTGGCAAACGTCAACTATTGCACCTCTCCCCAATGAAATGCAAACTTTTGTTTTAGAAATATTTCCAATGGCATGGTGATCTTACATATCCCTTAATAAATTTCCTATAGTATCTTGTATGTTTAAGGTATCTATGCCTTGTCTATGATTGGTAGGCTCCCATAATCTTAAAATAACACCAACTTTTGTGGGATCCACAAGTAAACCTTCCTTGCATATAATGTACCCCAATAGGGTTTCAAATGAAGTAGAAAAAACACACTTCTTAATGTTGATGGATATCCTAAACTACCAACATCTCTCAAACATCAGCCTCAAATTGTCACAATGATATTTTACTAGTCCATACACTATCCAGTCATCCAAGTATACTTGCAGAAACTTATGAATGAATTCCTAAAATGTTTGTACCACAATGTACGAGAACACGGTGAGCACATTCTTTAATCCAAAGGACATGACTTTTAGGCTAAGCTTCCCCATTCCATGGAAAAATTCATCTTCTTTTGGTATTCCTTTGTAATCCTAACTTAGTGATACCCTGAGAACCCATCCATGAAGGAATAGACCTCGTGCCTAACTACTCCCTCTAGGATCTCTTCAGTGAAGGGGACTAGAAAAGGGTCAATAACACATATTGCATTCAAGTCCCTATAATCGAACACATCCTTATCCTTCCATCCTTCTTAATTCGTATGACCATTGGACTTACCCATTATGATTCCTCCACATCTTCAATGATTCTTGAAGCGATCATCTTATCTATCTCTTCTTTGACCCGTACGCGTAAATTTGGATTCATCCAATACGGACTCTTTTGTATCGGGCATGGAACTTCCTTCTAATTGATCCTCATTTCCCTACGGAGTGGTGAACACCTTTAAGTTCATAGTAGCCACATGGGAACAAGTTCTGAAATTCACGCAAAAGGTCAATGATCTTAGAAATATCTTTCTCCGACCAATAATCTCCAACGATAGCTTCCTTAGGTTCTGCCTCTGAACCAATGTTAACCTTCTTTATTTTCAAGGGATCATGGTAAGCGCATGCTCTCTCTCATCAGCACTATCCATGACTTCACACATACCTTCAATATGGTTAACATCCAAACTCTCCATCTCTTTGCCATCTATTATGTAGACCAACTTTCCTTTTTCTTTTTCCCTACATGTGCACTCAATATGTATCTCCTCTTATTCTTCCTCATCAAGGTGCAGTTCAATACCAAGTTCACCCAATAACTCTGATATCCTATCTTCTTCCATGACACTATCTCCCATCATTAGGCACTTAACAACCTACAAGATTTCTATCCACTAATGGTTTAGTGCTTCGATATTCAAAATCTTGAAGAAGGTCAATTGTTAGCTCCTGCCAATTTCCTATCTGGCAGTGCATCTCGGAGTATATATACCATGTGTGTGCACTACCTTGCAAGGTGGAATACATATTATGCACACATAAAGAATGTGGCAAAGCTTATGTGCCTTTCATCCAAGCATTCTCACATGTTTGGACGTGAAATGAAGTGGGTCCTTTTCCATGGTAGTATTGTATGATAGTGGGCACGTTACTTTTGGAAAACCTAATAGATAACGTGAATCTCACCTTGCGCCACTCTAGAAGGTTATCACGATGTGTTTCCCACCAACGTGTTTCAGTCCTGAGCATGTTATAACTGAGCATACCCCTCCTTTTGTCCTCATTTCCCCACTGAGCCTCCATCTCCCGCAAGAAATCATTAGGGTTAGCTCCTCCAAAGTAACTTGATAGCTTCTTCCTCCTGGTGCTTCACCGAGTGCACCTTTTTCACCCTTGTCATAGAGGCTCTTAACTATTTCCCATTGACTAATAATTCTTGTGCACCCAATTGTCTTATGCTATACTTGGTTGTATCACTCATATACTAAGCACCTTCAAACTAAATAATCCCTTCCATAAGATGAATTACTTGGGGTCCCCGATAGAGCGCGCATAGATTTTGTCAAGGAATTCCTCTCCCAAGGTCTCAATATTAGGTGTTGACTTCCCATCCGTTAAAGGGATGATAACCCTTTCTTCATTTTTCTAAAATGGTATACCCCTTGTTAAACCATAGGTTGGCATTGTTTTTGTAACACCGGGTACCCAACCAATTTTGTAAAGTTATTTGCCTTGGCTAGCACCAAGAATTTGAAGTCTCCAGTGAACTTGTCCCCTTGAATAGTGATAACCACATCCTTCAAGACATCAATGGGAATTTCCTTTGTCTTGTTTTTCATATATTACACATTCAAAGATGGCTATAACGGGGGCCTTCACATTTGATGAGATGCATCCAAGGTGAGAACATTGACTTTTACACCCATATCAATTAGAATATTTCTCACAAGTCATCCATCTACAATAGCATTCAAATTTATCTCTTTTTCATAGTCAAGGTTGTGGGGAGGAAGGTTAGCATACGGCATGTGTCTCTCATTCTCTCCTCTAGTATGTGGTACCTTCTCCTGTAACCATTCTCCCAAAGAAGGGAATGATATTCTCTTCCCTTAACATCTTGCATACTTTCCTAATCTCATCAAGATCCTTTTGCAGAGCCTCATCATTCTTCCATTACTTTGACTATCTTTATTACTCCTTCAAACACTGGATATCTCCTTGTAGACTCCAAATCACATCCATGGTTTCTTGATACACCTCCTTTTGATGAGTAGGGTCTAGATACTTTCCATTTACCACTTCTTCCCTTATAACCAGTTTTCTTTGTCTTCGTATCTCCCCCGGTGTAGATGGCCTCTCGCTGCGTCACTCACCGGACAGTTCTAATCCCGACTCATGTGCCACTCTTAGAATCCACCGTGGGTCCGCCTTTTTTATGCTTACCATCCCAGCGCCTTTTTATTTTCAATACTATTAAATCATGTGCTCAAACATCTTATGGAACTCCTCATACTTATGTTTCTTTTCGCACCATGAGCATTACAATAGATATGAACACTCACACTTATAATGCTCTATAGACCCAAATTTATAACACATCCCACATGGGAATGCACTTCTTCCTCATATGTGGTTACCATGGCCATGAAATCCTCCTCAGAATCCCCTCTCGTATGCTCCTCCATCTACGCATCCTTCATAATAGTGATCATCATCCTTGGAACTACTTGTAAGGCTTGTCTAATGCACACCAAGATCAATGGTATCATGTATCTTGTTAATCAATATACAATCCTTGGTGTCATAGGTCGTAGAGGTACAAATCTTGCAATAGCAAGACACATTCTTATGGATCGTGTCCTACAATAGTGGGCATCTACTTACATCATGATCCATGTGGTAAATCTCACAATCCACCGTCATGGTGTGTACCAACCTTCGATGAAAACTATCCTATGTGTTCCCCTCTATCTCACAATCTATGCACTATAGACCACTATGAGTCTCATGCGTCAAGTTAATAGATAGCTTCTCCAGCTACTTCTTCATTGTAGAAATCTGAGGCTCAAGGAAGGAGCTAACCTTGGTATCTATGCTTCCAATAGTCTTAGGACGCAGGCAGCCTCTAAGGCCTCACACAAGTTTGTGAATGTCTTGTGCGAAAGACCTCTCCTAAAAAATTTTATCAACCCTCCAAAATACTACCGAAAGCAGATCGAAAAGGATGAATATCATAATATAGTTTTGATAAGAGAGCCTTAAAATGCACTTCATATTCCCACACACTCTTTTTCATTTCCTGCTCAATCTCTTTCAAAGTGTTAATTCTCTTACTCAAAGTCGTGGATATGGAACTTGGCTAAGAAGGCATTTTGCGGCGTGGTGTAATCTACCACTTTGTTTGATGGGGGTCATACTTCCAGTATTAACTATGTCTGCACCCCTATGATGTCATTGCAAATTGACTTTCCTTTCACTTTTTGGTAGTGATCCCCTTCGTGTGTCATAGCATCTATCTCACACTTTTGCATGTTCTCTATAGCATCCTCAACACCCTTGTAATCCGGCAGATGTAATGACATTTTGAAAAATACTTATGGAGGTGGTTGAGGTCCTTTTCATCCTTACCTAGAACGTTGATTCCTTCAAAGGTGTTTCCACCACCACCGATCTACTACATATATTGGATCCACTAGGTCCTATCCCTTCTTATCCTCAAGATCCTCTATATCCACTAGGTCCTCTAGCTCCTACTCCACCAGATCCTCCTCATGTAGCTGGTAATCGGCCTGAAGTGGTTGTGCCTAGCGTTCCCAAAGTGTTCCACTAAACTGTATGCTAACGGTTTGTGATATTTCTCTATTACTAGACATGTACCCTACACCACTACCAGATGTGATACCCAAACTTTATGTACTTGTACTTATACTTTTCCCAAAAATCCCTCCAAACACAGAATTATTTTTACATCTATAGATGTTCCAAACGATAGGCTATACCTCCTAAGTGCAGATTGGTCACTTCCACTAATACCAATCAAGGTTAGCAATACTTGTTTCTTGATTTGGAAAAGTAAGCACCAGGAGTTGGTCACCAAGGGGGTTTAGATGCACGCTAATGGATCTCCTTTCTCCATGTGATGAACTCTCATCAAAAGTTGAAGAGGTTTCTCTCCCACATTTTCTAAGATGGGGTAGCATAGACTTCTCATGTTCCATGTCCTTTGTGTGAACCTCAATTCCTTCTCACAATGTTTGCCTCCATAGATCCATCACTCCTACAACTATGTGTTATCTAGCCAACTCCCTTTCAATCACTTCACTATACTTGAGTCGTCTCTCTTCCCTCTCCTTTTCCACCAAAAGGTCTGCCATATTCATCCACCCTAGCTTCCTCACCCAACACACAGAGAATCTTATCCACCATAAGGAATGCCTCCAAACTTATCATAATGATCAAGATCTTCATGGCCAATGGGATAGCTCACAGAAACTATCCTCTAGGTTCCCTTAGGAACTCAAACTCAGCAACCTTTGGACAAGAATATGTACAAATGGCATATTCTAAGGTATAACTAGTCAACACTCTTCTCCACTAGTGATCAATAGCACGTGTCCAAGACAAATCCGCATCCTGCAACCTATGGTAATCATCTTGGGTCCACACGCATGATCTATAGTACCAGCTTGACCTAGATGCATATGCTAAGAGCCATTCATACAATTCTACTAGAAAATAGTAAAATAAGGTCTCATACAACTCATGATATATGTGTTCTTCTACCTATTTTTCTTATAAAAATCATGTCCAAAGAATAAATCTTTGAGAAAAATCATCCTTTGTGCTTTTAAACCATTCCTCGACACTTTCCAAGGTCAATTGTTCTATCATCAAACATTATTCTCATAATAGCTTCAAAAATAGGTCCCAACAACAAAACCAAGATGTAGTCATTTTTATGTGCCCTTAGAATAACACTCTAATCCCATACGCTCCTACCTATCACCCAAATGGGCTCGCCGAGTGTTCACTGAGGCACGCACAGCACCAAACCCATCCTTTATGTGAGCATTGTGAGAATGTGCCATTGATAATAGATTAAATGAAGAAAATTAAATGATGATGCATACATTTTGAAGGCATAGGATGAGTTATTATATCAATATACCCATTCAAATAAGAGAAACATCATACAGAAAGCATATTTGAGTCGTGACGTAAAGAAAATATACTAGGTTTTACACCCATGAACAATATATTTAGAACACATATTTATATTGAGCATAGTTGCAATAACCACATTACAATCATTGGGGTCATAACAGGATCAAATGTATCAAGATAGACGTGACTCATGAATCGATACCCTAGCTATGTTTCTCATATTACATGAAGTTTCACATAACCATCCCTCTAGATATGATATCATTCCTACATGACCTTATAATAGTAACCCTAGCACTTAAAATATTCTACTCTTTTCTATAGGGATTCGCCCTTCATCTTCTATTAGATGATCCTGAAGCTTCCCCTTATCGACCTCTCTCCATTTAGGTGTATATCTCTATGTGTTCCTCTCGAGAGAGAATCTCTATAAATAGGTTTAGCATCCACCGCCATGCCTTCCTCTAGGAGTAGATTGCTTTCTAAGTGTCCATGTGGTCCTCCAATAAAGCATGCTTCTTCTAATCCAACCTCTCAACTTTCTGTAATGATGTCTTTTGGGAATGTTCTACACGTGGAATATTCTTTCCTTGACTACCAAGTCACCAAGCTGGCACCATATCTATTACGCCCTTAATTATATATCTTATATTAGATGTATAAAGACGAATTGTGGCTATCATTATGTATCTCTTCATATATGTTATATTTTCATTAGTGGGTCAGCCTTGGTGTTGGCCATAGCATAGGAATAGTATATATATGGGTTAGTAGGTGGTAGTTTATCATCATATTCAGCATTTGAGTCTTATTTTATGGTTTGGAGGTTGCCCCCTCGAAGTGGCTAAGCTATTCTACTTGCACATTGAGATCATTTATCTGAAATATTGTGTTCATTAGTGTTATATTGCTGCTAATAATCAGATTTATACAACTAATTACATTACAAGTGGTATCAGAGCTTGAACTTGGCCAGCACTGTGTCAAACCCTAATTGTGAAGGTTCATCCATATCTCAAAATCGGTAGCGAATTTTTCTACAAATTTTTTTGTGGTGTGGAAAAATCAGTAAAGTAAGCTTCCCTCTAAATTTTAAGAATTTTTGACTTGTTTTTCAAAATTTATATTGGTTTTATGTTTTTCATAATTCGTACCTAGAGTGCAATTTGTGGAATTTTCCAAGTTATTTACATTTCCGTAAGAAGATTAAAAATTAGTTTGAGTTCATTCTTTGAGTTTTATAAAAAAATCTGAATTCCTATTGAAATCCCAAGCCCTAAATTTTGACCTTCATCCTTAAATTTTAACATTTTGGGAATCATTACTGGACCTTCGACAAGAGGTAAAAATAATCCCGTCACTGGGAAACACACACGATAAGGATGAGATAATAGTTGAGCATTTAGAGTCGAAGGGATATCTACAAAGTCCTCATCATTAGGGTTTACTTCAACCGACCATAAGGTCAGCTATCTTGAGTTAGAGTTGTGAAACCTTGAGGGTAGAGTGGCAAGCAAAGAAGATGTAGAAAATATTGGACAACGATTAGATGATTTCATTCACCGCTTTAGTTACAATATCATGGGTCATCATATCCTTCATAATCATCCACAACTCAATCATACTCATATTAACTAGGGTGGATCTTTAGGTCAAAGTAATAGACAAACTAGCCGAGTGCATCTACAAACATGCCCAATCCAAATACAAACACTCTGAAATCCCGTAACATGATTCCAAAAGTGGAAATGTGTAAGTTTGATGGAAAGGATCCACTCAATTGGATTAACTAGATGGATAATTTCTTTGATCTTCATCAGATTCCATTGGGACAAAAGGTTATCATGGTATCCTTGTATCTTGAACCCGACCAATTCATTTGGTATCGATGGTTATGTGCTCAAAGGAAAAGAGTGGACTCAATGTTACATGGACAGTGATTCACCGAAGATTTGTAATTACATTATAGTTCTAGTGTGTCGAGAATTATTTTAGTCAATTAGCAAAGCTCGATAAATAGAACATAATAAAGATTACATCCATCAATTCCAAAACCTTTCCTTATGAGTGGAAAATATTCCTGAAGATAATTTGAATGACTTATTTCTTGGGGGTCTTAAAGAACAAATTGAGAATAAGGTGCATATTTTTAATCCTCATAAGGTTTCAGACTCTATGATCATGACACGTAGGGCGGAGGAAAATTTATTTCCAGTAGGAAACAAACTCATCAATAATATCGAGATCGTAGCACCCTTCCACCATCATTCCCTCACTAATGAGACCGACACCTCAACAAATTAAAGAAAATAGAGCCAAAGGGTTATGTTTTAATTGTGAAAAAAATTTGGATCAGACATAAGTTTGCTAAAAAGAAGTTGTTCTACATTGAGGGACATACTAAAGAAGAAGAAAATTAAGAAGATGAAGAGGAAGAGCCAAAGGAGGAATTAAGAGATACCCACCAACAATATCATGCCATGTAATTTTTGTATTAGCACTCCCCAAACTCTCAAAGTAGTTGGATTCTTAAAAAATAGAGGGTAACATTTTGATTGATTTAGGAAGTACTGACAATTTCATTAATCGAAGTTGGTGGTACGCTTGAATCGCTTTGTTTATCTAGCTCCGAATGTCAAGTCATAATCGCTGATGGGAAAACTATTAGTTGTTCAAGTAAATGCCATAACATTAATCTCACCATGGGAGATTATTTTCTAACTAGAAATATGTATGTCATTGTCATGGGAGGAGTAGACATTGTGTTAGGAGTTCAGTGGCTTACCACCTTAGGAACCATTGAAATGAATTTCCAAGAGTTGTTCATGAAATTTTAGTTCGAAAGGGGACTTTTAAACTAAAAGGACGAAGAGCAAAGTCCCCACATATGGTAAGTTCTTATCGATGCAAAAATTGCTTAGAAAAGGTACGTAAGAGTTTGTGGCACAACTATTTTCATTGGAAGCGCATCATTCCAATACATTTATACCCACAAATATGAAAACAGCTTATAGATGAGCACTCAAAGGTGGTGTTTGGAGAAATTCCCAAGGGTCCGCTCTAAAAAGAGACCATGACCATGCCATCCAGCTAGTACCAGTGAGTCAACCACCCAACATCGACCTTATACATACCCCTATATGAAGAAGAGTGAGATTGAGAAGATAGTTCAAGATATGTTAGAAGCGGGACGTATTCGTCATAGTCGAGTACTTACTCTTCTCCCGTAGTGATGGTACAGAAAAAATATGATTATTGGCACATGTGTCCAACTTATAGGGGAATCAATAAGTACATAGTTAAATATAAGTTTCCTATTCCTATAATTGATGATTTTCTACATGAGTTACATGACGTTGTTTACTTTACAAAACTTCATCTTCGCTTACGGATATCATCATATTAGAATCAAGGATGAAGATATTCATAAAACAACCTTCAAGACACATGAAGGACACTATGAGTTCTTGGTAATTCCTTTTGGACTAACAAATGTACCCTCTAAATTTCAAAGCTTGATGAATTCCATCTTTAAGCCATTTCTTTGAAAGTTTGTTTTAGTGTTCTTTGATGATATATTAATCTATAGTAAAACATGGGAGGAACACCTGCATCATGTAAATAAGGTGTTGGAAACTCTCAAACAACATTAAATTTATGCAAATCCTTCTAAGTGTTCTTTTGGTGTCAAGGAGGTTGAATATATGGGTCATATTCTCTCTTATTAAGGTGTTAAAGTGGATCCTAATAAGATAAAATCCATGCTTGAATGGAAGGTTCCAAAAACCCTCAAAAATATCTCGAGTATTTTTGGGGCTTACAGGTTATTATCATAGATTTGTAAGGAATTATGACAGCATCATAGCAAAGACCACTTACAACTTTATTGAAGAAAGACTCTTTCCATTGGAACGAGCAAGCTACTATGGCCTTTGAGAAGTTGAAGGAGGCCATGTGCACCACTCCGATTCTAAGAACCCCATTTTTCAAAAACATTTATTGTTGAATGTGATACTTCAGTGTATTATATGGTGGTAGTACTCATGTAAGAAGGGTGACCCATTTCCTTCAAGAGCTGCCAATTCAAAGGTAAGAATATCTCGAAACCAGATTATGAGAAAGAAATGTTAGCAATATTTCATGCAATGAAGCAATGGCGACCATATCTAATGGGAGGAAATTTCAAAGTAAATACATATCATGATAGTTTGAAATACTTCTTAGAGAAACATTTATCATTAGAAGAACAATAGAAATGGATCTCAAAAATGTTGGCGTATGATTTTGAGATAATATACAAGAAAGGGAAAGAGAATGTAGCTATTGATGCTTTATCTTAGAAGGATGAATCTACTACTAGGCATTGTTGTGTGCCATATTTGTATTACATGAGGATTGGATAGAGGATGTAATGTCCGAATGGAAAATGACCCGTGTACACAAAATCTCATTCAAAATCTCCAACAAGATCCAAGTGTGTTAGAAAAAATTATATGGAAAGGAGATGTTTTATGGTATAAATATAGATTATATCTATGTAAGAATTCAATCCTTAAAAATAGGGTTCTATTTGAGCTCCATGCTTCTCCAATAGGGGGTCATTCTATCTTCTTAAAGACTTATCATTGAATCAAGCATGATTTTTCCGGGAAGAGCTAAAAGGGGATGTCCAAAATTTTGTGGCGAGAATGCATGGTTTGTCAAAGAAAATAAGGTCGAAACAATTAAATCCCCAAGTATTTTACAACCTCTATCTATTCCTCACCGAGAGGTGGGAAGAGGTGTCCATGGACTTCCTCACAAGATTCCCTAAATCGAAAGGTAAAATGTAATCATGGTGATGGTGGATGACTCACACAAATATGCCCATTTTTGTGCTTTATCACATCCATTTTTGTGAGTACAGGAGCAACAACCTTCAAGGATATAATTCAAAAGTTACATGGGACACCAAAGATTATAGTAAGTGATCGAGACCCTATCTTTACTAGTAATTTTTATACTGACTTGTTCTCATGCTTGGGCACACAACTAGCTCGTAGTTCCTCTTATCATCCCGTTTGATGGGAAAACAGAGGTGGTAAACAAGTTCTTGTAGGGATATATTCATTTTTTTACATCAAATAAGCAAGTGAGATGGGTCCAATGGTTATGGCAGAATGGTTGTATAACACCTCCTTTCATACTTCATCTAAAATGTATCCTTTCTTGGCATTATCTCGGGTACCATCCACCATCTATCACTTCATCTTTGAGAGTCCATCCAAAGGTTCGAGTAGTTGAATAACATATTCAAAACCAAAAATAGGTGCTTTCTAGTCTTAAGGATAATTTGGCCATTTCACAAAACCACATGAAGCAACAAGAAGACCAACATCACAATGAAAGAAATTTTGAATTCGGTGATTGGGTTTTTGTGCATTTACAACCATATAAGTAAATGTCCTTAAAACAATAGAAAAATGATAACAAGCTTTCACCTAAGTATTATGGCCCTTATCAAGTGTTATAGAATATTGGCAATGTAGCATACAAACTGGAACTTCCTCCGACTACTCAAATTCATCCAGTCTTCCATGTATCTTGCCTAAAGAAGGTAATTGGATGACAATATCAACCCAAATAGTGTTACCTTAGCTTGATGAAAAGGGAAAAATCATCCCGGAACCGAATTCATCCTTCGACATGCATTAAGTGATTGAGGACAAGTTTCATCACCGAGTATTTGATCAAGAGGAAAAATCTAGACAATGAAAACATAACTTGGGAGGATGCAAATTTCCCGCAAAGAATATCCAGATCTTCTCAACATTGGGGACAATGTTGCTTCAAGGAGGGGCATGATATTCCCTTAATCATATATCTTATATTGGATGTATATATCCAACTTGTGGCTATCATAACTTCTTATCATTATGCATCTCTTTCATATATGTTATATTTTCATTAGTGGTCAAATTTTAGTGTTGGCCATAGATAGGAATAGTATATCTAGGGGTTAGTAGGTAGTAGTTGATCATCATATTCAACATTTGATTCTTATTTTCTGGTTTGGAGGTTGCCCCCTCAAAGTGGCTAAGCTATTCTACTTTCACATTAAGATCATTTATCCGAAATATTGTGTTCATTGGTGTTATATTGCTTCTAATAATCAGATTTATACAAGTAATTACATTCCAAAGTATCTCTTTGTGTGTTCCTCTCTCTAGAGAATATCTATAAATAGGTTTAACACCCACCACCATACCTTCCTCTAGGAGTAGATTACTTTCCAAGTGTCCATGTGGTCCTCCAATGGAGCATGCTTCTTCTGATCCAAGCTCTCAAATTTCTGCAATGATGTCTTTCGAGAATTTTCTACACATTGAATATTCTTTCCTTGACCACCAAGTCACCATGTTGGCACCTTATCCACTCAGCACGCCTAGTCGGGTCACATTTTTCCTCAAGTGCTTCTTGGAGAGCCAAATATGGCTAAGTCCTAAGATAATTTGTTTTACCTTGTGCACACGATGTGGTTTCTACCAATCCATTATAAAACCCTTATCATGTGTTCATTTCCCCATGCACCCTTATTATTTACTTTTCCAACACACACACACACACCCTTTGTTTCTTAACCAATATGTTGAGGCCCAACTAGAGGTATGGAGGTTGAGATCAATAGCGTAGAGTTAACAAAGAATCCTCTAGTTCTAGAGCTCCCATGATTATAGATATAGTGACAAAGTGAGGAAGGTATATGATGCATTGTATATGATGGGGCTTTCCCCACTGATTTTATATTGTAAATTATTATTTTGGATGAGATATATATATTGACTTGTGTTGATGTCGCATTTATTGTTGAAGTACATTATATACTATCCGATGATGATAAGTACTTGGTAGTATTTATTTAGTTTCATAGATTCTATAAGCATTGTTGGGATGGTTTATTTGATATATATTTTTATGGTTGAAATTTGTTATAATGTGGAAATAATAACCAAGTAATGGACTAGATAAATAATGTATGTGACTAGGAATGTATGGTATAGTAAGTAATAAGTGGAAATGTATGTATGTGATGTAATGTGGTAGATAAAAGTAGCAATAACGATGTGTTAATAATTGAATAATGATTAGATGTAAAATAATGCTCATAATTTCATGTGATGAGGACAAAGGGTGGAATAAGAGATATTTCCCCCAATGTGAGATTAAGGTTCATTTTAGTAACAATTCCCTCAACAGTCATGTATGAACCTTAAGAACACAAGTGTGTCATCGGGTAATGAGATGGAAAATAGATGTCATCTACCAGAGATGAAAAGGCATGTGAGGCGTGGAGGGATCATGTTAAGAAATAGTGGTGTGAGTATAAGTGTTGAATTGGATGTTAGAGGAAATGGTTCCAATAATGGGAGGTATGGTGATAGGAAGTGGAAAAAGAGGTTTATGGAGCCAATGAAATGTGGTAACAATGTGTGAGGGATGAGAGGATGTAACTCTATGTGGATTAACTTGAGGAAGTGGATGGATAATGACCTTAGGAGGTGGGTGAATGAAAATATTAGGAGGAGGTGAAGAAGACAAGTGAACAGTGGTAGAAGCTCACTTATGTGGGATAAGAGAGAGATAGAGCTCTCATGAGAGTGAGAGCAGAAAGTAATGACACATTTTTTTCTAATTATTGTAGATGATCATGGAGATCACAGAAATCATTGTCGCGATGGATATTTATGTGGTGGAAATTATAGAAAGGGTGTTCATGCTAGAAATGCAAGTGGTGAGGTGGATGATGCTGGTTAGAAGGTAAATAGATGAGCCACTTATCAAGTAAGGTTCACAAGACATCATGTGGTTTAACATTATGTGAAAATTGTAATGGCTCATGGGTGGGAGGTGGAGAAGGCTTAGGGGAATGTCTATGTAGTGGTAAGGGAGAAGGATTTTTCTTGAGGAGGAGATGACACTCATGGAAGAGGGTCAATAGATGGAAGAAGGGAAGATGTAGTAGGCATAGGAGGAATAAAATAAGTAGAAGGAGGTGGTATGACATTATCTACAATTAAATCCTTTTCTAAATCAATAACTTTGTAGCATAAAAGATTAAATGATTCACATGTATCATATAAGATATTTTCTTTTAATGGAGGAATTAAACCACAATAGAAGATAAATTACATTTCTAAATAAATAGGTTGAAATATTAATTGATGCATGCAAGAATTGAAGTGTAAAATGTAATCTAAAATGGGTTCTTTCTTTCCTTGATGCAAAGAAGGCAAGTGTTCATATGTAACTTTAGAACCATTGTTATAAATAACCTATCTAAGAAAAGAATCCTCCATATCATAGTAAGTACTAATAGATCTATTAGGAAAATGTATATTCCATTATAGAGCATGATCAACAAGGCTATTATGAAAGGTGTTAAGTAACAAATGATCATTGGAATAAAAATCTATGGCCAATCGGTAACACTTGAGATTTAAATAGGGATTTCCTATGCCATCAAAACATGAGAAATTAGGCATGATGAAACCTTTGGGGAAGTCATAATTGTGAATCCTCTTGGGAACAGGATTTCCATGAAGGGAATTATTGTTAATGATAGCATAATATTCTTTATTTTGAGGGTAAGGATATGAACTTGATATTGCAAATTACCAATAACAAGCATGAGGGATATGATATCATGTGAAGGAATGGTTGGAGAAGTGAGACACACATTGAAGGGTTGGATCTTGCCATTATGAGTGATCATGGGAACTTGAGGAGGAGTGGATGTGGAAGGAGGGGAAAGATGTGTGAGATGAGGAGAGGGACATGGAGGCTATGTTGATGTTAGGTGTAGAATCGGAGACAAAATAATATGTGGATTAAGGATAGAAGTGGAATCGTCATGGGAAACATTGGAACTAACTTCAAGTAGAAGAAGAAAGTGGAGTAGTAAATTCACAATCGTAGTCTTAATAGAAGCAACATCATCACTAACATGTTCATGATCGAAGCGTAATTAAAATCACTATCACTCATATTTTTATAAGAAAGTATTTCATCAAGAGTGTCATCAACATATAAATAGTTGGTAAGAGTACTAGCAACAGATTTATCATGGTAATTATTGGAAATAATTTTAGTAGGAAGAGTAGGAGATAGATATTTACATTTAGCTTGATTACTAGTAGGAACATCATTGTGCCCATTTATATTTTCATTATCGAAGTATAATTATTAGCATCTATGTCTTCACAAGTAAGAACCTCATCATGCAAAGAATATATATTAATATTATCATGTACCATAAGAGAAGGAGAATAGGATGAAGCATCATTGGTGACTATGGTGGATGAGGGAGAACATGAAGCAAAGTTTTGATCAAGGGAGACTATGTAAAAATCAGGGGTTTTGAAACCAACAGGAAAGGGTTTTTGGAAGTCAAGGAGTTGTTGGAGGATTATGAGATCATATTGGGGATTGTGCATGAGGTTACAAAATTCAGATTCTTCAGAGGCATTAGAAAAAAATAGGTTACATACATGTATATTTAATATCATGTGTGGGGTATGGAAACCTCTTTTTTAGCCATGAGGGTTTTGGGATCCTAGGAAAGGAGTTTGAATAAGAGTGGGTTTACCAAATGATTTAATTTAATTTAGCTATTAAATCTGATTTTAGAGTAACTAAAAATGAAATCTGATAAAATACAAATGCTAAGTGCTCAAGCAATGCAAGACTATAAGAAAATGAAAAAGATAGGCAACTTAGCTTATTTTTGTGCGATCTATAGATATTTGGGACTCGTATGTATATTAGATCTGGGTACATAATGATTTTATAGGAAACTCACTAGTATTTTTAAAGCTCTACACTGATTGGGATAGTGGTTTCCACAGGAGGAAAGAGGAGCTAGGAATATGGTGTCTAACTCTGGGCATTGGTGACTATGTGAATGCTAGGATTTGATTCTTTTCTAGGTCTAAAGACTATCACTTTAATCTCTGATTTTTCATGTTAACTTCATTGTTATAGTTTCAATCACATATGTAACTGTAAAAACCCTAGCTACCTACACAATCTCACAAACACATCAAATATGAATAAAATATGTAAAATGTGAAGTTGGACTAACCTCGGCGGTCACCCAAAGAGTGAACTTATTACCAAGCATTGCACTACATTCCAGACTCCATGTAGTTATGTGTGCTTATGTGTGAAATAGTTTCCTTAGGTTTCCCTCAAGCCAATAATGCCAAGATAGTGGGCTATATCTAAATTAGATGCAAAAGTGTGGTATGGAATTCAACACTTCCCCTTTCTATGTAGTGTATGCACTCCCTTTGATGGTAGTGATAGTATATAGATGTGATTTCCCCTTAGAATTTCCAGCCATAATAATAATGTGTATGTTGTGTATATATGTATGTATGTGTGTATATATATATATATTCTTTGAATTTTGACACTAGTGACACAAAAGGCCAACTATGAGCGCAGGATATAGACAAAAAAGATAAAAGGTCAAACACAAATGTCAAAATGTGCAAAAGAAAAAAGAGGGCATACACGCCTGAGTGGACACAAGCACCTTGGCACTATTGTCCATTGGGTGTTGGTGTCCCGAGATATATAACGAGAAACATGAAAAGATAGATAGACATGGATCTCTATGACCTCGACTAGAAGTGGATACAAAAATTACAAATGTGGAAGAGAAGTACAATTAAAATAAATCAAATACATAGATGGGCAATAGATATTGTCACCCTGTGAATACTTTTCTTGTTTAAGATCCATGTCTATAAACAACATATTGACAACATAGTAATATAGTAATATGTAAGTGATTTTATGTCTATAAATAGGAACAATAGGTTACAAATCAAGGATGTTCCATCTATAGTGGTGGTTATTGGGAAGTGTCATGGAAGGAGATAAAAACTAGACCTCTCTCCCCAACACTCTTCTCTTGGCATGAGATCACCCAAAAACTTTCTCTTGGCGTGAGATCGCCCAAAAACTCATGCTTGGCATGAGATCACCCAAAAAAATCTCTCTCGACATGAGACCATCTAAAAACCTCACCATCGGCATTCAAATCCAGTAACATCTCCAAATCAAACAAAATAAATTTATTATCTTTTACTCTCTCATACATCAAGTGCACTCTTTTCTTAACTATTACTTTTACACACTACTTTTACATACTTATACATACATTAATCAGATTTTTGCATATAGGACTTTCACTCATTTTCTCTTCTTTTTTAGGTCCATCCTTATAAGAAGTAGCTCACATCTGTAAGCACAAGATCCAACAACACACTACTATGCATACACTTCAGCCCTAGGGTATAATTCCATTTCCTAGTCTCAAGGCTTCACATTTCAATCACTTCATGCTTCACTTGTTTACTCAAAGATGATATCGCTTACACTCTTCTCTATAAGATTACAAGGTACACATATTCTATCTACTTTATGCTATCAAGTATTCACTCAACAATATAAAGTGGGGGAAAATGTAGACACAAAATATATCCACTTAGGTACATAAGCATACTAATGTATACATGATTCCTAAGAAAGAAAATTATTGGTTAACAACTCCTTTTGGCATTTTGGTTATTTTATCTCTTAAATTTTATTGATCCTACACATCTTACAACCCTTTTAGAACATGAACTATTTATCTTTTATGGCCTCGGACACTAGTGCCTAATTATGATATAAACACCCACCTCCTAGGCACTCCTAACCCTCTCTATCCTTTTCTTACCCTTTTGGGTCTCTTTTACTTCTTGGGCATATTTTAATCATTTTGGTTAGCCTTCCACTTATTAATTATGAAATTCAAACAAGGTAATCATATATATATACTCATTTATTACTCTAAAATAATGGGCCAAGCAATAGTATTATCTAATATCACCTAAGATCACATCCAAAGGCATAAAAATCATTTCAAAGCATCCATTTAGAACATCCATACAAGGTACAATGGTTGCATTACTCTACATACACAACATAGGAGGGAAATTTTATTCTATTACATTACACACATTTACATACTTTGATCATTTTATAGCATTCATGTTATCGAATACCACTTGAAAAGGGGAAACCTAGGGCATCATTTACACACACCTTCATATATAACTACATGGATTCTGATATGTAGTGCAACTCTCAATCATAAGATCACTCTTTGAGTGACCATTGAGGTCAATCTGACTCCCCATTCTGCATCTTATTTATTAGGTTTGCTGTGGTTTTTGGGTATGTGCAACTAGATATATAATTTACATGTTATAGGTACGAATAAAGTTGTCATTAGAGAAAAATAAAATAGACAAATGAAGACTAATAGTGAATATCTTCAAGTCTAGAAAAGATCAAAACTTGAGCACCTAACTAGACACTAGTGCCTAGACTAGTCACTAGCACATGGGCACTCCTATTATCCCGTGGGTGCTCCTATCTTACACATATTTGAGTTCTAGAACATCCAGTGACCCTTGATGACACCCTTCCTAGACTATTCCAATAGTTCCTCAGCTCAGATCACTTCTAGACCACTCAAAGTCATCTACCTCTCTCTTGCTTAGGGTTTCATGTTATTGCAGCTTATTGTTTGTCCATTACTCAGTATTCTATTACTTGCATATCATTCATTATAGTAGTTGCTATGATTTAAGATTTAATTCAATTTAAATTAAATCACTAATCACAGATGATTTTATAAAATCCCATCAACTCTCATGAAGCTATATCCCCGACAATCAGTAGCAAAGATCTTATTCTTTGGCAACCTAGATGACATCATTCTCAACATCTCGACACCTCCCGCATCTATATCACATATCCGGAAAGCTCACAAACCCTATAAGACTTCTACAAAATTGTTTCTTGGTATTCCACATCAAAGGTAAGTTATTATCATTCATTTTCATTTCTCGGTTTATCCACGTATCATTTTAAAATTCAAATCAATCATTAAAAAAATTACATCCAAGTTGCATTTTATTCAAAGTTAACCTTTTACATAGAAATCACCAACGATTCTCTCAAATCATTAGCGACCACATGGAATCGCTAGTGATTCATTTATTTTAGTCATTTAATCACATTTCTATATATTTTCAATCATTCTCACGTATATGTTTTTCTCTAATCTATTTATTTCCAAGTTGTATTTTCTTGTAGATGATTGTACTGTGTTAGGTACATCCACTTACAAGTATCTATGACCTTTATCTCATACCCATTTGTCTGGGAGAAATTTAACATTACACATAAGTTGAGTCTCCGTGTTTTCTCATTCACACCAAATATCGATGATATCAAAGATTAACTTGAATTCATACGAGAAGAACAAAACATTATCAACAGACTCGGATCGAATACTTCTAGGCGTTCAATCTTTCCTTATCCTTTCCTGGTCCATGTATCACGTGGAGCAATATCTCTTTATCCCTCTAGAAACTTAATGCATATTTTCATTTTCTAGCTATCATATTGTATTTATTATAATTTTATTACTTGATTGTAAAAATGAGTTAACACGCTTTAAAGGAAGCTCATTGTTCCCGGATCAACCCTCACGAGAAACTTTTCATATTTTTATCTCACACCTACCTTATTCAATTATCTCTTTGTGTGCATGTTTCCTAATTCACTGGAAGGAGGAGTCTCTTATGTCCTTTGCATTCCTAAATCTCAACTTTGTCGACACGGTATCGTTAAACCTTGCTATTTTGATTTTTGGTGATTTTGTATTTATAAAAGTAAATGAACCAAAATCCACCATAAAATAAAAATAATGAGAAGTCATTGTTTTGACTACCATATAACTAGATTGTTAAACTTTTTGGGAAAAAAATTGCAACACAACCATAATCATGATCTGGCTTGCAACCATATTTTTTCAGTGCATTTTTAGTAGATTTCCAAACAAAATGTTATATCTACAACAGAAATGTTAGGGAAAAATAAAAACAAACTGAAAAAACTATAAAATACCAAAGATAAACACTTAGATTCATAAAATGAAAAGATTTACCCACAACCAAAATGGTCCCAGTGTGGTTACAAAATTATATGTCTAGATTTGGAACACCTACAAGATGTATTAATTGATATGAAATATCCAAACCAATGCTACTAAATAATATGGACTTACTCTACCATTTTGAAGAGAAGGATAATTATGGGTTCTTTAATTGAATAAAGTGGGTAAAAATCTTCTAGATCTGAATCTAAACCTGCACCCAAGCATACTTAGAGAAAAAAAAATTGTGGTTAGAGGACTTGCCTCAATCAAATCCCTAACCATTTGAGGAGATTAAAGAAAATTTATTGTAAAAAGTGAAAAAAAAACAATATATGTAATTGACAAGTATACCTGACTCATATCATAGAATCAATTCTAGTTTTAATTCACCAAAATCACATAGAGATCGCAAGCCAATGATAGTTGTGATTCCCGCATGTGTTGGAATTCCACTAAAACAAAGATTGTAGAACATTGTATTTATCTTTTGTGCTCCATTTGCACTTCTTCAAGACCTCGTAAACCTGAGATATGCAAGTAAGGAAGCAAGAACGTCAAGAACGGATTAAGTACACAAAGAGTATGGGGTAGATCAAGGACTAAAATGATGAGTGTGAGTGGTTTTTATAGTTTTTGAGTGTATAGGGAATGTGACACATATGGGTGTAACGTGCATAGGTGGGTGAGATGATAAGGGTCCATAATGCATTGGGCATGTAAATGGGTATGTTTAATGAACAAAATTCAATATGAGTGGGTGAGGGTTATAAAATAAATGATGAGGCGTATTTTATCACCATTTTTGTGGTGTTTTGTATTATTTGTTTTCTTTTTTAGGATTATTTTATTTTTTGGATTATTTTGTTATATAATGTATTTGGTATTTTTAATATAGGACCTTATGTGTAAGGTGTGTTTTCTAATGTCAATAGTACCACATGAATATAAATATGTATAAAAAATAATATAACATACTATATATTAAGCTAACATGATAAGTAATTGGCAATATGAATCATATAAGTGTGCAATAGAAACAACCAAGTAAAAGTGATGCAATTTTTTTGGGTGTTTGTATATATATGAATGTTTTTAAATTTTTACAATAAATGAATTCTTTTCATTTTTTAGACCCTCTAAGGGCATAAATGAAAACGTATTCTCTGAAGAGAAGGGTGATCCAAGAATTCCCCAGGGGGATATTAGGATTTATAGTGCTTTTGATTAATAGACATGATGTATCCAGAGAGGGAAATCAATGTCTCCCCCTAGTGTGTGTCTGTGCGCACATGTAAAGTGAGGTTCAGTTGTGTAACTACTCCCTCAACAGTCAAGTTGAACCTATAAATAAATTGTATCATTGAGAGATGAGAGGAAAATAGGATTCCCCCATGGGTGAATATTTTATCAACTATCCAATGAGAACATTTTGAAGAGGTGAATAATTTGTTGAGGGAGATGGAGTCTTGGGCTTAAGTTTTTCCAAATAATGTGACTCAAGTGCACATGCCATAATAACTTTGGGATGAGAGAAAGGTGGACTATTTGTGCCTTAGATGATTGGAGAATATGAATATGAGGGGAAAACCCTATAGTAACAAAATGATAAACCATATATGAATTAAGTACCAATGTATCAGTAAGGAAGAATATGAGGATATAATAAATACGTAAGAGACTCAATGTAATTAGGGTAGCCTAAATCATCCTCTCAAAATAGGGAGAGACACAAGGCCAACCATAAGTATAAGAGGTGATATAGAAGCATTAGGAGCAATAAAAACATACCAAGGTGTGCAAAAAGTAGCATATGTAAAATTATCATGAGTGGCACCATGTATACAGGTATTGGCTAACATAACATAGAGAAGTGCATCAAATGTAGTGGAAGTAAGCTTATGAACCTGATTTTGTAAGTCACCTACAACATGTATTAGAGAAATAACTTCTTGTGGAGGAATAACATAGGTAGTAAGAGGCTCGTTGGGTGGTTGCAGCTTGTCATTATATGTAGCCATGGGGACATTATTGGGTTAGAATTGGATCTTTGGGTCATCCCCCACATTATCAAAATTGTTATCTTACAACTATCTGATCAGCCACAATCTGACTTAGCATCTATTTTGGGCATGATTTGATTTCATCAAAATCATTGAGACAATTGTGATTGTAAAATGTATATAAAAGCAGACTTGCAATAGATAGATAATATATAGAATATGATATGAGATAGAAATAGAATAGAGAAGATAAATATAGACTAAGTACTCAGATCCAGTATGTTTTTTAATACTAAATGTTTTATCAATAAAATAGCCATTCCAATTTTGAGAGAAATCTAAGTTGTTAAATCCCGATTCGAGGAGAAGCAAGGGACCACTCCCCAAGGACTAGGATATTCGTTTATTTGGTATTTAGAAAATAGCTTAGATCTATTAATTTTGTATTGTTTTAATTCTTTCAATTTAAATTTTGTTGTATACTTGTTCCTACATGTGTTTAGATAGATTCTTATATTTCTTGTAGTTGTTTTCAAGCATTCTAAATTGAGTGTGTTTAATTCTAAAAGCAAGTGTGTTTACTTTCAAAAGCAAATGTGTTTATTTCCAATAGAAAGTAAGTTTCCATTCCACACAATGTGTTTGCTTTCAGCAAAGCTTTTAGTGTGTTTACTTTTAGCAAGTTTTCATAGTTTGATTTAAATAATGTTTTACCAATAAGTCCTTAAGACATTAAAGAGATCCCCCAAAAAATACAAAAATAACTACAATCAACTACTAGATCGATAAGATTAATCTTGTTGCATATAGCTTTAGACACACCCTTGGTTTGATATGACATCAACAAGAAGTTGATTAAATGAAGGGAATAATGACACCCATCATTTTTGGTGTCGTTGTCGTGGACAATAGTTGGAACTTTCTAATTAAGTGTTAACAAGATCAAAAATCATACATCTAATAGTTGAAGGATCTTCCCTACCATATCACAAAATATATGAGTAGACCAAGAGACTCACAGGGTATATTCCTCCCAAAAACATCTTCACAAGAATTCATAACATCCTCTAGTCAAAGTAAGGAAATTGATCAATAATTGGAGGCACCATCATCCCCTATCAGACAAGAAACAGAATTGCCATTTTTGGAATTCTTAGATATGTCACCTGAAGGAAGTGGAACTTTTAGGAGAAGGCTTATTACTCAAGATCCATTTAGGGTGAGTTTTGATTCTCAATTGAGTAGTCAACCTCCTACTCCTAATTTTTCACCTTCCCCAAGGCATACTGCTTACCACATTGATTGGGAGGAAAATTCAAAAATATTTTTAAAATGGTACAAGAAGCTGAGGGAAACATGATAGGACGTTTACTTATCCAATCCAATTGGGAGATGATGATACATCAATGAAAAATATCTCACCTACACATTTACCCACATTTAGAGGGATGTCATCTAAAGATCCTGACCAATTTATGTTTGAGTTCAAGGTACTATGTCAAACCTATGATTATAAGATAGATAATTAAAAGCTCAAGTTGTTTCCATCAACTTTGAAGGATGCAAAAATGAGGTGGTTCATGGGATTACCATCCAACTCTATTAGCACTTGGGAACAAATGGAGATTACCTTCCTAGATAAATACCAGGATTATTGTAGAGGGATAAATAGAAAGGAATAATTCTTCAAAATCAAGCAAGAGGAAGATTAAAACATAGAAGACTATTTAGACAAATTCCTCTTTGTTAGCAAAATATGTGGATTTGTGCTTTCAGAGGAGTTAAGTAAAACCATTTTTCTTAAAGGTTTGGATGACGAATCTAGGGAAGCCCTTAACTTTATAGGAGGTGGAGACATTGATCAAATAAGAATGAATGGAATTAAGGATATTTTTAGAAGCTATTCCAGAACAAGAGGTGGACCTAGAAAAGGAAAATCAGTGAAAAGTCTGAATCCATATATGACCAAACTAATGGATGAGTTAGAAAACTTTAAAATAGACATTTTAGTGCAATTAACCTCTACTATGGATGGACTACAACCTAAAGCAAATGCAAAAACTAAACCATTGGCTATGTATTGTCCTAGATGTAGGAAGAAGCATGCACTAAGAGACTATCCTTTGGATAAAACAATGTGTCTTATCTCGTGAATCTAAAGAACGTGATGCTAATATTTGTTCTTTACTTCCAGCTTATTAAGAATCATCTTAAATAAACCAATGCCTCGTCTACAATAGAAGAATTGAATTTTGTTCACATACAACCTAACCAAGTGCGCTTTATGCCAAGATCACCCCTAACCCCGGACGATGCCATGGGCTGCTCAGTTAGTACCAAAAATTTGGGAAAACCACCTTAGGTACCTCAACCAACTTGGAACCCTCAAGATTGGGCAAATAAATCTTGGTATGCTCAGGGGACATCAACAACCATGGGCAGGTCAAGAAAATATTTATGCTTAGTCACAATCTAGATGGAACCCTAGTAATTATTCTTAAGGAAGAACATATCCAAATTAGAATACATAGGCCATCATGGGATCTCCTACATAGAATTCACAAGTTGAGAATGTATTCTAAATGCAAATGCCATCACACTAGTAGAAAATACAAGAAACAAACAAACAACTCCCGTTTATGGAATGCAGAACAAGAAAAATCACTGATTTACATGCTATGGATCAAGGATATTCAAACTAGATCTAGAAAAATCATTAATAGTCGACCCCTTATAATCACTAAAATGACAGAAGAAAGTGAAAACCCTAGTACATTTGTTCCAAAAGAGGATATACATAGAAAAGAAAAGAAGCCAGATAGCAACACTATTGAGACTCCATTTCTAGAGAGATTTAAAGAAGCTATAGAAATCAAGGAGTCTAAATTGGTACAGGAACTAAGGAAATTGAATATTGAAATAACACTGTATTAAAAGCAATTAAAGACATTCCAGAATTAAACAAATTAATCAAAATGTTATGTATGAAAAATCCTGGAAGGAAGAAACAGTACCCCAAGACTATCAAAGTAGATGGGAAACTTGCTGATTTATTAGCAGGAAAACTTTTACTTCCCAAATACGGAGATCCTGGAAGCCTGTTATTTCTGTCTCTATATGAAATAAGGATGTACATAATGTTTTGGTAGATTTAGGAGCTGCTATCAACGTAATGACAAAGTGGATACTCAAAACATTACCATTAACGGGTATATAACCTACTAATACCATATTGCCGATAGCAGACTAGTCTATAGAAAAACCGAAGGAATTATTAAAGACATGGTAGTTATGGTGGAGTCCTAGGAATATCTAGTTGACTTCCTTATACTACAGTCAAAAGGTAAAACATTGGGTTATCCCATTATTTTGGGTAGACCATGGTTAGCTACGTTAGTTGCTTTAATATGTTGCAGGTCAGGTGATATGACAATCTCGAATAGTAAGAACTCTAAACAAATTTCCTTATATCCTATTACATGACCTTTTACTGACAATCATGAACAATTGTGGGTTGATTCTCTTGAAACTAATAAGAAAAATTTGTCTTCTTTTGCTATGATCACATTGCAGGATCATGTAAGAGAAGTAGAAGAGATTATTAATCCACCATTAAAGGAGAACCAGTTGTTCTCGAGGCAATCGAGAGATAGTTCCAAACCCGGAACTTAGTTCTCGGAACCTGTAAACTTAGTTCTTAAACTCGGGAACTTAGTTTTGGAACTGCGAACTAAGTTCTCAAACCCATGAACTTATTTCTAGAACTCGCAACATAGTTCCGTAACCACCATATTTATTTCTCAAACTAAGAAAACAAAGAGTTCTCTTTTATTGAAAATAATTTCACTCCGGAGGAAAAATATTTCTCATGGGGAGAGGATGAATTAGTAGCTTCAGTTTTAAGTACATCAGAAGTGGTGAAGAATTTCTAGAAAGTAGCAGTGATGAAGAATTTGGCCTGCAAAGAGATAAGTATCATAATTCTCATTACTGTCCTTTTTAGTACATTGTTTCATGGAACTTTTGGAGATGTTGCTACATACCATATGTTGTTACCACATGCATGTCCATTAAATACTTTAATGAAACCCTTTCCACAAATCATTTCATCACATATTGGAACCAAGCATGTTGAAATTCAACCGGGTAAAACTTTAAACATTAACAACTGGTTGAAGGATGATGAAGAAGCTAAATTGTTTGATGTTCTAAAAAATCATACTAAAGATTTTGCTTGGGATTACAAAGATATGAAGGGGATTCATCCAAGTATCTACACTCATCACATCTATACTGAAAACATTAAACTAGTTAGGTAGCCTCAAAGAAGGATTAACCCAGCTTTAAGGGATATAGTCAAACAAGAAATTGAAAAACTATTACAAGTAGGTTTCATCTACCCTATCTCAGATATCTAGTGGGTATCTCCTCTTGTAATTGTTCCCAAAAAGAATGGAAAATGGAGAATATGTGTTGACTATAGAGAATTGAACAAAGCCACAATAAGATATTACTTTCCCTTACCATTCATAGATCAAGTCCTAGATAACCTTTCAAGAAAACAAGATTTTCTTTCTTGGATGACTTTGGTGGGTACAATCAGATTAGAGTTACTCACATGAGATCAAGAAAAAATTACATTTACATGTCCATGGGGAACCTTTTCCTATAGGGTGTTACCATTTGGTTTATGCAATGCTCCTGCAACTTTCTAGAGAGTTGTACTTGCAATCTTTTCTAATCTAACAAATGATTGTGTTGAGGTATATATGGATGACTTCACTGTACACGGAGATACATTTGAAGATTCTTTCATAAATTTGGACAGAGTGTTAACAAGATGTGAACAACACAACATGTATGTTAGTGATGAAAAGTGTTTGATGATGGTGGATGAGGGGATTGTATTAGGACACCATATTTCAAAAAAGGAATTTAGGTGGATCAAAACAAAATAAGGATCATCTCATATCTACCTATTCCTCGGACCCCCACGTATATCAAAGAATTTCTAGGGCATGTTGGGTACTATAGGTGCGTTATAAAATATTTCAAGAAAATTGCTGCACCCATATTTAATTTTCTAACCAAGGACTGTGATTTTATTTGGGATGAAAAGTGTCAAGATACTTTTGAAGAAATTAAAAAAACTTAATTAGTGCCCCAAAATTGAGAGGACCTAATTGGGAAAATCTATTTCATATCCAAAAAGATGCCTCAAATTATTCCAATTGTGCAAAGCACTAGGAAAAAAAGATGAGGAAAGAAAGATGTATGCCATTTATTATCTTAGCAAGAATCTTACTCCCACTGAAAATAATTACACCACCACTGAAAAGAATTTCTTGATGTGATTTATGCAATCAATAAATTTAGACATTACATTATATGGTACAAGATATTTGTACATAGATCATTCAGCAATTAAGTATTTAATGAACAAACCGTGGTTACATGAAGAATAATTAGATGGTTATTACTTTTACAAGAATTTTATATTACCATTGTGGACAATCTAGGTAAATCTAATGTGGTAGCTGATTTTTTGTCAAGACTAACCACCACAGGGGAGCAAGATCTAGTCAAGGATAACTTTCTAGATGAACAACTATTTGCAATCTCAGCAAGTACACCATGGTTTGTTGATATGGAAAATTATCTTGCAACAAGGAAGTTTCCTCCTTCTTTCACTAAGAAACAAATAAATAAATTAATTAAAACTAGTGCACAATTCAAATGGTTAAATGGAATGCTATTTAAATGTGGTCTTGATTTTGTCTTGTGTAGGTGTGTAAGAGAGGATGAAATCTTTGACATCCTCAAAGCATGTCATGATGAACCAAGTGGAGGACACTATTTAGTGAAAAGAATAGCTCATAAGATACTTGGCACTGGTTATTATTGGCCATCTTTGTACAAAGATGTGAAGAAATATATCAAAAGGTGTGATCCTTGTCAAAGGATGGGAAAGCCAACTTTCACCAATGAAATGCCTCTTCAACCTCAAATTGTTGTTGAACCATTTGAGAGATGGGGATTGGATTATGTTGGTCCCTTTAATCCTCTTTCACAAGGAAAGGAATATATTCTTGTGTGTACTAACTATGTGATAAAATGGGCAAAAGTGCGAGGCATTGACAAATGCCATTGAAGAATCAGCTTGCTGATTTCCTTTGGAACAATTATGATAAAGTTTTGAGCACAAAAGAGGATAGTTTCATATCGAGACCACAATTCATGTCTAATATGATCCAAACTTTCACAATATATTACCAAATCAATCATAGGAAGTCATATCCTTACCACCACATTCAAATGGAAAAGTTGAATTAACAAACAAAGAATCGAGAACATCCTTACCAAAATAGTCAAGCTAGGAGAAAAGTTTGGGTAAAGAGACTACCTGAAGTCAGAAAGGATTATAATACAACTTGGAAAACTACAACAGGATTTTCACCATATGAATTAGTCTATGGGAAAAATTCATTATTTCCTATAGAGTTTGAACTTCAGACATTGAGGACAAGAGTAGTGAAGGAGGGAATTGAGTTAAATATAGCTCAAAAAGAAATAATCCTTCAACTCAATGAGTTGGATAAATTAAGGATGGAAGCACTTCAGCAGACAGAGATAATTCAAGAGCAAAGGAAGTAATGGCATGACACACATATCAAGAAAAGGAAATTCAAAGTAGGAGACTGGGCATTACTGTTTGATTCTAAGTACCAAAAATTCAAGGGAAAATTGAGAACCAGATGGTTGGGACCCTATCAGATTGAGAAGATATTTGACAATGGTTCTATTCAGTTACTTCCCATTGATGGCAGCAGCAGAACACTCTTGGTCAATGGACATAGGCTGAAACTCTATAGGAAGCCTCCCACTAAGGATGAATTCTTGAGGAAGATTGAAGTAGACAAAGAATTTGATCATATGGAAGAACCCAGTTCTTCTAAAATGATCAAATAACTAGATGATAGATCCAGAATAAAGGGAAGAAGATGAAAACTAGCAAATGACATTTTCTTCCCCAAAAAAAAATCTCTCAAAGGTCAATTGAAAACCAGCAAATGGCGGTTGACCTCCTTTTTAGCTAGTTCAAATAAAAGGGAATTTTTTTGAAATCTAGATGTCTTATATAATCATGTTTTATTCCACTTGTAGGAATGACGAGTCATCATAACAAAAGGATTACATCATCAAGGACGGTAATTATATCTTTTAACTTATTTAGGTTGAATTAAATGTTTGCATGAGTGATTTAACTTAATTTAAAAGTAGGTATGATGTGTCATCTATTTATACATTATGATTACAAGTGTGTAATCATTAAGATGATTTGGATGGAATAAGTGGTGGCATGGTTATCATTAGTAATCATTATTGTAAAAATTAAGTGAAATAAGTTGTGGAGATATTATGAGGAAGGAGCGGTGAATTAAGTTTGCGTTATGCATCAAAGAACAGAGAATTTAGAAACTAAGAACAGAGGTTCCGTAGCTAAGAATAGAGGTTCTCGCAACCAAATTCGTCAATTCCATAGCTAAACAAGAGGGCCTGCAACCAATTTGCACAAAATCAAAAGAGATAGAACTTGAGCCAATATGGGGATTAAAAAGAAATCAGAAATAGAGGATGATTCACATCTGCTCGTAGACAAAGAAGTGACATCCATCCTTGAGCATGCGAGAATGGTTAGAGTTCCTGAAGAAATTTTCAATGCATAACGATGAATTGGTAAGAGAATTCATCATAAACCTAGAGCAATCCAAGACAAAGGTGAGAAATATCTTTATTCTTTTTCTGTGAATACTGTAAGTAACGTGTCTGGAGTGCCAATTGTGCATGTCCCACAACCTGCCAAAGGGAATTTGAAATAACTAGTGTAAGTCCTACTACAAGAAGGAGAAACTGAACCCCAAGTACATCTACAATACAAAGAAAATCATAAAAGGGGTCAGAAGGGCCAGTTGCCCAAACCCTTTAACAGGGTTGCATTTTGGATAGTGAAATATTTAACCTGTGATGGTCAATTTGGGTCTGTGGGAAAAGAAGTCCTAAAAATGCTCATATATCTGAAGTATGGAGCCACAAAACTTGAGTACATAATAAACCTTCTAGGGTTTCTTTTTTATTCTATCTAGACCATGGCTCAGAGGTATTCCTGGGGTGTTGGGACAATCAGGCATCATGGTCTAATTCATTTAATATGCTAGCACCATTTTCTATCAAAGAAAAATGGAGAAGAAATTTGGGACAAGTTTCTTGGCAAGTTCAAGAAAAACCCTAATATTATCATAAGGACAATTCTAGCCCCATTCTCTCCTTCAACTAATCTAGAAATTGATGCCCCTGTAGAAGAACAGAGGGAAATGGAAAGAAAAAATATACCAAAAAGAAGAAGGTCTGTGAGAAATATCAAAACAACAGAGCCTTCTATACCTTTAAAGGAAATTCCTTCTTCAAAGAAAGAGCTTCAGGGAGCCAATATCTATCTCCTGACGACGGTGATAGCTCACCCATGCAACAATAAGAAATAATAGTAAGAAGAAGCTCTAGAAGGAAATCCACCTGCTGGGCATGTTGAAATTCCCTAGAGAAGAAAAATTTAGAAGAGGTCAAGGGAAACCCCAGAGGGAAGGAGTGAGTAGGAAAGGATGGAAAAGGAAGCTGCTGACATTTTGGGCAGCATGGCCATGACTCCTCCTGAGCCAAGTCAAGCTGAAATGGACAGAGGAGAGGAGAGACTTGAAGAGAAAGATTTTCAAGAATTGGCTAAACCATCAGCATTGCCACATGAAGAAGAAGAGTTGGCATCCTGGAGAAGAAAAGGAAAATTTCCTTTGATAGAGGAATAATTCCCAACTCCTTAATTAATTTCAAAGGAAGAAGAAAGACATAAAGTTAAAAAGGCTTTGTTCTTGTCTAGATAAGAGCTCATTATTAGAGAAAATGATGAGGATTTGGATTTCCTCAAACTCAAATTATAACAAAGGAAAATTCTCATTGGAGACCTAATGACTCATCTTGCATCCAGGATCGAGGAATTATCAAAGAAACTTAAAACAACTGATAGAAAAAGAGGAAGAATTTCAAACTTCTATAAAAAGAGTGTTATGTCCACAGTCACTACACAAGCTGAGTTAACCTATTTACCACTCAAACAGCTATGGAATGACACTTTCAAGGAACTCAAAGAATCCAAAACATCAAATGAAGAATTAAATACCAAGATGGAAGAAGAGATGAAGGCAAGAAAAGAATGGGAAGAAAATTTTTATGAGGAAGGAAATAAATATAAATTTCTTACAAAAATTCATATGGTCTATATTATGAGTGAAAAATTGCTTGCCTACAGGAGGCCCTCTCTTGCATATAGTGTGTTTTTAGAAGAGCAGTTCATTCACTGGCAGCTATCAAGGATTGCATGTGGGATTCCACATGAACTAAAAGATGAATCTAAATTCATGGCAGCTTACTCTCTATCCAGTCCTGAGCAAAAAAATATTTTGTGTGAATTTTATCTTTGTAATTTTATGCTAGAGAAAAACATAGGATTTATGATCAATTTGTATGTGGGGAGAGCCATCTCAATGCATTTGTCTCTTTTCAGCAAAACCAATTTGCATGGAAGGAAACGGAATCTGAATTTTTATTAAAATCTAGCTCAACAGGTCTCTATATGAGAGCTCATTATGGTAAACCTTACGTCTTCCTCACACATTTTAGAACTCATGCCTTTGATGAGAGATTCAAGACACATTATCTTTTCATTCTCAGTAAAGAGTATTGATTCCTTCACCTCCTATGAGGAGGAAAAGTTTGAAGATATTTATGAAGGATGCTCAAAGAGGTGGGAACTCCTTACTATTTCCTTGAGAAGAAGGGAAGTAATTTCCCCTACAAATCTGATCTAGAGTTTAGAAAGGGAAAAAGTGTTATGCACAATAATTCCCCAAGTCAATGAAACCTATGGGAAAATATGGATGGGAATGCAAACAAGGCCCCTCTACTTCTCACCCCCATGTCTCCTTGGAAAAATAGAGAACCTCAAGATCCTACTGAATTTGAAGAGTGGGAGAGGAAAATAGAAGCAGGAGCAGGGTACAATACATCTAAGTTTAAACATTGGAAAATCCAGTTTCAACCATTTGATCTGAGCAATCAAATGGAATGCAGAACATATAACCCCACTTTTGAAGAATGAAGTTTGTAAAGGGACTTACAAACAAGTAAGTTTGGGGGAAATGATGAGGCCAGAATATGTCCGATTAATGTATAATATATGATCTCATCTTACTCTCCTTTTTATTAAGTTGATTACATTTTGTAACTTTTAGTTGATCTGATATAAGTTAGGATGTAATTTTCTATCTTTTGATTGATTGTGATTCTAATGTTAAAATCTCTAGAATTCTTGACAAAGTGTGTGTTTGAAATTCAATTTTGTAATAAAGCAAGTCTAATTAGTCAAGGAAATGAAGTAGGTAGCGTTTAGTATGTTTTTTATAGCATTTGTTCCTACACAGCTTAGTTCTGGAACTTCTAAGCTAGTTCCAAAACTCCATCACACAGTCATCATTTAGTTCAGAACTTTTGGACTTAGTTTTGGAACTCCAGTATTTAGTTCCATAATTTTCAGACTTAGCTCTGGAACTCTCACGGTGTTGATCCTTAACAATTTCCTATGGTTCTGGAACTTCTTTGAAGTTCCAAAACCGATGGGAGTTATCTATTCTAACCACATCTGGAGATTTTGCATCTACAACCCTTTCAATCAGGAAAGGATGAGAATATTTTTGAACATAGATCCAAGGATAGTTATCTTATAGCTATTTGATCAACCAAAAATTGACTCTACATCTATTCTAGGCATGATTCAATTTCATCATAATCATTGAGAAGGTTGAGATTGTAAAATTTATATCAAATCAGACCTACAAAGAGTCTAATAATATATAGAATATGATATGAGATAGAAATAGAACAGAGAAGAGAAATATAGACTAAGTACTCAGATCCAATATGTTTTGTAATACTAAATGTTTTATCAATAAAATAGCCATTCCTATTTGAGAGAATTCTGAGTTGTTAAATCCTGATTCGAGGAGGAGCAAGGGCCCACTCCCCCAAGGACCAGGATATTCATTTATTTGGTATTTATATTTCTTCAGCAAATAGCTTAGATCTATTAATTTTGTATTGTTTTAATTCTTTCAATTAAAATTTTGTTGTATACTTGTTCTTGCAGGTGTTTAGATAGATTCTTATATTTCTTGTAGTTATTTTCAAGCATTCTAAATTGAGTGTGTTTAATTCTAAAATCAAGTGTGTTTACTTTCAAAAGCAAGTGTGTTTATTTCTAATAGCAAGTGTGTTTCCATTCCACACAATGTGTTTGCTTTTAAAAAGCTTTCAAGTGTTTACATTCAAAGAAAGTTTTCATAGTATGATTTAAGTAAGGTTTTACCAAGAAGTTCTTAAGACATTGAAGAGATCCCCCAAAAACTACAAAAATAACTACAGTCAACTACTAGATCGATAAGATTAATCTTGTTGCATATAGCTTTAGACACACCCTTGGTTTGATATGACATCAACAAGAATTTGATTAAATGAAGGGAATAACAACACCCATCAACAGTATCGTCAAACCTTTTTATTTTTATTTTTGGTGATTTTGTCTTTATAAAACTAAATGAACCAAAATCCACCATAAAATACAAATTATAGAGAATTCATTAAAGTGACTACCCTACAACCATATTGTTAAACTTTTTGGGAAAAAATCACAACACAGCCATAATTGTGGATCGGCTTGCACTAGATTTTTTCAAGTGCATTTTTAGTAGATTTCCAAAACAAAATGTTATATCTAAAATAGAAATTTAGGGAAAAATAAAAACAAATTGAAAAAACTATAAAATGCCAAAGATAAACATTGTTAGATTCATAAAATGAAAATATTTACCCACAACCAAAATGGTCCCAGTGTGGTTACAAAAATGTATGTCTAGATTTGGAACACTGCATGATGTATTAATTGATATGAAATATCCAAATCAATGCTACTAAATAATATGGGCTTACTCTAACATTTTTAAGAGAAGGAAAATTATGGGTTCTTTAATTGAATAAAGTGGGTAAAAAACTTCTAGATCTAAATCTAAACCTGCACCCAAGCATACTTAGAGAAATATTAGTTGTTTTTGTGGTTAGAGGACTTGCCTCAATCAAATCCCTAACCATTTGAGGAGATTATAGAAATTTTATTGTAAAAAGTGAAAAAAACAATATATGTAAGTGACAAGTATACCGACTCATATCACGAACAATTACATTTTTAATTCACTAAAAATCACATAGAGATCACAAGCCCATTGTAGTTGTGATTCCCGCATGTGTTGGAATTTCACTAAAACAATGTTGTAGAAAATTGTATTTATCTTTTTTGCTCCATTTTCACTTCTTCAAAACCTACAAAACTGAGATATGCAAGTAAGGAAGCAAGAACTTCAAGAACAACTTATGTGCACAAAGAGTATGGGGTAGATCAAGGACCGAAATGATGAGCATGAGTTTTTTTAATAGTTTTTGAGTGTATAGGGGAATGTGACACATATGGGTGTAATGTGCATAGGTGGGTGAGATGATAAGGGTCCATAACGCATTGGGCATGTAAATGGGTAGGTTTAATGAACAAAATTCAATATGAGTGGGTGAGGGGTATAAAATAAATGATGAGGCGTATTTTATCACCATTTTTGTGGTGTTTTGTATTTTTGTTTTCTTTTTTGGGATTATTTGATTTTTTTGGATTATTGTGTTTTATAATGTTTTTGGTATTTTTCATATAGGACCTTATGCGCAAGGTGTGTTTTCTAATGTCAATAGTACCAAATGAATATAAATATGTATAAATAATAATATAACATACTATATATTAAGCTAACATGATAATTAATTGGAAACATGAATAATATAAGTAAAGTGCTATAGAAACAACCAAGAAAAAGTGATGCAATTTTTTTGGGTGTTTGTATATTTATGAATGTTTTTGAATTTTTAGCATATATTAATTCTTTTGAGTTTTTAATCCTTCTAAGGGCATAAATGAAAACTTATTCTCTCGAAGAGAAGGGTGATCAAGAATTCCCTAGGGGGAATATTAGGATTTATAGTGCTTTTGACTAATATAGATGATGTATCCAGAGAGGGAAAGCAATGTCTCCCCTAGTGTGTGTGTGTGTGTGTGTGTGTGTGTGCGCGCGCACGCACACATGCATGTACGCGCGCACATACGTGCATGTAAAGTGAGGTTCAGGTGTGTAACCACTCCTCAATAGTCAAGTTGAACCTATAAATAAATTGTATCATTGAGAGATGAGCGGAAAATAGGATTCCCCACATGGGTGAATATTGTATCAACTATCTAATGAGAACATTTTGAGGAGGTGGAGAAGTTGTCGAGGAGATGGAGTCTTGGGCTTCAGTTTTTCCAAAGAATGTGACTCAAGTGCATATGCCATAGAAACTTTGGGAGGAGAGCAAGGTGGACTATGTGTGACTTAGATGATTGGTGAATAGGAGTATGAGGGGAAAACCCTATAGTAATAAAATGATGAACCATATATGAATTAAGCACCAATGTATTATCAGGAGGAATATGAGGATATAATAAATACACAAGAGACTCAATGTAATGAGGGTATCCTATATCAACCTTAGAAATAGGGAGAGACACAAGGCCAACCATAAGTATAAGAGGTGATATAGAAGCATTGGGAGTAATAAAAACATTCCAAGGTGTGCAAAAAGTAGCATATGAAAAATTATCATGAGTTGCACCATGTATACATGTATTGGCTAACATGACATAGAGAAGTGCATCAAATGTAGTGGAAGTAAGCTTATGATCCTAAGTTAGTAAGTCACCTACACCATTTATTAGAGAAATAACTTCTAGTGATAGAATAACATAGGTAGTAAGAGGTTCATTGCGTGGTTGCAGGATGTCAATATATGTAACCATGGGGACACTATTGGATTAGAATTGGATCTTTAGGTCATCCCCCAAATTATCAGAATAAAATATTTTTTATTTTTCCTCATTACCTCACACTATCAAAATAATTTATTCTATTTTTTCCTTATTACAACACACTATCGAAATAAAAGATTTTGATTTGTCCTCATTACCCCCCACTATTGGAATAAAATATTCTAATTTATTCTCATGTTCCCCATCATCAAAATAAAATGTTCTGATTTATCCTCATCTCCTTCACCATAATATTAAAACATTCTTATTTATCCTCCACTACTCCCTACCATTAGAATAAAATATGTTTATTTTTCCTCATTTCCCTAGTGGAGAAGTTACATGACACTAAGAGGACCATGATAAAATCTAAGAGGAATGGAAGCTTGGATACCCTTATCAAAAACTCCTTAGCACATGAATAAGATGGAGAAATACAAGCATCATTATGTTCACCATTATGTAAAATATCCTTTTGAAAAACAATAATAGAAATACACACAACATTTATAACCACATTTTTTTCACAAACGGCTAAGACATCATGTTACGAAGAGAGAGAAGGAACACTAGCATTATTTGTAACAACATTTTGTGCATGAGTAAATACAATGTCATTTAGAGGATGAATGGAATGAATGCATGTATCATTTGCAACCAAATTTTGTGCATAAGTATTTGAAAGATTATGTAGACATAAAACCTATGTAGTTGGGTACATTTCTAGGTCCTAGAGCATGTTAATATATACATGATTCCTAAGCAAAAAAACTAGTATATACATGATTCCTCTCCTTTTGGGAGCTCTTGACCCTTTCTCCCCTTTTCTCACTCTTTTGGGTATATTTTACATATTGAGCATCTTTTATACTTTTGGGTTGGCCTTTCAATTTTTGATTACAAAATTCAAACAAGGGAATCATATATATATACATAGTTATATCTCTCAAATAAAGGACCAAGCACTAGCATTATCTACTATCACCTAATCTTACATCCAAAGGCACAAAATCACTTCAAAGCATCCATCTAGCACACTCACTCAAGGGACAAGGGTTGCATCACTTTTGCATACACAACATAGGAGGGGAAGTCTATTATATTCCATCACACACATTTGCATCATTGGAGCATTCTAGATCTAGCCTGCTATCTTAGTGCAACTTGTACAAGGGAATCCTAGGGCATCATTACACACACTCTCACATGGAACCACATGGAGTTTTAAATTTTGTTCTGAACTTAGTACTAAGTTCACTCTACATTCATCCCAACTCCACATTCTGCATATTTTTTTATTAGATTTGATGTGGTTTGTGGACATGTGTAGGTAGAAAACTATTTTTGCAGGTTACAGGTATATTCAGTGATCAAGGAATGAAGTTGGAGTGATAAATAGAGACTAACAGTGAAGCTCCTCTTGCATAGAAAATACAAAATCCTAATCATTCACACAGACTCTAGCACCCAAAATAAACACTAGTACCTAGGCACTCTTTTCCTCCCGTGGGCACTCCTATCTAGCACATTCTTGAGTTTCAAAACCTTTAGTGAGTATTGAAGACACTCTTCTCCATTTTTTCAGTTATTCACCTACCTAGATCACTTCCAGTTTGCTTGGGAATCGATAATTCTCTCTATCTCCCTCTCCTTCTTTGGGTCTCATATTCATACATGTTTGCTTGTTTGTGTCTTTATTGTACATTAGAATTTGTATATCATACACTACATTAGTTACTCTGTAATTATATTTAATTAAATTTTTATTAAATCATTTGGTGGACCTACATTAGAACACTATTAGCTCCTTATTTCTTGTCATTTTTACCAACATGGGTGTCTCCTTCCCCGCCTTCTTATAGGCCAATCCTGAATGTGCAAATAATATTCAATATTTTTTTCTAATACTTATCATCATCTTAACACATCTCCTAAATATTTTTACCATAGACTTACTACATCACTCTCTTTTAATGAAGAACATATTACTTTTACATCTGCTAAAATTTCTTCTCAAGTTATTTAAAATAATGATCCACCCCTTTATATCCAAGTTAAAATTAAAAACATAGGGGATAAATGAGCTTTAGTTGATAATGGATTTGGCCTTGAAATTTGTAATCTACCATTCCTTCAAGAACTTTCCTTTCAAAATCATCCTTAACACCCCGTAACATTCCCATTTTAAGACTTTAGAAACAAGGAAAAAAAAATTACATAATGTTCTATGTTCTAAATTAACATAATTTAGAACACACATTCCAAATCCAATCAATCTCATAAAAAAAACCATATGCAGCTCTAAATGACTCGGTGGAACACCAATCTCTCATTTCATGACTCGGTATCACACCAATATCTCATGTTAACTTAATAATTTGTATACTATGTATACTTGGTTCCTTTACCCTTTTCGGGGTATTAAGTGTTTTTTTAAGAGGCCTATCTGAATACCTGTTACCGATATTCATCCTCAAATCCCACTTCTTAACCTAGGTGACATAGGCCAACGTAACTAACAACTTGTGATACTTTTGCCAAAAAAATTTAACATATTTTTTATGTTTATATTCCTAGATGGAATACTCATCAAATGGAATACACTCTTCACCCTACTTGATTTGTTATCTAGAATGGTCTTCACTAACTTATGTCAATCCACTTGTTTAAGGTTTAACCCTACCCAAGGTTAGCAACACGGCCTAGTGTAGAGGACTACTTGTAGTGACTAATGGTAATTATACATACTCAATCAAATTACATTGATTAAGAGAGTCTTTTCATCCTAAGTATACGTGAGTTGACCTTGACACTAGGCCATGCCCTTATCCATACCTAGGGCAGAATTGTGATCAATTTTGAGTTTGTGTTGGTCTAGATGAAAAAACTTGAAAGGGTGTTGAAACATGTCAACTACAACATAGTATCCTCATGAAGACCCTAGTCTTCCTGAAGGTACTTCCTAGCTTTGGCATGTGTAAACATCTATCTGAGATTTCTTCATCTGGGTAAACATACCTTATAGAAAGTTAATGTCTTATTAATTATCTCATTATGGATTAATTACAATTACCCTACCGAGTAACTAGGTTCATTGAACATTAGGGTTCTAAGTTAATAATTCAATTAGAAGAAGGTATGTAGATGAAAATTCCCCTAATAATTTCGTAAGTTATGTTTTTATACCATCAACATTTTGATTTATATTTTACATAACAATTCCAACACACATTTAAAGAGATGTTTTCTTACTTACTTACCCAAACCTTAGCTTACTTAAGTTCTGAGTAAGTTCTTTTTATATTAGACTTCAATGGAATGAAGTCTAATCCCATTTATTTTCCTTTCCTACATTCCTATTCTATTTAAGGAATTATTCAAGAGGAAGCACACCTTCCACTATCCAAAGATAACATTTGGATTCATTCCCAAAAGGTCTTAAAACAAGTCTATGTTTCATTACATGGAATTTTTCTTCGCTTTTTCTTATAAAGGGAAAATGTTCATTTATATCCCCATACTATATTATAAGTTATCATAGTTTTACTCACCCAGAAACATTGATTTAATATATCCATAGTGATATAGTTGAATATCCATGCACAAATGTCAACTTAATAAGTTGCATTTCACTAGAGAGGGTAGTACATCTAGTACCCTTGATCTCTTATTCAATCTATTCCAACCCAAAAGGGTATGTTACTAATAGAAAAATTAGAGAAGAACATAACATTTCCATTCACGAATACCCCAAAAGGATTACACATCAAGTACAAGCAAGTCCACAAATATTTCATTCATCAAGATGATTCATACAATATAAGTCCAACCACTTTAGACATTTCTAATGTCAAACAACAATAACAAGATCAATTACAAGTACAACTTTATTTTTCCATCAAATACATTTCAATAATGAACATATTTCATCATAAAAGATCCAGTCTCTTTGGTAAACAAATGTAACTTCCTATAAATATTTTCTCCTTTCATCACTTACGAATTCCATCTACAAAATTGCTAGCATGGGTCAGTTCATTGAACTAAGCATGATAAACACTAAACATTAAAATGATGTGCTTTTAGCTAATTGTTTCATAAAAAGAACTCTATTGTTATGAAACAGTCTTGAGAAATTTAGAAATACATACCAAAAGGAGTTACTATACACAAATAAGAGAGAGAGAGAGAAAGTGATAAACCATAACATAAGTAAGAATAGATCATGATATAAACAACTTCAACATTTTGTACTATTGTCTTTCATAAAATAATTAAAACAATAAATTAGATAAGTAATATTTCATCACAATCCCAATATGATTTTCATACCTTACTTACATGTTTCACTTCTTAGTTCAACCTATTTATCATAAGAAGATAACTATCCTAACTATCTTTTAGGAATAGTTCAGCAATAGATAGAACAATAATACTTCCATCTCAACATTTCATTCACCTAAATTCATCCTAAAATCTAGGATGCCAATAATCCAAATTAAAAACACAAGAATAAGTTTAGGATGATCCAAATCACATAATTTAAATGTGTTACTGATTTAAGTATCCTAATACTCAAATTCAGAATTAGAACCCAATTTAAGTTAAAGTCCAAAAACTAAACAGATCTCATCAAAAGGATAAGATTAAATTAGCCTACAATTGGGACTACACTCAATCCCCAAAGAGATACAACAATTACCATCGTTAAATCAAGAGAGTAGAATGGTAAGATTTGACAATCAGATACAACTAAATCAATCATACCAATATTTTCTACTAACACAAAGATTTACTCAAATATTTCCAACCAAATGCAATAATCCATCCAATCATTCACTACTTCAGCTATGTTTCCCTAGCACAACCTGAACTCAATCTTACCAGACAGGTCCAAGAGTTGAAATAATAATGGAACAAATCAAAGAAGGACATCACCTTCATCAAGTTTGAAGCAGGAAGAAGATTAAAGAAAAGAGAGATATATTAATTTCTCTTAACTCTAAGCATGATTAGGAAGAGACCAAAAGATAACCAAGAACAAATATTGACCAGCTCACTATATTGTCCTAAACCAAAATCCCAAACAGAGAATGAATCAGGGATCAAATTGAATGTACAAAAAACCAAGAGAAGAAAGAACGATGAACAACAACCATTCCTTTACCCTACGACATTCAAGAACACAATATTGATAGCTTCAATATCAACTAAGACAACAAGTAACCATTTTCTAATAGACAACATGGAGAAAGGAAGAGGGTTATCTGAAGGTAAGTCTACATATTCCTCCTAACTTAGATCTAAAAAAGAAGGAAGTATATAACGTGATTTAACCAACAAGAGTTATCATCTTTTTCATCAATAAAATACTGTCAAAAATCTAAATGAAATAAAACCGAGTTTGATGGCCAAGGTCAAAGATCATGCAAACTAAACACATCAAACAATGTCCATAGAACTATCTAGACATTCAAGTTGACAACAGCAACTGAAAAACAATATGTAAATACCCAAGATAATTTTTCCTTCTTAGCAATAGTTGCCTCAATTTTAGAGGTTACCCAATACTCAAAAGAATAGAAACTGAGTTCATTTCCCTCATGGGATCAAATAGTCAGACATAGGGACTGAACAATATCATGACAGAGTAGAAGTATAAGTTGCAGGCTGAAGATAAAAGCTGAAAGAACTAACATGTCATGAAACATTAACACTTGCCAAGTAAAACCCAACAACTTAACTTCCTCAAAAACCAATGGAGTAGACTACCAAAATAGGAAAGTTAATAACAACACCCATAATCACCATCATAGAAGGGGTAAGAAAATAGATGAATACTCAAATTTTGATCATTCCAACAGAACCCAGTAGAATAAGCTAAAGCTAGAGTCACAGAAGTTTATTTCCCAAAATATTCATGCAAGATCAAACAATCAGTCAAGAAAATCAACCAGCTTAATCCTCATAAGTGTTCTCACTGAGTGATACAATATCTCTTTAAACAAGTTCCATGAATTTAAGAATTTGAGTTACCTACAGTTTAACACAGTTCAACAAGATTACGAGCAGTTTCGACTACATCGCAGGCTCAAGTAGAAGGAGCAAAGCATAACCCATCAAGTGAAATCAAGAAGAACTAAACCCAGATCACACTTTCCTCATACAAGCGGAGTCAAAACAACATTCACATAAAACAACACCACAAAATAAAACACATGCAGAGATGATCTAAACAACCATGTAAAAACCAGAATGTTCACAAGAAGAGCAGAGTTGTTTTTATGATCATTTAAGTAAAATCAAAACAACTTAATGGGTAGAGCCTATCATGCTTGATAGAGCTTCTCCTTCACCGATTTTAAGAAGATTTCCAAGCATAACTTCAACAACCTCTTCTTCTCCATGCAACATCAACCAACTTCCAACACTTCTACCTTCTTCTTATAGTTTTTACAGAGTCCAATAATAGCTCTATGTAATGCAAAAATAACTAGTCATGCAAGAATTGAACTAGAGGTTTGACGAACTGAAAAACATCATGCAGAGCTCAAGCTCGAAAATGAACTAAAAGATCAAAAAAACCATGCAAAACCCCTCATGCATCTTCCTAGGAAGTTTTTTCCAAGTTCAAAAACATTAAATGCCAAGGACTGTTAGTTCCCTCCTTTTTCCATACCACCGCCATCTCCATATTTGGCAAAGACTAAATTCAAATTTTCATGCAACCAAACTCGGTGGAGGTGCCAACTCAACCTCCCCTAACTTTTCCAATGCCCATGCCAAAGTTGGCAATAGGAAGAGATAAGAATGCATTAAATCCCATTTAATATTTAGAAACGATGCCACCGACCACCCAATTCCCATGTCGTTATATAGGCCCCCTTTAGGTTAGCCATACTTTAAGTTAGGTTAACTTTAGTTTAGGAAATCATCATAGGTCCATAGGTAGGTCTAAGTTTAAGTCTTAACATTCTAACTAACAAAATATCATAGAGACATAGGTTAGACTTAGCTCTAGGACATAGTTACTAACATTTAGACATAGATACAATAGGTTCCCATTCGAAGTAAACATTGCATGCTAACAAAAGAAGAACTAGCCATGACATCTGCATTCAACATACAACAGGGTCTGAAGACTTCATCAATTCTCTAGCACATTCTGAATCCAGCAATCAACTGATCTAATAGACTTGGTCATTATGACCAAAAAAATATGAATTAAAATCATACCTTGGATCAATGGAATTGATCCAAGGTAATGTTGTTCTAAAAGAAGAATTTATTAAAATAAAAACTAAATTTCTCAATTCAAGTAGCGAATTAATTATGCATAAGGAGGTGGGTTGCTCTTATTAAATACAACAAAAACACGACAGAATGTACCTTCTCAATGGATGAATTATTTTCTACTGCAAACATGATTTCCAAAGTCATAAGAGTACACCGTCATAAGACAAAATCACCTGTCAACATTTGTACCTTCTAAAGTAGAAATCATCATAGGTATTAGTCATGTTTTGAGGTATTACACACCCTCATCTATTTGTATTCATGGGTTTAACAATATTCCTTTACAAAAATAGATAGAATCACCTTCATTATTCTTGAGTCATGCACTTTTTCCATCATATTCCATGTAATTCCAAACAATATTAATTATAATATTCTCCTCGGATGGCCTTGGATCCATGCCATTCTTGCGGTCTCTTCAACCCTTCACACGTATATTAAATTCCTATATCAAGGTGTAGTCTATGAGGCCTTGGAAGATCCCTCCCCATTTTCCTTTTGTAACACTATTGATCATTCACCTGAAGCCCCTACTTTGACCACCCCTCCTAATTTCAAAACTGTGGTCCTAGGTATCAGGTATATGTTTTGTTACGATTTCACTGGCACTAGATTAGGAAAATATGTAAAAGGAGTCAAAGAGCCTCTTTTCATTCCCACATAATCCACCAAACTCAGCCTTGGCTATCTCCCTCCACTTTCTCCTTTTATTCCCACCACATCTCCTCTTGAGGTTTACACTATTTCACATACTCACCATCACAAAAATCAATTTCCATCTGTTCTCAATACTACAACTTTCTTTAGAAAATTTAATCCTCCTAACATCAATACCAATACTCCTGACACATTTCCACATCTGCCACCATGGCATGGTCTCTCTTCCATCCTCAAATATATCTCCATCACTCACACACTTAGGGGGCATCGAACTCTCCCCCTCATAGTCACATGTTCTAATAAGTAGTTGTTTATCCATATTATTCACATATGCATCTATACATTACTCTTGTTTTGCAATTCATGTCAATCTTTCTAGAAACACTTTCTCATATCTACACTATGGGCACACCTTGTTACATCTCTCTACGCTCCTATGCTACTCCATATGCACTTTTCTACTCATGTTTACTTATGAATCCTTTTATTCATGGTACACATACTACTTCACATATACATTATACACCCTTTCATTTACTATATACATACTTTGTTTATTCTTACTTACAATGATCACATCAATTTTCCAAAGCAAGCATGTGATATACACACTTGGGGGCATCACACTTTCTCCCCCTTCCATCACTATCAGTTGTCTCTAATGTCTACTACTACACTTCATGCTCTATGCTTCATGTCTAATCTTTCTCAGCACTCCTACACCTTTGGTACACATTGTACCATCATTACTCGATGACACACTCTAGTGTTATAGTTCACACTTGACTATTGAGGGCATACTTCATCAATGAACATCACATCATAGACAATTCACACTTAACGCTTCATGATACATATTTTCTAAGAATTTACACTATACAACACACTCATTTTCTAACAACACACACTTATTCTATGGTTCATTCTTGATTGTTGAGGGGGAATTTCTAAATGAACCTCATCTCATTTCTAGTGGGGGAAATGTTTCTTCTATCATCTAAACTAGTATTTCAATATTCTCTATGGTCATGCTTCTAAATTATTTCAAAGCTAAATATAAACATAGGATCAAATCCCTAAAATATAGCTTTGAAAATGTTTGCATACTATCACCAGTTACTACAATGCAAACATAAAGTTGAGGAATGTTTTACCCATCCAATTACTTGGATTTTTCCATTTAGGTGGTTTTACTTCCCCAGTACCAGAATGAGCATTTACATGAGTTAGATCAACAAATTTTGGTTTGACATTATTTTCCTTTTTAACAACTTTCCAATGTTGCACTGAAGGAACATACCAACACATCTTAACATCATGACCATTCCTTTTACAATGGGAACAAAATTTAACTTCCCTGTTTTTAGGAGTCTTACCCATTTTTTCATTCCCTAAACTTTGTCTAGGAGAATGATTCCTCTGTTTAGGAGAGGTAACCTTTTTTCCATTTCTTGCCTTACCAGAGAGATTGGTCTTTAACACATGCCTTATCATTCACAAAAGGCATTAACTTCTTTATCATATTTTTCCTCTTCCAACAATATGTTGCAGAATGATTAGTACCTTCACAAAATGTGTAAGGAAATGCATACTTCTATCTACCAAATCTATATTGTTCAGACTGAAATAGATTTTTAGAAGTTTTAGGATTTAATTTCCCCTTAGTGTTATTTTTAGTGTAAGTAGGAGGAGGTGGAATTTTATTACCTCGTTTACCTGTTTTATTATACCTTTCATTGTTCCTCTTGATGGTGGAATCCTGCATTTCTAGAGGCGTAGATCCTTGACTGTTGGAAGCTTGTCTTCCCTCAACTGCTTTGGAACTTTCTCCAATTTCTATTTGCCCACTAGAATATCCCAAACCTGCAAACCAAGGTTGATCCTCTACCTGTATGGGATTAGCATCACCTTGTTCATTTTTACCAAGGCCTTTTTCGTTATATCTCATTTTAACTTCTAGTTTAGACCCAATTCCCTTAGTGTGTTTTTCAAACTGACCCAAAGGAATATCTAAAGCTGAATGAGAGGAAGAATTAAAATTTGAAAACAAATACAGTGCGTTCTATCATAGTATATGCATCTTGTTTGGAAGGAATTTCCTCCTTATGTTCACCTTGTTGCAGCTTTTCCAAGAGGGCATCCTTGATCCGTATTTCTTCCTGAAACTCTTAAACAAAAACCATCAATTTCTGGCTTTGTACAAGCATTTCGTTGACATATTCCTCTTTCTTTGTTATAGAGGATTGTGGATCATATTTTAACCGCACTATTTTTATTCCCGGAGTTGGTGGTTTATAGCTTCAATCTCGTCCATTTACTCCTATTTGGATGACTTGCCCATGATTCCTTGTTCCCCGCAAACACAACTTATACTTCCAACACTACACACTACAAAATAATATTAACAAGCCACAAAATTTCTGCACATTAAAAACTGAAATCAATACTCAAATCAAGCCAAATTTTCAAACACAATTAGGAGCTAATCCGGTAATCTAACTCGCTCTAATATCAAAACCGATCCAAAAATGGGTGTTTTATTTTTTCCACTTTTAAAAATTTTCAAATACTGTTAATTTTTAATCAACTTGAAGTTTTTTATACTCTAAAAATCGATCAAATTTTTATTTAGGACTATTTTCAAACTAAAATTTAAATTCCTTTTTATTCAACATTCACTAAGGGGACAATCACTAGCATTATCTACTATCACCTAAGCTTGCATCCAAAGGCACAAAATAACTTCAAACCATCCATCTAGATGTAGACAAAAATCACACATTTGGGTACAATTCTAGGTCCTGAAAGCATACTATCATTTACATGATTCATAAGCAAGAAAACTAGTAATTGAAAACTATCTTTGGCCTCTTTTCTTTATCTCTTGTTTTCTATTTTGTCTTACACACCCTACAACCAAGTCGAACTTTACTTTTCTATCTTTCATGACTTCAAACACCAAAGGTTTAGCTAAGATAGCAACGCCTGTGTTCTCTTGTCCTTTCGGGTGCCCATGATCCATTTATTATCTTACTCCCTCCTTTTTGGTCTCTTTTATATTTTGGGCATATTTTTCACTTATGGGTCAGCCTTCTAGTTTTCAACTATGAAATTAAAGTAAGGGAATCATATAGATACATATTTATGTGCTCAAAAATAAGAACCAAGCACTAAGCATTACTATCATCACCTAAGCTTGCATTCCAAAGGCACTAAAGTACTTTAAAAGCATCCATCTAACATCCATTCAAGGGAAAAGGGTTGCATCAACTCTACATACACTGCATAGGAAGGGGAAGTTCATTTTATTCCATCCACACATGTTATTACATTTCTACATTCTAGCTACATCCCGCTATCATTGTGTAATTTGCACAAGGGCATCATTTCTATAGACACACACAAGAACTACATGGAGTCTAACATTTAGTGTAGTGCTCGGTTGTAAGTTCACTCTTGGGGTGACTTTCATGGTCACTAAATACCCATTCTGAATTTTCCTATTTAGGTTTGATGCATTTTGTGGGCTTGTGTAGGTGAACTTCCATTTGGAGGTAATAGGTATCATCAGCAATCATAGTATGAACATCAGGAGATCAACATAGAGCAATTGTGAAACCCTTATGAAACAACAAAAGCAAGTTTTCAAGCCTTTACGCATTCATCAATGCCTAGGTGCCTCTGTACAACACTAGGTGCCCCTATCCGACATTATTCTCATGTTCCAAATTTCACATTGACCAATGATGACCTTGTTTGAAGTCTATTCATTAGTCGCACCTGCTTAGATCACTTCATGCTCTTTCAAAAATCAGCTAAGTTCCTCTATCTCTCTCCCTTACTTATGGTTTCATAATTCACATCTTATTTTGCTTATGTCATTATTATATTTTGACATTTATACATCATTTATTTAAATAGTCACTTTTCAATGCAATTAGATTTAATTCAAATTAAATTAAATCATTTGGTAAATGCTACTCATGATCATACACTTGGATCCTTCTTTTTATTCTTTCATGGCTCCTAAAATTCCTCAAATATCCTTGGATGACTTGCATCAAATGCACCTACCTTGCAAAGATGTTCTCCAAAAATCCATAGACACTATGTATCTCCCTTGTAATATGCCACCTTCACAAGTGAGTGCTATTTTCAATTTTCCATCTAATGACCCTAGTGAACCCGATACCACACCCAATCAATCCATTTGTAATTCAATTTAAGCTTTACATTGTTTATTTTAAGATAAATTTTAAGCTATGGAAACCAAGATTACATCTCTTAAAGCTAAAATCCAACATCTCAAGGATGTTTCTCAATCCCATGCTAATTATTCTTCTACACCTCATCCCAATCCTATGTCTTCTACATGTGTTCATATCAGTGAACCTCAAGTCTTACTATTACTAGCACCTCTCAAGTTTGATCTAAATACTAAGAAACATGATATTCTTCCTAATATCCTCAATCACCAGTTGATAAATTTTCCAACTACTCATTATTTCCCTCCTTGTCGTCTTGTAAAATAAATAGGTCTCTCATTTTATAATTATCACAAACTTAATAGACATCATGAAAATGATTGTTATGCTTTAAAATGATGAATTAAGTACTTTAAGCAACAGGGTTTTATTTCATTTTCTTTGCAACATTTTGCTACATCTCCAATTGTTAAAACCTAATGGGCTCCTAAATCCAATCCCTATATGTCTAATTAGTATCATCATGTAGTTACTAATTTTCCTTCTTTAGTCAGTCAAGATACATCTATCAAACCCAATCAAACTAAGCAACCTCCTCTAAAAATTTGTCCTCCATATCCTTCTCCTTTGAAGCAACCACCTCTCCAAACCCATCCTATATCTCCTCCTCTCATCAAGAAACCACGTCTCAAAATCCATCCTCCATCCCCTCCTCCTATCAAGCCTTCTACAACATTACCAATTCCAAATAAATAGCCACTCCTTACACAAGACCAAAAAACTCTAAATGACCTATTTAAACTTCTCCTTTCAACCCAAAATCCAACCTTGGTTCTACTCTTTCTCCTACCTACCATTATGACAAAAATATGCTTTCTTACGATACATTTCAAGACCTGTCACCATTGCAATGACTATCTTTCATCGTCACATAGCTCTACATCATCGGAACACTTGTGGGGCAATGCACTTTTCCCCTTTTTCTAGCACTATCAATTATCTCTACTATCACACTTAATGCTCCGCATTTCATGTCTCATTTTTCTAAGCACTTTCAAACCACGTAATACATAAAATGTACCTTTAGTACCTTATGATGTACTCTAGTTCCACAATTCATACTCAACTATTGAGGGTCTAATTATGAAATTAACCTCACATCATCTTCACACTACATGCGCTATGCTTCACAATACATCTTTAGAGCATCTAGTCGCACACATTACCCGATGACACACTTTTGTTTTATGGTTCATACTCAATGTTGATGGTCTAATTTTGAAGTGAACCTTACATTGTATTCACACTTCACACTTTGTGCTTTATGATTGTTTCACCATTTTCTTCACCTTTTCAAAATCACGAAACAGATAAGGGTAAGGGTTAAGGAGGAATACTTGTTAAATGTTGGTCAATTGATGGTTGTTGCACACGTTAAGACTTCTTGATCCATAGCTGAATGTGAGAGCTTCCTTTTGGCTAGGAGGAACTACCTGTAATAGACAACAAGACCACAAAAAGATAGTTAAATGATATATGACAGTGGACTACCTAGCGTATGCTAGTTAAAGTTTGATACTTCCTAGATGGTGTCATCAATCCACTATTTAAAATAACTTAATGTGAGAAATAAACAAATTCCTACTGTAGTTGATATGATTTAGGTATCTCATTCAAGTACAATAAGCAAATCCAATCACAATAGGCTAGGATATAGTTGGATCTGAGAGGTGAGGTGTCTGCACAAGTCTTGGGACCGGTCGGGAGTCTAATTATGGGTTATTTAGGTCAACTGGTAGGATGATTGTTGGGTCTGTTCTTAGACGAGGTGTAAAACACAAAGACCGACATCGGTTGAGTGTGACCGATGTCGGTTTAGGTAGAACCGATAATGTTTGTGGATAATCGGCATTGGTATGGTCGAGGTAAAATAAAATCAAATAGATTAAATGAAAAGGGTGATCTAAGGTCAAATAAAGTTTTGGAGAGTGAATGTGAAGGTCTAAAGAGGTTTTAGGTATGCTCAAAAGTATACGATGAGGTGGGGTAGGTGATTTGGCGATATGGGTGAAAGGTTATTTTAGTTCACGGGAAAGTGGGTGATAAAGCAATAAGCATGCAAAGAATAGATTAATAACAGCGTAATAAAGATTACTAACGAAATCAACCCTACCGATCAAGGTCATACTTACTATGTTAAGGATTTGATGGTTGAGTGGTGGAGGTGGTTGATCGGAGAATACGTGTATGGTCTTGTAGTGGTGATTTCCCAATGTGCTCCCATGAATGCAATGGCTCTATTATTGCTCCCGGTGATGGTTACGGATGTCCGGATGCGTAAAGGATGCTTGTTTCACTTGCATGCAGCTTTGATCTCCTTTCTTGCTCTCAGAATGTGCCAACCCAAAAACAAGGCTGTTTGGGTGAATAAATGGTAACCGATGATGTTTCCGGGTAGACCGGCATCGGTTTAGGGGTGACAAGCATCGGTTAAGGCGGGATTCCCTAGGTTTACAAAAATGGGAAGATTTTCTAATTTCTTGGGCCCAGTTAGTTTATTCTTGCAAATTAGAACGGAAACTTCCCTTCTTATGAGTGGAAATGTGGTTAGAGATATTTTAGGGATTGATTTTAGGGTTAGACAAAATCTTACTTCATTAAGGCAAGTAAGACTTAGTTATTGTTAGTTATGGAAACATACCAAGAATAGGTCTAGGGTAAGGTGTCTAGGTGAGGTGGAAATTAGCTTGATTAAAATAATTAAGTAATGAATATTGTGAGGATGGATATTAATTTAATTAAGTTAATTAAATTAATATTAATGTGGGGTGGAAGGGGCCATGGTTAGATGAATATGCTTGAGCTAGTTACTTGATAAGGGGCCAAGGGGAGTGTCACCCAATTTTGGTGTCTACATTTTTCCCCTTTTTGTTGCATAGCTTGTATTGGTAAGTGACGCTGATAAAAATAAGATGTGGTTGCCCCATGTGTGGGTGAAGGTGATCCCCCTCAAACTAGGAACGGATGAGGTAAAAGGAAGAATCGGTGAGTGGTTTTATAAAAGGTGAATGTGATGAAGAGGAGGGTCGAAAATAGGGGTAATGGGGTAAAGGTCCAATTGCGTAATCTAGGTAATGGGCCAGGGTCAAAGGTAGTAATAGTCAAATGCACACACACGTATAAACTACAGCACGGTACCAGGTTGAAGAGAATGTAAAGTCTACATTGTCTAAGGTCGATAGGTTTATCCAAACAAGGTTGAGGTGATTCACTTATTAGGGGTATAGGATATGGTGTGGAAGCACTTCACGTCAGTGCGGGAGCATTTAGGTGTGTTCCAAAGACACCAAAAATTGGGTCAGGATATACGATCACGGTAAGAGGCAAGGTAAGGTCATTAGGTCAAACAACATGGGTAACAGTGTCGCAAGGTATAGCGAGCACATGAGTTCATAGGTCACTAACAATGTTCTGGGTCCAAGTAGCTAGGTCACGGAATAGGTAGGGCCGAGGTATGGGTAAAATAATAAGTCCCTAAATATAATGAAGGACAGGTATAGGTAATGTAGGCTTGGAGGTAGGTTGCGATAAAAATGGTTAAGGTCAAATGGTGGAGGGGTTAGGTAATTTGTGGGCAAAAATAGGTAAAAAGAGTTATAAGTGAAATGACAGGTAATCGACATCGTTTTAGGTTTAACCATCATCGGTTTACTAGGGCACAATCTGACCAACATCATTCAAGTCGGGTTGGGTATTTAAAAAGAGAAATCCACAAAAAAGGGGATTCATTTGTGTATTTTGACTTTTGGGAAAATACGAGCACGAGAATCTTTCATGCCTTTGCAGAGAGGAAAGTACGAGTACATGTGCCACCTTGAGGTGGAGTGATCGGTGGGTTAGATGGGCCAAGTAGTTGGTTCCACGAGATCGGTGTGGAGGATTTGATTGGAGGTCAGGAATATTTTTATTGGTGATTTGGACATGGCCAAGGTAGGAGAAGGTTCGGGTGGGCCACCGGCTATGTGGCCATCTGTACCACCATGTTGGCGACACTGAGATGAGGTAGGAGTCTATCTTGATCCTTCCTTTTTAAAGTAGAAAAATGTGATGTGGGTATGGGTTTCGTGACTAGGAAAAGATAATGAAGTTTGGTGGTGAAAATTGATGCAACGAGGGAGGGGGAGGTTCTAGGTAGGGTAGAGAGGGATGGGCAAGGGTTAGGTTAGTTTTGGGTAGGGTAGAGAAGGTGTATATGTGTAATTTGAAGAATTTTGGAAAAGGGGAGGGGTTTTACGTGTTCAGCTTTTCGACATTGGCTGACATTGATCAAGTGTTGGTTGATGTCGGTGGTATTTTGGCTAGCATCAGTCCATAAGTAGGTGACTAATGCCGCTTACACGTGACCGATGACATCGAGGCTAACTGGTGCTGGCCAAATTTTGGGGAACATAGACCAATAGAGAGAAAGGGTAAGAAGTGAGGATCTATCAGAAATGTAAAGAGAGGTTTCATGATAGGAGAGTAGGGTAATAATTATAAATGACATGAATAGATTGGTTCAACAATGGGTAATTTGTAGGGTAGGTGGAATAAGTAATGAGGGTTGGAAATGAGGTTTATTAGGTAGGAAGTGTGTTTGGTATATGGAGGTTATAACAATAGTATTTTTTATTTTATTTTATTTTTTGTTGGATGCGGGCGGGGATCAGCTACGGATGCGGGATAAGGTACCACCTTTATTACTAGATGTCTAAGGATATGTGACTGATGAGGATTGGAGGCACATGACTAAGGTGGGTCTAATTGGGATTTAATGATATAGGCACATAGTGTGTGATCTGAGCACGATGGTTATTCTCATCGATATATGGGATTCCATGATTGACACGTTCTATTTGTCGATAGGGAGATGACCATCACCTTGGAAGACATTTATAGGATTATGTAGCTACACGATAGTAGGGGTGCAGGTGTATTCAATTTCATCGGAGGTAGCAGAGGAGTTGATGCTTTGATAGTATTCGGGGAGGATGGCGGAGATGCGCAAGCTTGAGCTATACTGAGAGATGTACACATCCCATCCTAAGGAGATGAGGCTAGTAGTTTTGATTATGGAGGCAGTGTGTTGTTTTGCACTACGGGATGCGAGAGGGTGGGATATTCCTATAAACACTTATGGGAGTCCTACATGAAATGATGGAGGAGAGCACTTTCTTTCCTGGGCACTGTGTATTTGGTATAGCTATACCGAGAGCTATGGGCATACTGGGTGATTACGGAGGTTCATCTTATGATGTATGTTTTTGCTTTACTATTGGGCATACGAGCACATTGTGTGTGTTCATATTATCGGGTTACCCCGGAAATATGCCTTTGAGATAGGTATGGTCTGGTTTGGTTACATGTGATGGGTTCCAGGTTGGTGGGGTGCGGCGGGGGACTAGGGCTACACATGTTGTAACTCACTACAAGTAGATAATAGAGGGGTTGTCTGGGGTAGACATCATTTGGAGGCCATATGTGGACTTCCAATCATATAGGTAGATGGCCACGAGTTATACAAGATACAATAGTTCGATGGATAGAGGGGTATTGTGTAGGAGAGAAACGAGATGATACTTATAGACGGGGTTAAACAGAATTTGGTTTATTGCGGGATGTACCTCCACCATTCCCATTGTACAAGAGAGATGACGTGGAGAGGTCTATGCCTCTACCATAGCCGATAGTGCCTACAAGGTAGGAGGAGTAGGTGGTTGACCAATGGATTGATGATGCCAGAGTTATAGATAGGTATAGACAATGGTGGGAATCACAACCGTGTGGCTGGTACCACCGAGGCCGGGGCAGCCGGACTTATCCACCATTATAATGCATAGAGACACCCTCCAAGGGCATGTGGTGACCCTAGTTACACAAATGGGGGTATTGTAGAGATATTTGATAGAGTCCGAGGCATAGGTGGTTGCTTTACATGTACATGTAGTTGCTTTGCATGCACGAGATAGTAGGTTTACATAGCCATTTGGCCACCTTGCATGGTGCGGGTTGTGGCCCTTCAAGCCTAGATATAGGTAGGGGTGGGACTGGGTCCCTCAAGATAGGCACATACATAGGGATAGGGATAGGGTCCCTCATTATAGGTACTACTACTTCTTTGGGATAGGGTCTTGAGAGGCGAGTGCACAGGGCACGAGACCGATGGCTCCACCATAGATGGTTCCTATGGCCCAATTCAGATATGCCTTAGGAGAGGCATAGTATTATCAAGATCATTTGATGGCCTTAGGGATAGATGTCCCATCCTATGTAGAGTACAGAGCATAATAGGCTTCGAGTGAGAGGATCAGGTCTCATACACATAGTGTAGAGAGTACGGGGGTCGTCGAGCCCCGAGATAGGAGTCGGGGAAAGGCTAAGTGTACGGAGGCCGAGATCCATGTGTGGTATCAACCGAGGGTAGGCTGGAGCCAATGGTGGGTGGTGAGATGCTAACAAAATGTCGCATGGGTGTAGAGGAGGAGGAGACATGCGAGACAGATATTAGGTGGGGTGACAATTAGTCACCGGAGATGGGTTGTATATAGATTTTGTTGATATATAGACTAGCCTGTGTGTCGAAGACAAAGTGAGGATGTACATCGAGTTTTGTGGATTTTGATGATATATCGACTGAATGCTAAAGATGGTGAGGATGTACATGGGAGATTTGAGATTTTGATGATTATTATTGGGATATATGTTCACATGTATTTTTATACAGACTTTCCAATTTATAGATGATGGTGTTTATAGTATGAATGGTGTACATGTTTTAATTTTCATTGTTATATATATGTGGAAATCAGGTGGATTAGGCATGCTAGAGTCAAGGTCGTGTAAGCATGGTGGAGTCAGGTCGGCTTAGGCATGACGGAGTCAGGCCATAGGCATGGATTGAGTCAGGTCATAGGCATGGATGGAGTCAATTCATAGGCATGGATTAAGTCAAGTTTGTTTAGGCATGGTTGATTTTTTAATTCATTAATTTGTGTAATTAATGATGATGTGGATCATGTTAAGATGTTTTGTAGGAAAATGTATGATAATGGTAAAGAAATTGTAGACAAGAGGAAATTAATGTATGAGTGATGATGGTAAAGATGTGAATCAATTGTTGTTTGTTTGGTTTAATTTCCAATTATTGATATAAAAGGAAACTAACTAGGGTAGAATGTGTCTAGGAAAGGGGCGGAGAGAATTTGTTAGGGGAGAGAGTTTCCGAGCTATCCTCCAGGGCCCCATGCCCTCGCAGTACTTCCTACATAGTCCCAGGTGAAAAGGGACCTCAAGCTGATGTAGTTCTCCCATAAGCTAAGGAATATTATGGTGAAATAGTGGAATGGGTTGATAGGTGTTAGGCATGGGTGATGTAGGTCATATGCATGATTGAGTTTAGGTGGTAGGCATGGTTGAGTGATTTTTAAATATAGGTGTCGAGGGTCTGGTCTTGTATAGGATAATCAATAAGTAATGAGGAAGGCGAATGGTAAGAGGTGGTAAAAGAGTTGCTTAATTGATAAGAACCCTAATGATTCTACCATACCCTAGATGGGATTATGAACATAAGACCCTACAGGCCTTACATAATGGACTATTCTAAGGGTGAAGAAAAGTCACATGATCATGAAATGTCACATTTGCAGCAAGTCCCTTGAGTAATGAGGAATTTAGGTGAAAGAGGAGAGGAGGTGAGAATGGTGGGTTTAGCATAACTTAGTGTACAACTACATGTATTTTGGGACAAGAAATGCGAGAATCCCAAAATAGGCAATTCCATAATGAAAAATTCATCTCTTTTTTTTTTAATAATAGACTGATCAATGTGGGAAGTCTAAATGGGATGGGTATGTTATGTCCTTGAGGTCTTCGTGAAGTTGATTGATGTGGAAAGCTTCTGAATAGTTATTATATTTTTGTAATGACCGTATATAGCTATCCTTCTAGGGAGTAGTCTATTGATAGTGGTAGAATATGAAGAAGAGATGTCCCTTTTGAGGGATTTTTCTTTTGTTGGAAGTTTGACTCAAGGAGTTGTATCCCTTTTGTTTTTAGACGTTTAAGTCATGGACAAGACTATAGAGGATGATTAGGTTCTTGTTTCATGTAACACCTTTATCAAACTGTTATATTTCTCTTTTACATTTTAAGCATTGGCATGTGATTTTCTTGAATGAGGTGTGTTCCCTTGATTGTTGAAAATCATGCTTGTTATGCATAAATCATTTCTGCTCTTGGATTCATTAGACTGAAATGATATGGCTTGCAAGAATCCATTTTAATTACAATCTAGTTTTGAGAGTTGCAAACTTATCTCTTTTAACTGACTCATCCTTGGATCAATTCTAGTGATCAAAGGAATGTTTTAAATCTCCTTACCAAACTGAATGGTAAATTGACATTCATAAGCTTGAGGGACATAGCGGACTGAAATTTTGTGTGATACAAATTATTTGGTCTTGTAAGAACATGCCTTCATTCAGTTGTATGTTTGTGCTTGGATCTTTGGGATTGATCTCTTCAGGACATTTAATGGTGTAAGCAAAATGAAGCTTTGCTTCATGACTATGAAGGGAATCTAAATCCTAAACCTAAGGGATTATCCTAACGGTATTCTAAACTAGGTAAATGCACCTACTTCCTAGCTATATCTACTTATTTGGGTTACAATCTAACCTAAGCTTCATATTCTATTTTGTTGGGATGGCGTCCTAACCTAAGTTGATGTGCTAAATGGAATAAGGGGGAAATAACTAAGGAAATTCTAGGCTATTTTTAACCTATTACCTAATACTATTTGGTTGTGATTTTGATCTAACCTAAGGTGGAAATTACTTATGAAATGATTATGACTAAACCTAAGGTTATAACCTAAGTTTTGGGAAATCTATCCTAAACTATTGAAAGGGAACCTAGGGTCGCATGGCATTATGGTGACAGTTCCAATGGAATTTATTTGATTTGATTTGGTTGAATGAATGGGAGGTACAACCAGTTTTGGAAAAGGCAAGTAAACTTTAGTGGAAGCATATGTGGAGGCTTCACTAAAGTTGGAAATGCATGCTGAAGTGGAAATAACATTCACTAGTTTTAGGAGGTGGTGGCAAGGAGAGATAGGTGGGAGATTGAGGAGTAATTGCATTAATGAACCTCGGTTTTGTGTGTAAACCGTCTTAGAAACAAGGAAGGTGGATTTGTTGGAGGTTGTTTGGTCTTGCATGCCTTGCGATTTTTACTCTGCATGGAGCTATCTGGTTCTTCGAACTAGCAGTTTGACTTTTACTTTGTGGCTATTTTTGGTTTCTCTGGTCTATTTTTGATCCAAGGAAAGTATATGAGGCATTGGAAGAAAAGATGTTTGGTTGTTGATCTTTCGTGGAGGAGAAAAAAATTTGGAAGCTCAGTTGGAAGTCTCCTTTGAATTGGTAGAAGCACTATCAGGCATGATAGGATCTACCCATTAAGATTTCTTGCTTTCTTCTAAATGATTCATTAAAACAATTCTGCTCTCATGAGATAAATGTTTGCATGTTTTGTCTGGTTATTTACTTTCTTGGTTGTATGAATCTCTGTGATTTTTGGATATGAATCCATTGCATGATAATGTTTACATTTGGAAACTCTCTCTCTCTCTGCACAAGTTCATTGGTGATAAGCTTTGTGTTTATTCTAAACTTGTGTTCGAAACTTGTGTTTTGCACTGAACTCATGTTCGTAGCTTTATGTTCATTCTGAACTTGTATTGGAGGTTTGTATTGTTCGAACTGATATTCAAAGCCTTGTGTTGTTTTTGAACTTGTGCTCGAGACTTGTGTCTACTTTGAACTTGTATTCTAAGCTTGTTAGTTCTGAACTTGAATTTGAAGCATTGTGTTTGGTTCTGAACTTATATTCTAAGCTTTGCATTTTACTCGTATTCAAGGTTTTGTGTTTCTTATAACTCATATATGGGACTGTTTGCTCAAAAAGATTGAGAGAATAATTTTGGTTTGAGTTGATCTAGTAATCTCTTTTGAGATCTTCTCCTTGATGCTTCTTGAGTTTGGAATGGTTGTGGTACTTCTATCTTAGACTGTACCATTTTCTTTGAAATTGTAATGGCGTGTAGTATGGGAGGATATTCTTCTCTCCTCTGCTATGAGAAAACCCACGTCTTGTTTAAAGGCTTGACTATTTTGTTTGAAGGTTAATGGACCTTTTATGGAACTGTATCTTGTTGTGGGGCTATGGAACCTCTGGTTAGATACTGTATTGTTATTTATTCATTGGTATGATTCAGAGCTCATTGAAACAGTCGATAATGGGGTTTCAAAGTTATAAAAAAATGTGGTGTTCGTATTTCTTCTTGTGTTAGATGATTGGAATGAATACATTCTTTGTCTCAATCTTTATGTACTAAATGGAGCAGTGAATGTAGATTGTTGTGATTCTATTTCAGTCAATTTCAAGGGTAATGTTGAGACCTTGCTTGACTTAAATGCGTGTTGGGTTTTCATACTCTCTTTCGATTCTTTTAATTGATCTCTGGATTTTGTATTCTCTGTAGTTTCATTTGAACAGAACTCTGGGTCTTTAAAAAGGAGAAAAGAATGGATTTATCTTATGGATGGTATTATGTTCATCCAGAATTTTTACTTCCACCTAGGGACTATACTATATACTTCTCTATGTTGTATGAATTCAAACTTGTGTTTAACAACGTGGAATAGATGAACTAGAATAGTGTTGATATTATTGTTCGATAAAGTTTAAATTCATAAGGGAAACTAGAAGTGTTGCTTTATTTTTACTGTGGGTTTGATTTTGTGTTCTCCTTTGGGGACTAGCAAAAGAACTTCTGAGTTTGAAATTAAAAAAAGGAATTCATTTGATAGTACAAAAGAAATGAAACCTTGATTGGATCTTTTCTATTTGAGATCCTTTAACTTTTGTTGAGATAAATTCATTTGATCAAACTTCTCTGTAGCTCGACTCTCTTCTTAGCTATAGAGTGATTACTCTCTTAGGCATGTTTGACTTCTTGGGTTCGGCATTTCTATCCTTTCTGTCTTGTAGGAAATAGTGGGAAACCACTCTTCTGAGATGGAAATTTCCTTGTGGATTGTTTAGTCTACTTTGTACTAAGTCATTTGTTGTAATGATGTGGAAAGAGAACAACTGAGTTGGTTATGTAGAAGAGAAAATGTAATCATGTTTTGACCGACTGCTTTGTTTGACTGAGTCATACTCCATTTGGATTTGTTATTGGAAGGATTTCTCTTTTTACACTTTGTCTTATTATGAATCCTCCTTGGTTGGACACGAGAAGAGATTAACCTTGTGTGAGTCTTGCTTTGATTTTTGGAACGTATGGTTTCAGATCTTTTAATGATATCTTCTAACATGTAGAAGTTAGTTAAGACTTACAGGTGGATTTTTTTATTCTCTATCCCTCCTCAGATTGATTTGGGATTCTTATTCTAGTTGTTATCTCTTTAATGTTGAATCCTTTTATTAGTTTCCTTGAACTGAAGCAATTATGTGGGTAATCAGTTGAGTACTTTCTGAACCTTTTTGTCTTTCAGAGGATTAGTGAATGGTGGATAGTATGTATTGATTCTTCTTCTTTTGTTTAAGTTATGGGATGAATCATTCTAAATATGTACTATGTTAAAGCTAACTCTTTTTGTTCATAGTAAAGATAAATTTGGTATTTCAATTTAGAATGAATTATGAAATAATTAGATGGCAAGATCTATTTTTTTGTTTAAAAGGTAATTGATTGGATCAATTAAACTATATGTTATAATGCAGTTGTTGCTGATTATATTATGCTCTTTTCTTAAAAGTGAATTCTGACTCATCATTTGCACTTCTTTTCTAGTTGTTATCATTTATGCTTATTTGTATGATACTTATTAATTGTTTCATTAAAGCATAGTTGTTTTAATGGAACAATTAGTGGAATGCACTTTGTTTTAATGCTTAGTGCTTATCATGCTCAGTTCAATGAACTGACCCATGCTAGCAATTTTTGTAGATGGACATCGTAAGTGATAAAAGAAGGCAAAAACTTTTATGATGCATTGGCTTATTTAATTTTGGATCTTATGTAAAGAATTTTGATTCATTCTTGAGTTGTATTGGAAAAGAAAAGTGATGTTATTTTATGATCTTAATGTTGATTGACATGCAGTATGCCTAAAATGCATAGTCTTGTAAATGTATATTTTATCATGATGAATTGAAAGGTTTGGAGACTAACTCCAATTTGTGGTGTAAATTCTCTTGTACCTTATATGAAGGAAATAGTAGTGATATCTTGTCAATATTCTTTATATCTGTTTATATACTATTGTTGTTATCAATTAATAAGTTAGATTAAGGGGATAGTACAATCTCCCTTACTATAATGAAACTTGTTAAATTGCTAAAGATGTCATTCTCTAACTAAACAACTATAGTTTAATAATGAAATATGCATTGGACATACAATTAAACTATATGAGTATTGAATGATAAAAAGGTTATGTTAACCCTAACATCTAACCATGTAGAGGAAGACTCTTCCTCTCTCATAAGAATGAAAAATAAAAGGAATGGTGGTTATGATCTTTAATCCTTGTGCTTCATTTATAAAAATTAAACACTAGCTGAATCTAGGTGGATGATACACCTTCTTTGGATAGCTAGGTTGCATTAAAAATTAACCGTTTGATGTTTGCTGCCCTATTTTTGGGGATAACTGCTTGTTAGGCCACGTTAATGAACATCAATGCAAGCATGAGTTAATGAAGTTCTTAATATCAAATTAGATTAATTATGGATAAAGAACTTAATGAATGTTGGAATTAGGGTTAGGCATGGTTGTTGTAATCTGAATCTTAATCCAATTTAATTATGAATTTAATGACCACCAAGGGGTATGTACATCATGATGAATTAGTTCTAACGGATGTTAGCACATGCCAACTGTAGGACTGTACCTTCGAGAAGTCCAAGGGCTTCTCGAGGATACAATGTTGCAGTTGACATGTGGCAACACCCTTCCATATTTGTTCATCTAGATCTACACACATCCGGGCTAGGGTCAAACCTTGGGCAAGTGGAATGACGAAGTCAGTAAAGACCATTCTAGATAACAAGAGTGAGGTGAAGGATGTATTTTGAAATGATGAGTATGTCATCTAGGAATAGTAGTATGAATAGTATGTTGAAAATATTTAGTCAAAGTATCACAAGTTCTTTCAATTGTCCTATGTCACCTAATTTAAAGTAACGTGATGTCAGATGAATATTGGTAACAAATATTCAGATAGGTTCTTTAAACATATCACTCAATACTCGAAATAGGGTAGGAAAACCAAGTATATGTTGTATACATAAAGTATTCTATACTTTAAGACAAACATGAGAGATCGGTTTGTAACTAAGTCATGGAATGAGAGATCGGTAACTTACCGAGTCATTACATCTGCATATGGTTATCTGTTATGAGATTGATAGGCATGGAATGTGTGTTCTAAATGATGTTTTATTTAGAATAGAGAACATTTTATTAAAAAAATCCCTTGTTTCTAAAGTCTTAAAATGGGAATATTACATCTTGGTATCAGAGATGAAGGTTGCAGCTCTTGGACCTATTGTGTCCATAATATGATGAAACTTAAATTTTCTTATTAACAAAATGATGAGAACAAGAGGAAATGTTGCAAATAATCCTCCACCTAAGGAAGGAGCAGAAACTACCCAAAAACTTGATGAGATCCTTGCTTCCCTATTGGACACAAGGGATCATTTGGTTGTACTTGAACAGCAAGTAATGGGCAATGAGGAGGAAGAAGATCTTGGGTAATAATAATCAGCCACCTCCTGAGGCAACACCAATTTAGGTGTTGATAATAACAATGTGAACATACCTGATCAACCTGAGAACAAAAAGGCTAGGCTAGCAACTAAACTCACTAATGATATAAAAAGGATAAGTCCACCCAAGTTTGATGGCACCACATTAGGAGATGGAGCTGAGAATTGGCTTAGAGAAATGGAGAAGTACTTTGCAATAAGGAATTTCTTAGAAGAAATAAAGGTGATATGGGGAGCATATCAAATTTCCCATGAGGCATCTTCATGGTGGGACAGCCATAAGGCTGAGTTGAATATTGATGAAAATAATATCACATGTGATCAATTTAAAGGTTACTTTAGCCAACCTTGGTTTCCATGACTTTACTATGATTAGAAAATGATCAATTCTAGAACTTAGCTCAAGGAAAGCTAATCAGTAATTGAGTATTGGGAGTGGTTTACTAAACTCCTTAAGTATGTACCACACATCAAACGATGAGAATTTTAGGATACATAAATTCATCATGGGATTGAATCCCATTTTAGGAGGAGAGGTGGATGTTCACGGCCCAACCATGATGGAAGGGGTTGTTGAAAAATCCATAAGGCGAAACGAGAAATTAAAGGCAATTTTTGCTCATAAGCGGGAAGTCAAGAAGAAAGTCCCCAACTCCTCTTCATCATCTCTTCCACCTAAGAAAGGACCATGGAAGAAAATTGGAATGAAAAGTAAGTTTTCTCACCGATAATAATAAGAAAGAAGAAATAAATAAGTCTACTTTGGTAATTCATGAAACAACTCAGAAAGAATAATAATAATGATACATAAGTCCTATGGAGGTCAGAATGATAATTCTAGGGTTGGAAATAAATATGAGCCTAGAAAGGGACCTGTAGGAGGCTGTTATAACTGTGGAAAAGATCATTATGCAAATCAATGTCCTTTGAAAAAGGATGATCATAATTAGCAGCACAAGATACACGCTGCAGTAGCTGACAAGCAGGCTGAAAAATAGGCCACGCCCATAGAGGTTCCAAGTAAGTTATTTGGCATACCTATAACTATTCTTTTTTATACCGGAGCTACTGAATGTTTTATTTCTAGTAAATTAGCATCAAAAATAAAAAGAAAAGCTAGAAACATGGATAAAACATGGACTGTACATTATGGAAACAATGTTGTTCATACAGTTAGTATGTGTCTTTTTGGAGCAGTCCTTGACTTACCTAGTTTTTCCACAGTTGATATTTATGTTGTACCTTTGGGGTCTTATGATGTAATCATAGGTGTTAATTAGTTAGCTTAACATAAGTAAAAAGTGGATTGTTTTGAAAAATATATTAGTTGTTTAGATCATCCACGAAAATAACAGAGATTCGGGGTGTGAAACGTGAAATTTATGTTAGGAAACAGTCAGTTATGCAACTTAAAAAGGACAAAAATAAAGGTTATACCTTATATGTAGTAAAGATTGTAGAAATAGATAAAGAGAATAGCAATGTCATGGAATGATATCCATTGTTACAAAAATTCAAAGTGATGTGTTTCCGGAAGGGTTGCTGTGTCTTCCACCCAAAAGGGAATTTGACTTCACAATTGAAATCAAGCCTAGAACCGAGCCTATTTCTAAGGCACCATATCGAATGACTACTATACAATTAGTAGAGCTTAAGGCTCAATTGCAAGAACTTTTATATAAAGGTTTGATTAGACCGATTGTTTCACCCTCAGGGAGCACCAAGAATTTTTGTGAAAAGAAAGATGGAACACGTAGATTGTGCATTGATTACGGGATGTTAGACAAGGCAACAATCAAGAATAGATACCCACTCCCTATAATTGATGATCTATTTGATCGATGTGTGGAGTATCGGTATATTCTAAGATAGATATTTGATCTAGATATCATCAATCATGGATTAAGGATGAAGACATTCATAAAACAACTTTCAAAACAAGGCATGGACATTATGAGTTCATAGTTTTACCTTTTAGATTAACTAATGCACTGCAGTTTTATGAATTTAATGAATAATATCTTTCAAGAATACTTGGACAAATTTGTTCTCGTATTCTCACGATGACATTCTCATATATTCTAAAATTATTAAGGAACACCATGAGCATTTGAAGATAGTTTTGGAAATTTTGAGAAAGAGATGGCTATATGGTAAACTATATAAATGTTCTTTCTATGACACTGAAGTGCACTATTTGGGACATGTAATAAGTAAGAATAGAATTGTTGTAGATCCTTCTAAAATTGTAGCTATAACTAAGTGGCCTACACCAAAGAATGTACATGAACTTAGAATCTTCATGGGGCTTGTAGATTACTACATAAATTTAGAAGATATTTTTATAAAGTGGCCACACCAATAACTTCATTACATAAAAAGGATAAGAAGTTTGTTTGGAATGAGAAATGTGAATCTGCATTTAGAAATTTGAAGGAACATTTAACTTCGGCACCTATTCTAGTGGTACCAGACCCTAATGGAGATTTTATTGTTGTAACGGATGCATCTAGGGAAGGTCTAGGAGCTATTCTGTTACAAAATGATCATGTCATAGCTTATGAAAGTACAAAACTAAGTTACATGAGTTGAATTATGCTTCACATGATTTAGAGCTTATTTCTATTGGTGTGAGTTATCCGATGTGTTCTCCTCACATATTGGAGAGTCATCTCACATGGGTTAGGTTTAGGGTTAGGTTTAGGGTTTGCCATGTGTATCATGTACTAGGGTTACTCAGCACCCTATATGTACCCTTTTACTATTCATTTATGAGCATGTCAAAACACTTCGTTGTCTTTTCCTTATGAGTAACTTTGTTTCTATTTTACAAATCTTCCATTGTTGATCAATCCTTGTGATTACATTGGAGCCATTTGATTCTGCTGAAGTGCAACCTCTTCGTTGTGCATCGTTTCCGATACGATTCTCGCAATCTCTTTCATGGTATCAGAGCTACACGAATTGCCATCACACCGTGAAGCTCAAACTCTTGGTGTGATGGAAAATCGTACATGGTATCGAGCCGAGTAGTTAAGCGTGCCAACCACAGAGTAATACTAGGATGGGTGACCTCTTAGGAATTCCCGGTGTCATTGCCTCTTAATGTTGTTGGGCACGATTGGGTGTATACCCGCCTCTATCTTACGGGAGGGTGTTAGCGTAGCAGTTGATTAACACGATGAGATCCCTCTCCACTATAAGTTTGAGCTTTTGGTGTGACAATGAAGTCATCTCACATCCCAAAGAGGTCTCCCATCCCAGATTACTCTGGGGTTGGCGCACTTAACCGCACTTTGATACTATGTATGATTTACCATCACACCAAGAGTTCAAACTTTTGGTGTGACGGAAAAAGTCGTGCGGCTTTGATACCATGAAAGAGACTGCGAGAATTGTATCGGCAACGATGCACCATGAAGAGGTTGCACTTCAATGGAATCGAATGGCTCCAACGTAATCGCAAGGATCGATCAACAATGGAATATTTGTAAAACAAAAACAAAGTTTCTCATAAAGAAAATACAAAGGAGTGTCTTGGCATGCTCATAAATGAATAGTAAAAGGGTACTTATAGGGTCTTTGAGTAACCCTAGTGCATGACACACATGACAAACCCTAAACCTAACCCATGTGAGATGACTCTCCAATATGGATTTTTTTAAAAGAGGGAACGTATTTTTTAAAATTAGGATTTTTTAAATCTTAATTAATTCCTAATATTTAATTATTATTTTTAATTAGATATTAAATAATCGTTATAAATTAAATTAATTTTTTTATTTACGATTTTATTTTATGTTTAGTAAATATTTTTACAAATTATCTTTTAAATTAACGTTAAATATTTTTTTAACTCCTCTAGCTCTCAAAATTAGCCGAATTGGGCGTTTCCAAATGATAATTTTTAACGTTATTGTCGATTTTTTTACTAATCATGTGCTCAAGTGTGTAGTGAAACTTTGAGAACTTATTATCCTTCTGGGCATTTTTCAAGTGTTCTGAAGATATCTGAACTCCTTCGAGTTCACAACTTTGTATTTTACCCTTATTATTGCTTGCGACTAGTGAGCGTGTACTCCACATGATCTACAAAGAAGGAGGTATTATTTGTGACGTGAGACACTTTTTCTCACAACCAGGATTGGCTTTCACCTCCTTCCTTGTTTCTTTCTTGTGCTTGTTTATGGAGTCCTATTTTCTGCACTCCATGAAACACTGTTGTGGTCTCCTCTCTTGCACGTTATTACGTTGATTACAAGATGAGCTACCAAGTATTTTAAACTACACACACAGACTGATCGATTGTAATTAATGCACTAAACTATACAATGCTGAAATCGGGGGTTGTTATATTATCCTGGGTGGTTGTGTTTATTTTCTACATTTCTTTCTCTCTCTCTTCACTATGGATGCACTTTCAATTCCTTTGCTTACGTCATTCAAATTTTTTGAATGGAGATCAAAAATAATAATGAAACTAACGGGTAAAGGGTTATTCTGCATCACCATGGGAACTGAGACTGAACCAGATGACGAACCTGAAAAATATAAGTGGTTAAACCGTAGGGATGAATCTTTAGGTATTCTTTGCATGTTTGTTTCTCCTGACTTTCTCTTCCACATTGAGGCATCCGAAACACCTAAATCTGCATGGAAAACACTATATGTAATGTTTGGAAAACTAGATGACATGAGAGCACATGAGTTGGAAAATGAACTACTAGGGTTATATCCTAGTGACTTTGAAAACCTACAAGCTTTCTTCTCGAAATTTGTCCACATTAGATTGTTGTTAAAAGGATTTCATGTAGAGAAGAAATATTCTCAATTGATCTTGTCGATTCTCTCTAAGCTAGGTCTAGAATATTCTATCTTCCCGTTAACTTTCTACGCTACAAAAGCTACTTTGGGTGATACTTGGACTATGCCCTCCTTTGACTGCTTTTCATCCCAACTCATTCAAACAAGAAAACTCATTCAAATGGGGTCTCTTAAATCCAAGTCACATGCCCTTATGTAAAGTACTAGAAGGGAAAGAATACTGCAAGAAGAAATAAACAAAGGATCAACCTAAGAAAGAAACCAAGACCAAACCTAAAAATGACACAAACACTTCAATTTTAAGCCTAAGGCATAGAAAAGTAAGTTTTTGTGTTCCTATTGGAAGAAGTCTGGTCATGACAAGCAACACTATTTTCATAAACAAATTGATCACTTATCTCATTTACTTGAGAAGAATAAAATAAGTGTTCCTGAATCCATAAAACAAAGTGCTCAAGGCCGAGACTTCTGCTGCAAAAAGTGCTAAAAATGATAAGAAGAAAGGAAAGGCCCTTGTAGCGAGTTGCTCCTTCATCGACATGGATTATAGACTCTCTTGTGCCTCGCACCACATGGGTTCTTTGCATGTTGATTTTCCAACATCAAACCTTGTAGAATGTCCCAAATTATGATGGGTAATGACACGACAGTGTCGGTTTCGTAGTGGATCGATAGAGATGGATGGGGGAACATTTAACCAAGTGTTGAGTGTTCCTGATCTTTCTACCAATCTCCTATTGGTTTACCAAATTACTCACCTTGGTGAAGGAATGCAAGTGGAATTTGTTCCTAACTCGGTGATTATTCATGAGCTTAATAATGACACTACAAAGGTGGGTGAGAGAAAGGTTGATCACCATTCATAGTTATATACCTTTTTCCCACTTTACTTCTGATTCTATGCCCACTACCTTGCTCACTCATACATATGAGGTTAGTAAGCTATGGCATGAGTGTTTCAAACATCTAAATTATCGCTACGTTGAATAATTGAGCCAAAACGAAATGGTCAACAGGTTGCCTCGCGTCAAGTTTTCTAAGGGTCTTTTTTAGGGTTGTACCCTTAGAAAGCATCTTGAAAAGAACTTTGACAAAGGAAAAGCCTGAGAGCGACTCATCCTTTAGATCTTGTTCACAAAGATGTTTCGATCCATTTCCTTCTCCTTTGTTTACTAGAGCTCTTTATGTGATAACCTTTATTGATGACTATTCGTGATATACTTGGGTATATTTTCTTAAGCTTAAGTTTGAAGTCTTTGAACATTTTCAGGACTTTAAGACTCTTGCTAATAAACAGGCATAACGGTCTATCAAGGTTCTTCGAACCAATAATAGAGGTCAATATGTAAACAATAGGTTCATGGATTTCTATACTTCTGAAGGGATCTCTTTACAACATACAGTTTCTTATAGCCCTTTGCAAAATGGAGTCGCAGAAAGAAAGAACCGTACTCTTAAGGAGATGGCCACTTGTATGATTCACTCGAAGTCTCTTCCTCCACAATATTTGGTTGAAGTAGTGAATTGTGCAAATTACATTCAAAACCATGTTCCACACAAGGCAATAAGAGGGATGACACCCTTTGAATCCTAGTTTGGATGCAAGCTTGATGTTGAGCACTTTCGAGTCTTCGGATCCAAGGCTATGGCTTGGATTCCCAAGAAGAAATGCAAGGCCTTGGAACCACAATCCAAACCTTGTATCTTTATAGGGTATCCTGATGGTGTGAAGGGATATCATTTGATGAATCCTATTTCTCATGAGTTGTCTATTAAGAGAAGTGCTAAGTTCGATGAGTCTTCTTCTAATTCTACTTCTCCACCTATTGAGGTTCTTCAGCTCGCTGACTCAAATTCTGAATCATCTGATGATGATACTGTTGAGCATGCTCCTCTTCCGCATCCTCCTAACCCATCGGACCTCTAAGTATTCTAATTCGACAATAGTGATGACGAGGACTATGTCCCTTCTCACTCAAGTGAAGAATCTTCTGACTCGAGCCCGATCCTTCCGGGTCCTCTTTGGGCTAGGAAAACTTTACAAAGTGCTAGAGATTTAGTTGGAGATTCTTCAGATATGAGACGTACTCACTCAAATTTCATTGGACCCCACTCTTTCTTTGCCTCTTCTTCTGATCCACAGTCTTTCTAGGAAGCTTCGGTATTCCCGAGAGTGGGATCTACCATGGATGAGGAGTATTCCTCTCTCATGAAGAATGATACTTGAGATCTCACCCCTCTTCTGAAAGGAAGAAAAATCATTCGGTGTAAGTGGGTGTTCTAAACAAAGTATGGAGTAGATGGAGTTGTCAAAAATTTTAAAGCACAATTAGTAGCTAAGGGTTTCTCCCAGATAGTGGGGTTGATTATACTTGAAACCTTTTCTCTAGTTGTGAAGATGACTTCTATTCAACTGACCTTAGCCATTGCACAACAAATAGATGGAAAGTCCATCAAATGGACGTTAAGAGTGCCTTCCTTCATGGTGACCTAGAGGAAGAGATCTATATGGAACAACCTCTAGGTTATGTCCAAGATCCCTCCCTCATTTGTAAGTTAAAGAAGTCTCTTTATGGCCTTAAACAAGCCCCTCGGGCTTGGTATGCCAAGATGGACTCCTTTTTACTTACATCAGGGTTTACTAGGTGTCACTCTAATCCAAATGTTTATATTCTATGGTAAGATGACTCCATACTCATTCTTGTTCTCTATGTTGATGACTTGTTGATCACAGTAGCTCTTCCTCTATTATTGATTCTGTGAAGATTACCTTGGCTAACAAGTTTTCCATGACTGACTTAGGTCTACTTCATTACTTCCTTAGGATCCATATTTCACAATCTAACTCGGAATTTTGATTTCACAACCTAAGTATGCTCTTGATTTGCTAGCTCATTTTCAGATGTCTAATTACAAGCCTTCTCCTACTCCTTTTCTCTCTTGGGGTTAATTTTGTTTCGATTGCTCTACTCCCTTGGTTGAGGTACTCTTTATCGACAGTTGGTGGGGAGCTTGATTTACTTGACTCACACTTGACCGGATTTATCATATGTTGTTGGGATCATGTCCAGATTCATGCAGGAGCCACATGAGTTGCATTGGAAAGTAGCTAAATGGATCCTTCATTATGTTTGTGACACTTATACTGATGGCATTCACTATCATGGAGGGGTAGATATTGACTTGATTGGGTTCACAGATTCTGATTGGGCTGGTGACTTAGATCATCGAAATTTAATTGCTATAGTTTCTCTCTTACAGAGAGGCGAAATACGAGAGGAGCGATTAATGCTTTGCCAAAGAATCTATTTGGATACGGGGTATTGTGATAGAGTTTGGCATCTACTTTAGTAGCCTACCATTATCTACTGTGATAACACGAGCACTATCTCCATTTGTAGAAATCTAGTTCAGCATCAGCAGACAAAGCACATTGAGATCCATATGCACTTCATACGAGATATTATTCATGATGGCATCATCAACATTCAGTACATTTAGACAGCTGATTAGATTACAGATTTATTTACCAAGCCCTTCACTGAGATGAAGTTTCTTCACTTACGGTCTCTTCTTGGGGTGAGGTCTTCTGCAGCTACTCATCTTCTTCGGGCTATGTAGTCCTTCTTTTCTTCTTCTTCTAGGAAGATTGTGTTTTTATATGGGCACCTTATCAGGCCTTTAGTTTCCCCCATTGACACATCTTTCTTAGTTGTTTAGGGGTGTCTTCTTTTTCCATCTATCTCATAACCGCTACCCCAAATTCGATGAAGGGGGGTGTTGGTGTGAGTTATCCTATGTGTCCTCCTCACATATTAGAGAGATATCTCACATGGGTTAGGTTTAGGGTTAGGTTTAGGGTTTTCCATGTGTGTCATGCACTAGGGTTACTCAGCACCCTATATGTACCCTTTTACTATTCATTTATGAGCATGCCAAGACACTCCACTATCTTTTCCTTATGAGCAACTTTGAAGTGTGTTTTACAAATCTTCCATTGTTGATCGATCCTTGCAATTATGTTGGAGTCATTAGATTCCATTGAAGTGCAACCTCTTCATGGTGCATCATTTCTGATACAATTCTCGCAGTCTCTTTCGGTTTCCATTGTCAATGCACTACAATTTTGGAGGCATTACCTACTTAGTAAACCTTTTGAATTAAAAACTGATCATCTTGGGCTTAAGTATATTTTCACTCAGCCAAATCTAAATGCAAGACAACGAAGATCGTTAGATTTTTTGTCTCAATATGATTTTGACATTAATTATATCAAAGGTAAGGAAAATAGAGTGGCTGGCACTCTAAGTTGTAGGAAGCACATTTATGCTCTTATAACATTGAGAACTCAGTTTAAGGATGAAGTAAAAATTGTTATGGAATCTGATTCTTACTTTCAAAAAGTAAAAGAAGTGCTTGCTGCAGATCCAAATGATGTGAGGTATAAAGGTTTTCACTTTGACTATGAAGGAATCTTAAGATTTGAAAACAAATTATACATACCTTTGCTAAATGATTTAAGAAAGAAATTGTTATAAGAATTTCACAATTCACCTTTTTTGGGACACCTTGGCATTACAAAGATGTTTGCAAATTTAAGATGGCAATATTTTTGAAAGGGGATGAAAAAGGATGTTATTAATTTTGTGACACATTGCCTTGAATGTCAATGTGTTAAAGCTAAACATATGCACCCATCTAGTTTATTGTATCCTCATAGCATACTGCAGTACAAATGGAAAGTAATAAGCATGGATTTTATACAAGGTTTGCCTATGTCAAGAAATAAACATGACGTTATTTTGGTAGTTGTTGATAAACTAACAAAGGTAGCACATTTTATTGTTGGTAATCTGAAGGATGATTCTCCTGTATTGGCTAAGAGATTTGTACATGAAATTTTCAGATTACATGGAGTACCTGAATTAATCATATCAAATAGAGATCCTAGAATGACATCAAGGTTTTGGAAAACACTTAATGTAGCTCTAGGAACTAAGCTGAATTTCAGTTATGCGTATCATTTGGAAATGGATGGACAGACTGAAAGAGTTAATCAAGTTTTAGAGGATATGTTACAAATGTATTGTATGGATTATCGAGTATAAGTGGCAAGAGTACCTTCCAAAGAGTTGAGTTTTCTTATAATAACACATATCATGCCTCTCTTAAAATGGCATCTTTCAAATCACTATACGGAAGAAAATGTAGAACCCCCATTAGTTGGGAGAGCATTGAGGATAGAGAGGTAATTAGACCTAAAATCCCTACAAAAATGGAATAGCAAGTTAAAATGATTCATGAACGCTTGAAAGAAGAAATAGATAAGCAAAAGAGTTATGTTGATTTAAAGCGGGTTGACAGGAAATTTGAACTTGGTGAGAAGGTCTTTCTTTGGGTTAAACCGAAAAAGAGCTCTATAACTTTTGGCAAGGTGACAAGTTATCACCTTGTTATGTGGGACCCTTTGAGATAGTTGAAGTAATCAACCCTGTAGCTTACCGTTTAGCATTACCTCCTGCTTTGCCATGAATGCATGATGTTTTCCATATTTCTTTACTTAAGAAATACGTTTCAGATTTATCACATGTGCTAAATTGGAATTCCTTACAGGTCCAAGACCCATGAATAATCATGGTTAAAGCCATACGAGTGCTAGAAACTCACCAATTGCATTTAAGAAATCATGAAATAAGTCAATGTAAGGTCCAGTGGGACCAATTTAATAAAGAAAGAGCACCTTGGGAAAATCTAGAAGATATGAAAACTACTTTTCCATATTTATTTGATCAGAATTGACTATGATGATAGATAAAAAAAATTATTTTATCTTTATATGTCAATAAGTCTGCCAGTTTTGGGTAGATAACTATTTATTTTTAAATAAACAGCTATGTGAATGTTGATTTTTGGAACTTTAAATTTTTATATTGTTGCAAACATATGTTAACTAAATAAGTTGATTATCCTCAATGCAATGGTCAAACATAAGACAATCATCGGGATGATGATTCTTTTTAGGAGGGAAGTATGTAACACCTTTGACAAACTATTATATTTCTCTTTTGCATTACAAGTGTTGGCATGTGATTTTCTTGAATGAGGTGTGTTCCTTGATTGTTGAAAATCATGCTTGTTATGGATAAATCATTTCTACTCTTAGATTCATTAGACTGAAATGATATGGCTTGCAAGAATCCATTTTCACTTCTTGTAGGTGAGTTGTAATCTGGTTTTGAGAGTTACAAACTTATCTCTTTTAACTGACTCATCCTTGGATCAATTCTAGTGATCCAAGGAATGTTTTAAATCTCCTTACTAGACTGAATGGTAAATTGACATTCATAAGCTTGAGGGACATAGCGTAGACTAAAATTTTGTGTGATAAAAATTCTTTGGTCTTGTAAGAACATGCCTTCATTTGGTTGTATGTTTATGCTTAGATCTTTGGGATTGATCTCTTCAAGACATTTAATGTTTTCGAGAATGAAGCCTGCTTCACGACTATAAAGGGAATCTAAATCCTAAACATAAGCGATTATCCTAACGGTATTCTAAAACTAGGTAAATGCACCTACTTCCTAGTTATGTCTACTTATTCGGTTACAATCTAACCTAAGCTTCATATTCTATTTTTTTGGATGGTGTCCTAACCTAAGTTGATGTGCTAAATGGAATAAGGGGGAAATAACTAAGGAAATGCTAGGCTATTTTTAACCTATTACCTAATACTATTTGGTTGTGATTTTTATCTAACCTAAGGTGGAAATTACTTATGAAATGATTATGACTAAACCTAAGGTTATAACCTAAGTTTTGGGAAATCTATCCTAAACTATTGAAAGGGAACCTAGGGTCGCATGGCATTATGGTGATGGTTCCAATGGAATTTATTTGATTTGATTTGGTTGAATGAATGGGAGGTACAGCCATTTTGGAAAAGGAAAGTAAAATTTAGTGGAAGCATACATGGAGGCTTCACTAAAGTTGGAAATGCATGTTGAAGTGGAAATAGCATTCACCAGTTTTAGGAGGTAGTGGTAAGGAGAGATAGGTGGGAGATTGAGGAGTAATTACATTAATGAACCTTAGTTTTTGCATGCAAACCATCTTGGAAACAAGGAAGGTAGATTTGTTGGAGGTTGTTTGGTCTTGCATGCCTTGTGATTTTTTCTCTACATGGAGCTATCTGGTTCTTCGAACCAGCAGTTTGACTTTTACTTTGTGGTTATTTTTGGTTTCTCTAGTCTATTTTCAATCCAAGGAAAGTATATGAGGCATTGGAAGAAAAGATGTTTGGTTTTTGATCTTTCATGGAGGAGAAAAAGAGTTGGAAGCTCAGATGGAAGTCTCCTTCGAATTAGCAGAAGCACTATCAGGCATGATAGGCTCTACCCATTAAGATTTCTTACTTTCTTCTAAATGATTCATTAAAATAATTTTTCTCTCATGAGATAAATGTTTGCATGTTTTTTTTGGTTATTTACTTTCTTGGTTGTATGAATCTTTGTGATTTTTGGATATGAATCCATTGCATGATAATGTTTACATTTGGAAACTCTCTCTCTCTGCACAAGTTTGTTGGTGATAAGCTTTGTGTTTGTTTTGAACTTGTGTTTTACACTGAACTCGTGTTCGTAACTTTGTGTTCATTTTGAACTTGTATTGGAGGCTTGTATTGTTCTGAACTGGTATTCAAAGCCTTGTGTTGGTTTTGAACTTGTGCTTGAGACTTGTGTCTACTTTGAACTCATCTTCATGGCTTTGTGTTTAGTATTGAACTCGTATTCTAAGCTTGTTAGTTTTGAACTTGAATTTGAAGCATTGTGTTTGGTTCTGTACTTGTATTCTAAGCTTTTCGTTTTACTCGTATTCAAGGTTTTGTGTTTCTTAGAACTCATATATGGGACTATCTACTCGAAAAATCTTGAGAGAATAGTTTTGGTTTGAGTTGATCTGGTAATCTCTTTTGAGATCTTCTCCTTGATGCTTCTTGAGTTTGGAATGGTTGTGGTACTTTTATCTCAAACTGTACCATTTTCTTTAAACTTGTAATGGCGTGTAGTATGGGAGGATATTCTTCTCTCCTCTTCTCGAGAAAACCACATCTTGTTTGAAGGCTTGACTATTTTGTTTGAAGGTTAATGGACCTTTTATGGAACTGTATCTTGTTGTGGGGCTATGGAACCTCTGGTTAGATACTATATTGTTATTTATTCATTGGTATGATTCAAAGCTCATTGAAACAGTCGATAACAGGTTTTGAAGTTATAAAAAAATGTGGTGTTTGTATTTCTTCTTGTGTTAGATGATTAGAATGAATACATTATCTATCTCAATCTTTATGTACTAAACGGAGCAGTGAATGTAGATTGTTGTGATTCTGTTTCAGTCAATTTCGAGGGTAATGTTGAGACCTTTCTTGACTTAAATGTGTGTTGGGTTTTCATACTCTCTTTCTGATCCTTTTTAATTGATCTCTGGTTTTGTATTCTCTGTAGTTTCACTTGAATGGAACTTTAGGTCTTTAAAAAGGAGAAAATAATGGATTTATCTTATGGACTGTATCATGTTCATCCAGAATTTTTACTTCGACTAGGGACTATACTGTATACTTCTCTTTGTTGTATGAATTCGAACTTGTGTTTAACAATGTGGAATAGATGAACTAGGATAGTGTTGATATTGTTGTTCGATAAAGTTTGAATTCATAAGGGAAACTAGAAGTGTTGCTTTCTTTTTACTATGGGTTTGATTTTGTGTTCTCCTTTGGGGACTAGCAAAATAACTTCTGAGTTTGAAATAAAAAAGGAATTCATTTGATAGTACAAAAGAAATGAAACCCTGATTGGATCTTTTCTATTTGAGATCCTTTAACTTTTGTTGAGATAAGTTCATTTGATTGAACTTCTCTGTAGCTTGACTCTCTTCTTGGTTGTAGAGTGATTACTCTCTTAGGCCTGTTTGAATTCTTGGGTTCAGCCTTTCTGTCCTTTTTGTCTTGTAGGAAATAGTGGGAAACCACTCTTCTGAGATGGAAATTTCCTTGTGGATTGTTTAGTCTACTTTGTACTAAGTCATTTGTTGTAATGATGTGGAAAGAGAATAGCTTGAGTCGGTTCTGTAGAAGAAAATGTAATCATGTTTTGACCGACTGCTTTGTTGACTGATTCATACTCCATTTGGATTTTTATTGGAAGGATTTCTCTTTTTACACTCTGTCTTATTATGAATCCTCCTTGGTTGGACACGAGAAGAGATTAACCTTGTGTGAGTCTTGCTTTGATTTTTGGAACATATGGTTTCAAATATTTTAATGATATCTTCTAACATGTAGAAGTTAGTTAAGACTTGCAGGTGGACTATTTTGATTCTCTATCCCTCCTTGGATTGATTTGGGATTCTTGTTCTAGTTGTTGTCTCTTTAATGTTGAATCCTTTTATTAGTTTCCTTGAACTGAAGCAGTTATGTGGGTAATTAGTTGAGTACTTTCTGAACATGTTTCTATCTTTCAGAGGATTAGTGAATGGTGGATAGTATGTATTGATTCTTCTTCTTTTGTTTAAGTTGTGGGATGAATCATTCTAAATATGTACTATGTTGAAGCTAACTCTTTTTGTTCATAGTAAAGATAAATTCGGTATTTCAATTCAGAATGAATTATGAAATAATTAGACGACAAGATCTGTTGTTTGTTTAAAAGGTAATTGATTGGATCAATTAAACTATATGTTATAATGCAGTTGTTTCGATTATATTATGCTCTTTTCTTAAAAGTGAATTCTGACTCATCATTTGCACTTCTTTTCTGGTTTGTTATCATTTATGCTTGTTTGTATGATACTTATTAATTGTTTCATTAAAGCATATTTTTTTAATGGAACAATTAATGGAATACACTTCATTTTAATGCTTAGTGCTTATCATGCTCAGTTTAATGAATTGACCCGTGCTAGCAATTTTATCATATGGACATCGTAAGTGATAAGAGAATGAAAAAAATTTATGATGCGTTGGCTTATTTAATTTTGGATCTTATGTAAAGAATTTTGATTCATTCTTGAGTTGTATTGGAAAATAAAAGTGATGTTATTTTATGATCTTAATGTTGATTGACATGCAGTATGCCTAAAATGCATAGTCTTGTAAATGTATATTTTATCATGATGAATTGAAAGGTTTGGAGATTGACTCCAATTTGTGGTGTAAATTCTCTTGTACCTTATATGAAGGAAATAGTAGTGATATCTTGTCGATATTATTTATATCTATTTGTATACTATTGTTGTTATCAATTAATAAGTTAGATTAAGGGGATAGTACAATCTCCCTTACTATAATGAAACTTGTTAAATTGCAAAAGATGTTGTTCTCTAACTAAACAACTATAGTTTAATAATGAAATATGCATTGGACATACAATTAAACTATATGAGTAATGAATGATAAAAAGGTTATGTTAACCCTAACATCTAACCATGTAGAGGAAGACTCTTCCTCTCTCATAAGAATGAAAAATAAAAGGAATGGTGGTTATGATCTTTAATCCTTGTGCTTTGTTTATAAAAAGTAAACACTAGCTGAATCTAGGTGGATGATACACCTTCTTTGGATAGCTAGGTTACATTAAAAATTAACCATTTGATGTTTGTTGCCCTATTTTTAGGGATAACTACTTGTTAGGCCATGTTAATGAACATCAATGCAAGCATGAGTTAATGAAGTTCTTAATATCAAATCAGATTAATTATGGATAAAGAACTTAATGAATGTTAGAATTAGGGTTAGGCATGGTTGCTGCAATCTAAATCTTAATCCAATTTAATTATGAATTTAATGACCACCAAGGGGTATGTACATCGTGATGAATCAGTTCTAACGGATGTTGGCACATGCCAACTATAGGACTGTACCTTTGATAAGTCTAAGGGCTTCTCAAGGATATAGTGTTGCATAGTTGACATGTGGCAACACCCTTCCGTATTTGTTCATCTAGATCTACACACATCTAGACTAGGGTCAAACCTTGGGCAAGTGGACTAACAGAAGTCAATAAAGACCATTCTAGATAACAAAGAGTGAGGTGAATGATGTATTCTAAAATGACGAGTATGCCGTCTAGGAATAGTAACATGAACAGTATGTTGAAAATCTTTAGCCAAAGTATCGCAAGTTGTTGGTTGTGTTGTCCTATGTCACCTAGTTTAAAGAAACATGATGTCAAATGAATATTGGTAACAAATATTCAAATAGGTTCTTTAAACAAATCACTCAGTACCTAGAATAGGGTAGGAAAACCAAGTATATGTTGTATACATAAAGTATTCTATACTTTAAGACAAACATGAGAGATCGGTTTGTAACCGAGTCATGGAATGAGAGATCGGTAACTTACCAAGTCATTACAACTGCATATGGTTATCTATTATGAGATTGATTGGCATGGAATGTGTGTTCTAAATGATGTTTTATTTAGAACAGAGAACATTGTGTAAAAAAAAATCCCTTGTTTCTAAATTCTTAAAATGGGAATGTTGCATTCCAAAAGACAAGATCATAGTGCACAAAGATTAACTGTGAAAGAGGTGGTTTCTAGTGATGAATGACCATGGAATTCCATCTTGAAGAAGATGAAAATAATCCATGAGAATCATGTTCTGAGCAACGCCATGGTACTCATATTAAAGACAAGGCTAAAAGATGACAAGTAATCACGTGATTCTTGTTTAGTCGTGGATACTCAAAATGGGTAATTATGGAAGGTGAACAGCACTCAAGGGACGAGTGATCAATTGATATAAATTTATATAGGACTTGATATCAACAATAAAATGGTCAAAGATGCAAGGCATTAAGGGGCTCAGGTTCAGGTTTACCTTCAAGTGAAGACAAACGATAAGCACTTGATCCATAGGCGTGGGTAACAATATAGGGTCCAAGCCTATTAGGAGAAAAATTGCCCCCTTTACTTTTGTCCTCTTTGGTTACATGTTGATTTTCCTTTAGGATGAGGTCACTGACTTGAAAGGTTCATTCGTGAACATGTTTTTCATAGGCACATTTAATACGTTTTTGGTAGATTTGGAGATGGTCAAGAGCGTTGAGATGACATTTATCTATTAGTTCAATTTGTGCCAAACGATCCTCGAAAAGTCATCATCATTGAGCTTGTCTTGCAGTGAGATGTGGAGGGACAAGAACTGACTTTGAGAAGTAATACAACCTCGCAAGACTAGTAGACTAGAGAAAATGGGGTGGCAGTGCGCCGAAGTGTGAATACTAGTGTGATAAGCCCACAAGGTGAAAGGGATGTGCATATTTCAATCCTTCCTAGTATCGTTGACTACCTTCATAAGAATTTTGTTTAAGGTTTATTGGTTGATTCATCTTGACCATTGGTTTACGGGTAATAAGGTGATGAAAAATTTAGTTGGATGCCAAAAATATCACAAAGTTTGTGTAGGGTTTTCTTTTTGAATTGTTTTTTGTTATTCGTGATAATATGGTGAGGGACACCAAAGTAACAGATGATGTGATGGTTGATGAATTCACATATTTTCTCTACTTTGGTGGAAACTACGGGAATTACTTCACCCATTTAGTGTAATATTCAGAGTGGTTATGATCCATTGGCTACGTTGTGAAGAATGGGGTTTGATCTCACCGACAAGATCCAAACCCCATTGAGAGAAAGGTCAAAGGTCTTGCGCGACCTATAAGGCATGACTAGGGGTGTGATGGAGACTAGCATGTTGTTGGAATTTTATGAAACATTTGACATAATCACAACAGTCATGGTTTAGGGTTGGCCAATTCTAGCCTAGGTGAAGAATGTGTCTTGCGACAAAGAAGACCACTACAATGGCCTCCACAAATTCCATCATGGACTTCCTTAATGGTGTAAGGAATTTCAGAAATTGTAAGGCATCGCAAGAGAATGATGTCGAAACCAAATTTATAAAGAATACCACCCATGATGACATAACAAGAGACACGTTTAAGAAAGGCACGTTATCCATTACAAGTGAGATCGGGGAGTAAAATGGAAAGGGAAAGATAGTCTCAGATATTTCTTATACCAAAGGTCACTTAGGTCAGGAGTAGTGGTTCCGATAGAGTAGACTTCAAGAGTTGAATAAGAGGGTGATTGTAGTCTTTGTATGGTGACAAATATTTTAGAGTCAACGGGTGAAGCAGGTATCTGAGAAGCCAAACAGTGCCATGGTATCTACAAATTTATTTATATAACTTGGGGAGGTTTGAAGTGCCTAACGGTCGAAGGTGGTCAAAATTATTTCCACATGATGCTTATACTTTTGAAGTATCGCATTACGACACTTGGTATATACCATTAACTTGGTTTATGACCAACCGAGAATCACCAAAGATGTGTATTGACTTAATGTCTAAGGCATAAGCAGCCTAAAGACCCAATACGAGTGCTTTATATTCAACAATATTGTTTGTATAATCAAAATTGAGTTTAAAAGTCAAAGGCATAAGTTCACCATCAAGTGGAACAAGGATAATACCAACCCCACCCCCACATTGACACTTGGAGCCATCGAAGAAGAGTTTCATTTGGTAAGCAGGTTCGTCCATGGAAAGGGTAGCAATAGACTCATCTCGCAAAGTCGAAGATAGAGGGTTGATCCCCAAAAATAGGTGCATCACCAATTAGTTAGTGATAGTTTGGCCCTTAATGGACTTTTGATGGAAGAATTCAAGGTCAAGGTTGGCGTAGAAGCATTAGCTAGTGTGCAAGACATTGATTTTGATAAGGTTTGGCATATATGTAGTGTAATGGGTCAAGATTAGTAATGACAAAGGTTTTATGGTTGAGTAGGTAATAGCAGAGTTTGGTGGTGACAAAAACTAAAGCTAGAAAAAAAAAATTGGCATGGGTATATCTAGTTTCGTATTCAAGAAGGGTACAGCTTATGTAATAAACCACTTGCTCTTAGTGTTGGTCGTCACGGTGATCGAGCATGGCACCTAGAGAATGGTCGAGGCGGAAATCTATAAGTAGAAGAGTTGGTCATCCTTAGGTGGGATGAGAATTGGTGGTTGAAGGAGGTATTGTTTCAAGGCTTTGAAGGCTTTATGGCATTCATCATCCCATTTGAATGAGACGTCTTTCTTGACAAGATGATGGAATGGTTCACAACGGTCGAAAAGCTAGGAGATAAAACAATGAATTGATTGTGACTTTCCCTATAGGCTGCAAATTTGATAGAGATTAGTGGGTGGAGGAATTTCAAGGATAGCCTTGACTTTAGTAAGATTGAATTCTATGCCACACAAAGAAACAATGAAACCTAGGAGTTTCCTGGAAAGTACCGCAAAGACGCACTTTTTTGGTTGAAGATGAACACAATATTTGATGAGGTGGTCAAAGATGAATTTAAGAATGGGCAGGTGTTTGGTTCGATGCTTGGATTTGGCAAGTAGATCATCTACGTAATCCTCCAATATGTGATGCATAATTTCATGGAAGATGTAAGTCATGGCCCACTGATATATAGCACCAGCGTTTTTGAGACCAAAGGGCATGAGTCAATAGCAGAAATTCCCCCAAGGGGTGATGAAGGCAGTCTTGTGTTGATCCTCGAGAGCTAGTAATATTTTATCAGAGCCTAAGAAATCATCCATGAGTGATAAGATTCCATGGCTAGCAGTGAGATCAACTAGTTGGTCAATTCCTGGTAGTGGTAAATCATCTTTGGGATAGATGAGGTTGAGGTCATGGAAATTCATGTAAATGTGGAGTCCCCCTATTGCTTTCATGATAGGAATGATGTTAGAAATCCATTGGGGATAATCAATGGGTAGAATGAAGGAAACCGAGAGAAATCATGAAGCTCTTCTTTGACCATAAGAGCAATGCGAGGATGCATTTTCTACATCTTTTGTTTGATATGTTTGGCATCAGGAATGGTTACGATATTGTGAACAGGATTTTGGGTCGATACTGTTCATATTGACATAGGACCAGGAAAATGCATTGCTATGGTCCCGAAGGAAAGAGGTGAAGGCTTCTTGTTTAGTAGCGTCTAAGGATTGGCTAATCTTTAGAATGTGTGGGTCGTCCTGAGTATTAATGTTGATTTCGATGGTTGATTCATTCAACATGGTTTGTGTCTCAGAGGGTAACGACTGGTGAATATAAGAGTATTCTACACCAAGGTAGGTGAGGATGGACTCATCGTCTTGACATTGAACGACATTAATTGAAGGCGTATCATCATCGATCATGTCAGGATATAGGAATGGGAGAGAAGAGGGAGCCTCACCATCGCGTTGATAGGTTAGCGATCCTAGGGAAATGGTGTTTACAAAAAAATATTAGGAGGTATAGATTCAAGATCTATGGACTCTGTGGGGGAGGATGGTAATGTGGGTGAATGAGAGGAGGAATATTTCTCATCCTGGATAAGGCTGATGTGAACCTTCTTAAAAGATGGAGTGTTAAAACCAATGCCACTACAGTCATTTTGTTTACGAGAGGTACAGGAGATGACAAGCAGTGATAGCATTGTTCATAAAACCTGAAGCCAAATCCTTTCCACGTGCACCGGTGGAGGAAAGTTTGAACGAAATGGTGGTTAGTGAGGGAGTGTAGGTTAGATGAAAATGGCTGGGTTTGGGATGGCGGTTTGGGTTTATAGGTGGCCATATCAAGTGCCCCATATATTAGGTTGGTCTCGAAGGTGGGGAGGGCCATAAGGGAAACGTCACCAATGTGAATGTCATAACTAGGGTGTTGATGTAGATTCCCGTACTCTTATGGGGTGAGAAGATATCGATATTGTATAAGCAAAGATTCCCCTAGAGTGAGGAATTTAAAAACACCTTCTAAGTGATCAGTATTTGGTATGTGGGTAGCGGGTATAGATGGCTCACTAGATGAAGGGGAGATAGGGGTGCCAGTAGTAGAGGCTACAGCTGTAGTAGGGATAGCAAGGTTAGATGTAGTAGAAGTAGTGGTAATTTTGGTGGATGGGCTCGTGGGTGGAGGTGAAGTGGTTGTGGTGGTGGATGCCTTGACCGGTACAAGCACATCATTGGGTTGATATAGCATGTTACAGGTCTTGAAAGGTGAGGGGTTGGCAGGATGGTGTAATTATGTCCCTCATGTTCAAATTTGAGGCATTGATGTAACGTCAAAGGGACACAACCCATGGCATGGATCCAAGGTCAACCAAGAAAAATTTATACTGGAACTCCCCTTCTAGGACATAGAAAAGTTTTGGGACAAACAAGGGGACCTATGCGGACATGGAGAACAACAAGACCCAGCAGTAGAGGTCATGGCATTATCAAGGAACACCACATAATGCGGTTACCATACATGTAATGGGAAGTTATTTACATTTGGTCGTATGCATGGGAGGAGATGATGTTAATGCTAGCACCACCATTGATCATAATACGTCATATGGGTATATTATCGATAAATACATAGATGAAAAGAGTGGGTTTGAGGTCATCGGATTGGATAGGAGTGAGCTCTTCATCTACAAAGATGAGGACGGCCACTTGGAAAGTGAGTGGAGGTGTAGAGGAAGGCGAAGACCTAGTGAGAGAGAATACGTGGTGAGCGGTAATGATGAAGGCTACGGGTGTGGGGTCATTTGGTAAGACTTCGATAGATTAAAGGACCTCCATGAGTGCTTGACGATGTGACTCCGAGGTCTAGACAAGGTCATATAAAGACATTTTAAGGGGGGATTTGTGTAGTTGTTTTAGCATTGTGTGATGTGTGACCCCGTCAGAAATGGGATATGCAGGACCTCAAATGATGACTTTGGGTGTGGGTGCGGATGGTATATTAGGTACAGGGTTGGTTGATGGGCCACTTTCTTTCTCCTTTCCCTTGTCTTTCTGAGCACGGGTGGTAATGTTGATCATGTTAATCTAAGGGGAGTGCATAGAGTGTGTCATGGAAGGTATAGTGGCAAGAGGCACAAAACCCTAGTGGTGGATATGAACCTTGTGAGATGAGTAAGGTGCATTGGCATTTGGGTGGTGGTTTGGCCAACTCTCTTATATGAACCATGTTAATTTTGAATCTCGGGATGGATCTAAGAGTTGTGGGGGTGGAGATTTTGGTCACTGAGTAGGTAATGAGGGAAGATCTGTGGAAATTGGTGAAGGTGAAATGGGGTCCTCATCAAGAAGATCATCATCATCAAAATTTTCTTCAGGAGGACACAATTGGATGAGAGTGGTTTTGAAATCCATATAGTTCACTATATTGTGTCCTAGAACACAATGGTAGGCACAAATTTTGGTTTTGTCAAACCCTTTTGGTTTGGGTTTGAGTGGGTTGTAAGGTCTAAGAGGTGGTAATGTGATGATAGAAGTTTTGAGGAGGTTGGTTAGGATTTTGGCGTAGGATCCTGCTAATGGATCACAATGGGAGGTGAATGTGGGTTTGGGTATAGGTGTGGCTAACTATGTAGGAAGAGCCTTTACAAGAGGGGGAGTAGGTTGGGCTACTAGTTTGGTGTGTGGCATGGTCTTAGGTGTTGGTCATATCTTCTTGGGTAAGGGCATGGTAGATGGACGACAATGGAAGGTTTGGTTGGTTTAACTACCTTACTGGAGGATAGCGGATTTTTAGCTTTAGGTTGCATATTTTTGGGTAAAGGTGATACAGGGCACACGAGATGTGGAGGGAAAATCATATGGTGGAAGAGGGTGAGTTACCCATGGGGGTAACGAGGTACTGTGGAGGTAAGTGGTGTCGGTTGGGTAGGAGGCGTGAGTGAAAGAGAAGGAAGTATCATGGGTAGTGGAGAAGTTATTGATGATATTAGAGGTATAGGTGGTAAGAAGGTTACGAGTGAGCGAGATTATGTGGGTCTCTTTGTTATATTAGAGGCATGTGGTGGGGGAATGGGTTGTTGCATTCTTGGTTTACCAAAGGATGGGGTTGCTTGGCTGTGGTTGACGGGTGAGGTCCTAGGATGTACGAAAGGGGTGAAGGTGATAAGGCTATGGTTGGCGAGGTTAGGGTATTAGACTTAGGAGATTGGATCTTGTTTTTAGGGGTCGGGTTAAGTTTTGTGTTAGTTTTGGAAGATGTACCTAAATCTAATTTGATGGGTGAGTGAGTAACGCTAGTTGTTGTTATGACCCCTAAGGTAGTGATAGGTTTAGATAAGGGAGATGATATAGGTGTGGGTTTGGGTGTAGATGCATGATGGGCTATGGGTAAAGGTGTGAGTTGGACCATGAGTGGTGCTATGGAAGGTATTGCAATAGTTGTGGTTGTGTTTGGTTTGGTTGCTTGAAACACTTTTGGATAGATAGTGGAGGTGTCAGTGAGTGATAACTACATTTGTGTTGAAACAAGAAGTAGAAGATGCCCCCAAATTAAGGCTCTATCAACATAGTCCAGTGATCGGCCAAGCGTGAGAATGGTACTGTTGTAAGTGGAGCCGATGTGGATCAAGTGGCAATCCCCGTAAAATGTGTTTGAGATACGGGAAATGGCTAGCCTCGAGACTTTGTGGGTAAGAGAGCCGAAAGCATATCAACGGGATCTTGAAGGTCTAATGGTGAATGGTCATCTACAGGTGGTGATACTTCTATAGTATCCTCTATGGGTAGAGGAGAGGACAAGCTAGCCGAAGTAGGCTCTCCTTGCATTGGTGTAGGTGGTGGACCTACATCTTCTATGAGTAGGAGAGGTGTCGCTAACAACTACTCAGAATTTTGAGGGGTCAAAGGTGGTGTGCTGATTATAGGCTCTTCCACAGGTGAAAGGGAAAATGAAGGGGGTTCCTCAAAGGGGTAGAGGAGTAGATGAAATAGATTCTAGTGTAGGTAGGGGAGCGTAGGCTAAGATTTCATCTATGGAAGGAACATGAGGCAATTGGGAAGCAACTGGTGTGTCATTGAAAATAGAATGGACCTCGCGGACATTGTTATCATTGTTTGAGGTATCACCCACTTAATTGGAGGATGGGGCATGATTAGGGAATGGCTTCTTGAACATATGCAAGTTTTGGTTAGTGGGTGCATTCAAGCTATCCAATACTAGATCTTTGTTGTCTATCATTTCTTGGACGATATTCTCGAAGGTGGTGCAGTTATTTTTGTTGTGACCTTAACACGATGATAGTTGCTAAAGTTGTGTTTCTTATACCATACAGGCATGGGTTGATTAGGGTCAAAACTAGTATGTGGTTTTATAGGTGGAAGGGTAATGGCACTAACTTTAACAAGATTTTCCAAAATGGAAGAATAAGATTCTCTTAGGGAATTTTACTTTCCCGTTCTTGTCCTCAACCGGAAATCTTGGATAGAGAGAGAGATTAGAAGGGGGTTTGGATAGGTTTGATTAATGAGGGGGAACAACTTTGAGAACTACGGCATTAGTAGACCCTTTGGGATTTGAATAGTTGTTTTGGGGTTTTGAAGATGAAGAAGTATCATTTGATTTGAATGTGATGTTCTTGTTACGAAGTTAAATCTTATTTTCTTCGATAGCACGAATTTCCAATTTTCGTGCCATGGTGAATGCCTCGTCAAAAGTGTGAAAAGTTTACACCTATAGGGTTGGTGAGATGTGTCTAGCACATGCTTGAGTAAATAGTTCTATAATCTCGTTTGAGGTAATTAGAATGTGAGTTGGTTAATGAGGTTGTGTCAGAGAAAAGAAGTCAACGATAGACTCATCGTCATACTGTCATGTGGAATAAAGATCACTCATGGTAACCTTCTTAACAATGTTGATGGAGAAGTGATTTAGGAAGGCTTGGTCTACTTGATTAAATGAGTAAATGGAGTTTTTTTCTAGTCCACTGTACTCAATATAATACAGTCCTCTCGGGGACATTGGGAAAGTCCTCAAAAGTAAATCATCATCACGGCAATCGTGTAACACCCATGTTCAAAGGACCGCAAATGTTTTTGTGGATCTTCTTTACTATTAAAGCGGTTGAATTTTGGCATTATCCAATGTATGGGGTATGGTTGAATAGGAATGGATGGGTGAATAGGCTCATTACAAATTTCATCATAGGTGAGGAAATTACATGAGATGGAAACCGATGCTTCTAGTGTCTACATATTTTCCATCGTCAACTTGATGAGGTCATTGGTATGTTGTGATGGAGGGATACCTCCCGTGGCATAAGGAGGAAGATACCGATTCTGATAGGAGGTTGAGAATAAGGAAGCGACATAGAAGGTGCATATCTAGAATGGGTGACAGATGATGAGATAGGGGTTGTTGATAGTAGGTGTATGTATGTGGGATGGTCGTTATAAATCTAGTAGCTATTGGGGCAGTGTTTGTGGGATGGAGAGGAAAAGATTCTAGAATGGAGTAGGGGTCACCACATCATGGGTGGTTGTGTTGCAATGGGTATTTGTGAGACAATGGGTATGGAATGTGCTATGGTCTAGGTGGTTGACGAGGGGACAACAGATACGACAAGCGCAAGTGAAACTGCAGACATAGCGGTCATGGCAGGTATGAGTCCAAGTTACGAAACTATTGGGGGTGAAGTAGGTGAGGGTAACACCACATTATTAGGGGCTGATGTAACAAAAGAGGAATAAGGGTAGGAGAGATGGACATAGGCATGTCATATATCAACTGACTTGAGGAGTCTTGGGTGGAAGAGTGGGAAAGGTAGAACTGTAAGGCCACAAGATTCTAATCAAGGAGTCATGTAAACTCTTCATCACCTACAACAATGGTGGTAAGTAAGATTGGATCCATGGGTGACAAGATGAAAGGTGGTGAGGGACTAGGTGGGAGTGGTTGACAACTAGTGTGGAATATAAGGGCGTTAGTCTGCTGCGAGTCAACACCATGTGAACAAGTGTTGACCTAGTAAGACTGTATTTTGTAGATGACACAGAAAAATAGTAGAAATAGAGAATAATGGGGTCCGGGAGGTGAAGCTATTCAATGTCTATATTTTGAAAAATCAAACACAGGCAACCAATGATGGTCAAGTTAACCAACAATGGTTATGGGAAAACAGATGATGGTCGAGTTGACCGTGACGGTTAGCGGAACACCGATGACAATTTCAAACCGATACTACCATCATGGAAGAAATCACCTCAAAAAATGAAACAGAATGTTGGATGTGTATCTGTGAAAACTATGTATGACAGTAAGTATCAATAGGGAGAAATATGATGATGCCCTGAGGGCCATAAACAAAATAGAAACAAAGTGATGAAAGCTATTCTAGGTAAAGTAACTAGAAATCCAAAAGCCGACACCGGTTAGGGTTTAACCGACGATGATCAAATGTGAACCGGCGATAACATCGGACCGACGCTCGGTGATCAGGAAATTAGAAAGGAATGAAGAAAATTGGTTTTGTGAATTAAATTAAGTGAAGAATCAAACTCAAAACCTCGGAATGAGGAGATGAAGCCCTGCACACATAGAAAAGTCGAATACTCCAACTACGATAGTGGAGTGTGCAAGGAATAAGAAAAATGGAGATTCATAGTCTCACAACTAAAAACACAAGCCAAGAAGAATGCTAAGAAAAATCACGATCCTAACAGCTTATTTTCTTATGTTTGTTTAGCTTATACAATTTAGGACTGATTGTGTGTATTTTGAACAAAAAAATTAGTTGAGAAGATGTCCTACGAAGAAGGATATCTAAAAAGAGAGGTTTCGTGTATGTTATAGCGGAGGGGGCCATCCTCTAAGATGATGACTCGACAAAGGAAATGAGTGGGAGTACCGCCAACCGGATCATGTGATCACCGACAAATTTTCTCGTAAAATGTTGTTCAAGCAAGATGTGTATATTTTGATTTTGTGTAAGTTTGGTACGACACGAGAGAGAGAGAGAGAGAGAGAGAGAAATGTGCTTTCTATGATTCTTTGTGTAAACCATCAATTGGGCATGACTTCCAGCATATAGGTTTCCCTTAGTTTTAATGTGAGCTAATAATGTAACAAATCGAATGCAAAAAAAGGAAGATGTGTTCTTTTTAAAGCACCAAAAATACGATTGTTTTTAGACAATAGAAAGAAGAAGAAGGATTCCAAAGAAGAAAATTAATATGGAAACTTTTCGAAGGGAAACAAACACACAACTTTTACCTAGGAATGAATAAACGTAAAATAACCCCTAATGGGTCTCATCGGGCATGCCAAATTGTTTCATCATTTTCTTCACCTTTTCAAAATGATGAAACAGATAAGGGTAAGGGCCAAGGAGGAATACCTATTAAATTCTGTTTGGTTGATGGTTGTTGTGCAAGTTCTTACTTCTTGATCTATAGCTGAATGTGAGAGCTTCCTTTTCGCTAGGAGGAACTACCTGTAATAGAAAACAAGACCACAAAAAGATAGTTAAATGATATATGATAGTGGACTTCCTAGTGTATTCTAGTTCCGGGAAGTGTGATACTTCCTAGATGGTTTTTAATCCATTGTTTAAAAAAATTTAATGTGAGAAATAAACAAATTCCTACTGTAGTTGATATGATTTAGTTATCTCATTCAAGTACAATAAGAAAATTCAATCACAACATGCTAGGTTATATTTGGATCTCGAGAGGTGAGGTGCCTATCAAGATACTTTGGGACCGGTTAGGTTCTTATTCTAGGTTATTTAGGTCAAATGGTAGGGTGATTTTTGGGTCTGTTCTTGGTCAAGGTGTAAAACATAGAGACCGACGCCGATTGAGTGTGACCGATGTCAATTTAGGTAAACCGGCAAAGTGGTTGTGGATAACCGCGTCGGTATGGTTGAGGTAAAATAAAATCAAATAGATTAAATGGCAGGGGTGATCTGAGGTCAAAAAATTTTGGGAGAGTGAATGGGAAGGTATGCATAGATCTTAGGTATGCTCAAAAGTATACTGTAGCTAGGGATAGGTGATTTGGTGATATGGGTGAAGGGATATTTGAGTTCATAGTCGTGGGTGATAAAGCAATAAGCATGCAAAGAATAGATTAATAACAAAGTAGTCATAAATATTACTAACTAAAATAAACCCTACTTTGTCGTAATGTACTTTCACCGTGTTAAGGATTTGATGGCGAGTGGTGGAGGTGGTTGTGTTAGTGAAAATCAGCAGCACCCTCTAGATGTTCTATCAAATTTATAGTTTGACATCTTAGCATCCAGTGTGATTGCACAACATTGAATCTTCTCCCCCAAGTGTGGACCTTGTAAAAGTGGGAAAAGAATCTCCAATTTAGAGGTTGGTTCCTTAACTCCTCTGTTCAAGTGTGCATGACATTCTGCAGAGGGTTTACCTATAACTTAATCAAACTTTTCCAAGGAGATAGGGTTGAGAAAATGTAAAAATAAACCTAGTCTAAATAAGGTGATGCACCAAAGGAGTATTAGACACCTGCTACTGAAAAACATACACAATCCATAAGAAAATACAGCATAAAACATGCACAAATTGCCAAAATGTAATGAAAGATCAGGAAACAATGATGAACATATGAAAGGATTGAGAATATTTAATCACAGAGCATATATCACCATTCCAAGTCCAATACAGTGCATTACAATGACGAAGAGGCAAAAAGAAGTGTAGTATTTACATGGAAAGGTAAAAAACTCCACAAATCTACCTGATTAGGAAGAAAAGGGAAGTTCCAGAGCTAAAAGAATGTCTAACTTTTAAAAAAATGAGCCCATTCCAGCTTTTATAATGCCAATTCGAGCGCAAGGAGAGAGAAACGTGGGAAAACATGAAAAATCTCTCAACCACCAACCAAATTCATAATAAACAACATGGGTTCCCTTAAAAATCCACTTCCCAATGTTTTAGACCATGCTGGGAGAGAATGCGAGCCATTCCGCATTAAAAATGGTGGTTGAAATGTCGGGCTTTGTTCATTTCACATGCCGAGGTGTTTTCCAATTTTCTCCTCCAAAATCCACCAAAACACAAAATTGAGCCTGAAACATGTAGAGAATTTCACCAGCTTTCCTTTTATATAAAGAACATAAAAATCAAGCTCGGATCGAAATCTATGCCCATTTGAAATTTTAGGGCAAAATAGGGCCAAAATGGGTTGGCGGGCCAAAAATTTGAAGTTTTCCCACTTTTTGCATTTTGGAAAATTTCCTCAAAAATCTCCATGCCCCACCACTTGGTGACACATGGCACGATTTGATTCGTTGCAGTCCTGTCTTCTTCATTTTTCCATCGATTCGGCCTTTAGAAAATTTTCCAAAAATTCTTCATCTACCGGATGACCCGAGGACACGTGGCATGATGTAATTGGCCATGCGGGCATCTGCTTCTTAAATTTTTCATCACTATTGACCATCTTATATGAGTTGGACACGTGGCACAACCCCATTGGACGTGGGCTTATCTTCTTCATTTTTCTCCATAGGCCTATCTTGCATTTTTTTCCGCCACATGGACACATGGCACGATCCTATTGGCTCGGGCTTTGGGGGCGAGACTTTATTTTCTGAATTTTCCACACTTGGAGTAAAAGGAAAAAATCCTTTCACACCTCTTCGACCCTCACACCCCAGTGACATGTGGTGGCATGTAATTGGATGCGGGCCTTGGGGGCGAAAAATTTACTTATGCCAACCCTTGGGAAATTTTCCCAACTTCCTCCACCTGGACACGTGGTAGCATCTTATTCGTCGGCGGCCCTCGGGAAAAAAATTTCTTTTAAACCCCACCAAACACTTTTTTCTAACGTGGCAGCTTCGATTGGCACAATGGACTGTCAAGGGAAAATTTCCCACAAAAACTCCGCCGAGCCATAACTTCAAAAATACATGGAGTTAGGAAGAAAACTTTACCTTTCTGAAAGCTGAGAAAGAGCTCTATCCAATGGTGCCACTTCTAGAACATTTTGAGTGCCTGAAAAGTAAAAATTCTGACTAAGTCACAAGGGAGGAATGAAATGAAGGGAGTTATCCAAAATGAGCAAGGGGTTCATTTTGGATAACAATTTTGGTGACTCAGAGGGGTCATCCGCTGTTGGATGAAATTACTAGTTGCTCAAGTGATCCATTGGGAATGGAGTCATCAAATCTCTCGCTGTACCCCAACCGATTAGAACAATGCAAGGAGGAAGATGGAGGGTAGAAAAACATCCGATGGAGCAAGGCCTACAAAAACATTTCCTGAATAAGTAAGCTTGTGCCAAAGCACTTAGGGAAAGAAAAGCTAATTTACAACAAAACAATATGCATAAGCACTTGGAGGAATGAAAACCTAAGCTAATATGTACAAGGTGGAGGATTTCCTTCAAAGAGTAATGCTTCGATGGATTATATTGACTAGAATCTACAATTCTTCACCATCCAATGTGGACAATTGGAAGGCATTGTTGTCCTTACACTTTGTGACCATGTAGGGGCCACTCCAAATGGCATCAAATTTTGAATGCCTCCGCAATTTTTCTCTATCTGCATCCCATTTTAACACTAGATATCCAACTTGGAAAGATCTATCCTTGGCCTTTCTATCAAAGGTCTTCTTGATCAAGGCTTGGTCTTTCTCCATTGCTTGGGATGCCTAATTTCTAATTTTTTAGAGTTCCATCAATTCTGCATACATAACCTCCATGGGTCCAAACTCCATTAACTCCAACCGCTTCATGAGTTCCAATGTTGGTAACTCAAGTGACATGGGAAAAATTACCTCTCTTCCATAAACAAGCTTGAATGGAGAGTTACTCGTAGATATCTTGGGAGTTATCCTATCAGCCCACAAGGTTGATTTCAATTTAGTATGCCAAGACCTATGATTTTCATCAAGAGTCCTCTTAATGATCCTTAACAAGTTCTTGTTTGTAGATTCAGCTTGGCCATTATCCCGAGGATAATAACTTGATGAGGTGCTTAGGTAGATCCCATTCTTGACAGCCCATTAAGTTACCTTGGATCCAATGAATGCCAATGCATTATCTCGATATTATTGTAGCACGTATGCCAAATCTAGTTGCTATCCCTTCATATAAGTCTAGGATGCTTGATTCATTTGCTTCCTTGAGTGCCACCGCCTGACCACTTGGTGAAGTAATCTTTCGCTATTAGAATCCATTTGTGTCCTTGGCTTGAATTTGGATTAATGACTCTAATGAAGTCCAAACCCCATTGCATGAATGGCTAGTCAATCAAATTGGATGCAATGGAAGGGAAGCTAGTCTCTCCTTACCCGTGAAGAATACATAACTCTTGCACCTCTTGATCCATGCATAACATCACTTTGAAAATCTTGGGCCAATAATGGATAGCCCTCAAGATCTTGAGAGTTGTAACTCTTGGTGCAAAATGACCACCACTGATCCATCATGGAACTCTTTCAACACTCGTGAATTTGATTTGTACCAATGCATCTCAAAGAAGACTCCATTCACATCCCTTTTGAATAAAACAACATCAACAAGAGCATATGGGACAGCCTACAATCTGAAGTGTCTCCTTTTGGTTTTGTTCATCTCTAGAGGGCATAGGCCTATGTGTAGGAAGTGCATTATGTCTTGGGTCCAGCAAGGAGTCAAGAAATTATCATTTTCTTCCTGAGTGCTTCCTTGCTCATGGCTTTCTTGCAACACCAAAACAACCTCTTTCTCATTACATGCTTCCTTTTGTTTGTTCAAGACCAGCTACTCACACAATCATTGTCCTCTAACCAGCTTGGTGACTTTGATCTAAACGTCATATTCCATGACACGATTAATCCACCTTGCTCTCTTTTCATTTAGGTCTTTATTGAGGAGGAAGTCTTTAACTCCCACATGAGAAACCAGCAATTGAACCTTGTTGTTTGAAACTAGATGCTTAAATTTCTTCAAGCTCCTAATTACTACAAGAACATGCTTCTCAATGAAAGAATATCTCACCTCATAGTCCCCCAGGATTTCCCTGAAGAAAGCAATTGGCTGCTCATCATTGTCTTTGTTCTGTTGTACCAAAATTGCAGAAATAGTATCATCACCTCCAAATGCATAGAGGATGAAATCCTTGGAGAAATCTAGGTTAATGAGAGTTGGAGCTTGTGAGATGGCCTCTTTGATTGCTTCAAAACTTGCCTTGCCTTCTGCTGTCCATTTGAAAGCTATGCTTTTCTTTAACATCTTGGTGATAGGCTTGACTAGGGCTGAAAAATTTGGGACAAACCTCTCGAACAAAATTTATCCTTCCCAAGAAACTTTGAAGGGATTTCTTATGACTTTGCAATGGCTTTTATGGCTTCAACTCTTTCCGGATCAATTGCTAATCCTTCTTTGGAGACAATGTGGCCAAGGAGCTTCCCTTCATAAGCTAGAAAAATACACTTTTTGGGATTCAATGATACCCCAAATCTTCTGCACCTCTGGAATACTTGTCTTAAATGAGAGAGATGGTCTGCTGCATTTTTTGAAAAAATAGTGATATCATCAAAATATATCAACACCATGTTGTTAATCAAATCCTTGAATGCCATGTCCATTTCCCTTTGGAATGTAGCTCCAACGTTAGGCAGTCTAAATGGCATTTTTCTATATGTATAAGTCCCCCATTTGGTTGTGAAGGTTGTCTTAAACTGATCCTCTTCCTTCACCATAATCTGATTGTACCTTGAATAGCCATCAAGCAATGAAAACCTTTCAGAGCCAAAGAACAACTTGTAAAATCTTCTCCATTAAAGGAAGTGGGTAATGATCCTTGAGAGATGCTCTATTTAAATCTCTGAAGTCAACACACAATTTGATTTCTCCACTCTTCTTTCTAACTCAAACCAAATTGGCAACCCAAGTATAATGCTTGATAGGGAATATGATACTTGACTCTATCAACTTATTCAATTCTTTTCTCATGAGAGGCTCTAGGTGCGGATTGACTGGCCTTTGCTTTTGCCGATGGGTTTAGCAATTGGGTCCAATTCAATAGTGTGTTGAGCTAACCTGGGATTGAAACCTTTCAAATATTCATAGCTCTAAGCAAACACATCAGGGAATTCTTGACAAAGTTGTATGAACTCATACATTTCTTGCTCAGTTGTCATTTTACCAATTCGGAGTGACTTGCCTTCTTCCACTAAGATGGGCACTGAATCTTCTCCCTTGACTTGGATGTTTGCTTTCTCCTTCCTAAACTGATCATTAGGATTGAAAATGGACTCCAAAGTTACAAGTCCCTTTGGAAGTTTGTTGGTTCTCAGTTGTACCACTTGATCACCATACTTTTGTTCTAACTTTTCCTGATTTTTGGCTGAGAACTCAGCCTCCTCTTATAAGAAATGGATGATTTGTTGATCATTTTCAAACACTTGCCAACTTACATTGTTGTCTAGCACTAAAGGCCTTACAATCACATGAATGCTTGGTTGTACTTTGTATTTCTTGATGATTTCAACAACATCAAAGGCTGCTGCAACTATTGCAAGCCTGTTAGCAGCTTGGTTCTCTTTCCTAGGGATGGACTTGATGCTAAAGCCCTCAAAATATTCAATGAGGTCCCACACCCTATTTTTGTAGAACTTGAGTAGATCATTCTTGGTAGCATGCTGCCCCTTAACTTGGTTGATAATCAGCTCATTGTAACCAAAACTTACAAGTTATTTATTCCTCTCTTGATTGACCAATGCAATCATGTATCAAAGCTTCATATTTAGCAGTGTTATTAGAACATGCAAACTGAAATCTAAAAGCTGAATAATACTTAACTCCTTGAGGTGAAACAAGCATATCTCCCCCTCCTACACCTTGTCTACTTCTTGATCCATCAAAGAAAAACTGCCATACCTCATTGTCATCCTTGTGGTCTAGCTTGGTGATGCTAGGGACAAGCTGATTTTCTTCATGCATGCAATAGACTCCTAGCTTAGATTCTTCTATTTCTTGATAAGGATCAAAAGCATGCACCTTGCTTGCCCATTCATCAAGATTCAAATCTAGGATGCTTCCAACCTTGGTGTCACTTTGTCGGTGCTTGGATAATCTTCTTGATCAAACACTCTGACAGCTTGGTATTGATTTGGCTTGGAGTGTGAGGTTCAATGTGAATGTTTGCAATAGGCTCAAATCTGATTGTGGCTTTAGTTCCATATCTTCTTCCGAATAATATGTGTGACCAATCAAGGTAGATAAGTAACCTCGAATCTTAGTCATGTGAAATCCCTTGACAAACATAGGGCAAAGAGTGGTGGAAGATCTATCATCGAGACATCTTGCAAAACAACAATGTTGGGGCATGCACGCAAAGTAAGACTCAAGTTTTTAATCACTCCTATCATTATCACTACTGTCCCCATCCAATTACACTACCCCTTTGGATATGACTTCATATTGAAGCCCCAACCGATCAACTATTTTCTTGGGCATTACTTGAACTACTTGCTCTAATCAATCATGCAAATGTACTAATTGGTTTCCAATGATCAACGAAACATAGAATGGAGGGGGCTTAAAAATTTTACCTTATTGTCCTTCATGATTCCCATCAAGCTGGGCAAGATTTGTGAGTACCTTCTCTTGTATTTGGACATGTTGATTTAAAGTTGACCAATCCTTCATGGCAAACGGTTGTAGCAAATCTCTTTGGCCTAGGATGGATAGTGATTCCCACATTGATATGTTTACATTTGTCTTCTTCATCTGATCAATGATGTTGAATGGAGATGAAGCATCTCTCTACTGTCCCTTGGCTTGCACATTCATTCCTTGCACATGGGCAGCAACAACTGGCATCTAGGTTGGCTTAGGAGCTGGTTTGGGTGGTCCTTGCATGTTTGGAACTGCATTTTGTTTGCCAACAGTTTGTGGAGTGGTAGAAGGTTGTGGATTACTTGGAGCCAATGGCTGTCCTTCACCCAAATTTCTCCTTTTTGACCTTGTGTTGGCTGTAACACTTTGAGAGATTGTTTGATTCATACCACAAAAATATTTTGCCTGCCAGTTTACAAGTGTGGTATCATTTGGAGTTGATTGTTGCTGGCATGTTTCTTGTTGATTATTTCCTTGACTCCCTTCACCCTCCACACCAGTTGTTGTTACCATTAAAGCTTGATTCAGAGCACCATTGAAGCACATAGACTGGTTGTGAGGTTCATTACATGGGAAACACCAATCATACTCTTGAGCTATGTTGTTTTGTACTGGCACTAGTGCTTTAGAGGTAGATGTAGCATTGGGATTATAGGGCTGAAATGGTCTGTGGCAGGAGGTCTTTCCTGATTTCGATTTGTAGCTAGATTGGGTGGTCTTTGAGGTTAATAGGGTTGCCTGTTAGGTTGAGCTTGAGGCTAATATGAAGGCCTGAAACTTTGGGCTTGCTACCTCTTGAGTGTAACCAGCTCATTACCTAAATTTTGCAATTGCTTCATGACTTCTTGAAGTTCATTTGAGGCACTAGAAGATGAAGTAGAAGCTTCACTTGAATTTTGATTTCTAGGAGTGGGGATAGGAGCTAAAATAGGCACTTGAATAGTGCTTGGACTTTCTAAATTTGGATACAATGGCATTGGAGGCCTAGGAGCTAGCTTACCAGCTTGAATTAGACAATTTTCAGCTCTAATGGCAATGCTATAAGCAGCAGGGATAGTTGTGCCTCCCATGGATTGAATTAACATAGAAATATCAAAATTTAAAGCTTTAAGGTAATATAGAAAGCACCTTCTATTGTTGGCCTTACTACCATTGGAATTCTCTCCCAAGTCCTTTGAAATATGAAGTTAAAGTCAGTCAACTGCTCATTAGGAGCTCTCTTGATAGTTGTCAATTGTTCCAAAAGGGACAAGTTATCTCCCTTTTCTCCAAACTGCTCATGGAGGGCTATACATAGCTGGTTCTAATTTTGGATAGAACCTGAAGCAAGGCTCCTGAACCATTGCAAATCCTTCCCTTTGAATGAAGATGCCAGTAGTTTGACAACAACTTGCATCTCATCAATCTCATGGATTGCACAAATATTAGCAATGTCCTTGACATGATCACCAGGAGTGGTCTGATTCTCTCCAGTAAAGTATGGAATGTTCTTCAGTGCTACAACTGGGATTGAATTTTGTGCATTGAGAGCAAGTGGACTGCTTCCAGTGAAATTGACATATGGGTTGTGTTGTGCCATTCTGATTGGCCTTAGAACCCTTGTTGATTGGATGAAAGGTCTACCAAGTGGAGGAGTTGATAGAGTTTTGTTTGGTGGAGATGGAGACCTTTGAATTCTCCTCCCTCTTTGTCTTCTTCTTGGAGATAATTGTAGATACTCAAACAATACTTCTTCTTCTCTAACTCTTGACCTTGTGTTGATTCTTCTCATGAGTTTTCAGGCCTGTACTGCTAAAACCAGTTGATTCTTCTTCCTTGGAGTCACCAGATGTGCAATTCAGGGCTCTTTTAAGCAAGAAACTTGCAACAAATGCACATCAATTTTTTTACAATGGAGATGAAGACCTCATAGGTCCCACCGGGCATGCCAAAACTGTTAGTGCAAATTAGCAAGCAGACCCTCTAGATGTTTTATCGTATTTCTAGTTTGACATCTTAGCATCCAGTGTGATTGCACAACATTGAATCTTTTCCCCAAGTGTGGGACTTGTAAAAGTGGGAAAAGAATCTCCAAATTAGAGGTTGGTTCCTCAACTCCTCTGTTCAAGTGTGCATGACATTCTACAGAGGGTTTACCTATAACTTAATCAAACTTTGCCAAGGAGACAGGGTTGAGAAAATGCAAAAATAAACCTAGTCTAAATAAGGTGATGCACCAAAGGAGTATTAGACACTTGCTACTGCAAAACATACACAATCCACAAGAAAATACAACATAAAACATGCACAAATTTCCAAAATGTAATGAAAGATCAAGAAACAATGATGAACATATGAAAGGATTGAGAAGATTTAATCACAGAGCATATATTATCATTCCAGGTCCAATACAGTGCATTACAATGACCAAGAGGCAAAAGAAGTGTAGTATTTACATGGAAAGGTAAAAAACTCCACAAATCTACCTGATTAGGAAGAAAAGGGAAGTTGCAGAGCTAAAAAAATGTCTAACTTTTTTAAAAAATGAGCCCATTTTGGCTTTTACAATGCCAATTCAAGCTCCGGAGAGAGAAACACAGGAAAACATGAAAAATCTCTCAACTACCGACCAAATTCATAATCAACAGCATGGGTCCCCTTAAAAATCCACTTCCAATGTTTTTTGACCATGCTAGGAGAGAATGCGAGCCATACTACATTAAAAATGGTGGTTGAAATGTCAGTTTTGTTCATTTCCACGTGCTAGAGGTGTTTTTCAATTTTCTCCTCCAAAATCCACTAAAACACAAAAATTAGTCTGGAAACATGTAGATAATTTCACCATCTTTCCATTGATATAAAGAACATAAAAAACTGAGCTCTGGATCGAAATCTATGCCCATTTGAAATTTTAGGGCAAAACAGGGCCAAAATGGGTTGGCGGGCCAAAAATTTGAAGTTTTCTCACTTTTTGCATTTTGGAAAATTTCCTCAAAAATCTCTATGCCCCACCACTCTGGTGACATGTGGCACAATTTTATTCGTTGTGGCCCTGTCTTCTTCATTTTTCCATCATTTCGGCCTTTGGAAAATTTTCCAAAAATTCTCTCGGCTGGATGACTCAAGGACACGTGGCATGATGTAATTGGCCGTGGGCATCTACTCTTAAATTTTTCATCGTTGTTGACCATCTTCTCTGAGCTGGGCATGTGGCACAACCCCATTGGATGCGGGCCTATCTTCTTCATTTTTCTCCACGAGCCTATCTTGCATTTTTTTGCCGCCACATGGACACGTGGCACATTCTTATTGGCTCGGGTTTTGGGGGGAGGGCTTTATTTTCTGAATTTTTCACACTTGGGTGAAAAGGAAAAAATCCTTTCACACCTCGACCCCCACCACCTTGGTGACACGTGGTAGCATGTAATTGGATGCGGGCCTTGGGGGTGAAAAATTTACTTATGCCAACCCTTGGGAAATTTTCCCAACTTCCTCCACCTAGACACGTGGCAAAGATCTTATTCACTCGGGCCCTCGGGGCAAAAAAATTCTTTTGAACCCCGCCAAACACTTTTTGCAGACGTGGCAGCTTCTTCGATTTGGTGGTGGGCCTGTCGAGAAAAAAATTCCCACAAAAACTCCGTTGAGCCATAACTTCAAAAATACATGGAGTTAGGAAGAAAACTTTACCTTTCTGGAAAGCTGAGAAAGAGCTCTATCCAATGGTACCATTTCTAGAACATTTTGAGTGCCTAAAAAGTAAAAATTCTGACTGAGGCACAAGGGAGGAATGAAATGAAGGGAGTTATCCAAAATGAGCAAGGGGTTCATTTTGGATAACAGTTGATCGAGAGAATACATGTATGGTACTCAGCGGTGATTTCTCGAAGTGCTCCCGATAATGCAATGGCTCTATAATTGATCCCGTGATGGTTCGGATGTCTGGATGTGTAAAAGGATGCTTGTTTTTCTTGCATGTAGCTTTGATCTCCTTTCTTGCCTCAGAATGTGCCAAACCAAAAACAAGGTTGTTTGGGTGACTAAATGGTAACCGGAAATGGTTCCGAGTTGATCGTGTGTCGCTTTAGGGATGACCGCGCGTCGGTTAAGGCAGGATTCCGTAGGTTTACTAAAATGGGAAGATATTTCTAATTTCTTGGGCCCAGTTAGTGTATTCTTGTGGATTAGAATGAAAACTTCCCTTCTAATGAGCGGAAATGTGGTTAGAGAGATTTTAGGGATTGATTTTAGGGTTAGACCAGATCTTATCTCATTAAGGAAAGTAAGACTTAGTTATTGTTAGTTATGGAAACATGCCAAGAATAGGTCTAGGGTGAGGTGGCTGGGTGAGGTGTCTAGGTGAGGTGGAAATTAGCTTAATTAAAATAATTAAGTAATAAATACTTGTGAGGATGGGTATTAATTTTACTAAGTTAATTAAATTAATATTAATGTGCGGTGCAAGGGCCATGGTTAGATGAGTATGCTTGAGTGGTTACTTGACAAGGGGCCAATGGGAGTGTGACCCAATTTTGGTGTCTACAATGATACCTCTTTCTAGCATCTATTCACACACATTACCCGATGATGCACTTTTGTTCTATTGTTCATTCATGAATGTTGAGGGTTCCTATAAATGAACCTCATCTCATACACATTCATTGGGGGCACGCTGCTCCTATCATCACTAAATTTTGCATATCATTTCATCACACTCATACATTGCATCTTCATATCTTTGTTACATTTATTCTTGTTAACTTATTCTAGTTACATGTTACAATTTGTTTTCTATGCTAGACGAATTCTTAGTATTTCATCATCTTTCTATATGATTTCATAAAATATGAATTAAATCTAATTGCAAAGTAACATATATGTTGAAATAAAATAGATTTTAAAATGCTAAGTACTTAAATAATACAATGTTGTAAGCAAGTGGAAGAGATAGATGACTTAGCTAGATTTTGCGCAACCTAGGACTTATCTCGTGTGAAGCAAACTATTGAACAGGGGATATAAATATGTCACAAATGTTCTCTATGAAAGTAGGGTCCTAAGAATAATGTTAGGCACAGGGGCTCCCAAGTGTTGGTGACTATTACTTTGGGTGTCGGTGATCAGTAGAAGTTTGTTTGGAATGAGAAATGTGAATCTGCATAAGAACTTTGAAGGAATAGTTAACGTCGAACCTATTCTAGTTGTACCAAATCCTAATGGATATTTTAATGTTGTAATGGATACATCCGGGAAGGTCTAGGAGGTATTTTATTACAAAATGATCATGTCATAGTTTGCAAAAGTATAAAACTAAAGTTACATGAGTTGAATTATGTTCCACATGATTTAGAGCTTGCTACCATTGTTCATGCACTACAAGTTTGGAGGCATTACCTACTTGGTAAACCTTTTGAATTAAAAATTGATCATCCTAGGCTTAATTATATTTTCACTCAGCCAAATCTAAATCCAAGACAATGAAGATGGTTAGATTTTTTTGTCTCGATATGATTTCGACATCAATTACATCAAAGGTACGGAAAACAGAGTGGCTGACACTCTAAGTCGTAGGAAGCATATTTCTTCTCTTATAACATTGAGAACTTAGTTTAAGGATGAAGTAAAAAGTGTTATGGAATCTGATTCTTACTTTCGGCAAGTAAAAACATTAAGGTTTGTTGCAGATCCAAATGATATGAGGTATAAAAGTTTTCACTTTGACAATGAAGAAATCTTAAGATTTGAAAACAAAGTATACATACCTTCGCTAAATTATTTAAGAAAGAAATTGTTAGCCAAATTTCACAATTCACATTTTTTGGACACCCTGTATTACAAATATGCTTGCTAATATATGACAGTAATATTTTTGGAAGGGGATGAAAAAGGACGTTATTGATTTTGTGACACATTGCTTAGAATGTCAATGTGTTAAAGTTCAACATATGCACCTCAAATTGGTTTATTGTATCCTCATAAAGCATACCACAAGACAAATTGCAAGTAATAAGTATGGATTTTTACAAGGGTTGCCTATGTCAAGAAATAAATAGGATGTTATTTTGGTAGTTGTTGATAAACTAACAAAGGTAGCACATTTTATTGCTAGCAAGAATCGAAGGACGATTCTCCGGTTTTGGCAAAGAGGTTTGTACATGAAATTTTCAAATTACATGGAGTACCTTAATTAATCATATCCGATAGAGATCCTAGAATGAATTCAAGGTTTTGGCAAACACTTAATGCAGCCCTAAGAAATAAGTCAAGTTTCGAGTTTTGTGTATCATCCAAAATGGATGGGCAGATCAAAGAGTTAATCAAGTTTTAGAGGATATGTTATGAATGTATTGTATGGATCGAGTATAAGTGGGAAGAGTACCTTCTACTAGTTGAGTTTGTTTATAATAACACATATCATGCCTCTCATAAAATAAAACCAACCCGATAGTGACGAAAATGAGAGCGGGCTGCATGAGGGTTTTGAAAGCATTGTTTCAGCGGCTCTGGGCTCTTGAATGTCTTCAAAGGATCATGTGATGTAGCCGCTAATGAACCGGTAAAAGCTAAAAATGTGATCACTGATGGTAGTTTCGGGTCTAGAGCCTGGGCGGAAGTTGTTAAGTCTCCTCCTGACAAAAATGCGAGACCTCTGTCTGCATGTGATTTTAAAAGTACAAAAGATGTTTGAAGGGTGACCCACTTACAGTGCACTGATGAATGTCTACAAAGAGCTCTGGAGAAAACCAATCGCCCTTGTCGTGAAAAATTTTGGGATCAAGACCCAATGTGGACACTAATAGAAAATGGGCCATTCGCAGATGGAAACCAAAAGGGGATTTAATAATCACCACCATGGCAAAGGGTTTTTTTCTGCCCGATTTAATCTACAATCGGATGTTGACTCCGTTTTTTTGGGTGGTTCCTGGTGTCTGGGTAATATGGGACTATTTTTAAAAAATGGTATCTTGGATTCAATCCATTTGTTGAGAATATTCATGCCATACCCATCTGGTGTAGGCTCCCAGGGCTTCCTCTGCATCTATGGGATGATGAAATCCTCCTGCACATTGCCAAATCGATTGGTTCTCCCATTGGCCTGGATGGGCCCACGAGAAATAGATCTAGGTTGGCATTTGCTAGGTTCTGTGTCTCCATTGAAATGGATCAGGAGCTTCCCGATCACATTGTTCTACAATCCAAATTTGGAATATGGAATCAACAAATAGAATATGAAGCTTTCCAACTAAGGTGTAGCAAATGCCACAGATTAGGGCATTTTTCCAGCAAATGTCCTGAACATTTAGTTCAAAAGCTGGAAGCTTCCTCAGATATTCCTGAAGATCAAAGACAAAATCAGGGAGATAAGGCGGTTAAAGAGCAGATTTCTGAACCAGCTATTGGAAATAGGCATTTGGAGAAGCATTCCAAGTTAAAAGAAAGGAAAAAAGGATTTAAGGCGAAGAGACCACCGGTTTTCAAAAAGCTTTGGAAACCTAAGAAACTGATTGAGACTCAACAAGAAATAGATCTGGGTGAGAATGAGGAAGAAAACAAAAGGGAGATGTTAGTGGATTCAGTATTGAACATCTTGTCACCGAATCCGGTTAAGTTGAACATGGAGGTTGATGAAGAAAATGAAAAAGTTAACATTTCTCTCTCGTATATGGAAGAAGAGATAGACAAAATCAATGCTCATCAAGAGCTGCTAAGCAACAACTCTTTGGAGAAACTAAAAATGAGACAAGAAAAAGGTAAAGAGGATCTAGAATCCATTGCATGAGATCTAAACCAAGAGAAGGAGGACACAGATGTGGAGGAGCTGGCTCCTAAAATGGATAAGTAGACTGATATGGCCACAGGAAAAGAGGATGGGGAAATTACCCCCATTAGAAAGGAAAATGACTGTGATAATGATGGATTCATCTTAGTGAAAAGAAAGAAAAGAGGTTCAAGAAGCCTGGAAGAAAGTCCGGAATCACTCTGTAATGGAAAAAAAAAGCAGCTTGGAAGCTGGGAAGCATCCACCTCGAGAATCACAAGGGCCACTGCTAGAAGAACTGCTAATTTTGGAGTAACCTTTAGAAAAGGTAGGCCATCTAAGAGAGAAGCAAGAGAAAAAGAAACTGAAAAAGAAATTGCAGATGGTACACAGAGAATTCTGAACCATCCGGCAAATACATCTCTAAAAAAAAATTAATGAAGGTTATTTCTTGGAATGTCAGAGGCCTCAATGGGGGGCCTAAGCAAAGAATGCTTAAGGAAATTAAAAGAGCAAACAAACCCAACATTCTTCTCATTCAGGAAACTAAAATGAAAAGTAAAGCAATTGAAGACTTCAAAAGATATTTTTGGCGAATCGCTGCCTTTGCATGCTTGACTCTCAAGGGGCTTCTGGAGGCTTAGCGACCTTTTGGGATACAAAGATGGTTGACGGTAAGGTACTCTCCTCCACCCATAATCATTTAGCTATTATTTTTAAAAGCCTTGAAAATAATCATAGTTGGATTCTATCTAATATTTACGCGCCCAATACTGCTACTGGTAAAAGAAATCTATGGAAAGAGTTAACCTTGTTCCGAAGCAAGGTTGAAAGCATGAACTGGCTGGTCATGGGAGACTTCAATACTCCTCTGAATCCGGGAGAAAATTTTGGGGGAAGTTCTGAATTCTCCCTTGGTATGGAAGAATTTGCAGGCTTCATCTCGACTCTTAATCTTATGGACATAGAGCTTCATGGCAATCAATTTACATGGTCCAACAGAAGGTTAGGAGAAAACTTAATTCAGGTTAAACTCGACAGAGCTCTTATTTCTACAAATTGGATCCTGGACCAGAATTTCCATCTTTCTTCTCTCCCCAGAACGGGATCTGATCATAATCCAATTGTCCTCAACTTCTTCAATTGGACAAAGCCTTTTCATGGCAATTTCAAATTTGAGAAAATGTGGTTCGAACATGAAGACATTATGGTCAGAATTAAAGAATGGTGGTTTTGGGAAGGCACAGGGATGGCCCAATTTAGGCTTCTTCAAAAGTTGAAGAATGTTAAACAGAAGATTAGAATTTGGAATAAAGAGGTATTTGGAAACATTTTTGAAAAGAAGAAAGAACTTAAGCAACAGCTGGAAGAACTTGAGCTAAATGTTTCCATGAAAGGTATGACTCTAGAGGATAATCAGTGGGAAAAAAACTCCTCTCAGATCTGCATAATATAAACAGCCATGAAGAATCCTTTTGGAGAATGAAATCTAGAGCCCTTTGGCTTAAAGATGGAGACAGAAATACAAAAAAAATTCATTTGACAGCCATCAAACATAGAGCTTGTAACAGAATATCTGAGGTTGCTAAAGGAAATGGAAACATTACTAAGGATCCAGAGGATATCAAAACAGAGGTGCTTAATTTTTACAAGAACCTGCTCACTGAAGATAACCCCTACAATGAACAAGTGGCCTCTTTTCTCTTAGACTCCATTCCTAATAATCTCATACCTTCTGAGAGATTTAAAAGTCTTTCAAAAACTGTCACCATTGAGGAATTAAAAAAGGTTGTTTTTGCTTTAGAAGGGGATAAGGCTCCAGGTCCAGATGGCTTCTCGGCTAAATTTTTCCAAAGATGTTGGGAAATATGCTCTGAAGATCTCTTGAAAGTTGTTAATGAATTTTACAGAACGGGAAATCTCATTAAAGAACTAAATAATACACACATTGTGCTTGCCCCAAAAAAGTTGGATGCAAAAGACTTCAAAGATTTCAGGCCTATCAGTTTGGTTAATGTCATTTATAGAATTTTCACAAAGATCCTCACCACTAGATTGTAACCTATTCTCATGGAGATCATTTCACAACAACAGAGCGGGTTCATCCAAGGAAGAATTATCCAAGATGGAATTATCATGGTTCATGAAACTATACATTCTATGGATAAAAGTAAAAAGGCGGGGATGGCCATCAAACTGGACATGCATAAAGCTTTCGACAGAGTCTCCTGGAGATTCATGGAAGAGGTCTTATCCAAGTTTGGGTTTCAAAGCAAATTCAGAAAAATCATTCACTCTTGTATCTCTACCTCTAGATTCTCTGTGGTTGTTAATGGAGAACCTGTGGGCTTTTTGCCAAAGAATAGAGGTATTCGGCAAGGCGACCCAATCTCCCCTCTTTTATTCATTATTATGGCTGACAGTTTAAGTAGATCCATCTCCAAAGCTATTGACATTGGCATGATAAAAGGCTTCCCTCCAACTACTGGTAATCAGATCTCCTCTCATCAGTAGTTTGCCGATGACACTTTGCTGCTCCTGATGGCTTCCATTATTGAGGCAAAGGCTATCAAAACTATCCTCATATTTTATGAGGAAGCCTCGGGACAAAAAGTTAATTTTGACAAAAGCTCTATTTATTTCTTCAATACTCCTAGGGAAAGGCAAAGAAAGATTGCTAATATTCTAGGATGCACTATTAATTCTCTACCAGCTACTTACTTAGGATTACCTTTAAGTACTGGCAAGATTTCTATGGAGGTATGGAATGATCTTATTAAGAGATTTCAAAGAAAGTTGGCTGGCTGGAAAGGAGCAGTCCTTTCAAGTGCAGGTAAGTGCCTTTTGGTTAAAAGCACGCTTCAAAACTTGCCTATTTACATATCAATGTTCAACATGCCTTCAAAAGGTGATGAATAGCATTGAGAAGATTCAAAAACACTTTCTATGGCACGGTACTGAGGACAGATTCAGATATCACCTTGTGGCTTGGGAACAGGTTTGTAAACCTAAGAGGCTAGGGGGGTTAGGCATAAAAGATATCAAAATATGAGTACTGCCCTTAGTGCAAAATTAGGATGGAGGCTTATAAAAGAACACAGACCTTGGACAGAGCTGGTTAAGATTAAATATCTTTCAAATCAAAACAATATTTCCTTCATATATGATCAGTCTCTTCCGAGTGGTTCTATTTTCTGGAACAACCTTCTACGCAGTAGACACATTCTCTCTCAGGGGTGTAGCTGGAAGCTTGGAGATGGACAAAACATAAACTTCTGGACTGATAAGTGGACGGATTCTAACTGGATTTCTACTTTTGATCATATTAAAGATAGCTTAATTACAAAGTATGGGCACAAAATCCAGGGGTACATTGAGAGGGATGGAAACAAAAGAAAATGGAAACAGCTAAAAGTGGAGAATGATAGTATACAGGCTGAGATTGCATATCTTCAGAATCAACTTTCCCTAATCCATATAAGTAATCAAAACCTTAAGGATGAGCTCATCTGGAAAGATTCTTTCGATGGGGAATACACTGTTAAATCAGGATATAATTCTTTCTTTGTATCCATGGAAAGCGAAATTAAGTGGCACAAGCTGTGGATGCCAGAGATAACCCCTAGAGTGAACTTATTTTGGTGGCTAATTATTAATGGCAAGATTCTAACTAATGACAATCTCATCAAGAGGGGATTCATCATGCCAAATAGATGTTGCATGTGTCAGAAAGAGGCTGAAGATATAAAACATTTATTCCTTCATTGTGAGATTGCCTCCAAAATTTGGCAACTTGTTTTTGATAAATTTAATCTGAGATGGACTTTTCCCCTTACCTGTCTTCAGGCTTGGGAGCAATGGGGCTCTCCATTCAAACATTGCATGGTGAAAAGACTGTGGCAACTTGTTCTGCCCCACACTATGTGGAGAATCTGGAAGGCTCGTAATGATAGTATTTTCAGAAACAAAAGACAGGCTTGTAACAAAGTATATAAGGAAATTATCATTGTTGTGCAAGATAATATTGCTAGATTTAAACCCCCTAAAAATGGTCTTTACCCGGAGAATGAAGCAAGCATCCTGACTGAATGGAATATTGCCACTGTATCAATAGAAATAACAATGGTACTGACAGAACCACAATCAGATGGATTAAACCTCCCACTGATTGGCACAAGTTAAATTTTGATGGGGCCTCAAAAGGTAACCGGGTGACTCTGGAGGAGGGGGAATCATCAGGGATCAAAGAGGTTGTTTTGTTGCTACTTTTTCTGGGAGAATGGGCAGGCAGACTAATCATTATTCCGAAGCCATGGCGGCTCTTTGGGGTATAAAACTTGCCAGGGATTGCAATATTCCAAATATTATAATTGAAGGTGATTCTCTAAATATTATCAATCTTTTGAATAAAAAGCAACACCCCAGCTGGTCTATCAGGGATTATATTGAGGAAGCTATTGATATATGCAAAAGCTTTGAAAATGTCCAAATCACCCACACCTATCGGGAAGGTAATAGGGTAGCTGACAGCTTGGCTAACTTCGGTGTTAATAATTCCTTTCAAACTTGGTTTAGGGGGGATGTTCTACCCGCTCATGTCAATAAAGCCATTATCATTGATCTGCATGGCAGTTAAAATCATTACTAACGGCTGTAATTTGGACGCTAATGTGCGGATCCTCAAGTACATGATGATGACATCACAAAAGATATGGATGACTGATGCGATCTGTGTGGGATGGATTGTCATCATTTCTTGGCATAGGAGGAAAGCCGAGGAGTGGGGCAATAATAACAAGTGTAGCATAATCATTAAATCAGCTTCCATGGTAAGGAAAGATTCAAATATCAAAATCAAAGCTCGGCCTGTCCCACACATTGGGAGCTTTTTTACCGTTGAGAACAGAAAAAGAAGCAGAGGAAACATGGGGGGTCCGCCATGCAAAACTGAACCGACCCACAACCCTAAGTGGAAAGAGAACATGGAGCTTTGGGATTACCTGCAAATCGGGGGCCTGTCTAATTTCATTGAAAGGATCCAAGGCTTCGACCAAGACATTTCTATCAAATTTGCCCAGGGTTGGAAGAATAGGATTGTCAAGTATAGTAACATGGAGATGGAAATCACGGAAGAGCTCATCACTCAGATCATGGGCCTCAGCCTGGAAGGCACCAAATTCTTCAATAAGAAGGTGGACAGGGAGGTGGAGACCAAGAAATTTCTGGAAGAGGGGGAAAATCTTGAGTTCGTGGCCGCTGGCATCAAGGTGGCATCGATTCCTGAACCTTTTGCTGAGCTGGCCAAAATGGTGGTTAGGTACGTTACCCTTGAAGGAAGATTTGTGACTATACCTCAAAAGCATCTGATTTTTCTGAATCACTTTCGTAGAAATAACATTATCAGCTTTCCTCACTATTTGATTAACTCTCTGGAGAAATCTATAAGGGAAGTGCAGAGCCACTCTAGGGTTGTCCCTTTGCACCAAGGACTTATCCTCTTGATCCACCGCCACTGCTCCAGCTGCCCTCCCGTGAATCCTACCCCACCTCCCTCCTCCATACCTCCACCTGCCTACACTGCTTCCATTCCCCCCTGCTTAAAAGAAAAATGAAGATATTGTTTCCAGCAAGAAAAGCAAGAGCCTTAAAGCTAAAATCCCTACTTCCCAACGGGTCCTAAGGAGCCACAAAGACTTGGAACTTGCTGAAAACCTCCTGCATATTAGCAAGCCGGTGGAGGAGCCCAAGGAGAAGGAATTGCTGGACAGGGTGGAAAGATTAGAAAAGGAGATACAAGAGCTCAAAGGGGCTATAAAAAACATGGAAAGAGCTAAGGGTAAAAGAATCCTTGGGCCGAGGAGGAAGAGGGGGTTATTGCTGAGGTCTACAAGAAGCTACAGTCCTTAGATGGCAGATTGGGGAATGCTAAAAGCCACAATGACTGCATATTGTCTACCCTCAAAAGCATTTATAATTTCATTGAACAACATGTCCATAGTGTCTATAGTTTAAGTGGGGTTAATGAGGACATTTGGGGTCCTAAAGAGAAAAGGGATATTGCACGGTTGCCCAAGCAGATATGCAAGACTCCTCTCAGGGCTCTGCCATTGCCTTCTTCATGTCACTACAAGCTATCAAGACCAAGATTGACAGAGCCATCAAGTATCGGGTTGTTGTGATGCTATTTTTTGGCTGTGATGTAGCTGTCATCTGGCGGTTCTAGAGTTGTTTTTTGGTGGAGCTCTATATGTTGTTTCTCCTTTTGTTTCTTTTTTATCTTTCCTTCTTTCTTTTGGATCTTTGTACGTTTAGATCCTTTTTTCACTTATATTGTAATATTTGGCTGTTGAGCCCTTCGCTGATTTGACTATTTTGCCCTTCTCTGGGTTGTTTCTCTCATCTTCGCTATCTAGCTTTTGAGCCCTTTTGTATACAGGGTATAGTCCCTTCAAAACTATTTACCCTTAATAAAAAAAAGATGGCACCTTTCAAGCACTATACTAAGAAAATGCAGAACCCCCATTAGTTGGGACAGCATTGAGGATAAAGAGGTAATGGATCTCGAAATATAAAAAAAAGATGGCGTATACGAAAATGCACGAGAACCCCCATTAGTTGGGATGCAAAGCATTGAGGATAAAGAGGTAATTGATCAAATCCTTACAGAAATGGAACAATGAGTTAAAATGATTCGTGAATTCTTGAAGGAAGTAATAGATAGGAAAAAGAGTTATGTTGATTTAAAGTGGGTTGATAGAAAATTTGAACTTGGTGAGAAGATATTTCTTTGGATTAAACCAAAAAAGATCTCTATAACTTTTGGCAAGGTGCCAAGTTATCACCTCGTTACGCGGGACCTTTTGAAATAGTTGAATTAATCAATCATGTAGCTTACCGTTTAGCATTACCTCCTACTTTGTTATGAATGCATGATGTTTTCCATATTTCTTTGCTTAAGAAATACTTTTCAAATTTATCACATATGTTAAATTGGAATTCATTGTAGGTCTAAGACCCGGAATAATCATGGTTAAACCCATACGAGTGATGGAAACTACTTGATTGCATTTAAGAAATTGTGAAATAAGTCAATGTAAGGTCCTGTGGGAGTAGTTTAAGGAAGAAAGTGCAACCTAGGAAAATCTGGAAGATATGAAAACTAATTTTCCAAATTTATTTTATCGAATTGACTATGATGACTGATAAAAATTTGTGATTTTATCTTTATTTATCAATAATTCTACCAGTTTGGGTAGATAACTTTTTATTTTTAAATAAGCAGCTATGTGAATGCTGATTTCTGAAACTTTAAATTATGATATTGTTGCAAACATATGTTAAGAAAGTGAATAAATTGATTATCCTTAATGCAATGGTCAAAATAAGATAATCATCGGGATGATGATTCTTTTAGGAGGGAAGTATGTAACACCTTTGAAAAACTGATTATATTTCTCTTTTACATTACAAGCGTTGGCATGTGATTTTCTTGAATGAGGTGTGTTCCTTGATTGTTGAAGATCATGCTTGTTATGGATAAATCATTTCTTCTCTTGGATTCATTAGATTGAAATGATATGGCTTGCAAGAATCCATTTTCACTTCGATAGGTGAGTTGCAATCTAGTTTTGAGGGTTGCAAACTTATCTCTTTTAACTGACTCATCCTTGGATCAATTCCAGTGATCCAAGGAATGTTTTAAATATCCTTACCGAACTGAATGGTAAATTGACATTCATAAGCTTGAGAGACATAGCGGACTAAACTTTTGTATGTTATAAATTCTTTGGTCTTGTAAGAACGTGTCTTCATTCGGTTGTATGTTTGTGCTTGGATCTTTGGGATTGATCTCTTCAAGACATTTAATAGTGTAAGCGAAATGAAGCCTGCTTCACGACTATGAAGGGAATCTAAATCCTAAACCTAAGGGATTATCCTAATGGAATTCTAAACTAGGTAAATGCACCTAATTCCTAGTTATGGCTACTTATTCAGGTTACAATCTAACCTAAGCTTCATATTCTATTTTGTTGGGATGACGTCCTAACCTAAGTTGATGTGCTAAATGGAATAAGGGAGAAATTACTAAGGTAAGGCTAGGCTATTTTAACCTAATACCTAATTCTATTTGGTTGTGAATTTGATCTAACTTAAGGTGGAAATTACCTATGGCAATGTTTTTAAAACCTAAGGTAATTACTTTTTAGACTAACCTAAGTTATGAAATCTAAACTAAACTATTGAGAGGGACCTAGGGTCACATGGCATTTTGGCGACGGTTCCAAAGGCATTTATTTGATTTGATTTGTTGAATAAATGGGAAGTACTGCCAGTTTTGCAGAGGAAAGTAAACTTAGTGGAAGCATACATGGATTCTTCACTAAAGTTGGAAATGCATGCTTTGAAGTGGAAATAGCATTCACCAATTTTAGGAGGTGGTGGCAAGGAGAGATAGGCGGGAGATTGGGGAGTAATGGAATTAATGAACCTTGTTTTTGCATGCAAACTATCTTGGAAACAAGGAAGGTGGATTTGTTGGAGGTTGTTTGGTCTTACATGCCTTGTAATTTTTTCTCTGCATGGAACTATCTGGTTCTTCAAACCAGTAGTTTGACTTTTACTTTGTGGCTATTTTTGGTTTCTCTAGTCTATTTTCGATCCAAGGAAAGTATCTGAGGCATTGGAAGGAAAGATGTTTGGTTGTTGGTCTTTCATGGAGGAGAAAAAGAGTTGGTAACTTGGCTGGAAATCTCCTTCGAATTGGCGAAGCACTATTAGGCATGATAGGCTCTACCTGTTAAGATTTCTTTCTTTCTTCTAAATGTTTCATTAAAACAATTCTGCTCTCATAAGATAAATGTTTTCATGTTTTTTCTGTGTATTTACTTTCTTGTTTGTATTAATCCCTATAATTTTTGGATGTGAAACCATTGCATGATAATGATAGTCTTAGATGTTCTCTCTCTACACCAGTTCAATGGTAATATACATGTGGAACTCGTATTCGAGGCTTGTGTGTTCTGAACTTGTAGTTGAAGCATTGTGTTTGGTTCTGAACTCGTATTATAAGATTTGTGTTTAGTACTGAACTCTTATGCAAGGCTTGTGTTATTATAAACTTGTGTATGAAGATTTGTGTTTCGTTCTAAACTTATATTTGAGGCTTGTGTTGTTCTAAATTTTTGCTCGAGGCTTTGTGTTGCTTAGAATTTATATATGGGACTATCTACTCGAAAAGAGCTTGAGAGAATAGTTTTGGTTTGAGTTGATCTGGTAATCTCTTTTGAGATCTTCTCCTTGATGCTTCTTGAGTTTGGAATGGTTGTGGTACTTCTATCCTAGACTGTACCATTTTCTTTGAACTTGTAATGGCATGTAAATATGGGAGGATATTCTTCTCTCCTCTACTCGTGAAACCCGTGTCTGGTTTGAAAGTCTTGACTATTTTTTTAGAAGGAGGCTTGGACCTTTTATGGAAATGTATCTGGTTCAATATTGTATTGTTACTTACTCCTTGGTTTGAATTAGAGCTCATTTGAAACAATCGATAATGGTTTTTGAAATTTATGGAAATGCAGTGTGCATACTTCTTCTTGTGTTAGTTGATTGGAACGAATACATTCACTCTCTTCTTCATATCCTTTTTAATTGATTTTTGGGTCTTTAAAAGTAAAAAGGAATATATTTCTCTTGTGGATAGTATTTTTTTTTTGGACTTGTATTGTGTACTCCTTTCTGAAATGAATTCAAACTTGTGTTTAAATAAAGTGGAATAGATGAACTAGGTTAGTATTGATTTTGTTGTTCGATAAAGTTTGAATTCTTAGGGGAAACTAGAAGTGTTGTTGTCTATAAACTATGGGTTTGGTTTTGTGTTCTCTTTTGGGAACTAGCTAAAAACTTCTGAGTTTGAAATAGAAATGGGAATTCATTTTGTAATTAAAAAGAAATGAATTCTCGGTTGGATATTTTCTATTTGAGATCCTTTAAATTTTGTAAAGATAAGTTCATTTGATCAAACTTCTCTATAGCTCGACTCTCTTCTTGGCTGTAGAGTGATTACTCTTTTAGGCCTGTTCGACTTCTTGGGTTCGACTTTTCTATCCTTTCTGTCTTGTAGGAAATAGTGGGAACTCACTCTTCTGTGACAAAAACTTTCTTGTGAATTGTTTAGTCTATTTTGTACTAAGTCAATTGTGGTATTGATGTGGAAAGTGAACAACTGAGTTTGTCCTATTGAAGGGAAAACATAATCATGTTAGACCGATTGCTTTGTTTGACTGATTCATGCTCCATTTGGATTTTTTATTGGAAGGACTCCTCTGTTAGCACTCTAGCATGTTATGAATCCTCCTTGGATGGACACGAGAAGAGATTAACCTCGTGTGAGTCTTGCTTTGATTTTTGGAACGTATGGTTTCAGATCTTTGAATGATATCTTCTAATATGTAGAAGTTAGTTAAGACTTGTAGGTAGACTATTTTGATTCTCTATCCCTTCTCGGATTGATTTGGGATTCTTGTTTTAGATGTTGTCTCTTTAATGTTGAATCCTTATATTGGTTTCCTTGAACTGAAGTAGTTATGTGGGTAATCAGTTGAGTACTTTCTGAACCTGTTTTCTATCTTTCAGATGATTAGTGAATGGTGGATAGTCTGTATTGACTCTTCTTCTTATTTATTTAAGTTGTAGGATGAATCATCATAATTATATACTATGCTGAAAGTAACTCTTTTTGTTACATAGTAAGGTAAATTATGTATTTCAATTTAGAATGAATTATGAAATAATTAGATGACAAGATTTTTTGTTAGTTTAAAAATTAATTGATTGGATCAATTAAACTATATGTTATAATGCAGATGTTGTTGATTATGTTACGCTCTTTTATTAAAAGTTAATTCAGACTCATTATTGTATTTCTTTTCTGGTTGTTATTACTTATGCTTATTTGTATGATACTTATTAATTATTTCATTAAAAAGAGTTGTTTTAATGGAACAATTAGTGGAATGCACTTCATTTTAATGCTTAGTGCTTATCATGCTCAGTTCAATGAACTAACCCGTGCTAGCAATTTTTGCAGATGGATTTCATAAGTGATAAAAGAAGGCAAAAATTTTATGATGAATTGGCTTATTTAAGTCTGATCTTTTGTACGAAATTTTGATTCATTTTTAATTTGTATTGAAAAATAAAAGTGATGTTCTTTTATGATCTTAATATGACCGACATGTGGTATGCCTAAAATGCATAGTCTTGTAAATGTATATTTTATCATGATGAATTGAAAGGTTTGGAGACTGACTCCCATTTGTGGTGTAAATTATCTTGTACTTTATATGAAGGAAAAATCAATGATATCTTGTCGATATTCTTCATATCTTTTTATAATATTATTATCAATTAATAAGTTGGATTAAGCGAATAGTACAATCTCCCTTACTAAAATGTAACTTGTTAAATTGCAAAAGATGGCATTCTCTAACTTAATGACTATAGTTTAATAATGAAATATGTATTGGACATATAATTAAACTATATGAGTAATGAATGATAAAAAGGTTATGTTAACCCTAACATCTAACCATGTAGAGGAAGACTCTTCCTCTCTCAAAAGAATGAAAAATAAATGGAATGGTGGTTATGATATTTAATCTTTGTACTTTGTTTATAAAGAGTAAACACTAGTTGAACCTAGGTGGATGATACACCTTCTTTGGATAGCTAGGTTACATTAAAAATTAAACATTTGATGTTTGCTGCCCTGTTTTGGGATAACTACTTGTTATGACAAGCTATTGAACATAAATGCAAACATGAGTTAATGAAGTTCTTAATATCAAATCAGATTAATTATTGATATAGAACTTAATGAATGTTGGAATTAGGGATTAGGCATGATTTCTACAATCTGAATCTTAATCCAATTTAATTAAGAATAAATGACCACTAAGGGGTATGTACATCGTGATGAATCAGTTCTAACAGATGTTGGCACATGCCAACTACAGGACTACTCGAGGATACAATGTTGTAGTTGACATGTGGCAACACCCTTCTGTAATTTTTCATCTAGATCTACACACATCTGGACTTGAACTTAGTTTCTCTCTAGGTAAAGTTAGTAGCATGTTTAGAATAGGGAGTAGCTTTCTATGACTCATGGTACCTTGGCACATTTGATCGACTTAGGTCGGTTGAGTATGAAAATTTACCCTAAGTCATCATGAGCATCATCCTATAATAAATTATGTTGCTAACCTGGGCTAGGGTCAAACCTTGGGCAAGTGGACTTACAAGTAAGTAAAGACCATTCTAGATAATAGAAGAGTGAGGTGAAGGACATATTCTGAATTGACGAGTATGTCGTCTAGGAATAGTAACATGAACAATATGTTGAAAATATTTGGCCAAAGTATCGCAAGTTGTTGGTTGTGTTGTCTTATGTCACCTAGTTTAAAGAAACATGATGTCAGATGAATATTGGTAACAAATATTCAAGATAGGTTCTTTAAACAGATCACTCAGTGCCTGAATAGGGTAGGAAAACCAAGTATACGTTGTATACATAAATTATTCTATACTTTAAGACAAACATGAGAGATTGGTTGGTAACCGAGTCATGGAATGAGAGATCAGTAACTTACCGAGTCATTATAGTTGTATATGGTTATCTGTTGTGAGATTGATTAGCATGGAATGTGTGTTCTAAATTATGTTTATTTAGAACAGAGAACATTGTGTAAAAAAATCCCCTTGTTTCTAAAGTATTAAAATGGGAATGTTACAAGACAAATAGAGTTACGGGGCTCAAGACATGAGCGAAGTAGTGCAACATGTATTAGTTGGAAAAGAGAATGTAAATAGTAACTATAGTAAGTGGGAAAGTGGAATTACTATATATAGTAATAGTCAATAGTCAATAGAATTTCCATTTACATCGAGATTGATTAATATTTAGAGCTCGATCACGTGAAGATGTCATGTGTAAGAATAGTGAGTTTGACTAGATTTGAGCAAGTAGTGGTGATCTTGGCCGTAGACAACCTATGAGTTGGTAAGTGAGGTTATTTTTGAAAAATTATGTCAATAAAGTTTTCTTTTATTACTTTTTTAAAAAAATGATGTTTAAGTATTTTTGGCATTTTTGACCAAGGCGAAGCACTGCCAAGGTGTTTCCTTCCTTGGGGACACCAACGTCGAGTTTCAACCGTTGGTGACACGATTCTAGGTGTCTGTGACCCGATCCTATGTGTTGGCATCCTAGAGCAAGGATGGGGCATTGTCTATGTTATGTTGATATTATGACTAGTTTGACATTATGATAAATGATTTTTTTAGTATGTATGATGTACTAATGGAAGAATTTTATTGTGTATTTTTTTGTATAGACGGATATTCACTCAAGAGAGTTTGGGTGGGTTGCCATTTGAATAATATACTTACATTAGGGTTTTCAAATGTGGAATGGAATATACTAGACCGTGTTGGATTGCAAAACATTTCTAGATTGGGGTAGGTGCCCCATAATATGCCTATGTTGATAAATTTGTGCGAGAGATGGTGTGCAGATACATGTACATTTTGGTTTCCTACTAGTGAGATGACCATGACTTTGGAGGATGTATATAGGGTATTATGGCTACCTATTATAGGTGAGAGGGCACATGTAATGTCTATAGAGGATGCCTAGGGACGAGATGAAGGTAGAGAGGTGATATTTATAGGGACACAAGTACAAAAAAATACTCATATAAATTTATATGCTCTAGTGAGATCCAAGTATTCCACAAACAGTTGTAGAAATTTATAACAATGATTCTAACTTCGCCAAGTGGCAGATGAGGGTGGTGAATTTGGTATATTGTATAAGATGAATGATATTTTCCATGGTATAGAGGATCATGGGACTAGATATACATGGGTGCGGTGTGTATTGGCCCACTTGTATAGAGACTTATCTTGATTTATGTAGGATGACCATGGGGGTGGACTAAGAGCCACCACTTTGTTACATGTGTGTTCATGTAAAACTAACTATGCTATGTGAATTGAAACTAACACCTAATAGCTCCAAAGCAAATTTAATCAAACAAGAACCATCAAGATAAGAGCTTATAGAAACTAACTTCTTCAAATGCATGAAACATGAATGAATCAAACTAACATACTAAGTCATTCCTACTCTTTAGATTGCTAACTAAACATGAACCTAGTTAGATCATTTAGCAATCAAAGTTGATTGTTGTTTTCCTCAAGAATTGAGGATGGAATCTCACCAAGAAATGGCTACAAGGCCATTTTTGGATCTTCCCATACTACTCAAATTTGAGTGAATGGATGCAAGATGAAGAGGATAATCCAAATCAATGGAGAATGCTCAAGATCAAAATGCCTATAGTTTTCACTAATGCAAATGAGGTGTGTGTTTGAGATGAAGGAGGAGGGTTCTTTATATAACCTTCATGTTTGAGAAATATTTGCATCTTAGTGCATGTGAGATATGGGAAAAGCAAGATTAGCAATGGATAAGCATGCTTTGAAAAAGGTAAGTTTGATTTAGAAGATTTTAATTTGTCATTAGTAACTCATAGGGGTTGGGGATGTTTTAATTAATTATGTGTGATTAATTAATAGGTAGATGTAAGCTTATAGAAATTAATTAGAGGAAAATTAGTATGATTTAGGGGATATAAGAGAGGAATTTGATCCAATAAATGGTGATTTATTGATTTAGAGTAGCGAGCGTAATTAATTAATAATAATTAATTAACCCAAGTAGAAGCAGACATTAATTAACGAAAGGTCATTAATCGGCATCCTGAGTGATAGGAAGGCTAATTAATTAGTGAAATGTAATTAATTAATGGGAATATAAGGAAAATGGTGGTTTATTAACGAAGTTTCATCAATTGACCAAAAGAGAGTGAATATCATGATTAATTAGCGAAGTGTTGTTAATTGACCCAATGAGAGGAGAAAAGGTGTTTACTCGACGAAATGTCATCAATTGTCTAAATGACGAGAAGAAAATAGTTATTGAAATTTTAGTATTAAAATTATGTAAGTGGATTTTAAGTTTCTATGACATGTATGGGCATATGGGCCACGGGATGAGTGGGGTAGGCCCAAGATATTTGTAGAGAGGTGGGTAGGCACTTGTAGCGGGATGATGGGCATGACCACCTAGAGGTAGATGTTAGCTTAGATGGGCCTTGGGGCTATTAAATGGAGACCTTATAGAGATTAAGGTGGATTGATAGAGTATGATGTAGAGATATGATGCATTCATCTAACCATGTGGTTAAAGGATCACTTCCCACATGTGAGAGTTATTCGGGGTGAGAAAGTATCGAGGTAGTTTGGTATGGTGCAGGATGTGCCCCCAGAGCCATATGTATGGTTAAGATCTACGAGAGCATCCAGATGACCTAGAGCGAGGTTGGGCCCAACAAGAGAACATCTAGTGCATCCTTATCCTGATGAGATAGATGTGGCTATAGATTCAATGCAGGTTGACAATAGGTACAAGTGCAACATTTACACATACGCTCTCACCCTAGGGTCATCATCATCATTTTTCACTTCCGCTTCTTTAGCTTCCACTCTTCACATTTTTATCACTCCACACTTTCTCTTGTCTCTCTCAACACACTTTTCACCATCGATGTACATGGTTAGCATGTACGCATCTCTTATCTACTTTATGTTATCGAGCATTCTCTTAATAACATAAAGTGGGGGAAAATGTAGACACTAAATCATGCACTTTGGGTATCTATCTATTCCTAATCACATACCACTATTCATATGATTCCTAAGTGAGAAAATTACTAATTGACCATTGTCTTTGGCCATATTTGCTTGTTTTCTGTTTTCTCTCTTGGTCTTACACTCCTACTTGCCCAGTTTATATTTTTATACTTTGATATTTCTCATTCTTGACACCAGTGCCCACCTAGGACACCAATGTTAGGCACCCTCATCCCCTCCGGGTACCCCCCGACCTCTTTGTACTTTTCTCATATCTTTTGGGTCTATTCTAGTCATTTAGACATCTTGTTTTTCACTAGTCGTCCTTTTAGTGGTTAGTTACAAAATTCAAACAAGGGACAGGGGCATTCCAAGAGCATTCTAAGAGTATTCAAGCATCCATCTACCTTCACACAAGGGACAAGGGACTGTCATTTCTACATACACTTCATAGGAGGGGAAGTTCATTCTTTCATGCACACATCTATCTACATTTCTTACATCTAGCTATTTTCTCGCTATCAAGTGTAAAATGTACAAGAGCCACCTAGGGCACGATTTTGATGCACACGCACATCGAACTACATTGGGTATGAGATGTAGTGCAGCACTCGGTTGTAAGTTCACTTTGTTGTGATCGATGACAATATGACCCCTTATTTAGCATCTTTATTTTTAGAATTTTATGTGGTTTGAGGGTTTTTCATGTGTTTCTTTTTTATTGTAGGTTTTAGGTGAACAACAATGAGGTTCGGTGAAGTAAAGGTGATCAAAGGTAGAAACAAGTAAACATATCGGGACCACTGTGAAATTTGGTTCCGTAGATTCTTAGTAATCACGAGACACCTGCAGAACATGTCTTTGGCACCCCTAACCATCCATATGTGCCCTAGTCTAAGAACTTCTAGAACTACTACATTTTTCTGGGTCTTATTGTGACACTTTGAGTTCACATTCTAGAATTTTCCAATTCAACATACCTTTGGGATTATTGCAAATCATCTAAGTCTTTTTATCCCTTTATTTGCAACTAGGCTTTCATACTTTCTAGCTTATTTTGCTTGAGTCAAATTTGTACTTAATTGTTTATATTCAACTTTGTTACATATTTAGGTTTAAGCATTTATTTATTTCAATATTTTATTAATCCTTTAGTGAACCCATCTCATTCAAACACTCTTGGATCCTCATTTTTATTCTCTCATGGCTCCTAAGGTTTTCAAATCTCTTTGCATGAATTACTTCAAATGCATCCACCTTGCAAAGATGTTCTTCAAAAATATCTATACACCATGTATCTTCCTAAAGATATGCTACCCACTCAAGTCAATGCTATCTTCGATCGTCTTTTTGATGACTCTCTTGGTTGTGATTCCAATCAATATATTTGTAAATCCATTCGGGTTCTTCATTCTTTGTTTCAAGATAAATTCTAGGCTATGGAATCCAGGATTATATCTATTAAATATTAAATCTAACATCTTAAGGATGCTTCTCAAGCTAATGTTTTTCTCCTTCTACATCCCATCCTCATTCTATGTCTTCTACGTGTGCTAATATTAATGAGCCTCAAGTCTTTCCATTACTAGAGCCTCTCACGTTTGATCGCAATGCTAAGCAACATGATATTATTACTGATCTCCTTAGTCATCAATTGATCATTTTCCAACCACTAATTGTTATCCTCCTTCTCAGTTGATCAAATATCAAGGTTTCCCATTTTGCACTTATCAAATCAATGGACATCATAACAATGACTTGCTATTGTCTACAACAAAGAATCAAGAATCTTGAGTGTCAAGGATTTATCTCATTCATTACACAACATTTTGTTGCATACCCATCTACAAATGCTACATCCAAATGGGCTCCTAAATTTTCTCCTTCTATGTCCAATGAGCATCATGCCACCACTTCTAATGTGCCTTCTTCGAGTTAGTTAAGCATTTCTTATTCAACCCATTCCAACTAAGAAATCACCTCTCAAGGTTTGTCTTCCATCACCTCCTCCTACTAAGTCACCTCTGACATTCTTGAGTCAAACTTGAAAACTTCCTCTAAAGATCAGCTCAAATCCTACACCTCTCAAGTCTTCTACGGCATTACCAATACCCAATAGACAACCACCCACTATACAATACCAACATCTAATTGGCCTCTTTTGACTTTCATTTCTCAAGGCTCCTTCACCATCACCACTTCAAGTGTCTAATCACTTTTGTCAAGGAAACTAATCCTTACATTGATCCACTTAGTGTCATCGACTAGATATCTATCATTTACATACTTGGGGAGCATCATAGCTTCTCCCCCTTTACATTTCTATCAAATGTCGATATCATCCGATGCACTTGACGCTCTACACTTAATGTCTAATATCTCCTAAGCATAAATACAAACCACTTAATACACATGTATTTTCATTACCCTATGACGCACTCTAGTTTCATGGTTCATACTTGATTGTTGAGGGTTTACATCTAAAATGAATCTCGTCACCACATCCCTCACACTCTATATTTTATGCTTTCTTGATCACATCTTTCTAGCGCACACATTCAAACCATTTCCCGATGATGCACTCTTGTTCTACAGTTCATACTCAAGCTGCTAAGGGTCTCATCTAAAATGAACCTCACCACACTCACTCGCACTCTTTACACTCTAGGATCTATGACTTGATGATCACATCTTTCTATCAAACATGTTCAAATCACTTCCTAATGATGCACTCTTATTCTACAGTTCATTCTTGACTATTGAGGGTATTTTATCAATGAACCTCATCTTATGCATACACATCCACTTAAGGGGCACGTTGTTCCTATCACATTCACACTACATTCCATTCCATCTCATCCACAACATATTGTATATCTTGGTTACATTTATTCTTTCTTTCTTATTCTTCCATGTACACTTTTACAAATGTTAGACATATACATTGTATATGTGGACACTTAAATTCCACTTTTGCAATCTTATTTCTAAATCACACTAATCACACTCATTCTTACCATTTCCATTATAATTAGTGATTTCCGCTAATTAACTAACATTTCTTACCATTTTGGTTAATTAACAATGCTTTGTTGATTATCTAGCCTCTTTCACATTTAGGATGCCAATTTACGACACATTGTAAGTCAAAATCCTCTTTCGAACACACAATTACTGATTATTAGCTAATTAAACCTATTTTACCCTTGTTTTAGTCAATATACCCTATTATTGGCTTAAACCCCTCTTCTAACCATTCAAAATCACCTTGTTTCCCTCTATAACATCTCAAAAGGCTTCAAAATCTTATCTTAGCCTCCTAATTGACCCTAAGTGGTTGATTAAGGCTCCTCACATCCTAATCACTTGTTAATTCACTAATCATGATTAGCAAGCCTTAATCAGGATTAAAAACCTTAATCTATTTTGTGCTTTTAGTCCCACATGCACCAAGATGCAAGTTTTCCTCAAAGGAAAAACTATAAAAAGGACTAACCACATACCTTTAAACTTTACACCATACTTTGAATTGCATATCATATAAGAAATATTATTAAGATCCAAGTTTAATCTTTGCCTCCAATCTTCAATGGGGTTAGTAGATGGGTATCCAATATGATCTTGTAGTCATTGTTGGAGAGACCATCTCACCCCTCTTGAAGTAGCAACAAACCCAATTTTATTGCCCTCTTAGATCTAATTAGGTCTTTTGTAGTTAGCAATTCATATTAAGTAGGCATGCTTTAGATAGGATTAATTTATATCATGTTAGTTCTCTTAAGTGTTCCATTAAGCTTTAATCATTTATGTTACTATTGTTAAAATTCTAGTTTTGTTAATAGATTATGTGGTGTTAATCTTGTTAGTTTAGCTTTTCTTGAACTTTTAGTTGTCTTCATTTGGCACGCCCGGTGGGACCATACCCCATTGCATTCATTTTTGTAAGATTTTTAACTTAGTTTCAAAGTTTTTAGTTTCAATATTTCTAGATTCACTTCAAGTTGTCTAGATTAGTTTGAAGATTTCTATATTAATTTCAAGTTTTCTAGATTAGTTTCAAGCTTTCTAAATTAGTTTCAAGTTTTCTAGATTAGTTTCAAGCTTTCTAGATTAGTTTCAAGCTTTTTAGATTAGTTTCAATATTTTTAGAGTAAATTTCAAGGTTTTGTAGATAAATTTTAAATTTTTATAGGTGTATCAACTAGATTAGTGGTAGATGTTACATTTTGATGTTCTTTGTAGGATCTAAGGAGGTAAAATGTTGTCAAATTTCCAGCATGAAGTCAAAGATTTGATCTTTTTCAAGTTTTCTTGTCAAAACTCATGTTTTGACCACCTACTGAAAGGTATGTGCCCACGTTCATAAGGGATTTCTCACACTCTAAATTTCATGCCTACATTTCACTTTGGACATGTCTGCGCTTTATTGAATTTTTGTCCTCTATGTTTGAGTCATGTTGGTGCTTCAAAATGTGTGTTGACGCCTCACTAGTCATGCACTGTGCAATTCGACTATTTGATTTTTATAGAGGCATGCTTATGTCATTAAGTACACATTGTTGCTAAAAGTACTTATTGGCACTCTCAAGGATGTGCTACTATGCTAAGAGGCGTCTTTGGTGCTCGAGGTAAAGTTGGCTCAATTTTCAAATTTTTAACTTCTGGTTTATTGTACTTATATCATTTTCCAGGGGTTTTTAGCTATTGTTACTTGTAGATTTTCTTATTTAGAGTAGGTTTTCTAACATATTATCTTAGGGTTTGATGAATTAATTTTGTTTTCATGCTTTGTATGAGTTTGGAATAGGGTTGTGTATGCTCTTCTCTTGCACTTTGTGTGATCTTGAGAATCAAAAGCAGCCTTAAACCTTCTTTTTCTAACATTAGAGTAAGTGGGAAACTTCATTATTCATTTTTATGCTTAAGGGAATAAACTTTCATTTTGGGCATGTATATGATATTTTAGTTTAAGAGCTTTTCATTTGATAAATAACTAAGGTTAAAGCTTGTGTATGCTCTTCTCTTGTACCTTGTGTGATCTTGAGAACCAAAAACAACTATAGTTTTTCACTAAAAGCACTTGGATTAATTGGGAATGAACCTTGATTTACAAAGCATTATGGTGGCTATTTATTTACAAGCTTTTCATTGTTATCTAGTTAGATTGATTGTTCTCGTATGCTCTTCTCTCACATCCTTAGATGATCTTGAGAACCAAAAGTAATATTGAATCCTCTTTTTATGATATTGTAGATTATTTTAGTAAAATACTAACTATTTGTGTGGAGTACCTAACACTTTTTAAATAAATGAGAACTATCTTCAAACCAAATTCTAACATTCACATGTGTTGTAGGTTGCCAACGGTGGTCTAAACCAAATTTCCTAATCCAAAAGATAAGAAAATACACCACACATCATACATCACATTGTATTACAGGTTTTGGTTAAGAGCTACGGCTTGTCCACTTAACTAGGAGAAACTTCCTTTGGCATAAGCCTTAAGATAAAAATAGGAATGCTCCTAAGAATCCCAAAGTAGTTCATGCAAGATGGAACCTTATGAACAAAATAAGAAAGTTCTCCAAGATCCATTGATTAGTATGCCTTGGTGAGATTAGAGTCAAAGTTATTTCCATTGCAACCCCAGTGAAAATACAACTGAACACATTTATTGCTCATTGTATTGAAGGGGGTAAATTAAATCCAGGATACTCTAAGATTATTCAATATGAATTTCTTGGTAAACCGATCTTGAAGAATTAACTTGTGATACCTAGAGAGAGAACTGTTGTCAAAATTTCACCCCCCCAGGGTAAATTTCGATAACATGCATCAGAGTTTTGCAGTTCCAGGCAAGTAGATTGAAACAGGAAAAATCACAAAAATGGCTAAGTCCTAGTCCTAGGAGCAGTCGGGACATTTGGGACGTCAAGGCGCGGATCGGCCGAAAAGCCTACAGGCGGCCCAAACAGCAAAGGGACAAGTGGGACAAGAGTGCGCGAAGGACGCGAACCGGCCGGTTCGGCCGAAACAAGAAACTTCAGCACAAGGAAAACTGGGACAAGTGGGACAAATGGACGCGGCGGACGCGGAAAGCCCGGATCGGCCGAAAAGGAGAACTTTCGCACTAACTGCTTTGGGACATCTGGGACAAAGATACGCGAACCGGCCGGTTCGGCCGAAATGAGAACAAACAGTCCGGAGGCAAATGGGACATCTGGGCCGCGAGGACGCAAACCGCCAAATCGGGCGGGCGGAGGATTTTGTGCAGGCTTTGGGACATCATCCGGGACAAATGGACGCGGTGGACGCGAAGGAGCCGAAAGGGCCGAGAACCAACCAAATCATGACATGTGTCACAAGGGAAAAGGTCAAAAGGTGAAAGGGCGAGATTTGAAGGGTCACCCCGAACCAATGGGATAGTGCCACGTGTCCCAGCTAGGGCCTGAGGAAATTTCGAAGGAGAGCACACCAAGAGGTAGAGGAGAGAGAATTTCTCATCCAATCAACACGTGCCACGTGTCATCCAGTGTGAGTGCGGGAAAAATTTAAAAATCCATTTTCACCTGTTTTGTGCCCTAAATCTTCAGATCGACATATCTTTCGATCCAGAGCTCTGATTTGCATGTTCTTTATATCAACAGAAAGCTTGTGAGATTCTCTACACGATTCCGAGGTCAATCTTGCATTTTAGTTTAGTTTAGAGAGAAAATCAAGAAACCTCTGGCATGAAATAACAAGCGAAGTAATGCTTCAACTAACAACTTTAATGCAGGCGTGGTTCGCAAGCTTCACGTTGGACAGCCCGCCATTTTGCCGGATCCGCCGCTTCGCCATAATGAGATGAAGCCCAATGCAACTTTGGAGGTGGTTGGGGTAGATTTGGTTTTCCTCTCTCTTTTCCCTCTCTCATTCTTTCTATATATTGTAAAGAGGAGCTTCTTTTCAAAGGTCGAACATTTTCTGTTTTGCTCCTCCCTTCTTCTCCTATCAGGCGAATTTGTGGAGTTCAAACCTCTCATTTGAAACTGTAATACGACTCTGCCTCTTGGCATTCTAAATGTATTGTATCAATCTTTGGAGAAAGTAATACATGTCATGGATGATTCTCAACCCTCTCTGTGTTCATCTTGCATCCTCCTGGTCTTTCACTACAAGTTTTGTTATCTGTGCATGATCTTATATCACATTTGAATGGTCTGTGTTCACTGGAAAAATAGGTGTTCTTCATTCCTCGGTGCATCACCTCTATTAGTTTAGATTTATTTTTATGCATCTTCTTACCTCGTCTCCTTGGCAGATTAGATTAGGTTTTGAGAAAAACCTCTGCATATTTCGTGTGCATCTGAACAGAGGAATAGGAACCAGCCTTCTCTGGAGAATCCTTTCTCAATTTTCAAGTCCCACACTTGGAGAAAGGATTCAATGTTATGCAATCACACTGGATGCCAAAGTGATCAACCTAGAAACCTGATCTACATCCAGGGGTGCTGTGATTTTGCACTAACAGTTTTGGCACGCCCGGTGGGACCTAGAGGTCTCATTTTTATTGCAGCAAAGTTGATATGCATCTGCTGCAATTTTCTTTCTTGAAAAGAGCTATTATTCGCATATCTGGTGACTCCAAAGGAAGATCAACTGGTTTCAGCGATGCGGGCACGAGAGCTTATGAGAAGAATCACAAGGTCAAGAGTTGGAGAAGAAGAAGTCTTGTTTGAATACACCGCAATTATCTCCAAGAAGAAGGCAAAGAGGAAGAAGGATTCAAAGGTCTCCATCTCCACCAAACAGAACTCTCTCAACTCCTCCACCTGCTCGGCCTTTCATTCAGTATTCAAGAGTCCTTCGACCAATCGAATGGCGCAACCAAAGCAAATCCCTTTGTCAATTTCAGCGGCTGACCCACTTGCCCTCAATGCACGAAATCCGGTTCCCAATTGCAGCGTTGAAGAACATTCCATTTTCACTTTGGAGAAAATCATACCACTCCTGGTGATCATGTCAAAGACATTGCTAACGTCTGTGTAATCCATGAGATAAATGAAATGGATGTGGCTGTCAAATTGCTGGCATCATCATTCAAAGGGAAGGCATTGCAATGGTTCAGGAGCCTTACAGCTGGTTCTATCACAAATTGGAATCAATTATGCATAGTTCTCCATGAGCAGTTTGGGGAAAAGGGAGACAATTTGTCTCTACTAGAACAATTAACAACTATCAAGAGAGCTCCCAATGAGCAGCTGACTGACTTCAACTTCAGATTTCAAAAGTCTTGGGATAGGATTCCAGTGGCAGTCAGGCCAACAGCAGAAGGTGCTTTTCTATACTATCTTAAAGCTTTGAATTCTGATATTTCTATGTTAATTCAATCAATGGGAGGCACAACCTTACCTGCTGCTTATAGCATTGCCATTAGAGCCGAAAACTGTCTTATTCAAGCTGGTAAATTGGCTCCTAGGCCTCCAATGCCATTATATCCAAGTTTAGAGAGCCCAAGTGCTAGTCAAGCACCTGTCTTAGCTCCTATTCCCACTCCTAGAAATCAGAGTTCAAATGAAGCTTCCACTTCATCTCCAAGTGCCCCAAATGAGCTTCAAGAGGTCATGAAGCAATTGCAAAATCTAGGCAATGAGCTGGTCACTCTCAAAAGACAGCAAGCTCAAGGTTTTAGACCTTCATATCAGCCTCAAGCTCAACCTAATAGGTAGCCATATCAGCCTCAAAGGCCACCTAATCCAGCTGCAAATATGAATCAAACAAGGCCTCCTGTCAATAGACCATTCCAGCCCTATAATCCAAATGCCATATCTTGCCTCTAGGGCATTAGTACCAGCACAAAACAACATTGCCCAGGAGTATGATTGGTGTTTTCCATGTAATGAGCCTCATAATCAATCCATGTGCTTCATGGTGCTTTGACTTAAGCTTTAATGGTAGCAACTCTGCGGTATCGAGGGTGAGAACGATCAAGAAAACAACCAACAACAAGAAACATTCCAACAAAGCAATCAGCCCGAAATGACACCACATTGGTAAATTGGCAGCGAGAGGATTTTGTGGCATGAACCGGGCGGTTTCTCAAGGTGTTGCAGCAAACACAAGGTCAAAAACGAGAAATTTGGGTGAAGAACAGCCCATTAGCCCCACCAATCCACAACCTTCCATGGCTCCACAAATGATTGGCAAGCAAAGTCCCGCTTCAAATGCACAAGGATAGCCAAGAACAACCCCTAGGCCAACTCAAATGCCACTTTTACTACCCACATACAAGGAGTAAATGTGCAAACCAAGGGACAAAGAGAGAGATCCTTCATCACCATTCGGTATCATTGATCGATCGATGAAGAAGACAAATGTCAATATATCTATGTGGGAATCCCTATCCATCCCGTGCCAAAGAGATCTGCTGCAAGTGCCATGCCATGAAGGGGGCAACTTCGAATCAGCAGATGCAAGACAAAGTGCTTACAAATGCTGCCCAATCTGAAGGAAATCATGGAGGACAACAAGGTAAGATGTTGAAACCCCCTCCTTTCTATGTTTCATTAATCATTGGAAATCAGCTAGTGCATAATTGCATGATTGATTCTGGAGCAAGTAGCTCTGTCATGCCCAAACAAATAGCTGATCAGCTAGGGCTTCAGTATGAAACAACATCCAAAGGGGTAGTGCAGTTGGATGGGACAGCAATAGCAACAGTTGGAGTGATTAGAAATTTGAGTCTTACCTTGCACGCATGTCCAAATGTTGTTGTTTTACAAGATGTGTCAGTCATAGACCTTCCACCACTCTTTGCCCTATGTTTGTCAAGGGACTTCACTGCCAAGATTGGGGGATATTTGTCCGCTGATTGGTCTCACATGCTATTCAGGACAAGATATGGAACTAAGACCACAATCAGATCTGAACCTATTGCAAACTTCCATATTGAGCCCTACACTCCAAGTCAAATTAATGCCAATTGCTCGGCATTTGATCAAGAAGATCACCCTAGCACTGATGAAACTGACACTAAAGTTGGAAACATCCCGGATCTAACTCTTGATGAATGGGCAAGCAAGGTGCATGCTTTTGATCCTTATCAAGGAATAGAAGAATCTGAGCTAGGAGTCTATTGTATACACGAAGAAAGTCAACCTATTCCTAGCATCACCAAGCCAAACCACAAGGATGACAATGAGGTATGGCAATGTTTTTGATGGATTAAGGAGTAGACAAGGTGTAGGAGGTGGAGCCATGCTTTTTCACCTCGAGGAGTAAAGTACTATTCAGCTTTTAGATTTCAATTTGCATGCTCCAATAACACTATCTGAATATGAAGCCTTGGTGCAAGGATGCATTAGGCAATCAAGAAAAAAATAAAGAACTTGCAAGTTTTGGGGATAGTGAATTGATTGTAAATCGGGTCAAGGGACAACATCTTTGCCAAAAATGATCTACTCGAGATGCTTTCTGAATAGGGTGTGGGACCTCATGGAAGATTTTGAGGGTTTCGGCATTAAAGCCATTCCTAGGAAAGAGAATCAAGCTGTTGTGAGGCTTGCGGCGTAGTAAGGGCAGCCTTTGACATTGTAGAAAACATTCAACAAGACAAGGTACACCAAACATCCACGTGATTGTGAGGCCTTGATTGCCGGATAACGATGTCGGTTGGCAAGTATTTGAGAATGACCAGCAAATCATCCATTTCTTGCGAGAAAAGCTAAGTTCTCGGCTAAGAATCAAGAAAAGTTGGAACAGAATATGGTGACCAAGTGATACAAATGAGAACCGACAAGCTGCCCAAGGACTTATCACTTTGGAGTCCATTTTTAACCCCAATGATCAGTTTAGAAAGGAGAAAGCAAACATTCAGGTCAAGAGAGAAGATTCGGTATCCATCTTGGTAGAAGAGAACAAGCCATTGCAAATTGGAAAGATGACAACTGAGCAAGAAAGATGTGAGTTCATACAGCTATGTCAAGAGTTCCCTGACGTGTTTGCTTGGAGCTATGAAGACTTGAAAGGTTTCAATCCCAACTTAGCTCAGCATACCATCAAATTGGATCCAAATACTAAGCCTATCAGGCAGAAACAGAGACCAGTCAATCCACACATGGAGCCTCTCATGAGGAAAGAATTGGACAAGCTGATTGAGTCAAGAATCATATTCCCAATCAAGCATTCTAGTTGGGTTGCCAACTTAGTTCCAGTCAGAAAGAAGAATGGAGAGATCAAGCTGTGTGTTGACTTCAGAGATTTGAATAGAGCCTCTCTCAAGGACCATTATCCACTCCCTTCCATGGAGAAAATATTGCAGGTTGTAGGTGGTTCGAAAAGGTTTTCACTACTTGATGGTTACTCGGGCTTCAATCGATTATGGTAAAGGAGGAAGACCAATTCAAGACAGCCTTCACAACCAAATGGGGCACATATGCTTACAAGAAGATGCCATTTGGGTACCGGTCGAATGCTTGAGCAACATTCCAGGCGAGCTATGGATACGGCATTCAAAGGCTTGATCAACAAGATAGTGCTGGTATACCTAGATGATATTACTATCTTCTCAAAGAATGCAGCAGACCATTTCTTTCACCTCAGGCAAGTGTTTTAGAGGTGTAGAAAGTTCAGAGTGTCCTTAAATCCTAATAAGTGCATCTTTCTTGCACATGAAGGAAGCTCCTTAGCCATATTATCTCCAAGGAAGGATTAGTGATTGATCTAGAGAGGGTTGAAGCCATAAGAGCTCTACCATTGCCAAGCCACAAGAAAGCCCTTCAGAGTTTCCTGGGAAGGATAAACTTTGTTCGGAGGTTTGTCCCAGATTTTGCAGCCCTTGTCAAGCCCATCACCAAAATGTTAAGGAAAAGCATGGCTTTAGTGGGCGGCGAAAGGCAAGAGAGAGTTTTGAAGCAATCAAAGAAGCCATCTCCCAAGCACCCACTCTCATCAACCCAGACTTTTCCAAGGATTTCATCCTCTATGCATTTGGAGGTGATGACACTATTTCTGCCATTCTGGTACAGCAGAACAAAGATAATGATGAACAGCCGATTGCCTTCTTCAGCCAGAGCCTAGATGACTGCGAAGTGAGGTACTCTTTTATTGAAAAGCATGTGCTTGCAGTAATCAGAAGCTTGAAGAAATTCAAGCATTTAGTCTCAAACAACAAGGTCCAATTGTTAGTCTCACATGCTGGGGTTAAGGACTTCCTCCTCAACAAGGATTTGAATGAGAAAAGGGCAGGTTGGATCACCCGTGTCATGGAGTATGACATTGAGATCAAGATCACCAAGCTGGTAAGAGGGAAAGGATTGTGTGAGCAGCTGGTTTTGGGAAGCAAAAGAAGTATGCAACGAAGAAGAGGCTGTTTTGACAGTTCAAGACAGCCATGAGCCGAGTGGCAGACAAGAAGAAGACAATGCTGCCCCGACTCCTTGCTGGACCCAAGGCATTATGCACTTCCTACAAATAGGCCTATGCCCTCCAGAAATGAGCAAAGCGAAGAGGAGATACTTCAGGTTGCAGGCTGTTCCATATACCATCATTGATGGAGTTTTGTTCAAGAAGGATGTGAATGGAGTGCTGCTGAGATGCATTAACACAGGTCAGATCCAAAGGGTATTAAAAGAGTTTCATGATGGACCAGCTGGTGGCCATTTTGCACCAAGAGTGACAGCTCTAAAAATCATGAAGGCTGGTTATTATTGGCCTAAAATCTTTAGTGATTGCTATGCATGGATCAAGAGATGTAAGAATTGTGCATTCTTCACAGGAAAAGAGAGACTCGCTGCCCTTCCATTACAACCAATCTCAGTTGACCAGCCATTCATGCAATGGGGTTTAGACTTCATTGGAGCCATCAATCCCAATTCAAGCCAAGGGCACAAATGGATTTTGACAGCCACGGACTACTTCACCAGATGGACAGAAGCAGTAGCACTCAAAGAGGCGAATGAGTCTAGCATCTTGGACTTTTACAAGAGGATAACTACCCAGATTTAGCGTACTGCTACACAATAATCTCTGATAGCGCATTAGCATTCATTAGATCTAAGGTGACTGAGTGGGCTGTCAAGAACGGGATCTACCTAAGCACTTCATCAAACTATTACCCTCAAGGTAATGGCCAGGCCGAGTCTACAAACAAGAACTTGCTGAGGATCATTAGGAGGACTCTTGATGAGAACTAGAGGGCTTGGCATACCAAACTGAAATCATCCTTATGGGCTGATAGGATCACTCCCAAAAGATCCACAGGTAATTCTCCATTTAAGCATGTCTATGGAAGAGAGGAAATCTTGTCCATGTCTCTTGAGTTGCCAACATTGGAACTCATGAAGCAGCTAAAATTGCTTGAATTTGAGCCTATGGAGGTGAGATATGCAGAGCTGGAGCTACAAGAGATCAAAATCGAGGCATCCCAAGCAATGGAAAAGGATCAAGCTTTGATCAAGAAGACCTTTGTGAAAGGCCAAGGATAGATCTTTTCAAGTTAGAGATCTAGTGTTGAAATGGGATGCGAGATCGGGCAAAACTAGGAAGGCATTTCAAATTTGATGCCATTTGGAGTGGCCCATACATGGTCACGAAGTGCGAAGAGCAGCAATGCTTTCCAATTGGCCTCATTGGATGGTGAGGAACTGCAGATTCCAGTCAATGGAATCTATCTCAAGTGTTGCCTCTAGAGGGAAGTTCACTACCTTGTAAATATTAATTAGATTTTCATTCCTCCAAGTGCTTGTGCACATTGTCCTGTTGTAGTTAGGTTTCAGTTTTCCTAAGTGCTTCGGCACAGGTTTTGCTGCTCTCAGGTTGTTTTCTACAATTCAGAGTATTGTTGGAGAAGAAGTTGCAGTATCAGGCTCGGGATTAGATATCAGGCTCGTTTCAGGTTATTGCTTATGACTCCATGCCCAATAGATCACTAAAGGCCACTGATCTTCTACCTAGCAGGTAGGTGACCCCGCTGAGTTGTCAAAATTGTTGTCAAAATTTCACCCCCGGGTAAATTTCGATAACATGCATCAAAGTTTTGCAGTTCCAGGCAAGTAGATTGAAACAGGAAAAATCACGAAAAATGGCAAGTCCTAGTCCTAGGAGCAGTCGGGACATTTGGGACGTCAAGGCGCGGATCGGCCGAAAAGCCTACAGGCAGCCCAAACAGCAAAGGAACAAGTGGGACAAGAGTGCGCGAAGGGCCTTGCGAACCGGCGGTTCAAATTAAACAAGAAACTTGAAAGACAAGGAAAACTGGGACAAGTGGGACAAATGGACGCGGTGGACGAGGAAAGCCCGGATCGGCTGAAAAGGAGAACTTTCACACTAACTACTTTGGGACATCTGGGACAATGATACGCGAACCGGCCGGTTCGGCCGAAATGAGAACAAACAGTCTGGAGGCAAATGGGACATCTGGGCCGCGAGGACGCGAACCGGCCGAATCGGGCAAACCGGAGGATTTTGTCCCAAGTAGCACTGGGACATCCGGGACAAATGGACGTGGTGGACACGAAGGAGCTGAAAGGGCCGAGAACCAACCAAATCATGACACGTGTCACAAGGGAAAAGGTCAAAAGGTCAAAGGGCGAGATTTGAAGGGTCAGCTGAACCAATGGGATAGTGCCACGTGTCCCAGCTAGGGCCCACAAGGAAATTTCAAGGAGAGCACACCAAGAGGTAGAGGAGAGAGAATTTCTCATCCAATCAACACGTGCCACGTGTCATCCAGTGCGAGTGCGGGAAAAATTTAAAAATCCATTTTCACTGTTTGTGCCCTAAATCTTGGATCGACATATCTTTCGATCCAGAGCTCTGATTTGCATGTTCTTTATATCAACGCGAAAGCTTGTGAGATTCTCTACATGATTAAGGGGTCAATCTTGCATTTTAGTTCAGTTTGGAGAGAAAAATCAAGAAACACCTCTGGCACGAAATAACAAGCGAAGTAATGCTTCAACTAACAACTTTAATGCAGCAGACAGTTCGCCGCTTCTGTTGGACAGCCCGCCATTTTGCCAGGATCCGCCGCTTCTGCCATAATGAGATGAACTGAATGCAACCTGGAGGTGGTTGGAGTAGATTTGGTTTTCCTCTCTCTTTTCCCTCTCTCATTCTTTCTATATATTGTAAAGAGGAGCTTCTTTTCAAAGGTCGAACATTTTCTGTTTTGCTCCTCCCTTCTTCTCCTATCAGGCGAATTTGTGGAGTTCAAACCTCTCATTTGAAACTGTAATACGACTCTGCCTCTTGGCATTCTGCAATGTATTGTATCAATCTTTGGAGAAAGTAATACATGTCTGTGGATGATTCTCAACCCTCTCTGTGTTCATCTTGCATCCTCCTGGTCTTTCACTACAAGTTTTGTTATCTGTGCATGATCTTATATCACATTTGAATGGTCTGTGTTCACTGGAAAAATAGGTGTTCTTCATTCCTCGGTGCATCACCTCTATTAGCTTAGATTTATTTTTATGCATCTTCTTACCTGTCTCCTTGGCAGATTAGATTAGGTTTCGAGCAAAACCCTCTGCATATTTCGTGTGCATCTAAACAGAGGAATAGGAACCAACCTTCTCTGGAGAATCCTTTCTCAATTTTCAAATCCCACACTTGGAGAAAGGATTCAATGTTATGCAATCACACTGGATGCCAAAGTGATCAACCTAGAAACCTGATCTGCATCCAGGGGTGCTGTGATTTTTGCACTAACAAGAACCACTAGGAAACTTATTACTTGGAGCCAATTTGACTTAGACATCATGTTATATAGAGATCTCACAATGTGACAACTTTGTTGGAGTCTAAACCTTGCTATTCAAACAAGGGGAAGAGTAAATAAATTTGAAACCATGTGTTATTTATCACGATACCTATGACATGTTACTTGGTCCTAGTTTTTCACTTGTCCTAAGACAAGGTGAAACTCTGCCAAATTGACACTTAGTTTGTTTCATCACCACTTGGTTTACACCTTTATTTTCTTGTTTCCCATTTGGGACAAAATAAGAACAACATACATGGATACCACTAGAAATAATCATGTCCACCACTTTTGTAGTCTACTTGCATGACTAGGTTGCAATTCTAGAATGCAAGTGTTGAAAGTTTGAATGGTACGTCTTCATGTTCTAGTAGGCCCTTTGTTTCACAACCATATTGAGACTAGTTATCATTGTAGGTAGGTGATATCATCATTATCTCCCTTTGAGTTGTTATGCTTCCCACATTATAGCCATACAATTGTGATACTTACGTCTTGTTTCCATTGCAAAACTTGGTCTAAGTCCTAAATTATATTGTTACGTTGCTTGCATGCATAGTAACTTCTTGATATACTTTAGCTTAGTTTTTATCTTAAACATTGCCTTGAGATTTTTTTATTATTGAGGTTATGTTGTTCTCATCATGACAACATCATTTTGATACTAAAAAACTTTCTTTCATCATAAATCTTGGTTTGCATGTCCAAATAGTGTCGTTTCACTACTCGCTTTGGTAACTTCCATTTTCAACAACTTGGAATTTGTTTGTGTCCAAAGCTAGTTTTAATATACCTTGTTGGAGGATCACGTTAGCAATTTCTTAGCATTTAGGTCTTGTTTATTTCAAACCTTGCCTAAGTGGTAATATCATGTTGTCATTATTTGATTTAAACCTACTTTGGAAACCATAGAAAGTAAAGTTTGTTGTGGTGGGTTTGAGTTTCGTACATCATTGTATTATCATAAGCATTTTTCACAGTGTATTACCTTGTTAGGGTAGATTTTTATTTATTATTTTCTATTCTTGGGTTCATATTGACCTATTGGATTCATGACTATTTGGTAGTCACCATTCTTTATAGTGACTTAGTGTCGTTATGCTACGAAAATTTACCTAGGGTTCCTTTTAATAAACCTTAGTAAAATATTTCGCGTTATGCCCCTTATTACAAGAATCGGGTATCAAGTTAGGAAACAAGCCCTTTGAAAGTGAAAACCCACTTTTAGAGGATAATGTCATGATTGATCATAGCGGGGGTGAGGATAATTCTCCTCGTGTGGACATGGAACATCATCCACCCCACTTTGATGATTACTTGTTTCAAAACAAACATGAGGTCCTTTTACATGTTATAGAACTAGGAGCCCGATTACCTTCTATAGTAGACCCTTCTCTCATTTTCAGCATGGTTCACGGAGAAGAAGAAATAGACCGTCCTCATTTCCATATCAATGAAATATTAAACCTAGGTCATGCCTCTACTTCTAGATGACATAATGATGAGGAGATACCTTTTGAAAACAACGGAGACTATCATATACCTATTGTTAGAGTACATTGTGAAGACCATGAGGAACATGATCATCATGAGAAACCTCCTCCATATGAAGATTGTAATGAAGTACCCACTCAAGAAGTAACCTTAGAGCAACAGTGCAAGATCCTACTCAACAATTTACAAGCTTGGACTCACACGTAAATAAGGAACAACCAAAATTGTTAAAACAAGTTATACCAAAGGCTAAACCTAAAGCTTTGTACCATGAGTTCCCAACAAATACTCCTCATCGAGAGACACGAAAAGACCCCTAGGAGGACCTTTTTATAGAGAATAAGGGTGGGAATACACCTATATTTAACACTTTGCATAGGCCTACGCCACCCACATAAGACTAACTCTTCAATCAAGATTGGTCCACCATGAAGAATGCCCTTATAGCATTGTAAGAAAGAAACACTAGTAACAACAAGAAGTACCAATTTGATGAATTGTGCCCTTACATATTTGATAGATCCATGTTATAGGTACCTTTCCTATGACATTTTGATTTTCTAAAGTTTGACAAATATAAGGAAAAGGTGACCCCTGAGATTAAATAAAATACTTCAATATGGTGTGTTAAGAGGTTGTGTATGGTGATAACTATCTTATTCACCTCTTCCCATAGAGTTTAGGAGGACAGGCACTAGAGTGGTTTTTACACATCCCCAAGGGATCCATATCTACATGGTCGGAACTAGCAGAACATTTTGTATGTCACTTCTCTTTTAATATAGAGAGTGATGTCACCATGCTAGATCTATGCAATGTGAAACAAAGAAACAACAAGAACTTGTTGCTTTCCAACGATGGAGAGGGTTAGCTAGTCATTTCCCTTGCTCCATACCTGAAAAAAACCAATAAGTATATTTGTACCCAACCTTCACCCTGACATTATGTTCCACTTGCAAATGCATTGTGGTAACACATTCAAAGAGGTGATTGAAAAGGGGAGTCAAATCAAAAGGCTTTGTTAGCTAGAGGGACCCTAAAACCATTTTCATGCGATCATAATGATTCCAAAACTAATGACAAGACAAATTTTGTTCCTAATAAGAATAAAAATATTGTCAGGTGATGGAATAGTAGACTCTAAATGAGTACAAGTTGTTCAAAACCACACTCCTTTGAATATTGCAAAGGGAACTCTGCCTACGGAGTACAAGCGTTGTGCTTTCACCCCTCTATCTAACTCAATATCATCAATACTAAAGTAGTTAGAGGCCATCAACATGGTTTGATACCTGAAACATCGCCTTATAGGATGATGCACCTAAGTCATCGTGGTTTATGGAAAATGAGTTTTGTGGATTTCACCACGTTAAGGGTCACAAAACCGATAAGTGGTTGAAATTAAAGAATTACATTTAGAACTTAATCGACACTTGTGATGTAGAAATAGATTATGTCACCCTACCAAATATCCAAACACAAACATGGGGATTTTTAAAGAACCTTTCCCTAAGCACAAAGGAAAGGAAAAGCAGGATCAGGGACAGTCATCTCAAAATAAGAGTACCAATTATGTATCAAAGACAGACCATTTTGATGCCTTAATAGGTTGTGTTGATTCACATGTTGAGCATATCAACACAATCAATATCAGATCAAGGGAGTGCATCATGGCAATGCGGCGAGCTCGTCGTGTTATCTCATAACCTCCTCCCCTCCTCCTCAAGAGATTCATTATGACATATTAGATCAATTAGAGAAAACCACAACTAATATTTCAATCTTAGAACTTTTTAAAATTTCTAATGTTCATAAGTACAACCTTTCCTAAACCTTACAGGGATCAGAGTTTTTATTGATATATACCCAACGCACTTACAAGAAATGGTAGTGTGAATCGCTCCTTCAAAACACATAACCTTTAGCCCCTCGAAATCCTAGAAGAAAATCCCTCCCATAACCTGCCCTTACATATTAAAGTAATAATCAAACATAAGAAGGTCAAAAGAGTGCTTGTGGATGGTGAATAGGGTCTAAATATTTATACTCTTACACTAGTTCAACAATTAGGGTGCAAAACATCTGATTTGGAGACAAAGGTCATCACCATAAAGGTGTATGATAATGAAGAATGGAAATCAGCTAGTATGATCACTTTCTCATTAGAATTAGGTCCTATAAACCATGATACAAAGTTCCATGTCTTAGACTTGGAGCTCCCTTATAACATATTTCTCGGTCACCCATGGATTCATGCCATGTAAGTCATACCTTAAACATATCATTAGTTTTTAAAGTTACACCATGAAGGATAGAACCTTACGATACAGGGGGATCCCCAACCATTTTCTCATTGTAGAGAATTGTTGGTCTATTTTTCCACCATCTACGAGTGTCCTTCTATGGAGATCATTGTTCTTGTTTAATCAAAGTCCCTCATTTCACGAGTGGGTCCAGATACCTTCTCTTCCAATGATAATAGTGCTTCCACATTAGATAATCCTTTTACTATGTGGGAGATGAAGGTTAGACCAAGTAGTTGTGGAGAATATGATCTGCAGCAAGCCTTTCTGGTTCATAATATTCCCATATCTGCCAAAGCACATGGTAGGCCATGTTATAAATTTCAAATATCCATGGAAAACTGCCCTCTTGATGCTTTCACTCCTGGTGGATTATTAGAAGATGAAAGGATACTCAAAGATATTTTATTTCATCCTGAAGATGATGAAAAGGATCTATTCTACCAATTACCTAAGTATGTTATCCCCAATCGAATGATTCTTACTATGGGGTATAAAGGATGTGGTCAGCAGATTTAAATGAAAAGGTATACATGAAGCCCTTCCAATACCTCATCTTATAATGGGTATGTCTATTATTGGCATCCATCTATATGAAAATCACTCCTCAAATGTTGAGGATACATCTTTTGAATGTGAAGATAGTCCATCCGGAGGTGAAAGAGAAATAGATTCCTAGTGTAGTCTTTACGAAAACCTTACCTCCACAAACCTATTTTCTAACGTGGTTATCCTAACTATAACCCCCACCGTATCCCCTTTAACTCAGACACTAAACCTCATTTACCCATCACTCATGAATTGGAACCAAAAATAGCATGTGGCAATCAATGTATTTTAGAATGACAAGGATATTGGTGAGTTCCTTGGTATTCATGACAATATTCCAAGAAATTACCACAAGAAAGGATTCTCCATTCATCTCAACGCATGCATGTACTTTAGAGAGGAGGAAGAGTTATGTGGTCACTTAAGAAAAAATTAAGCAAGGGAAAATTCCTATAGAAAATCCTTGTAGAAATAAAAATTCCAAGTCCTATAGTGAAAACTTCTTTGAGGTGCTTGTTGTCAAACAAATAGAAAAACACACGGACAAGATAGTTGACCCACTTCAATATGAGGATCTCTTTGAACCAACTTTGGTAGAAGAGGATCTTAATCTCCCCTTTGATCCTCTCGTGCATGGAGGATGAGTCGAGTCCAAGTTCTTGGTGGAGGAGACAATAGATGTCAACATTGGCACGAAGGAGCTGCGCATAGAATAGTTAAGGTGGGAGCTTCGCTCTCAGCTCAAGAACAAAAACTTTTTATAGGGATTTTGAGATAATTTGCATATATCTTCGCTTGGTCTTATGCAGACATGCCAGGAATTGATCCTACATTAGTGGTGCATAATCTTTTTGTACACCTGGATGTCAAGCCCAAAAAATAAAAACTCCAAAAGATGCATTCTTGCGTCACCTTGCAGGTTAAAATAGAGCTAGAAAGATTATTATAAGTATGCTTCATCAGGTTTATCCATTATTCAGAGAGGATTTCTAATGTGTCCCAGTTCAGAATAATCCTTTCGATCGTAGTGTGTACCAATTTCTATGATATTAATAAATATTTTCCTAAGGATGACTTTCCTCTTCGCAACATTGACATGATTGTCAATTCTACAGCTGGTTACTGTTATCCAAAATGAGCCCCTGCTTATTTTGGCTAACTTGCCTTCATTCTTTCCTTCCTTATGCTTCAACTTAAATTTTCACACATTAAAAGCACTCAAAAGATTCTATAAATGGCTTCATCTAGATAGGATTTTTCTTCCCCTTTCCAAAAAGGTAAAGAAGTCCTCCTAACTCCTTGTACTTTTTGAGTTATGGTTCGGCGGAGTTTGGAGGGGAAATTTTCCTAAGGTGGGCCCGCAGAGCTTGGGAGAGTTTTGTGCCAAAGAGGCTTGGGCCCGCGGAGCTAAGTTGGAATTTTTCCAAGGAGATTTGGTGCCTTTGGTGGGCCAGTAGGAAAATTGTTGGCACTTAGCCCTTTTGGGCAAAAAACTCAAAGGAAAAATTCGGCCCGAAAGCCCGCAGAGGAAAATAAATTGTTGAGGCCGGAAACCAATCAAGATGCCATGTGTCCATTCATCGGTGGGGATCGGGGCATTGGGAGGATTTTGGAAATTTTTCCAAAGTGGTGAAAACACAAAAGGAAAAATGGAACCACATCTCCGTAGCAAATCAGAAGATGCCACGTGTCTCGGAGCGGTGGGGCCACGGAGGATTTTAGAAAATTTTCCAATTTTGCAAAAAGGGGCAAAATGATTGTTTTGAAGCCGCGGATCATCCAGAAGGTGCCACATGTCATGTGGACCTGAGGGGCTATGGAGATTTTTGGGAAATTTTTCCAAAATGGAAAAAATTAAAGTTTGACCTCGCCGACTCCAATTTTGACTCTGTTTTTTACCAATTTTTCCCTGAATCTTCAGAGGGCCATATCTTTCGAACCAGAGCTCAGTTTTTCATGATTTTTGTGTCATTGGAAATATGTTAAAATTATCTATGCCATGGACCCCTCAATTTTTAATTTTGATGGATTTTGATGGGGAAATTTGAAGAAATGTCTCTGCGTGGGAAAAATGCAAAGCACATACCCCAACCACCAAAATTGATGAAGTATGGCATCTGTTTCTTCTCCATCATTGCCGAATGCATCAAAAAATGGATTTGTGAGAGTGCCCTTGTTGTTTTAATGAATATTATCAGTGGTTGGAGATGTCAAATCAATTTTCCTGTGCTTTTTCACCTTTCTTCATTTTGTTTCATTGTTAAAAGCCGCTTTTGGCTCATTTGTAAAAAGTTGTTCATCCTTCTTCTCTGCTGCTCTCCCTTCTTTTCTTCCCGAATTAGCGAAAATGGAGTTTGAACCTCCTCCTTCTTCTTCAAACAAGCAGTAATTGAATTTTTCAACTTACCCATAAAATGATGTTCGCTGCAAACTTACGGAGCAATAAAAAATGTGTTTTGTGATGCATTTGTCCATCCTTGCTCATTTTTTAGTTGTTTTCTTCTTTCCTCTCTTCATTGCAAGTATTTGTGCATGTTTGGATGTTCATTGCAGGTTTTGGAGCTGTGTTCATGGAGTTTTGGAACATTTTCTATGTGAAATCCATCTTTGGTCTGTGATGCACTTGTCCATCCTTTCCATTTCTCACCTCTTCTTGTTCCATGGCAGTTTTGATAGATAATCAACACTTTCCTTCTCTGGTGTATCATTGTTTTAGTGTAGGATTTGTTTTTCCTTGTTTTCTTCCTCTCCTTGTCTCCTTGGAAGTTATATTAGGTTAGATTATCTTGCTTGCACTGGAATAGCTTGTGGCGGGTAGTTTAGGAAGAGGAACCAACCTTCTTTGGAGAGCTTTCCCCATTTGCAAAGGTCCCACACTTTGGGAAAGCTCAATGTTGTTTAAGGCACATATTCGCTCAACAAAGCAAATCACACCAAATGAATTTGCCTTAGAAAAGTAGATCCATAACTCATTTGGGGGTACTGTGAATTTACACTAACATTTACAAGATACTATCACTCATGGATGGCTTCTCAGGATAAAACTAGATAAATATTGTTAAGGAAGAACAACATAATACAGCTTTTACTACCCCATGGGGGACATTCTATTAACAAGTCATGCCCTTCAACCTCAAGAATGCAGGCATTTCCTATCAATGGGAAATGACTGTTATTTTCCATGATATGATCAATGACATCATGAAAGATTATGTGGATGACATATTGGAAAAATCTAGGACTCGGGAAGAGCACCCAAAATTTTGTGATGCATCTTTCAGCGTCTAATGGAATACAAAGTCTAAATAAACTCGAAGAATTGTATCTTCAATGTGTTATTTGGAAAACTACTAGGATTCATTATTTCAAGGAGAGGAATAGAAGTAGATCCGAAAAGGTTGTCACTATAACATAAATGCCTCCTCCTACCAATATCGGACTAAATGTGAAAGCTTATAAGGAAATATCCAAGAAATTATAAGGTTTATCTCTTAGCTTATATATAAGTGTCACACCTTTACGCATCTACTCAAGAAAGATGTCCATTTTCACTAAGGACCAGAGCAACAACAAGCATTTACTTTTCTTAAAGACTATTTGACTAAAACCCTTGTTCTAATGCCACCCATGACAAGTGAACCATTGTTACTCTACATTTCTGCCATACACTTTGCAATTGGGGCACTATTAGCCCAATATGATAAGGAGCAGAGAGAAAAATTTGTGTACTACTTAAGCCAAATGTTGATAGCTTACGAGCTCAACTATCCACAAATAGAAAAGGATTTCTTGGTCATGGTTTTCACCTTTCAAAAACTATGTCATTATCTACTCGCTCAACAATAAGGTTGAGCTTATTTCAAAGGTGGATCCACTAAAATACTTGTTGTCAAAGCCCGCACTCACAAGAAATATGGCTAATTGGATCATCTTACTTAGTGAGTTTAACATTGAGTATGTACATCAAAATTCAGTGAAAGGATAGGTTTAGTAGATCAACTAGATGAAGCCCCAATACAGTGTACTTGAACCTTTGATTTTAGAACTCCCAAATGCATCCACAATGTACCTCGAGGAATCGGTTATATGGAAACTATACTTTGATGGCTCCTTTACCTTTTATGGTTCAGGTTTCGAGTTGTGTTGATCACTCCTTCAGATACTTGATCCCTCAAGCATTCTGAATTGGGTTCCCATGCATAAAAATAATATAGCAGAGTATGAGGCCCTTATCGCAGGGATGAAGTTGGCTATTAAGTGGGATATCATATAAGTAAATGTAATCGGTGATTCCATGTTGATTATAAAATAGGTAAGATATGAATATAAATTTAAAGACAAGAAAATTCTTCCATACAAAAGAATGGTTAATTCTTTGAAGGATTTCTTTGAGCAGATAACATTTGAACAAATACCAAGAACACATAAAAGATAAAGTAGATGTTATGGACATAGTAGGGTCCATGTTCAGAACCCACTTGGGAACAATGATATGTTGTTCTCCATTGAGCATCTAAGAACGCCAGCGTATGACATGCCTGAATCTTATTTGGTATGTGAATTTATTGGTCCATTTTCCCCATGGTATAGTGACATCTTGAATTACATCCACTATGGAACCTTTCTTGTAAACATTTCCCATATCAATAAACAAAACCTCATCCATTTTGTAATACACTATACCCTATTTGGGGGCACCCTCTTCCACCAAGGCTATGACGAGAATCTGTTAAGCTATTTAAATTTAGACGAATCCATCCTAGAAATAAAATAGTTATACAAAGGAATCTGGGGGATCATAGTAATGAGATCATCCTATAAAAGAAGATACTTAGAGTATGCTTCTATTAGCCTACCATGGAAAATGATTGTTGCAACCATGTGAATAAATTCTTAGATTGTCAAAGTACAAAAATTTTATACATGCTCCGACACAATCCTTACAGCCTATCACGACACCTTGGTCATTCTCAAAGTGGGGTCTTAATATTATAAGTAAGTTTAACCCTATTTCCTTTGATGGCCATAAGTTCATTATCATTGTTTGAATATTTCACAAAATTGGTAGAGATTTTTCCTCTTACCTATGTTGAAGGCCCCTAGATATCTAAATTTATAATGAGCCATATCATATGTTGATACGGTATCCCCTCTACCATTATAACTGGCATTGGTAAGCCCTTTAAAAAAATGTGAAAGCGTTATGCAAACATTTTCAAATATCTCTCAAATTCTCAACCCTCTATTACCCTTAAGGTAATGGGAAAGCCAAGTTTCTAATAAAACCCTCATTCATATTATGGACATAATGGTGAATATAATAGGCCGTAACTAGAATTTACATATTCACCCTACCATCTGGCATTCGAATGTCTATCTCGCACTCTCATAGGTTCCATTTAATACTCCTTAGTATTCAGCATAGAAGTCGTGCTACCCTCCGAGAGATCGAGATCCCCTCTTTGCGTATCAAGCTCGAGATTACCTTAACGAAGAAGAGGACTATAGAGTAGCTCATTTGGAAGAGTTAGAGTTACTAGATGAGAAACAACTTCATTCCGTCAATCACCTTAAAATGTATCGGATCGATTGTGGTGAAGCTACAATAAAAGAGTGATACCTTGTCAATTTGAGGTAGGATATTTGGTGTTAAAATAGAATCAATTCAACACCACAAATGACTAAGAAAAGAAGGGAAATTTTGACTCTAATTGGCTAGGGTTGTATGCCAAGTTCGGTTCAGTGCCTATAAACTTGCCAATTCAAATGGTCAAGATCCTTGAGAACCCATGAACGTAATGCATCTTTAGAATTTCTATGCTTTGACACGGGTCCCTAAAATATTATAAAATAATTAAAAGGTATAAAAATAGAAAAAGAAAAAGAGAAATAAACAGGTGCATCCAATAGTGAAAACCATGCAATGGTGGCACTTTGGACAATTCCTTTAGTGAAACCTGGTTTTCAGCGTGCCATTTGAGGATCTGGTTGTTCACAATAATTTCATGTCTAGGAGTATGATAGCTTCATCCTAATTTTGTCTTTGTCTTCATTTGCGTCCTTGTGAGCTCCTCTCCCTCTTTATCCCGATCCAGTTGATCCTACCTTTTAATGCGAAGAGTTTGACTTTGAATATTCCCATCTCACGTTGGGGGAAACTTCACATTATCACTTCTTGCACATAACATGTGGCATTCTTCCCTTATACATCCCATCTAACATTGGGGCCATCCACGTTTCTTCATTTCCTTGCACGTTCACTTTAGAAATTTCTTAGAAAATATCAAAAACATTTGTATAACTTTTTGAAAATCCCAAAACATGCAGATATGTTAGTTGAGAAAATCAAAAACATTCAAATATGCTTTGTTGAAAAACCCAAAACAATAGAAAATTGTTTCGAGATAAAACCCAAAATAGTAAAAATATCCCAAAATTGTCCCACAAAAACAAAGTAGTAGTTTGCTTACTTTAGTTGTTGGTTTGTATGGTTTTAGTTGCATTGATTTTTTATCTTGTGTGAGTTAAGTTGGATTCATTTGCTTATTTAGATTGAGTGTTACTTTAATCTATTAGAATTGCATTGAGTTCATTTTATCTTACATACTTGTAGATAGTTGTGTTGTCTTGATTAGATTTGATTAATTTCTTCTTGTTGTTTACTTGTTCAGTTTGTTGTCATTTCATCATCATATCATCTATCATCACATCTATACATCATATATCAATAAAGGCTAAGCTACATAATCATGAACATAAAATTAAACATGTATGCTAAGCTAACATCATATAATATCACCAAGAGGGGAAAGAGGGACCACCTTCTATCCCCCTCAAACATAGACCATAATAAAAATGTGGATTAAACATGTTATCTCATACACAAAATGTGATAGGTAAAACACAAAGTATCTCATCAACATGAAAAGTGATATCATCAGATGTTATATCATGATCTAACAACATGTGATACAAACATAAACCACAATAAACATACAGATTAAGCATGATATCTCATAAGAAAAATATGATACATCAGTAATCCATCAATCATCATACATCATCGTAAATATCAAATGTCTCATGTACAAAATCAATGTGTCTCAATACATATCGGATACAAAATTCCATCATGGGAATGGTTCAAAAATATGCCTTCATCATGAGGAATAACTAAAAACAATATATAAAGTACATTCGTACAAAATTATGCCTTCATATCGAGGTGATACACCAAAAATATACATCTAGTATATCAATAAGAGAGTTAACCACGACTCTCACCCTCTCCGGATTACCTAGCCCAGTGTCAACCGCTAGGTGGGGGAATCCACAGAGATGGACTTGTGGAAGGAATTGCACCATGTTGTGTTGATCCATGCTACTCTGAGGTCAGGTGTCGAAGGACCCTATATTGATCACGTTGATCGTGATGGCCTCTGTGATTTTGATTGTGACATAATGCCAATTATTTGACCGTAATTAGGAGCTCTCTACCTAGCTTTGGGATAGCCGAATGATACTGAATCCTATAATTAGTAGCCTCACCTTCCAAGGAGGCACTCGGCTAATCAAAATTTGTACTCCTGAAGTAGTACCTACTGTGAAGTGTATCATGCTCCGCTCTCACACTAACTAGCTCTATCCGTAGTTGGGCTCTGTCTCGATAAAGCTTGATCCCTCTCGGCTTATAGTTTTTCCCTCTCTGTGGCCACCCGATCCCACTCTATCCTAAGCTGATCTTGCTCTGCATTAATCTAGTCTCTCTCAACAACAATTTGATCTCTCTCGGTTATTGCCTAAAGTTGTAGGACTATAACCTATCAGTAACTACTACTGCAAGGAAGCCACCTACCCTCCAACGTATATATCCTCCTCCATATCCTCTCCACCTCTACCATCTCCTCCACCTCTCCCGGTGGACCATGCGATGGGACCGACATTTGGGGGTGATGGAGGTTCCTGTAATGGTGCTCGTAATGGAACCTAAAGGTGCATCTGTGGTGTCGATTAGTACCTATTGTTGAACCACTACTTGGTGTTGCACTAGTACATGCTACTAAACTATGACCTATTGTACATGTGTCCTTGTTTACACCCTACCTTTGGACCTACCTATGGATCTTCCTAAGCATGTGATCTAGGATCTAGACCCCATACCCCTTGTGCTTCGTATCTAATACTACCCGTGGAATCATCAAACGGTGAGGCAACACTATAGCATACCATCCTACATAATCTAGGGTCATCCTTAGATCCACTATCTATGCTTGTTGCACCCAAGGCTGTGGAACCACCTATAAGAAGTTGGTACGAGCTCGTCCTAGCCTTTGATTCAAGGCTCTATATGAAAGGTCTCTTTGTATCTACACCCGTACCACATCTCATCATCGGAATCCCTTAAATGAGACCAAACTGCCTGACCTTATCCACTCATACCACTCAAGGATATAGTACATGATCCCAATAATGAAGTGATCAATAGCTGCGGTGTACTCAACTCGCCACATCCTGAGGCCACTAATATAACCTATATGGCCACCATGTAATCATATGAGGTTATGCCTTGTCAAAAGCTCGCATGTAATATTTTGTTTCTCCTATATGGTCAGAGTATGATCTCCATCTGGAACCCAACCCATGATAGACATCTCACCGAGGGCCTAGGCTTGCAATGCTCCTGTAGGGCGTCTAATGGCAATATGATCCCACACCCATATCTAAAGCAAAGTGTGGCAGGTCCCACAATCTTCTAACCATGGTAAGCTATCAAGTGAAGATATACATATAAGTGAGCTAGTATACACTATCCCCAACAATAAACCTCTCCCTGGAGGAGGCCGTGTATCACTCTAATGAGGCCCAAAGGAAATTGAGCACTAGCCTTATTAGGAAGCAATATGTCACTGACAAGAGCTAACAAAAATATGAGAACTGTCTCACCCGTTGATCTAAAATCACCTTCTAATGTCAATGGACATACCTTGGCACGGTATTTATACCACTCCAAACATCTCGGCTAGGCTCTGTCAAAATACGGTCCTGAAATTATCATAAGTAATCAGTCAACCCTGGATAGGAACTTGTATAATCCACCAAACATCCTTGAATGTAATGTTCATCTCACCAATCGAAGGTGAAACATCTGACTCTCACTACATCATCTCTCAGCTAAGATTGTGAGCAGGCTATGATCTAAATTAATCTATGGCATGTGAGCCACGTGTGATAGAACAGTCACCTCTAGTGTGATCTCTAAGAAAATCTGGTCTCATCATCTAAATGTCACCTCATAGGCCCCGAGTTACCTTTGTCGCTCCCGTGTCTCTAATCTCTCTAAATCCATCTATAGGGTTGGCTAGGTCAATTGTTATGATCTTATTATATCATCTTATACTTCTCTTTTGTTATCTAATTCTTTTATTTTATCCTCTAAGTTTTCCTAAAAACTTCCCCATTCTTCTAGGAAGGCATTCAAGAATGTTTTCTAGTGTCTGCGTACCCCATATAGCATTAGTGTCCCCTGTTGTGGCACCAATGCCCCCAAGTGCCAGTGCCCCCATTTATACATAGGTGCCTACTCATTTGTGTAGGCGTGCTCCATTTTTTTCCCACCCCCGGCTCACACCAACACGACACTTTTGGTGTTAGCGTGCCCATTCAAGCGCATTCACGTAGGCGTATGCACCTTCTAACATGTAAGCACCAAAGCACGCATCCTTATGGATTGGCACAAATGCACTTGTGCATCTTCAAAGTAGGCGTGCCGCCACAAATGCCTACACGCCCCAAGGGATGCGTTGGTGCTTTCGTGCACAATTTATACCCCAATTAATGTGATTTAAGGCTATGTTGGTTTTCAAATAGGACTTTTTAGAAGAACAACAGTCAGGGGACAAGAAGTCCCTCCTCTTTAATGGGAGAGGTTCCCTTATTCTGAAACAAACTTATTTACAAAAGTACAGAACATTATTTTATGGTCAAACTTGGATATTACGAAAGTGTTTTTTCACAAGGATCATCAGTTACGCCAGGACTGAGGAAGGGGAATAAGAAGATGAGCAGAATAGCAACATTCAGAATTATAGATAGCAGAATAATTCTTCGTGTGTGCGAAGCTTCAAAGGATTTGAGACAAGATCATTTGCGTTAGCTGAATGGGATTAAATTTAAAGACACAAAGTTCCGTAAATAACCTTTTTCAGATTTGTTAATCAAGGACACAAAGTTCCTTCTTGGTTGTACAAGATCACTGTATTTGCAAAACTGAACAGTATGCAATCAGAGAGACTAAACGAATTAGGAACAAAATGATCTTCACAATATTAAAGGAAAACACAGAGACAACAGGAATCAGATAGACAAAGAACGAAAAGCCCTTTTGTATTGATTTCTTTAAGATCTATTTACACTTTCAGCAAAATATCCAAGTTCTTCCTCCCGCAAAATGGCGTGGAAAGGCCATTATATAGATTACAAGTCAGTTACTCTTCGTAACCGTTTCTTTTAACTAAAGAATAGTTAAGGACCGCCAATTGCAATGCCTTAACTAATTACAAGGAATACGAAAAGAAAGGGAAGAAGAGAAAAGAAAGGAGAAGGAGACAGGTGTCCAGTTCTGAGAAGGACCCACTGTCTTCAGAAACCGCCGCTTGAGTTTTCTTCCACGTCTCAGCCACGTCTTTGCCACGAGGGACACACCAGACGTTTCATCTTGAAGATGTCAGTGGATATCTTTGAAAACTGATGTAACCGACGTCTTGAAAGTTTCGTCCTTCGTAACTGCTTCTTGAAATTTGATCTTCGGATTGATAGCATCAGAGCCGCAACTTAAATTTATTTTTTGAAAAACAGCATATTCGGGTCGAGCGGGAAAAACTAAGTGTGAATGACACTTGGTACGCTTGGGACAGGTGAGACGCGAATGCGCGAAACACGCGGCTCGGCCGGTTCGGGCGAAACAGGGAGAAGACGCACAAATGTATTTGGGACAAATGGGACGAAAATGCGCGAAGGACGCGGTTCGGGTGTTTCGGCCGAAATTGGAACAGCGGGCCCATTTGGACTTGGGACATTCGGGACAAAAAGTTCCGAAGTACGCGACTCGACCGGCTCGGCCGAAATAGGGAAAGCTCGCACTTTTTTAAATGGGGCAGTTGGGACAAAATTGCGCGAAGGACGCGGTCCGGGCGAACCGGCCGAAAATGGAACAGAGAGCAATTTGGAACTCGGGACAGTTGGGACAAAATCGGGTGAATCGGCCGAAAATGGAACAACGGGCCCGTTTGGACTTGGGACATTCGGGACGAAAAGTTCCGGAGTACGCGGTTCGGCCGGTTCGGGTGAAAATGGAACGACTCGCACTTTTTACTTGGGACATTCGGGACAGGAAAGTGCGAAGTACGCGGGAAGGATGATTCGGCCGAAATGGAACAGTTTGCATTTTTAGCTTTGGGGCACTTGGGACAAAAACTTCCGACAGGCCCGAAAATGGGACAAATTCGGAGGTTTCGGCCGATCGGAGAACAGAAGACACTTTCGTACTTGGGACAGATGGGACAAAAAGTTCCGACAGGCCCGAAAATCACACAAAACGACCCAGAACACAGATTTTTTCGATTTCACGACTTAGGCACCTCAGAGAAAAACACTTAAGACTCAAAATTTTGAAATTTTACTCTTATCAGAGCGGGGAATTTTGAGGGGACAACAGCTAATAAATACATTGATAATCGACAAACATGAAAATTTTGACTTTTTGTACCTACCACCATCCCCGGGAAGACGCATGTAGTCTAAAATGTGATCCACCTGGTGTTTCCAATTCTGCACCCTCACCATTTCCTCTCATAGGTCAGAGCTCAATCAGCAATAAAATGGTAAGTGTATGTGGTAAATGAACTTGTTACAATGGTTTTTACCCCTTTTAGTGTTGTTTATGTAGCCATTTTACCTCCCCGCAATGTTTCTATCACCCTCGAGGTTCCCCGAGACCAACGTGATTCTTCTAAATTCTTATAGCACTCACCGCAATGAATATTTTTAATAAAAATTATTTTTTGCTGTTTTTATATGCGAGGGCATGTTTTTGAGTCTCGATGACCCTTTCTACTACTACCGGGGCATATTTTTTGCTTTCTAGCATATTTTGAAGATTTCTCATGACTTCGTTATTTCTTCTACAATATTTTCTTACCAAAAATTTTTAAAATCAAAACAATTTTAAAAAATCCAAAAATCCAAAAAAAAAAAAATTTAAAATTTAAAAATTCAAAATATGTAAATGGCATGCATGCGGTTGAACCAACCTCGTATCGAATGCATTGTCCTCAAACATCAAAATTTGTCTTACAAAAACATATTTCTTAGGTTCTTGCTTGTTCTTGTCTCAAATGACTTGCGGATCATTGTGATCTACCTCCATTAACAAAGTTGGCTTGCTTACTATATCGGTACTCCATGTAACAGTGAGTTTTCGAGACTATGTCGTAGCACACAAATACTTTCCATGGTACTACTTATCTCTTATGTTATTCCCCTTGCATGTATCCTTTCTTGGGGCACCATTTTTAACCCTTGTCATTACAACATGAACATTCAAGAACTGAAGCTTGATAATAAAAACATTGGTGCAACTATCTTGAACATTGTTTGTTTGAGTATGTGTGATTGTACTTGTTTCTTTGTTAGGTTAGCTAGTTTACTTTCTCATATTACATTACATTATGTATGTTGCATGGAGTTACACATTTTTAGCAATGAAAAAATGTTAGTAATATAGCTTTTCATGTTATTTTACACTTTTGTTTATTTTAATAAAGGCCAATGATTTAGATCATAAGGGCAACATGATGAAATGAAGTTGCTTATTGATAGATTAGATGCAAAGAGCTATTCCTACATTCTCCACTATCATGTCTTATCACTATTAATTTTTCTTCCAAAACACCTGGGCAATAAACAATCATGTTTATCCCTATCTTATCCTATTTCTTCTATCTATTTCGATCATATTTTTGATCATCAATTGACTTATTCTATCACCCCATCAACACTCAAGGGGGATCCTTCATTATACTAATTTTTCTTCAAAAATTTACTTGCTTATGCTTTTCTACTATGTTTGAAGTGACATCACTTACTTCACCTCAAACAGGGCAAATGTAGACACCTAAATTATGCTTTTGCAATCTTATTGCTAAAAGCACACTAATCACTCTCATTCTTACCATTTCCATTATAATTAGTGATTTCCACTAATTAACTAACATTTCTTACCATTTTGGTTAATTAACAACACTTTTTTGATTATCTAGCCTCTTTCACATTTAGGATGCCAATTTACGACACATCGTAAGTCAAAATCCTCTTCCAAACAAACAATTAGCAATTATTAGCTAATTAGGCCTATTTTACCCTTGTTTTAGTCAATATACCCTATTATTGGCTTAAACCCTCTTCTAGCAATTCAAAATCATCCCATTTCCCTCCACAACATCTCATAAGGCTTCAAAAGCTTATTATAGCCTCCTCACTGACCCTAAGTGGTTGATTAAGGCTCCTCGCATTCTAATCACTTGTTAATTCACTAATCATGATTAGAAAGCCTTAATTAGGATTAACAAACCTTAATCTATTTTGTGCTTTTAGTCCCACATGCACCAAGATGCAAGTTTTCCTCAAAGGAAAAACTATAAAAAGGACTAACCACATACCTTTAAACTTTACACCATGCTTTGAATTGCATATCATATAAGAAATATGATTAAGAGCCAAGCTCAATCTTTACCTCCAATATTTAATGGGATTAGTAGATGGGTATCCAATATGATCTTGTAGTCATTGTTGGAGAGACCATCTCACCTCTCTTGAAGTAGTAACAAACCCAATTTGATTGCCCTCCTAGATCTAATTAGGTCTTTTGTAGTTAGCAACTCATATTAAGTAGGCATGTTTTAGCTAAGATTGATTTATATCATGTTAGTTCATTTAAGTGTTCCATTAAGCTTTAATCATTGATGTTACTGTAGTTAAAATCTTAGCTTTGTTAATAGACTATGTGGTGTTAGTCTTGTTAGTTTAGCTTTGCTTGAACTTTTAGTAGTCTTCAATATGTCATTATCTCTTTCTATATACACATGCATGTTCACTTGCTTTCTAGTTGTGATCACAAACTCTATACAGATCATTACATGTAACATGGATGTTTGGTGTAGTACCTATTACCAGTACCACAATGGTTCCTACGGGCATCCACTTTTGTACACATTTCAGTTATTGTTTTGATTTATATTACTTCATATTCATACTAGCACACTACATTATACCGGATTATATACGTCTTGACATACTTTTTATCTTTCTAACATGCTAACGGGTGCTTCATGTGCAGCATTTTCTTTACAGAACTACTTGCCACCATGGTTGTATGTTACTTTACTTCCTATTTTTTTGTCATTGTTTTCCATTGTTTATAGGATTCACCCTTTGTCTTGTATGCGCATTGTCTACTTTTGGTCATGTTAGCCTCGATTGTCTTGCCACATCGTGAGTGATGTCTCGTGTTTGAAACTCACTTTTTGCGGTCTAATTTTTTTCACTATTTCTTGTATACATTTTCTTCTTACATGTTTATCTTACATTTTGTCTTCTATATGCATGTTTATCTTGTTTGCACTAACACTTGTTTTCTAGCCACTTTCCTTATGTGTGTCTTAGTTTCGACCAAGCACACTCCCTCCCCCAATAGGACAATAGTTTCAAAGACACGGTGGTCGGTCTTCCTTTGGGTTACATTCTCATTGTGACATTGCATACACCTCAAATGAGGAGGGCATGTATCTAGTGAATCAGTCACCCCATTCAATAGTCTACAATCATAGTTCAGGATCAGGTTTAGCACACGGTCAACATAGTATTCAATTTTAGTAGCGGCCCAAAACCTGACTTGGGTCTTCACTATGGCACGAACACCAGCGCCTAGGCAATGCCTGTTTTCCCTTGACCCTTCTTGGACACCTGTGACCAAGGGAAGTTACACAACATTTTTCAATTCAGCACATTTTTTGGCAATTTACACAGTGGCTTTTACAAGACAGAGACAATATTTCAAAGACTTTCAACATGCATGCACTACACTTTGCATTTTCACTTTCATGTTGGATCAAATTGGATCATATTTTTACACACCATCTGCAGTTCTTTTTACACTTTAGAAAGTAGTTAAAGGTTGTAGGATGACACTAGACTTTTCTCCCTACACTTCTTTCGTTCTTGGCATGAGATCGCCAAAAAAAACTTTAAGCGCAGAATCCCGACATGAGATCGCCCAAAAAATCATTCTTCTACATCATCTTCAGGATCCTTTATACACTCTTTACTCATCATGGATTAGGTGAACATGTTCTTTTTAATTTTTTTACATACTTTTACACACTTTTAAAATATTTTAATCATATATACACGTATTTGACTACTTGTTCATTTTTCTCTTTTGCAGGTTTGTCCTTATGGGAAGCGGTAATCATATTAATCACATCATCAATAGCACATCATTACATATCAAGCAACATCAACAAAAGGTACAAACATGAAATTTACACACACTCTCTCACCCTAAGGTCATCATCATCATTTTTCATTTCCTCTTTTTCACTTCCATGCTTCACATTTTTATCGCTCCACGCTTTTTCTTATCTCTCTCGGCATGCTTTTCACCATCGATCTACATGGTTATCAGGTACACATATCTTATTTAATTTATGTGATCAAGAATTTTCTTAACAACATAAATTGGGGGAAAATTTAGACACTAAATCACACACTTTGGGTATCTATTTAGCCCGATCACATACCACTATTCATATGATTCCTAAGCGAGAAAAGTACTAATTGACCATTATCTTTGGCCATCTTGGATTAATTTCTATTTTCTCTCTTGTTCTTACACTCCTACTTACCTAGTCTATATTTTAATAATTTGGCATTTCTCATTATGGAAATCAGTGCCCACCCAGGATACCGCGTCGGGTGACCCCATCCCCTTTGGGCGTTCCCAACCTCTTATTACTTTACTCATATCTTTTAGGACTTTTCTAGCTATTTAGGCATCTTACTTTTCAATAGTTGACCTTTTAGTGGTTAATTACAAATTTTAAACAAGGGAATCATATAAATATAAATCTATGTGATCGTAATAAAGGGCCAAGCTCTAAGCATTAGCTAGCACCACCTAAGGTTGCATTCTAAGAGTATTTTAAGAGCATTCAAGCATCCATCTAGCTTCACACAAGGGACAAGGGGCTGTCATTTATGCATTCACTTCATAGGAGGGGAAGTTCATTATTTCATGCACACAACTATCTACATTTCTTACATCTAGTTATTTTCTCTCTATCAAGTGTGACAAGCACAAGAGCCACCTAGGGCATGATTTCGACACACACACATATAACTACATTGGGTTTGAGATGTAGTGCATCATTTGGTCATAAGTTCACTTTGTTTATAACCGAGGACAGTCTAACCCCTCATTTTGAATCTTTATTTTTAGGATTTGATGAGTTTTAAGGGTTTTGCAGGTGTTTCTTTTTTATTGCAGGTTTCAAGAAAATAACAGGTGAGGTTCAACGAAGTAAAGGTGATCAAAGGTGACAACAAGAGAACATTTTGTGACCTTGTGAAATTGGGTTCCATAGATTTTGAGTAGTGAGAGGCACCCAGGACATGTCTCTAGCACCCTAGGCACCCCTGACCCTCCATAGGTGCCCTAGTCTAGGCACTTCTAACACTCCTGCATTTTTCTGGGTCTGATTGCGACACTCTAAGTTCATGTTCTAGCAGTTTTATAATTTGGCATACCTTTGAGATTATTACAAATCAGCTAAGTCTTTCTATCCCTTCATTTGTAACTAGGGTTTCATACTTTCTAGCTTATTTTTCTTGGGTCAAATTTGTACTTAATTATTTATATTCAAAGTGTTGTTACATATTTAGATTTAAGAATTTATTTATTTCAATATTTGCTTAATCAGGGAGTATGAGGAGTGAAGGGAAAGGTTCATGTGTGTGGTATTCCCTCAATACTAAATTTTGAACCATAGCACGAGAGTGCATCATAGGGGAATGAAATGGAAAGTGGATGTCATTTACTATAGATTAAATAGCTTACAAGGCATAGATGGAGCATGTGAAGCAGCTATAGTATGAGAGTAAGTGCCAAATTGTATGCTAGATGGAATGGGACCAAGAATAGAAGATGTGGTAGGAGGAAGTGCGGAAGCAAGAGGCTTAGGATACTAATGAAGTAATGGAGCAACTTGTGCGCGAATGAGATGAGGAAACTATAGGTAGAGTGGATGGAGGATGTGGATGGATGATAACCTTAGGAGGTGGATGGATGAAAACTTTAGATGGAGGTGAAGGAGATAAGTGAACATAGGTAGAAGCATGCTTATGTAGAATACAAGAAAGATAACTCTCGTAAGAGGTCAATCGGAAAGAAATTACACCTTTATCTTCTAATTGGTGCAAATGATCATGGATTGCATAACAAGCATTATCACAATGGCCATTTATGTAGTGGAAATTGTATAAAGTGTGGTCAAGTTGGTGTTGCAAGCGGTGAGGTGGATGATGCTCAATAAAAGGTAAGTAGATTAAGCATTTATCAAGTAAAGCACGCAAAACATCATGAGGTTTTACATTATGTGAGAATTTCAATGGTTCACGAGTAGGAGGTGGAGAAGACTTAGGTGTTTTCTGACTTGGTGGAGGAAAAGAATTATGCTTATGTGGAGGATAAGATGGTTATCATGGAGGAATATTGATAGAGGGAATAGGAGAAGAAGTAGTAGAAGAAGAAGGGGGTGAGATAATATTTACGGCAATTAAATCTTGTTCTAAATCAATAAATTTATAACATAAGAGCGTAAAAGATTCACATGTATCATATAAGAGTATCTATTTCAATGTAGGAATCAAGCCAAGAAAGAAGATAAAATACTTTTCGCAATCAATAGGCTCAAATAATAACTGATGCATACAAGAATTAAAGTGTAAAATGTAGTCTAAATTGGTTCTTTCTTTCCTTGATGCAAAGTAGGCAAGCGTTCATAAGTGACTTTAGGACCATTGTTAGAAATAAATTGCCTAATAAAAACATCCTCCATATCATAATAAGTGCTAATTGACCCATAAGGCAAGTGAGTGTACCATTGAAGAGCATGATCAACAAGACTATGACGGAATGATTTGAGTAATAAGTGATCATTAGAATAAGCAAACATGGCAGCTCAATAATGCTTAAGATGAAGTCTTTTAGAAAATCAGAATTGTGAATATTTTTAGGGATAGGATTTTCATGCAAAGAATTATTGTCAATGGAAGCATAGTAGGATTTACTTTCAAGAGTAAAAGTATGAACTTGAGATTGCAACGTGCCAACACCATGCATGAGAGATAAGATATCATGTGAAGGAATGGTAGGTGAAGTAAGAGGTATATTGAGAGGTTGGATCTTTCCATTGTGAGTGATCATGGGAATGTGAGAAGGAGTGGATGTGGAAGGAGGAGAAGAACATGAAGGCTCTATGGTTATGCTAGATGGAGATTTAGAAGAAATAATAAGAGGTATACTAGTGGGAATAGTGGAAGTAGAATGAATAATAGTTGTAGAAGAAGAAGAAAGAGGTGGAAGAGGAGGAGAGGAACATTGAATATCGATGGAAATGATAGAGGTAGAATTAGAAGATGTGATAAGTGGTGTACTAATAGAAGGAATAGAATCATTATGCATAAGAATGTCAAAGTATAAGAAAGAGGTGTGAGAAGAGGAGAGGAACATGGAATGTCTATAGGAATGCTAGAAGTAGAATCAGAAGATATGATAAGAGGTATAGAATCATCATGAGTAACAACTTCAGAGAGAGAATTAAGAGGAGTAGCAAATTCAAATTCAGTAGTCATAGGAGAAGTAGCATCATTATTAACATGTTCATGATTACAAGTATACTCTACATCACTATCAGATATATCTTCACAAGTAGTTCATCAAGACTATCATCGCCATAAAAATAAGTGGTAGGAAAACTAATAGTATATCTATCATTGCATTCATTAGAAGTAGGAAGAGTAGGAGATACAACATTACATTCATCTTAACTACTAGTAGGAATATCATAATGCATATGTACATTTTCAACATCAGAAGTAGAAGTATTTACACCCATAGTATGACAACCAAGAACATGATCAATCATAGAATTTCTAGTAATACTATCATTTGTTATAGGAGGAGTGGAAGAAGGTACAAAGAACATGGCTGATAATGGCAGAGGAAGGGAAACATTGAGAAAAATTTTGATAAGGAGAGACTATGAAACTCGCTAGAGTTGTGTAAAATAGAAGGGTGGGACTTTTGGAAATCAAGAAGTGGTTGAGAGAATTAAGTGTCACATTGAAGGTTTTTATAAAGGTCATGCAATTCAGCTCGCACAACAAAGCATCATCAAGGATAGGGTTCAAGTATATATCAAATATATGGTGTTAAGGAGATGGGGACCTCTTTGGAGCCACGAGGGTTTTGGGGATCTGTTATCCAACTAACTCTCCTAGTTATCTGGATAACTTATATTTTCATTTTAACTCTGATGTTTCACATTTTATGTTGCGTGCACTCAAAATTGTTCTTTTGACACCTTGGCATAATTGTAGTTCTTCCACGTGCCTCATGTGCCTTGCTTCCTTCTTGATTTTATTCACATTCTCTTTGTATTATGTTATCTCCTTCCATTTCCCATTTGCGCCTTTTCGCCCGTGTGCTGCTTTCTTACCTATCATGTCACAAACTCCTTGCATAGACCTTTGAGACTTGCCTTCCAAAATGGCTAAGTCCTTGGCATTCCTCTTGCACATTTGCATACACTAAACTCCCACGCACCCATTTTCTTCCTGTCTCTATGGGCCTTCCCTCTGTTTCCTTTCATGTACCTACCTTTCACTTTCATGCCTTGCACCTTCTTCTATGTTAGTCACTATGCCACGTCATATGTCAGACTTGAGTATGCTACACATAACCTATCAAAGTGCACCAATAGGGTATCGAATCCTTATAACTAATCTGGTTCATGAAATGTGGTAGAAATGACAAATCAAATCAATAGTTTTTCGATCTCCTTAGTCAATCACTGCATGCCACGTGTTATGGTGTGTCATAGCAACCTATAGACTTATGATAGCCATAAATTTTTCTGTAGTGTAAAGATTCCCGTGTGCCCAGTCTCATTTGAAAGCTACTAAAATTAAATCCATGTTGGACGATTCAAATTCAAATCTAGGTGGGATTTTATAGGTGAAAATAGGGAAACATATTTCTGATCATCAATGCACACATCCAATCAACCCCAACCACCAGATTTCAACATATATTTCCTTCTTCCTTCTTCTACATGCCAAACAAACATGGGGAAATGCATCTGATAGCCCTATAGGAATTTTTACATGCATTTATCACTTGTTGTTGGTGTTTGTGATTTTCAATCCGCGTTTGCCTCCTTTTCTCTTCTTTTCTCTCCTTCTTCTTCTATAAATAGTAGAGTTATGCTTTGTAAAAAGGATCCCTCTCTATTGTAACGGCACCATGCCAAAATGGTGGTTGACTTCCCATGGGTCTCAAACCTTAGCATGGTCTCTACAATGTATTCTCACCTCCTGTTGTGAGTGTAAATGATTATACATCCCTTAAGAAATAAAATTTTATTTTGTGGATTTCTTGTCTTCCCTTTCTCAATTTCATTGCATCTCGCCTTTTTGTTTTAATTTTTGGCATGTCATGTTTATTCCCACTTGTAGTCCTCATGTTCATGTGTTGGGCACACTAGAAGGCCGAGCCCACATGTTAATATGTGGCATGCATCATCCACCCTCTTCTCATGCACCCTCTCTATTTCCTTCATTGCTCATGGAGAGAGATCAACCCTTTCCCTGGCACTATCACCTTCCTTAGCTTAGGATTTTCCATTTCTGCACATCCTTCTATCCCTAGTCCCTTAGCATGTTTAGTCTAGGATTTTATTTTAGCATTAGGAGTAGTAGTAGCGTTAGATGTAGGTAGAGGAATCATCCTTCACTAGAGATATGTCCCAAGCGTGTACGGTCCCACAACTTGGGGATGGTTCCATTGTTGTCTCAAATAACTCGGATCTCCTAGATCCGAGATGTGGGTACAAGTTTGACCACTAACAATTTTTGGCACACTGGTAGAACAAGAGTGAAGAGCTTTACATCTTCATCTTAGTAAGTTTGATGTGTTTTATTGAGATCCAACCTTTGGAGGCATATTTCAACACATTTGGTGACTCCACTGATCCAAACGCACCCATTTTCTCATTCACAAACTAGTCTCCCCTCCTTCCATTCATTTTCTTTCTTCCATTGTTCCACCTTCCTCTTTTGAATTTGTGCAATCATGACTTCTTTCCCTTCATGGAATTCTCATTTGTAGCAGCAAAGTTATTTTTCTCCATCTACAGTTTAAAAATCCTCCAAATCAGTTTTATAAGCCCCATTATCCTGAATATTGATATAACCCACCTCCTAATAATATGTATCGTTATTTTTCTAACTAAAATGTTTATGAAGAACAAGTTATGTAGATGATGGTGGCAACTCCATAGCAAAAGCTGATTTTGAGAGATAGGTGTAAAATATGGAGATGGACATGATGCATCTCAAAGTCAAGTGCTCCATAAAGGTAGCTAAAGTTGGCTATAAGGTCCCTTGTCCATGGGTAGGCCCAACCAAGTTGGTTTAACACCCGGAAAAGTGCCAATTTATTGTTGAGATGTTACCTCAAGTTACAAAGTGGGCAGAGCTAATGAAGGTTTGGAAATCTAGCGTGTGAAAACCTGTCCAATGGAGCAACCCTACACTACCATCTTACAGCCCTCCCACTCCTTCATGCCAACCTACATCATCTCATATTGATGCACATGTTCCCAGGTTCTTGCACACTTTCCCCATTGAGAATTCCCCTCCTCCATCCTCTCACCTTCATTTCCTTGTCATCACCCCTCTTACACACACTTCCACTCCTCTTGTGCACATGTTTGCCACACCTTCTACGCTCATCCTCCTATTTCCTTCTAAGTCACATCTATCTGATTGTACCATAAATGAACAACCCCTACCAATGCACCTTTCCTAACCAATGTCATCATGTTCGATGACTGCAGAATAGTTGAAGAATGGCATGACTCATGCAACTCTGAATGGGAAGAGGAAATCATACGGGTGTCTATTTCGAATAAAATCGGTTAGTTCCTAAGGGCACGGTTCAAGGAGACCGAGTTACTTAGAGAGGCGAACCTCACATGCCCCAGCTCTACGCAATCTAGCCTACAAGAAGTCACCTTCAGAAGGAGATTCTACAAGAAAATCCCATCTATGGGATTGAGCTTCAAAGTAATGGGAAAATCACAAGGATCATACCATGCCTAATCAAATACTTAGCTAGTCTAGAGCCAAAGATAGAGTTGCCACCAGTCATGCTCATTTCAAATCATGAAGTAGACCTTCAGTGTGCCAAAGGTCAAATGCACTCCTCCCGATCTAAGCATAGAACAAGTGAAATAGGTATATATTCTGTTTGTTGATACTTTGAGGAGGGTGAAACACCATCTGTAAGTTGGTTTTTCACTCTCGTTTCCAACCATGTCTAATGCCAAATTAATTACATGGTCACAATTTGTGAGGAAGGGAAGTTACTTCTCCTGCATGTGATAGGTTTTAATTGAGTGCCCTCTAGTTAGAGTAGGCTAGGTTAGGTTTGATTTCAGAACAAAAGTGTTTGTACAAACTCTACATGTTCCTATTATCCAAATAACTCTCCCAATTATTTAGGTAACATGCATTCACCTTCTATCTTTGAATTATCCATTACAAGGTTGTGTGTGCTCAAGTTCACTTGGCACATTCCCTTTGTTGCATTTCCTCACGCGTCCCCCTTCTTTTCCTCACACGCCTTACACATTTTACCCTTATTCCCTATTCTTTTCCTCTTTGTTTCATCTTCCCCTTGTGAGCCTTCCTTCCTTCCTTCCCTTCTCATTCTTCCACGTGCATTATCTTTACACCCTCCTTTGCACCTTTCCATGCCACATCATCCTTTGACACACTTGAGTGTGCCACACGTAACCAGTCAAAGCATGCCAATAGGGCACTAAATCCTTGACAACCAACCAATGAATGACACATGGCACAAATGACAAATCAAATTAACGGTTGGCTGATTTCTTATGTCAATCACGTGCGTGCATGTGTCTTACATAGATAGACATCTCTAACATCTTCTGACAGCCATATCTTTTTCTACAGAGCTCTATCGGCATGCACCTAGTCTCAATCAATAACTGCTGACATGGGCTATAATGCTAAACATTCAAATTCAAATTTTTGGTGGATCTGGTAGGTGAGAAATGGGAAAACTTTTTGGCATTAATGAGAAGATCTGATTGCTTCAACCACCCGATTTGATATGATCTTCCCTCCTTCCTTCTCCAACAATGCCAAACAAGACTTGGGAAACGTATTTGATAGATTTGTAGGTGGATTTACATGCATTAAATGCTTCTTTTTGTGGTTGTATTTCAAATTTAGGTTTTCCTCCTTTCTTTCTTCTTCCATGGATTCATCTATAAATGTAAGAGTTGGGCTCATTATTAATGTTGGACATTTTGGATCCTTACGCATTTTACTAAGGACTTCATATTTTTGTATTCTGAGTCACAGACCTCTAGATCTAGCTCTTGCATGTGGATATTGGCCTCTTTCACCATTGTAATAGCTCTTGTGCATTTTTGGAAGTAATAGAAGCATCATTTTGTGACTATTCTCTATCCTAACATGTTTTCATTCCTTCTTCTTGCCTTTTCTTTTGCATTGTGTGCTTGTTGTGCCATTCTACATCCCTTACAACTCCTTATTTAGTTGTGTTCCATGAAATTGATCTGGTAAATATGTTTTAAGTTGTGCTACACATGCCTAGCCTTCTTTCACACATTTCCCTTCATTTTCACTCAGAATAGATAGTGTTCATCCCTCTTTTTCTGGTGCTATCACCTTTTAGTGTAGGTTTCCTTTCATGTTATCCTTCTATCCTTGGTCCCTTGGCATTGTTAGCTTAGCTTTCCCTTTCAACACTAGGAGTAGCAGTAGCAGTAGAATAGATAGAGGAACCAACCTTCTCTGAGATCCATCCCAAGCGTGCAAAGGTCCCACAACTTGGGGATGGTTCCATTATTGTCACAAATGACTCGGTTCTTCCAGATCTGAGACACGGGTGTAAGTTTTTATGACCAACAGTTTCTAGCATGCCTGGTGGGACAAGAATGAAAGCTTAAATTTCATATTGCTAAGTTATGGTGTGTGGACTTAGTATTTCAGCCTTTGAGGCTCATTTCAACACATCTAGTGACTCCCAAACATTTGCATATCTCTTGTTTTAGCATCCCTAAGCATCTTTCATGAGAAGAGTGCATACAAGGAGAAGTGCAAGCAACTAAGATTCTTTTGAGTACCTCCAGCTATCCCCGAGAAGAGTTTCATTCTAGAAATCCCACGCATGCATCTCCATCTCCATCTCTATGTGCACCCCCATTCAACTCCTCCTCACAATAGAAAACCAACACACCCTACTATGGCATCAACCACCTCCTCCACTAAGGAACTTTTCTAACTTCACCGGAGGAAGTCCCCTGTTCTGCCATGCAACATGATATGCCAAATGGCACTTCAAAAGTATTCCATACTTTACTGGTGAGAATCAAGTCACCCCTCAGAGCATATCCAAGATGTAGCAAATGTATGTTCACTCTATTTGATCACACATGATGATGTAGTAGTTAGGCTACTTGTGGCCTCTTTCAAAGGAAAAGTGCTTCAATGGTACCGAGGCTTGAGACTTGGATCTATTACCACCTAGGATGAGCTTGGAACAACTCTTTGTAATTATTTTGAAGATAAGTCAGATCACTTATCTTTGGTGGAGCAACTAACAACAAGGAGGGCACCCAATGAGTAGATGACTGATTTCAACATCAGATTTCAGAAGACTTGGGACAAATCCCTCTTGTGGTAAGACCTACAACCCAACATGCTTTTTATATTATCTAAAGGTGTTGAACAACAATATCTCAGTCATGATTCAATCCATGGGAGGTAGGACTTTACCAGCCACTTATAATATTGCAGTAAGGGTGAAAAATAGTCTTATTCAGGCGGGAAAGATAGCTCCTAGACCACTTATGCCCTTGTTCCCAGAAATGTCACAAGCACCCCAACCTTCTTTGGCCCCTATTCCTATTCCTAAGAAAAGCACAAACCTATTGCATCAACATCCTACTCTTCAACATGCATCAAAAAAGAAGATGAAGAATTGAAGACCCTAATTAGAAATTTTTCAAACAAGGTCATATCATTAGAGAAAAACATGCAAAGCCTATAGAGGTAGTTCTAATCAGGTGCACATAGCCAAAGTAGTCAGCCTTGGGAGAAATCAATATGGAAACCAAAGATACGTGCCCAACCAAGAATGATGACAGATGGCATGCTAACACACATCTTCCCTTGCAAGTTGTTCCTCCCGCGCCCTCTCTTCTAACACCCAACAACAAGTCAGGTGCTTGTTCCAGTTCAAAACAATTTGGCACAGAGTCGAATGGTGCTTCCTTACAACATGCCTCATAGTCAATATCATTGTGCCAATGTTGCACATGCACAAGCCTACATGATTTAGAATGCTTCCAACTTGTGAACCTTCAATGAGTGCACCTAAAATAGAGAACCAAGAAAGGCTAGAGGTTCTTCCTTATTCCAATTTGATGTTCTTTGGCATTGAATACTTTTGTGTAATCAACCAAGATACAGAGGACACAAGTAGACCATGTACACCCAAGTTACGGACAACACAAGATACAAGAAGAGAATGCTCAAGATCTAGCATGCATAGTCATAATTCCAACAACACAAGAAGACCCTCAAAAGCAAAAAGATGCAGCCAAGGCATCCAAGTAGGTAAAAATGTGCTCAAGTCCCTACACAAGAGGTTCCCATGCAAAGCTCCTCCTGAAGTAGTGTGTGCCCCTTCCTTTTTGTAGGTCAAGCCTCAGCTTTGGCTAAAGCCCCTTTTCCACGCCTTAACAGTCAAGAAAGGATGTTGTATTCCCCAAATGCACAAGTCATTGGGTCTTCCATTTAGCATTGTGGACCAGATGAAGAAGACAAATATAAATGTCATAATGTGGGATGCTCTAACCATTCCATCTCAATGGGATCTGCTGCATGAGGCCTTGTCCCAACTTTCACGTGCTGATCCAACTATTCACAAACCATGCACTTCTATCAATATTTTTTAGAAGAGGAGAAACAAGTAAGTAAATTGTTAAAACCCCACCCTTTTATATGTCCTTGATCATAGGAAAACACCTAGTGCATAATTACATGATTGACTCAGTGCTAGTACTTTTGTTATGCCCAAGAAGATAGTTGATGTCTTAGGTCTTAAGTATAGCCCCTTGAAAAAAAGGAGTCCTACAACTTGATGGCTCAACTGTTACTACCTTAGGAATCATCAAGGATCTTGAGTTGACCCTTCATGCATGTCCAAGCCTCACCATAACTCAAGATGTGTCTATCATTGACTTACCTCCTTTGTTTTCCCTATGTCTATCAAGAGAATTTACTACAAAAGTGGGTGGTTACTTGTCTTCTAATTGGTCTCATATGTTACTCAAGACAAGGTATGGTACCCGGTTTACCATACAAGTTGAGCCAATATTTTCCTATCATGTAGAGTCATATGTCCCATCCCCTCTCCAAGCCAACTATTTAATCCAAGAGGAACAAGCTTCAGTTCTGAAGAGCATCCTCTTCCACCTTCTATTCCTAATCTAGTACTTGATGAATGGGTGGAGAGGCACCATAAATTTGACCCATATGCTTGAAGAACTGGAAGCTTATGAAACTAGGCTTGGTACTTACTACATTCTTGAAGAAGAAGTTGTGTTCCACACATGCTCAAGAAAGACCAAGTTGAACCTGGTCTATGGAAGTTATACTTTGATGGATCCAAAAGTAGAAATGAATATGGGGAGTAGGAGTTGTTCTCATTTCTCCTAAGGATGAGAAATTATTCTTCACTCATAGGTTAGTTCACATGTTCTAACAATGTGGCAGAGTATGAGGCATTGGTGCATGGTCTTCTTATTGTTGAAAAGAAGAAGATTAAGGTGTTGCAGATATTTGGGGATACATAATTGGTTATCCACTAGGTTACCAACAAGTTCCAGAAAATAATAAGCTTCTCAAAGCTTATAAACATAGAGTTTGGGACCTCCTTGAGATATTTGATGCTCTAAATATACAGGTGGTGTCATGTAAAATGAATAAGGAAGTTGATCAAATGGCCACTTGGTTCGTAGTTCTCTCTCTGCTGAGGACTTTGTCAAAGGAAACACTCAACACATTAAGATGGTGATCATACCATCCATTCCAGACAAACAATACCAGCTAGAAAGTGTTTGAAAGTGACGTGTAGATCATCCAGTTCATTCAAAATGAAGTTGAGTTCTCATCAAGCATGCAAGCTGACTTGCATGATAACTATGGTGACCAAGTGATTCAACTGAAGTCAAATAAGTTTCCTAAAGGGTTGGTCACCTTAGAGAAAATGTTTAGCCTTGATGATGAGTTCAAGGGTGAAGAAAATATATGTGTGCACATGTAAGAAGAAGACTACTCCCTAGTCACTATTGCATGTGGAAAAGAGTTTGTTGCTCAATAAGACTTGCGCACATGATGAAAAAAGCAAGCCTTCATCTCTCTCTATCAAAAATACAATGATATCTTCTCATGGGAGTATGAAGACCTCAAAGGTTTTGATCCAAGTGTTTCTCAACACTCCATTGACCTTGATCCTGGTATCAAGCCCTTAGATAAAAGCAATGACTAGTCAATCCAAAGATAGAGCCCCTCATGAGAAAGGAATTATCCAAACTCATTGAGGTGAAAAATTATTTTTCCCATCAAGTACTCTACTTGGGTCACGAATCTAGTTCCAGTGTGCAAGAAGAATGGTGAAATCAGACTCTGTGTTGATTTCAGAGATTTGAACAAGGCATCTCTAAAGGATCATTATCCTTTTCCTTCAATGGAGAAGATTTTGTAGACTGTGGCTAGCATGCAAAAGATTCTCAATGTTAGATGGGTATTCGGTTTCAATCAGATCCTGGTCAAGGAAGAGGATCAATTCAAAACAACATTTACAACCAAGTGGGGAACATATGCATATCAAAAGATGCCCTTTGTCTATCAAATGCAGGGCACTACATTTCAATGCACGCCATGGACATTGCCTTCAAAGGTTACATCAATGAGTTCATCTTGGTTTACCTTGATGACATAACCATCTTCTCAAAGTAGAGTGAGGATCATATGGCACACCTAGAGAAAGTATTTGAGAGATGCATAAAATTATGGGGTATCCCTTAACCCCAAGAAGTGTAATTTTTTAGTGGCATAGGGAAAGCTCTTTGGGCCCATGTGGTTTCAAAGGATGGCATCACAATTGATCTTGAGCATGTTTCAACCATCCTAGCTCTTTCCCTTACCAATGCACAAAAAGGCCTTACAATCCTTCCTCGTAAGATCAATTTTGTTAGGTGCTTTATTCCTAACTTTATAGGACTAGTTCATCCCATCACCCTATGCTCAAGAAGGACATAGCCTTTAGATGGACAATAAAAGGAAGAGAAAATTCAATAAATCAAGCAATAAATTTCTTGTGTGCCAAACACTCATCAACCCAATTACTTCAAAGGATTTCATCCTTTATGCTTATGGCATTGATGTGAGTGTTGTTGTTGTCCTAACACAAGAAAATGAACAAGGGCTGGAACAACCAATGGCTTTCTTCAGCCAAACACTAAAGGATTATGAATTAAAATATAGTCACATGGAGAAGTAGTCTTCACCATCATGCACACTCAAGAAATTCAAAATTATGCTCACCACAAATCATATCAAGGTGTTAGTCTCCCACTCTTCTGTCAGAGACTTCATCATGGGAGCAAGATTAGTGAAAAAAGAGAGCATGATGGGTGACCAAAATCATGGAATATGATGTGACTATCAAAGCCACAAAAATGGTAAGAGGTAGTGCACTCTCTGTAAGTAGATTGTTGAGATGCACAAATGAATCTAAGACTTCATTATTTTTTGATGAATCTCTCCCCATGTAGAAATTGAGAAGAATATAGATCCTAGCATGTGCATGACTAGATGAAGGACATGATCACATTCCTTTCCGAGGGCGCATACCCTCCTGGCTTAAACAAGGAAAAGAGAAGACATATGAGGTTACAATCTATCCCTTATGTTTTGATTGATGGACTTCTCTTCAAGAAAAATCTTGATGGCATGTTGTTAAGATGTATCAACGCATGCACGTAGACTAAAAAAGTGTTAGCATAATTTCACGATGGATTCTCTGGTGGACACTTTTCTGCCAAAACTACAACAATGAAGATCATAATGGCAGGAATATTTTGGCCTACCCTTGTTTGCAGATGCACACAAGTGGGTCACAAAATGTAAGGAATGCTTTCTTTACAGGAAAGAAGAGATTGAAGCACTTCCCCCTCACCAATCCAAGTGGATCAACCTTTTGCACAATGGGGTCTCAACTTCATAGGCATGATCAATCCACCTTCAAGTGCTAGACACAAGTGGGTGTTGATAGCTATGGACTACTTCACCAGATGGAAAAGATTTGTCACACTCAAAGAATCAACCGAAGTCATTCATCCTTGACTTTCTCAAAGTATAGTCACAAGGTTTGGCATTCCTCAAACCATTATCTCTGATAATGCAAAATCCTTCCTTGGGACTAAAATCACTGATTGGGCTCTAAATTTGGGCATCTATCTAAAGACTTCTTCCAACTATTACCCTCAAGGAAATGGTCTAGAAGAGTCAACAAAACAAGAACCTGATCGATCATGAAACACACAAATGAACATCAGCCAAAGAAAGTGGCATACAAAGGTCTCACGTGCATGCTCTGGGTAGATAGAATCACAATTAAAAAGGCAATAGGAACTTTACCTTACAAGCTTGTCTATGGAAAAGAGGCTACCCTTCCTTTGACATGCTAGAATTGAACTCATTGGTGCACTTTCCCAATAACTAGAATTTGAATTTGAAGGCACAGACCAGAGAGAAATCAGAATGGCAGAGCTAGTTAATCTTAATCTTGAAGAATTAAGGAACTCTGCCATGATCAAGTTAGAACAACATCAATAAACAACAAAGAAATGGTTTGATAGAAAGGCTAGGCCTCAAGATTTCAAATTTGGGGACTTAGTCTTAAAATGGGATGTTGACAGAGCTAAACCAGGGTGCCATTCAAATTTTGATGCACTTTGAGTGGCCCATACATCATCAGTTTCTGCAAAGAGGCTAACTCTTTCGAGTTAACTCATCTTGATGGAGGCACACTGCAAAATCCCAGTAAATGGGATCTATCTCAAACCCTTCCATTAAGTTTGTTGCATCATTTTATATATTAGAGTAGTTTCAATTCCTCTAAGTGTGTTGCATGCACACATTGTTTGTTTGTACATAGTTCTTTCTTCTCATGTGCTTCCTCATGCACTCTTCTTTTTCTTCTAGGATGCCGAAAATTTTTCAAGCAGTTTGTAGGATTCAAAAAGAGTCAAGAAATGATCCTTCAAGTGACTTCATAGGGTAGTTCTTCAAAGTTGCAGATCAGAATTTCATGATTATATAATAGACTCCATGCCCAATGGATGCTTTAGGCTACTTGATCTCCTTCATCTAGCAGGAAGATGGCCCCAAAAGTCACCAAAACTATTATCCAAATAACTCTCCTAGTTATTTAGGTAACTTATATACACTTTTCTGGCTCTGAATTCTCATTGCAAGGTTACACATGCTCTCAAGTTCACTTAGCACATTCCCTTTGTTACATTTCCTTACACGCCCCCTTTTTCCTCACTCCTTTTTTTCCTTATTGCTTTCCCCCTTTTCTTCCATTTTTCTTTTTCCTCTCTTCCATCTTCCTATCTTCTCATTCCATGCCTCATTCTTCCACATCATTATCCACTTGTGCATTTCCTTCATGCCTCCACACATGTCCACATCATCTTGAAATTGACACTTGAGTTTGCCACACGTGACCATTAAAGCACGCCAACAGGGTGCCAAAATCCAACAACCAACCAATGAATGACACATGGCAAAAATGAAAAATCAAATGAATGGTTGGATTTTTCTTCATCAATTCACATGTGCCATGTCTTGTCATTGCATACCCATGGCTCTAACATCTTCTGACAACCATATCATTTTCTATAGAGCTCTGATCGGTGCACACCTAGTCTTAGTCTCAATCAATCAATAGCTACTGACATGGGCTACAATGCTAAACATTCAAATTCAAATTCTTGGTGGATCTTGGTAGGTGAGAAATGGGAAAACATATTTGGGCATTAATGAGCAGATTTGATTGCTTCAACCACCCAATTTGATATGATCCACCCTCCTTCCTTCTCCAACATGCCAAAAAGACTTGGGAAGTGTATTTGATAGATTTATAGGTGGATTTACAGGCATTAAATGCTTCTTGTTGGTGGTTGTATTTCAAATTCAGGTTTTCCCTCCTTCTTCTCTTCTTCTTCCATGGATTCATCTATAAATGTAAGAGTTGGGCTCATTATTAATGTTGGACATTTTGGATCCTTACGCATTTTGCTAAGGACTTCATATTTTTTATATTTTGAGTCACAGACCTCTAGATTTGGCTCTTGCATGTGGATATCGGCCTCTTTCACCATTATAATAGCTCTTTGTGCATTTCTAGAAGTAATAGAAGCATTGTTTTGTGACTATTCTTTGTCCTAACGTGTTTGTATTCCTTCTTCTTGCCTTTTCTTTTTTTGTGTGTGCTCGTTGTGCCATTTCTACATCCCTTACAGCTCCTTATTTAGTTGTGTTCCATGAAACTGATTTGGTAAATATGTTTTAAGTTGTGTTATACATGCCTAGCCTTCTTTCACACATTTCCTTCATTTTCTCTCATAACAAATAGTGTCATCCCTATTTTTCTTGTGTTATCACCTTTTAGTATAGTTTCCTTTTATATTATCCTTCTATCCTCGTCCTTCCTAAGATGACGTTCAATTTTGGCAGAGGCGCCCAATGGTCACAGGTGCATAGCTTTCACTCTCATCAATCCAATTCAGAATATCTTCATATGAGAGAAATAGTTCAATTTAGAGTTCAAACAGAGCTTCAAGTGACTCCAGGGTATTCTTCAAGTTACAGATCAGATCTTCAAGTTTAGGGCTTGACTTCATGCCTAATGGATGTTTCTAAGGATACTTGGTCTCTTCATCTAGCGAGTGATGGCCCCCAAAAGTCACCGAACTATTATCCAAATAACTCTCCTAGTTATCTGGATAGCTTATGTTTTCATTCGCCTCGATGTTTCACATTTCGGTTATGTGCACTCAAGATTATTCTTTTGACACCTTAGCACAAATTGCGGTTCTTACATGTGCCTTGCGCGCCTTGCTTACCACTTACTTTTTTTCCCACTCTCTTTGTATTCTATTATATCCTTTCATTTCCCCTTTGTGCATTTCTCCTTAGTGCCCACTTTCTTTCCTATCTTTTCGCGCACTCCTTGTGCTCACCTCTATAGACTTGCCTTCTAAAATGGTTAAGCCCTTGACATTCCTCTTATGCGCTTGCATACACTAAAATCCCACGTGCCCATTTTCTTCCTATCTTTAAATGCCTTCCCTCTATTTCCTTTCATGCACTTACCTTTTGTTTTTTTTGCCTTGCGCCTTCTTCTGCGCCAGTCATTGTGCCACATCATTTTCATACTTGAGTGTGTTACACGCAACCTATCAAAGTGCACCAATAGGACGTCAAATCCGACAACCAACCTGTTCGTTCGTGACATGTGGCGAAAATGACAAATCAAATTAATAGTTGGTTGATCTCCTCGGTCGAATCACTACATGCCATGTGCCATTGCGTGTCAAAGCAACATGTAGACTTCTGGCAGCCATAACTTTTTCTACAATGCTCATATTCCAGAGCTCCTAGTCTCATTTGAAATTTGTTGATATCACTCTATGTTGGACTATTCAAATTCAAATATAGTTGGGATTTGTTAGGTGAAAAATAGGGAAACATCTTTCTGATCATCAATGCACACATCCAATCAACCCCAACCACCAGATTTCATCAGATCTTTCCTTCTTCCTTCTTCTACATGCCAAACAGACATGGGGAAGTGCATTTAACAACCCTGTCGGCGGTTTTGTAGGAATTTATCACTTGTTGTTAGTGGTTGCGATTTTGAATATGAGTTTCCCTCATTTTCTTCTTCTTCTCTCCTTCTTCTATAAATAGCAGAGTTTTTCTTTGTAAAAGGATTTCTCTCTATTAGCAGCACCATGCCAAAATGGTGGCCAATTTCCTATGGGTCTTAGACCTTAGCATGGTCTCTACAATGTATTCATGCCTCCTGCCATGAGTGTAAATGATCATGCATCCCTTAAGGAATAAAATCATGTTTTTGGGACTCGTGTCTTCCTTTTCTCATTTTTATTGCATCTCACCTCTCTACTTGCATTTTCGGCATGTCATGCATATTCTTGCTTCCAATCCATGTGTTCATGTGTTGCGTACACTAGAAGGCCGAGCCCGCATGTTGATCTGCGGCACACGTCATCTGCCCTCTTCTCTCATTCGCTACTCATAGAGAGAGATCGACCCTTTCCCTAGCGTTATCGCCTTCCTTAGCATAGGATTTCCCTTTCTACACATCCTTTTATCCTGGTATCTTGGCATGTTTAGTCTAGGATACGCTTTAAGCATTAGGAGTAAAAGTAGCGTTAGAGGTAGGTAGAGGAATTGACCTTCTCCAGAGATGTGTCCCAAGCACGCAAGGTCCCACAACTTAGGGACGGCTCCATTGTTATCTCAAATAGCTCGACTCTCCTAGATTCGAGACGCAGTGCAAGTTTAACCACCAATAGGATCCTAGCTCAAGAAGTTTGAAGAAAAATATTTTCACCAAATGATTTAATAAAATATGAATTAAATTTAATTGTAGAGTAACATATATGATGAAATACAATAGATATAAAAAAATTTAAGTACTTAAACAATGCAATGTTAGAAGAAAATGGAAGAGATAGATGGCTTAGCTAGATTTTATGCAACCAGGGACTTATCTATGTGATGCAAACTCTTGAATAGGGCTAGAACTATGTTGTAACTTCTATTTGTGAAATTAGGGTCCTAAAAATAATGTTAGACACGGGAACCTCGGTGTTAAATAGGGGTGCACAGGGTGCTAGTGACTATTCGTGGGCACTAATGACTCACGTAGAAGGTCGAAATCTATTTTTTCTTATGTCGTTAAGGTTTTTATCACTTCTTGTTGATCACTTGTGTGTCACAATATGATTATTGAGGCACCTATAACTCCGTAACACAACCCCTATCTAACTACACAAGCTCATAAGCACATCGAACTCGGAATGCAAATGCAATATGTGAAGTCAAATCGACCCCATCGATCACCCGATGAGTGAACTTATGACCGAGCATTGCACTACATTCCAAACTCTATCTATTTCTTTGTGGTTATGTGTGTGATTATGTCTTGGGGTTTCCCTCGTGCTAATGACACCAAGATAGCGGGTTATGGCTAGATAAAAATACAAATGTGTGAGATGGAATTAAGAAATTCCCCTTCTTATGTAGCCTAAAAATGCAGTCCCTTTCAATGGTAATGATTATAAGTAGATCATATTGTCCTTTAGAATTATCACCCATATAATGGTATGTATGTTGTGTATATATATAGATCTCTTGTTTGAATTTCAACACTAGTGATATAAAAGGCCGACTATGAGCTTGAGATAAGTATAAGTAAACTAGAAAGGTCTACTACAAATGTCAAAAAGTGTGAAAAGAACAAAAAGGACCGAGTGCTCGATTGGACACGGGTGCACTGGGTGTTAGTGTCTTGAGATAAATGTTGACAGATGTGAATAGACAAACAAATAAGGATCCTCCCGACTCGACCCGAACTAGGTAAAAAGTGACAGATGCGAGCAAGAAAGACAATAGAAACAAGTGGATGGACAAGGGATTGTGTCACCAATAAATACTTTTCTTACTTAAGATCCATGTATATAAACAACATACTGTCATCATAGTGAAATAGTAATATATGTGTGATTTTGTGTCTACAGTATATATACACATGCACATTCACTTGGTCTTTTGAGGTGAATGCAAATCTCTTACAGGTTTCTTACACATTGCAATGATGTTTGGCACTATACCTTTTTCTAGTCCCATCGAAGCTCCTAGGGCCATTTATTTCATCTTCTATCACATACTACATAGGGTCTATTGGTACATCTCATTACTGAGTTACTTTGATTTTGGTTTCTATATACATGATCTTGACATAATATTTATCTTTCTAACATGCTAATGGGTGTTTCATGTGTAGCATTTACTTTGCAGGACTCTCTGCCACCATGGTTATCTGATATACTCTACTTGACATTGTTTGCCATTGTATGTTATTTTTTGTGGGTTATGCCCTATGTATTGCTTGATCATTATTTGCTTTATTATGGCCACTTCAGCCCTGATTGTCTTATGACATTGTGAGCGATGTCCCATTTGTGAAACCCACTTTTCACGATCCACTTTGTTTGCACACTTGCTTGTTACATTGTCTTTTATTACATGTTTGCTACTTTTTCTAATAACACATGTTACTAGCCACTTTGTTTGCATGTGTCTTGGTTTCTACCATGCACATCCCCTCCCCTTACAGGTATATAGTTCAAATCAACATCAAGTCCTCTCCTTTGGGCCACATTCTCCTACCACCATCGTGTGCACCTTAGACAAGGGGCACATACATTGGATGAACAAGTCACCCCTACAAAATTTCGAGAGCTACAATACAACACAACATAGTACGAAAACAACACAAAGAATGCTTTGTCACAAAATGACCTAGAATCTAACTTGGGTCTAATACACATCATAGACACTAGTGCCTAGATTCAAATAGTAGCGCCTATGTCCTCCCCTGGTTTTAATGTCCTAGGGGCACATACATTCATCTTCTCATCTTAGCATAGTTCAAACAAGTCTCTAGAGAAATTCTACGATTATGGGCACATACCTTCGATTACAAAATACATTATATCTCCTTGATCACTAGAATTTGAACTAATTTGGAATAATTTGAACTAATTTGGAACAATTTGAACGAAAGGAACAACAAGAACAAATCGGGATGCACCATCTATAGTGGTGCTTATTGGGTAGAGTCATGGAAGGAGAGTAAAACTAGACCTCTCTCCCCAACACTTAATCTTTAGCATGAGATCACCCAAAACTCGCACTTGGCATGAGATTGCCCAAAAAATTCACACTTAGCGTGAGATTGCCCAAAAACTCGCACATGGCGTGAGATCACCCTAAAAATTGCTATTGGCATGAGATCGCCCAAAAACTCACTCTTCACAAAGATTTCAAAGTTACTTTTATATCCTTTACACTCTTTTACATCAGGTGTATACTTTCCTTTACTACTAATTTTACACACTTTTACATACTTTTGCATACTTTGTTAAAAAAATCATATACTGAGAACTTTGACTACTCTTTCACTCTTCTTTTGCAGGTCCTTCCTTAATACACTACAAGAAGTAACTTATAACAGAAATTACAAGCACAAAAACATGTACAAGAAATGCATACGCTTCACCCCTAGGGTCACTTTCCTTTCCCAGTCTCCACGTTTCACTTTGCAATCACTTCTTGCTTCACATGTCCACTTGACACGTTATTCACCGCACATTCTACAAGATCATAAGGTATGCATCTCTTATCTACTTTATGTTATCAAATATTCACTCAAAAAAATAAATTGGGGGTAAATGTAGACATAAAATCATGCACTTGGGTACATTTCTAGGTCCTAAAATCATACCATCATTTACATGATTCCTACGCAAGAAAACTATCTTTGTCTCTTGTTTTCTATTTTGTATTACACACCCTACAACCTAGTCATAACTTTACTTGTCTATCTTTCATGGCTTCATAAAATAGCACCCAGAACTCTTGTCCCTCGAGGCACCCCGAACCTTTTCTTATCTTAATCACTCCTTTTGGGTTTGTTTTCATGCAAATGTGTAACAGGGAAATTGACAATTTCCAAGCATGACAATTATACCCCTGTGCCGAAATTTTCATGGTTTATCATTCCTAGGCACCCTAGGTAAAATATGTCAGTCTGGTCCCCCCTATTTGATGTCAAATTGGTCCCCTGGGTGATTTAGGAAAGTCAATTTAATCCCCTAGGTGATTTTAGGAAGTTTTGAAAAGATGTTATCTTCTGGCAGTATTAGGAAGGGCTATCGTTGGCCTTCCCAGGATTGGATTAACCCTCTTAGAGTGGAACGGAAGGGCCAAATTCAAATGGAGGTGAATTCAAGACCTTAGAACACCATGGAAATTATTTTAGAAGGTTTGCAGATTTTTTTAAAGACTTGGAGCCGTCGAGTAAAAACAAGGTTCACAAGCCTAGGCGACATAGGCCTAAAATAGTTGTTGGGCTTCAGAAGAAGATTCCAGGAGCTCCGGATGGAGTTAGGAGAAAAAAAAAACATATCCAGAAATATTATTCCAAACCTACATGATGTTAAAATCATATTATTCACAACACCTTGTTACATTAGGTCTACAGACAATTGTTCTCAGGAAAAGGTGGAGTACCAAACCAAATATTCTGATTTTTCAGGGAACAAATGGATGGATCAAGACATGATACCCCCTCCATTAGATTAAAAGTAAATTTATAATTAGGATCATATAAAATTTCACCAAGAAATTCCACTAGGATCTCAAGTTATCATCGTTCCAAGTTACCCTCTTGGAGATTGTTCGGGAGTTAGTCAATTTTTGAGAGGACACATGTCAGCACTAAGAGCCTGGTGAGATTTTATGTCCCCAACATCCCTAAGGTAAGGTACACCAACCTTTTAAAAATTATCCCAGCCCCCATGTGACCTTTGGGACCCTCATGTGACCTTCAGACTTAATAGTTTAGCCCCCAGGTGCTTGCGGAGCTTCAAATCCCCTATCGTTAGATCAATAGTCATGTGTCGGTGGGGTGCATTGTGAAAATTGATGTCCCTTATGTACCTTTTAGGTGGGGGACATCAAATCTTGAAAAATGTGCCCATCCCCTATAGTAGACCCTTGGTCACCCATATAATCGATTTCCTAATCCCAAGGGCTTGCATGAAGCTTTTTGCTCAAATCCTGTCATGTTAGATTAAGTGTCATGTGTTGTCACACCGACACGACATGAAAATTGATGTCCACCACATACCTTTGAGGTAAGGGATTTTAGGGACATAAAAATTCACCCAACCCCCTCTATGTGCATTTTTTGAAAATTTTAAATCGGAAGTTAGCCATTATTTCCCCCATTCCTTCTGCACAGCTTCATACCTTGTCATGGCTCTATTCATGATTGTCCAGACACCCGAGTCCACCATCGTTGCTCTGAACCAGATCCACCATGGCCATAAAAAACCATCAAATCCATGAAAATACATAGGTCTCAAGGAAATATTGATCGAAAGTGTTGAAGAAATGAAGAATGAGGAGAAAACAAAGATTTTTGCTAGATAACCACGAAGTCGCCCAATCAAAAATCTTCATATCTTGCAAGATACAAGTTGGATTGAGGTTACGTATTTTTAAGACTTCCAAATTTTTCAAGAAGATAAAGATGCAACAAATGGGAGGTCGAATGGTGCCTTGAAACATTTGTTCCAACAAAATCCTCATTTCGTGCACTGGCTCACGTTTGTTGGATTTTCCAACAATTTGATGGTCCGATCAAGCTAAAAACTTGCACATGAGCTCCAAATAAAAACCTATCGCAATGGATTTTTTTTCATCACAAATAGAGACAAAAAATAGACCTACAAATTTTGAGCTCCATTAATGGCCACCATGGCAGCTCCGTGCTCGAAGCCACTGCCAGGTGGAAATTTCAAAATTTATTTCTAGGCATTCTAGTGGGAAAAACTATGTGAAATTTGGAGGGTGTGATCATAATGAAAATACAAGTCCAAAAATTATGTTTCATCACAAATCGAGCACTAGAAATACACTTTCTAAAAATAGTAAGTTTTCCTATACATACTTGCTATGTTTGGAAAGTCATCATCAAAAGCAACTAACACAAAGGCAGCAGGCATTAAAGATCATGAGGGAGCCAGAATGATTTTTCAGAGTAGAAAATAGTGGAAATGACCACTTACTAAAATTAGTAAGTCCCTTATATGGGTGCTTACTAAAAACAGTATGTCACCCCCAAGAAATGGTCAAAGTAAATGCAGTGTGCGTAGGATTGAATGAATATTTTCATCACATCAAGATGATCATGAAGAGGAAAAATTACCTCTCACTAAAAATAGTAAGCCTTCCATTTGGACACTTACTATTAATAGCATGTTGTTATCAAAGGGAAAGTTTGGTGCAATGAGACATAGAGGGATGATCATCTCAGGGAACTAGACAATGTTTTTGAAACTCACTACATAGTTCGAGTCACATGTATATCATACGCAGGTTGGGAGTTGTGGTCATCAACGGAATAGTTCACTCAACTTGACAAGTGATTCGTGAACTAATTTGAAGGATTTTCATAGTGTGCAAAGAGTTTGAAGATTCAAAGTTTCACTGCATTTGGAGCTTTCCATCAATGAGGATTAATGGACTTCATTGGGAATGACATCTCCTCTTCTTCTTCTCTCTCTCTTTCTCTCTCCTCTTCCCCCCAACTTTCTCTCACTTTCTAATATTTTAATTTCACGTTGGGGTTTGTACTTTTGATATTCCTTTAAGTCACCTAAAAGTGACTTTAGAAACATAATGTAAATTAAGTCACCTTGATTTTATAAAAGGGAATTAAATATTTGGTAGGAATATGAATAGTCTAAAGTTGGAAATAAGGCATATGGAGGGTCATGAGGAAGATGAGGAGTTGATTCTACTCTATAAATTATAATGCCATTCCCATTTCAAAGGGTTGGCAATTGATCTTATAAACTCAAGAGTGCATTGTACCTAGATAAAACAAAGGAGATAGCCATTTTTCTTCTACTTTCCTCCACTCTCAAATTTCTTCCATTCTCACACTATGTATAACTTATGTTTAAGCATAAATACAAGAAGAAGGAGTTTCAGATTTATTTGACCAAGGTATTTCATGATACTTTGTGTTCATCAAATTCTATTGGGTCTTGTTGCCATTTGCAGGGTTGCTTCATCTTAATTTAATGCATGTGGTGAATTTTCTAACTAGTGTATGTGCAAGAATCTAATTTTCTACCTACAGCATTAGTTCTCCTACCTCTTTTCTCACTCCCTTTCCCACTTTCAGACAAATTCTTCCCTAGCAAGAGATTGCTAGCTTTGTCACAGGGTCAGTGGAATGCCCCTATTGGATCCCCAGTTGAAATGCCACCACATAAATCCACATTTTCTTGTGCATGCATATACGATAGCTACACCGGTTAAGTAGAGGGACTTAGATTCCCAGAGCATTGGCAAGAAACCCACAAGTTTGTGCACCCGATAAATTTTCTTGCCAATAGGGTCTCTTTTATCTTTTGGGCATCTTTTTTACTTATAGGTTGACCTTTCATTGTCAATTACAAAATTCAAACAAGGGAATCATATAAATACATATTTATGTGTTCAAAAACAAGGACTAAGCACTAAAAATTACTATCATCACCTAAGCTTGCATTCCAAGGGAGCTAAAGTACTCTAAAATAATCCATCTAGCATCCATTCAAGGGACAAGTATTATATCAACTCTACATGAGAAGGGGAAGTTCATTCTATTTCATCCATACATTATATTACATTGCTTCTATCGAGCTAAAACCCGTCATTGTGCAACTTTCACAAGGGCATCCTAGGGAATCATTTATATACACACACACAAGAATTACATGGATTATTAGATGTAGTGCAACACTCGATCATCGATTCATTCTCGGGGTGACCGTTGGGGTCGATCCAACTCCCATTCTACATTTTCCTTTTTAGGTTTGATGTGGTTTGTGGGCTTGTGAAGGTGAACTTTCATTTTGTAGGTGATATGTATCGTTGACGATCATAGTGAAAACATCATGTGATCAACAAAGAGAAATTGTAAAACCCTTACGACACAACAAAAAAAAAAAATTGAGCCTTTATGCGATCACTAGTGCCTAAGAGTAGTCACCAAAGCACTAAGGTTCCTATGTCCATGTATTAGGCACCCCTATCCAACATTATTCTTAGGTTTTAGATTTCATAATGACTAGTGAAAAACCTATTTGCAGTATGTTCATCAATTACACCTACTCAAATCACTTCATGTTCATTTAGAAATCAGCTCAATTCCTATCTCTCTCCCTTACTTAGGGTTTCATACTTTACATCTTAGTTTTCTTGTGTCATTGTTGTATTTCAACATTTGTACATCATTTATTTCAATAGTTATTCTACAATGCAATCGATTTAATTCAAATTAAATTAAATCACTAGCACACTCACTCAAGGGACAAGGGTTGCATCACTTCTACATACACAACATAGGAGGGGAAGTCTATTATATTCCATCACACACATTTTCATTTAAAGCATTCTAGATCTAGCTCACTATCTTAGTGCAACTTGCACAGGAATCATTACACACACTCTCACACAAAACTACATGGAGTCTGAAATGTAGTGTAGCACTTGGTACTCACTCTTTGGGTGATTGTCGGGGTCATTCTGACTCCATATTTTGCATCTTTTTATTAGATTTGATGTGGTTTCTGGACATGTGCATGTAGAAAACTTATTTTACAAGTTGCGGTACATTCATGATTAAGGAACAAAGTCAAAGTGATAAATAAATACTATCAATGAAGCTCCTCCTACATAGAAGAGACCAGATCCTGATCATTCACACAAACACTAGCACTCATAATAGAGGCTAGTGCTCAGTGCTCTGTCCTCCCATGGGTACTCATGTTTGGCACATTCCTTATTTTTAAAACCGCTAATGAGCATTGATGACACTCTTCTTAGTTTGTTTCAGCTATTCACCTACCCAGATCACTTCCAGATTGCTCGAGAATCAACTAAGTCTCTTTATCTCCCTCTCTTGCTTAGGGTTTCATATTTGTACATGTTTGTTTACTTGTGTCTTTACTATACATTAGCATTTGTATATCATACACTACAGTAGTTACTCTGTAATTAGATTTAATTCAATTTATATTAAATCAAATTCTTTAGAGCGGAAGAAGGGATATCCCAGTCAAAAGGATGTGCATCAAGGAGATATTGTATAATATCCCAATTATAAATATGAGTAGAGTTTTAATGAGGAATTTGTAGACCGGGAGGTCCTTAGGTGATGTGTGTAGCATGTAACCAAGGTTTTCTAAGGAGAATATTGTAGGAAGGGTCATTGAGGAGTACATAACAAATGGTATCAAAGGTTTTCGAGCCAATAATGATTGGAATAATGATATAACCAAATAGTTTATGAGGGATGTTGTCAAATATGTGTATAGACAAATTAGAAAGAGAAATATCTATAACAGAGACACCAAAAGCATGAATGAAAGAGATACTACATATATTCAAGCCCGATCCACTATCGAAGAAAATATTAAACCAGATCCTTATGCACAATAATTTGAATATATAAAGGGATCTCAATGTCAACAAGAGGATGAAGAGGGGCCATAATGATACCAAAAATAAAATAAAAGCTTTAAAGATGAGAAGGATCATATACTAAGAGGGGTCATGAGACCTTTGGGATAAATTTGATAATTAGTTCGAGGTCAAGAAAGAGGAGAAAATCATAATGGGGTCCGAATAAAAACCCTAGAAAATTTTGAAATATTTGAAAGAAAGAAGGAAGAAGTAGGGTTTGATCATGAGTCATGTTCACCAAATGATTTCACCTAAACGGTTAAATTTAAGGGGGTAGTAATCAATGACATATTATCCTAATTAATTAGTTTCCAGGCTAATTACAAGGAATAATCATTGAAAAAGATGAATAATGATTGATAATGTAACAAAGTACTAGCAACAAGAAGGATAAGAAGACTTAGTTGATACTCTAGATTTATATGCTAATTTGGGCTAACATTATTGGAAAAGGCTAGAAATGGTCTATAAAGCTTCGGGACCAAAATTATATCCTATAGAGCTGCTTAGACCAAGGCGTATGGTACAACCTAAAGTGTACCCCCACTATGGACGTTTTGTACACCCTCGTCCCTTTGTACTTTCAGCTCTTAAAACTTTGTGGAGTCTGCACATTGCTTCTTGATATGCTTTTGTCTATAATTTGGGTCTTCGACACTATGTGATGCTTTCTATACAACTGATTAAACTTTTAAAACCCTAGATGGTGAAGGCATCCTATAAAACAAATGTTAGTTGGGTTATGTGAACCATTGTGTACACCAATTTCACCACCACTCCATAGAGGGTTTAAACCACACACCGTTCTCACCTAGCATGTGATATCTAGAATGTATGCAAATTTAGACACAAAATTACACACTTTGGGTAATTATCTAGTCTTGATTACATACTACTATTCATATGATTCCTAAGCAAGAATGATACTAATTAATCCATGTCTTCGGCCACCTTTCTTTTTTTTTTTTTTGTTGATACTTTCAATATTACACCCTTACTTTCTCGGTTTGGCTTTCTAGTCTTCAACATTGGTCATCTTGGATACCAGCACCATGTACCCTCATCCCCTCTGGGTGACCCTCTCCCCTTTTTACTTTACTCACACTTTTTGGATCCTTTCTATCCTTTTGTGCATCTTATCTTTTTGGTAGTCATCCTTTTCAGGGTTAATTATGAAATCCAAGCAACATAATCATATAAATATAAAGTTATGTGATCATAATAAAGGACCAAACACTAATCATCTACTATCTCCACCTAAGGTTGCATCCATCAAGGCATCTAAGATCTCCATTACATCCATTTAGCTCCATCACAAGGGAGACAAGGGTCAGTTCATATACATACACTTCATAGTAGGAGGGAAGTTCATTTTATTCCATGCACACATTTACTACATTTCTTTACATCTAGCTACTTGCTCATTATCCAAGTGTGATTGGCACAAGAGCAACCTAAGGCACGATTATGCGCACACACACACACATAACTACATTAGGTCTGAGATGTAGCACAATGCTCAATTGTAAGTCCATAATTATGGCAACGAGGATAGTCCAACCCCGATTTTACTGACTTTATTTTTTAGGATTTGATGTCTATTTGAGGGTTTTGTAGGTTCACTGTTCATTACAAGTTTTGGTGACTCCAACGATCATTACACAAATCTGTAGCGATAAAAGGCAAGCATCAACGAACATCTTGTGACCCTAAGAATTCAATTTTTGAGCATTTTCGTAGACCCAGGCACCCAAAATTTGTGACCCTCTCCAAGCACCCCTGTCCAGTCCATTCCTCTATATCTACATTTTTTGGGCCTCTATGCGATGCTTATGTCATTCTATTCACCTGGTCAACACTTCGATACACTCTAGATTCAATTGTGAATTAGCTAAGTACCTTTTTCTCCTCCTTGCACTTAGGGTTTTATAATTTATTACTTAGCTTGCTTTGGTATATTTCTATATTTCATTATTGGATTCATTTACTATTATTATAGCATCGAGGTTGGGCTTGTGTATTTACATTTTAGCTTAATCATTTTGTTGAACCCGACTCTTTCATGCTTCGAGATCCTCATTTTCTTCTCTCATGGCTCATTCTCTTTCTAGAGTCTCTTTGCTTCAATTGCTTCAAATGCACCCATCTTGTAAATATGCCCTTCATCAAACTATATACACTATATATCCTATCAACATGTTGTCTGCTCTCTAGTTAATGGTATCTTCAATTATCTTTCCAATCACTCCCTTGGTTCTAGTTCCAATCAATCTATTTTCAAATCCATCTAAGCTCTTCATTCTTTATTCCAAGATAAATTTCAGGCTATGAAATCCACAATTACATCTCTTAGATATGAAATCCAACATCTTAAAGATGCTTTTCAGGCTCATGTTTTTTCTCCTTCTACATCTCATCTTTATTCTATGTTTGCTACATGTGCTCATATCAGTGAGCCTTAGGTTATTCCATTACCTAGGCCTCTCACCTTTGATCACAATATTAAGCAACATAACATTCTTACTGAGCTCCTTAGTCATTAATTGACCACTTTACCTTCTACTCAAGGCTATCCTCCTTACCGAATTGTAAAATATCAAGGTCACCCATATTGCAATTATCATCAAAACAATGGACATAATGACAATGATTTCTACACTTTACAACAACGAATCAAGTAACTTGAGCATCAAGGTTTTATCTCATTCATCGCACAATGTCATGGTATATTGTCCTCTCCAATTGTTACAAATCAATGGTTTCCTCAATTTGATTCATCTATATCTAATGAGCATCATGTCATCCTTTCTAATGGTCGTTCATGGAAAATCGAGCAAATCCTAAGAAACCACCTCTCAAAATCAATATAACACCTCCCCTCAAGTCATTTGTGGCATCACCAAGTTAAACTATGCAACCGCCTCTCAAAATAAGTCCACCTTCTCCTATCATGTCTTTTGTAGTGTCAATCGATACCACCAAAACTACCACCATTCAAGATCCCTCCCCATCCTACTCCACTTCTATTTCCAATTCATTTTGTCAAAGCAACTACTCCTTCTACCGATGGCCAAGAAACACTTCAAACTCCGCCAATATCGCATGGTCCTCCTATTACTTCCACCTATCATTGTATTGTCCCTCACTCTTATCATGACATAGAACAATGCTCTCTCATAATGGCATGGCACCTCTCGCATCATTGCATAGATCTCCATCATTGGCACACTTGGGGGCATCATACTTATCTCCCCCTAGCACTATCAGATATATTATATATTACACATGTCACATCTAGTATCTCACATACATCATACACCTCTTGATACACTCGGGTCCCGTCATTACCCTATGGCATACTCTTGTGCTCTAGTTCGCACTTGATTGTTGAGGGCATATTATACACATGAACCTCACACGCTACACACACCATGCATCTTCACACAGTTTACACTAGGCACATTCACCACACATATCTCTATCATTTATTAGTCACACTACACATTACACATCTCACACAACACGTGTTCTACACATTTGACATTCTTCTTATTACACCATCTATCACACATTTTGAATTTTACTCACCATACACATTCACACTACACCTTTCTTACATCTACTTTTACATGTTGCACTCATTAACCGATGACGCACTTTAGTCCAATGGCTCATACTCATTTGTTGAGGGTCCAAATCAAAATTGAACCTCGCCTCATCATACTTAGGTCATTCTACACTTTCTTCTTCATAATGCATCAATCAACCTTTTTATCACATTATGCGACATTTTTAGCCATCACCTTATTCACATACTTTATGATATACACTTTGTGATACATCATCACACTTTTTATCATTTTATCCACATATTTTGTGATATACACTTAGTGCTACATCATCATGCTTTATATCATCTTATCAATAAATTTTGTGATATACGCTTTGTGCTACATCATCACATTTTTTCTCATTCTATCCACATATTTTGTAATATATGCTTTGTCTACATCCTCATGCTTTCTATCATCTTATCCATAAGTTTAGTGATACATGCTTTAGGCTAAATCATCACGCTCACCCGTATACTCACTCAATCACACATTTTTGACCCATTTCCTGATGATGCACTCTCATTTATATTTTTTATTGCTAAGGGGGCATAAATAAATGAACCTCATTGCATACATACACATCTATTCGGGGCACGCTACTCCTATCATTCAAATTGCATTTCATTCCACCTCATCCACAACATACTACATATCTTGGTTGCATTTACTCTTTCTTACATTTACTTGTTACATGTTCATCTTATTACACATGCTAGATATATATCTTGTATGTCATTATCTTTCCATATACACATGCACATTCACTTACTTTTTAGTTGTGATCATAGATTCTACAAATCCATTACACACCGCGAGGATGCTTTGTGTGGTACCTAATACTAGTCCCACAGAGGCTCTTGGGGGCATCCACTTTAATACATTACATGTGTTATTGTTTCATTTTGTTCATAGTGCATTACTACATTAGGTTACACATGCTTCAAGATACTTTTTATCCTTCTAACATGTTAATGGGTGCTTCATGTGAAAAAAAAATTATGCAGGGCTACTTGCTTCCATGATTGTTTATTACATTGTATGTCATTATATACTATTGTTTGTGGGATTTACCCTTTGTCTTATGTGTACAATTGCTTGTTTTGCGGCCATTATGGTCTTGATTTTCTTGTGACATCATGAGTGATGTCCCATGTTTCACAACCCACTTTTCACAGTCTACATTGTCTTCTTACGGGTATACTTTCATCTTAGCTTACACATTGTCTGCTTATCTTACATTGTGTCTCTTACATGAGTTTTTGTCTTTACTTGTACTAACACTTGTTTCCTAGCCACTTATTTGTGTGTTCCTTGGTTTCTACCAAGCACATTCCCTTCCCCTACAGGGCATAGTTTCAACATCATGGTTGGTCCTCTTTTAAGCCACATACTCCTTTTGTGACATCGCATGCACCCCAAATGAGGGGGCATCATATGGGTGAATCAGTCACCCCATACACATTATACACAACATGGTACTGATACAACATAGTTTTTAGTTTTGAACAGGGTTCAAAATTAGACTTGGGTCCTTACTACAAACCTTTCCTAGAAGCACAAACAAGTGGGCAATACAATGGTCTTTCCTAGAATACTAGTAACCAGGGGACAATTACACAGATCTTCGACATGTCATAAAGGATTTTGATAGGGTAGAGAGTCCTTTAGCACTGGGCATTTACAAAACATATTTTACAAGACAAAGAGTCCTTAGCACATACACACCATCTGTGTGGTTTTTACATAATAGGAAGTAGTTAAACGTTGGCAAACGACATCGAGATAATTCTCCCTACACTTCTTCTATTGCACCGGCATGAGATCACCCTAAAAAATTATTCATCGACATCATCTTGGGATCCTTTTGACACCCTTTTTATCATCACGGATCGTGTACACATGTTCCTTTTTCACATTTTCACACTTTACATACTTTCCTTACACAATTTTTACATATTTTGATCATATACATGCATATTTGACTACTTGTCGGCTTCTCTTTTGTAGGTCCATATGTATGGGAAGTGATAGTCAACATCACCACAACACCAAAAATAACAACAACATCATACACATCGACATTGACAATAAATACATCATGACGTCTACACATGCATTTCGCCTAGGTTCATTTTCATTACTTTTTGCACTTTCTCCTCATTAGTATCCACACTTCAAATTTTTATCACTCCATGCTTTGTCTAGTACCTCGACACACTTTCTACATCGATCTACATGTTTATCAAGTACGCATATCTATCTACTTTATGTTACTAAGCTTTCAACTCACCAATATAAAGTGGGGACAAATGTAGACACAAAATTGCACACTTTGGGTAATTATCTAGTCAAGATTACATACTACTATTCATATGATTCCTAAGCAAGAACGGTACTAATCAACCCATGTTTTTGGCCACCGATTAACTAAAAATGGAATATGGAGATAGTTAATCTAATCTATAATGACATGTAAATGCAATAAATAAATGTAGTAAATGACTATGGAAATGACCCAAGTAACTAATCTAATGAAAGTAGAAACCCTAATATGTAAAAAGAGAAAGGAAAAAACTTAGGAGATTTTGAGGTAGATCTCGAATCGTGTCACAAAGTGAACAAAATAATCTAGAAGTAGGAACGATCGTGCAGAGGTCCCGAAAAGGACATATTTGTGTTGATTAAGCTGGATGGGAGTGCCAGAGAGGGAATGGACACCTACGGGAATTCTGGTCAATGGGTGCCCTAGTCTATGTAAAATATCTAAAATTGAGTTTCACAGGTTTGGCGAGTGGTTTGAAACCCTCGTTATGTATCACATAAGATTCACCGCACTTGCTATGCCAGTGTTCTGATAATCCAAGATGTATAGAAGACTTGTAAAAGACCAAAGAAGAGTATCAAAACCCTAAAAAAGAAGAATACAAATGAATGGGTCAAACTAACCTCAGTTGCCATAATAGTGGGCTTACTAACTGAGCATTGCACTACATTTTAGGACCCAAATGTAGTTTTGGTGAGTGTGTACATAATGTGCCCTAGGTGCTCTTGTTTCAGTTGCACTTTGTGAAGTAGTGAGCAATAACTAAATGTAGAAAATGTAATAGAATGTGTGCATGGAATATAATAGAATCCCTCCCCTATGCTTGTGTGATGCAGATGAACTAACCTTGTCCTTGTGATGGAGCTAATGGATGCAAATGATCTCCAAGTGGATGCAACTCTAGATGGATGATAGTAGTGACTAGTGTTTGGTCCCTCATTATGGTCTCATAACTTTATATTTATAGGGTTCTCTTGATCTAATTTTGTAATTAACCCTGAAATGGATGACCACCAAAAAGATAAGAAGATAAAATGGCTAGAAAGAGCCCAAAAAGTGGCGGGAAAGTTAAAAAGGATCGGGCACCCATGGTGGGACTAGGGCACCCATGGGCACCAGTACTAGCTGGGTGCCCCAGTCGAAGGCTAAAATAATGGAAGATGACCAAAAACATATTGGGCATGTGGGTGTAAAAGGTCGGGAATGATGAAATAAAATAAGAGAAGATGGCCAAAAGATAGGGGTTAATTAGTACTTTCTTCACTCAAAACCTTCTAAATAGTAGTATGAGACCGAGATTAAATAATATCTAAAGTGCATGATTTTGTGACTACATTTTCCCCCACTTTATGTTGGTGAGTGGAAATCTTGGTAACATAAAGTAGATAGAGATGTGTACCTGATGTCCATGAAGATTGTAGTAGAAAATGCATGTCGAAGGGACTAGAAAAAGCATGGAATGACAAAAAAGATGATGGAGCGTGGAAACTAAAGATGAAAATGCATGCAAAAAAGTGATGAGAGTGAACCTAGGGTGGAAATGCATGTGTAGTTGTTGATGTGTGTGATGTACCTACATGGTTAGTATGGTGTGTGTTGTCACAAAGTGTTGTTGTTGACATTTTTTTGTTGTTGTTTGCCCCCATTTGACTATTTGTTTCTCATACGACCAGACCTATAAGGAGAAAATGATCAAGTAGTCAAATATGTATGTATGTATGTGTAAAAATGTAATGTAAAAGATGCATGACATGTAAAAGTATGTAAATGTAAAATACACAAATGAAAAATGTAAATGGAACATGTGCACCTAATCCATGTCGAGAAAGAGTGTAGAAGGATATCCTGTACTGCGAGGTTTTTGGGTGATCTCACACCATAGGCAAAGAAGTATAGGGAGAATTTATGTTATTCTCTCAACCTTTAACTACTTCCCTAAATGTGTGTGAAGAGATCTTTATATGTCCTAGTTTTTTGGGTGATCCGATGCCATAGTCCAAAGTAGTGTAGGGAGGCACACCCATTGTAACCTCCGAGCTTGTAACTACTTCCCAAAATGCTAAGGACACCATGTCTATAAAATCCATTGTGTATGAGGTTCGTAGACTAGTTGGTTTGAACCCACTCACTATATGTAACCCACAATGCCAAGGGTGAAAAGTGCACTTGAACTGAACCATGTAAATACATTGTGTTAGTATGTAAAACCCCAAATGATGCCCCCTCTTTGGGGGCATGCAACGTCATTGATAGGAGAATGCGGCCCCAAAAGAGGACCAACCACATGATACTCTAAAACTATACCTTGCGGGGGAAGGGAATGTGTTTGGTAGAAACCAAGGCACACACAAAACAAGAAGGCTAGCCAAAGACAAGTGTTAGTATGAAAAAGCATGCATATAGAAAAAATGTATAAAATATGCAAACAATGTAAAAGCTACCAAAAAAGTAGTAATGTAAACACACAAGAAGAAAAGTAAGCCACACAAAAGTGGGTTGCAAAACATGGGACATCACTCATGATGTCACAAGACATGCAAAGGCCATCATGGCCACAAACAAAAAAACAAGTGTGCACACCAAACATAGGGTAAGGCCCACAAACAAAGAGAAAACAATAGAAAACAATGTAACAAACAAGTATGGAAGAAATATCCCTACATAACAAATGTTGCACATGAAGCACCCATTAGCATGTTAGAAAGATAACTAGTATGTCAAAAGCATGTATAACCAAGTAATGTAAAGTGCTAAGTACAAAATGAAACAATAACACATGTGAGAGAGATGAATGTGGATGCCCCCAATGACCAGTGTAGGAAGGGTAGAAGGTGAGCATCCATGTTGTGTGTAAGAGACATGTATCTGTGATCACAACTAGAAAAAGATGTGAACGTGCATGTGTGGATGATATAGATAAATGACATACAAGTAATCTAACTAGCATGTGTAATAAAGTGACCATGAACAAAAAAAGTAAGCAAGAGTAAAAGCAACCATAATATGTAGTATGTTGTGGATGGATGGAATGGAATGCAAAATGGAGTGATAGGAGATGTGCCCCCCGAGTGAATGGAAATGTATGCAGTGAGGTTCATTTTTTTTCCCCCTCAAGTAGTCAAGAATGAACCATAAATGAGAGTGCGTCATCGGGAAATGGTCGAATAGTGTGTTGTGTCTAGCACATTGTGATGAGTATGTATATGTGTAGTGATGATGATATGCACATATAGAAGAGATGTGTGTGAACCTTATAGCCTAAGCGTATATCATGACAAAATGAATGTATGAGTGATGATTTATCCTAAAGCATATATCACTACAAGATGAATAGTATGGGAGTGGTGATGTAGCCTAAAGCATACCACTACAAGATGAATAATAGGGGGTGGTGATGTAGCCTAAAGCGTATACCACTACAAAGATGATAGAGTAAGTGACCATTTAGCCTATAGTGTGTGTCACTATCCTAGAATGTCACATGATGAAAGGTCAAATGATAAATGTGTGATGAATGTAAGGTCCATTTGATTTGTAAACCCTCGGCAGTCAAGTATGGACCGAGGAACTAAAGTGTGTCATAGGGTAGTGAGTGAGTGAAAGTGTATGTAGATGATGTGATGTATATGATGATGATGATGATGTGATGTAGATGTAGAATGTAATGATGATGATGTATATGATGTAAATATGAATGTAAGATGTAATGTGTAATGTATGTATGTAGATGTGTGTATGATGTATGATGTATGTGTAATATGTAACTATGTAGATATATAAATGTAGTAGTATGATATATGTATGAAGATATATATGTATGTATGTATGTGTATGATGTAATGATGTATGATGTAGATGATGTAAAGTATGAAATGATGTAAATAAATGTATGTATGATGTATGATGTATGTGTGTATGAATAGATGTGTGTGTAATACCTATAGTGTAGTGTGTGGGGTTCATGTGTAGTAATCCCTCAATAGTCAAGTGTGAACCAAAGCACAAGAGTGTGTCATCGGGTAATGATGATGCTAAAAACATGATGAGTATGCCTATGAGAAGATTGATGTATGAGAATGTAAAGATGATAGATGTGTAGATGTGGTGATGGGTGGGGGGGTGTTAAATGTGATGCCCCCAAGTGTACATGAATGAATGAACTAACTAATGACAGTGAAGGACGAAGGTCCTCCATCTGATGCATGTGATGATGAAAATGTATGACCATATGCTCTAATAATGGTGGTATAATAGATAAGCGTTGTGTTGGTGAATGAAGTCTATGTGCATGTGAGGGATGAATGTATGATGAAGGTCATGGCATCAAAAATGCATCGGTGATGGAGATCTACGTGATGTTGAATGCAAAGATGATGAAGACCCACGTGGAATAAACCAGAGGTGGTGACCTATGTCGAGATGCAATAACTGTCCTAGGAATGGGCCTATACCTATGTGTAGGACTAGTGGAATGATGTGGTCATGTAGATAATGGCTTGAGTAGTAGGTGAGCTAGGAGTAGATTGTGCTTTGAGAAACATAGAATGTGATGTGCTAGAAGAAGTAGATGATGTGCTAGTATATGTGCGAGAGATGGTGACCATGGAGTAGATGGAGGGACACCATCAATAGAAATAACTTGATTTTTGTGAATAAATTTAAGTCACAAATGATTCATAGAAATGATATATTGAGAGTGATGAATCCAATTGAGACCAAGAAGCATGTCACATCCATCAATGTGTTTCCAAATGAGGAAAGGCACAAGCATTAGTAAGAGGACCAACCGTAACATGTAGTTTAACAACACCAAAGGGTTTGTTGAAAGGGTACTCAATTTGCGATGGAGGATAGCCATAGCCTTGAGAAGTGAAATAGAGCATGCACTAATGGGCCATGATGGGTCAACCTTAGTGTTGTTAATGAGGTCAAACCAATAGATGCATTGATATGTAAATGATTAGATGTAAAATTTGCATGATAATCATGATCGAGAGAAAAAAATGATTGGTGGTGAAGCGTCGTGTTTTTACAACTAAGAAATCTAAAGCTCTAATCCAGGAGGAGGTATTGCGTGTGTGATATGTATGATTGGTAGAAGATTCGGATGTCTTCTTGTCACATTGTTGAGATTCATTGTTAAAGAGCTTGAGTTTACCCTTGTCATTGGTCGGGGTAGAGCTAGTAGATACTTGGAAACTCTAGTTTGTTGTCATCAATTAGATCTTGGATGATTGTATGAAGTTTGAAACATCTATTTGTAGAATGTCCCACACATCGATGATAATCACAATGGAAGTTCTCATTGTAGTTCCTACCTTTTGGTCATGATGGGTCTAACTCAGTGGTGGGGGAGGGTAATAAGATTGCTCTTTGAGAAGTTGTTTCAATATAAGATGTGGAGCCATTGGAAAGTTGTTAAATGTGTGCCGAGGTTGTTGTGATTGAACCTCCTTAGTAGGAGTGACTGCATTGATAGTGATTTTAGTGTCGGTTGGTTTAGTTGTAGAGGTTTGAATGGTGTCTTGTTTGGAAAATGAGTGGAGGATGAAGCCTGTTCTTGATATTTAAGCTTTCCTATGGATAGGAGTTTGGTCTCACGAAGCTTAAGAGTATGAAAAAGTTGATCAAATGAAGGAGAGGTTTCAAAGAGAACACTCTCTTGGAGAGAGGTGGTAAAAGACTCTAAATGAACAAGTCCTTGAAGCTCAAAGTCCAAAACACATTTTCATCTTAGCTAGATTGTTCTTATACCTCAAAACATAGTTAGCGAGGTGTTCATTTGATCCCTGTTTAAGTTGTGCTAGTTGAGCGTAAGAGATCTTAGAGCCGATATTGATGGAGAAATGAGTAAGAAAGGCATCAATAGATGCGTGAATGAAGTTACCGAAGTGAACAGGTAAGTCATAAAACCAACGCATCACATAATCATGGAGACTACGAGGAAAGAGTTTAGCTAAAAGAATATGATCATCAGTAAAATCAAGACAAAACAACATGAAATGCTCTAAGATGTTCCTGTGGTCACCATGCCCATTAAAAATGGGAAGCTTAGGGTGAAAAATCTAGGAGGAAGTGGATAAGTAGAGATGGCAGGTGTGAATGGAGTATGTAATAATAAAGTAGAATCTAAAGATGATGATGCATGTGAAGTGGCCTATTGCAACTTACAAATTTGAGCTTGAAGGTCATGATAAAGAGAAGTTAAGTCTTGATTGCCAATGGATGAAACTTGTCATATATGAGAAACTAAGGGTGGTGTAAAATGATTGGTAGGAGTAGTAATAAAAATGAAATAGTAGAAATAGGTGGAAGAGTAGAAAGTGAGCGGTTGAGTAGTAACATAAGTGGGTATGGCCATGAAAAGCATTGAGTTCTACCAAATTAGTAGCTTCCTCATGAGCCACATGTAAAAGTAAGTCTAGATCTTGTGGATGTGCAACAATATGATCATTAATGGCCTTAAGATGTTCTTTAGTAAAATCAATATGAGAGTGAGCCATGGAAAAAAGGAGAATAAACCCTAGAATGATAAGGTATGAATGAAGAATCTAGAAGCGTGAATGATCGAGTCGGTTCACCAAAATGATTAACTAAAAATGTAGGAATATGGGGATAGTTAATCTAATCTAGAATGACATGTAAATATAATAAATAAATGCATAAAAAAATATGAAAATGACCCAAACAACTAATCTAATGAAAATGTAGAAACCTAATATGCAAGAAGAAGAGGAAAACTCTTAGTTGATTAGAGGAGATGCTCATTGTGAACTGGATGTCGTAAAGTGAACAAAATAATCTAGAAGTAAGAATGACTATGCGAGAGGTCCCAAAAAGGATGGATCTAGGTTATCTAGTTGAGACTGGAGCACCTGGAGAGGGACTGGGGCACTATGGGTGCACTTATAGTCTACATAATGGGCACTCCAGTCTATGTGTAAAAGATCCAAAACTTGAGTTTCACAGGTTCAACAGGTGGTCTGAAACCCTCACTGTGTGTCACATCATTCATTCACTTTACACTACGTTAGGATGTCAACGATAATCCAAGATGATATAAAAGACCTATAAAATACCAAAAAGTATCAAAACCCTAAAAAAAGAAGAATGCAAATGAATGGGTCAGACTAACCTCATTTGCCACAACAATGGGCTTACTAATTAGCTGTTGCACTACATTTTAGACCCAAATGTAGTTCTGTGTGTGTGTGTGCATAATGTGCCCTAGGTGCTCTTGTGTCAGTCACACTTTGTGAAGTAGTGAGCAATAACTAGATGTAGAAAATGTAATAGAATGTGTGCATGGAATAGAATAGAATCCCTCCCCTATGTTTGTGTGTGATGCAAATGAACCAGCCTTGTCCTTGTGATGGAGCTAATGGATGCAAATGATCTCCAAGTGGATGCAACTCTAGATGGATGATAGTAGTGACTAGTGCTTGGTCCCTCATTATGGTCTCATAACTTTATATTTATAGGGTTCTCTTGATCTAATTTCATAATTAACCCCGAAATGGCTGACCACCAAAAAGATAAGAAGCTAAAACGACTAGAAAGAGCCCAAAAAGTGGTAGGGAAAGTAAAAAAGGATCGAGGTGCCCATGGTGGGACCAAGGTGCCCATGGGCGCCCAAGATTAGCTAACTGGGCGCCCTAAGTCGAGGCTAAAATAATGGAAGATGACCGAAAAATTTGATTGGGCATGTGGGTGTAAAAGGTTGAGAATGACGAAATAAAATAAGAGAAGATGGCAAAAGATGGGGGTTAATTAGTACTTTCTTCACTCAAGAACCTTCTAAATAGTAGTATGAAACCATGATTAAATAATATCTAAAGTTTGGTCATCCCGCACACCAACGCCTAACCAGACACCAACGCCAGGTGCCCTCGTCCCATCTAGGTGCCCATGTCCCCTTTGTACTTTACTCACACTTTTGGGTTCTTTTTATCCGTTTGAGCATCTTATCTTTTTGGTAGTCGACCTTTTCAAGGTTAATTACGAAATTCAAGCAAGGGAATCATATAAATATAAATTTATGTGATCATAATAAAGGACCAAGCATTAAGCATCTACTATCTCCACCTAAGGTTGCATCCATCAAAGCATCTAAGAGTTCCATTGCATCCATCTAGCTCCATCACAAGGGACACAAGGGTTGGTTCATCTGCATACACTTCATAGGAGGGAAGTTCATTTTATTCCATGCACACATTTACTACATTTCTTTACATTTAGCTACTTGCTCGTTATCCAAGTACGACTGGCACAAGAGCAACCTAGGGCATGATTCTGCATACACACACACACACAAAAAGAGAAATATATTGATTCGAGATGCAAGTCAACGCTCAATTGTAAGTCCATCATTATGGTGATGTGAAATTGATAGTATAACTAAGCTACATATAGAACAATCACATTAATAATGGAGGAAAGTTGCAAAATACAAGACTAAAATTGCAAAGGACAAATTATAACAAAAATACCATATATTATTGATTGAATAATTTGGAGCACAAACCTTTCCATTTCCTATAAACAAGGAGATGAGGCTTACCAATATCATCCCACTTATCTCTCCAACATGATTCTCTCCACCTTTATTTCAACTATCCCTTTATTCCCTCATGATGAGTTGTCTATTACAACTCATCATTCACTCACATAATGTAATATCTAAATATTACATTTTACAAATAGTAACTCACACACACTATTAATAATGTTACAAACAATATATTCGTAACATTCACTCCCCTATTGTTAACATTATTAATTCCCAATAAACACTCCCCTAATGTTGACATGGTATAACATAGCTCCTTTTTTGCAACACGCTGCACGAGCTTGCCTCATAATTTGGATCAAACAAAGGTGTGTAAAATTCCAATTGGCTGACTGTCTTCTGCACATGACCACAACTATGCGAAGGAACGCATCCCGCATTTACTCCATGAAAAGAACACACTTGGCATTCCACTGGTGGATCATCTTCATAAAGAAGGAAGGCAGTCAGAGGACCACTATATCAGTAAAATTTTATCTACCTTTTTACATCTATGGTTTTCTGGATCTACCACCAACCCTTTCCAAATCTATGAGTGTTACAATAAACTTAGAGACATACTCTACAATGTTTTCTTCTAGGAGGTTACATATAGGAATTTGTCACACATTACAATTAAACAAGAATGTATCATCTATTTTTATTTACTACCACATAGCTGAAAGTAAACACACCATATTGCACACAACTGAAAATACTTGGCCACCAAATCAATACCGCGGCCTCGTCGATGGTGCCTGACGAGAGGTCGTTGATCAACCTCCTTCCTCCGTTGCCTCCAACCTCCATTGTGATGATGCTAACTCAGCCGAATTTTTCTTTGAGGCTCATTTTACAATTCTATTAGGTGTCAGTTTCAACCGATAATGCACCCTTACAATAATAATCAGCTTTATATTTAACCAAAATAATAAAGCATATCGATTTTTATTGCTGGAAATCAACCACTCTTTTTTACAAAATAATTTTAAAATGTCTGAATTGTTTCCATGATTTCTCTTAAAATACGAAATGGGTTTCTATAATTTTTGATATAATTTTCCCATAATACAAATAAAAAAACCCAAAAAAATTTAGAAAATTATGAATCTGGGTTTTTGAGAAAAACACAAATTACAATCTTTTTTGGAAGATCAGAATCCAGCAAATAGCGATGGAAGCTTTAAAACTCTCATATCTGCATCCTTGAGGCTATGGTTTTGTCCTGCAATCACTCTCATAAATATTCTTAACCTACTCTGATACCAGATGATGTGAAATTGATAGTATAACTAAGCTACATATAGAACAATCACATTAATAATGGAGGAAAGTTGCAGAATACAAGACTAAAATTGCAAAGGACAAATTATAACAAAAATACCATATATTATTGATTGAATAATTTGGAGCACTTACATGGTGAGAGAGCTTACAATATATAGCCTTTCCATTTCCTATAAACAAGGAGATGAGGCTTACCAATATCATCCCACTAATCTCTCCAACATGATTCTCTCCACCTTTATTTCAACTATCCCTTTATTCCCTCATGATGAGTTATCTATTACAACTCATCATTCACTCACATAATGTAATATCTAAATATTACATTTTACAAATAGTAACTCACACACACTATTAATAATGTTATAAACAATATATTCGTAACACATGGTAGTTAAGACAGTCGACCCCTTGCTTTTACATCTTTCTTTTTAGGATTTGATGTCTATTTGAGGGTTTTGCGGGTTCACTCTTCATTCCAAGTTTCCAAAGTGACTCCAACAATCATTGTGCAAATCCGTAGTGATATGTTGTCGTGCAAATGTGCAACATGGAAATTGGAAGTTTCAAGCATGACAACTATACCCCCGTGTCGAAATTTTCACGTTTTATCATTCCCAGGCACCCCAAGTCATATCCGTCACCGGTCACCCCTATTTGATGTAAAATTTGTCCCTAGGTGATTTAGGAAAGTCTATTCATTCCCCTAGGTGATTTTAGGAAGTTTTGAAAAGATGCTATCTTCTAGCAATATTGGGAAGGGCTATCATTGGCCTTCCTAGGACTGGACCAACCACCCTGGAGTGGAACAAAAGGGCCAAATTCAACATGGAGGTGAATTGAAGACATTATAACATCATGGAAATTATTTTGGAATGTTTGGGGAAGTTTTGAAAGACTTGGAGCAGTCTAAATAAAAATAGGGTTCACAAGCCTAGGTAGTACACATGCCTAAAATAGTTGTCGGGCTTTAGAAGAAGATTCTGGGAGCTCTAGATGGAATTAGAAGTAAAAAAACATCTCTGGAAAGAGGATTCCAATACCTACATGATGGTGAAATAATATTTTTCACAACACCTTGGCGAATAGGATTTGTAGGCAGTTTTTATCAGGTATAAGTGGAGTCTCAAATCATAAATCTTCTTTTTAGGAATAATATGGATGAATAAAGACATGAAACCACCACCATTGGATTCAAAATATCATTTCTAGTTAGGATCATATAAAATTAAACCAATAAATTCCACCAGGAGCTCAAGTTATCTTCTTTCTAAGTTGCCCTCTTAAAGGCAATTTAAGAGTTAGTCATTTTTAAGAGGACATGTGTCAGCACTAGGAGCTTGGTGGGATTTCATGTCCCCAATGTCCCTGAGGTTAGGTACACCATCCATGGAAAAATGCACCCAGCCCCCATGTGACCTCCAGACTTGTGATTCAGCCCCAAGTGCATTTTTGGAGCATTCATTCCCTGTCGTTGGATCAAGCACCACGTGTCAGCTCCAGGACCACCATGGAAACTAATGTCCCTTATGTCCCTAAGGTGAGGGACATCATACCTTGAAAAATGTGCTCAACCTCCTATGGGGAGCCTTTTAGACATCCATGTGACCGACTTTCAACCCCAGGTGCATTTTTGGAGCATCCACTCCCTGCCGTCGGATCAAGCGCCACGTGTCAACTCCAGGACCACCGTGGAAACTGATGTCCCTTATGTCCCTAAGGTGAGGGACATCATACCTTGAAAAATGTGCCCAAATCCCTATGGGGAGCCTTTTGGACATCCATGTGACCGACTTTCAACCCTCGCATGCATTTTTTGAGCATCCACTCCCTGTCATCGGATCAAGCGCCACGTGTCAGCTCCAAGACCACCGTGGAAACTGATGTCCCTTATGTCCCTGAGGTGAGGGACATCATACATGGAAAAATGCTCCCATACCCCTATGGGGAGCCTTTTGGACATCCATGTGACCTACTTTCAGCTCCCAGTGCTTTAAAGCAACTTTTCTCACCTTCATTCCCTGTCGTCGGATCGCCGCCACGTGTCGTCCTCTTGACCACCATGGAATTTGATGTCCCTCACGTCCCTGAGGTTAGGGAAATCAAGCATGGAAAATTTCTCCCAAGATTCTCCTCTCATAATTTCAAAAATTCAAAAATCTAATTGTCGCTCAGAGCTTCTAAGTGGCTTCCACTCTGTGCACAGACAAACTTCATCCTTCCTCTACAACTTGCTTCCATCACTCCACCATTGCAAAAAACTCAAAACACATCAACCAAGGAACTGAAATACCTTTCCCATGGTGATATGCAGGTCTCAGAAGGAATTCTCATCAAGCTAAGAAGGAGAAACGACGAAGAAGAAAACAATATAATCTCCATAGCCAAAAATGGAAATCTAAACAAAGATTGCAAACCAAAGGTACGAATCAATGAAACCATTTGTTTCTATTTGTTTCTCTATCCAAGACCATCACAAACATAACTTCAAACTCTCCTCTTGTGCGATAGAGCATCCATAATGAAGAAATCTCCTTTCTAGCTCAACGAAGAAAGAAGTGAGATTTCCCGTCAAACCAGTTGTCATATTAAAGTAGAATTGCACGTGAAGCACCAAAGAAGCAACCCACATCAAAAAAATATTTTTCTTCACAAATGGAGGAGAAAACTAGACCTACAATTTTGAGGTCCATTAATGGTTGCCGCATCCAGAAGTAATGTTAGGTTCGAAAATTGAAACTGTAAAATCTCCTGGACTATTAAGTGGGCAGGCCCGAAATTTCATAAGGGTAATATTGGGCAAAAACCCATATCAAAAAACTTTGTTCCACGTCAAACTGACTCTTAGAAGCCAACTTTCTTAAAATAGCAGGTCTACTACATAGGAACTGTTATTTCGGGAAAGTCATTGATGGAATAATCTGTGAAGGAGACGAAGTCATTGGAGGTGCACTACAGCTGAGAATTCACTAGAACAGAGATTTTTGGCACTTACTAAAAACAGTAAGTGTGCCCTCAAGGCCTGTTAAAAATATAAAGTTGATCCGTAAGAACAAGGAATGTAGGGATAAAGAGGAAAAGGCTGAGCCACAACATCTAGTTGAAGAGCGGGGACGTGATTTTCACTAAAAATAGTAAGTTGATTTTTCTAAGGGAGACATGAAGCCAAAATGGACGGGTCAGAAGCCGACACAACCCTTCACCTATGAGTATGATGTGGAAGACAATGATGTCTCATACATGGACTTGAATGACCTTAAGACTCGCATGGCCTCCAAGGACCGAAGGAGGATCGAAGACCAAATATTCACAAGTGGCTTGTTCACTACTGCAGGACACCCAGTGTCTGTGCAAAGTCTCGAGCTAGTCCTATCCTGCTCTTTCCACTACGAGCCCGAGACACGAACCATCCAATCTGAAAATGGTACCACAATTGCGATCATCAATGGGAATAGTTCACTCAACTTGGAGAGTGATTCGTGAGCCAATTTGAAAGAGTTTCATAGTGTGCAAGGAATTCAAAGATTTAGAGTTTCACTGCATTTGGAGCTTTCCATCAGTGAGGATCAACGAACTTCATCAGGAATGACATCTCCTCTTCTTCTTCTCTCTCTTCTCTCTCCTCTTCTCCCCCAACTTTCTCTAACTTTCCAATATTCTAATTTTGCATTGGGTTGCACTTTTTCACATGTCCTAATGTTCCTAATGTAATAAGTCACCTTTATGTTATAAAAAGGGACTTAATATTCTCCTAGGAATTCGAAAAGTTTCAAGTTACACAAGGACATATGAAAAGCCATTGGGGGGTAGACGATAAGTCACCTCTCACTCTATAAATTGTAATGCCATTCCCATTTCAAAGGGTTGGTGATTGATCTCATAAACTCAAGAGTATACTGTACTTTGAGATAACAAAGGAGATAGCCATTTTCCTCCATTTCCCCCTTCTCAATTTCCTCCATTTCTCCACTATGTACAACTTTGTTTGTGAAATTAATACAAGAAGAAGAAGTTTTTAGCTTTCTTTGACTAAGATATTTATTGATACTTTGTGTTCATTAAATTTCATTTGATCTTAATGATGCTTACAAAGTTGTTTCTTTCTCGCAAATGCATGTGATGATACCTCTAACTAGTGTGTGCAGGAATCGACTTCCTACCCGTAGCATTAGCTCTCCTACATATTTTCTCACTCCCCTTTCCCACTCTTTAAACAAAGTCTTCCCTAGCAAGAGATTGTTAGCTTTACCATAGGGTCAGTGGAGTGTCCCTGTTGATCCCCTATTCGAAAGGCCACCATAGAAATCCATATTTTCTCGTGCATGCACATACGGCAGCTACACCGGTTAAGTAGAGGGACTTATATCCCTAGAGCGTTGGCAAGAAATCCACAAGTTTGTCCACCCAAAAAATTTTCTCGCCAACACGACAAAAGGCGAGCATCAATGAACATCTTGCAGCCTTAAGAATTCAGGTTTCTGAGCATTTTCACAAACCCAGGTGCCTGTGGGCCCACCTGTCTAGTCCATTCCCTATATTTGTGTTTTTCTAGGCCTCTGTGTGATGCTTTTGCTGTTATGTTCACCTAGTAAGCACTTTGGTACACTCCAGATTTAATTGTGAATCATCTAAGTACCTTTTTCTCCTCCTTGCACTTAGGGTTTTATAATTTATTGCTTAGTTTACTTTGGTATATTTTTGTATTTCATTATTGCATTCATTTACTGCTACTATAACATCAAATTAGGCTTGTGTATTTACATTTTAGCTTAATCAATAACCAAATTGATAACCATAGCCTTGCAACAATGTAATAGTACTTGAACCTTTCCCCGAGCTTGACTTAAATTTGATAATGTACCTTTTGTGCTTGTAGATTTGAGTGGATAATTACCCTAAAATGAGTATGTAAAGTATATGAATCTCAAGGGAGTCTTAGAGTAGCTTTGTTTGTGATTGCTCTTAGTATTTGCTCATTCGAGTGCTAGATGTTGATTAGATAAAATTCCCTCATGAGAGATGAATAACTTACTTATATGTGCATTATGGATATGGAAAACTTAGATAAGGCTGACTAGAAGTGTACCAAAGAAGTTCAAATTAAGAAAAGTATCATTGGAGGGAAAGGGACCAAAGTGCTAAGTCGACCCATAGTGTATGGGTGCTTTGGCCCTGTCTAGGTGATATGGTCCTAGAAACAAGTGCAAATGATTTGAAAATTGGGATTGTAATATGCGAGTGTATAGCTTGATTTGATGAATTAATATGACCATTATGTAAACAAATAGGTTGTATATGTAAGCAAAAATGTGCGAGATATAACCAAGGATAACATAATTGGCCAAATTGAGCAAGTGTGGGCTAGTGCAAGAGTGTTGTACAATTTTTGTTATTGCACAACATGAATTACCAAAATAAGTGTATACACATCGATGAAACCCTTACATTTATAAGTATGTTCTCCAAACCCTTACAAATATGCCATACTATGCACAAGTCCTAATCTCTAAAAATTTAATCATTGTTAGTGCAAATTCACAAGACCCTCAAAATGACCTTCGATCTGCTTTTCTAGGGCAATGTCATTTGGTGTGAATGCATAACATTGAGCTTTCCCAAAGTGTGGGACCTTTGCAATGGGGAAAGCTCTCCAAAGAAGGCTAGTTCCTCTTCCTAAACTACCTGCCATAAGTTATTCTAGTGCAGGAAAACTAATCTAATCCTAATCTAACTTCCAAGGAGACAGGGAGAGAAAGAAAACTGAAAAAAACAGAGCCTACACTAAAACGGTGATACACCAGAGAAGGAAAGTGTTGAACATATACCAAAACTCATGCCATGGATTAAGAAGAGGTGAGCAATGGAAGGATGGACAAGTGCATCACAAAACCAAGGATGGATTTCAAACAAAAATGTCCCAAAACTCCATGAACATAGCTCCAAAACCTGCAATGAACATCCAAACATGCACAAATACCTGCAATGAAGAGAGGCAAGAAGAAAACAACCAAAAATGAGCAAGGATGGACAAATGCATCACAAAACACATTTTTATTGCTCCAGAAGTTTGCACAAAACATCATTTCACGGGTAAGAGGAAAAAAGCACCATTATAGAGCAGGGGAGGAGGTTCAAACTCCATTTTTGACCTTGGGGAAGAAAAGAAGGGAGGGCAAAGCAGAAAGAATGAACAACCTTTTACAAATGAGCCAAAACTGGCTTTTATCGATCAACGTAACGAAGAAAGGTGAAAAACACGGGCAAATTGATTTTAAAACTCAAACCACTAACAAGATCCACTTAACAACCTGAAAAATGATGGGTTTCCATGAAAATCCCATACTTCATCGTGCATTGCTTCGCAGAGCAAGAAAGAGGCCCATACTTCATTAATTTTGGTGGTTGGGGTCGTTTTCTACATTTTTTACATGTCGAGAGACGTCTTCCCATTTTTATCCCAAAAATCTCCATCAAATTTTGAAATTAAAGGTTCCATCATGTAGAGAATTTCAAGAGCTTTCCAATGATACCAAAATTGTGAAAATCCGGGCTCTGGATTGAAAGATATGCCCCTCTGAAGATTTAGGGCAAAAATGGTGAAATTAGGGCAAAAATCGGTTCATGGGCCAAAATTTGAACTTTTTCCCTCTTTTTTAAAATTGGGAAAATTTCCAAAAATTCTCCATGCCCCGCTCCTTCGATGACATGTGGCACCCTCTGGTTGATCCGCAGGTTCAAACAATCATTTTGCCCCTTTTGCAAAATTGGAAAATTTTCCAAAAATACTCAAGCGGCCCCGCTGCTTGCTCATCGATGTGGACACATGGCTCATTCGGATCCGGCACGGAGGTGCAGTTCAACTTTTGCCTTTGAATTTTTCCATCACTTTGGAAAAAATTCCAAAATCCTTCCACCGCCCCAACTCCCGTTGCTGACTGGACATGTGGCACCTTCACATTGCTCGGTGGGGATGTGCTCCTATTTTTGCCTTTGAGAAACTTTAACCAAAAATCCGAAAAACTTGAAGTTCCTCCGATGCCCATCATTGATCGGACACGTGGCAGCTTTTCATTTCTTTTGTGGGCTTTCGGGCCGAAATTTTCCTTTGAGTTTTTTAGCCAAAAGGCTAAGTGCCAAAATTTTCCCGCTGGTCTGCCTTGGCAAATTTTCCCTGCAAACTCCACCGAGCCATAACTTGCAAAATATAAGGAGTTAGGAGGACTTCCTTACCTTTCTGGAAAGGGGAAAGAATTCTCTATCTGATGAAGCAATACCCAAAAAATTTTGAGTGCCTAAAATGTGTAAAAATTGACTAAGGCACAAAAGGAAGCTAGTTAACCCAAAATAAGAAGGAGCTTATTTTGGTTAACAATCATCTCATCAAGAAGCTAAGAATCTCCAAATTCAAACATATTTTTTTAGAATCTCTTCTAGAGAAGTCCATAAGTAAGAATAAATGTGTTATTTATAGAGTTGACTTAGTCATGGGATTAATCTTGTGATTCCCTTCACGGATCCTTATAATTTGTCCGATTGCCAAGTCAAGTTTCTAACAATCAAGAGGTAGAGGAAGTTGCTAAAATATGAAATTTACTTTATTTATAAAGATCAATTATGTTTCTAGCAATCAAAAGACATAGGAAGATGCCAGAATATTCTTGAATGATGGAGTTATGTCAAAAAGTTAAAAGCTCAATTTGCTACAAAAATAGTATGTCATGATCTTTCGTATTTCTATGCACTTTTATATTGTAATAATGTGCTCTGCGTAGAGCACAATAAAATTGTATATGCTAACAAGAAGGCACTATGTTATATTTCATATAATGAGAGTTTTGGTGGGTTGACTCATATTACATGCTCACTTTGTAAAATGTAATCTCTCAAGAATAAAATAATGTACTAGGGGATAAGTAGAAGGTTCTAGCGATTTCAACAATTATATGCTACATGACACATGTAAAAGGAAATATGAAGAGTACTTTTCTAAAGAAGAATCTTCAAGGGTACTGTACATAAAGGATCTCTCCTTTACTCTCATATTTTATTACTATTCAATAAGCTTTATCCTATGGAAAAATAATTTATATAATTTTTAGGCCTTATATCATTTGATCGTGCCCAAATTTCCCTTTCTTCAATTAAAGATTTTCTATTTCCCGAATGGATTGAAAGGTTTTCTTCATTTGTATGTTGTTGAAGATCCTTCTCCATGGTGTGGATCACATTTGGGCCTTGTATCATTTTCTAAATTCTTTGTCCTCAAGAAAGATTCAATTCGAGGGCAAATGGTGAAGATCCCCTAGATTTACTATTCATGGGCATGTTTTCCTGTCAAAAATTTATCTCTAACATCTTGCAAAAATGTGGTCCTTTCTGATTGGATGCGGCATGTCGGTCTTTTTGGTGAAATTTTCCACTTTTGTCTCATTTGTAAAAAATACCAAATTGTCCCCGCGGCCCCCATAATCTTTGATTGGCTATTCAACAAATGTAAAGTGACGGGAAAATTTCTTACTTTGACCCCAAAGGAGGACACGTGGTATTTTTAAAATTCTGAGTGGGGAAGGCGGTTGGTGAAACATTTAGAAGTTTTTTCCTCTTTGTAAAAAGAACAAAGTTATAAATTAACTGCAACCCCGCAGAAAAGTCTTACTTTGACCCCAAAGATGGACTCGTGGCCATTCATCAGAAGTTAGAAGCGGCAGGGTAAAAGTCTTACTTTAACCCCGAAGAAGGACATGTGGCATATTTCCAAGTTACAAGTGGGGAGGCGGGTCGCCAGAGCATTTTTCAGTTTTTTGCCCTTTTGTACAAAGGAGCAAAGTTATAAATTGATCCGCAACCCCGCAGGGGAAAAGTGATGTCACATGTTTGAGTTCTATTAAAATTCAAAAAATTGATCTAGTGGGAAGGCGGGCTTGTGGAGCACTGGCAAGTTTTTTGGCTTAACATTGAAAATTCAAAATGGAGAGGTGGGTCGCCGAGGTTTTGAAGATTTTTGCCTTTTTGTGAAAAGGAGCAAAGTATAAAAATGAAGCACAACTCCATTGGGGCCCACATCAAAAGATAAAAGTGGGAAGTGGGTCATGGAGGAAAATTGGAAATTTTTCCTTTTTTTTAAAAGGGTAAAATTGCATAAATGAGTCGCGACTCCATCAAAGGCCTAGATTAAGCCACGTGTCGAGCCCGTATTTCAAAGGCGGAGAGGGTGGGGCAAAATGTGAAAATTGCGCATTTTCTCCAAAAGTCATAAAATGCAAAAGGCACCCCAGGCCTATTTGAATCTAATTTTCCACATGGATGACTCTAATCTAAAGTTGAGAAAGGGAAGAATCAATGGTTGTTGTGCATTGCATCTGATTTTTTACCATTTTTGCTCCAAGACTCCTAGAGATGTGAATACACATTGTTTTTCATCATTTTTGATGAAATTCCTTGTCGTTTTTGTCTGCAAAGTGCAATTGAATGGATTTAGAGCTTAATTTGTGAGTCCAAGGAATGTAAAGTTGATATTTTGAAGTTGGAATTGCTTGGGCACTTGCAAAAACATGAATTACCAGAGAAGCTGGATGCAAGCAAAGTTACAGAGGAAAGAATGGGAAAGGATGAAATGATGGAGGTTGCAGGTGCAAAGGATGAAAAACATGTTGCCAGAGGAGATGACTGGGTGCCCCAGTTAAAACAATGATGGAAATATTTGCAATGATTCACTTTTTGAACAATTGAAAACTTTTTGTTGTAAACATTGTTAAACGTCATTTTCTAAAATCATGATCAAATATGTAACAAAAAAGGTTCCTCGAATATTCTTTTCTTGGGGGGAAAGCTTGGATGTAAATTGAGTGTTATAAAAAGCATGCTTTAGTCATGCAAATGGTCGGGGTTGAATTCTTATGAGAAAATTTGAGAAAGCCCATCTTCCTGAGAGACCATCTGAGAAACCTATTAATCTCTTATGTTTTAGATTTGATCATGTCAAGTTGGTTGCAAGTGTACAACCATTGACAAGCTCTAAGATTGTTCAAGAAACTTCCCCTACTGATGAATCTAATCAACTTTGAATTAATCTATGTGTTAATCTTGGGAAAATTTGTGTCTTTTTATTTTAGAATCTGTGAAATAGTATTTCTTGTTCCTATTGCAATCTTGTGTTAAAATCCCTCCAAATCACACAGGATCTCATCCTGTGATAGTTTAGTGGCATTTGTAATTTCATTATGAGAAGAGCCTTCATCTTGTAATGAGATAAACAATTTAAAATCACTTTACTTATCATTTTGTTGATAAAGATTATCTGTAAGTCTTTGAGTGTATCTTAGGCATGAGGAACCAGGGGTCTTTAATGTTTAATTGAGTCTTTAGCTCGAGCCTTCATGTTAAATTCTTGGAGATTGTGTGAAATCATGTAAAATATGGGCCTCCATTGATGCACACCTTCTAGTTGAAGGAATATTTTAGCTATTATAAAGCATTTTGTCATTTAGTTTTCCAATTGTTGTGAAGGTTCTCAAAGATCTAGAAAAATCAAGTTTATCCTGCTTAATCTCCCACCAAAAATTATTCAAAAACAATGAATCCTACCTAAACTACCCCTTTTTTTCCTGTATGTCCACAAATGAATAAATTCTACTACCAAATATGTATAAAGCAATCAGGATTCCATAATGTCTTTAGTAACCTTAACCTTGTTTAGAAAATATCACCATTCTTTAGAAGTGACAACTTATGAGAGTTAAATTGTGGTGCATTGATCATATTTTCTCAAGGTTTCCTTTCAAATTTGTGTAAAGAAGGATATCTTCATTCTCCTTCACCAAAAGAGGTTACAAAATGGGTCCTCTCACCTTGGTTGAAAGGCACGACCTAAAGTAGTGAGGATAGATCAAATCCTTTTATATGGTGTTATCCATTTCTCCAACATCTGAGTGACAAAGAGCCAGCTTGAATCCCTCCCCGACTACAAAATGACATACATGATGATTTATCTGTCTCTAAGTTCTTGTTTAAATCTATGATGTGTTGCTTTGCTCAATTTGGATTCCAAGGAGAATCAATTTGGATACCAACACCTTTTTTTGGCATCATTGTTTAGGATTATTTGAACACCGGGACCTATTTGTGTGGCAACACCCTTTTGGTGCATTTTGGGGACTTATTAGCATTGTCAGGGATTATTTGAACTCAACTTATTTGTGTGACAAATAACACTTTTGGCACCATTGTTGGGGATCTTCAAAGGCATTCTTATATTTGGCCCTGGTAATGTTTCTTACATGATCTAAGTGCAAATACGTTGTTTAAACGTCATCCTTTGTTGAGATCTGTAAGATTTGCAAGTTACAAGTTCTGTGTGTAATATTTCTAGTTTTGTTGTTTTTTTGCACTAAGTTTACATCATCAATGTTAAATACGGGTAAAGGAAGGTCAGATCTATGAAGCTTTGCATGAATTTAGTGTTGAAAGACATTTGATAGATCAATTTTAGTGCATTTACACAACTAAGGTGAAAATCCTTAGTGGCGACTCCATGTTGAATTAATTTTTGATAAATGCCAGTGTCTTAACCTCTGTCAATTGAAATTTATCACTAATCTTTGCAAAGATGGAAGGAAGAAGATATTTCTTCATTAAGACCCTACTAGAAGGTTGTTTCCAGAATTGGGAAAGACAAATTCTGAAGGAAGAAGAATCTAGAAAGTTGTTGGAGATCAGAAATCAAGAAAAGAGTTATCAATTGTGGAAACTAATCATCCTGTCATTGAAGATTGCCATACTTCCTCAAGTGCTTCTGAATCAGGTAGTCTTTTTGTAGATCTGAATTCTCCATCTAGAGAGGGTCCTTCATTTGTATTTGAAAAGTTTTGTGTCTCATTTTGTCCTTGTGTTTTCCAAAGCTGATAGGATCTTCCAAGAAATAGAGTTTTTAGAGAACATTCATTTTGAGAATTGCATTCTTGTGCCCCACAAACCCCTCACTCCTCATCATTTTGTTTCTCTGTAAGATCACCTCCCCAAAACAATATGGCCCAGCCCCCACCCAGACCTCCATTTGTTGTGAACACTTTTGGTCCTATAGATTTTAGAGGTATGGATGGATATCCAAATGTTGTGCCCCAAGATGTTAGAAATAGACTGCCTAAATTTCAAGGAAATAATGCTATTATTAGGTGATCAACACTTAAAGATTTTTGTCAATATGATGGAAGACTTTGAGATCAAATTTGAGGATGTGTACATAAAATTGTTTATTCATACTCTAGAGGAGGATGCACGGGACTGGTATAAATCTTTTCTAGACAACTCCATTGATTCATGGACAGAAATGAAGAATGCTTTTAGATTGCAGTATGGAGATAAAATAGACCCTAGGTTTCTTTTATCAAAATTTGAAAATATTAAGAAGAATCCTAATGAATCTGTTCATGACTTCAATACAAGGTTCAATAAGACCTTGAATAGGCTACATGTAATCTTGAGGCCAAGTGATGTTTCTTGTTTAATAAAATACTCTGATGCTTTTGATAAGAAGGTTGCCTATTATTTGAGGGATAAGAACCCAACAACATTGAGGCAGGCCTTCACCATGGCTTTGCAGATTGAAAATAACATCAAAGTAGTTGGTAAGCCTCCTAAGAGGGAAGGTATCAAGTTGATCAATCCAGAGAAGCCTCAGTCAAGTAAGTCTGTGGATCTAGGAAGAGGTTGTAAAAACTTTGGCCAGAGTTGTTAAGGAAATATCCTATAAACTGGCCAGAGAGAGAAGGGGATTGGATAAAGGTTCCCAAGGTCATCAACACAAAGCCACAAGGTCAAGAAAGATTTGCAAATCATCCCAGAGGTGATCATAGATCAAATGATAGGGGTAAAGGGCCTGTGGGATCAAGAAATAGACATAGCCCCAACCCCAAGAAAATAGATTGGTGCCTAATCCTTTAGCTACCAGAGTTGTTGTTGTTGAAGAAGCTCATGAAATTGAGTGGTGTGATAGTTGTTTCTTGCCACATTCCCCATGTGATGTTGAAAAGGGAGTTGAGGAAGAAGCTGATGATGATGAGATAGATGATGATGCATGCATGATGGATTTCTCTACAAGTTCACAATAGGGAGCAACCTCATGAGCTAATGAGTGCCATAATTGTGAAATTTTTTAGGATTGCATTCATTGGGTATTACCTCTTCCTCCCACTCATACTTTTGAAATTGATATGGTACAAGATTTTGAGTTGCCTAATAATGATTTTGAGTACTTAAGGGCATTAATGATTAAAAAGTATGATGGAGGAATTCCTTCAGAAGAGGACAAATAGTTGTTAATGAATGCAGATAGTTGCCATGAAAAAGAATATAATACCAGGAGTAAAAGTTGTCAAAGGGGTAGGGCCTCAGGCCAAACCAAAAATTCCAGTGCTTACTAGTATCCCTAAGGAAACCCCTAATAAAGATGCATCAGAAAAGGCTTTGTCACCCCAAATAAAACTTGTGTTCCTCCCCATGCTCAGACTGTGAAAAATCCCATGCCATCAGATGAATTTGTAAACCTTCCTCCTAATATTGCCTTACCCAAATATGTTCCTTGTGACATAGCCCAAATCTTGAGTCAGATCAAGATTTTGTTGTCCTATTGTTGAATTTCTTAGAATCCTGAGCATAGGAACAGAGCATTCGAATATTTGGGGCTTTAAGGAAGAAAAGGTCACCTAGGGTAAAAATGTAAACAATGTAGAGGTTCCTCCTGCCATTGCAGAATTAGAAAAACCACAAGCATTGGAGGAATTGGGTGAACCACCTAAGGTTTATTTGGGAACTTCTCTTGGTTGAGTCTCAGCTGAAGGTGGATCCATTTTTCACTACTCTGATTATTAAGGATAAGTTGTTACATAATTGTATGTTTGATTTAGGAGCCTCATGTAATGTAATGCCTCTTGAGGTCATGAATGAGTTGGATCTCAAAGTAATAACAACTTATGGGAAATGTACTGCCATGGATTCAGAGAGGTGTCAGTGGTTGGATGTGTCAAGGGTTTGATAGTGCAACTTGGCAGCTACCGGGCAAGAACTTAAAACTAGATGTTGTTATTGTTGATTGTCCTGCTAAATGGGAATGTTATTATCCAGAAAATGGGCAGCTAGTGTGGGTGGAAGTGTGCAAATGGACATGTCTTATGCCACCATACCAATTGAGGGAAGCCTTGTGAAGTTACTTGGTGAAAATAAAATGTTATATCTCATTGAGGACCCCAAAAATGCTTCTTATGAAGTATTGCACATAGACATTGATGTTGATAACTTTGTGAGCTATGTTGTTTTCAAGGAGTATGAAATTGATCAATGCAGATATCCTGAGAGATTTGATTTTCTTGGGACTTTGATGTTTGATGCAGCCTTGAGAGATGTTGAAAAACTTGACATAGGCACAAAGGATAAGCCTAAAAAAATGTGGTCAGATAGAAACTTGGATGGAAAAGAGAAACAATCATATGACCAAGTTGTTAAAGACGTATCAGAACTGCTTAGCATGGTCATATCCAGAATGGAAGGCACTTGAAAATTTTCCTTGATTATTTTCTCTGAATCAGGGTGCACACCATTGTATAGTGTATAGTCTTTTGGTTTCGTTTTGCTTTCATGTTTTTCTATTTTGGTTTTCTGGTCCCTGTGACCAGTTTTTGTTGGTTTCTCGGTTTGTCTTGGGGGATTGGTTATTGTCTTTCTTCTCTGCAAGCTTGTTCTTTGACTCCATTTCCCAATGGATTTTTGGCACATGGTTTGCTCTATTGTTCTTGTGGCACTCATAGGGAGTGCCCATCCCTGAGTCGGAGCCGATGTTGGTGCTCAATTTGATCTCACCCCATTTTGTCTAAAAATTCTTCAATCTGTGGGCTTTGTCATATTTTTCTATTTCCCAAATGGATGCGTGAAAGGTTTTCTTCATTTGTATGTTGTTGAAGATCCTTCTCCATGGTCGTGGATCACATTTGGGCCTTGTATCATTTCCAAATTCTTTGTCCTTAAAGAAAGATTCAATTTCTGGGCACAAATGGTGAAGTTCCCCTGCATCTTACTGTTTGACGGGCATGTTTTCCCTATCAAAATTTATCTCTAATCTTGACGAACATGTGGTCCTTTTGATTGGATGTAGCTTGGTGGGTCTTTTTGGTGAAATTTTAACTTTTTCTCATTTGTAAAAATACCAAATTGGCCCCCGTGGCCCGATAATCTATGATTGGCTATTGACAAATTTAAACCGCGGGAAAAAGTCTTACTTTGACCCCAAAGAAGGACACGTGGCATTTTTCAAGTTACGGGGGCGGGTGGGTCAGGAACATTTTGAAGTTTTTTTTTTGTGAAAGGGAGCCAAAGTTTAAATTGTCCATGAACCTCGTAGGGAAAAAGTCTTACTTTGACCCCCCAAGATGGACACGTCCATTCATTAAAAAATTAGAAGTGGCGAGGGGAAAAGTCTTACTTTGACCCCAAAGGAAGGATATGTGGCATATTTCAAAGTTTCTGAAGTGGGAGGCAGGTCGGAGAGCATTTTTTTTTGAAGTTTTTCCTTTTGTAAAAGGAGAAAAGTTATAAATTGATTTAACCCTCCTAGGGGACAGAGTGATCTCACATGTTTGAGTTTTGTTGAAAAGTTTTGCAAGCGGAAGGCTAGGACACATGCTTGTGGAGAACTTTGAATTTTTTTGGCTCAACATTGAAAAGTCAAAGTGGGAGGCGGGTCACTGGGAGGTTTTTGAAGATTTTTTCCTTTTTGTGAAAAGGAGAAAAGTATAAAAATGAAGTGCGACTCACTTGGGGGCCCACATCAAAAGATAAAAGCGAAAAGTGGGTCACGGGGAGGAAAATTGGAAATTTTGCCTTTTTGTTAAAAAGGGTAAAATTGCAGAAATGAGTGCATGACTCCATCAAAGGCCCAGATTAAGCCACGTGTCGAGCCCATATTTCAAAGGTGGAGGGGCGGGAAAAATGTGAAAATTGTGCATTTTCTCCAAAAATTCATAAAATGCAAAAAGGCACCCCCAGGCCCGTTTGAATCAATTTTCCATGTGGATGACTCTAATCTAAAGTTGAGAAAGGGCAAAATCAATGGTTGTTGTGCATTGCATCTGATTTTGCTGCCATTTTTTCTCCAAGACTCTTGGAGATGCGAATACGCATTGTTTTTCATCATTTTTTGATGAAATTCCTTGTCATTTTTGTCTACAAAGTGTAATTGAATGGATTTAGAGCTTAATTTGTGAGTCCAAGGAATGTAAAGGTTGATATTTTGAAGTTGGAATTGCTCGGGCACTTGCAAAAATGTGAATTACTAGAGAAGCTGGATGCAGAGCAAAGTTGCAGAGGAAAGAATGGGAAAAGGATGAAATGATGGAGGTTGCAGGCACAAAGGATGAAAAACATGTTGCTAGAGGAGATGACTAGGTGCCCCAGTTAAAACAATGATGGAAATATTTGCAATGATTCACCTTTTTGAACAACTGACAAACTTTTTGTTGTAAAACCTATTTAAACGTCATTTTCTAAAAATCATGATCAAATATGTAACAAACAAAGGTTCCTCGAATATTCTTTTCTTGGGGAAAAGCTTGGATGTAAATTGAGTGTTATAAAAAGCATGCTTTAGTCATGCAAATGGTTGGGGTTGAATTCTTATGAGAAAATTTGAGAAATCCCATCTTCCTGAGAGACCATCTGAGAAACCTATTAATCTCTTATGTTTTAGATTTGATCATGTCAAGTTGGTTGCAAGTGTACAACCATTGACAAGCTCTGAGATTGTTCAAGAAACCTTCCCTGCTGATGAATCTAATCAACTTCAAATTAATCTGTGTTAATCTTGGGAAAATTTGTGTCTTCTTTATTTCAGAATGTCTGCAAATAGTATTTCTTGTTCCTATTGCAATCTTGTGTTAAAATCCCTCTCAAATCACACAGGATCTCATCCTGTGATAGTTTAGTGGCATTTACAATTTCATTATGAGAAGAGCCTTCATCTGTAATGAGATAAACAATTTAAAATCACTTTACTTGTCATTTTGTTGATAAATATTGTTGTAAGCCTTTGAGTGTATCTTAGGCGTGAGGAACCAGGGGTCTTTAATGTTTAATTGAGTCTTTAGCTTGAGCCTTTGTGTTAAATTCTTGGAGATTGTGTGAAACCATGTAAAATATGGGCCTCCATTGATGCACACCTTCTAGTTGAAGGAATATTTTAGCTATTCTAAAGCATTTTGTCATTTAGTTTTCCAATTGTTGTGAAGGTTCTCAAAGATCTAGCAAAATCAAGTTTATCCTGCTTAATCTCCCACCAAAAATTATTCAAAAACAATGAATCCTACTTGAACTACCCCTGTTTTCCATGTATGTCCACAAATGAATAAATTCTACTGCCAAAATATGCAGAAGCAATTAGGATTCCATAATGTCAATTAACCTTGTTTAGATTCCATAATGTCTTTAGTAACCTTAACCTTGTTTAGAAAATATCACCATTCCAATGGAGCCTTACTCCGTGAGTTAAAGAGCCAAGAATCCTCCTGCTACAAAACAACTTATGATTTTATCTTTGAGTATCTTGTTGAAACTGTGAAAGGCTTCGTTAAAGGGAGAATCAATTGTACCCAACAAGTACCTGGTGAGTTAAGGTCATGTTTTAGGTTTCAAATGGTGGATCCTCATGGAAATGGTGGATCCTCAGTTGTCACAAAGTTAGTTAAGGTGTTAGGATTATCATTTGGTCATAGAGCTTCAAAGCTTATGTAATATAGTCTCATTTAAAGAGTTTAATTGCTAAAATTCTCCTATAATTTTGACTTCCTTTATGTCAACAAGTGTTATAATGTATAATGTATAAGAGATTTTATATGTAATCTAGTTTACAAAGAATTGTGATTATGACATTGAAAACTTTGTAAAGTTTACGGTCCATTAAATAAATGCAATGATATTAGTTTATTAAGTCAATTTCTATTATATCTTTTCATATGTCCATTAAGTGGGATTTCTATTCATTACAAATTCATGAAGAAGACATGCTCAATACAAGTATGCTCGAGACTCATTAGATATGTGCCATGGTTGTGGATAATAGTGTTAAGTAGATGGTTTTGGGAGATGGATATCATTTATAATTATGTTTATAATTAACTCGTATATGATATTGGTTTGCGAAATGTTTGTTTAATTTATTTGTGACAATAATTAGGTGCCATTACCTTTGACATTAAATATGTAAAAGCCACTGTAAATAGTTACGCCTTAAAGTTATTAGGAAAGCTCACTTAGTCTTACAAAGCATAAAGTGAGAAGATACAACCCCTCCTAAATTTTATTTTGAGTAGAAATGAAAATAGGTATTTTTAAAAATGGATCTGAGCACTTTCTATATCAATATAATTTGTAAAAGATGCAATCTCTTTTACTTTCATTTGCATGCCACACCTTTTGAACAAGTTTTATTTTTGGTTAATCTTCAATCTATATTTTGGTGAGCTTTTTTTGGTAACTAGAGGAAATCGAGGTTGGTCCAACTTCTCAAAATTGTGAAAGCTTTAATATAGGGTGAAACATCCTGAAACTATGAAGCTTCAACATAGGGTGAACCTCCCTAAAATCTCTAGGTAGTCCGGATTGAGCCCTCAATGCTAATTGTACAAATTGAACCCACGACGTATACCACTTAAAATGGTGGTGGAGGGTGAGTGAGCCAACCTCAAAGATCTACACCCCTTTCTTGATTGGTACTAGGGTTAATAGATTTGGTAATTGACCAACCCTCTTCTTCTCTTTTATGACTCGCATGGATGGATGTGTTGGTTACAAAATCGGAGTTGAGAATGAAGAAGCAAAGAAAAAGGGCGAAATTGGGCAAATACTTAATATTTCTTGACACACAAGGAATGACAAGTATTTATTGGAGAGGGACACATATTCCGGCGCGCCTTAAAGGGACGGAATGGGCCATCATCGACCCTCTGCCACTCAATCGATAATAATAATATTTTATTCTTATGGACAATTAAATTACTTTTTCTATGCTCGTCAGTCAATTGACGGGCAGATTTGGGTGCTAACTTCGGCTTCCTGCTGCGCGGAAATGGCACAATGCGTGGGGACCTTAACTTCTCAATTTCACTGGGCTGCTGCGAAAGCAATCAACTTTTGTTGCTGCTCAATATCTCCCGAAATCTCGTTTGTGGTAATTGAAGCGCAATCGCGTGTGAATGTAACATGATCGATGGAACATAAAGCACAAGGAGAGATACAGAGCTCTGGTGTCTGGGGAGGGAGAGGGGTGGGGAGAGGGATAGGGAGAGGGAGAGGCCGTCAAGTAACGGATGCCAATAACAATGGTATTATGGGAGCCCGCAACAGGCTGTCATTTTATGCCGAAGAAAATCTCAGGGGTAAGTTAAAGTTGTATTGAATCCTGATTTAGTAAATGGAAACTCATTTGAGCTCCTTGCTTTCCGAGATTGGAGCTCTTGCCAATTTACTTCGCAAGATCTCGACTGCCTTTTCCTCGTTGCAATATTTGTAATTGTACTGTTCCTTGTTAATTTGAGCTCTGCAGAAGCAGGGGTCATTTGAGCTTCCATAAACATATTGTTGGAATCTACCGACACATTTCTCTTATAACCCCCGTTCTTGCTAAAAACAGTTGGAAATATCAATCACCTCCTACGTAACTACAGACATCATAACGGTAACTTTTCATGCCTTCTGGAGACCCTTAACTGTTATAACTCTGTGAAGAGGCAACAGTAAAGTAGTTGAAGATAATTTCAGATCCAAATCATTAGAAAAAGAAGCAACCGTGTTAATGAAATGATATTGTTCTAAGCCGAGACAATTGTACGGTCGTTTCATTTTATTTCGTGGGTATTCACACTATTAACCTCTTCGATCCTATGTCTCACTGGATTCGAATTCTCGTCAAGCGAATTCATAGCTATAATTTGATGACTTGATTTTCTCGTACAGGCTCGCGCAATGTTTTAAGCAATTCTGAGGCAGTGTTTTTCTGTTTGAGTGTAGAATCTATGTCACAGTTGACATTGCAAGCACAGGGAAAACTGAGTGGGTACGGGGATGAACATTGTTATCCAGACAGACCCGGCCAGCCTGATTGTGGGCATTACATGCGTACAGGATTCTGTGGGTATGGCATTAATTGCCGTTTTAATCATCCTATCATCGCTACTAAACAGGTGCGGTTTCATGATTTTATTTTGTATAACATTCTTACTCCACAATCACTACCCAACCAATAAATTCTTGCTCTGAATGTGACATTGCAATGGTCTTGAATAATGAACGAATGATTTAAAACTAAGGAGTACACCGCTACTTGTAAGGAATGCAACCAGGATATAGGAACTGAAGAGGAGTAGAATGCTTAAATCTTTTTATAACTGATTGTAAGCTGTTTGAAATTGCCAATCTGGGTTGAAATTTTTCAATGAATTACATGAAATTAATTGCGACTGCCACTAATAAACACAAATTAGTGAACAGAATTGTAAATGTAGTACATTGCTATTTAGGGCAAAGAGAATTTTTGACGAGTTACGTGGGGAAAGTGTTATTTCCAAGATTGGTTCATCTAACTAGCTCAGGAACTTGACATTTTATCTCGAGTGTTGTTAGGACTAATTAGTTTGCTTGTGCAGGCAGATCAAAATAAAGGTGAACTTCCTCAGAGAATAGGACACAATGAGTGCCAGGTATGGCATACAATAGCAGCTATTTTTATTTGGAATGCAAGGACACATCCATCTATTCTAGAGTTGCTTCAGTATTGTTATGCCTTGCTGCACTGCATGATTGATTTTTATATGAGGTCAATAATAAAGATAATATATGATTGTAAAATGGCTCCCTTCACGGTGTAGCGAAATGTGTCTTAGACAGCGCACTTCTCCAAAGTAAAGGTCAAGTAGTTTCAAGATTAAAGGTACATAGGTTTTATGATAATAGGAACAAAGCACTGAACTCTTTCTAAGTTCAAATTGGACAGTGGGCAGTATCTCGAGCTTGATGAAGAGTCCCCTCTGTCAGATGAGCTTCACCCCTTTGTTCCTGTGGTCTGTCTGAACTAGTTTTGCATTTCATGGCAGAGATGAACTAAAATTTGAAGACTTTGGGATCTTAGCTCTGTTTTTGGAGGAATTGATGGAAGAGTATAATTCTTGTTTTTGTTTTTGCAATATTTCATGGAGGCAAATGCTTTGATGATTTTTCCTTTTCCACAGTCTTACATGCTTATAACCAAGATGATGCCCACCTGTCTCTGTTGAAAGAATTTGACTACTTTCTTGTGTTTTATGTTCAATTATATTTTCGCACACCTATGGAAATCTTTCCTAAGTTCGTTTTGTCAACAAAGACAACGTTACTGGATGCTTTTGGGTAAATATACGATGCAAGGGGAGGCTTGGACGTCTGCAGCTTTTAGGCAGCCTATGAAACACGTAAATGATACCCATGTGAGGGTACTAATGGAAGAATGCATGGAAGGCTTATTATAGGTAAATATTACTAATGGAAGAATGTAGGGAAGCTATTATAGGTAAAAATTATTATGTTCTGGATAATGGATACATTGAAATCTCTGTCCCTGGAAACTACTGGTATTTGCCATGTCACCTGATTTGGACCTGGACCAGATTAGTGACTATGGTTTTTAACTCAGCATTTAAAAATAAATTTGTGTTATTGTATTTATATATATCTATATATTTGAAAATGAAATACATATAATTACAAATATCTATTCTCATCTTACCTGCTTTTACACGCTTGCTATGTTTATCATCGATTAAAGTCATGTGAAAAGATAGCAACGACAATGTCCCTGAGAAAATAAACAACCTTCAAATTTGTGCCGTCATTTCATTCAAAATGATTGTGGTTTTTATGTTGTCTGGCAAAATATTCTAGATGGATCAAAGAGTGCTTTCAAGGCTTGTGATAGGTGTCACTGCGCCAGAATGTTCTTGTAATCTCTTTCTAACATTGTTGGGTGCTTCAATCAAAGAATATTATAGCTTTGGAAAATTTGTTTTTCAATATTAGCAAAGCATACTGCCAGCTTTCTGTGGGTTGACTTGATTGAACCTCTCCCAATACTTACCATATGAAGTAGTTTAGTGCCTGTTTTATAGTTATGATTATTATTGGCCAAGTTAGTCTTCTTTAAACATGAAAGTTCCCAGCGCAGGATAATCCCCGATGATCTGGAGCATTAGACATCTTTTACTATGAATATTGAGCAATCATTATTTGTTCTACAAGTTGTATTATAATTGGGAGTTGCAAATGGTATGTTCGGTGTTAATGTATGGCACAAGGGCATAAAATCTTAAAAGAAGAAACCACGAGGCACTAGGAGAATAAGCACTAATATTTCTTTTGCGACATTTGAATTTGAGAACCATGATAACAATTTTAGAAAGTTTTGATTTAAAATAGTATTCTATTGGAGTTCAAGTCATCACAGCAAACAAACCCTGCTATTTGTAAAATAAGGTCTTTGTCGTGACCTTATTTAATTTAGTAGACGAAACATGAAAGATATTACTTCGGCATATTTACTTAGGGTGCATGTGCAACATGTCAGACTTCAGAGGCATGCAGCAAGGTAACATTAAATAGCAATGAAAAGACTCAAACTGTCCAAAAAGAGTGAAAAAGTAAAAAAGACAGATCTGTAGCAAGGTCCCGGTGACATTGTACAATGGTTGGTAAAGCTGAACACACAATCTGAAACAATGATGTTGAGACAAAATACAAAAAATATATCATATAGAAATTTGAGAAATAATTTGCACTTGTAAATGAGTTTAACTCTATAATATCTAAAGACAAAAGTGGAATATCTGGCATTCCACAATTCAAACAGAGCATGTCTATGAAGCAGGTTGAATTCTGATCTTGGAGAATATACTTCAGAGATTTGCCGTGATAATCTTGATGCCCAAGAAAAATGTGATTTTTTGTTTTCAGAAATCTTCAAATCATTTTTCTTGAAACAAAAACTGAAGCACGTAGCTTTTGAAGTTTGATGAATGGTCATTGATACATCATGATTTATAAATTGAAAAAAGAAGACAAAAATATAAACAGCCATTCTGTCTCCTGTAACAAGTTTATAATTATTTAGATTTGTTGTTATGGAAAAAGGATAATCAACGAAACACAATAGTTGCAAAATGTACAACATTGACATGGAACATAGTCGTAGATTGAGTTTAATCTTCATTTTGTACTTCAAGAAGAAAAGTGGGTAGTACAGACTACAGAGCTCAAGTATGGACAATTCAACAAGAAGTAAACAAGGCAGTGGGTGAACTTGAGGTACCAGTACACCTATTTGCACTTTTAAGCTTTTGGAAGCGCTTTACTTGCTATTTCATGTATTGATTGTATATCATCATTGTGCTTTAAATTTTCCGGTTTTTTATTGTTCTTTAAGCAATGATAAAATGTCATTTTACCAGGCAAAACAAACGTGTGACGAGTATTTGAACTTGGGTAATATCAGGATTTTAAGTGCAAAACTGGATGAGCAGTTGAAAGAGAATTTCATAGAAGTCACGGCAATATACTGATGGAAATTTGTATGCGCACAGGAAAAAACTGGAAGGTATATTTGGTTTAATTTTAAGGAATCCAAGATGAGTTCAATCAAAGTACAAATTCAGATTGAAGTGGAAGTGAGTGAGGTACAAGATAAGATGGCGTGGGTTTGGATGAAAAAGTGGAGCACGTCTATCAGTGCTCAAGAATAATGAATACAAATCCATGGTTAAAAGAAGGAAGGTCTGAAGTTGTTAATATGCTGGACTTTAAAACTTTTGAAAGTGCTGTAGTTGCTATTTCATGTATCGATTAATCTTTTGTTTATTACCATTGTGTTTGAATTTTCTGGTTTTTATTGTCCTTGAAACAAAATGATAAAATGTCATTTTACCAGGCAACATGAATGTGTAACCTAAAGCATTTGAACTTGGGCAATATCAGGATTTTAAATGCAAAAATGGGTAAGTGCATGAAAGAGAATTTCATAGAAGTCTTGGGGATATACTAATGGAAGTTACGAGGTGTGTATGCACTCAGGAAAAACTGGAAGATATATTTGGAAAGATTTTAAGATATCCAAGGTCAGCTCAATCAAAGTACAAATTGAGATTGAAATTGAACTGAGTGAAGTACAAGGTAAGATGGCGTGGGTTTAGATAAAAAAGTGAAGCACATGTCTATCAATGCTCAAGAATAGTGAGTACAAATCTGTGGTTAAAAGAAGGAAGTTATGAAGTTCTGAAGTTGTTAATATGCTGGACTTGCTTTATTTCATACAACAAAACGCATGGCTACCAACAGGTGTTGGGTCTGATATTCTGCAATTGATAGTCTGTCATGAGTTTATCCATTAACTGTAACCTTACCTATGCAGGAGCATCAGGGTTCACATACAATCTTACATAGACCAAAAAATATGTTGTGTAGGAGAATAAGATGAGTCTAGCAGTGTGCAGTCTTGTTTGGCACAAAGTGTTTTTGTATAGGTTTTGTGCAGCGTTTGAGCGTGCACACACTATGTTGTCCTTTTGTGCCAGTCTGTTAGGTGCGCCTATGTTTTAGTTTTTGTGATTGTACATATTGGTGTGTGGCATTGGCAGAGTGTCTTTGTAGACATTTAAAATGTCGACATAATTAATTCCGATTAATTTGTCCTACAAATATCCTAACATTATTATCTAATTAATCCCTTTCCTATAAAATACCACATATACCCTTTATCCTAATTAATTTAATCATTTATCTAATATCCCATCATTTCATCATTAATCCCTTTAATTCATTATTATATCCCATTATCCCACCTTAATCCTTATTATCATTTTCTAGGAATTTAATATTCCTACACCTACCTACCCTACACCTAGCTTCTCCATGTAATCACATCCCTAATCATCTTTTATTAATCTAATCTAATCCTAAACTAATCATATCCTCTACCTCTAAATCTAGAGGCTTCTATTCCCTAAACTTCCACTCTCCATTGAATTTTAAATTCAATGGAGACTTCTCACAAAATCTAGAATTCTCCATTCTAGAATCCTCCAATCCTCTCCTCAATCCTCAACCATTGATCTTCATCCCACTTGGATCAATCCTCACCATCCATTCTCCCAACCACAAACTATAAATTGAGCTCTCCTCCATGAGAGCGAGATGGAAAATCTTGTAAATCCATAACAATACTCTTTATTCTCCCTCAATCATCCTCAATCAATCCACTCTATCATCCAATCTATCAATCCATAATCCTTCATCAATCAATCCAAGAAAATCAAGGGAAGTGCTGCCCAAGTGTCCTCACAAAATCTGAAGCAATCAACACCATCTATGAGAAAATCCAACACAACAAAGGAGGAGCATTGCATTTGATTGGTAAGTGTAGGTATTGACTCTCTCCTCCTTTCACTCTCTTGCCCAATTTGAGGTAGTGTTTAGGAGTGTTAGATTTAGGAATCAAATTGGTTTGGTTTCTAGCTTCTATTTTTATCTAACTACTCTTTTGCATCTACAGCTTAGAAAGATCCAAGGTATTGTTTGAATCTCTACAACTCTTTAGAAGGCGGCACACGTCAATATCCTATGACATAGAGTAGAAAAGTGGTTTCATGGTAGAAAGTCTTGTGCAAGTTGAAGAATGTTCAACAGGTTGTCCCAACATCTCCGTGTCATGGATATACACTTCTTTAGATGGTGTGAAGCTTGTAAGGTGCAATATTGCACAAATGACTGGAAGTATGGCGTATAACCGAGAATCTTCAAAACGTGCGCAACAATTGGAAAGATGTTTTTAGAGGTTCATGTTTGAAGGGGAGACTTACCTTGATTCCACACATCCACATGTGAAATCACGAAGGCATTGTACTGCAAGTGCGGGAATTCTTGAAATCGGTTGTGTGCGACGTATTATGTAGTAACGTGCAAGGTTCTTTCATAACACTAATAGCGTGATCATCTAATTAATACCCTTGAGATCACAATTATAAGTTGATGACGATTCACCTACCTTCAAATTGTATTTTTGGGCTGACTTGTGTTTGCATCGAGTTAAACTATGATATGGGTCCTTTGGGCCTTATCCATCATTTAATATTTGCAATGGGTTTGATTGTTGATGGGTATGATATATTGGGGCCTAATATTGTAAGTAGTTGATCGCATGTCTATATAAACACATCACGACATTTGTAGGAGGCATTTGATTCTAGAAAAGAGGATTTATAGTCTAAGGATGTGGTTGTAAGGAGTACTGCATTAATGATTTGTGTGTAGGTCTAGGACTCTAGGTAGGATTGTAGGAGTGAATCGTTTGAGGAAATATTGCAAGGTTGAGTTTTTGTAAGCCTTGCAGTATCATTGTGAGTGTTCTGTTGTAATAAGCCACTAAATTGGTAGTGTGTGTGCAAGACTGCGTTGTTGACCATCAATCAAGATATCTCAAGAGAATGTTGTCCCCGAGCATCACCTGCTCAAAATCAAAAATCAAAAATCAATCCCAAGTTTGTGTAATTTCTAGTTAATGAATAAATATTTGGTTGTTGCTTTTTAATTATGTTGCGTATGTATTAATTGTTAATGTTGTTCAGTCTAAGGCATCTTGTCATTGGGACTACATCATACGGTATTAGAGCGAGGCACATCTTTGGGATTGAGAGAATGAAGTCCTCCATCTTTGCAAGGTGTGTAGGGAACGTCACGAAGCAAGTAAGGTGAGCAAGTGATTTGCGTAGGCTTGTAAGAAGGTGTAACAATAGATCTAAGTTTGTGGAAGATGAGATGTTGCTTAAAAGAGTAGAGGCGAGGGGGCACATTGGTCAATAATGTAGCCGGAAGACTTGATGATATTGCGGAAATGTTGCGGACAATGCAGATTAGATTGATTGCGATAGAAGAAGATAAAATAAGAGGTTTCATTTTGAGGGATGATGTGAGCTATGTAGGAGAAGAAACACTAGTAGTGATTGAGAGTGGCTTGGAATAAGTGGTAAGTTGTTTGGATGATGGCGAAGAAAGGCTACTCAAAGTATGTCAAAGATCGAAAGAGAGATGGAGGCTTCTTATTTTTCAAGGACATTACATGTAGAGAGCTAATTGATTGGCGGGCAAAGATGGAAGAATATTTTGAGTTTGATGAAGTTACTGATTTAAATGCAAGGTGAAGAGCACACATATCAAGTTGAAAGGTCATGTCACGTTATTGTGGAAAGAAGTTAAACCGAAGCACAATGGGAAGGGCAAAGATAATATTACTTGATGGGAGTGGATGGTTGCATGAAATTGAAAGGGAAATTTCTTCCTAAAGATTACCAATGTATTGTTGAAGAAGTTGCGAGAATTTGTGACAAAATGAGTTAAGTGTGATGGAATATACATAGGAGCTTTACAAGATCACAATTAGGGCTGGTCATTGTGAAATGGGTTAAAAGAAGGTAGCGCGGTGTATTAATGGATTCTTGTGGTGATCCAAGATGAGATAAACATTGTAAAGATGGAGATGGTGGAAGAGGCGTACAAAAATGCCCTAAGAGTAGAGGAAAAATTGGCACACACAAGAAGTGTTGTGAGGAACAAAGTAAAACTTGACGGGGTTAGAGAATCAACGACACTTGTGCGAGAGCAAAGAAAGCACAAGCGGTGCGCAAGAACAACAAAGCATAGGAAGAACCGCTACATGAGAGTCAAGGTGGGAGATTCAACAATCCATGTTTGCGGTGTGGTGAGATAGGACATTGAGCTTTGAGTGTCCACATGCACAAAAAGAGAATGGAAAGAAAAAGGATGCAAATGCGCATAATGTGTAAACTAATGAGGAAGGTGTGTTGAATAGAGCATTGCCTAAACGAACCCGAGGAAGGAGAAGCGTTACTTGCAATGAGAATAGTCTTGAAGGTTGCGGGAAAGAGAAAGAGTTGCAGGCAGAGAGAGGTGACATATTTCCTACACAATGTACAAGATGAGGTAAATGCCGCATAGTGGTGGTTGATAGTAGAAGCATAAACAATTTAGTGTTTGCAAAGATGGTGTGAAAGCTAGGATTGGAGTGCAAAACCACATCCAAATTTTTACAACTAACTTGATTAGTGGAAGGACAAGCAGGTGTTGTGCGGGAGCAAATTCGAGCTAGAGATAAAGATTGGCCAATTAACAATAATATTACGCTCGATATATTATTGATGGATGCATGCCATGGATTTTTGGGAAGGTTGTGGCAATTTGATTGGGAGATGTTATATGACGGGAAAGCCAATATAGTGGAGTGCGAAAGGATGGACAAATACATATTTTGAAATTGTGAAGGAAGATAAAGTGGCGCACTAGAGTCATTTGGTTATGCACGAGAGAAGATCAAATCTTGTGAAATGAAGCCAAGGCATGCATAAGTAACGCATCAAGGCCTTTGTGCGAAGGAGGGTATCTAAAATGTTCATAGGAGCGCAAAGAAACTTATCGTGGGGACAAGATGGAATAATGAGGGAGAGTTGCATAGCAATGGGGAGGATGTAGCGCAAAAGAAGTGCGCTAGGTTGAGTGGTAGACATTTTTATATGAGAATGATGTGTAGATATGTTGCGTAAGAGAAAAAGATGTGGAGGAAGGATACACTCTACGTAGACAATGGAAGTCAACATGAGGATAGGAAAAGTTGAGGTATGAGTATATAGAATTGCCATTGGTGGAGGAGGTTGGTTTTCCCAATAGAGACCAATAATTGCAAGACGAGGAATATCAGTTGGCATACCAAGACCTTATCAAGAGCTTGAAAGGATGCTTTTATGACTCGGCCCATTGTGTGAGGACCTAGCTAGACAATGGAAGTCAAACTTAGGAAAGGAAAAGCCGAGTTCGAGTAAATAAAATTGGTATTGGTGGAGGAGGTTGGTTTTCCCAACCGAGATCAACAATTGGAAGACAAGGAATACATGTTCGCATGCAAGCATGCCAAGTCCTAATCAAAAAGTTAAAAATATGGTTCTATCACTCAATTCACGTGTGTGAGCACCTAGGTCACATATTTTCTTACATGGGGTATATGATGCAGGAGCATCTAGTGCCACATGCAATCTTGCATCAACCAATAAATACATGGATAGGAGAATAAACTAAGTCTAGTAGTGCACAATCTTGTTTGGCACAAAGTGCTTTGCACATCCTTCAAGCCGCATATGCTATGTTGTCCCCAATGCACATGTCTCATTAAGTGCGATATGTTTCGTAGTGTTTGTGATTGTATATATTGGTGTGCAACATTGACAAAATGCCTTAAAAAATCGATGTTATTGTTCGAATTCCTACAAGTCTTCAAAAATTGGTTCAAGTCAATATCATATGGTGCAGAGTAGAAAAGGTGGTTTCATGGTGGATGGTGTATGTAAATAAAGAATGGCCTAATAGAATATCCTCTTTGTCTCTCGATAATGGGTGATCTAGACTAGGATAATGAGAGGGGCCATACTAAAGATGCACACCTTGAGGTTGTAAGTTGCCAAATATGTGGAACTAGGAAGACGATAGTCCACAATCTATAGGAGATGTAAGGTTCTAAAGCTTAGATCTAGGATAGGGTAGTGTCGTTTAAACGGGTCTCAATAGTAAGTTGAAAATAGGGTTGTAATTAGGTTGTAACAAGATATGGATTCTTATGCTTGGGTTGTAAACATAGGTCACAAGGACCGATAGGATGTAAAGTCCAAAGGGTGGTTTATAAGGCAAAGGCCAATAGATAAATAATGCAATAGATCAAGAATATGCTGCTTTACTCTAACCTATGCATGACCACATCAAACAAACATCCAAATCTGAAATGACATAAAAGAAAAGAGAGGTTAGAGATATTTACATGATTGTGCACACTTTAGGCGCATTAACTTCCCCCAGGTTGGCAACACCTTATGAGAGAGTTGATGTGGGGGATCACAAATGAATAAGAAGACCTAGGAAAGCCTCTTGTTGAAGACTCCAAAGGCTAGGCAGACCATAGTAAGTGCAACTCCTATGCTTGGGAATCCTAAGTACCCAATGCTCCAAGTGTAGATTCTAAGAAAGACAATTAAGACCAACTTCAAGACCTCTAAGGTTGTTATGGCAGATTGGCTAGCGCCAATAGATTAAACGAGCGATGGTGATGATGCGGAATGGACACTCAAATGCCGAGTATATAGTAATCATGATGGGCATTGCGGTTTACAATATTAGTTGATGGTTTTGACTATGGCCGATGTTGTCGGTGTTAAAAATTGTAAGCCATGGTTGATACCGTTGGTTGTGGGCAAAGAAAAATCATGGGGGTCAAAAATAAGTCTTGATTGATGGAGGGAGACTCATAGTTTTGCTAAAAGGTGTCGTGATGAAGGTATGTGTGTGTTGAAAGTAGATATGGAGGTGATTGTAAGAGGATGATAAAGTGGTTGTAGGGGAGGTTGTAAAAGATGATTGTAGAGGTATGAAAACATGTGAAATTGTGATATAATTGGACTACACATCAAGGTACTCTCATAAGTACCACTTCTAATTAGTTTGATGTAACCGATGAAGGTTGCATGTAACCATTTTGGTTACTCCCTACTCACGGCAATGTCCCTGAGGACACCGCTCGGGAAGATAATGTGTCAATAGTGTACTGTGAAGAGTCAAAGTTAGTAAAAGTGAAAAATTAGGTGTATACATATGCCCTAACCGAAGATCATCGCATGTCATAAAAAGTGTATAAGAGATGGTCTTCGGGAAAAGAATGCAACATCGAAATCAAAATGATTGAAATGAATGAGTAGTACATAAGTGATAAAATTATGAACTCAAATAAAACATACCTACTTCTATACTACCTTCTTGTGAGTGTGGCCACATAGTAAATCACCAATGTGTAGAAAGAGTTATTGAGAGCCCAAATAACACATAACCGAAAAGAAACACTAGAATATAAATTAGATAAATAAGCAATAATGCTACGCTAAGGCGAAGCTCATGGAAGGATGATAAGATAGTGTTAGATAAAGAGCAGGTCAAAATTAGGTCGTAAATAGGTTAGAGGTAGGTTGTAAGTAGATTGTAAGTAGGTTTTATATGGTGTAAAGGGGTAGCTGAGAACATTAGACTAATTGGCTTGTAAATGTAACGGATGTACATTGTTAGTTGGGAAAGAGGTATCAACCAAACTAGCGATCTGTAAATAATCAGTCATTAGGACAAAACACTTAGAATTCCTAAAATAACTAGGAGAAATCCAAGAGAGGAGATAGCAATGATTGAGAGAGCACATCGTGAAAGCCAAAAGATGCAAAAGATACTCAAGTAGGGATGGAATAAGGGAATGTCCTTAAACCCTAATGCCTATCACAATGCTAACATGTTTGAAAAGAGATGGAGAGAAGGAAATAAAGATGGGAGAGACTTAGAATTGAGCACATCAGCAAGAGGATATATATAATGCTGTAAAAAAAGGAAAAATGGGTGTCACCAAGGAAAAGATAATTTCTTTACCGGAATCAAGACATGCTAATCAAATTGGCAAGAATAGAAGTTTTTGACATCAAGGAGTGGAGGAACCCAAATATGTAGGCATCGGTGAAGACAAACTAGTGAAGTATAAGGATATCCCATGTCAGCTATGATAGTAAATATGTATCCTACTTCCCCACGAAGTTTTCCCGTTCTTTAGGACCTCACTTAAGGAGCTATAAGCCTATTATGAGGATTAAGTACTAGTGTGAGAAGGCGGGGGCAATGAATGATGGATGAGACCAACTACCCCAACCGAAAAAAGCTGATTGCACCCAAAAGGACCTCAAGCTTTGTAATGAGGCCAACTATGAAGTTTGAACTTTCAACTAGGATAGGAGATGTGCCAAATATGATAATATCATGTCTTTTTTATTTGTGATTGACTTTTTTGCTTGTAATAATTGCCTTTTTATGTTTCCTTTTATTGATATTTTTGATAATATGGCCTTTGACTTTTCTTTTAGCTTTTACTTTTCTGCTCCATACAAATTCAAAAGGTTGATCAAATGGGTGTGTAAGATGATAAACACTAGAGAGTCTACACCCAACCACTATAAAGGAGGACCTAGAAATACTCCTAGAAATGCATTGTAGAGAAGTGTACTATCTCAATAACTACCTTGGTAGGCCTGATGGGAAGTGTGTAGTAAAAAGGGAGATAGGGAGCTATTGCTTGTGATGCCCCTCACAATTTGATACTTTCATCACAAGAGATGGTAAAATGTGGATAGGAGACAAGTAGATAGATTGATTGCTAAAGTTGGGCTACAAGAAGCACAACTGACTTGAGGAGACAGAATGATACTCTTGACCATTGTTATTCCTTTTTGAGAAGAGCCTTGGCCAAGGTAGGGAGCTAAATGTAAGTGATGGGTGTTTGTGAGGAGGGCCCAGATGTCTTACAATGCAAACTCACAAGCTGGAAATCAAAAGATGTGGCTATATGGATCATAAACTATGTTGTATAACCCAAGGGTAAAAAAACATGATTGCTTAAAAAAACCAAAAGGTAGGTAGAATAAGGTTGTAAATTTGTGAACCCAAGTAGACAATACTTGTCGGGAAAAGGTATTGACCAAATTTACAGTCTTAATGGGTAAGATGACAATGTAATGTAACTATGTGCACCCAAATCAAATGATGCTAGTTGGGAAAAATATTGACTGAACTAACAATCCTATGGGTAGGATTCTTATTGGCAAAATAAGGATGAAAGGTATTATTTAATGACCCTTGCAAGGGTTTTAACCTCACACAAATATGCAGATCTGATTTTAAATTGCAGCAGACTGTAAATGCAAAATCAGCAAACTATATCTACCACAAAATATGCCAAAAACACCATGAAACACTTTAAATCCACTCACCACAATTATATATATATTTTATGCAATAACAAGAGCCAAAATCACAAGAAATACTGAAGAACTCTTTGCTGGAAATTAATTATGAAGAGATTATTGCAACCACAAGAAAATTATAGATCAAGGCATAGAAACCCCCAACAATCACCAAACTTCAAATTCGGCCTTAGAAAATATGACAAATCTTATTATCAATCAAATTGCACAAATAGTTCACCAAATTCCCAAAATCCTACCCAAGGTAGGTTGCTCCACTAGTAATAAATCAATCTCAACATGAAAATGACTTCCTCTTCAAATCAGCCTTAAACAACAATCCAAGCCAAGGAGAAGGGTTTTCGTCCTTCCCTCAACCTCTAGAAGGGTTTTTGTCCTTCTAGGCAAGTTGAATAAGGAGGTTTTCATCCCCAAATGCAAGAACAAGCAACTCTTAGCTCACTTTGCTCCAATAAAAAAAATGCGCCAAAGTCTAGAGCTAAAGTGAGGTCTTAGATCTCCTTTTATATCCTTCAATTGGCGCCAAAATACAAAAAGCAAGGCCGACCTGTATAAGAAAGGAAAACACTAAAGAAAATATAAAATATTAGTAAAAACATATCATAAAGGTGCTCAAGGTTCTCCTCCTTCATCTTTGCTTCTTTGCCACGGAGAAGGAATGGCAAGAAGACCAAATATCAGCTCCTAAGTGGGAAAAAGGGACATTACAGTCCTCCCTTCCCAAAATTGCTTGTCCCCAAGCAATTGCAAACCCATTACATTCGCTGCCCCAACTTCTTCTTCCTCTTCTTTTTGAAGATCTTCATCCTCCAATGGTGAAGGTGGCATCCTTGACAAAGCATCCGCAACCACATTATGCTTCCCTTTCACATACTCAATGTCAAAATCAAATGCTTGGAGTCTACTCACCCATTTTTGTTGCCGGTCATTCAATTCCTTTTGATGAAGAAAGAATCTCAAACTATTGTGGTCGGTTTTGACCACAAACCTTCCACAAATCAAATATTGCCTAAACTTAGTTAAGGCATGCATGATGGCAAGCATTTCTTTATCATAAATGGAAAACTTCTTCTCATGATCTTTCAATTTCCGACTTTCAAAAGCAATGGGGTGCTGATTTTGCATCAAAATTGCACCTATACCCTCACTGGAAGCATCACATGCAAGCTCAAATGGTTTAGAAAAATCTGGAACAGCAAGAACTGGGCAAGAACACATCACCTTTTTTAGCTCTTCAAAGGCTACATGGGCTGATTTGGACCAGCTGAAAGCATCCTTCTTTGTTAGAGAAGTCAAAGGGGCTGCAATTTGTGAGAATCCCTTCACAAACTTCCTGTAGTATGAACACAAACCCAAGAATCCTTTCAAGTGAGTAATGCTGGTTGGTGTTGGCCAATTCATGATTGCTTGGATCTTACTTTGATCTACATGAACCCCATGAGCATTGATAACATGCCCCAAGTATAAAATCTCATTCATACCAAACTCACATTTAGATTTTTTTGCATATAAAGACTGCTGCTCCAAAATTTCCAGCACTATATCCAAATGTTGGAGGTGCTCTTCCCATGACTTACTATAAATCAAAATATCATCAAAGAAAACCAACACAAATTTTCTTAAATGCTTACCAAAAATGTGATTCATGCATGATTGGAAGGTGGCGGGGCATTGGTCAATCCAAATGGCATGACAAGGAACTTCGAAATGCCCAAAGTGACATCTAAAAGCGGTCTTGTGCACATCTTCTCTAACTCTTATTTGATAATATCCGGACCTCAAATCTATTTTGGAGAAATAGATTGCCCCATGCAATTCATCTATGAGCTCATCAATCCTTGGAATGGGGTACTTGTTCTTAATTGTCTTCTTATTGAGCACACGGTAGTCCACACACATTCTTTAGAGTACGAAAGAAGCATATAGGGGCTGGAACTAGGCCTTATCAACCCCATATCCAACAATGCTTTGATTGTTTTCTCAATTTCTTCCTTGTAAATGCGTGGGTGACGGTAGGGGTTGTTATGACCGGTTTGGTACCCGGTTCCAACTCAATGACATGTTGGAATCCCCTATCTAGTGGCAGCCCATGCGGTAACTCATTGAAAACTTTAGCATGCCTATCAAGTATGGGCTGAATATCATCATGAAAAGTAGATTGAATGGAAATAGAAGAGTTAGCTCTTACCAAACAATGGGCTGCCCAAGCAACCTGCCCCTTTTTGAAGGTTCTTTCCATGCTTTTCGCTGTCACAACTTGTGGAATTCCACCTTTCATGCCATGCAACACCACCTCTTTGTTTTCCACCTTAAATTTCAGCTCCATGCTTTGATAATTTTGGGAAAACTCTCCTAAAGAATGAAGCCATTGTACACCCAAAACCAAATCAGATTCACCAATGCTAATAACATAGAAATCATCTCTTACCATGTGCCCTCCCAAGGTGAGTGTGAGCTGAGATATCTTCCTTGTGCAAGGAAGTATGAAGCCATCCGCAACCGTTACATTGAAACCTTTGAAATTTTCAGCCTTCAACTTTAATTTCTTCACCAAACTTTCATCAATAAAATTATGTGTGGCTCCACTATCAATCAAAACCGTTACCTTTTGGCCATGAAGATCACCCTTCACACGGAATGGGTGATATCTAGGTGCCCCAAATAATGTAGCAAGAGTGCCCTCGAGCTTCTTTATGTCCTCTTCTTCCACAACATCATTATGCCTAGCTTCATCAACAATGTCATCATCATCTTCACAATCTGAAATTACTTCAATATAATGAACCTTACCTTTTCCCAAACAACGATGTCCCGAGTCCATGGATCCTTGCATGAAAAACACAAATTCTTCCTTCTTAATTCATTCTTTGCCTCCTTATCATGGCTGGTTTTCTGCAGATCCATGTGAACATGAGGCACCTTTTGAAGTGGTCTCTTTGGCTGGTCCAAAGGGATGCTTTTAGGCTGCTTGGGGGCTTGTTCCCCTCTCCAATTGGCCTTAGGAACACTGCTGATTTTGGGGCAGCACCTTCAAGATCAAGAGCCTTCTTTATTGCCTCTTGTAGAGACAAAGGATCAAATGCACGAACTAACCCCTTTAGGGGCTCAATCAAACCCTCTACAAAAAGCACAATGAGTCTTCTTTCGGACACATCCGTAATCATGACGGAAAGCCTCTGAAAATCAGCCACATACTCCTCCACGGTACCTTGTTGTTTCAATTGTGCAAGCTCACGAAATGTACCTCCGGATCCACTCTATCAATCAAATCGATCCACTCATCATAGGCATGTATCTTACTATGCCCTTGTGTCACAAGTCCATAAAACCACCACTCATGGGCAATGCCCTCAAGATGTAAAGTGGCAAATTTAATTGCATCTTCTTCCACCATAGGCTTCAAAGACAAATATGTATTCAACTTTTGAATCCAAGCCCTAGCGGTACCTTTTGTAGATCCATCAAATGTAGAAAAAGACAACTTACCCAAAGCATTTTGTACCTCTCTTTGTGGCATGGCATGTCTAGGCTTGGGCCTAGATCTTCCTCTATCCAACCCCATGAACTCGGCAAGAGAAATAGCATCACGGATCTCCCTTGACAAGGCCATATATTCCTCATAGCTTGCTATTTCTTCTCCCCATCGGTCTTGCCTCTTCTTCCGGATGGCCTCCTCTCTAGGAAGGAAAGTGGGCCTCAAACTTAATCCTCGAGCTGATCCATTGGGTCGCTTGGCATTATTGGCTCCACTCGAACTCCCTTCACCATTTTGAACCCTTGGTTCAATGATTCTTTGGAGGGAAAGAGCTAGGAAGTCCATGGTATCGGCGAGCCTCTCTTGGCCGACAATTAGCTTGTCAACCTTAGCTTCCTGAGAATCACGATCAGCCATATGTCCTCTTGGCTAGTCCTCTCTAGGAAGGAAAGTGGGCCTCAAACTCGATCCTCGAGCTGATCCATTGAGTCGTTCATTATTCGCTCCACTCGAACTCCCATCACCATTTTGAACCCTTGGTTCAATGATTCTTTGGAGGGAAAGACCTAGGAATTCCATAATATCGGCAAGCCTCTCTTGACTGGAAATTAACTTGTCAACCTTAGCTTCCTGAGAATTGCGTTCAGCCATATGTCCTTCTCTTGGCTGGTCCTCTTTGTCTGCCTTCTTCCTCCTTTGATAGTAGATGTAACCCTTGTTGCCTTCTTCCATAAACCCTAGGCCCTTTGAAGATCTGAGCTCTGATACCATTGTAATGACCCTTTCAAGGGTTTTAACCACACACACATATGCAGATCTGATTTTAAATTGCAGCAGACTGTAAATGTGAAATCGACAAACAATATCTACCACAAAATATGCCAAAAACACCATGAAACACTTTAAATCCACTCGCCACAATTTTATATATATTTTATGCAATAACAAGAGCCAAAATCACAAGAAATATTGAAGAACTCTCCGCTGGAAATTAATTATGAACAGATTATTGCAGCCACAAGAAAATTATAGATCTAGGGCATAGAAACCCCCAAAAATCACCAAACTTCAGATTCCGACCTTAGAAAATATGATAAATCAGATTATCAATCCAAATTGCACAAATAGTTCACCAAATTCCCAAAACCCTACCCAAGGTAGGTTGCTCCACTAGTAATAAATCAATATCAACCTGAAAATGACAACTTCCTCTTCAAATCAGCCTTAAACAACAATCTCAAGCCAAGGAGAAGGGTTTTCGTCCTTCCCTCAACCTCTAGAAGGGTTTTTGTCCTTCTAGGCAAGTCGCATAAGGAGGTTTTCGTCCCCAAATGCAAGAACAAGCAACTCTTAGCTCACTTTGCTCCAATAAGATAAAATGCGCCAAAGTCTAGAGCTAAAATGAGGTCTTAGATCTCCTTTTATATCCTTCAATTGGCGCCAAAGTACAAAAAGCAAGGCCGACCTATATAAGAAAGGAAAACACTAAAGAAAATATAAAATATTAGTAGAAAACATATCATAAAGGTGCTCAAGGTTCTCCTCCTCCATCTTTGTTTCTTTGTCACGGAGAAGGAATGGCTAGAGGACCAAATATCAGCTCCTAAGTGGGAAAAAGGGACATTACATATTAGTTGGGAAATGCTATCAACTGAACTAATAGGCCTATAGGATGGTAAGGGGTAGTTGAGATTGTCAGACTAAATCGGCTTATAAAAATGTAGGATCATAAAAGGATGTAAGGGACTAGTTGGGCGACAAGGGCTTAACCTAATTAATCATCTTGTAAATGTAACACGATAAATGATATAAGGGACTAGATGGGAAACAAGGTTTCAACTTAACTAATTGGCTGGTAAAATATAAGTGTGAATCAAAGGTGCAAAAATGTGTAAATATGAGATACTATAAGAGGAAATATAAGATACTAGTACCATGTTAGTACATAAACCATAATGAAAAACATGTTAAATGAAAAACTATGATAAATATATCTAATTAGGCATGAAAACAGAGAGAAAAGAAAGCTATGTACAAGAAGGGACAAATAAGAGTAGAGTAAGATTAGATAATAGAGATACATGCGATAAGAGGAGAATGTAAGTAGTTATGACATACGAGGTAGAATGCACAAGGAGAAAATACCATTGGTGGGGTATGTTCTCAAAGAGGAGGTTTTATTCTTTAAATATTTCTTGGAGTTGAATTTGTTTGGATTCAACGATTATAAGGTTTTTGGTTGGAGTATGAGGTGGTGAGAGATGGGAGGCATCATAAGATGCCCCCAAGCTAGAGGATGAGTGAGAATAGGCATTGTAAGATGTTGGAAATATTGTTATTGATGTCAAAGTAATGATGATGTCAAATAAATTAGCTTACATGCTCTATATGTTGGATATACTTGTTATTGATGTGTAAGGAATGAGTCCAATCAAGAAAAAGTTATTGAAGTTTGAATCATAGTAGGAAAACTCGCAAATCCAAAAACTCGCTAGACCCCCAAAAAAAAAACTCGACAAAAACTCGCCAATATTCAAATGATACTCGGGAATACTCTGCAACTTAAAAATACTCAAATTTCTTTAAAAAACATAAATTTTAAGCAACACATAGCTACAAAATGTATCAAATGAGCCCATAAAATGTTGGAGAAGTGTTTTCTATTAGATTTGAATACAAATACAATACAAAATCACATCATCATGCAAATACGATAACCGTGATACTAGTCCCCACACTCGGCCGCGTCTCCACGCTCCTCCTGTAGAAAGGCCGTGAATCTGGCTCGATCATGGAACTAGATGGTGGTGTTGGTGGCTCCTCTGCTGCATGTTGGAGATCACCTCCAAAGATGTCATCCACTCCAATATCTCCTCGGAGTCCTGTTAGTGCTTCTCCTCCATAGCCTCCCTCTCAAAAGAAGCAATCTCGTCCGCATTTGTGAACGCAGGGTTTTCCTCTTCTTGCCCGATCCACTCACTTTGTATGGATCTATCTCATCCAAATCAATGAGCTCCTCGATGTGGCCTTAACTTTTTTGTGCGAAGCAAGATTGTATTGCACAAAACCAAGTTGTTGAGCCTTTTTTGAGTCGACTTGTTGCGCTTCTTCGTGTGATTAGTCCGAGCACGGGAGAATACTCGTCGAGTTTTGGAAAGCTATCCAATATTTTTAATTACTAATTTGTCTATAGGCGATCAAAGCTCATGATTCTTTCAGAAGATTGCAAGAAGTTGCTTGGTCCAAAAAGGTGCAAAAATGGATTTTATGAAAATAAGAAAAATATTGCCATCACTGTAGAGCTCGAGAAAATATGCACTTTTAGAGAAAACGACACTTGAAACGGAGCCACAGAATGAAAGTTATGGCACACGCAAGTTTTTGCTGCTACATCTTCCCGGACCCTTTCCAAAAATGCCAAATTTTTTTCTGTACTTGTGTTTTCTTCACCAAAAATCCAAAAAAGGAAAGAAATGCTGTCTTTGGCCACTTTGTGGCGAGTATTCCAACTATACTTGGCGAGTTTTTTTTGCATTTTTGGCGAGTTTTCTTGCGAGTTACTCGTTTAGCATAATTTTTGGCGAGTATTCTATCTATGGTTTGAATTATGCAAAGCCGTGCAACAAAGGAAGTCACTTTGTAGTGTTTCGCGGGTTTTCAAAGCCGCACATCAAAGGAAGTCACTTTGTAGTGTTTTGTGGGTTTTCAAAAGCTGCACAACAAAGGAAGTCACTTTGTATTGTTTCGGGGTTTTCAAAGTCTTGCAATAAAGGAAGTCACTTGTAGTGTTTTGCGGGTTTGAAGACAAGTCAATTTTGTGCAATAAAGGGGGACCATTTTTAGTGTCACGCGGGTTTTTGGAGGTGTGAACACTACGCAAAACAAAGGATGTATGCCGCGGAACAAAGGAAGTGATCCATAATGTTCCGTGGGTGGTAACGAGACTAGAATGCCGCGAAACAAAGGATTTTGTAATGAAAATCTGCGAAGGTCAAAGAAGGGCCGCATAAGTCAAAGAAGGGCCACGAAAGTCTAGGAAAGCCGCGAAACAAGGCGAAAGTCAAAAAGAGACCACGTAGGTCCAAAAAGGGCCATAGAGGTCTAGGAAAGCTGCGAGAACAAGGCGAGAGTCAAAAGGAGACCGCAGAGGTCAAAAAGGGCCGGGGAGATCTAGGAAAGCTGCGGAACAAGGAGAAGGATAAAGCAAGTCCGTGAAGGTCATGGAAAGCTGCAAAACAAGGCGAAAACAAAGCAACTCCACGGAAGTCAAAGAAAAACTCAGAAATTCAAAATATCAACTGGAAAGGTGACTCATGTCTTGCATCCAAAAGAATGTTATTGGGCCGACCCCTGGGAAGAAATCACACCCTTTCAAGAGATGAAAAGGATATAAAAGGACATAAATTTGGAAAGATTTAGTGTGAGTCAAAGTGGAAAAATGGCGAACTCTGTTGAAGTAGAAGGAAGTGCGAATTAAAGAGACAAAGGTAGATTTCTGCAAGTAAATGAAGGAGAGATCATTAAGAGCAGATTTCTAAGTGTGAGTGGAATGATATAGAGATCATTGAGAGGGTGGAATGAACTGAGAATCACTGAAGCAACTTTTTTTTTTCTTGAGCCAAGCATGAAGTGTTGATCACTTTCAAAAGTGAATTTTTGAGTGTAGTATGAATGAATTAAAAGGCAAATATTTGAGTTTGAAGATCATTTAGAAGGCTAAGTTCTGAAGGTGGAATACATTGCAAATTTTTGTGAAGAAGTTTATGTTGTTCATTAAAGTAGATTATTTGGAGGTTGGTGCCTCCTAAGAAAAGAGATTGGTGCCTCTTGCTAAGTTGGTGCTTAGCTGTGGGAATTGGTGTCTCCAGTGGGTTGGTGCCTACAAATTTTTGTAAGAAATATTTTGTGACTGGATTCGGACAATAGATCCGAGTAGTCTTTTCTCTGTGGTTTTCTCCTGTAAGGGTTTCCACTTAAATCTCGTGTTTCATAATTGTTGGATCTTGTGTGATTGTGGTTATTGTGGATATCAAGTTTTCAAATAAGTAAAAGATTGTATTATAGTGATTTACCCCCTCTTAGTATAAAAGTGTGTTCATTAGATGCCCCAAAGGTAAGAAGATGATAAAAGTAAGAGGTGATTAATATCTTGAGAAAGCGAATGTAGGCATCAAAAGATGCCACAACGTGTGAAATGAGGGAAGAAGGGGCATCGGTAAATGCCCCAAAATATGAATTATGGAAAGGATGGGCATCAATAGATGCCCCCATTGTGAAGAAAAAGTGGGATGTGTAGACACCCCAAAATTACTCAGCTGTTTTTAATGCTATCCTAATACACCCTATTATTCACCCATTTGTGATTAATTGATTAATTCATACACATTGCACCCTTTGGATTAATTAAATTAATCCCTAGTACCCTTTTGTACCCCTTTGTGCTAAGTTAATTACCATTTATTAATTAAATGATTAATTAAGTGTGTGCACATCCTAGTCAACTACCACTTGGTCAACATCCACTTAGACTCCACATCCTCATCCTAGTTAATTGCACTTCTAGAATCCTAGAAAGGTGGGGGTAATTGAATTGCACGTATAACCACCTTTCGGATGCAACTTTTGCATTTAATTCATTTATTGCTCCTAAATGCCCCGACATTACTATAACCTCCTCCAATGTTATTTTTAGCATGTGCATTCAACCATGTTCAACCAATTTCTAATTGTTTTTGCTTCTATAAATTGCAAGCTTGTCTTATCCCAAATCCTCTTGAATTGTTTGCAAATAAACTCTGTCAATTTGCATTCTGAAGCTTTCCAACTACTCTGTTCATAGCAATTGCACTCATCTTTGGAGGCCATTCAAGAGCACCCACAAATCAATCACTTGCAAAGGTTATACAACTTCAAAATCTCTCCTATTGAGGTTTGCATTGGAAGGTTACTAGAAGGTTTGCAAGTTTATTGTTTGTCTTTCATTCACTGTGATTTTCTTTGCATACATTTTGGCACGCCGGTGGGACAACTAAAGGAAAATCAAGAAGAACACAACTAAAACACAAAAAAAAAAGGCAAATTTGAGCCTAATTGGCTGGGTCCTTATGTTATAACCGCCAAATTTGGATCTGGCGCATATAAACTGTCTACTGAGGATGGCAAAGAGCTGAAGGAGCCTTTGAATGCCATTCATCTGAAGAAGTTCTACTCCTAAGTCTCTGAAAAGTTACCCTTGTGTTGGGCACATATTAGTGCATCCACCTGTTTCGTCATTTCCCCTATTTCCCGCATGTATCTTTTTGCCTCGTGTGTCGCATGTTCTCCTTGTTAGGTTGTCATGCCCATTGTCTACCACTATTGTTCGCCTTCCATTATGCTTTCGTTCACTTCCTTCATACGTAGCGTGTTGGTTTTGACTTGGGAATTTCCTTTTCCCTCTTCTTTGGCATGTGGTTCAAAATTCCAAAAAGACCAAAAACATTCAAAAATGTCTCACAAAACTTCAAAAACAATATAAAATTGTTCAGAAAATACAAAAAACATACAAAACGTTTCGAAAATGCTTTCCAAAAAAAAAAAACACTCATGACTATGTAATTTTGTTCGCCACTTTCTTCATCTGATTGTTCCCAATAATCTACATTTTTCCAATCCATCAAGCCACTCTTTGCAATATCACTTTGCTTAGGGGCACCACTCGGCTTTGGTTTTCGCTTGGGCAACTTGACATCTGTCTATCTTTTTATCGTGGAACACACTAGGAAAGTCTTTGGACATTATTGTTGTGAGTTGTGTTATATTATCAATTGCTTATTAGTATTTAACATTGGTGTGCTTTGTTCACTAGCTTGTTTGTTGTATTTGCTTGTCTAAAGTTTGTACATATGGAATGTTGTCTTGTATATTCTTAGCTTAGTCTCTTATGTTTGTTAGTTAGAATAACCAGTACTCTGTGTATCTAGAATACACTTATGGACCAATTGCAAGAAATTTATTTACATCTTAGTTCCCATATAACTTTGGTGTGGATCCTTCTGTTCATATTGGGTTTGTTTCTATTGCTTGTTTTGTATCTTTTTGTCATTTGCATGTGTTGTGTTTTTCTCCTAGTTTATTTAAGCCATGGAGCATTTTCCTTTTTGTTATGTATTCATGTTTGCTTGCGTTTTCTTTGCATTTGTCTTTTCAATTCCTTCCAAAATTTGCAAAAATCCAAAAAAATCAAATATTTCAAAAATCCAAAAAATAAAAAAAAATTACAAAATTTTTGAACAAACATTCATTTATCATAGAAATCCTACAATTGGAAAACCCTTAAAGTGAATCATTTAACATCTCAATACAATCTTGATAAACGTCATACCTTTATCTATTACCCTAGTGATCATGCCAATCTTACAACTATCACTTTCTTCCCTTTGCATGATATGCTAACTTTGCTTGGGGCAAGTCACAAAATTGTTTTTCCTTCACGATATAACTTCACCTGGGGCAATTTCAACTTTGATCATTTGCACAACGGATTCAAAAAGAGTGTCATAAGGAGTCGTTTTAACTCCGCTCTTCCAGTTTGATCCTATTCCCACTTGGGAGCATTTGCATCTACTTAATCATCATTGTGGCATGCATTAGGGGCATAGTTGATTGTCTTCTTTTTGACTATGTTGCATTGTTGATGTTTACATTTTTGGACCACTTGCAGTAGTGCGATTACATCTTGGCTCCTTATAACCCCGATGTCGACACCTACTTTGTATATTGGGCTTGTTTTCCATTTCATCTTTTCTTTCTTTGTGTGTTTGTTTACGCGCATCTTGGGTTAACCATCTTGATTCTTTTATAATCATGGTGACAACTCTATTGTGCAACAACAAAAATGAGGTTCTTCTAAAATTATTCTACAAATGAACGCTCATGCTATGAGCACAGTCCTTTCCTGTCCTTGTTCTAATCCTTTGTTTTCCTTCCTATTAATCGGTTGTCCACCGCCTTGTTGCGTCATCCACCCGCTTGAGGGGGCATTCCTTTACCATTTTGTTCGTTGGGGCATCCTAATGCTTCATTGCTTGTTGGGGCATCCTAATGCTTCACAATTTTCCGCTTGTTGATTTGCATGTGTCTACTATCTTTAAAGCACTATTACTTCGCAATAGCAATTTAAAGAGGGGCAAAATGTAGACACCCCAAAATTACTCACCTGTTTCCAATGCTATCCTAATACACCTGTTATTCATCCATTTGTGATTAATTGATTAAATTGATTAATTCATACACATTGCACCCTTTGGATTAATTAAATTAATCCCTAGTACCCTTTTGTACCCCATTGTGCTAAGTTAATTACCATTTATTAATTAATTAAGTGTGTGCACATCCTAGTCAACTGCCACTTGGTCAACATCCACTTAGACTCCACATCCTCATCCTAGTTAATTGCACTTCTATAATCCTAGAAAGGTGGGGGCAATTGAATTGCACGTACAACCACCTTCCGGATGCAACTTTTGCATTTAATTCATTTATTGCCCCTAAATGCCCCGACACTATTGTAACCTCCTCCAATGCTATTTTTAGCATGTGCATTCAACTGTGTTCAACCAATTTGTAACTGTTTCTACTTCTATAAATTGCAAGCTTGTCTTATCCCAAATCCTCCTGAATTGTTTGCAAATAAACTCTGTCAATTTGCATTCTAAAGCTTTTCAACTACTCTGCTCGTAGAAAGCAATTGCACCCATCTTTGGAGGCCATTCAAGACCACTCACAAATCGATCACTTGCAAAGGTTATATAGCTTCAAAAGCTCATCTACTGAGGTTTGCATTGGAAGGTTTGCAAGTTTAATGTTTGTTTTTCATTCACTGTGATTTTTCTTTGCATACGAGAATGGGCATTGGGTGATGCCCCAAAATGTGATAAAAGAGGAGGATGGGCGATGGGAGATGCCCTAAATGTGATTAAAGAGGAGGATGGGCATTGGGAGAGGCCACAAAAAATGATGAAATGTGAGGCAACGAATCATTGTAGCTTGTGTCGAGTTTAAGGTTCACAAATTCTAATCATAATAGTGTTTTAATGCGGGAATTTGGCTAAAATAAGAGATTGAATAAGGGATGATGTAGAGTTAGCAACATTAGACTTTTGAATGACATTGACGATGATATAAATATCAAGGTGGCGATGCGATCAGTTGAGATAAAATTAGATAAAATGACATAGGTCATGATGTAATCATGGTGGTTGATGCAGTCAATGAAGACAAGATGAAATAAAATGACATCAACCATGATGTAGTTAGGGTGGCTGATGTAATAGGGAAAGGTTGAATTTTTCCGAACAACATTTGACTTTTTGTAAAGTGGTCAATGTTGTTAGATAGATCTGAATTTATCAAAACGACATTTCGGGCTTTTTTGTTGAGTGGTCGATATTGATTTTGTAAGGTGAGATAGGAAATTGGAAAATTGTTGAAGCATCCAACTAGTGTTTTCTAATAAAGGGTGGGTGAAAAGATGGGAGATCATCACAAATATCAAGGTGAAAATTGGTATATTCAAATGGATCAAAAATGGGAAGATCATCTTGTGGATCTTTGTCCATGTTAGATTGGATGGTTGGTTGTGATTGAGAAAAAGTGCACCATGAATGATTAATATCAATGGTGGACACGGGAGGGAGAAAGGAGCATCCTATATAGAATCTAAATGGGTTGAGGCTTGCTAGAAAAACCCTAAGAGGTGATGACATGATCATAATATGATTCTAGTAAATTTTGATTAGATTTAGGAAGATTTTGAAAGTGTAAGTTTAACATGAAGATGACTCGATCAAAAGATAAAGTAAGATTCAGTTCGGGTTTACCATAGTGTAATGATGGTGAAACCGATGTGGAGAAAGATAGTAGGAAACTTGAATCTCACTCAATCAAGAGTGGACTAAGATTCATGCTTGGCTTCACCGAGAGTAATGATGGTGAAGAAAGATAGTAGGAAACATGAATCTAACTCAATTAAGACTGGAGTAAGACTCATGTTGAGTTCACTTAAGTGTATGCAAATAGAAAATGGCCTAATAAAATATCCTTGTTATCTTAATAATGGGTGATCTAGACAAGGATAATGAGAGGGGCTATACTAAAAAAGTACACCTTGATGTATTAAGTTGCCAAAGATGTGGAACTAAGAAGATGATAGTCCACACTCAATAGGAGATGTAGGGTTCCAAGCCTAGATCTAGGTTAGAGTAGTGGTGTCAACTAAGTCCCGATATTAAGTTGTTGATATAGGGTTGTAATCGAGTTGGAATAAGATATTGATTCTTATACTTGGGTTGTAAGGATCAATAGGTTGTAAGTCCAAGGGTAGTTTATAAGTCGGGCTGATAGATAAATAATGCAATAGATCAAGAATATGTTGCTCTACTCTAACCTATGCATGACCACATCAAACAAACATCCAAATAAAAATGATATAAAGGAAAAGAGAGGTTAGAGATACTTACTTGATTGCAGACACCATTGGCGCCTTAACTTTCCCCCAAGGTTAACAACACATTATGAGAGAGTTGATGTGGGGGATCAAAAATGATTAATAGAAGACCTAGGAAAACCTCTTGAAGACTGCAAAGACTCCAAAGGCCAAGCATACCATAATAAGTGCAACTCTTATGCTTAGGAATCCTAAGTACCAATGCTCCAAATGTAGCCTCCAAGAAAGACAAGACCGACTTCATGACCTCTAAGGCTTTTAGGTTATATTGACGAGTGTCAATAGATTGAATGAGTGATGGTGATGATGTGGAATGAGCGCTCAAATGCCGAGTATATATGGCAATCATGATGGGCATTGCAGTTTTTGTCAGCCAACGGTATCGGCCATGGTTGATGCCATCGACTATAAAAAACTGCAAGCCAGATGGTATCGACCATGGTCAATACCATCGACTGCAGGCAATGCAAAATAATGGGGTTAAAAGAGGAAGCCTTGATTGATGGAGGGTGACTCAAAGCTGCTTTAAGGAGTCAAGATGAAGGTATGTGTGTGCTGAAAGTAGGTATTGAGGTGATTGTAAGAGGATGATAAGGTGGTGTTGTAGGGAGGTTGTAAAAGACAATTGTAGAGGTATAAAAACATGTGAAATGTGGTATAATTAGACTACACATCAAGGCCCTCTCATAAGTACCATTGCTAACCAGCCCCATGCAATCCGTGAAGGTTGCATGCAACTATTTCTGGTTACTCCCGCTCCCAACAATGTCCCCGAGGACAATGTTCCAGGAAGCCAATGTGCCAATAGTGCCTGCGAAGAGCCAATGCCAATAAAAGTGAAAAATTAGGTGCATATAGATGGGCTTGTGCAAGCTGAAGAATGTTCAAGAGGCATTGCGATACTTTCATATCATGCATACACAAACTTCTTTAGATGGTACAAAACTTATAAGCCTTAGTGTGGAACCATGACATGGCGCAAATGGCTGGAAGTATGGCATAGAATTAGGAATCTTTAAAACATGTGTGGCAATTGAGAAGGCATATTTAGAGGTTTGCATAAGAAGGGGAGACTTATATTGATACTATGTATCCACATATGAAACCAAAAAGTCATTGGAGTACTGCATAGGGAATTCTTAAAACAGCGTGTGTGTGACTTACTGCACAGTACAACACAAGGTTCTTCGATGGTGCAAATAGCGGGATCACTTGATTGATAATCTTGAGATCACAAATGGGAGTTGACAACGATTCACCTACTTTCAAAATGTGTTTGTTGGGCCGACTTATGTTTGCATTGAGTTCAGCCATGATAAGGGTCTTTTGGGCCTTATCCGTCAATTAATATTTGTAATGCATTTTATTATTTATGGGTAGGATGTATTGGGTTCTGATATTGTAAGTAGTTGATCGTATGTCTATATAAACACATCAGTACATTTGTAGAAGGCATTTGGATCCAGATAGGAGGATTCATAGTCTTAGGATGCAGTTGCAAGGAGTACTGTATTAGTAATGCATGCACATGTTTGGGCTAGGACCATAGGAGTTGAATCACTTGGGGCAACATTTTGGTGTTGAGTCGTTGTAATCTTGCGGACATTGTGAGTCCTGTTGTAATAAGCCATTAGATTGGCAGTGTGTGTGTAAGATTTGTATCGATGGCAATCAGTCTCAAGTTTGTATAAATTCTAGTTTAGTATAAATATATAGTTATCGCTGTTTAATTCTGCTGTGTATCTGTATTGATTGTTAAGGCTGCATGGTTTAAGGCACCCTTTCATTAGGACCACTAATCGTGACTGCATCGCCTACCTTCATATTTGTCTTGCTGTCTTTAAAATCTTTTGGGATTTGGGCATTAGATGGTGTGTTTGTGGTGGATTTAGTGGTGCTTTTGTTGGTTGGCTATTGGTCATTCCATTCAACTTAGACAAATTCAAGGTCCAAGACCTATTTAAGAATCTTACAAGACATAATGCAAGTTTGAAGAAATTTGCTGTTCCATTTACCATCATATGTGTGGCGCCTTTGAACTTCAGGATTCTGGATGTTTGTGGTAAGGTTGACGTTTTTGTTCCATTGAATAATTCCAGTGCTTCAAACAGCTATAATGGATTCTATTTTCAATATGTTTTTAGTTATGCAGCCCGGTTTTACATCCTGACTCTATTACCATATCTGTGACTGCTGGTTTATGCTTTGATCTGTTATCCTAGTTTTTCTGCATGATTTCAATCTGTCATGCATGTTTTCTAGTTTCTGAAGTGAAATGCTGTGTTTGATGGATTTGCTTTACAGTTTTTCTTGAAGACTGGAACTTGCAAATTTGGTGCAACTTGCAAATACCATCATCCACATGGCAGGGCAGGACCAGGACACACTCAGCTGAACATGCTAGGCTTACCCATGCGCATGGTTGGTTAATCTCTTTAATGTAATTTTATATTTGTTAGATTATAATCAGCTTTGTTTTTGACAAAAACGAAACCTGCAAGATTTAGAATGTTAGGTATAAAGTGTTGGAGGAATTCTGCTCGTTCTTTAGATATCATGAATTATAGAAAGCATTTATATGTTACATCTCTAAAATTGAAAGGTTCCCTTTTCAATGATTTTCTATTCTATAGGGGAAAAGGAATGTACATATTACATGCACACTGGATCTTGCAAATATGGAGCTAGTTGCAAATTTGATCATCCACAACCTGCTTCTTTGGGAACATATGTTCCTGTATCAGGTGTAACAGGTTCTTCAATATATTCAACTGTTCGATCTCCTTTAGTAGCATCATCTGGAGCACAACATTCCCATAGTCTTTCAACATGGGCTTCATCACGAGCTCCTCATGTTCAGGCACCACGCATCCAAGGGCCACCTTATATTCCTGTTATATATTCTTCGCAACAGGGCATGCTTTCAGCAGCACCAGTGTGGGGCATGTACCAAGTAAGTTCTATATTCTCTAGTCATTGTGTAGTACTGGTTGCCCACAGCTATCGATAAAGATAATATCATTCTCCTGAAGTTTGCTAGTTAATTTTACTACTATTAGTATTACTTGATTGGACTTCATTTGCATCCTCCTTAGATTGAGTGTTTTTGCTAACTGAACAAACTTGTAAATTAATGGAGCAGGGATGAGTAGAAAAGGGTCCCTGGGATAGGGACTGCATTGTGCAGCGCTGAAATCCCTATTTGGGGATAAAGGCCATGCTACTCAAAATATTTGTCTTATGTTTTATTGGGGTGGCCAAGATGGATGTTAGAATCAATTTTAGTGATCCAGATTCAAAAGAAACTCAACTGGATTTAGATTTAGTGTTGTTTACCAATCACTGTCATTCAAAATTTGTAACGAGATTTTCAATGAGGTGTAGGGGCTGCCACATGTTTGTTAAATTCCAGCAAAAATGACACCAAAATTTCCTGCACTAATGGTTTGTTTCTATTATATTCAATTATTTTAGTTTAGTTAATGGAAACACTTTTGTTATGGGCTCAGGTTCTGTGGTTTCCCGCCTTAGGAGTATTTTGCTAAACTGGACATGGATTAAATGTTTAGGTTCTCCATTACACTTCCACATAGAAAGATAAATGGGTTGTATAAAGGAGTTTACTTGCCATTTTCTTTTTGTACGCTGTTATATCCTGAGGCTTGGATTGTTGCAAAGATCAGCTGTTAATATGGAAGTCTGGGGGTGTTTTTTCTTGACTATTCTTTGGATGGTGTTGGCGGGTAATCTATTCGAACTGGATAAAAGATCGGTTGGTTGCACCTGCTTTAATTGCAGTTATGCTCTTCAAATTACATTACTACTTTTGTCAAATTAACTCCTTTTATTTTATGAGCAGCTCTCCTCTCTCCTCTTTTTCAAAAGGAACAAAAATATGCAGCAAATCCACGTTAAGGTTTTTGATGATTTTGTAATTATTAAAGCATATACTATGAGTTACCGACACATAATTTATGTATGGGAGCTTCCCATGGATTTACTATTAAGTTGTTTATCCAGAATGTATATTTAAAAACGGAAAATTGGTGAAGAACAATGATACTCAAACACAATCAGTAAAGTATGTGTTTCCTTAGGGTCCCCCTTCGCAGCCCCTGTCATGCTATTTTTCTAGGATTTAATGGTACTTCTAGGTGTCCCCGTTTTGTGTTCTTGTTTATCCTGTTCCACCATAAGGGGACTTGGGGACACCTTGCCGGAATTAATATTTATTGTTTAGAACCAAATAGCTTCCATGATAGGCTTTGTTATTTGCAAGGAACCTTCAAATTTTTACTCAGCCAGACCCCAAAAGTGGTTTGCCTAGAGGTAGACCTCTCCCGTGACCTTAAGGAGTCGATTGACATCCAAGTCGGTGATTCCCATTACACTTTGAGAGGTTTATACATTTTTCTTCTTAATACTTGTTTTCAATGTCAGTCTTCTGAGCATAAAATCAAGAATTGTCCCTTGCTAGCTTTGTGCAGAAAAAGCATTTCAATCCAATCGTTGAGGTCCCCTAGTCCAATGACGAAGAAGTCTGGACCACTGTTGGTGGTTGCAAAAACAAACATAACAAAGGCATGGCATCAACCCTTCCACGGGTGTGTCCAATGCCAAAAGTGCCAAACCGAATTAGCATTAATGTTCATCTGTAGGACACACTTAAATCAATGGCGGCTGCAACACCCTTGTGAGAACAAATTCAGTCTCAAGTGGATACATTCAGAGATGCCGGAAAACCAAAGTTTTCCAGCACACCTTTAGCCGCCAATGCCCTCTCGATATCTTAGATTGCTACTCAAGAAAATTCTCAAGTCTCACAATCGAGTTGTTTCTCCTTGCAAGTTGGCTCCAAGACGTTCTTGCAGTCCACCACGGTAGCTGGAGTTGGGAGAAATAATTTCAGACTTTCGGTAATTGTTCAAACTCAATTATTTTTTGCAAACTATCCAACAACCTCTCTTTTTGCATAATTTCAGAGGATTATGACTCTTAATCCGGGTACTCATGGAATGTGCGGGGTCTCATAGGCTTTTCTCGTAAATATGAAATACATCGTGCGTGATTTTTGGAAGTGTTCTCCAGAGATGGACATTCTTGGTCTGTAAGAAATCAAGGTGGTAGGTTTTTGCTTACATTTGTCACTAAAGTTATCTGGGCAAATAGTGTAGCCTTGAATAGTAATCATGATCCATGGTGTGAGGAATTGCTACATTTATTATCTGGAATGGCAGCCTCATTATGTGGATCATGGATGTGACCCTACCGATCACATCCTCTGGGTGCTATTAAACATCGAGAATTGTTCTTCTGGTATAATCAATGTTTATGCATTTAAAAACACTACTAAAAGGGCTGCTCTTTGGCGTTGGTTGCTAGATGAATTACCAGAGGTGTGTTGGGTGTTGTGTGGTGACTTTAGTATGTTTGAGCTGTCAATTGACAAGCTTGGTCACCTCCATATGTGATGGATGGCTGGTGAGAGAGAAGCACAGATGTATAGGTGTAATAAATTTGGATTTTATGACGTGCATCACTGTAATTCAGCTATTTGGTACACGTGGTTTGACTTATGCCAAGAACCTAAAAGAGTCTTCAAATGGTTGGACTGGGCCATGATTGCTAAACAATGTACTTTTCATTCACCAGTTGTTTTCCGTTATCAGCTGAGATTTTGCTGGATAATGTTCTTTCAGACCACCTATCGATTAGGTTCCATATTAATTGGCTTTCCAAATGCCCCAAGTTTCAAAAGCCACAGTTTATTCTTAATACTGTACTTCATCACAGTTCCACATCAACCCACATCAAGTGAGTCTAGAATTTAGTCTATAGGCCAACAGGAAATTCTGTTTGGATTGACTGGTGGTTGCTTGTATCCGTTGGTGGTCTTGCTCTGCCACCACCTTGGAGTTCAGCCACTTGTTGGCAGCCTTAGAGAAAATTCTCTTTCATAAGAGTTTGCAACAAGTGGCGACACTGCGGCAACACCTCCAAATTGCAGATGCCTACAATGCCTGAGGGACACAAATCAAAGCCATATTGCATTCGCGAAAAGTGGGCGATAGTTTCTAAGGAGTTCTATATGCTTAAAGCTAAACACTCTACCCAACTTATCAAAGCCATTAAAGAAGCTAACCAATAGTTTACTGAGGTTCTGAATATGGTTCATGCCTTCAATCTGCCATTATCAACAGGTTTTTCAAACCTCTTTACCCTCTTATGGGTGACAACAAGCACAAGCTCTTCAACAGTGTATTTTGGTGGTTTCATGTAAACTTTCACAAGCTCAAAGGGTCGCTTGTGATAGGTTTCTATCCATTGAGGATTTCTGAGATGACCTGCCAAGTGAATTTTATAAGGCACTGTGGAACAATGTGGGTTAAGATCTCTTCCAAGTGTATCTTGAAAGCCTATGACTGTATGGAATGGCCTTTCATTCTGGGTATGTTAAAAGCTCTAGGATTTGGTCCTCACTTCCTTCAAGTAGTTTAAATGCTTTTTGTAGATGCTTCGGCTTACCTCTCAATCAATGGAGTTCACTAAGAGCTTTTTGGACTGTTTTGCTCAATTCAACAAGGCTGCCCTTTAGCTCATGTGTTGTAAGTACTTGCTGCAAAGGGCTTTGGCCAGCTCCTAGCAAACGTTAAAATCAAGGGAATGGCTAAAGGAATCTCCGTACCCTCCATGGAACTTGCACAAATTGTTGGTGGTCATTTTGTTGATGATTATTGTCTTATCCATGTAGAAGAGGAGAACAACATTAAAAATGCTAGGAATTGCCTTAACATCCATTGCCTCGCTTCAGGCTGAAGTATACAATGGAGGAAGACTCAATCCTACAAATAGTCTTTCTTGCCCCGGCCTCCTTGGTTTAGCAATTATGATTGGAAATGGATTCAACATGGTGAAATCCTTCACTTTTTGGGAATTCCATTTGCATTTCAAGCTACTCTTTTTGGCAATATGTCATTGAACAGATGGAGAAAAACTCTCATTTTGGATCACTAAATCCTCTCTTTGGTAGGAAGTTTCAAATGTGCTCAAAAGGCCTCACTACTACCCATATCTACCATTCTTCATGCAAGGTGCCTCCAAAAGCCTCTTATCAAAAGCTTGAAAAGTTACTTGAGGGAATGTATACACCTCATTTTTGATGTTTGCTAACCGTTTCTCTTGTGCACTTTGATATCTTGATGCATTTTCCTCCTTAGCGGATGCCTCAAGTGGCATGCCAAGATTATGGTGTGATCGAGACTTGGTCACATGGGCTAAACCACAACATTTGAGAGATGTTGCTATTATGCCATAGTTCCCTTATCCTTGCCTTGTTTCTTCCTTTTTTTCACACATTGTACTCATTATGTCTACTTGTCTCATTATGTTCACTTGTTTATGCTCATTGTATGCTCTTATCCATGCTTTTGGTCATCCTGGACCTTTGTCATTATCCCCATTTATCTTCTGGATTCCATTCCTCATTGCTTTACACCCCATGACCTTAGGGTTCCTCGAAGGCCGACGCAATTGCCCATGGTTTGGTTTTTCCCATGGTGAGGCCATCGCCCACGGTGATGGCATCGGGTATATATACCACTCGCTTTTTCCATTTGCACCATCACTCATTCATCTTTCCAAAACACTTCATTTACTTGCACATTGAACATTTGTGCATATTTTCACACCTACTTGTTAGACTCATGGTTTTGGAGCTTACCATTTTGTATTTGGGTCACCATAGTGAGCTAGGATTGGAGGCCTTCTCGCTGAGCTTTCCCCTTCTCTATCTATAGCGATTTTTCTCGATCTTGTTGTCTCTGGAGAGGATTATGCATCAACAACCACACTACAAGTACTTCTAGCCCTTCTTTTCCGTTGTTGCTTGTTTGTTGTTGTGTGGATGGTTGGTCATTCATTGCTATAGATTAGGTAGATGTATGTTTTCTTTGATCTATTGCTTTGTCTTATTATGTTATGCCGCTTGGCTTTATCCATCTCTTGACTCCTATTTTGAATCCTAGTTGGATACCTAGGATACATATCTTTATCTTAGATATAGGCCTTGGAAACCTATAACTATCATAGGGTTAGGGTTACTATCCTCTAGAATTATGACATTAGCACTCCTTGAGCACCTTTCTTATGTACATCGTGTGCCCGAACTTAGATTTGATTGCTACATTTGAGAACCCAATTGAAGACCCATCTTTGCCTGCCATTGTTAGACATTGGTCAACAAGGCACAACCCTCTCAAGCTAAATTGGATTATTTGGGAAAATGAAGGGAAATAAACTTGGAAAGTCTTGCGAAATTGCATTGTTGAAAGAGCTTCGATGGTTGAGCAACTGGAAAGGATTTGACTTTCACAATCTTGTTATTCTTAGGGCTCCTATTTAAGTAGTTGGCCCTTTTGCTACTAATTGTGTTTGGAAAGCACGGGAAAAGCTCAAGCCTTGGCTAATGTGGATGGCAAAGGGCTGGCTAAGCGTTAGTCTACTTGTTCATTTATCTTAGAGGGACTTGACTCAAGTGCACAAGCCCCTATCACACATTATGAATGTTGGCATATGACACGAGGGTAGCCCTCGCGTGCTCATCCGAAGCTCACTCGGTGCCCTAGGTTCCTTGCTATTTCGGGAATGGGACATGCACGCCCATACTTAGTGGTTAATATTGATTCGGCAACTAAACAAGATGAACAATCTATGACCATTGCCAAGCATAAATACCTTTAAGCATTTACAAAAAGAAACTAAATAACACTAACTACTACACAGGTGTACAAGGATAGAATATCACTCATTCCTTGATTGATAACATGTTTTACAGAGTGACCATTAATGGCGATTACAGACATAGCTTAGGCTTGTAACCCCTTGAATATATTTAAGCACTAACCTACTAACCAACAACAACCAACCAACTACATCTAACCAACCTCTTCTCACTGGGCATTGCCCTCGTATAAATGCATCTCAAAACAAAGTAAATACACCCTTTACCGCCCTAGGTTGGTGGTTGTCATTCTGCAGTGGTTGATGATGTCATTGAAGGTGGTTGAGGACGCTAATAAAGCGATTTCGGCGCCATTACTTCCTTAGACCCTTGTAGAATTGAAACAATGTTGTATCTCGTGATTTACGTTGACACATCAAGAGATGTTAGCTAAATCCGCTCGCTATTCCCTTTGTCTCTCAACATGTAGTTGCCTTCCTTATATTCTCGCGCATAATCGTGCTCGACTTGGTCTTTGTCCCTGTCTTGTTGGACCTTCCCGTTGACTTAGCTTCTCGTAATGCGCCACATGGTGCAATCTCGATGTTTCGGCTCCTACTTGTGCCTTAACATATTATGTCCAAAACTCTTCACATGCGCTCGCTTTCTCGTAAAAGCAACACATGCCCATATCAAGGCTCTGCACTCGAACTCAAAACATGCCTTAGATACCACACTAGGCTATTCGAATGTGCACACGTGTGCTAGCTTATGCTTTCCAAAATTGGTGGGGCCAACATCTCCCTTGACTAACTTGTTTGTTGGTCCCCAGACAAGTCTTGATTCTTATCCTATAAAAAATCGGGTGCAGAAGCTTGGAGCTTCACCTCGAAAGTGCTCCATTTGAGAAACACGCCTTTTATAATATCAACCAATTACGACAACCCTATGCGCTGTTTGGACCTTGTTTGAAAACTTCTAATCGACGTCCTTTAGGTCATCCTCTTCCTTAAGTACTTACAATAATAGCATCCTGAACATTTCCTCGTAGGTGGTCTCCTTTTCCTTGATTTGGTCACCAAGGGGCTTAGCTTCACCGCTTATGCACCCGCGCTTTAACTTGTCCCTGATCGTTACCACATACTTTTCTAGTGCCTTTTTGCTTTGCACATCCTCGCTTTAGGTGCTCCACAACCAGTCATCCGTGCTTTGAGAGATTGCCAACACTTGGCCGACTACCGAGATTTTCTCGCTTTAACTCTACAAGGGGTCTCATCGCAGGTGGTCAATTGGGTCTCTACTTACTTTTTGAGGGTCTTGGTTGAGTGTTCTCTTGGTCCATGAAATGCGACGCTTGAGAATACTTTATCTACAAGCAACTCTAGGTGAGTCATGGGGTCTTGCCACTAGAAGTTGTGTCAAAGTAAACCCCTTTCTTATTATCTTCTCACATAAGTTCTTTCTGCAAGCGCCCCCAAACTCTCGACCCTTTTTAGTGCCTCCTTTGTATTCTCAACCTTGCACAAATCATGGGCCTTATCTTGTGCTTTGTATTTGTTATCAAGGCTTTGTCGGCTTATGATTGCTACTCACTTAGGCATTGGGGATTTACAAAAGAGATGTTTTCATCACCTATTGTCTTTATTTGTGGGTTTTCCAACACCGCGTCCATAACCTCATAATGAGGCTCATTAGCATAAGTCTCAACTTGGAACGAAATTTGTTTGTGAGTCCAACCCAATGCTCCTAATTGGTGCATGAAATTCTAGAGGTAAAGATTTTTAGGTTATTTTCTCTTCGTACATAATTTGGGTCATCTCTCGGATCTTGTTTTGGTGTGGAGGATTGAGAGGGGCTCTCGGTTAGAATGTACTTCCCCCTTTGTCTTAGCACCTCCTAGTGCGCTTCATCATCCATGGGTTTTGAAGCCCTACCTCGGAACTAGAGTCATGGAGGTCAATGGGGTAATCGGCGGATGTGCACATCGTTTCACTTTTTCCTTACATTTTGTTCCCTCCTCTTTAGGGCCGACCTTGTCCTTGGGCTGTGTTGCTCCTCCTTCGGGTTATTTGGCTTTTGTTGTATCACGAAGAGGGCCCTCCTCTTCTGCTTAGGGTTCGGCCTATTTGGGCTCTTCCATGTATTGGCCACTTGGCTTGTCTTCTTGCAATGCATCCTTCATCACATTGTTCATGCTTTTGTTACGCGTCTCACCCCACCCTTCTTTGAACTTGTCCATTTCAAACTTAGCTACAGGCCTTCCCTCCGGTCCTTGTATATTTGAGCCTTGAACCTTGTGACTCCTTTGTATGCGATGGTGAATAAGGAGGGGGAAGCTAGTGGATTGAGGTGTGATTGTGGCCTAGCAATTCCCATCTCCATTGACTACCTTTTAAGGCTTGGGGCCTAATGGAGTCATCATTGGTGGTGATGGAGTGGGAGTCGGTATATTGATGGCACAACCTTTAGTCGTTTCGGGCTCTTTCTTCTCTTCAGGTTGACGCAACCTTTGCGTGTTGTAATTCTCACTTCCTCCTCTGATGCCAGAAGGTCTTGGCAGATTTTGCGGTTGGATGCTTATTGATGATCAAATTGTTCTCTTCTCGTGCCTTAGACGTGTGAAGTGATCGCCTCCTCTTCATCCTTGAAGTGGATCCCTTGAGGGTACTTGCGTGTGGACTTCCTCTTCTCGGTGGTGGGCGGTTGAGACTCTTTCCCGCTTCTCTTGTACGAATTTAGTGTATAAGTGATTTTTGGTTGGTCGTTTGACTGTACTTGTTTTTAGCCGGAATGTGCAAGGCTCAAGGACTGTATGCGAGTCAACATCCGTATCCTGTCATCCATTGTCTCCACGTTTGGGTACTTGTGCATCAATTTAAGGGTCTCGATCTCATCATCCGCCTTTATCGTGCCTTCAAAATTGATGTCATCATTTATTCTAGTGAGGGCCAAGTTGAAGTAGGCCCCTGAAAAGGCGTAGGGTAGCCAACACCACACGGACCATGAGCCACTCTTCATCTTGTAGTGTGTGCAACAACAATGTTGCATGACTTACGGCCGACAATTGCCTCGAGGATATGACTCTTGTTTCCAAAGGACTTGATGTGCACATCTTACCGCCTCTTTGTCCATAGTCTGTTGGCCTTTTTATCACCCTAACTCCCACATCTAAGGTGATCTCGCATCATATCTATGTAATCCGTCTTATCCAAGATCACAGTAGCATTTCCTTTATCTGCCTTGAGTACCAAGATATCCTCATCATTTAGTTTTCTTAATGCAAGGTACTCCTCTTTAGATATGTTGCTTTTTGGGGGTTTGGATTTTCTTAGAATTATGGAGCAGTCTTGTCTAATTTCCTCTGCAATGTGTAAAGGAAGGTTTTTATGGAATTCTCAATGTTAACAATTAATTTCTCAAAAGGAATATTTTTAGGGGCAATTGCGAAGCCACAACCTTTGTTGAGAAGATGAAGTGATGGCGCATCTTCATTAAAAGTGATGAAGTGTTTGAGGGGATAAGTTAATGACATTATTAAACCAACCTACTTCATTAAAAGAAAGAGTCAGTTTTAATTCTGCTGCCGCATTATCAGCTTGAATGGCTATGGTAGACTGACACAGCTCATTCGAAGACATTATTAGGTGGGACGGCTAAATCATTGTCTAGCTTGTATGCGGAGAAATTTTCATGATTGGCGAGAGTATTGAGAGATGTGTTCAAATCAGGCTGCAAATCGCACTCCACAATAGTTTCAGCAGCGTTTAAGGCTGGATAGTATGTAGCAATCTCACCTTCATTCACGTTTTTACCAGTAACCGATTTTCTTATAAGCTCAGCATACAGCTTATTGAACTTGCTTGACCATTTTTCTTTTGAGTTCATGGTGACATTTTGCATCTTTAGGGCTGTGCTGCACTCAATTAAAATCCATATATCATCTGAGCGAGCCCATGAGTATTAAATGTGAATGATAGAGCTCCTCAGATATTTTACTAATCGATGATCTTGTTTTAGATATCTCGTTTCTTAGCAAAATTTCTTCCATTTTTCTGAAAACATGGTCTGATCTAGCACCTCTTAGTGGGTGGCTGATTCTAATACCAAGTGGGATTATTTTATTATGACAGCATCTTTTCAGAAATGACAGGCCTTTTAAACTTTTTGCAAGCTTAATCCTTCTTTTCTCGAAGAGCCTGGTTTGTAATGTGGTAACGTTGTAATTATCTCTCTCTTTATAAGGTGTTTAGGTCTTCGTAGCATGTTTTTATCTTTTTATTAACAAATTACATAATGAATTTAATAACACTTGTTAATAACTATATAATTAATTAATTAAGAAACTAATTAACTAATCTCATATAGGTAAGTTTTATGAAATTATAAAATTATAACTCTCCTCTTATTCAACCCACCCCACCTTGGTGTCTACCAACATTAACTTAATAGTAAATTTATTAATATTTATATTAGATGGTCTTAATAAACTTTTCTCAAGCAAAAGCTTCTTATCCCTGATGATGGGTCCAATAGAGAATTCAAAACGTCAGAATTTTAAAATTCTAATCAGAAAATCCAAAAAACATTCATAATTATCACAATCTTGTTATTCTTAGGGCTCCTGTTAAAGTAGCCAGCTCTTTTGTTACCAATAGTATCTAGAAATCATGGAAAAAGCTCAAGCCTTGGCTAAGATAGAATGGCAATGGCTTTCAAGAAGGGTTCTGTTAATCTAGAATCACCATGGTGCTCTCACGTGCTCAATTTTCACGGTGTTCCTCTTGTTGAAGTCCCATGGATCCATGCACTTCATGGATCCATGCACTTAAGCTCTTCAGGACAGGGATACACACAATGCTCGACATTTTCTGCAGACAAACCAAAAGTTACTCTTTTGGCCTGAAGCCAATACCAAATTTCATTTGGCTAATAGTGATCAAGAGTCTTTCAAGGTGATTTTGGAGGCAATCCTTGATGAGATGCTCCACAAGGTTGGTTTTCATTTCCTCTCGACCTTGGTGGAAGGACTAGAATTGGTATCCTGAAACAAAATTACTCTCCCAGTAAGGGTTATGAGCTATTGTCACCTTGATTGACCATGGCTAACAAGCTTAATGCTCATTGGTCCCTTCATTTAATTGCTAATAGTTGGAGCCGAAGCTTTCACATAGTTTGGAATGCTGTTTTAGAACCCAAGTTAGCTCACTTTGCATGATGCCTTCTTTATTGGGGTCTTTCCTTGGTCGTTGCCTTACTCATCTAGACGTCCCTCAGCCCACTTGTCCATTTTGTGGACACTCAAAAACTCTTATACATTTGTTTTGCCTTTGCAAAAGGCCCAACTAGCTTGGACTAGGATAACATGATTTTTTCAAACCTTTTAGACTGGATCCCTTTATTTGACAGAATATCTTCTTGGGAGATTGGTCAATACTCCTTACTGACTATCCTCAGATGTGGCGTATTGTCAGAGTGAATTTTTTTCTTTATTTGGAAAGAAAGAAATTCAGTCGTTTTACTAACACTACTATTAATTCTATTTTCTCAACTTAAAATAAAGCTGGATTGTTTCCAATGTATTCTTGCAAATTCAAGTGTAAGCTAGGAAGGTGACTTTGAAGGTTTCTCATCTTCAGACCGTCTTGAACCATTTGGGTGATGCTTCCTGCATAGCTGCTCATGTCCTGCCTTCTTTGCCCTACAAGGGGAAGAGGTCATTGCAGACATTGTTCTCGCCTCTGCTCCTAGAGCCAAGCTGGGTGGTCTCTGCAGCATTGTCACTCTTGCCTGCATGCATAGCATGGAGCTAAGTCACAAGGTTTGCCGAACTTTCTAAAAAAGTCCGAAATCCGGCAGATTTAATCCTGTAACCAAAAGTTCGTGGAAAATCGCGCCAGTTTGGTATGGAGTTTGCCATGAATGCTAAAGAGAAAGAACAGGAAAATGGGTTGAGTTCGGGTCTGTAAAATCATAGAGCAAACAAATATCAAGCACAAAAAAACCAAGCGGAGCAGCGAGTTGCACCAGTCCAGCCGAGAGAGTTCTTGATGGAGGAGAGTTGTGAGTCTATGGAGGAGTGGAGGAAGGAATTGCAACAATGTTGACATTGCAGATTAGTGAGTCTATGGAGGAGTGGAGGAAGGAGTTGCAACAATGTCGACATTGCAGATTAGAAGTCCGCTGTAGAGAAGATTTGCTGAGTGGCCACGACTTGCAGGAGGAGCAGACTTGTCGCTGTAGTGGTCTGGGATGAAGGTGGGTCGAGTCATGGTGGAATCGCTGGAGTGGATTCACCACTGCCGCTGTGCAGAGTAGGGTTTGAACTTTAATACGATTCTCTCTTTGAAATTTGTTTTGTATTAATAGTTTCTTAAATTTGTTTTGTTTTGGTTTTTATTTAGTTTGTTTTTATTTATGTTACTTTGTGTTTTATTTTTATTTAGCTTTGATGTATTTAGTTTTTAGTTATACGTGCTTTGAGCTATACATTATATCCTTTTAAAGTTTTGTTTTATTTTTTAATTTGTATTTTATGTTAATTTTAATTTTTTATTTATCTTTTTAAGTTCTAAATTATATTTATTTTTTGAATTCCTTATATTATTTACTTTATATTTATATATATTCGATATTTTTATAATTTATTGTTCGAATTTAATGACGATTTTTCTATTCTGAACTTTATCCATTGGCGAACTTGAACCGAACTTTATCCTCGTCAAACTCAACTTGAACTTGAATCTTGTGACTTAGGCATGGAGGTTGGGATTTACCACCTCCTTGATGAGATGGATGGGCTCCTCCTCCCCACTCAGACAAGTTTCCCCATTTGGCTCTGTCTATTTCACCTTTGTGAGCTCTTGCTCATGGCTGGGAAGAATGTTAAGAAGTGGTCAACACTAAGAATGCTGCCAACACTGGTTGGGACCCAGTTTTTGAGGGGAAATATCTTCCGATAGTGGTTGGGGCAAGCCAGACAACAAGGATCCACCTTCTGCTGGTCTCTTTGTTATGGCTGTATAGTTTTCTTGTAATGTCTTTACTCTATCTGTGTTAAGTCTTGTTTAGACTTTGTTCCTAGGCCTTATGTTGGCCTAGTATGACAGTTTCATGGCATGCTCCCATACCGTCTATTTTGTTTTGTGAATGGTCGGTAATATTTTTGCTAAAGTAATATAACTCTGTTTCATCAAAAAAGTAAAAAGAAAAAGAAACAACACCAAAGTATTTAATAATTTCCCTTACTTTCCTGATTTTTAAATTAGATTCCAACTTTAGTAAGTCAAATAACTATGTATGCAATCCTGAATTCAAATTGAAGAAATGCAGATACATTTAAGGGAGACACAAAATATAAGGCTCTTTTGAGAAGAGGCACACACATGGTATAGGACTAATAGTAGAATTAAAAACCATGGACTCAAGGATAGAAGTAGCCTGTAAAAAGGAAGGAAATAACAAAGTAATGTTGCGCAGAATTTACAGGGTGCATATGACTGTGAATCCCAAGGAATACGGTGTTAAGCCTGCAGTCAAAGTAAATTATCTAGAAAAATAATTATTTGGCTTCATAACCTTGTGAATATTAGTAAAGAAAAAGATGACAACAAATATCTAACTGTTATAGGAAAGGAACGCAGCTCTTTAGAATACACAAACACTTAGCCATTCTAACTGTCAAGACAAATTAAGCCATTTGTACCAATGCTAAAACAAAAATAAATTTTATTGTCTAAACTTACGTATATATTTCTTTTATTCTATTCCACCATGTCAAGACAAATTAAACCGTGTGCCAATGCCAAAACAGAAATAAATGTTATCGTCTAAACTAAAGTATATATTTCCTTTATTCCATTCCACCAACCATGGTAGTTAATGTTTTGGGGTTTAGTAAAAATCTGCCTTCTAATTCACACGTTAACTTATTTGCTTCTGGCTTACCATTCAAACTCAGATTGCTCGTTGTCTCACTCACTGTCTTTACAGGTATAGTTACAGTATTTATACAATGCCGAGCTATAAAGGCTTTCTTGACATTCAATTACCCATGGACAGTCTTGTATGTGACTCAAAGTTGAATGTTTTTTTGGGTTAAGTAAAACTCTGCCTGCAAATTCACATTTATCTTGAAATTTGCTTATGCCTACTACACCTAATCTGCTAGATGAAACGTGTTATTACATACAAGATTCATTTCAGAAGTAAGGAATACTATGAATTGTTATGCAAAACAAAACAAAACAACAGAACCTTATCCCTTTAATAGAATATTTCATTGCAATGAATTTCATTGTATCATGACTTAAATTTCTTGTTGTGCAATTGTAATGTCCCCAAATGAGACACTTTGAACCCCTAGTGGATTTTAGGCAAACCCAAAACCCTTGACCCAATTTATAAGAGATGTAGCAATTGTTATATGCAATTCAGAAATTAATAGGAGAAAATGCGACTTGTACTTTAGAAGGAAAGTGCAATATAAGATACTCAAACAAGCCTATTTCTGATTTTATAACAACAATAATTTTTCTGAGGACAATGTAAGAGAAATGTACCCAAAAATGAGCTCCAAAGATCTGATTTTTATTTAATATAAGACTGCAGATCTGATCTGAAAGTACAGCTGTGGAATGAGGGTTTGGACCCCAACAAAATGCTCCAAAATTAGTAGAATAAATATCTGAAGATAAGCTCCAAACAGCAGATGCCAAAACTGATTTAAAAGGAAGAATTTTCGTTCTTCCTTCAATTTCTCATGAGGTTTTTCGCCCTCAGAGAAGGCAGCTGCAAATACTCAGCTCACAAGTAATTTCCAAATTTTTTAGATGATCATAAAATGCCCCCAATACAAGTCGACTTGCCCTTTTAAAGAAGTGACCCAAATAGCCACTTTCTATGACCAACCAGCTCTTTCATCATTAAATGCTTTCTTCCCTCCAAAAAGTCTTCCTAATGCAAGTCGCATTTTCTAGAGGGAATAATTTTGGCCCATAAGCAATTTGCTTTTTTTCCATTTTCTATAGCTCCCTAAGCTAGTCGCACTTTCCCTTTAAAATTACATTTTTAACAAGTGTTTTTCCTTTGTTTGCTTTTTCTATGTTTGATTTATCATTAAGTCCTTAGTAATTTATTATAAGTGCTTTTTATAATGTTTTATTTTATTTTTGCACTTAATAATAAAATATTAGAACTTAAGTCTCCCTTTTAAAATTCTCCTTAGCCGTCGGGAAGACAAAATAGGCTAAGGGTCTTCTTCGTCATGACTATCCTAGGAAGTGGGACATTTCAGTTACAACCCTCTTTTCAGGTAAAGTTACAGTATTTGTACAATTCTGAGGGCGATGGAGGTTATGTGACCATTAAACTCTGCATGGAAAGTTGTATATGGGACTCATTGGAAATGGCTACATGAAAAAATTTCCAGAGTGTTGAGATAGTCTCCTCAGTGTTCACCTCCCCACCTTTACTGTATATCCCATTTTGGCACTCGATCATTTGTTTCCAAGCTCAGTTTGGTCTTTGACACAAACCTGCCTTCTGGTACCAAGCTCTTTCTGGCACTGATTAAGAATGGCACCAACTTTCAGATTTTGGCATTGAGGATGGGGTTTAGTGTCAAGTGAAGAATTTGGTATGGTATTCACTCAGAGTACTTCCAGCACTGAACGTGAACACTTAAGTGCTAAACTTCAATACTTTTGGTGTTGAACCTTCATTCATACCAACACTTAGAATATTTCCAAGCTTGATCCTGTATAACATCCATATTATTTTTTTGTTCTTGAGAAATTTCCTTATTCCTTTGGATCCGGAGAAATTTTCGCAAATATACAGGTCTTTCTTATCTGTGAATGTCATAAAAATATGCAATTGTGTGTTATATAGGGATTGTGCATTTGAGTACCTGTTTACTTCCCCGTCGTCAAGTCACAGGTTGGTGATCTGTTATCTTTAGTGTCAAGTCAAGAATTTGGTGTGGTGTTCACTCAGACTACTTCCGGCATTGAACTTGAGCACTGTAGTGCTAAATCTGAATGCTTTTGGTGTTGAACCTTCATTCACACCAATGCTTAGAATATTTCCAAGCTCATTCCTGTATAGCATCCCATATAATTGTTTTGTTTCAAAGAAATTTCATTATTCCTCTGGATCATGAGAGTTTTTGCGAATATACAGGTCCTTATCTGTGAATGTGACTGAAATATGCAATTGTGTGTTATGTAAGGATTGTGCATTTGAGTACCTGCTTACTTCCCTCTGTAGTGAAGTCACAGGTTGGTGATCTGTTATCTCTTGTCTAAGTTGAATTTCTGCTAACATGCCATTAGTAATGTGTCAATGTTGAGATTTATGTTAATGGAGATTAAAGCTACTGTAATGTGCCAAAGTTGAGATTTATGTTTATGGAGTTTAAAGCCACTTTTTATAGGACATGGACTTGATGGTCCTGTCTCCTGATGGTGACTCAAGTCTGCTGCTCGACCCCATTCAGGGTTATCTACGATCTACGGATTTTCTGATTTTTTTAGCACAATGTAAATGGCAGTTTCAGAGGTCTTTGAAGCTTTTTTCGGAGTTCGAACATTCTCGTCAGGGGCTAAAGTGTTGCATACTTCTAGTCGTGAGTTAAGCTGCCAGGAAATGTAAACAGCTCTGAAATCAGAGCATGCCCAGAAAATTATGTCCCTGGCAAGGTGGCCCACTTTGGATGGCTATAGTTAACCATTCTTATTCTAGGAGATTTCTTGTTCTCAGGAGTTTTCCTAGTTGTACTTGTGAGTTAAGCTGCCAGGAAATGCAAACGGTTCTGAAATCAGAGCATGCCCAGAAAATTATGACCCTGGCAAGGTGGCCCACTTCGGATGGCTGGAGTTAACTATTCTTATTCTAGGGGATTTCTTGTTCTTGGGAGTTTTCCTATTTGAATGCCTATGCAAATTGAATGGCTATTATTAGCTTTGTCTAGCTTCACAACAGATTCCCATTCTTAGTTAGGATTGTGTTTCATGAAGAGTGGAGGAAAACGTGTGTTCTGAAAATCAGTTTATGCATACTTTATTGCCCTTGATGTGTATTTAGAAGCAACCTATGATGAAGGTTTGATGTTTCAAATATGCTACTCCTTTGGCGTAATCTTTATATTTAACTTGCTTGTATCATTTTTTTACTGACTATAACTTCCTTACAGCTTTAGTTAAATGATTCCAACTTCCTAGTTTCTACAAATGTAGAATATCGATTACTGACTTCTTAACAAAAGCTTTTCATTTGCTTGACATTCATGACTTCTGTTTGTGATGTTATCTATCTTATCTCAGGGTCCTACAGGTCCCATGGCATCTGAAAGGCAACAACTGCGAGGTATAAGTATGTATAGTTTGGCACAACCCAATCATCCATCTGTCGGTGCAGCACAAGGCATCTTCGCTCCATTTCTGCCGGGATCTACAGCAATTGTACATCAACCAGGACAATTTATGCATATTCCTAATTTGGGGGAGACATATCCTGAAAGGCCAGGCCAGCCAGAATGTCAGTATTACATTAAAACAGGGGATTGCAAATTTGGTTCTGCCTGCAGATATCACCACCCTCAGGGGAGATTGTCAGATTCATTTGCCTGCATTCTTAGTCCAATTGGGCTACCCATACGACCTGTAAGTTCATGGAAAATGTGCTTACAATTTTCAGTTATTTAAGTTTTCAAGTACATTTATATTTTTATGTAATTGCAGCTAGAAAATTTTCAAATCATATATTTTACCAAACTCAAGATCTTCAGGGGTTTATTATAAGTCTCTCTTGAGAATGTTATTACAAATCTTAATGCTGATCACGTTCTCGTATTTTGCGATGTAAAGACTCAACCAACGTGCACATATTACAACCGCTATGGCATATGTAAATTTGGACCGACATGCAGGTTTGATCACCCAATGACAGGCATTTCTTATAGTCCATCATCTTCTTCACTTTCTGAGCTACCAGTGGTGCCATATCCAAGAGTTAGTTCACCAACAACCACACTATTTCAGTCCTCTTCTTCAAAAACTTCACATGAAATAAAAAACAACAGAGACGAACCATTACGGAGTCAACTGGCTCCAAGCAGGATGTTGGTGCTGTGTATTCAGCAACCACCAAACGTTCTCCATCTTCTTCTCATGTTTCTATTTTGTCTGAGACTGCATAAAATGTTTCAGTGAAGATGCATCTTGTTTATTATATATTCATCAAGAATTGTAATTGGAGCTTGAGATTATAGCCTGAGGCAGTGCAAAGCTTGCAAGGATAATGTCTTTGCAGCAATCAAGTGTCCATAATATGGAGACCTTGATGAGTCATCCATTTTATTCTTTTGCTTCTGATGGCAAACATGTGTAGTTAAATAAGGCAGAAACATGTGCGAGGAAACCTTTCTGAGTTCAAAGTTCACAACTCTCTGCCTGTAAATTCCCACAGTTGGAAAATTCTGTTGTTCCAATGAATGAAGTTTTGTGATTTAAGATATGCAGATAGCTTTAGTGGGTTCTTAAGCTTCATATCATCTCTGTCTCTCTCTGTCTCTCTGTCTCTCCCTCTGTCTCTCTGTCTCTCCCTCTCTCCCTCTTATATGTGAGCATTATTAGTTATTTCCCGAGATCAACATTTTCAAAGAATTAAGTGAACTGATTTTCTGCTTTGTTTTTGTAAATTTGGGGTAATGGTTGAATTTTCATAATCCAGCAGTCGAATGAAGTTTTGTAATAGTGTTGTCCTAATAATTTGGTTTGAGCATTTTGTGAAAGGTGATTTAAAGCTTCAGTTCTCCTCTGTTGTCTTGTTTAGATGAAAAATGGCAGTTACCAATTTGCGACACAAGAAGATCTAAAGCAATAAGTACAGGCTTAACATGCATTTAAAGTATGTCTTGTTTGGATGAAAATGGCAGTTATCAATGTACAACATGAGAAGATGTAAAACAATAATGACACTTTTAACATACAGTAAAAGCTTCAGTTCTCTTCTGTTGTCTTGTTTGGGTGAAATATGGGAGTCCTCAAGTCAAACACGATAAGTTCTAAGGCAGCAAGTGTTTTGAGAGTTGGCATATATTTAACCATCCAGTGACGATCCAAGGACATTTTATCTACCTGGTGCAGCTGACGAGGTTTCTTCTGAAATTCTTTTACTAGCTAAAAACCACAGTGGATATATTTCCCAGTAAGGATATATTTGCATGTTTAATTGGGTGCCAGTTACCAGTACAAAAATCTCTTTTGCATGCATTACTAGAAAAATGGATGTCTATTGAATTTATCCTAAAAACAGAGACTGCAGGGTTGTGATTTATTTAAAGTTTGATTTACGAACACCTTGTACTTGCTATATATGTATTTGTTGAGTACTGTTTTTACAGTCAAAAAAGTTTACAAGTGGCCCGCTTTATGGACCTGTGTACTGCGAGTAATTTGTGAGTTAAACTTATTACAAGAAAGTGAACTGAACTCTTGTATAGTCATTGGGTTCCTTGGTGAAACTCACCCATAGTTAATCACTTTGCTGACATATATATATTTATGCAGGGTTGCAGGGGTTAATTATTTTCCTAAAGCGACTATTATTGTTAACTTGAATTACTGGAGATATATACTGCATTTAAGTAGATGAGGTCATACTTAAAATTCATCAGAAGGATAGAAACTGGTAATGTATTTTTATGTTTTGAAGGGCAACTGAACTGAATATATGGGTTCTCAAGTGTAGTTGTGATTCATGGTAGGCAAGACAGCGGGTACCCTGATAGCCAGACATAGAAGTTGTTAATGTACACTAAACATGCAATCTCGACAGAGAAAGTTGAACATAGATCCCAAACTAATATACAGGCTTGATGAGGGTCATTGATGGCAATTTTCCATGACTGCAGCCATGAGGAGGCAAGGGAGAAAAAGAGAGTTACACAATGGGGAGAAAGGTATTGCAAAGAAATTTCCATGAACAGTGAAGATAAATTTATGTTGGTAAGGGCTGTACCATTACCTACGAAACGATCCAATGAATTAAGCATCACAATTGCTCTCAACATATGCAAAATAAGGTAATAATGACAAAATAATAAATGGAACAGTAAATAAGAGATAGAAATCTCGTTTTTGTGTGTACAATGCTGTAGAAGGCACGTTGTAGAACTTTAACCTTGGGACATGCAATCGGAGTTAAGATGACCATAGTCATGAATTTTGGATTTGATTGGTTACAGCTATTAAGATTGTACTCTTCATTTTGGATAGCGGTTGGATTGAATTTCACAATCCAAAGTGTGTGAAACTGAAATTTAACTTTGGGTTTTTGCTCCTCTAGTTTTGTTCTTTGCTTCCTTGCCCTCAATCTTGCATTGCGACTCCTAGTACATGATGTAGCTTATTTTCCTACTGCATGATTAAGACCAAAGCCAGCAGATAAAGACCATGTATCAGCACATCAACTCTGAAGAAGCCACTCATCCGTGGTGCACTACGAGTTACAGTAGTGACGTCCCGGTCAAACATCAGAAAATTCAAACCGGATATTTATAGTTTTCCTCCTATGAATCCAAGATATTGCGATCTTGGTCCTTTAGATAGACTAAATATAACACAAGCATTCTATTAAAGCAATTAATGCAAAGAGAAATAAGATGCTATTCTTAAATAATGTTTCTTCAAAAGGTAAGAAGGAAACACACTAAATTCCATCTCATGATCCCCATTGAACCAATATGTCATTCATTCATATTTCACCATTCATAATCTCATTCTTCTAATACTTTTTCAGCCAGAACACATTCTCTTACAAAATTGATTGATTTGTAAAAGTAAGATTCAATTGCCATTCTAAAGACATGTGAAAAGGACATTTACTACAAAAGGACCCAACATACGTGCACAAGTTCACAGAAATATATTGAAGCATTTATGAAAACTATTATACTATTACTATCATTTCTCGTGAGTACAAGGATACATTACAACATTTAACATAGCATTATGCCTTGGTTGCAATTTTCATTGCAAATTTAATTGCAAGTTTAGAAGAGTACAAGATTACACTACATATTTGCATTTACGTCATTAAATAGCATAAGAACACCTTGATTATGGTTGACAACATTAAATATCATACAAACATTGATTACCATTTACATCATAGATCTAATATGGTCAAAATTATCAAAGGGTTACATTCACCATATAACAGAATAGAATAATAAAGCTTGTCCTTTGATACATAGGTATGAAGAAACATTGGAGATCAAGCCACTGGAACAAGGGAAGGAGGATTCAACAACATGCTTTTTCTCCAATCACATAGCCATATAGATCCCCCAAATACCTCCTAAAAGACAAGGAGTGGTCCCACCCCTCACGAAGAAGGTAGATACAAAACCAATGTGGTGAGAGAGAGTCGTCTTTGCAAAATTAGATTATCCCCTACTTACGGCATCTATATGGTAACAATGAACTAGAACAAGAGGTAACATAAATACTTAACAACAAACAAAGTGGTGTGCTCATGGCCATGAGACATTAAGAAAGGTAGGTACCTCGGATGCATTCTCGCTCTAAGTACCTAGACTGTTGATTTAATAATAATTTGAATTAAATCTTATTTTAGAGTAACTTATTGTAACAAATGATATTATGATAATTAAATACAATAATGTGCAAGCATTAAGCATTCAACAATGTAAAACCCTAAGTAAATGAGAGAGGGATGATGACTTAGTTGATTTTGTGCAACTTGGGAATGATCGGGATTGTGTATCTACTAGAATAGGATGGAAACAATGTCGCAAAAACTTGATGAGGGTTCGAACTCTAGGAATGTACATGACGGAAGCACGCTACATGGGGGACAAGTGCGCCCCGGGCGCTAATGACTAATCTGGGTGCTTATTTCTGCTCAGATGCTCAGAATTTGGTCTTTTTAGGTCAGAAGGTCTTTGTTGTTGCTCACTCTTTGTCACTCTAGTTTTGTTGTTAGATCATTGATTGCACTTGTAACCCACAAAACAAATAATGACTACTGCACATGCCCACAAACCACATCAAATCTAATAAAAAATATGCAGAATGTGGAGTCGGACTGACCTCTGGCGGTCACTCGAAGAGTGAACTTATGATCGAGTGTTGCACTACATCTCAGACTCCATATAGTTCTTTCTAGATTGTCTCGAATATGCAAAATGTGTGTGATGAAATAGAATGAACTCCCCTCCTATGCAATGTATGTATGCAGATCAATGCAATCCCTTGTCCCTTGTGTATGAATGTGCTAGATGTATGCTTTGTAGTGCTCTTGTGCCTTTGTGTAAGCTTAGGTGGTGATAGATAATGCTTATAGTGTTTGGCCCCTTATTTGAAAGAAGTAACTAAATATAGTATATATATGATTCCCTTGTTTGAATTTCGTAATTGACAACTAAAAGGCCGACCCAAAGTGTTAAAAGGTGACCAAGAAGTGAAAAGGACCCAAAATAGTAAGAAGAAGAAAAAGAGGGACATGAGTGCCCATGAGGGACAAGAGCGCCTGGGCACTTCTCCTAACTAGGTGCTAGTGTCTGAGGCCATCAAAAGGTAAATCAATCAAGTTCGGTAGAGCTATAAGATGTGTAAAAGCCAATAAAGTGTAAGAGATAAAGCAACCAAAAGGCCAAAAGGAGTTGTCAACCACTAGTTTTCTTGCTTAGGAATCATGTATACATTAGTATGCTTTAGGACCTAGAAATGTACCCAAGTGCATAGATTTTGTGTCTACATTTTCCCCCACTTTATGTTGTTGAGTGAATACTCGATAACATAAAGTAGATAGAAGATGTGTACCTTGTAATCTAGAGAGGAGTGTAGCCGATAACGTGTGAGGACAAAGTAGCCATGTGAAGTGTGAAGTGATCATAATGTGAAGCGTGGCAACTAGGAAAGGGAGGTAGACCCTAGGGGTGAATGTATGCATAGTAGTGTGTTGTTGGAGCTTGTGTTTGTTGATGTGAGTTGTTCTTGTTGCTTGTAAGGATGGACCTGTAAAAAGAAGAGCAAAAGAGTAGTCAAAGTCCCGTATATGAAAAATCATAGTAACATATGTATATATAAGTAAGTAAAAAGTGTGTAAAAGTAGTAGCTAAGGAAAGAGTGCACTGATGTATGAGAGAGTATAGGATAGAAAATTGTCTTGTTTGTCTTGGAGATGTTTTTGAGATGGGGTTGGGAGTGATCAATTCCCAACCAAGAAAGATGCCATGGATTTTGGGCATCTCACGCCAAGATGAGGTTTTTGGGTGATCATGAGCAGTTTTGGGTGATCATGCCAAGAAGTTTTTTTGGGTGATCTCATGCCAAGGATGAGTTTTTTGGGTGATCTCACGCCAAGAGAAGAGTGTTGGGGAGAGAGGTTTGTTTTTCTCTCCTTCCATGATGCTTCTCAAATGATAAGTGCCACTACAGATTGGCGTCCCGATTTGTAACCAATTTGTAAATTTATAAATTGTAAATGAAAATTATAACCAAATGAATGAATTTTGTAACTAAAGCCAAGTGTTTGATATTGTAGATCCATATTGTAAAACTATTGTTGGAAACTATGTTGAACTAAGAAACTATTTGATTTTTTTCCCCAGACACAAGCGCCCAGGTGACACAGCACCCACCATTCTTTCTCTGATTTGGGCGCTAGTGTCTGCTTTGTGTTTGTGATCCAAGTTTGATTTTGGACCACTCTATAACTATGTGCCTTTTCCATTTTATATGTTGTTTTGTTCTTGAGCTCTGTTTGTTTGGAGAAGGGTGATTTGTTCACCCAATAGTTTCCCCCCTCGTTTGGGGTGCATGTGACGAATGTAGGAGGAGGTGGCCCAAATGAGAGGACCTAAAACTGATATGCATATCATAGATTGGATACCTACGGGGGTAGGGATGTGCATGGTAGAAACCAAGGCACATGCAAACAATATAGACTAGAAACAAGTGTTAGTGTAAAAGAGCTAGCATGCAATAGAATACAATGTATCAAACAACTATGAAGACAAGAGGGACCACAAAAAGTGGGTTGCATACATGGGACATCGCTCACAATGTCACAAGACAATCAAGGGCCAAAGTGGCCATAAGAAACAATGATCAAGCAATGACAGGGCATAACCCACAAAAATAATGGCAAACAATAAATAAACAAGAAAGTAACAAATAACCATGGTTGTATAGAATCTCTGTAAGGAAAATGCTACACATGAAGCACCCATTAGCATGTTAGAAAGATAAAGTATGTCAAAGCATGTATAGATCAAAAAAAAGTAAGTGATAATGATAAAAAGTAGTAAATATTGTAACAATAGGACTGTGATGTGTGGAGTATGAGAGTAGTAAAAAGGTAGATGCCCCAGAGCCTCGATGGGACTGGTAAAGAAAAAGTGTGTTGAGCATCATGCATCATGTAAGAATATGTAAAAGTCCTGCATTCACCTCAAGATACCATGTGAATGCACATGTGTGTATAGAAAAATATAATGACATACTAAGTATCCAACTAGCATAGGAAACAAAGTGCAACATGTAAATAGTATAAGCTAACAAGAGTAAATACAACCAAGATGTAGATGTTGTGTGAATGTGATGGTGTGTTATGATATGCAAGATGTGTATATGAGGGGAGCCACATTTCCCCAACGGATGTGTGTGACATGAGGTTCATTTAGGAATTTCTCCCTCAACAGTCAAGTATGAACCATAGAACAAGAGTGTGTCATCGGGTAATGAAGGTAAAGTATGTGATGTGATGTGAGATGTTAGGAAAATTTATTGTGAAGCATAGAGTTCATGAAGTAAAAAATAAGCTATGAAAGTAGATGATAGAGACAATTTAGATGAATAGTGAGTGGAGGGGGAGAAAGTGAGTGATGCCCCCAAGTGTGTGAGTAAGGTTCATTTAATTCCCTCAACAAGTCATGTATGAACCTTGAGAACACAAGTGTGTCATCATTGGGTATTGATAACGAGGTAGATATGTAGTAGTAATGTAAAGAACATTGTGTTGTATAGATAGGAAGAAGTAATGGTATAAAAGAAGTGAGGAGGGGGAAGTATGATGCCCCCAAGTGTGTATATCAGGAGCTGTTGGAAAATAGATGTGATCATTGTGAGCAAGAATAGCCAGAGTATGTATAGTGAACGAAAGGATGTATACCATATATATAAAGTAGTATGTGTATCATGAATAGAAGGATCCATAAGTAAGCATGAGGAGAAAAACAGTGTATGGAGTGGCATAGAGTGAAAAGGGAAGCCATAAGCATAGATATAGATGTAGCAAGGTGTGCTCATAGTGTAGATAAGAGAAAGTGTTGCTAGAAATATTGACTTGAAGTGCAAAGCAAAAGTAAGGTATAGGTGTGTATGTGAGTAGTATGGATAGAGAAATTATTGATTAGAACATGTGACTATGGGGGGAGTTTTTGATGCCCCCCAAGTGTGTGAGTGATGGAGATCTATCCAATGATGGAGAGAGACCATGCCATGGTGGTGGATGTTGAAATGTGTCCCACATCATTGACATAGACATTATCTGGATCAAAAGGAGGAATTATAAGTTTAATTTTAGGAGGTTGGTGAGGGATCTCAACTTGTGGTGAGGGAATTGGTTGTTCTTCCTTTGATGGTTTGGCCTTAGATGGGGCTTGTGGTGACTCTTGCATTACTAGAGAAGGAATAAGAGTGACTATTGCGTGATGATGCTCGCTAGACATAGAAGGATCATAGATTTGGGAACCCATTGGGGTTTGGTAATTGGAGATGAGTAGTAGAAAATGTTGTGTAAGCAAATGAAATAAAGCCTTGATGCTCAAGTTTCTTGATTCTTCATTCTAAAGCATAGCAATCATTGTCATGATGTCCATTAATTCTATGATAATTGCAAAATGGGTGACCTTTGTATTTTGTAAGCCGATAAGGAGGGTAGTAATGAGTAGGTGGCAAGGTGATTAACTTGGTGATTGAGGAGCTTAGAGAGAATATCATGTTGCCTAATTTTTGATCAAACTTGAGAGGTGCTTGTTGTGGTAAGACCTTGACCTTGCTTGTATGAGCACATGTAGTAGACATGGGATCAGGATGAGGTGTAGAAGAAGAACTAGCATGGGCATGAGAAACATCCTTGAGATGTTGGATTTCAGCTTGTGAGGGATGTAATCGTGGTTTCCATAGCTTGAAATTTATCTTGAAAAAAAAGGTGTAAAGCTTGAATTGACTCAAGATGGATTGATTAGTTGTGTTATCAGGACTAATAGGGGGTCGAGATATGATTGAAAATTGCACTTACTTGTGAAGGTGGCATATCATGAGGGAGGTACATTATGTGTATGGATTTTTGAGAGCATCTTTGCAAACTGGGTGCTTTTGAAGTAATTGATACAAGGAGACTTGAGGAACTTTAGAGGCCATGATATGAAAGAAAAAGTAATTTGTGAAATAAGAGCCTAGAAAGTGACCTAGAGGATAGGACCAAGGATGAAACCCTAGGAAGAACTATGCATATCATGTATGATAGATAATAGATGGAAATATGAACCCTGATGCAACTAGGGTTTGGGGTTAGGGAAAGACAAATCTGATAGAATAGGAAAAATAAGGATCCGAGTGGTCGATCACGAGTTGGGGTTCACCAAATGATTTAATCTAATTTGAATTAAATCTTATTTTAGAGTAACTACTATAATAAATGATATTTTGATAATTAAATATAGTAATGTGCAAAAAATAAGCATTCAACAATGTAAAACCCTAAGCAAATGAGAGAGGGAATGATGACTTAGTTGATTTTGTGTAACCTGGGAGTGATCGAGATTGTGTATCTGCTGGAACAAGATGGAAACAATGTCATAAATGGCTCGATGAGGGTTTGAAAACCTAGGAATGTACATGAGAAAAAGCGCCCATGGGAGGACAAGAGTGCCCCAAGTGCTAATGACTGATTTGGGTGCTTGTGTCTCTTAGATGCTTGAATTTTTTTTTCTAGGTCGAAAGGTCTTCATCATGTTATTCTTTTTTATCACTCTAACTTTCATTTTTAGTTTTAGATCACACATATAACTGCAAAAAAATGACTACTACACATGCCCACAAACCACATCAAATATAATAAAAAAAAGATGCGAGAATGTGAGTCGATTGACTTGACCCGATGGTCACCCAAGAGTGAACTTATGACCGAGCATTGCACTACATCTCAGACTCCATGTAGTTCTTCTGTGTGTGTGTGTGTGTGTGTGTGTGTGTGTGTGTGTGTGTCCTAGGTTTCCCTTGTGCAAGTTGTACGATGATAGCGGGCTAGATCTAGATTGTCCCAAATATGTAAAATGTGTGTGATGGAATAGAATGAACTCCCCTCTATGTAGTGTATGCAGATCAATGCAACCCTTGTCCCTTGTATGAATGTGCTAGATGTATGCTTTGTAGTGCTCTTGTGCCTTTGTGCAAGCTTAGGTGGTGATAGATAATGCTTATAGTGTTTGGCCCCTTATTTAAAAAGTAACTAAGTATATATATGATTCCCTTGTTTGAATTTCATAATTGACAATTGAAAGGCCAACCCAAAGTGTTAAAAGGTGACCAAGAAGCAAAAAGGACCCAAAAGAGTAAGAAAGAAGAAAGAGAGGGACAGAGCGCCCAGGAGGGACATGAGTGCATGGGTGCTTATGTCCTAACTAGGCGCTAGTGTCCGAGGCCATCAAAAGGTAAATCAGTCAAGTGTCGAAAATAGTTGTAAGATGTGTAAAAGCTAAAAAAGTGCAAGAGATAAAAAGCAACCAAAAAATGCCAAAAGGAGTTGTCAACCACTAGTTTTCTTGCTTAGGAATCATGTATACATTAGTATGCTTTCAAGGTCTTTGATAGTGAAATTAAGGACCATCAACTTGCCTAAAGTTTATGGTATGTCTAATCTCTCATTATAAAGACTACAAAAGGGGTTTACAACAAAATACATATCAACCACGTTGATAAAGCACTAGTTTTCACATGACAATATTTATTATGACAAACTATTTAATTAACATATTGACAGGAAAGATACTACATGAACACCAATTGAAGGGCCTATGCTTAAATCGAAAACTACTAGTCTATTCAAAATCTATTAGTTATATGCAAGACAAACACAAACATACCTACACTTCCCATTGTCTCTAATGCACTAGGACATGCACTAAGCCCGTAGCTCAAAAGAGAAAAAGGAACTGCTATCACTTAGCCTCTCTCTTGTGCCACCAAGATTCACATCTACATTTATTTTTTTGATGATACTCTCCATTTAACCAAGAGCAATCTATCTTGCACAAGAAGTTTGTGCAACACTCAAACAAGGTTGTTACAGTTAACATGATAATCTATATAAAATCCAATGCATGTCAATATACATGAAGCATTTCATTTTCACATTAAGTATATGATGGAAGTCCAATGGATGCTTCATCTCTTCCATCCATCATGAGGCATGTTATATAGGCATGGACTTCGTACATCACGTGGCAATTAAGTATACTTACCCAATGCCTACTCTCCAATGTCCAATTACATTTCTAGGCCCTACGCAAAGCTGATCCAACATCTTAAGAACATGATCCATTTCACAAAGGGGTTCCATGGCTCAAGCGCATACAATAAGCTTGGGTGTGATAGTAAAATGTTGTTTATGGAGGAAAATCCTCACTCATGCAACCTTGTTTAAACTAGAGTGTTGAAATTGGAAGATCATGACCTTTGTAAGAAATTTCATGAGCTTTGAATTAGCAACTTCCAAATCTTGCTATGATAGTGAATTGATTAACAAGTGTTGTGCGAGTTGAGGGAAGCTCATGCTGTTGTGATCCAATTGCTCTCATGCACATTTCCATAGAACAAAACATTTCTTGAAGCCAACACTTAAAAGTTGCAACATCATCTCTGATTGTAATCTAGACCCGGTCTTGCAAAACATGAAGCTTCCCCAAGAATACCAATGCACCTCATAGCGTAAATACCCACACGGGAAGACCAAAACGATTTTCTATTCTGTGATTCGCTCATAGTTACCAATCTAACACAACTAATTTTCCATTACGTCAGCGCCACATTCCAATAAAAAATTAGAAATTTACGGGGGAAAATAAACTATGTTAACCGATTTTTGTAATATAAAGAACACAAATATTCTGTGGTAGGTATATTAAGGATTTTGGATTTTTATACTTTTAATATATTTATGAGACGTGAAAAGTTAGGTGGCTTCACAAGGGAGTAGGTTGCATTGAGGCTCACAACAAAGTCCAATATGATAACTTCTTTTGTTGTTGTAATAATGACGTGCTAAAGCATGATTCACGGCAAAATATGTGCAACCCCCAACTTGTAAATGTTCAACTATCTCCTCTCGCATATTTGCAATTTCTATGGTGTTATATATCTCCTTGGCACACTACAATTGTGCCTCCAAACAATAAATATGTAGGCTCCAATAACACAATTGAAAGAATCCTGAATAAACCTTGCAAGCGTAATAATGATCCCCTTGTCATCTTTTACAAGATGAATTCTTACTACTAGTCTAGAATAATCTCCAAATATTGTGCTGAATAAACCATAACACAACAAAAATCATCAAAATAACTCGCTTACACTGGCACTTTTCACTCAAGATTGCACTTGAGAGTCTCAAATGGAGCATGAAAGAGAAAACTAACATCCTCGTTACAAGAGAGTATCAAAAGATCAAACTAACATATGAATTTATTACAATGAAAGTAGCACCTAAAACACTATCTAATCAAACATTTATAATATACACAACATCATCACACACAAAAATATTAATGTAAATCACTCTTTTTACACTTAATCAACCAAATTTACATAGAACATATGTATTTTAGTAACGACAATAGAGATGATAAATATAAATCACTTTGCATGTCTTGTGAAACAAAAATACAAGATGACAATGCATACAATATCAACACATTACAAGAGATGTACCAAAGTTGGTCATTTGACACTTGATAATGTGGGGTTTGGATTTTTTCCTTCTACATGACTTGCCCGCACAAACAAAGCTCAAACAGACTATCCTATGCCATCCTAATGCTTGCAATCCCTCATTCCACCTTTGCTTGAGACACCTACATGAACGCTTCTTTGAGTTAAAAGAACCTTATATCTCATGTACATGGTTGTCCAAATCATTAACTAAGCTTTTTGCCTCATTGGACAAGAACAACCGATCGATCCAAATCCTATTGGTTGATCCCATCCTTGATCTTCCAATGGCTAAATATTCAAATGGGTATATTATTATGAGTCATTTCCCCCTCTAAGTCGGCCTTAGTGTGAAATATTTCTCTTGGAGTTGTATAAATACAAATCAAAACAAGTTGACCTTAGTGTGAAATATTACCCTTGGAGTCGATCCTATCCCTACTAGACAATTATGTCCTTGGTCTTCCAATGGTCAAATTTTCAAATGGGTATCTTTTTATGAGTTAGTCTTTTCCTCCAAGTTGGCCTTAGAGTAAATATTACCCTTGGAGCAAGATAAATACAAATCAAAACCAATGATTTGCTCACTTAACATTCATTTGGTTACCACTTGGAAATCATTGAAAAACACTTGGTCTTCCTCTTAAAAAGCGAACAAAACTACCATATTATTCTCTATTATGAGATATTACAATAAGAGTAGCCCCATAGAAGTTTGAAGCACTCTACATCAATCCAAAAGCATTCTAAGCCAAGTCAAAGCAAACCGTATCAAGAGTTCAAGGGATGTATTGTAGTTGCATGTAGTTGAAAGGAGCACACTAACACTTCCATTAGCCGGGAGAATTGCACTAGAGTTTGTGTCCCACACATGGGCCTATGTAGGCATCAAAAGGGTGATTCAACTCAAATATTCCCTTAGCCCTATTTCTCCCATTTCATTCCGAGAGGTAGGGTTCAATATCACATGAAAATTCACACACATATGGAGTGATCACAAGTAGAATTAGGCATATAAGATCAATACAAAGACGCAAAAACTGAAATAAAAGTGTATAAATCACATGGAGAATTCCATGTAACTTTAGACATGTTGTGTTATTCAATCTGTCCTACTATTCAATGTTGTCTAGTAGCAAGTTAAGATCTTGTTTTGGAAATAAAGCAAATACAAAAGATTCTCGACATGTTCTCGACAATTTCACATCATATTAGTCACCATAACAAAGAAAAAAACTAAGTGCATTATGTTCTTGTCAATTTTCTATATTTAACATGTGCCTAAATAAATTGGATTCCCTAAATCATTTATTTTAAATTTAGATCTCAGTGCATGAACATGTAATTTATAATTTGAATGTACATAATTTATAGATTTCAATCCTAATTAGATATAAGACCTCTTTAGGCCACCTTATTTTCTAAATTAGGGTTTAATAATTTGGTGAAATCATTTTTTTATGTCACACAATCTTGTTGGTTTGAAAATCATTTTAGGCAGTGTGGGGGAAACAAGCCAACAATATGCACGACATAGCCCATCTTTGAGATAACAAAGCGAAATTGGTTTATTGTTATTCTATCAAGCAGGAATATGTGTAAATCTACACTATTCTAACTTCGGGGGTTTTGGGATCTCATCCTAGTAGAGGTAGTTTCAACTGCAAACAGAAAGGTAGGAAGGAAGGAACAGAGGAGGGTAGATCTGAAGGAAGAAAAGAAATGAATTCCAAAGACAGAAAGGTCAGAGGGTTTATGCTTTGGGATGGTAGTAAACAGAGCCAAACTTACTTGCATAAACAAATAAAGCAATACTGATGAACATATGACGATAATAAGAAGGAATCCAATAGAACAAAAACATAGATCTAACTTAAGAAAGATTTGATGCAAATAACACATATATTGAGCACAAAGTCTAAACATATATATTAATATCTCTTCTATTACAAGAAGGCACAAAGTCTTTCTCTCTTCACCTCTTTTTCATACAAAAATGTCCACACCGGAATACAACAAGTATTCCAGTATTTATAGAAGGAGAAGGAGAAAGAAGACAAAAAGAAACCAACCACTATTTACAAAATATCTAAAAAGTCAAAAGTTGACTTTGGGCAAGTTTTGGATGGCAACATCCCATGATGCAACATGGATGATGTCATCATAAATGCCAACATAATTTTTAAATATTTTTACAAAAAAGATCAAAGCGTACACAAGAGGAGAAACTACTCCTCATCATCTCTTTGGCTTAAACGGAGTGTCTTGTTTCGATCATGAGGATGATGACATTGAGCTCGATATTCCATAAACTTGCTGATCATTGTCTGAAGTTGATTATGATCTGGACCCTTGAAATGGTCGCCAATGACTTCGCAAGTTTCCTTTTCATTCTTGAGCTTGTCTAGGTAGCCCGACATACTCCTCGCATGCATCGATTAGAAGCCAATGAAATCACGGCAAGCCAGAAGGTTATTGATTGATTCTCGGTCAAAAGTGACCTCTAGCGCCAAACCTTGGGTTGCGATAGCCTTGAAGAGCTGGATTATATCATCTGCCTCCCTCAAGGTGAATGATTCACTAAGCATCCCTGGAGACATCTTTGTAACCGTCTGCTCCATGTTGTATTTTGCATCCAGGGCTTCGTCCTTGATTTTATCTATCCTCTCTAGGATATATTCCATTTGATCAACCCAATAATCTAAAGCGACGAGAGCTTTGTTATGTGCTCATGCGGTGATCGATGACACCGACCTTTAATAGGTCGTCAAATGAGTGAGTAGTTAACCATTGCTTGGAATGTTTCATGTTGCAACCTGGCATTGTCTAACTCCTCGAGAGGGAACCTGCTACTGCTTGTAGCTCCTTATTTTCTTGATCTATATCCTAGTAGAGCACTGTGAATTTCTTGATCATTTCCTCACTATCTCTGAGGATTCACTCTATCCAGAGGATACTTCCACGCCTTGTTCGCCAATCTTGGCGTATTCATTTATCTTATCCTGACTGAGAACTTCAGTAGGTTCAGCGGTAGTGACAGAGGAGCGTTGCCCATTCTCTGCAAAGCTTGGAGGAGATGTTTGTTTTTCTCCTTGAGTATTCTCTTCTCCTCTTTTGCTTCCTGAAGCTTTTTACAGAGAGCATCTACAGCAGATAAGGCCTCTCCTTGTAGGATTTCAGATGAGGTTCCCATCGTGACTTGGGTCACTATAAAGTCTGTAGGAGACAAATCTTTCTTTTCTTTGGTGGGATCCGATATGCAATCTCCATGACTCTCTCTCCCGAAACGCTCTTAGAGAAGCGAGTTATAGCTTTCTGCTTCTTGGGTCCCTTCTTCGGAATGACAGAGAAGTCCATGGGTGCTATGGGAACCTTTCTCTTGTGTTGACCCAGATGGTCAGAGATCCAACTTGGACTTATGGGAGAGGGAGTAGAGGGAATAGAGGAAGAAATGGGGGTGAAAGGGGAAGCAACTGAAGAGGCCGTAGGGAAGAATGTTGAGACACTTGGTGGTGGCATCGACAAGGAGTCCAACGTGCTGCTGCTTGTAGGGGCCTGGAGTTACTATAGGAGAAGAAAAGGTCATGGAGGTGGAAGGGATCTGTAAAGGGATGGAGGGAACACTAGGCAACAGATCCGCGAGAGAGGAGAAAATGGAAGAGGTGGGAGATGGAAGGGAAGAAGGAAGGGGAGAAGACACATCCATAGGAACAAATGCTTGAATGACAGGGGGAGGAGAAGGGGTAGAAGAAGGAATGGTGGGTACCTCAGTAGTTGTAGCTGTGATAACATCCTAAGTGGATGTATCCATTGAAACCTCGGTGGTCTCTTCTTCTTTACCTGAGACACCAGGTCGACCACTTGCTTCTCAGAAGTAGTAGGAGGGCTTTCAGGAGTTTCTTCTTGTTTGCTTGGTTCTCCCTCCTTATTTTTCCTTTTCCTTTCAGCACTTGGGCCTGTTCTTGAGGTGCTCTACCCGAAGGAGAAGTAGTGAAATCTACCCCGAGGTAGGTGAGACCATTTTATTTGCACCAATGTTCGGTGCACTGCAACGTGGGCTTGACCCTTTCCTGAATGGTCTTCGGCGCCTTGGCTCTGTCGATATCTGCGAATGGCCAATCGTCCCCATCCGTGTCAAGGTAAACTTGATCAATTTCTTGATCGGCTCTTGGAATCCTTTTGGAATGATGGCTATGCCATAATGGACAATCTCCAGAGAGCCACCGGGAGTGATCCTTTCACCTGATATCTATTTCATGTGTCAGGTCGATGTAGATGTCCTCGATCTCGGGACATGGATGGGATCAATTTTTGCCTTTGGGAGGCAACTTCAAAATCGAAGGTGGGCCTTGCTGGGAAGTTGTGCTTTAGATTCAGCAATTCAAGCTCAACATACATTTCCCGAGCTTTGGCAAGTGTGGTGTAGGTGTATCGCCAACTGTAAGGGGGAATGGGGTTCCTCCTTTCTTTCTCTTCATGCACCTCTCGTGGTAAGTGATCAGTTGCCTTGACAACTCCAAGAGGATCAACTTGGGCCCTGCATACCTTGGTAGCTTTGTCAGGTTCACCCTCGAAATTCACTGCCCTGAGATATGTGAATGTGGGGAATTGCGTGAACAATGCTCCCACTTCTTCGTGGCAGTAATCACGCTTGGGCTAGTCCGACCATGTCTCATATTCGGCCTCAATAGGCAGATCACCTCATAGAAGAAGGCGTCATTGATTTTTGAGAACTGGGGGATGTTGTTCTCGAGCCTTAGCTCTAGGTAGAATTCATATATTTTGACCTGGGCCATACCCCATTCCGAGCTAGGCCTATGAAATATCTTCGCTGATGCTGCAACGTATACAACATAGGAATTCATATAGAACTTCCCAGTTGTGAGGACCTATTGAAGCTGCTGGGAGATGGTGTCACTGATGATTTCCCCCAGCCAAAACGCTGATCAGGCATATTCTTGCTCATGGTCTCTAAGTACCTCAACATCCATTTGTGGAAATAATGGGCATCAGGAAGCCCAAATATTCTGTTCAAGAAGGTGATTGTATCACTCAGTTCCTCATTGAAGTCACTACGGTGGATGGTCTGAGGCCATCTGCTCACCAGATTTTTGTTCTTAAGATAGAGCTCGTTCATCATTTACATGCATTTGTCCTCATTGTCATCCCATGCCTTCTTGCAGTCTTCTAGGCTTATGGCGACATATTTCCTGTGATGAGGAATGCCCAGGGTTATTTCAAAGTGATGAGCAATGAGGTCGATGATCATCTTTCTCTTCGACACATCTTGTGTCCTTGTTATAGAACGAGCCACCAACATGATGAACTCATTATTTACAACGACTTACCTGCAGCCCAACTGCAAAGTGCAATCCACTGCCCACCAGTTTGTTCATCCAGGAGCCACTAGTTGCTTGGTTGGTTCTCGCCCAGAAGTCTTCCATATCAATATGCCCAAGCTCAGAGTCTCTGATGTCGAGATCACTCTCTGCGTATAAGTCAGGCATCCTAACCTTCTGATATTTGTACTTCATCTCTTGTTTACGCTTGTCAACTTTGCTTTCCTTTAGACTTGGTTGGTTTCTTACTTGATGAAGACATGTGTGAGCTCAAGGATGGCTGTTGTTGTTCTGCAAGAAGGATCAAGGAGGTCCAACACAGAAGATCCATGTCAACCATCATGTTATTCATAACAAAAGATTGTAGAAAGAAGAATGAGCAATTATAAGGCTTAGGGCACAAGGCGCAGTTCATAGCATGCTGCAGAGGCTTAAAAAGGTTAGGTGCACTTTTGAAGATGTCAACATGTAAAAAGGTGTGCCAAGTGTTGACAGGAGAAAAGTTGCACCAAGGTTATAAAGGGTGCACTTTTGAGGAGGGTGTTGCATGACAGAAGGTGGCGCCAAAGGGTAAAGTGCAGGGCATGGGTTTACAACATACAACATGTCATGTTGATGTCAAGGATCATGCGCCACGCCTTAGGAAATTTGCTTTAGCTGGGCACTGAAAAGGATGGTGTTGCATGGCTTTTAAGTGTGCCCAAGGCACAATTTTGGAATATGCTTGCAAAGAATCAATGCGCCAAGGGGAAAGGCGCTTGGTGTGGGTTTGAAGCACACAACATCCAATGTTGATGTTGTGTAGGATGCGCCTGTGCCCTTACAAAGTTGCTAAGTGTTATTATACTGGGTGCGGGTTAGGGATATGTTGCAAGTGGGGACAGTGTGCCAAGGCGTAATTGTGAGGGTTGCAACATGTAAAAATAGTGCGTTGAGGTTTTTAGTGATTTATTTGCATTTTCTCATGATTTCCTCTCTCTCTTGGTTTCTTCAAATGGTAAAGAGAGGTTTTGTAAAAGATAATAAGCATTGAAAAGGAGGCCTTAGGTTTTTTAGAGGCAGGGGCCTTCTAGATTTGTAGATCTGGAAGGAGAGAAAAGGGGTTTTCAATTGATTTGCAGATTGGTAATTTATTCAATTTTAGATTTAACCTTTTGGCTTATAATAACCCTAAAACCTAACAATAACCAAGAAACAAAATCATAACAACAACAAGAAGGAAGGCAAAAGCCACTTACCCGGTTTTATAAAAGATGAAGGACGACGTTGGGGTCCACAAACTTGACAAACGACATGCGGGGTGATAGGATAGCTGACAGGCGTAGAGGAAACACTTTTTCAATTTTCAAATCGTGAAAATGACAGGTGTCGGGCACCTATTTATAGAAAACTTGGCATTTATTATTTCACCAACCCTCTTTGGCACATATTTTGGAGTGTCGACACGGGTGCAAATGCACCTTGGCACAATTTAATTGGCGTTGACATAAAGTTTTTAGCGCCTTAAGTGCATATCTCATGATGTTAACATGATGATTTTAGCACCAAGGTTATTAAGGGCACAACTTTCATGATGTCGACACGATATCTCTAGCGCCTTAGGAAATTTACTTTAGCGCACATTTTTTGATGACAACATGATATTTCCAGCGCCAAAGAGGTGCGACTTTCTAATGTTGACACAAGTTTTCCAGCGCCAAAGGGATTTTTAAGTGGTGCATATTTTGGAGTGTCGACATGTTATTTCCCACGCAAAGGGTTTTCAAAGGGGTGCACATTTCTTGATGTCGACACAACATTTCTTGCGCCTAGTTTAGAAAGGCTGAAAATGGCTAAGTTCTTAAAACTTGATTTTCGGAAGGGAGTTCTAGGCCATTTCAAATGTCAACAGACTTCCTTAGGGACCAAAAATAGAATTTTGGTATGGTTATCTGTAAAATTTCCTTTGTCAATTTTACAGATAACAAATCTTCAATACCCTTCCTCTAGGGTTTTGGAATTTTACGATTTTACAATTGGCCTTTTCTTCACAGCTTACATTCCTATCTTTTTTTGGAATTAAGTTCTCTTGTATTGCTATAAGGTTTAAGAAATCTACAATCACGTCTCACATATATATCTCTATTACTAAACACTCATTTGAAAATGTTATCATGGTAGTCCTCACTCAACCTTCTCAAGGGGAAGTCAATCAAGATGACACCATTCATGATATCGCTTGTTTTTTCGCTAAGATGTGCACTGTAGATCACCAATTGAGAGCTTGGTGTCTTGAAACAAAAAATGACAACTCCTCTAAGTGTGAGACCTTGGATATTGAATAAAGAGACGCCTAATCTAAATATGTAACAATGCTAGATATATGCAATGAAGTACACAAATTGACCCAAACAAATTAAGCTAAAAAGTATGAAACCCTAGTTATAAAGAGGAGATAGAAGGACCTAGCTGATTCACAATTTATTTTGGACTATGCTTTGAAGTGACAAATTGATGAACATGAGGAGGGAAACATCACATTGAATCTCATAAAATCACACGAATGGAATATCTTCTGGACTGGGCACCCCAGGATAGGGTCAAGGCGCATATGGGCACTACGGACCTATTCTCAGGTGCTGTGGATCGCTGAACCTCACACACTCTTCTTCGGAGGGTAAGGAGGTGTTCGTTGTCCTTCACTACATGTCACTAATATGTCACATCAAATCCGTAGATGCCCCTTGTAACTTGGAATAAATAAATGACCTATAAAAACCTAAAAGCACATCAAATCCCAAAAAGAATATAATATAAATGAGGGGTCAGACTGCCATCGACTATCAAACAAGTGAACTTACAACCGAGTGTTGCATTACATCTCAGACCCAATGTAGTTCTATGTGTGTGTGTGTGTCGAAATCGTGCCCTAGGTGGCTCTTGTGCGTGTCACACTTGATAGTGAGCAAGTATCTATATGTAAATGATGTAAATAGATGTGTACATGAAAGAATGAACTTCCCCTCCTATGTGTGTATGTAGAAATGATAGTCCCTTGTCCCTTGTGTGGAGCTAGATGGATGCTTGAATGCTCTTAGAATTCTCTTGGATGTAACCTTAGGTGGTGATAGCTAATGTTTAGTGCTTGGTCCTTTATTATGGTCACATAAATTTATATTTATATGATTCCCTTGCTTGAATTTTGTAATTAACCCTAAAAAGGCTGATTATCAAAAAGATGAGATGTTGAACGACTAGAAAGGACCCAAAAGATGTGAGCAAAGTACAAAGAGGTCGGGGGTTCCTAGAGGGGACGGGGCGCCAAGGCGTCTAGTCCGGGCAACCGGTGTCCAAAATGAAAAATGAAGAAGTATGAAAAGTCATACTGGGAAAGTAGGAGTGTAAGACCAAAAGAGGAAATAGAAAGCAAACAAAGAGGCCAAAGACACATGTTAATTAGTAATTTTCTTACTTAGGAATCATATGAATAGTAGTATGTGATCAGGACTAGATAGATACCCAAAGTGTGTGATTTAGTGTCTACATTTGCCCCCACTTTATGTTGTTGAGTGAATGCTCGATAACATAAAGTAGATAAGAGATGCGTACTTGATAACCATGTAGATCGATGGTGAAAACGTGTCGAGAAACAAGGAAAAGTGTGGAGTGATAAAAAGTGAAGCGTGGAAGCTAGAGAAGAGGAAGTGAAAAATAAGTGATGATGATGACCCTAGGGTGAGAGCGTATATGTAGATGTCGTGATTTTACCTATTGTTGATGTCACTTGATGTTGTGATGATGTGTGATTGATGTAACTACCGCTTCTCATAAGGACGAACTTGCAAAAGAGAAGAATGAACAAGTAGTCAAATACACATATATATGATCAAAACGTGTAAATGTATGTAGAAAAAGAAAAAGGAACATGTGCACCTGATCCATGATGAGTGAAAGAGATAGAAAATATCTTGAAGATGATGTAGAAGAACGAGTTTTTCGGTGATCTCATGCCAGTTGCCCTAAATGTGAGATTTTTGGGAGATCTCACACCAAGAAAAAAAAAGAAGTGTAGGGAGAAAAGTTTGGTGTCATCCTCCAACCTTTAATTGCTTCCCAAGTGTGAACACCACTACAGATGGTGTGTTAAAATATGATTTGTTTCAAATAATTCCGATCCAATGAAAAAGTAGAAAAGAAGGTGTAGTGCACGCATGCCAAGTTATGAATGACTATCTGTCCTATAAAAGATGTTGTTTAAAATGCCAAAAACTATGCTAAAATGAAAAATACTATGTAACTGCCCCTTGATCACGGATGTCTAGGAAGGGTTAGGGGTGCCCAGGTGTTACTGTTCGGATTTAGGTGTTAGTTTCTGTGATGTGCTAAGGACCCAAGTTAGGATCTAAGCCGTTGCTGAGACTGAATACTATGTTGATTGTGTGTTGAAATGTACCCAATGATGCCCCTCTCATTTGGGGTGCATGTGACATCACTGAGGAGTATGTGGCCCAAAGGAAGACTGACCGCTAATATGAAACTGATGCCTTACATGGGGAAGGAATGTGCTTGGTAGAAACCAAGGCACACGAAAGAAAAGTGGCTAGGAAACAAGTGTTAGTGCAATCAAGAAAAATAAGCATGTAAAAGATAATACGTAAGCTAAGCACACAAGAAGGCAATGTAAACAAGCAATAACACAAGAAAAGTAGACCGCAACAAGAGGGTTTCAAACAAGGGACATCAATCATGATGTTGTAAGATAATCGAGGCCGACATGACCAAAGGCATACAAACAAGCAGAGAACAAACAAGGCATATGGAAAAGCCCACAAAAAATGGCATACAATGACAAGAAAAGATAGACAATGACAAACAAAGTAACATGCAACCATGGTAGCAAATAGTTCCTGCAAGAAAAATGTTGCACATGAAGCACTGTTAGCATGTTAGAAAGATAAAAATTATGCCAAAGTGTGTATAGTAATGTGTTATGAAAATGAAATGATAACACTTGTAGTGTACTCAAAAGTGGATGCCCCAGGAGCTAGTGTGGGACTGGTATGAGGTACTGCACGAAGCATCCATACGCATGTATCGATCTGTGATCACAAGTGGAAGACAAGTGAACACACATGTGTATGTGATAAAATATAACGATATACAAAGTATATGTCTTGCATGTGTAAAAAGTGTAAGTGTAAGCATAAGTAGGCAAGAGTAAATGTGACCAAGATATGCGATGTTGTGGATGAGAGAGAATGAAATTTCGTGTGAGTGTGATAGGAGCCGCGTTCCTCCCAAGTGAATGTGAATGAGTATGCATGTGATGAGGTTCATTTATACATGACCCCTCGAAGTCAAGAGTGAACCATAGAACAAGAGTGTGTCATCAGGTGATGGTTTGAACGTGTGCTAGAAAGATGTCATCCTCAAAGCGCCAAGCATAGAGAGTGCATGAGTGAGTGAAGTTTAGTTTAGATTGAGACCCTTAACAATCGATTATGAACCGTGGAACTAGAGTGCGTCATTGGGTAATGAGCATTGTTTATGCATAGTATCACTTAAGATGCATAATGTTGAGTGAGTTTTTAATGGCTTGCCCAAGAGAGTGGTAAGGCAATATATGCCACCATTAATATTTTCAGTAATAATATACTGAGACCAAGCTAGTTGGGCTTGAATTTTCCTTTGATAGGAGCTTTTATGTTCATGTTTTATGATTTTATTTTAATACCAGATCACCCATATTGAACTCGAGAGGATGATTTTTGTGCTTGTAAGCGTGGAATATGTGAGAATGATATGCACAAAGATGTTCAAGTGTTTGGAAACAGAGAGAGTTCAACATTTCTAACTCATGTAAGAACTTTTCATGATATTCATTGTCTTTAATTATGCCTTTGAGTGAAATGCGTAATGAGGGTATCTCGAGTTCCAGTGGGATGATGGCCTTAGTATCGTAGACTAATGAAAAGGAGTGGAATTGGTGGGCCTACACACACTAGTACGATAAGCCTAAATAACATAGAATAGTTGATTATGCTAGTCATCACCACTAGTAGCAACAATATCCTACCCATTCATATCCCCTAGTGCACATGTTAATTGAATTAATTATCTTAATTAAATTAATTAATATCCTCACTTAACCACCTCACCCCATCCAACTCACCTAGCCACCTCACTCAAATGACCCACTCAAACCTCATTAATGACCTAAGACCAAGTCTAAACCTATCCTAACCAACTAGGACTTAGTCTAAACCTAGACTTAACTCCTATTAACAAACCTAAAAGGACTCCTACTTATCTTTCCATGATCCATCACTCAAGACTCGAAGAAGGTTGGAGATCACGCCAAAAATAGCAACAATCTGGCTATTTTTGGCCAACCTAGATATTCCCGCCTTGACCGAATGTGCTATATCTCAACCGATGTCGGTCACCTAACCATTTCCCTAGTTAGGTTAAATACATTTCCAAAAGCCTTTTCTAGGTTGGTCATTTGATTCAGATCTCATACAAACAGAGACTTGGAGCACTCAAATTTCTTTAGCACTCAGGAAAAAAAACACACGGGAGCACTACCAACATCAGTCACCATTCATCATCCTCTTCACGATCACAGATTCACAATAGAGAGGCACGAAGGTTTGAACTTCCATGACATGAATACAATGACTCTTCTCTCTGGATCTCTACTGGTCACCATCTTCATCACCTACGTTCTCCAATCTACTTTCCAGTAAGTATTCAACATCTCTCTTCATTTATCTCTAGTTTCTTTGTAGATTTATTTATTCATCTCTGTAATTTATTTCTCTCCACACCCATACTTTTCTTCCTCCCATCAACCCATCACCTATCATACCTAGACCCTTTTACCCATTTTCACCCTCTCTCTCAATCATCTCTGAGTCTTCAAACCATTTTACGACCTCACCCTCACCATTTCCAACCTCTATGTAAATCACAGGAGTCTAAAACCAATTTAAGAACTTTTGCTAATTTCCCCTACCGACATCCGGTTATCCAACTGACGTCGGTCATTCTTCCTAACCGACATCGGTCATCTCAACCGACATCGGGTTATTGTGTCTGTCAATATAGCTCAGACCAACGAGCTAATACCCACTTCCCAATAGCCCAAAATCATTCTAATCCTTACTAGACCTTACCCAGAGTCTGTACTAGGCACCTAACCCAACACCACCAATCAACCCTCCCATTTTGACCTTAAACAACCTTTTGAATGACCTTTCTTATTGTTTTGTATGAGATACCTAAATCATTTCAATTCCAATAGGATCTTTACTTCATGTATGATTTAACTAGCATTAATATTGTTATATAAAAAGTGGATTGACAACTTTCAGAAAGCATCATGCTTCCTGGATCTAGCTTCCTAGGCAATCCACTCCACTCATTTTTTGTTTAACTCTATTTGTGGTATTGTTTTGCATTTATAGGTAGTTCCTCCTAGCCAAAAGGGAGCTCTCTCATAATCAACTTGGATCAGAAAAATCAGAACGTGCGTGCACAACCTTCAACCAACATTACAAACATGTATTCCTCCTTGGCCTACTACCCTTATCTGTTTCATTAATTTGCTAAGAATCTAGTGAAACATTTTGGCATGCTGGTGGGACCCATCCGGGGTTCCTTGCATTTATTCATTCTTAGGGAACCATTGTATGTTTGTTTCTTTTCAAAAGGAAGTTAACATTAAATTCTCTCCTAGGAATCTTCTCTTTCTTCTACTTGTCTCAGTGACATTTGTATTTTGAGACTAAAACAAATCCTTCTTTCTTTTCTTGCATTTGCATTAGTGAAAGTCATATCCTTTCCTATTCACTCTTTGTTTACATCAAATATCACATTTTGATTTGGGTTTTAAAATAATTGCATTTCATACTTCTATGTTTGCATTTTTAGCTCACATTAAAACTGAGGGCAACCTATATGCTGGAAGTCATGCCCAACTGATGGTTGACATAATTGAATCATAGAGCACATTCTCTTCTCTCTTTTCCAAACTACACAAAAATAAATTCACACATCTTCTTAAACAACACCTTACCTAGAAGAAGTTTCAATGATCACACGATCAGAGGATTGATAATGGGCCCAACTGGTTTCTCTGTCCAGTCATTATCTCAGAGAAAGGACCACCCCCACCAAAACATTACCTAAAACCATCCTTAGATCTTTCCTTTCATAGGACACCTTCTTTCCAACCAAAAAAATTTTTTTTCTATTCACAAGTCAGTCTAAAATAACATAAGCTAAAACATAAAATTCACCCATAGGATTTCATGTTTTTTCTTAGCTTTTTCTTGAGTGTTTTGAGTTGTGAGGTCACGTTCTTCATTTTATTTTCTTCCTTTCACACCCCACAATTATAGTTGGTGTATTCTAAATTTTTTTCTAGGTGTGTTAGGGTCCATTACTATCATACTCAAGTTTCTTGGGTTGATAGTTTATCTGATCTAAGTCACAAAAATCAAATTCTTCCATCTTTTCAAATTTCACAGTGACCAGCGTCGGTCCAACGACCATCATCGGTTTTCATCTAACCATCATCGGTTTACCTAACCATTTTCAGTTTCCAAACTTTTTTTGGTCATTTCACCAAAAACAACATTCACCACATTTTTATGTTTTTTTGAGGTTCCTCAGAAGCATCATCATACCTAGATCTTTGAAATCACTATCAAATCTAGATTTTTCTCATTTTCATCAGTTGTTACAACATTTTTCAAAACTTTTTGAATTTCCCACAAGAATCGGTATCGTCACCACCCTAACCATCATCGGTTACCCTCTCACCATCATTAGTTAACCTAACACCATCGGTTCCTGTGTTTTAATTTTTAATTAAAACAACGACTAGTTTCACCTCCCAAAACCTATTTTTCTCCATTTATTTTTTTTTTGTCATTTACAGAGAATAGATTACCAAGCTATGCTAACTCACATGGTTTTGACTCATAGTAGCCAAGCCAATGCCCTTGTATTCCATGCAAGCCTTCAACCACTCCTTGCCTAGCCCATCACCACCTTCCATCCTGTCACCTATGGATCCTACTCAACCCATTATCATCAGTACGGTGATGAGGAGTTCACAAGACTCCTTGACCAAAACCCCACTTTCCTTACAATATTATCTCACCCATTCATCTACTAGGGATTCATCAGATAATTGGTATATGGCATGCACCATGTCCATCCCTCCTACCCTCGCCCCCACTTCCACATTAGCTACCACTAGCTCGGCATTACCTTCTTCCACCTTACCACCTGGTGTCCCAACTTGACCCCACATCATCTATACCTGCACACCTATGACATCTGTCACACCATTGACGTCAGTTTCTCCCATGTGTCAACCATTCCTTCATCAACCACCTTGAGCATAGCCCCATCTGCACCCACCACCTCATATATACCTATTGCATCACAACCACCCATGGTGTCGGTAACCCATACCCCATTCCAAAACCTCATCCTCTCCATCCCACAGTCTTACCTCCAATTACCACAAGAATCATTACATCTACCCCACCTACTTACACATATCACCAACAACCCCCAATCTCATCTATCACCTATTCAGGATATTTTCCACTTCCTATCTATTCCCCCTCACAGTTCTCATACTTCGACACCACCATATACTAGGATGCCATCCACATCATACATTCATCATCAACCCCCTTATACTGTAAGGGGTGCCTCAATCATCACAACCTACCAACGACCTTATTAAAATGATGATGGAAAAGATGCAAACATTGGAAGCATCGGTTTTTGGCTCTCACAACTCCTTAACCTATGATGAAATCTATGCAATGAGCCATTCATCCATCTATTCCCATTCACCCATACCCTACACATTGGGAAATGCCCAAATTCAACCGGTTCAATAATAAAGAAGACCCACAACAACACTTGTGGTCTTTCAAACATGGGTGTTATCTAATCACCCATGATGATGCTTTACTCCTACGAACATTCCCATGTCCTTAACATGACCTACGTTAGATTGGTATAGTGGTTTACCTAAACATTCCATTTACTCATTTAATCAAGTGGCTCAAGCCTTCCTGGACCATTTTTCAATCAATATCATCAAGAAGGTCACCATGACCAACTTGTACTCAACACGAAAATACGATGACAAATCTATCACATTTTTTCACTCGTTGGTGAAGCCTCATCAACCAACTAACATTCCAGTTTTACCTCAAACCAAGCTTATAGAGTTGTTCACTAGAGCTTGTGCTAGGCACATCTCACCAACTCTCCAAGTACAAACCTTCCATACCTTTGATGAAGCATTTACCATGGTGCAAAACTTGAAATTTGTGCCATTGAAGAGAAGAAAATTCAATTGTGAAACAAAAATGTTGCCTTTAAATCAAATGATACCTCTTCCTCTTCAAAACCCCAAAAAAATTATTCAAAATCCAAAGGATCTACCAACATGGTAGTTTTAAAAGGCTGGCCCATCTCACCCATCTAATCAATCAAAACCTACCTCCAACCTTTCTCCCATTCAAACTTTTCAGTTCAAGTGGGAGCAACAAAAATACACTCCAATCGGGGAGCCTTATTCTTCAGTATTAGAAAAACTTCTTAAGGCCAGAGCCATTGCTCTTCCACCCATAAAACCACATACTAGTTTTGACCCCACTCATCCTATGCCTACATGGTACAAGGAACATGACTATTGTAACTATCATCACGTAAAAGGCCATAGCGATGGTAATTATATAACCTTCAAGAACATTATCCAGAAATGTTAGATAATGGAGATCTCATCCTGACAACCCAAATGCACCAAAATCAAAACTTTGCATATCTTCAAGAAGCCATTCCCTAATCATACCCCATCATCTAACCAAAGTGGTGAACCTTCAACTAATGACAACAATGTCCGTGAAGTCCATGTTGTTTTCAAATTCATACCAACCATTCCTCAATTTCCTCCTATCCCCTCTATCGAGGAGATTCTAGCATGAGATCCTCTACCCATGGAGGAGCCTACCTCATCTACTCCTTCACCCACAGAGGAGTCCCCTTCATCTCCCCTTCACCCACGGAGGAGTCCACAATTTCCACGCCAATGCCATTTCACCACTTACCTCGCAACCTAATGAACAACCTATGGTATTAACTCTCCTACCCATGGAGAGTCATCCTCACTTTCCTCTCCACCAAAAGAGGAAACTACCTCATCCCAACTGTTATCTCCCCTACCCATAGGGGATCCTTTAGATGCACCACTTCTTGTTGGGGACAATTCCCCATTAGCATTCTAGATCCCGTTGATCTTCTCTCGACTCTCTTACCCACAGAGTCTAAGCCAACTAGTTCCCTATCTCACAGACATATTTTATAGGGATTTCTACTAAACCAACATCATCCTCTTACAACAAGTGTCATTTTCACACCTGATGATCACTTGGATTACGTTGATAATTCCATGCTTTGGGGACACTTTCGCTACCCTTTTCAACCCAAATGCAAATGTCACCTACTGATACCTCCACAATCTATCTCAAAGGTATTTCAAGAAACCAAATCAACCATGACCATGCTTGTTGAAATGAATCTTCTTCATCACCCTCGCCTACACCTAAACCTTTACCAACAACCAAACCCATTCCTATGCCTAAGAACCTACTACCTACACCTACATCTTCCCCACATCTAGACCCATCACTACCTTGGTGTCATGCCGACATCAAGCCTAGTCCATCCTCCCATCAAATTGGATTTAGCCACATCTTCCCAAACCCACAAAAACCATTCCTCCACCTAAAAGGAAGACCCAACCTTCTAGGCCCCACACACACCAGTTTCACCCACTACGCCTTTGTCACCTTTTCCCCTTCCATCTATCCTAGGGCCTCACCCATCTACCTTGGTCAAAAACCTCTTACACAAGGCAAATCAAAAGCATAACAGCCCACCTCTTCATCACAATCCTTTATTACACCCAACCTACCAACACAACATACACCTTTTCCATCACCCACATCTTTCTTACCACCTATACCCCCACCACCTACAATAACCTCATCACTACCTATGATATTTCCTTCTCTTCAACCCATACCTTCCACCTTTCCTCTACCACAAAAACCTTCACCACACCTCCTTTATCACCTTGATAACTCATCCTCTTCCACCATCCACTTTCCCTTCTACATCATGTACTCCTCCTTCACCTTTACCCAAGAAGGTGCAACCAAAATTGAAAAACCCACTACCCTCCAAAGAGGTAGTTAAGCCTACAACACCTTCTATCGCTAGTTCATCTACTACGCCTTTACCCAAGAAGGTACAACCCAAGCCTAAAATAGTACCACCTACCAAACCGGTGGTCAAACCTATCCCACCTCCAATTCCACCTCCTGTAGTACCTCACACATCACAATCACCCACACTTCAATCCAAACCCACACTCACTTCACATTGTGATCCATTGGCAGGGTCTTATGCCAACATTCTAGCTAACCTTTTAGAGACCTTCTCATCACATTACCACCCCCTTAGACCTTATGACCCACTCAAACCCAAACCAAAAGGGTTTGATGATACTAAAATTTGTGCCTACCATCATGTGTCAAGACATGATGTAGAAAATTGTAAGGCTCTAAAACCATTCTTCTCCAACTTTGTCCTCCTAAAAAAAACTTTGATGACATGATGATCTTCTAGACGAGGACCCAGTTCCACCTCCACCTATCACCACACATCCTCACCCACTACCTATTCAGTGACTTGCATCACCACCTCCACAACCCTTTTATCCACCTCCAAAATTTGAGATCAATATGGTCCGTATAAGAGAGCTAGCCAAACCCCACCAAAATGTCAATGTGTCCCTACTCATTTCACAAGGCTCTTATCCCACACTAGGTTTTTTCCATCATGTCATTATACTTTTCATGACACACCTTCTCCATCCACATCTCTTCCTCATATTAACATGATCCAAGTTTCCACTCGCGCCCAAAAAGAAAAAGGAAAGGAGAAAGAAACCAGCCCATCCACCAATCTCATGTGCCCAATATACCATCTGCACCCACACCAAAATCACCATTCGGGGACCCACATACCCTATTTTTGATGGGGTCACCCATCGTACAATGATAAAACAATTACACAATCCTCTAAAAATGTCTTTGTATGACCTTGTCCAAACTTCTGAATCCATCGACAGCCCTCATGGAGGTTCTGCAATCCATCAAGGTTTTACCTAATGACCCTACATCCTATGGCCTCCATTATCACCCCTCACCATGTGGCTCTCTCACCAATTCATCCCCTTCCTCTACACCTACCACTACTCACCAAGTAGCCCCTCAATTTTCTCGATGATGAGATTATACCTCTCCAATCAGATGATCCTGATCCCACCCTTTTCATTTCCATTTATATTGATAATATACGTGTTTACACATTTATGATCGATGGTGGTGCCAACATCAACATCATCTCCTCCCATGCATATAACCAAATGCACATCCCTTCAAATTACATGCATAATAACCCAGTTATGTTGCTGTTCATTCAATGATGCCATCACTTCCACCCTTGCACCATCATTCTCCACATTCATGTGGGCCCCTGTACTATTCCAAATTTTTCTATGTCTTAGAGGGGGAATTCTAGTACAACCTGTTGCTTGGATGACCTTGGATCCATGTCATGGGTTGTGTTCCTTCAACCTTACATCGTTGTGTAAAATTTGAACATGAAGGACATAACTATACCATTCCAAATTGACCTTCTCACCATTCAAAACCTAACATGTTGTATCGACCTAATGATGTCCTTATACTAGTTAAGGCATCTACCACCATTTCCACTTCTCCTTCACCCACAACCCCATCCACCGATGTTGCTACTACCTCTCCCACACCTAACTCCTCTATTCCCACTTGCCTCTATAGCCTCTACAACCGACCCATCCTACTAACCCATCTACTTCTCAACCAACCAATGCTTCTTCTTCCCAATCACCTAGTGATTCATCTATTCTCACTACCCATATATCCACTACCGATCCCTTAGAAGGTGTTTTTCAATGTCTCACTCTGGGGGAGTACCACCTATATAACATCGACACATTCCTTACTCCTCAAGAGTATGGTAACCTTCACCAACATCCTCTTATGATCACCACATAGGTGAGGTTTTCCTTATGGTCCTCCCCACCTTCGCACCAACTTAACATATGGGGGACTTGATACTTCTACCTACTCACCCAAGCCACCTTCCCAAATGTGACCATTTTCATTTGACCTCCAATCTCTCACCAACCACCACTTTTCACCCACACTTTCCTCCATCATTGTGTATGGAAAGGCTTTGGATTTTGGGTTCTATGAACAAGGCACCATATACTATCATCCCATGTACCACACGTAAACACAAAGACCATAGTGGTATTGGCTTTTGCCAAACCATCTTCCAAGAAAATCCCATGTCAAACTCATTGAGGATGAAAAACCTTCTTCACCCCATTTACCAACTTCACCACCTTCACCCACGAGTCTATGGATCCAGAATCCATTCCTCCTAACTTTTTTTTTCATAAACACCATTTCCTGGGACCTCTACTTATCAACGCATGGAAGGTCTCCTCTTCTCTTCCCTTCCTATATCCTAACATGATCGATGATGATACACCTTTTATTAACATCATTCAATGTCAAGATGATGAGTCTATTCTCACCTACCTTGGTGTGAGGATTCTTATATTCATCGGTCATTTCCTTCTAAGACACAAACCATGTTAAATGAATCAACCATCAAATCAATATTAACACTCAGGATGACCCACATTCTAAAGATAGGCCAATCTTTAGATGTTGTTAAACAAGAAGTTTTACTCATTCCTCCGAGATCATAAAATGCTTTTGCTTGGTCCTACGTTGATATGCCCTAGTATTGACCCAAACATTGTGGTCCACAATATCATCACTATTCCTGAAGCCAAACCATAAAATAGAAGCTGCAAAAAAATGCATCCTCACATTTTCCTTCTTGTCAAAGAAGAACTCCAACCTTCTCTCTTGGTTTCCTTCATCCTACCCATTGATTATCCCCAATGGATCTCTAACATTGTTCCTATCACAAAAGTGACAAGAGGACTCTGCATTTGCATGGATTTTCCATGACCTTAACTTATCCTTCCCTAAAGATGACTTTCCTCTACCTAGTATTGACCAACTAGTTGATCTTACCACCATCATGAGATGCTTATCACTCATGGATGGTTTCTCGGGTTATAACCAAATATTACTTTCCCTAAGAAGATCAACACAAAATTACCTTCATCACTCCTTGGGGACCTTCTGCTATCGAGTCATGCCCTTTGGCCTTAAAAATGCTAGTGCTACATATCAACGGGCTATGACTTATATCTTTCATGACATCATGCATCACATATTGGAAGATTACGTTGATGACCTTCTTACCAAATCCAAAATTATTAGAACACCTTATGTTAGCCTTAAGGTCATTTCCTCATCCATCAAGTATTGTGTTCACCTTCAACCTAATTTTTAAGCGTGTCTTCAATATTCTCTCTAGAAATATCCTTAGTTTATCATTTCTTTGCAAACATAGAAGTTGATCCACTAAAATCAAGGCTATTCTTTGGCCTCCACCTACTAACCTTCACCAACAAGTCAATAGTTTATAAGGCAAATTGAAATCTATTGATCGTTTTATTTCACATCTTTTTGACCACTGACATCCATTTCATCATCTCCTAAAAAAGGATGTCTCCTTAAATTGGGATGATGAATGCCACAAAGCCTTTGAGGCCTTAAAACAATACCTCCTCTAACCACCTATGCTCATTCCTCCTAAGGATGACCAACCCTTTTACCTTTACATTTCTGCTACTGATTATTCCTTGGGTGTCATGCCCACTCATAGTGACGAGCAACACATTGGAAAACAAGCCTTTATATAAAGCCATGTCATTTTGGGTGGACTATTTATAAACTAGATACACCCACATCTAAAAAAATCTGCTTTAGCCTTAGTTTTTGTCACCACTAAATTTTTCCATTACCTACTCAACCACAAAACCTTTTTCATCACCAATACCGACCCCTTACTTATGGTTTAGATACCAAGCCCTACTAACATCAATGTGCTGCACATTGGCTCATGCTTCTTAGCCAACCTTATACCTCAATTCATCCATAAAAAATATATCAAAGGACAAACCATCATTGACCATGTTGCAGATGCACCCTCTCCTAGAAATCACCTCTAACTTTGATTTCCCTAGATGAATCCATCGCTACCCTCTCTTTTGAATGATACCATTTACTAGATGACCTTATTCTTCGATGGTTCCAAATTTCAGCGTGGGGGTGGTGCAAGCATTATTCCTCATTCCTCTTAATGGTGAACCCATACCATTATTTTGAAACTAGATTTTGATTGTACTAAAAATATCACCAAATATCAAGCACTTGTCACTTTGGTCTTTCTCATCATCTCATCACCTTAGAAAACGTTAAATCGAACCCTTAATATCTTTGGTGCCTTTGGCATCAACTTAGTTTTTCTTCAAGACTACCCTATACAATTAGTCAAATGAATCAACTTCAAAAACAAAATCAAACATACTTTTGACTACCTTGTGGATGATGAACTTCAAAGGATTCCACTACACACATTTGTTTCCTATATGGCTTATCACACAAGTATTTGTACATAAAATAATACCACACCTTCTCTCTCTCGCAAAAAAATTTGTCTACCTATTGAAGGTTGCAATCACCTTCTTAACAATGATGAATTATTATCGAGATGTCAACCTTGTTAGAACCATTGAACCTCACTCACATGACTTTTACCATATAAGTACTAAAAGATTACCATTCCTTTGATTGTACCTCCATGAATGAACCTTCCTAAATGGAAAATACCTTTCTGGCAAAAATTTCTCACTCGAAGGTAAACTGAACCTAAGACCTCATTACATCTTTGACCATTATAATATTGAATTAAGTTATATCACCTTTTGTCTATTAACGCTCATCCTTGAGCACCATTCACCTTACATTTTACGTATTTTGAGGATCAATGACTAAACCAGGATCATGTGATTACCCGTTACTTTTCAACCTTGTCTTCAATATGAGTATCACGGCTCTACTCATGGCATGATTCTCATGGATACTTTTCATATTTTTCAAGATGGAATCCCATGGTCATTCATCACTTACACCCTCTCTTTCATAGTTAACCTCTGTGTGCTATATTTTTTGTCTTTGAAATAAGAGGCTATTTTTCTCTATAGTCTTGTCCATGACTTAAAAGTCAAAATCAAAACAATTTCAAAAGTAAAATGGGATTCAAATCCTTAAGTAAAACTTATAGCAAAAGATGAATCCCTCAAAAGGACATCTATTCTCTCTATCTCGCTGCTATAAATAGATTGATCCCTCAAAGGATAAGCTATATAAAGTTAGCCATATTGTACATAGTCTATCATAATAAGAAGACTATTCTTGCAAATAATAAAATAAAATATTTAGAAGCTTCCTACATCAATCAGCTTCATGAAGACCTCAAGGAGATAATATACTCATCCCACATAGAATTCCCACATCAATCACTCTATCAAAACAAAAAAAAAAAAAAAAATGATAAATTTTTCATCATGGACTTGCCTATTTTGATCTTAGGTACTCTTTCCAAGTAGGCATGTTGTCTCACACCAAGTTACGCTAAAACCAAACTATTTTCACCTCATCACCTTTTCACCCTAATTTCCTACCCGCTCAAGGGACATGCCGTAATTGCAACATTTTGTGATCATGTGACTTTCTTCACCTTAGAATAGTCCATCATACAATGCGCCTTTAGGGTCTTACATTCATAAGCCCATCTTAGGTATGATAAAATTGTTATGGTTCTTATCAATTAGGTGGATCTTTTTGCCACCTTTTACCATTCTTCTTCTTCATTATTATTATTCTCCTATATAGGACTAAGCCTTCGACACTCAATTTAACCATTTAAATGACCTCAATTCACCCATACCTTCATGACCTATACTCTCCCATGACTTCATTACCTAGACTCAACCATGCCTAAATGACCTAAACTCAACCATACCTAAATGACCTAGACTCAATCATGCCTAAAACCTACCAACCCATCCCTCTACCTCATCATATTCTTCCCTAGCTTATGGGAGAACTACATCACCTTAGGCCCCTTTTTTCCAGGGGCTATGTAGGTAGAACTCCGAGGGCATGGGGCCCTTGGAGGTTAGCTCAGCCACTCTTTACCCTAACCAATTTCCCCCATTTTTCTATTCACATTCTACCTTAGTTAGTTTCCATCTTATACACTACTTGGAAATTAAACAAACATACAAGTATACAAACATGTATATCTACCTATTTCTTACATCATCATATCATACATTAATCATTTCACATTTCCATGATATCAAATATTTCAGAAATTTACACCATAACATACATATTCATCATCATTCATTTTTCCATGCTACCAATAACTTTGAAATTAAATCAAACCCATAAACATAACCAAAACATGCCTATACCTAACTCCACCATGCCTAACTAACCTAACTTGATCATGCCTACATGACCTTGACTCACCATGCTCAATCACCTAGACTCCACCTGAGACTAAATCACCTAAACTCCACCATGCTTATACTAGACTCCATCATGCCTAAATGACCTAAACTCAACCATCCCTAACTGACCTAGACTCAATCATGCCTAACTCACTTAAACTCTATCATGCCTACATGACCTCGACTCAATCATGCCTAATTCACCTAGTTTCCATCAATACACAATAATAATGGAAATTAAAAACATAGATACATCATCCATACAATAAGTATCATCATCTATATAAATGAGCAAGTCTGTGTATCAATACATATGTACACAGATACAAATAAATACAAGTATCTCAAATCACTCAGATACAACCTCACTATCTATGTCACATAGGACAATATAAAAATAAAAATCAGAAAACTCTCATATACAGCCTCACTATCTTTGACACACAGGCCGTTATATATATATCAAATTATCAAAACCATGATCATATCTAGTGGCTAATCGTCACCCCACCTCATATCCTTCAGGTCAGTCTCACCTGTCTCCTCCTCTCTACCTATTTTCCACCATGCCAACATCTCTCCACCCACCATAGGTCTCAATCTAATCTCCACCTTAATCCTCACCTAGGACCTAGCCTTCATGAAATTTGTAGCCTCACCCTGACCTTGTCTTTGGGTCATCCTCCTATGATCTCTCGCTATGAGTGTGGATCTAGTCCTCTCACTCACTACCTGCTATGCCTTGTACTCAATATATGATGGGACATCTATCTCATAAGTAGTCAGGTGATCCTGGTAATAATGGGCCTCATTCAGGGCATCCTTGAACCTCACCATTGACACCATCTGTGGTGGTGCCATAGGTCTCACAACAACTGTGAGCTCTACCTTATGATAATACCGGCCTTAGGTCCCTATATACCTATGATCCCTATCCTCCTCCTTGTACCATGGGACCCTATCCCACCACTTTACCTATAGTATGGGACCCTATCTTTGAGCATGTGGAGGTCCTCATGTACAACTAGGCCTATAAGGCCACAACCTAAACTTGTAAGTAGCCAATCGGCCTCGAAACTACTACATGTGCCTATAAGGCGAAACCTGTACTCCATCACCATCACCACCATGTGCGGGTGCACTATACTCTAGCTATTACTAGGCCTATAGGCTGCCACCTGATCATGTAAAAAGTGGCCACCTACCTATGAGCTCTAACTCAACTAACCTTGCACCCTATGAGTTGTCTGCATGTAAAGGGTGGCCACCTACCCCTGTAAGGTATCTCTCTGTACTATGTCATGGTGGCAAGATCAAGGCTTTCCTGGTCTTCGTGGTGTTTCTCATCATCGTGCTTCCCACCACTTCCTATAAAATTAGTGACTTAGACATCATCAATCCACCTATCTACTAGTTTCTCCTCCTCCCTATCGGCACACTCGATGTGGTGGAGACATGGGTCTCTCCATGTCATCTCTCTATACTGTGGGAAAGGTGGAGGCACATCCTATGGCATCCCAAAATGTCATCTAACCCTATCTATAGGTATCATCTCATGCTCACCAACACGCACCCCTATATCCACCTCAACAGCTGAAGCTCCTCTAACTCCTCCATCATACCCCTGTATGAGGGATAGCCAATGTAGGGCCTCCACACAATATTGACTCCTGAAAGTCCCTCCAACAACCGCCTATAATATAAAACATCATGTGTGGCCCTAGCCACCCTATGTTACCCACCAACTGGTACCCACCATCTATATCCAACTCTGACCAATCCACCCCTAAACCAATCATGTCATGAAAACCAACTGGGTACATGCACATATGATATGCTCATATGCCCAATAATGTAGTAAAAGGTGTACAACACAAACTAAACCACCACAATCTCCCATAGGCCCATAACTCCCTATATAGTTGCACTAGGAATTTTGGTGCCCAGGAAAATAAATCCACTCCTCCATCATATCCTAGAGCACTCCCATTCAGTTCTCATGGAATCTCCCACCCTCAACATCTGTAAGGTGAAGCAACATACCACTCCATCATCAATACAACCAACCTCATCTCCTAAGGATGGGTTGCATACATGTCTCCATAACTAAGGCTCATGCTATGATACCTCATCTCACCCATCACCTCCCCAAACATAGCCACTATTAGCTCCACTATGCCTCTAAAAGAAATAGAATAAAATAGCTCCCCAACGATTGGTAGCCATAAGATCCTATACACATCCTCTAGGGTGACAGTCATCTCACCCATCGGTAAATGAAATATGTTGGTCATTAAATCCCATCTATCAATGAGTGTGACCATCAAGCTAGGATCTCAAGATATATGCCTATAGTGTTGGATCCCAATCAATCCAACATTTATCATATGCTCCTCTACTCCGCATGATCACACTAGACCGCATCTACACTAACAATGGTGGTACTTGTCCCACATCCTAAGCTGGTCCCTAGCCTGTAACATCAAACACAACATTGTCAAGACTTGCCTACCCAAAATTACCTCTTACCCACTAAACCATACCCAACCACATCAATCATGCCTACCCCATTTACCTAATTCACCTACAAGCCTACTACCCTTTACAATCATGACCCATCATCTTAACATTATTTAACCTACTTACCTATCTTATCTTGCCAAACTCACATTTTACCCTCATCCCTCTACATACACTCTTCATTTACCCCTTCCCACCTATTTTTCTTTCCAAACTAGCCCTTCTTACCCCTATTTTTCTTCATCCTTAACCGGCGTCAGTCACCTTGACTATCACTAGTTTTTCTTGACCGTCACCATCAGTTCCTTTCACCGTTTGGTCACCTTATCCCTCATCAATGTCAAAAAAGTCTGACCAATGTCGACCAAAACCTAGACCGATGTTGGTCTCTATCGATAACCAAAACCCAAAACCTAAACCCCCCCCATTATTAAAAACTCCACAAAAACACCTAAATACTTACAAACACCTACCCAAACTTTCCCTACCCTCATGCCCCAACCTATTTTACCTACTTATGTTATTCCCACCCTTCATTTCATTCCATTTTACTCACAAACTTAAATTTATAACCCCACCCAAATTTACAATAAAAACCACATTTACAACACACTTTTCAACCAAATGAACAATTTAAATTGCCTCCTACCTCATCTCGGTGTCTCCTCAGTGGCACATCTGGTAACTATGCCGGTGGTCCACCTAAACCCTCTCTTGCCTTTTCCATGTCCAAATCAACAATCACCTCCATCAATCAATCAATCAAACCGATCTTGTGGACTCCACTAATCACATCACCAATCACATGCTATGTGGCTCACCAATTAACCTCAAAGTATTTTACTTGTCACTTTCCATGAAGGCACTATCTCTCTGTCATTTTCCCAAATGACAAAAAGTTAAAATGAATATGTAAACTATAGTTTTTCTTTAACCCCAATAAAACCTCGACCAACATCATTAAGGTCATGCCCTACCAAATCGACATTAGTTAAACCTTAAACCGACATCGGTCACCTGCAAATACCATTTCACCTACATTTTTCCATTTTGACCTAAACTCATTATTGCCAAATACCATTTGACCTTACCAAAACCTATTTACACCCTACCCACAAGCCTAAGTTACCCATACATTTCCTTAATTGCATTTAGGGACTTGTTATTTACCTATACCTCGGCCTTACCATGCCATGACCTATATACCTTGACCTGAACCACTTTTTGTGACCTTTGAACTTATGTACTTGTTATACCTTGTGATGTTGTTACCTGTGTTGTTTTTAGCCTAATGACCTTACCTTTCCTATTTCCATGCATTTATCCCGACCAAACCTTTGGTGTACTAGATCATACCTAAATGTTCCTGCACCTAACCTACGTTGTGTTTCCAAACCATATCTTGTACCCTAGATACCTGAATCACTTCAACCTTGTTTGGATAAACCTATCGACCTTGGATGATGTAGAGTTTACAAGCTCTTCAACTTGGTACCATGTCATAATCTATACATGTGTGTGTATTCGATTTCCATTACCTATTACCCGATTTTCCCATCACCCATAACCCAAAGTGCCCATACCCTTACCCATAACCCACCTACCTTAACTTTCATCACCTACACATTTATCAAACCACTCACCGACTCCATCTCACACCTCATCAACTCTTGGTTTGAGGGGATCACCTCCACCCATACTTGGGGCAACACCACTCTCACTTATATTTGGGGCAACCACTTCCTATTTTTGTTAGCATCACTTATCAATACAAGCCACGTGACAAAAAGGGGCAAATGTAGACACCAAAATTAGGTCATACTTCCATTAAAACCCATTAATTAAATTAATCATATCCTACCCGTTCATATCCCTAGTGCACATGTTAATTGAATTAATCATATTAATTAAATTAATTAATATCCTCACTTAACACCTCACCGAGATAACTCACCTAGCCACCTCACTCAAATGACCCACTCAAACCTCATTAATGACCTAAGACCAAGTCTAAACCTATCCTAACTAACTAGGACTTAGTCTAAACCTAGACTTAACTCCTATTAACAAACCTAAAAGGAATCCTACTTATCTTTCCATGATCCATCACTCAAGACTCATAAGAAGGTTGGAGATCACACCAAAAATAGCAACTATCTATATATTTTTGGAAACCTAGATATTCCCTCCTTTGATTGACGGCGATCATATCTCAATCAACGCTAATCACCTACCAGGTTAGCCGTTAGGTTAAATACATTTCCAAAATCCTTTGTCTAAGGTTGTTGATTTGATTTAAGATCTTATACAAATAGAGACTTGAGTACTCAATTTATTTAGCACTTAGCTCGGAAAAAGAAGATCTCATAAAAGGAATCCTACTTATTTTTCCGTGATCAATCACTCAAGACTCATAAGAAGGTTGGAGATCATACCAAAAATAATGAAAGTATTTGGATATTTTTGGAAAACCTAGATATTCTTGTATTGATGAGAAAACTTGACCGAAATGGGAAGTGGTTGCGACCAACCTATATCTCAACCGACACCGGTAATATCTCAATCACCTAACCGTCATTTGGTTAGGTTAAATACATTTCCAAAATCCTTTTCCTAAGGTTGGTCATTTGATTTAAGATCTCATACAAATAGAGACTTGGAGCACTCAAATTTATTTAGCACTCAAGAAAAATAAGACACACGAGAGCACTACCAACATTAGTCACCTTTCACCATCCTCTTCACGATCATAGATTCACAACAGAGAGGCACGAAGGTTCAAATTGCTACAACACGAATACAACAACTCTTCTCTCTAGATCTCTACGGTCACCGTCTTCATCACCTACATTCTCCAATCCACTTTCAAGTAAGTATTCAATATCTCTACATTGAATCTCTAGTTTCCTTGTAGATTTATTTATTCACCTCTATAATCTATTTCTATCCACACCCGTAAACTTCCTTCCTTCCATCAACCCATCACCTGATCATACCTAGACCTTTTACCCATTTTTCACCCTCTCCTCATAATCTCCAAGTCTTCAGAACCATTTTATGACCCCACCCTCATCATTTCCAACCTCTATGCAATCACAGGGAGTCTGAAAACCAAATCTAAGAACTTTCTACTAATTTCCCCTATCAACACCGGTTATCCAATCGATGTTGGTCATTCTGTCTAACCGACATCAATCATCCAACCGACATCAGTTACTATGTCTGGAAATATAGCTCAGACCAGTGAGCTAGTACCCACTTCCCAATAGCCAAGAATCATTCCTAATCCTTACCATACCTTACCTGAGTCCTGCTCCAGTGCTGCTGCAACCAAAACCACCAATCAACCCCATTGTTTGACCTTAAACAACCTTTTTCTGAAATTTATTATTGTTTTATATGAGATACCTAAATCATTTCAATTCCAATAGGATCTTTACTTCATATATGATTTAAATAGCATTAATATTTTTATATAAAAGTGGATTGGCAACTTGTTCAGGAAGCATCACGCTCTCCACATCTAGCTTCCGCTAGAAAGTCCACTCATTGTTTTGTTTAACTCTATTTGGTGGTATTGTTTTTGCATTCATAGGTAGTTTCTCCTAGCAACAAAGGGAGCTCTCACAGTCAACTTGGATCAATAAATTAGAACGCATGCACAACCTTCAACCGACATTACAAACATGTATTCCTCCTTGGCCTACTACCCTTATCTATTTCATTAATTTGCTAAGAATATGATGACAAAAATATTATAGGTAATCTTACTCTATGTTAGGCCAACAATATCCTTGGTGCAAGATATTTTTTGACATAGCTTTGCTAGAGAAATGTCCACTGCACATGCTTTCATGTATATGAGAGATAGCGGTGGGGATGTCGATGATTACCAGACATCATAGCATACAACCATCAAGGGCACATTTGAATAATTGAACCACCATGATGACATAATGTGTGGCCTCACATTTTGAGTGACAATATTCATGAGGTTGTAGATCATCAGGAATGGTTTGTCGATACAGAAATTTGTAAATTGGAGTGAACCATTCGGGGTTATGACTATGTGTGATGGCACAAGCTGCTAGAGGTAGAGTAAAAGTGGAAGGTTGTCATAAGTTTTGAATGATGAACATGGCTTTCTCATCAGTGATGTCCTAAGGGATAAGTGATGCTACACTAGCCATAACATCTGCATGACGATTATCTTTATGGGGGATAACAAAGATATGAGTAATACTAGAATGTAGCTAAGAGATATTTCAAAAGCATATTATATAGAATTAATTGTTCCTCTTTTATTATATAGACTGGAATGAAGTTGAGGGAAAGGCCCAAATGTACAAGTAACAACTTTAAGAGTTTACCTTTTTGGGTGGTGGGGAAAGTATCACACTATACATATGCAAAATCATATAGTAATCACCCCTGCAAGTAAACAAATAATTTTAAAATGGGAACCTTTGAAATCTCCCCGGGAGAAAGGATGCAAACCAACGGAGGCCGCCATAGAACCTAAAATGATATGTAAATCATCCAATAGTGTTTTTTTGACTATGGACCCTTATAGGAAATTAATTCCTATTTCAAAATTACCCCATTAAAAATCAAATTTAACTCAAATGCACAACAAGAATAATTACCATATTGCAAAAAGGTTGATAATGGAGTTCGAAAAATGCCTACATCTCCAGGTTTAAAATACTGAACCGATTTATTATCCACTTATAAATTGTAACTCTAGTACAAAATCACAATTGAATCTATAATAAAATTGATTCTAGAAGAATAAGAACCTCCTTCACAATAAGTGTATGATGCCGAAGATTATATCTTTAATGTGAAATACCATATGGCTCCAAATTCATAATCCATGTGCTCAATAATTATTTTGATGAGTTATTGATAATAAAACCCACAATAATGAAGACCTCAATGCCTCCACTTACATGGTGCTAATTGGATCCAGTGTCATCAATGAGCTCAATAGAGATAATGACCCTCCTTCACATAAAACTACATGGCGATACATCCAACATACTAAGGATTTGAGCTCTAGTGCTTCTTGATGCTTCGTCACGTCCCTCAGCTCCATGGAGTCTTCGGTCTCCAACAGGAGAATAAGGTGTCAATTTGGACTTTATACTAACCGTGAGATAATAATAACTCTCATTATTTTTACAATGTGCATATTAAATAATACGACTTAAGATCATCATGATGCCGATATTAATAATATCGGTCTTCAATAATGCTTATAATAATACAATATAGGCCTTCAATATGCAAATAGGGCCTCATCCATTTCCTAAGACTCCTCTACATATTCTTCAATAAATAATGCCTATAATAATACAATATAGGACTTATATATTTTTTCTCCTCCATATTATGCCTATTAAAATATATTAATATGACTTACTAATATTTCTCAAAAATATTGGCCTTCATTTCCTAAGTCCTATCTCTACAAATTCTCCTCTTTCTCTAATATTGAATGAGGATATTTTTTCAAATGAATGGAGGAAGATAAGGGCCTTTTATAGGCCTTCCAGGACCCATAATTCTTGTTTAAATGGATTATCGCCATTGTCCTTATCACAACCAACTGATTTGGTTACACCGGTCCACTTGAGGTTAGAGGTCACATGGTCATCTCCCCACCCCCACCCTTGCTTTTTTGGTTCTATATAGACCACCGATGCCTTTTACTTTGTCACCACATAGGCTCTGCCCACCTCCATCATATGCCACGTGAACTCGACCATGCTACTCCCGCCCACCACATCTCAGATCGACCCTACATCGACCGCATGACACCGTGTCATATCGGTCATGACCTCTTGTGTTCACCGACCTCGTCCCTATCATCCATTGTGATGGCTATTTTACCTTGGGTTGGATTTATATATGGTGGGAATAATCCCACATTGGTCGGGATGTGGATGAATATATGCTTGAAATAGCCTTTGGTGGGTAGGGTTTGTTGTGGCTATGGCCACATTGTTGCTTTTTCTTGCCGACACATATAAACTAGCTCACTCAATGGCTCACAAAGATGATTTTGTAGCTCGTCCTTACATAACTCACTTGAGTTGGTTCAAATTTCCACTCTAGCTTGGTTTGGAAACTTGATGATGTGGTAATGTATACCAATGTGGTGACAGCCACGTGGTGGTCTAAGGACCCACCACATTGGTAATACTTTTTCCTTGTGTTGGAAAAGTGATGATATCGAGCATCGAAGACCGTGAGGTGTAGAACACAAACCCGTAATTATTACTTACACCCAATTTTAACTTTTTCCACATCGCAATGTGACTTGCCAGCTTGACCCTGTCTCATCTAAGAGTTGACCAAACTTTGATCAGCCACAACTTGGTTGTATGGGCTTCATTTTCTACATTCTTATAGTCGTCAAAAATATCCTTGAACAACCTTCCATTTTGTAGTGATCTTGAGAGGTTTAGGGAGCTTCCATCCTCCAAAATTTCCTCCGGTTCACACCTCCCCAATAAGGAGTATTGATTTCCCGAAAGCTTATATTCTTCACTCCCGGGTCATGAACCCTGTCACACTCATGAAGAGATCTCTACAACTAATATCATAGTCTTCAAATTGATACTTATCTAATCGAAATTTGGTTCTATGTCCTGGGACACGTGGCACTTGGGATCACCGCCTTTTACTACGCCACATTATTTGAAACCTCGAGTTGATATCTATTCTATTGCATGACCTTCACCTCTACGGAAAAAGTTGGAGCTTAGTGTCAAAGATTGGTTCTAGTTGAGTTAATGTCTCGAACTAGGCATGGAAACCTTGATGCCTTCACAAATATTCTGACTCGAGTTGATTCCCGCCTTGGAAATCTTGGTGTGTCAACATAGATACCTAATTTGATATCTCTAGAAAAATCAACGCCTCCACCGCATGGGAAAATAACCTCTACACAGAGCTAAGTCCCCCGCTTGACAATGATTTTCATCCTCCACCCTACTATGAAGAGCTAAGATTTCCCCAGTGTATGGGATAAAATACCAACATTATCCCTTGTCATGCCTCATCATAGAGTAATGTGCACATACAAGAGGATCATCTTGTTCTTCTTTGTTCCCTTGTTGACGAAGTTCTTCTTGTAACAAAGAGTGTAGGAGTTCCATGCTTTGCCTTTGTTAAATAATCTGACATGCCCGATCTCATCAACGTAGATTCACCATGTGTAACATAGTACCTAGTATTATGAGTAAAATGGGCCATAATAAGAATGGGTAGAAGTCCATCTCACGCCATTGTAAGATACAACCTTGTTCTCGATATCACCGCTCAAGATTAACAAGCTTACATGTGCAATAACTGCTCTAATACCAAACATGATATGTAAACTGACCAATAATTTTTTCTTGACCATAAACCCTTATAGGCAATTAATTACTTTTCTAAAATTACCCCATTAACAATCAAATTTAAATCAAATGCACTAAATAATAATAACCACAGTTCAAAAAGGTTGATAATGGAGTTTGGCAGAATACCCATGTCTCCGAGTTCATAAATTGAACTGATTTATTATACACTTCTAAATTGTAACTCTAGTATAAAATTACAATTTAAGCTATAATAAACCCGATACCATAAGAAAAATAAGATCCTTCATGAAAACTGTTTGATGTTGAAGATTCTATCTCTAATGCAAAATACCCTATGGCTCCAAAGGTGGAATCCAGTACTCTGCAGATGTTTTGGTGAGTTATTGATAAGAACTCCCACAATAATGAAGAACTCAATGCCTCTTCTTACATAGTGCTAAGTATCTTTCTAAAAGACTTCAATGCCTCCGCTACATGGTGTTATGTCTCCAGATTTCAATGCATAAATAATAATCCTTCTTTACTTTGTTACGATAGAAATAAGCCTCTACATAGAGTTGAGATTGATCGATGTCCTGTGTTGACAATGACCTAATTCAACTCTATTTCATGGAAAATGAACCTCTACGCAGATCTAACTAGATCCAATGTTGTGAACGATCTTAATAGAGATGATGACCCTCAATTGCAGAAAATTATTTTCCAATACGCTCAATGTTTGGGTGGAAAAAACTTGTGGATTTCTTGCTAACGCTCTAGGAATCTAAGTCCCTCTACTTAACCAAAGGTAATCGTATATGCATGCATGAGAAAATGTGGATTTCTGTGGTGGCCTTTTCAACCAGTGGTTCCAACAGGGGCACTCCACCGACCTCAAGGGAAAAGCTAGCAATTTCTTGCTAGGGAGGACTTTGTCTAAAGAGTGGGAAATGGGATTGAGAAAAGACGTAGGATAACTAATGCTGCAGTAGGAAATCAGATCCTTGCACACACTAGTTAGAAGTATCATCACATGCATTTATGAGAAGAGCATCATTAAGACCAAATGAAATTTGATGAGCACAAAATATAAAGAAATCCCTTAGCCAAAGAAAAATAGAAACTCCTTCTAGTATTAATTTTTCAAACACAAGTTATACATAGTGGAGAAATGGAGGATATTGAGAAAGGGGGAAAAGAATAATTCGGCTATCTCCTTTGTTCTCTTAACGTATAATGCACTCTTGATCTTACAAAATTAATGACCAACCCTTTGAAATGGGAATGGTATTAAAATTTATAGAATGAGAGGTGACTTATCGTCTTCCTCATGACCCTCCATATGCCTTATTTCTAACTTTAGACTATTCATATTCCTACAAAATATTTAATTTCTTTTATAAAATCAAGGTGACTTAATTTACATTATGTTTCTAAAGTCACTTTTAAGTGACTTAAAGGCATATCAAAAAGTGAAAACCCCAACGGAGAATTAGAACATTTGAAGGGAGAGAAAGTTGGGGGAGAGAAAGAGAGAGAAGAGGAGAAGATGTTTCCCATCATGAAGATCGATGGTCATCATTTATGGAAATCTCTCGATGTGATGAAGTTTTGAATGCCCCATTGTGCTAAAATTGCTTTTTCAAAACTACTCTTTGTGACTTTCTATTTTTAGCAAGTGTTCATGGGACCACTTACTATTTTTAGTAAGTGTAAAAAATGTTTGTTCTGGTGAATTCTCACTGTAGTGCACCTCCAATGTCTTCGCCTCCTTCGCAGTTCTTTTGTTGCTGACTTTCCCAAAATAGTAGTCCCTATGTAGAAGACCTACTATTTTTAGAAAGTGGGCTTCTGGAGGTCCGATTGATGTGGAACAAATTTTTTTGATATGGGGTTTTTCCCAATATTGCCCCTCGAAATTTTAGACCCGCCCGCTTAATAGTCCAGAGATTTTAAACTTTCAAATTTTGGACCTAATAGTGCTTCAGATGCGACAACCATTAATGGAACTCAAAATTGCAGGTCTGGTTTTCTCCTCCATTTGCAATGAAATAAATTTCATTGTGATAGGTTTCTTCTTCTGATGCTTCATGTGTAATTCTACTTTGTTTCGCCAAATGCGGTTTGACGGAAATTTGATTTTTTCTTCGTTAGGGCGGAAGTTGGATTTATTCACTATGAGAATTCCTTGCTACGAATTAGAGGTTTGAATGTGATTTTTTAATGGCCTTCAAGAGATAATAACTCAACAATAGACAATTTTTCAATCTGTTCACTGGTTTACAAGATATCTTCAAATCTTTGTTTAATGGCAATGCGGATTTGCACTGTTCTTCCTCTCTAATCTCCATTTATTTTTCTTATCTCGATGAATTATTTTTCTGAGACCTATGTGTAATCATGGAGTGAAGGATAATGTGCTATAATGGATTTAGTTCAATATTTGGCAATGGCGGAGTGAGGTGTTCTCTGTAACTTTTCTTGTAGCAATGAGAAGCATCAAGAAGCAGTAGAAGCTAATAGTTAGAATTTTTTTCAAATTTTTGAGTTGGATTTGGGCACACTTTTTTCCCCAATGTCCTTGACCTCACGGAAATGAGGGACATCAATTTACATAATGGTAAAGATGGCAACATGTGGCGGTGATCCGACGACAAGGAATGAGTTCTCCAAAATTTTCTTTAAAGCACCAAGGGGATGGAAGCAGGTCATATGGGTGACCAAAGGAATCCCCATAGGGTCTGGGTGAATTTTTCCATGTTTGATGTCCCTAAAATCAGGGACATGAGGGACATAAAATTCCATGGTGATCTTGGAGCTGACATGTGGCGCTTGATCCGATGACAGGGAATGGATGCTCCAAAAATGCACCTAAGGGCTGAACTATCAAGTCTAGAGGTCAAATGAGGGTCCCAGAGGTCACATGGGAGTTGGGAAAATTTTTCCATGGTTTGTGTACCTAACCTCAGGGATGTCGGGGACATGAAATCCCACCAAGCTCATGGTGCTGACACGTGTCCTCCTAAAAATTGACTAACTTCTGAACTGCCTTTGAGAGGGCAACTTGGAACGATGATAACTTGAGCTCCCGATGGAATTTATTGGTGAAATCGTATATGATCCGGACAAGAAATTGAATTTTGAATCTAATGATGGGGGTACCATGTCTTGATTCATCCATTTTATCCCTGAAAAAGTTGAATTGTGATTTGGTAATCCACTTATGCCTAATAAAAATTGCCTGAAAACCTATGCGCTAAGGTGTTGCGAAAATATGATTTCACCATAGTGTATGGATTTGAATATTGTTTCGTTGATGTTTTATTTTACTCCTAACTCCATTTGGAGCTCCCAAAATCACCTTCTTTTTAGCTCAAGTAGTTGTTCCGGATTGTATATTGACTAGGCCCGTGAACCCCAATTCTGGAAAAACCACCCCAACTTCTCCGCGACCTTCCAAAATATTCCTAAAACATCTCCATGATGTCCCAAGACCTTTGGATAACCTCTAAATCCACTTAAGCTCTTCTGTTATGCTCTGTGAGGTTTCTTCCGCTCTAGGAAGGCCAATGATAGCCCTTCCCACAACTACTTGTAGCTTTGCAAATGAAATCCTAAAATCACCTAGAGGGAATGGTATAACATTATTTGGGAGGTCATTTGGACTTACTGGAAAGAGTTGGGGTGTCTTGGAGTGATAGAATTTAAATTTTTGGCACATGGGTATAGTTTTCATGCTCGAAATTGTTAATTTCCTGTTGCACATTTGCATGACAACAACTGGCTTTAGCTTGGGGACATAACATGGAATGAGTGTAGTGAATACATGGCATGAGAACTCCCAGAATCTCAACTTACAACATATTGACATATTGATCCATTGTAAGTCATGTATCCATTGGGCCATGTGGAGTGATGTACAACCTAGATATATATATATATATATATATATATATATCACCTATGGTACAAGGTAGGGGAAAACCCACTTTCATTGAAGCACTTTTCATTTCTCAAAATTTACCCCTGAAGAGGCAACACCGAATGATGATGTTCTATGAAGCTATTGATGGGTTCAAAAGTACCCTCCCCTCCTTAGTTGCTTATGAAAGCCAGGTGCTTTCACAATTATCTATGTACTTGGTAGGAGTGAGTCCATGTGAGATTCTTGATGCTCATGTCCTTGCTTGGAAATTCCATTTCCTTCATCCTCTTTGAAATTGGTTTCATAGTGCTAGTTGCATTCCATGTTTATCCACATAGATGATTCTTTGCTGAGCACACTATCGCTGCCCCAAGGCTGCTTTTTGTTCAAATTGCTTGAACATTTTGGATTCTTTTATTTCTCAGTCTATGCTCATTGACCTCTTTTCCATGAGAAACCTCAGACTTATCCTTTTCCTTTACTCCACTGTGAAGTGCTTGAGTATTGATGGAAGGATTGGACGCAACCTCATACTTGTCTTGTATGTCCATGACACGAGTGAAGAGATCAAGAATCAGCTCGGGGTCTTCTGCTTCTACGATGCATCCAATATTTCTTACACGGAGTTATGCTTCATCATTTCCTAGCAACTCCTCTTTGTATGCCTTTGAAGAATATTTATTTTGCATCTCAAGGAAACTATCTAGAGGGATTACCTCATCATCTTGGGAATCACTACATTTTATCACTCCTTTGTCCATAAGGGCTTTAGCTTCAAAGGCCTAAAAACTTATTGCTTCTATTTCTTCATCATGGAGAGAATCTTCTTCTGCAAATGGGCAAGAAAATATCTCCATTTCGTCATCATATCCACCAACCATTAGATCAAGAGGGACATCATATTTATCATCTAGATTTATTTCAACATATCCCATCTTCACACTGGTTGAGGTTTCCAATTCAGCTTCATACTTGTCTTCAAGATTCATGGCTTGCATTAAAAGTTCAAGACTGATTTTAGGTCTTTTGTTTCTTCCATGGCTCTTAGCAATCCTTGTACAGATAGTTATTTCCCATTGCTTGAGGGTTCATTGTGGAATGGATTGGTCTCTTCCTAGGTAACATGATCAAGGGATTCCTCATCTTTGAATGGGAATGAGAAAATTTCTTCATCACGATAAACACATAAGCTGATTTTTCTGTTTGAAAATCATCAAGAACCATTTCCTCTTCTTCATGGTTTGCGTCATCCGAAAATTCGAGCTGCCCTCTTGTAACTCAAATCTCCTCAATGCTTCTTCAAAGTCCAAATCTCTCTTGGAAGGCATGTTTGGACCTATAAAGATGCAAATATCCTCTTCCTCCTTAGTTGTCACAAATTGATTCATCTGCCTGCTACTATGGTACCAAATGTTAGCTTATGGGCTTCCAGAATTTCATACTGTGTACCTCATCTTCTTCTCGGGAATTAATTTCTCCATGTCTTCCTTCACTGGTATGGTTGCAAGAGACCAATTAATCTGAATTTTCCATCCAAGTCTCAATAGAAATTTCTACTCAGTAACATTCCGAACGAGGCTGGAATGTCTACTACAAAAATCATCGTTGAAACTTTGTTGTCTGGAAATCTGGTGAGAGCCACCTGTGCATATTTGACCTTCCCTAAAAGTGAGACCTCTTTTGATTCCAAAGAGTAATAAGAGATGCTAGGTGGAGTCATGGTAAGTTTGAGAGCCTTAATGACCTTCAAAGGCATCATGTTGTCTGAGGCACCATAATCTATTATGCAATTATTCAGTACAAATTCTCCAACAAGAAGGGAGATGTAGAAAGGTTCAACTTTATAAATCTTTGATGCACTCAGAGAAAGCATGTTCTATGACGGAGGTGTAGGTGAGTTTGGTAGCATGCCTTTGGAACTATAATTTATAGAATTGGGTGTTAGACTACCACTCCTGATATATCGATGAACCTCTCAAATTGTTTAGGATGAGTCCACAAATATTCAGTTTCAGTAATCTACACTTTGGCTTTGTTTGCATATTCTATGAAGTCAAAGGGAGAAGATGTGGACAAGGGGGTGAAGGGACTGCTTTTGGATTTAGGACATGTTTAGAAGCAGGAGTAGATTTTTGGGGAATAGAGGGTATTTTGAAAGGTACACTAGGAGCTTTCAAAGTACTAGATTTTATAGGAGCAGATTTAGATTTAGACTTGGAAGAGACATCAGAAGACTTACTTGGGATTGAGGGATCCTTCTTAATTGCTATAGTATGAAGCTCTAAAAATGCAAACTTCATGGAAGATGGAAGTGGGGATCCTCGAATGATTATTTTGTTTTGTAGAGTTGCCACAAGAGGATCATCAACCTTCTTTTCTTTTGTAATAGTGGAAGGAGATGCTCTTTTCTTGGACTGAGAACAAGTGAATACCACACATGAGAAAGCAGATGCATCTTTTTCATCTTAATCATCACCTTTAGAATACTCACAAAATATGATTTGTCTATCATTCTAAAGTTCATTGATCTCTAGGAAGTCAGAACCTTCACTTTCTTGTTCAAGCTCTTCTTCATGTTCTTGAAATATGTAATTTATGTTCACGGGTGGGCCCTCCAAGGTGAGCCTTTGGGGTGCTCCTACAATCTGATTTTTTGTTTCTTTCGGAAGATACTCATTCAAATAATTCCCTCATCAAAGATGGTATCTCATTCACCAAATTTTGCATTGATGGATTGGTTCTCTCATCTCCAGGATGTTGGGTCTTGCCCTTTGATGGGTTATTGATATTTCCAGAGAGGATGAGATCATCATGAAGCTCAATGGCCTTCCTTTTTGCTTCTATAATGTTTCTTGGTTGGGCTCTTCACAACAAAAATCCTACTTTTGGTGATTGAGCATTGATGAAGAATCTCTTGACATTGTTTTGAGATGGTGAATCCTCTTCAGGTATCCTACAAAGTAACCATTTGAAATGAGCCATGAAGTCTCTCATGGTTTCATTTTATCCTTTCTCTATTTGAGTCAACTACACTAGGAGGTCTTGATAGTCTTTAGTTGATTTAAATCTCTCTTCGAAGGCATCCTTGATGTCATTCCAACCCGTGATGGACCGGGTAGGTAGGAGATAAAACCATTATGCTGATTTTTCTTAGAGGGACTCCAAAAATAGTCTCACAAAAATGTTTTAGTGTTGGACACCAAGAATTCCACATGATGTCATGAAAGCAGTGATGTGTTCTTCAGGATGTTTTGTGTTATCACCTTTGAACTTTGGAAAGTTCTTGGGAACCCATTGGTAGATTGTGAAGAGGGGGTTCAAGAGCAAGCGGACTTGTATTTATTCCCCATGGAACAATGGGTTGATCTCTTTCTATTTCATTTGCCATCATTGTTTTTGTTTTAGATTTCTACTTCAGCTAATTCTTCTTCAAATTAAAGCACTAGAAAAATCTATAATAGGAATATGAAAATACACCTTCCTTGTAGAATGTGAAAAGTCACTTGTAGAAATCAGCAATGTGTCTTTAACCAATGGATCTTCGTGTACTTTTTTTTTTTTTTTTCAATATATACATGTTTTAAATTTAAGGACCTTGCGGGTGTATTTTTGGTTCAAATGTTGCTAAATCTTCCCCACAAATGGGCACTAAAAAAATCTTTGGTGAGAAAATTTGTCGGATGGAAAAACTTGTGGATTTCTTGCCAACGCTCTAGGAATCTAAGTCCTACTTAATTGGTACAATTGCAGTATATTCATGTATGAGAAAATGTGGATTTCTGTGGTGGCCTTTTGACCGGGGATTCAACAGGGGCGCTCCATTGACCCTTTGGTAAAGCTAGAAATTTATTGCTAGGGAAGACTTTGTCGGAAGAGTGGGAAAGGGGAGTGAGAAAAGAGGTAGGAAAACTAATGCTGCAAGTAGAAAATTAGATTCCTGCACACACTAGTTAGAAGTATCATCACATGCATTTATGAGAAAAAATAAATTTGTAAGCATCATTCAGACCAAATGAAATTTGATGAGCACAAAGTATCAAGAAATCCCTCAGTCAAAGAAAGCAAGAAAATACTTCTTGTATAAATTTCTCAAACAAAATTTGTACATAGTGGAGAAATGGAGGAAATTGAGAAAGGGGGGAAAGGAAGAATTTAGGTATCTCCTTTGTTCTCTCAAAGTAGAATGCACTCTTGCTCTTACAAAATTAATGACCAACCCTTTGAAAGGGGAATTCCGTTACAATTTATAGAATGAGATGTGACTTATCATCTTCCTCATGACCCTCCATATGCCTTATTTCTAACGTTAGACTATTCATATTCCTACAAAATATTTAATTCCCTTTTAGAAAATCAAGGTGACTTAATTTACATTATGTTTCTAAATTCACTTTTAAGTGACTTAAAGGCATATCAAAAAGTGCAAACCCCAATGGAGAATTAGAACATTTGAAGGGAGAGAAAGTTGGGGGAGAGGGAAGAGAGAGAAGAGGAGAATATGTTACCCGTGATGAAGTTCGATGGCCCTCGTTAATGGAAAGATTTGATGCGACGAAGTTTTAAATGTCCCATTTTGCTAAAACTGCTCTTTCTGTGTGACTTTCTATTTTTAGCAGGTGTCTGTGGGACCACTTACTATTTTTAATAAGTGTTAAAAATGTCTGTTCTAGTGAATTCTTAGTTGTAGTGTATCTTCAATGTCTTCGCCTCCTTTGCGAGTTCTTCTATTGATGAATTTCCCAAAATAGCGGTCCTATGTAGAAGACCTGTTATTTTTTTAGAAATTGGGCTTCGGAGGTCTAATTGACGTGGAACAAAGTTTTTTGATATGGGTTTTGCCCAATATTTTCCCTTTGAAATTTCAAACCCACTTGCTTAATAGTCCAGGAGATTTTAAACTTTCAAATTTCAGACCTGAAAGTTCTTTTAGACGTGGTAGCCATTAATGGACCTCAAATTTGTAGGTCTGGATTTATCCTCCATTTGTGAGGAAATCAATTTCATTGCGATATGTTTCTTCTATGATGCTTCATGTGTAATTCTACTTTGTTTCACCCAGCGGTTTGACGGGAAATTGGATTTTTTCTTCGTTGGGCCAAAAGTGGGATTTCTTTGTTGTGAGAATTCCTTGCTACAAATTGGAGGTTTGAATATAATTTTTAATGGCCTTCAAGAGATAATAAATCAGGAATATAAGTTTCTTCAATCATGCACCGGTTTGCAAGATATCTTCAAATATTCATTTTATGGCAATGGGGATTTGCACTGTTATTCCTCTCTGTTCTCCATTTCTTTTCTTATCTCGATGAATTATTCTTCTAAGATCTATGTGCAATCATGGAGTGAAGGATAATGTGCTTTAATGGAGCTGATTAAATATTTTTCAATGGTGGAGTGAGGTGTTCTCTATAACTTTTCTTTTGGCAGTGAGAAGCATCAAGAAATAACAAAAGCTAGAAGCGGCGAGAAACAACAAATAGTTAGAATTTTTTTCTAATTTTTGAGTTGGAGTTGGGCACACTTTTTTCCCCTAATGTCCCTGACCTTAGGGAAGTGAGGGACATAAATTTCCACAACGAGAAAGACGGCGACACGTGACCGTGATCCGACGATAGGAAATCTGCTTTAAAGCATCGAGGGGTTTGAAGCGGGTCACATTAGTGACCAAAGGACTCCCCATAGGGGATGGGAAATTTTTTCCATGTTTTATGTCCTTGAACTTAGGGACATGAGGGACATAAAATTCCATGGTGGTTCTTCACCGACACATGGTGCTTGATTCGACGACACAGAATGAATTCTCCAAAAATGCACCTGGGGGCTAAACTGTCAAGTTTGGAGGTCACACGAGGGTCCCAGATGTCACATGGGGGTTGGGAACATTTTCCAAGGTTTTCATACGTGACCTTATGGACATGAAATCCCGCCATGTTCTTGAGTGCGACACATGTCTTCTTGAAAATTGACTAACTCTGCTGACCGCCTTTGAGAGGGAAACTTGAACGATGATAACTTGAGATCCTGATGGAATTTATTGGTGAAATTTTATATGATATTGAGTGGAAATGGAGCTTTGAATCCAATGGCGGGGATATAATTTCTTTATTCATCAATTTTATCCCTCAAAAAGTGATATTTTTATTTCATACTCCACCCGTGCTGAGAAAAACTACCCAAAACCCTATGCGCTGGTGAAGGTGTTGTGAAAAATATGATTTCACCATAATGTATGGATTAGAATAATATTTCCATTTATGTTTTGGTTTACTCCTAACTCCATATGTAGATCTCAAATCACCTTCCGAAGCTCAACATATGTTTTGGCCATGTCGTGTATTGACTAGGCTTATGAACCCTAATTCGTGAAAAACTACCCCAACTTCTCCAAGACCTTCCAAAATATTCTTGAACCATATCCATGATGTCCCAATACCTTTGTATCACCTCCAAATCCACTTAGGCTCTTCTGCTCTGCTCCGTGAGGTTGCTCCAACTCTAGGAAGGCTAGTGATAGCCCTTCCCACAACTGCCTGTAGCTTTACAAATGAACTCCTAAAATCACCTGGGGGGGATGTTATAACATTAATCAAGAGGTTATTTGGACTTACTGGAAAGAGATGGGGTGTCTTAGAGTGATAGAATTGAAAATTTTGGCACAAGGGTATAGTTTTCATGCTCGAAATTGTCAATTTCCTTGTTGCACATTTACACGACAACAACTGGCTCTAGCTTGGGGACATGACATGGACTGAGTGTAGTGAAGACATGGCATGAGAACTCCCAAATTATCAAATTATAACATATTGACTAGTTCTTTATCCATTGGGCCATGCATTCATGTACAACCTACAATATTGACTAGTTCCTTATCCATTGGGCCATGCAGAGCAGAGAGAGAGAGAGAGAGAGAGAGAGAGAGAGAGAGAGAGAGAGAGAGAGAGAGAGAGAGAGAGAGAGAGAGAGAGAGAGAGAGAGAGAGAGAGAGAGAGAGAGAGAGAGAGAGAGAGAGAGAGAGAGAGAGAGAGAGAGAGAGAGAGAGAGAGAGAGAGAGAGAGAGAGAGAGAGAGAGAGAGAGAGAGAGAGAGAGAGAGAGAGAGAGAGAGAGAGAGAGAGAGAGAGAGAGAGAGAGAGAGAGAGAGAGAGAGAGAGAGAGAGAGAGAGAGAGAGAGAGAGAGAGAGAGAGAGAGAGAGAGAGAGAGAGAGAGAGAGAGAGAGAGAGAGAGAGAGAGAGAGAGAGAGAGAGAGAGAGAGAGAGAGAGAGAGAGAGAGAGAGAGAGAGAGAGAGAGAGAGAGAGAGAGAGAGAGAGAGAGAGAGAGAGAGAGAGAGAGAGAGAGAGAGAGAGAGAGAGAGAGAGAGAGAGAGAGAGAGAGAGAGAGAGAGAGAGAGAGAGAGAGAGAGAGAGAGAGAGAGAGAGAGACACACCTAGAAATGACCTATGATACAAGGTGGGGGAAAACACACTTTCACTAAAGCACTTTTCATTTCTCAAAAGTTACCCCTGAAGAGGAAACTCTAAATGATGATGTTCTACGAAGCTGTTGACGGGTTCCAGAAAGTACCCTTCCCTCATCATATGTTAATGAAAGTCATGTTCTTTCACAATTGTTTGTGTACTTGGTAGGAGTGAGTCCATGTGAGTTTATTTATGCTCAAGTCCTTTCTTGGAAATTCCATTGCCTTCATCCTCTTTGAAATTGGTTTCATAGTTCTAGTTGCATTCCATGTTTATCCACATAGATGATTCTTTGCACTGAGCATGCTATCACTGCCCCAGGGCTGATTTTTGTTCAAATTTCTTGAACATTCTGGATTCTTTTCTTTCCCAGGTCTATGCTCATTGACCTCTTTTCCATGAGAAACCTTAGAATTATCCTTTTCCTTTACTCCACTGTGAAGTGCTTGAGTATTAATGGAAGGATTGGACGTGACCTCATACTTGTCTTATATGTCCATGGCATGAGTGAAGAGATCAAGAATCAGCTCGGGGTCTTCTGCAACTTCTGCTGCATCCAAGATTTCTTGCACGAGTTATGCTTCATCATTTCTTGTAGCTCCTCTTTATATGCCTTTGAAGAATATTTATTTTTCATCTCAAGGAAACTATCTAGAGGGATTACCTCATCATCTTGGGAATCACTGCATTTTATCACTCCTTTTTCCATAGGGGCTTTAGCTTCAAAGGCCTCAAACTTCTTTCTTCTATTTCTTCATCATGGAGAGAATATTCTTCTACAAATGGGAAAGAAAATATCTCCATTTCGTCATCATATCCACCAACCATTGGCTTAGAGGGACATCATATTTATCATCTAGATTTATTTCAACATAGCCCATCTTCACATTGGTTGAGGTTTCCAAGTTAGCTTCATGCTTGTCTTCAAGATTCATGGCTTGCATTAAAATTTCAAGACTGATTTCAAGGTCTTCGATTCTTCCATGAATCTTAGCAGTCCTTGTATAGATAGTTCTTTCCCATTGTTCGAGGGTTCATTATAGACTGGCTTGGTCTCTTCCTAGGTAACATGATCAAGGGATTCCTCATCTTTGAATGGGAATGAGAAAATTTCTTCATCACGGATAAACACATAAGCTGATTTTTCTATTTGAAAATCATCAAGAACCATTTCCTCTTCTTCATGGTTTACATCATCTAGCAATTCGAGCTTCCCTCTTGTAACTCAAATCTCCTCAATGCTTCTTCAAATTCCAAATCTCTCCGAGAAGGCATGTTTAGACCTATCAAGATGGGAATATCCTCTTCCTCCTCAGTTGTCACAAAGTGATTCATCCGCCTGCTACCCTGGTACAAAATGTTAGCTTTTGGGATTCCAAAATTTCATACCGTGTACCTCATATTATTCTCGGGAAGCAATTTATCCATGTCTCCCTTCACTGGTATGGTTGCAGAATACCAATTAATCTAAATTTCCCTCCCAAGTCTCGATAGAAATTCATCCTTAGAAACATTCCGACGAGGTTGGGATGTCTACTACCAAATTCATTACTGAAACTTTCTTGTCTTGAAATCGGACAAGAGCCACTTGTGCATCTTTGACCTTCCCTACAACTAAGACCTCTTTTGATTCCAAAGAGTAATAAGAGACACTAGGTGGAGTCATGGTAAGTTTGAGAGCCTTGACCTTCAAAGGCATCATGTTGTCTGAGGAACCAAAATCTATTATGTAATTTTTCAATACATATTCTCCAACAAGAAGGGAGATGTAGAAAGGTTCAAATTTATCAGTCTTTGATGCACTCAAAGAAAGCATGTTTTGTGAGGGAGGTGTAGGTGAGTTTGGTAGCATGCCTTTGGAACTAGAAATTACAACATTGGGTGTTAGACTACCACTCCTGATATATTAGATGAACCTCTCAAATTGTTCAGGATGAGTCCACAAATATTCAATTTTAGTAATTTACACTTTGGCTTTGTTTGCATATTCTATGAAGTCAAAGGGAGAAGATGTGGACAAGGGGGTGAAGGGACTTCTTTTGGATTTAGGACAAGTTTGGAAGCAAGAGTAGATTTTTGGGGAATAGAGGGTATTTTGAAAGGTACACTAGGATATTTCAAAGTACTAGATTTTACAGAGTAGATTTAGATTTAGACTTGGAAGAGACATCGGAAAGAATTACTTGAGATTATAGGAGTCTTATTATTTACTACGAGATCAAGCTTCAAAACTACAAACTTCATGGAAGATGGAAGTGGGGATCCTCGAATGATTATTTTGTTTTGTGGAGTCACCACAGGAGGATCATCAACCTTCTTTTCTTTTGCAATAGTGGAGGGAGATGCTCTTTTCTTGGACTGAGAATGAGTGAATACCACACATGAGAAACTAGGTGCATCTTCTTTGTCTTCTTCATCACCTCTAGAATACTCACAAAATCTGATTTGTCTATCATTCTCAAGTTCATCAATCTCTAGGAAGTTTCCACCTTCACTTTCTTGTTCAAGCTCTTCTTCACTTTCTTGAAATCTATAATTTACATTCATGGGTGGGCCTCCAAGGTGAGCCTTTGGGGTGATCATGCCATCTGATTTTTGTTGCTTCTTTGGGAAGATATTCGTTCAAATAATTCCCTCTTCAAATATGCTATCACATTTGTAAAATTTTGTAGGGATGGGTTGGTTCTCTCATCTCCAAGATGTTGGGTCTTTCCCTTTGATGGGTTCTTGATCTTTCTAGAGAGGATGAGATCGTCATCAAGTTCAATGGCCATCCTTTATGCTTCTACAATTTTCCTTGGTTGGGCTCTTCGAAGCAAAAATCCTACTTCGGAGATTGAGCATTGATGAAGAATCTCTTGACATTGTTTTGAGATGGTGAATCCTCTTCAGGTATCTTGCAAAGAAACCATTCGAAACGAGCCATGAAGTCTCTCATGGTTTCATTTTCTCCTTTCTCTATTTGAGCCAATTGTACCAGGAGGTCCTGATAGTCTTCAGTTGATTTAAATCTCTCTTAGAAGGCATCCTTGATGTCATTCAAACCCGTTATGGACCGGGAAGGTAGGAGATAAAACAGGTTCTAGTGTCTTTTCTTGGAGGGACTCCATGAATAGTCTCACATCAACATCTTCATGTTAGAAACCAAGAATTCCACATGATGTTGTGAAAGTAGTGATGTGTTCTTTAGGATGTTGTGCATTGTCACCTTTGAACTTTGGAAATTTCTTGCAGGAACCCATTGGTAGATTGTGAAGAGGGGGTTCAAGAGCAAATAGACCTATATTTCTTCCCCATGGAACAATGGGTTGAGGTCTTTCTACTTCATCCGCCATCATTGTTTCTATTTTAGATTTTAATTCAAATAATTGTTCTTAAAATTACAACACTATAAAAATTTGTAATATGAATATGAAAAGACACCGTAGAATGTGAAAATTCATGTCCAGAAATCAACAATTTGTAATTTAGCAATGGATCATCCTGTACTATTTTTTTTTCAATATTTGATTTTTTTTTTTTTCTGAATTTGAGGTCCTTGTGGTTGTATTTTGGGTATGGATGCTGCTAAATATGCCCCACAGTGGGTGCCAAAAACTGTTGGCAAGAAAATTTTTCAGGTGGAAAAACTTGTGGATTTCTTACCAACACTCTGGGAATCTAAGTCCCTCTACTTAATCGGTGCAATTGTCGTATATGCATGCATGAGAAAATGTTGATTTCTATGGTTGATTTTTGACCAGGGCATCCAACAGAGGACTCCACTGACCTTGTGGAAAAGCTAGCAATATCTTGCTAGGGAAGAATTTTTCTGAAGAGCGGGAAAGGGGAGTGAGAAAAGAGGTAGGAGAAATATTGCTGCAGGTAGGAAATCAGATTCTTGCACACACTAGTTAGAAGTATCATCACATGCAATTATGAGAAGAAAAAACTTTATCATTAAGACCAAATGAAATTTTATGGGCACAAAGTATCAAGAAATCCCTTAGTCAAAGAAAGATAGAAACTCCTTCTTCTTGTATTAATTTCTTAAACAAAAGTTGTCGATAGTGGAAAAATGGAGGAAATTGAGAAAGGGGGGAAAGGAAGAATTTGGATATCTCCTTTGTTCTCTCAAGGTAGAATGCACTCTTGATCTTACAAAATTAATGACCAACCCTTTGAAATGGGAATGACGTTATAATTTATATAATGAGAGGTGACTTATCGTCTTCCTCATGACCCTCCATATGCCTTATTTCTAACTTTAGAATATTCATATTCCTACAAAATTAAGTACATTTTATAAACTAAAGGTGACTTAATTTACATTATGTTTCTAAATTCACTTTTAAGTGACTTAAAGGCATATCAAAAAGTGCAAACCCCAAAAAAGAATTATAACATTTGAAGGGAGAGAAATTTGGGGGATAGGGAGGAGAGAGAAGAGGAGAAGATGTTGCTCGTGATGAAGTTCAATGGTCCTCGTTCATGGAAAGCTCTGATGTGACGAAGTTACAATGTGTATCATTGTGCCAAAAATTCTCTTTCGGTGTGAATTTTTATTTTTAGAAGGTGTCCATGTGACCACTTACTATTTTTAGTAAGTTTAAAAATGTCCATTTTAGTGAATTCTCACCGTAGTGCACCTTCAATGTCTTCGCCTCGTTCGCGAGTTCTTCACATTGCAGACTTTCCCAAAATAACAGTCCCTATGTAGAAGACCTACTATTTTTATAAAGTGGAATTATGGAGGTCTGATTGATGTGAAACAAAGTTTTTTGATATGGGGTTTTTCCCAATATTGCCCCTCTGAAATTTCAGACCCACCTACTTAATAGTTTAAGTGATTTTAAACTTAAAAATTTTAGACTGACAATTCTTCTAGGCGGCAACCATTAATGGACCTCAAATTTGTAGGTATGAATTTATCCTCTGTTTACAAAAAAATAAATTTTATTGCAATAGGTTTCTTCTTATGATGCTACATGTGTAATTCTACTTCGTTTCATCCAACAGTTTGACGGGAAATTGGATTTTTTCTTCTTTGGGCCAGAAGTGGGATTTATTCACTTTGTGAGCATTACTTGCTACAAATCAGAGGTTTGAATATTATTTTTTAATGAACTTCAAGAGATAAGAACTTAGAAATAGATGGTTTTTCAATCCGTGCACTGGTTTGCAAGATATCTTCAAATCTTCGTTTTATGGCAATGGGGATTTCCATTGTTCTTCTTCTTTGTTCTCCATTTATTTTTCTTATCTTGATGAATTATTATTTTAATACCTATGTGCCATCATGGAGTGAAGGATAATTTTCTATAATGGAGCTGGTTCAAGCTTTGGAAATGGTGGAGTGAGGTGTTCTCTGCAACTTTTCTTCTGGTAGTGAGAAAGCAATAAGAAGTAGCAAGAAACAACTAACAATTAGAAAAATTTTCAAATTTTTGAGTTGGAGTTGGGTGAATTTTTTTCCTTGATGTCCCTGACCTTAGGGATATGAGGGAAATCAATTTCCACAATGAGAAAGATGGTGATACATGGCGGCGATCGACGATAGGGAATGAGTGCTCCAAAATCAACTTTAAAGCACCGGGGTTGGAAGCGGGTCACATGGGTGACCAAAAGTCTCCCCATAGGGGATGGGCACATTTTCCATGTTTTATGTCCCTAAAATTAGAGATTTGAGGGACATAAAATTACACCGTGGTCCTTGATCGACACATGATGCTTGATCCGATGATAGAGAATGAATGCTCCAAAAATGCACACAGGGCCGAATGTCAAGTATGGAGGTCACACGAGGGTCCCAAAGGTCACATAGGGGTTGGGCACATTTTTCAAGGTTTTCATACCTGACCTCAGGGATTTCAAGGACATGAAATCCCAACAGGCTCCTAGTGCTGACATGTGTCCTCCTAAAAATTGACTAACTCTTGAACTGCCTTTGAGAGGGCAACTTGGAACGATGATAACTTGAGCTCTGGTGGAATTTATTGGTGAAATTTTATATGCTTCTGACTGGAAATGGAATTTTGAATCCAATGGTGGGAGTATCATGTATTGATTCATCCATTTTATCCCTAAAAAAGCTGAATTGTGATTTGGTACTCCACTTGTGCTTGAGAAAACCTGCTTGAAAACCCTATGCGCTAAGGTTTTGTGAAAATATGATTTCACCATCATGTAGGGCTTGGAATCCTATTTCTGTTGATATTTTTTTACTCCTAACTCCATCTAGAGCTCCTGGAATCACCTTCCAAAGCTTAGTGGCTATTTTGGCCTGTGCACTAACTAGGCTCAGAACCCTAATTTCGGTGAAACTACTTAATTTTCTCCGAGACCTTCCAAAATATTCCTAAACCATATCCATGATGTACCAAGACATTTGGATCACCTCCACATCCACTTAGGATCTTCTTCTTTGCTCCGTGAGGTTTCCTAGCTCTAGGAAGGCCAGTGATAGTCCTTCCCATAACTTCCTAGCTTTGCAAATGAACTCCTAAAATCACCTATGGGGAATGATATAACATTATTCGGGAGGTCATTTGGACTTACTGGAAATATCTAGGGTCTTAGAGTGATAGAATTGAAAATTTTGGCACAGTGGTATAGTTATCGTGCTCGAAAATTGTCAATTTTCCTGTTGCACATTTGCATGACAATAAGCCACCTCATCACTTTTGGTTGCCGAAACATGTAAACAAGCTCACCCAATGAATCACCAAGTTGATTATGTAGCTTGCCCATGCATAAATTGATCAAGTTAGTTCAACTCGCCAACCTGACTTGGTTTGACAACTCATTGATGTGGCAATGTAGACCAATGTGGTGGCAGGCTATGTGGTCGCATGAGGACCCACCACACTAGCAATATTTTTCTTCCCGTTGGTGAAGTGACGATATCAACCGTTGAATACTAGATGTCTAAAACACAAACTGAACTTGTTTCTTATGACCGATTTTCACTTTTTCCACATCCTCTGTGACTCTCTTATTGACCTGTCTCATCTAAGAGTTGACCAAATTTTGAACAACCACAACTTGATCGTATAGGCTTTGTATCCACATTATTATAGTCGTTAGAAAGATCTTGGAATGATATTTCATTCCGTAGTGATCTGGGAGGTTTAGAGAATTTTTTCATTTAAAATTTCCTCTTGATCATAAAATCAGCCTAAATTTTCCAAGATTAAAATTAGACTTCTCAAACTATACCAAATTTTAGGCTACATCACCCAAGTGCATCACCATGGAGTATTGAATGATAAGAAAAACCCTATAAGTACAACGTAACACCCTCATTTGAAAAATTTAGATTGTTAAAATTTCCTTGAGTAGCATCCAATGAAGGAAAGAAATATTAGCAATAATTGAAGGCAATAAGGAGCTAGACTAAGAAATAAGTGAGATGTTACAAAGATGCCGATGAAGAAGTAAAGTGTAAAATTGGGTACAAATAATGGATTTATCTTGGGGATGGATGCCCCTAATAGGTATCTAAAGAACCATTGAAGGAAAAATGAAAGAAGAAGAACAAGTGCTAAATCCATTGGGCTCTGGAATCAAACGGAAGATACAATCGATTCTATGCAATTTTAAGGATCTCATGTGTTACAAAATTGCCAAGGATAACAAAAACGGATGAAGGGAAACATAAGGGAAAAATAACAAAGAAAAGAAACTATACAACTATACATACGAGATCCCTTATAGCTCATAGGACCAAAAATTCCATTAAAAACCAAAAGGAGCCCGATTTTAGTTGAGTCCTCAATAAAAGCATGCTAGCCAACAAAGTGTTTTTCAAGTTTGGAAATGAGAAGACCAAGTCTTAGAGCCACAATTAACTTGAAATCATACAATTGTGCTTTTACTTCAGAATATAGTGTAATAAGTACAACATGAGGACCACAATAATTCAAACCAATATATGAATCATACTTTAATAAAAGGTACGTGAACCACTTCCTTCCTTTTCATTATTTAACTCGTGTATGGCCATTCCAAAAATTCCTAGTACTCCTTGAAGAATGTAAGTTTGTTTGTCATGTTCTATCAAGTTACCACTTGACCAAACATTCCTAAATTCAATGCAAGTACCAAGACTAAAATAAGTGCACTTACTGTTAATTAGGCCCAAGAAGATCACTTCCAGTGTAAGATCATCAATAATAACCTTAATACCGGGTTCATTTTAAGACCCCCTTCAAAAATTATTATATAATGGGTGGTGAATCTCTGAACTAGACTTTTGAAATGATGGAAAATATCTGAAAAATCAATTCACTACAAAGGAGATCTAGTAGGGTGTCTTTTAAATAGTTTCACACAGCTTGGACGGGTGTTGGAGAGATGCCTCTTTGTGGTTGTACGAAATCTGTTGGATAAGCTGTTTAACATGCAATTGATGGGCATCCATTATAGTTAGCTAATTTTCATCTCGGCATTGGATGTAATGCATTGGTCATCCACCTAACCTTGTTAGCCTGCCGTATGACCTATATTGGATGGATGTCCCAGTAAAGTTGGATGCGTGTTCCTTCCTCGTTGGACGGAAATAGTTGGTTTTCTAACCCATATTGGATGGCCATATTTGAAATATTGGATAGTTTTCTTAGTAATATTGGACGTCTGTCTCAGATATATTGGATGGTGCACATTAGTTATTTTTCCTACTTTTGCAAACCATCGTCCTTTTTGGTTGTATGGTGAATGTGCTTGCATGATTTTTCTTCTTGGATGGTTTATGGGAGTCGGTCGTCATTAGCCATTGTATGATCTAACCTTTGCATGATTCCCTAGGCATTAGCCTCAAACTTTGCCACCACTTGTTTGTCACCACATGTCCAATATTGTGAACCTTGGCCCTATATATACCCCTACAAGGTTCATTTCTTCACTTTTTCCACACTTTTACAAATCCACAACGCTCTGAGCTCTCTAATTTTATACTAAACCAATGTGCACCTGCAGTCTTTTAGTTTCCCCTCCCTATACTCGAAATTTACACCATATCCAAAGCTTTCAACAATGGCTAGCACCATGCGGTTGCTACTACCTCAAAATTCCAATACAAAAATATCACATGCCCTCAGATTTCAACACTAATAAAATTAAAAGACACACCAAAGGAATGGATGTAAAAAACACAATTCATAGGGCTTGTCCACATGCCCCAATTCAAAACAAATACTTCCATCCTCGATTACCTGCTCATTATTTAGAGGCAAAAATAGGGACGATTTTCCATTCCATTGATGGATCGTACAATTTCTTTCACCATGGATCCTACAAACATCCAATGATTAACTAGCTTACCTTTCCAAAACTAGCTACCTATGACTACAAAGGCGGTCCTAACCGATGAAGACAATTTTTTTTGGAGTCTCATTACAATGTGCAGATTGATTGCAAGTTCAATAATATTTCTAATTAAATATTTTTTTAATATTACTTGACTACCCAAACATCTACCATTTCTTATATCTTGTTGTAGCTCCTACTGATCATTCCAAAAGAGGCCTTGTTATAAATGTATTACATTTTTTTTTTTGTCTGACAATGTTATCACTATTTCAAGCCGAATTATGTTACATGGTAGATCTGCGGACATTTTGTTTTGGGCGGTTCACTATATATTGCAGTAGCACTAATAGGGTAACAATTCGATTGGTGCACATATTTGTCCAATCAAATAAAAACAGATGTCAACAATGCCCTTGCCAATATGAATACATCTGATAAATCCAATATTGTGTTCTCTTCTTCCAATTATCTACTTTCTTTCTATCATGAAGCTTTCTACGAATTGCAGAACAAACAAATTCCAACTGCAATTAATGACAAAATGATTGGTATCTCACTTGAAGAATAACATGTAACAATTAATTTTCACATTATAATGATTAATTATTTTTGAATGCAATAATAATAGTAATTTTATCTTTTATAGAGAAGAATTATAGTTGTAATATCTCATAAGGAGGCTATTTCTCGGGGTAAATCCCCTTGAGAGGTCTCTGGTGATTCTGATATGGATTTAGCGGAATCAACCCCGATACGAGTTCCTCGTCAAAAATACCTAGGGGTGATAGCTCCACCACTCCTACCTTCTATACCATCACACTACTCTACATGTATAAAATTTATTGTTTATAATTAAGCTACTAGGAGGAACCATAAACAAGCTATTTGTTTTGTAAGTGGTACAATATTTTAATATTTCTACATTTTTATTTTTAGAAAGTTCCCAGTTTGACGATCTAGATTAAACTCATTCTCAGTGTCAAGATCAAATGGTCATGTCTTCGAGAATGCAAGGTAATGTATAATTTTTAACATCTTTTATTTACATGTAAATATTTTATTTAGTTAATACTTTGCAATTTGCTTCTTATAGTTAATAGACCTTCACAACAGATTCCAAAAAGGTATCCGGTTACCGCCGACACATCCTGTAAAAAAAGAAAATTTGCAAGAAAGAATATAAAGTTTCCTGCAGACTCTGTAGGAACAATTCATTCGATAACCTCATAATTTCTTGTTTTTCACTAGGTGGTGTCTTTAGTAAAATGGGTACCCAAATTTTGAAGTTGATCGATCTCGACGATGATTTTTTGGGCTTTGATAGTGGAGACACATAGAAGGGTAACTATTTTCAAATACATGGTCTGATATAATATACTCCACCTCCTCAGCCACAAGCACAACAAGATGCACATGAAATAATCAATTCTCGTCTTCCTCCAAGTAAAAATCCACTCACAGATGATTAGAAGATAAATTTTTCCTTCGAAAATATGATATCAGATAGTATGGGGCCACAATTTAGGAAGTTGTTATGTATGATGTGGAATCAATGTGCACTTGGGAGAGAAGGGCCAAAATTTTGATTAAATAAATAAATACCCGATACCATAATCATGCTCAAAGGCATTCATTATTCATTGCCGTAGAGAGCCAACTAGCAAGGCTTGACATTTTTCTAAACAAATCTCAATTAGGCACAATTTTGTATAATAATGATTATGATGATGATATTTTGGACATAATGTTAAACAGGTTGGAGAATCTTAATGTTGAAGCCCAAACTTACTACAAAAAATGGGCTAGAGAAAAAACTAACGTTTAATTGCAAATGTAAAAAAGAGAAAGCTATGGTAGGTCATCTTTTACATGCAAAATCGTAATATTATGAGCATTGCAATAAATATTTTAGACTTATCTAATAGACTAATACATTTGTATTTCTATTTTTAGGAAAAATATGAAAATTTGAAGAAAGAAGTAGATGTATTTGATGCACATTTGAATAATTCCCGTAAAAATGTTGAATGCATTTATACAGTTGAAGGAAAACATTTTATTATTAAATAAAAAATAATACATTGAAAAGGATAATAAAGGGGATAAGATGGATCCTAAAATATTACAAGGAAAAGACAAATGCTTATCCATCACTTTTGTCATCGGGGATGTTGTGAGGAGGAGAAGAATATTCTTCAAAATATCAATACCGTAGTGCGGGATTTGTAGGAATCGGGAGTTTTATAAGAGAGCACTATACAAACCGAGCAAAACATGCCTCTTGTGTAATAAAAATATCAAGATTCCAATGCAACATAAATTCAAAAAATTAGTTAGTGTCACCATGTGATAGGTGTGTTTTCACAATTCCGACATTGACGTAGGAATTAAAATATAGCGGCCAACCAATTTTTTCCTTTTTTATTCTATGTGGCAGACATAAGAACAAATATGATTTAGAATCATAGGCAGAAAAGAGGATTCCCTCATAATGTGTTCTTATATGATAGAAATTTCCCGGAAGCTTTGAAAACCATTGACAACTCACCATTTTATAATTGAATTGGCCAATAATGCTTTATAAAAACATGTATGTATTCATAAAGTAATTCCCCTCTTGATAGAATGAATACAAGAATAATTTTGAATTGGAACTATATTTACTGTTGTACCACATTTATTAAAAGTTTTTAACAATTTAATATACAAACTTGTAATTGGCTTTCTGCTTACTTTGAATGTTTTTATATTACTATTTGGATATGTAAACAATAAAGCATGGTTTAAGGCGTTTATTTTTTGTTTGTTTGAAAATATTTATGTTTCATGAATAGATAAAAAATTAATCAATAATCACACAAATGGATCCAAATAAACAAGTTTCTTTATTTCAATAATAAAACAAAATAAAAAAACAATTTTTCATTGTCTTTATAGTAAAACAAAATAAATCAATGTCTTTATTTCATCTTTATCAATAACGTCAAGAATGTATACAAGAAATTAGAACTTTGAAAATTGAAACATTCTTAGAGAAAACCATTCATTTGTGTTTTGGAATTTTTCTAAATCGAAGTGTGTTTGGTGGATGTGTTTGGATCCCCCAGATCGGTCGAGAATGTTACCGAATCCTCTAATTTCTATGAGTGAATTTTTTAATGCAAGTTCCCTCTCATAAGGAAAATTTTCCACAGAGTAATTGGATACATACAATCTTTGAAAACTTTTTAAATTTCTATCCAATTGGTTTCAAACTTTTGATTTTATAAAGGACAATGCATTGAATACCCTCTCATCTTCAACAAAACCTAGAATAATTGTTTGAAAAAGTTCAGATAGCTAAATATACTCACTCAAATCATCTCGCAAAATACTACTTGAATAAATCTTCTTCCAAAGTCTTCTAATGGAACCATTTTCATTTGGCTCATTCGAAACCAAAATTTCTCTAGCATAGTGGTAAAGAAATCCTATGATGAGAACTCACTAGATTTTTGTAAAATACTTTCAACAACAACTCCATTTATCTCTTCACGCTTATAGAAATGGTCCACTAGACTAGTCATGTATTTGATATATAAAGTATTGATGGATGTTTGAAGTGTGCCTCTAGCTATATTCCAAAACTATGGATTGACAACTCCCATTACTTCGAGTAATTTATCCTTTTTGAATCTTTCATGGATCTTTGTAGATAAAGATTGAGAAATATTTTTCAATTTATTTCAAGTGTCACATAGTACTATTTCAAATAAATTACGTGTCACTCTTACTTCTTCCATCTCTGACCCAACCAAATCTACTATTTTCTAAAAAGTATGAAGTGGTATCTCTTTCCCATGTGTTATTATACATATGATCATGTATATTGAATTTCAAGTAGAAACTTGCATTCTTAAGGTCTGTTAATGCATTCCATATCTTAAAAACAATACAATGAAAACTTCCATCTAAAAATATAAATTATCTAGACTCAAGCACACATGTTTTCTCAGTCTTATGAAATCATTATGTAGATGCAATGCTCTTTTGCATGCTTTGTCAAAACATTTAGCTCCTTCAACATTGGAAAAATACCACATATTGTAAGTAAAGTTTCAATGTCTTTTAATAGTACAACAAATACTCAGCTTTATCTACATCCTTGCAATATTTATACATAAAACCTGTCAATGAAGGATATTCTTCAAATATTCTACAAGAAGGTTCATACATTGAAATCTATCTGGTATCTACATCTTTAAAAAGATTTTTCCCATCTTTCAATCCAATTACAAATTTATGAAATTCTAAAAATCTCTTTAGACTCGCTAGAATAATAAACATGTAAATAATGGATAATATCCTTCACTTTGGAAAAACTTTCAAATGCACCCACAATTTTATAGGCTAGATTCATTATGTGAGCCATGCAATGAATCAAAATCATATAGGGGCAAGAGTTATATGTAGTCGTATGCAGAGACCATGTAACATCAAATTTTTATGACTTAGAAACAAGCAATTTTTTAACATAATGTTCTCTGTTCTAAATTTATATAATTCATAACACACATTCCATTTCCAATCCATCTTATAAAAAAAAACCATATGCAATCTGTAATGAATCGGTGTAACACCGATATCTCATTTCATGACTTGGTATTAAACTGATCTCTCATGTTTAACTTGTTTATGCGTATACAATGTATACTTTTATTCTTTTACCTATTACGGTTCACTCAAATGTTCTGTCTAAGAAGCTTGTTTGAGTATTTTTTATTGATACTTATATGAAATCTCATAATATTAGACTCATTGACATAAGACAATGTAACCAATAGTTTGTGATACTTTGGCCAAAGTTTTAAACATGTTTACCATGTTTACATTCTAGGACGACATAGTCATCAAAAGTAATATTTCTTACACCCCACTCAAACTATTTTCAGATTGGTCTTGCTTGAATTCAGTCAATCAAATTTGAGTCAAAGTTTCACACTAAATAGGGACAAATCACATACACTAGTGTTGTAGTCCACTCATGGTGACTAAGGATAAATAGACATACTCAAATTGACTCTCGTCAATTTGAGTGTGTTTATTTACCCTAGGTCAACATGAGTTGACAACTACACTTGTCCATATGCCTATCTCTATTTAGAGTAGAAATATGAATCAAAATTCCTCTTATGACAATTGAGTTAATTGGACTGAGTGGGGTGTTGAAGCATAGTTGGTTGCATCACAGTAACATTGTAATGACTTCCGTCATTAAGAGGGTACTCTACGAAAACCCCTATATTACAAAAAACTACTAAGTTCTTTTAACATAACTGACATACTTATAGAAGCATTAGATTATTAACCTTCAATTTATTATCTTATTTACAATTGATCCTAAGGGTTCAATATGTACAATTGATCCAAAAGAAAGGATTCGAAATGTAATTTTACACTAGTTGAAGGTATGCAAATAAATTATGTGTTCATTCTTATGAACTCTTATTTGCTAACCATTATTTCATTTTTCGATAAATCTTATGCCAATATCCATAAGTAAGACCATTAAGTCTCTTTACTATAGTTAAACAATGTAAACAATCTTGGTTGAAATCTTGTTTATTAGACTTAGTGATATCATAATATTTAAAACCATCTTACTAATTATTTTAAGCTTTCAAATTACCATTTATTGTTTTCATATAGTAGAGCATATAACCAATCAACAATAATGATTATACTTTATCACATAAACAAGGATAACATACTTAGTTCTAATTTAATGATGAAAAGGAAGTATCCTCTTCTTCTTAATTAAGGACTATTGTCCTAATCATGAAATCTGAAAACATAAGGAGTATATATTTAATAAGAATGCCACATCAAATTTATAGTAACTATCCTTATTTCCTTTTCCGAATAAGGGTCTATATATCATAATCATCATAATTATACCATTACCCCAAGATTAAATGATTCGGAAATATATATAGTTCCTTATCCCAGCATCACTCTATACTTTAGATTCTACTAAGACATGCATGTTAATGTTTAAGATTATTAATCAAATCTAATTCATATACAACCCTTAAATAAATCAGTAATTACCAACCATTATACAATAATTCATTTATCAGAAAGAGAGTTCACTTCATTCCAAGCTTAATAAATATTTCATAAGATTATAAGAAAACATTTCTCAGTAGTACAAAAACTAATTTGATACATCCTCATAGTTTTTCCAACAAGTTCCTTTCAAGAGAATTTCAATACATAAAGCATCTGAATGAAGAAAATGACTTTGTTAATAAAAAAAATGTAACTTTTTAATAGTCTTTCTCCTGTCACTTTTCATGAAGTCCATCTACAAAATTGTTAGCATGAGTCAGTTCACCAGAATTGAGCATGATAAGAACTATGACATTAAAACAATATGCTTTTATCTAACCACTTCGTAAAAGGAACACTGCTAATTATGAAAATGTTCCAAGTACTCAAAATAAGATCAATTAAAAAGTCTGCCCAAAAAGCCACAATGTCAGAAATAGAAAAGAAGTCATTTAAATCTCTTTAGGAACCATTTTCCCATAAAATAAGTTAAGTAATCCAACAAAATTAATTCCATCTATGTTACATTCATGATAATAATTTCAACATGATAACATTTAAAATTGCAACCAACTATTATAGAAGAGAATTAATAAAAGTTCATGATCAGTCCTCATTAATATCAATTTAATTCACCAAGCCATAAGTTTCCACTATTTCACAACCGATTCCCTATCAACAATTTAAAGGTGTTGATATATAAACATGAATGAATCGGCATGAAAAAATCTCACACCGTAAACCCCTCTAACCAAATCCCTACCACCATCCATAAAAGGATGCCAATAAAACAAGAACAAACTCGACATGAACCAAATATACTCACTATACATTTCTATAAGAAGTTTACTCGGTCTATTGATAAGAAGATTCAATCACCAAGATAAAGAACTCCATAAGGGTTTGTCGAAACAAACGAACTAAGATCTAAAACCCATTTGTTCAATACATTTATATTTAACCAAGTAGACAGAGAGATTCGTACCAGAACCATGCATTTTAAATGATCAAGCTACAATTGAATGCATAAACAAAATCTCGCATAAAAATTATAGAATAATGAAAACCAAACAACACAAGAACAAATGTATAGAGTATGGCCTTCACCTGGTAAGGATCAAAATTCCATACTTAAGGATTAATAATTCCCCTAACCATGATCACATCAAAAATCTCAACTCCCAACACAATTAAAAAAATTTGAAATAGAGAAATAGTCACCACGATACGCTTTAAAATGACCAAAAATATGAGCTTGATCTCTAATGAGACATTTCATAAGGAATAAACATTCAATAACTAACATACTTTGATCACATGAGAATACGTCCTATGTAAACACCGATGACCCAAACCACAAAAATCACCAAGGTTGGGCAAGACAAAAATAAAAACTCGATATCCAACCCAAGATGCTCAAAAATAATAAATATTTGAAGGAAATTTAACAAATTAAAATCGAGACCTAGTTTGAAGCATAACATGAAGACATGGGACAAAAAAATCAACAGAGCTCAAGAACTTAAGCCAACTTTGAGAAGGGTAAATAACCAACAAAACGTAACAAAAAGGACAGAGATAGAAAACTCTAATGGTCCACATTTCTATTTTGAACATGAAGAGCTCAAAATACCTCCATTGAGAGTACCCAGTATGGGTCGAAGCTTGATTCACATAACAACAAAAAAAGTAGTTATGAATTTAAGCCAAAATGAATGACCCAAAAACTGAAACTAGAGCCCGAGTTGTATTTAAGAAGTCAAATAAAATAATATTTGTTAACACTTAGTTTAACAACAATCAATCATCATTCTTTGAAATCCAAAAAGACTTCAACTAGAACCTTATAAATTAATTCAATGCCAAAAATTTCATATACAAGGAGATATATCAAACAATAGCTAAGATATCAAAATATCCACTTAAACAATCATTCACAAATTCCTATCCTACCAAAACAGTCATTTCCCAAACCGCTTTAAAACCCATTTACAAAGTTTAACATACTTTATACAATACATATTTGTTTCTATCAACAATAAACCAATAACCTCATGAAAGACAAATAAGAAAGGAAAGGAAAAATAACACACAAAGCATGAAACTAAATCTCAAAAATGTTTTCATGAAGAGAAGAGTTATTTTTATGAAAATGTTAAATAAAGAAAGAAATATTAAGAGATTAGTGTTCTTGGTTTCTTTTCCATGCTTTAAGTCATTCTGCGAAGCTTCCACAAATATCTCCACCGAAAACTTCAATCAAATCCTTTGAAAATTCCTCCATATTTCCTTTAAAGTAAAATGAAAGATAACTAGATCGTACCAAGCTAAGAACACAAATGCTAATCAAACACCATAATCTATAAGATGAAATCAATTCACGAATAACTTTACATAAAACCTTTGCAAAGAAATGAGCAGCAATATCATATATTATTATGGAACTAAATAAGAAATACATTGAGAATGGGCCTTGCTTATATAGGAAATGAATACAAATCTAAGAACTAGTCAAGGTTGTCGATCAAGGCATAAATACAAGAAATAACTAGTCATCAAAGAAATAGTTAAGACCATGGATTTAGGAGAGAACTAGACATCAAAGATCTAGTTAATACCATAGATCAAGGAAAAAAATATAGCTAACTAATACATCCTAATATCTAAATAATATAAAATAAGTATTCACACATAATTGGGTGAGGATAAATATAATAAAGGTAAATAAAGTACCTAGGTGAACATGAGATAAGGTAAATACCTACTCTAACACCCCCTCAAGTGAAACTAGGGGCCAAAATAGAAGTGGCATGTCTAGAGTACAAGTCTCGGTAACTAGGCCTGATGAGGTACTCATGTATAATAAGCGGGAAAAAGGGACCCAAAACTAGTAACAACAAAGTAAAGAGAGTAAAAATCCCACTGAAAGGCATCCCAAGAAGCTCAAATCAAAAAACATGTACAATGCTGAAGAATTTTGGTGTGCACTATGGTCTAAATCCATTGCTTGATCACAAAACTCAAAAACAACTAACACTGGACTTCACTAGAATAGCTCCATATAAGGAGACTGTCAATGGAGTGATGTCAAAAGTGAAAAAAATACCAAACATAATTTGATCAAATGCTACAAATAGGCATGCCACGATGTAAAACAATAACCAAAGTAACAAGGCAAGGACACAAACTCCAGTGTTACAATCCAAGAAAAGCCAAGGTAATAAGGCAAAGACACAAACCCAAAAAGTAGGATCAACACCACACCCTCCCATATTACTAAATGGGTACAAAGGTGATGCTACAAATCTATATGAGTTTCCCAAAATCAACTACTTGAACACTGAAAAATAACACTTTGGACTTCACCGAATAGATCCCCTACAAGAGATATGTCAACATGCCAAAAGTGTCGAAAATACGGATAAAAATCTCTTAACAAACAAGAGAGATACTCCACACCTTCTAAAGAAAAATACTCAAAACAAGAAGCATTATAATGCGAAAGGTATAGAAAGTGGAGCAAGAGGCCGAATGGTGGAGAAGCCATGCTTATAGAGTCCTCTCAATAAATGTTTATGTCACCACCACGAGTGATCAGATATCCACCCCAAATCAACACGAATGGATGAAGAAGATGCCTGCATATGACTTGGTGTAAAATGCACAATGGGTGCATGCAAAGGAACATCAAAATGTGTGTCAGGTTGATCATGTTTGACAATTGAAATCTTAGGTTTCTCAATCCTGAGTGAAGGTGCAAAACTCATGTGTTGCTCATGATCCTCGAGAAAGTCGAGTGAACAAAAATAGGAGCTTTGTCAATGTGTGATCCCAATGAAGTATATGCTCGAAAACCAATGTCATGGTGAGAATTCCACTTAACATGTGGAATATGGGAAACAATACCCTGTGAATGTTTTCCAATACCTCCACCAAAAACCCATAGAATGGAGCATGCGAGAACTGAATGCAGTGGTATGCTTCTCAAAAGATCCATGCATATGAGCAAAAGTAGGATACACAACATGTGTTACTTGTAATAGGCACAAATGTGGAAGAGCATGCAATAACAAGCCTCATAGGCTTAGGAGCATTAAGAGCATAACATAAGGTTAAAGGTGGAAGATCAATGTCGGTTGGTACAAGAGAAACAATTGTAAGTGGACTAGGGGCATGGATAAGGTTGTTAACAATATGATGGCGATGTTGTAGGCTAGCAAGTTTTTGCTACAGGGAGTGTATTAGTGTATCCTTATCATGAATGAGTGATTGTAGAAAAGAATTTCACTTCTTGAGTGATCTATTTTCTTCCACAAATTTTACAATATCCTCTTGAAGTCCACACACTTAAGAGAAAATCATAGCATTCTCGAATTCATGATAGATACAATAATATAACTCTCAAATGTTTAGGACGTCGAGGTCACCAAAATTATGTCCACAATTGACTACAACACTCCTCAATATTTGACACTTTATAACGAGTGTGTGTTACAATATGGCACTTTATAGTTATAGTGAAATTATCAAAATAAATATTTCCAAAGGAAAGAGCACAAAAAAAAGCACTTTTACAAAAATTGGGACTTAAAACTGAGTTACTTGATCAAAAGATACGAGGTTTTCAATATTATGCTTTGCTATTTATTTTAGATGCCACTAAAACAAAATAAAATGTTCTTGCCTTCACCACACAAATAATATGAAAAGTTAAGCACATATTAGTAGGAATCACAAGATTTAAGATCTCATATGACCATACCATATGACCAAGGGCTAAGGATTTTAATGGGTGTTTGTACAACTTACTATTTTGGGGTGTGCCACTTGTTTTCAAGAAAGTCACATCCAACTGCTTCTTACGTAAAACTGCTATTTTTGGACTATCTTGAACATGAATTCCCCCTAAAATGGATGTCTATTGACCCATGCTAAAAAGGAAAGGATTTGAATGATTCTCCCATGAAATATGAAAATGTTGTATGGCGAAGAGAAAAACCAAGAGTAGATCTCGATAAACTCAACAAAACCCAAAAATTACTTTCTTGTGTTCCTTTCCTTCTAGCACGGATCCTAGGTGAACTAGTGCATTTCCACTGTAATAATTAAAAAACCAAAAAAATGACTTCCTCCAGAAATGGTTGAGTTTATAATCGATCTTAGGTTTTTTCCACCTTCTATATCCAATGGAAGCCTCTGCTTTGCAAAAAACCACATGCAACAAAAAATATGACCAAATCCCAAATATATTAATATACAAACAATTTATTTGTAAAATTAAACTTATAGCTGGATGTCAATAGCAATATCCTACTCTGATACCATAAAAGTAACAATAACCGAGAAAGTACTAAGCCAAGAACACAAATTCTAATCAAACACCACAATCTATAAGATGAAAGAAATTTGCCAGAATAAATTTACATAAAACCTTTGCAAACAAATGAGCAACAATATCATATATTATTATGGAATTCAATAAGAAATACATTGAGAATGGGCCTTGCTTATATAGCCAAGGAATAACAATTTAAGAACCATTCAAGGTCGTAGATCAAGGCATAACTCAAGGAAATAACTAGTCATCAAAGAAATATTTAAGACCATAGATTTAGGAGAGAACTAAACATTAAATATCTAGTCAATACCATAGATCAAGGAAATAACTAGTCAATACCATAGATCAAGGAAAGAACTATACCTAACAACTAGATAATATCTCCTAATATCTAAATAAGATAAAATAAATATACACACACATGAGTGGGTGAGGATAAATACAATAAAGGTAAATAAAGTACCTAGGTGAACATGAGCTAAGGTAAATACCTACTCTAACATAAAGTTTCCACAACGAAGTTTTGCCATTATTTCTGCCATGCAATGCAAATATTTAATTTGTAAGAGAATCAAACTGATAGTTTGAAAAATGAAAATACCACATGTAGATCCAATGAGCTCAAAAAATACAAATGCACAATAAAACAAAACTATTCCTTTTTCCCCAAACCCATCTTGCTATTCCCTAAGTGGTTTCCACTCTAGCTCTAGAACCTTTTATTTGGACTTCACTTGGGATGAGACAATTTTATTTGAAACATTAATGACATCCAACATGGTTTCCCTTTGACCAACATTGGTTTCCTCCATCACTTGAAGCACCCCCTCTAAATACTACACCTTTCTACTCCACTCCTCAAGCCCTTAAAATTACCATCCCAACCCCTCTTTCTCAAGGTTCTCACATCACCATGACCTTCCTCACTCTTCTCCTTTTCAAAATCCTCCCCCACATTTTTACATTTCCTAGCCTTCATCTTAGTAAGGCATTCCATAAGAGTGAGATCATCCTCCTCCACCTTATCTTTCAGAGAAGAATTCAAAATAGGTTTCCCATTTTCAAAAAACAGGAGGATGATCCCTTCATGCAAAGGCATCTCTGCCTTCTCTTCTGCTAGAATTCCGTCAAAGAATTTGTCAAAGACATAAACAGAAAAAAGGAATTCTCACCATGACCTTATGGCAAAACATATTCAGAAGGGTCATATGATGAGTATAGATTTTTTGGTATTTTCCTTCTAGAGTGATATAATTCATGATTTGAAGGTGCACTTCTCTCCATATTCCCGGGATACACGACACGGTGACACCATCGGTAAAGAAGGATCACCTTTCCTTACCCACGAAGAACAACTCAATTTCATGCTCTCTATGGGTTCTATCCTTAAATATTTTGAGCCCATCCATTTTCATCTCCATCGTAAGGGTAATGGTGGACTATGAAACCTTAATTTCCACATGTTTGACGATGAAATTTCCCTCTTTCTAGGATTTACCAAAATCCTTTGACAGGAAGGGTCGTGACCATGTAATTTAGCAATGAAATTACTAAAACCCCCAATCTTAAGCTTGTTCCACAAATGTTGATTAAAAGCTTCAATGTTTTGGCTAGCTGGTTCAACCCTAATTCTATCACCACCCATCTTCACAAAACCAAACTTCCCTATTCGCTAACACTTCTCAAATTTAGACCCCCTTTCACACCAAAAAAACCAAGGAATCAATATTATTATGTAAGTTGTCATAGTACTTCGAGCTCACTCGTGCCAACATCATCAAACTTAGTGCCCTCTATCTCTAATAATGACTTCATTAATGTCCATGGGAAAATCATCTCCTTTACACCAGATCTTATAATCATTACTATGAACTCCGTAATTAGCCATCTTATCCACACACTTATTTCCTTGATGCAAAGTATGATTATAAGAAACCTTTACAAAATATTTTAAAGTTTCCTTAACATCATTGAGGATATTTCTTAAGGGCCAATTAATGGATCCCTTATTGTTAAGAGCATTAATAATGATGAGTGAATCACCCTCAATCTGTAGATGTCCTTGAAGCCTTTTTATTTTGCCAACAAAACCCCTAAAGGAGAGCTCTAGCTTCCGCCATATTGTTTGTTTTCCATCCTAACGGACCAACATAAACAAACAACCAATCACCTTCATTATTTCTTAAAATTCCACCTCCCCCAGCTTGACCTAGATTCCCTTTAGACACCCCATCAAAATTTATCTTAACAACATTTTCCTCAGGCCTGATCCAAATGGAGTTCTTTCTAGGTTTGTGTAATTCCACTAGTCCAAGGGTGAACTTATCAAGAAATTTTTGCTCCCTTTTCGGGCAGGGTTTCTTTGCCTTGCCTTTAAAGAGTTTGATATTTTCCTTGATGGCTGCCAAAATTTTTCTTTTAACTTTCAAGAGAAGAGATTTCTGGTCCTAGAATATACAATCATTCCTAGCCTTCCATAAACCCCCAAAAATGAGGGAGGGCAATATTCCAGGCCCAGACCAAGATGGGAAAATAGAAGGGACTCTCCCATTGAAAACAACAGTCCTCAATAGTCAAAGGAAAAATCCATTGGATATTGAACAGATCTAGAATGGAAGAAAAAACATCATGGGAAAAGGAGCAATGAAGGAGAAGATGGTTGAAATTTTCCTCCTCTTTCCTATAAAGAGAGCATCTATTGGGAAGCTTCATTCCCCTTTTCCTGAGATTGTCCACAGTCAAAATTCTATTTTGGACAGCCAACTAGTAAAAGATATTAACCTTAGGGATAATATCCTTCACCCAAAGCTTACCCCAATAGTCATTTTGCAGATCATCCTTGAAATTTAACATATAGGTAGATTTGACCGAGAAAATTCCCAAATCTTCCTCTTTCCATTTAATGGAATCCTCCTTGGTCTGGAAAATGGGGATATGGAAATCCCTTAATTTCTTGTTGAGAACCCGAAAGGGTTGGATATCTCCATCAAATTCTGGAGGAGGATCAATGGTTTCCCACCTGACAATATCCTCTTGGATCCAGAAGTCTCTTATCCAAAATTTTCCTTTTTCCTCATAGAACTAAGCAACCCTTTTCCAGATTGCTAGGTTAGCTAAGGGGAAATCCTCAATCCAACTATCATACCAAAAACTGATTCTATTACCTTTGCCTATCTCCCACATTGTACCTTTGGTTAAGATTTCTTTAGAGGCCACAAAAGAGTTCCAAAAATAAGACCCTCTTGGAATATTGTCTTGATTAAAAAGGACTCCATTCTGCCTATATTCCGCAAATATTTCATCTTTATGATTTCCACCCAAAGACCTTCCTCTCTAGCAATCCTCCAACCAGCTTTGGCAATCAAGGCCTCATTCATAAGTGAGATATTTTTTAACCCCAAACCCCCACAAAGCTTTGGTTTAGTGACTTTTCCCAAGCCACAAGAGGGAATTTAAACTTCTCCACAACTCCCATCCAAAGGAATATCTTCTAGATTTTCTCCAAGGACCCAATAATTTTAGTAGGGAGATTGAAAAGTGACATCACATAAATGGGAATACCTTGAAGGGAGATTTGAAGCAATTAAATCTTACTAGCCTGAGAAAGCAAGAGACCCTTCCAAGATAAAATTTTACTATTTACTCTTTCCAACAGAGCATTCCAAACTGAAATGTTAGGCTTCTTTTGGATCAGGGGCATACCCAAATAAGAATCTAGGAAATGCTTAATCCTACACCCCAGGATGCATGCTAATATGGATTGAACCTGATTCTCCACATTGATGAAAAAACAACACTATTATGGAAGCTAACCATCTATCTCAAAACCATTTCATAATCATTTAGAGCCACGTTAAAATTGGAGGCTTCATGGACAAAGGCCTTACCCATCATAAAATTATCATCCACAAACTCATTGAGATAGATAGAAGGGAGGCCATTAAATGGATACAGTTAGAATGCATAGCATGTTGAAAGATTCTACTCAAATATTTAGCCATTATAACATAAAGGAAGGGTGAAAGAGGATCACCTTGTCTCAACCCTCTACCTACTTGGAAAAAACCTTCTGGTTTACCATTCACCAAAACCAAATAACTAGCAGTGGATATGCAGGTCATTATCATGTTTACCGGAATTTTATCAAAAGCAACCTTTAACAAGATATCCTGGAGGAAAGACCACATAATCATTTCATAAGATTTATGCATAGCCAACATAAGAAACATATCCAATCTACCGGAGCTTTCAATTAAAAATTCATTTAACCAATGCTTAGCAGATTTGTATTTTTAGAAAAATCCACTAAAACCTTACCTTGGCCAAAATTGGGGATACAAAACATTTAATGAACCATTTAAATCTTCCTTACACCTTTGGAATGGTGCCACCGCCAATTCCCTAACTTGGAATGGTTAGTTCGATGCCACTTAGGCTAGGTTCCTTAGCATTAGTTTTAACCATATCTTAGGATAAATTAATGTCAATGACTAGGATAACCCTTCTTAGGAATTAATAATCACTAAAAATATAATCACCTTAACTTAGGTTAAGGTAAGATAAATAATCAAAGGCACTTAGATTATTTAGGTCCCAAATATTAATCAAAGGACATTACCTTTTGCATTTTTTTATCAAAACAACGTTATTAGATCACATAGAATGGTGCATCCTTAAGATGCTACAAGATGCCCTTGTGATCCCCAAAATACAAGCCTGAGTATGAAGGACATCTTAGCAAAAATATGCTGACTAGCTTAACAAAATGATCGAAAAATCATAGAATCATAGACATGCCTTGGATCACTGCAATTGATCCAAGGTATGGTTATTCTGCATTTTTATGAAATAAACTGAAGAATAAGTTCAATATTACAAAATAGGCAATGGACGTATAAGACTAAATTTATTTCCTTCATCAACTTACAAAATGTATTTCAAAGTTCAACATAAAGAGTATATGAAATACTTCAATATCAATTTAGAATTGCCATAGCATGATTGTATCCAATTTTAGAAGATAAAACATATCATCTACAACAAACATGATCACTTAGTTCTAAAGAGTACACCATCTTCAAAACAAGAATCATTTATCAATGTTTGCAACTTTAGTTATAGAAGCAAATAAGGATATTAACCATGGAGAAGGCATTACATACCTCCCCTCTAAAAAGAATCATCGTCCGATGATTAACTTAATCCACATTCATATTTAAGAAAATAATCATAATTATAATTATTTTTCCCACAAAATTTTCAAATAGAATTTTTTTGCAGAAATTCAAGTCTTTCATAACTTATTACAACATCTAAATTGTTGTCCCAGTACTAGCAAAATATAGTACCTACCCAAAAATGACAAAATTAAAGATAGTTTTAAATCAAGTCTTTAATCATCACAAAAATTAGAATTTATTCTATTCAAACAGATGAGGAAAAGTAGTTTTCATATCCTCAAGGTTTTCCCATGTTGCACTTTCTTCATTAAACTGGTCCCACTAGACCTTGCATTAATTGATTTCATGATTTCGTAAGTACAACCGATGAGTTTCCAACACTCTTATGGGTTCAACTATGATTATTATTGGGTCTTGAACCTACAAGGAATCCCAATTTAATACATGTGATAAATCTAAAATGTATTTCTTAAGCAAAGAAATATGGAAAACATCATGCATTCATGACAAGGTGGGAGGTAATGCTAAGTGATAAGCTACAGCAGGCTAATCACTTCTACAATCTCAAAAGGTCCCACAAAATGAGGTGATAATTTAGCTACCTTGCCAAAGGTAATAGAGATCTTTTTAGGCTTAACACGTAAAAAAAATTTCTCACCAAGTTCAAATTTCTTATCGACCCTTTTCAAATCTGCATAACTTTTATGCCTATCAAAGAAATTCCTTTAATCATTCATGAATTACTTTTACTTGTTGTTCCATTTCAGTAAGCATTTCAAGTCCAATTACCTCTCTATCTTCAATGCTATCCCAACTAACTAGAGTTATGCATTTCCTTCCATATAATGCTTTGAAAGGTGCCATTTTTAAGAGGAATGATAAGTATTATTGTAAGAAAATTCAACTAAAGGAAGGTATTCTTCCCATTTGTACTGCTAGTCCATACAATACATTCTTAACATATCCTCCAAAACCTAATTTACTCTCTCTGTTTGACCATTTGTTTCCAGGATGGTATGCGAACTAAAATTTAGTTTTGTTCCTAAGGCTGCATTTAGCATTTTTTAGAAACAGGGATGTCATTCTAGGATATCTATAAGATATAATCAATTCAAGTACTCCATGTAATCTGAAAAATATCAATCACAAATATTTTTGATAAAATAGGTGAATCATCTTTAAGATTACCAAAGAATAAAATGTGCTACCTTAGTTAATTTGTCAACCACAACTAAAATAACATCATGCTTATTTTTAGACATAGGCAACCCCTAGAGCAAAATCCATACTTATTACTTGCCACTTATATTGTGGTATGCTATGAGGATATAATAAACTAGCTGGGTGCATATGCTCATCCTTAACTCCGACATTCAAGGAAATGAGAAATAAAATCATTTATGTCTTTCTTCATCCCTTTCTAAAAATATTGTTGTTTTACATCAAGAAGCATTTTTGTAACACCAAGATGTCTTGAGTAAGGTGAATTATGAAATTCTATCATTATATTTTTCCTTAACTCATTTTTGATGGTACATAATTGGAGACACCTATAATTTGGCCTGAACAATTTAAATACTTAAATTGTGCTAATTATCCACTTTCGCAAATTGGCGACATATCATCAACAATTCTCATCTTCTCTCCTATCATCATTAATTAATTACATTATGTTAACTATTTAAGTCTTCTATTCAATAAATACCTAATTAATGACCTTTTGTTAATTAATCCTTCCTTCTATCTAGACTAATTAATTATTATTAATTAATTAGCTTCCCCTTTCATTAAACTAATAAATCATTATTTAGTTGATTTAATTCCCTTCTATAGTCTAAATCATACTAATATCCCTCTAAAAAGCTCTTATAAGCTTGCACACCTATTAATTAATCACTTTGGTTAATTAATAAACCTCCTTTATCCCCATGAGTCACTAAAGGACAAATTAAACTCTCCTAAAGTTGACTCAACCCTTTCTAAACCCCCTTATCCACAACTAACTCAACATCTCTATTATCCCACATACAAAGGGATATAGAGATTCCTCTATCCATTGGGTTATATAAAGATCCCTCTTCCTACCTTTACACCTACACCTTTACATTCCTAGATGAGCATAGAGCCTAAGCTATAGCCATTTTGTCATCTTGGAGCATTCTTCATTGGAAGAGCTAGCTATTTTCATTTCTTGTATTCATCCATCCAGGTTTTGAAGTCATATGGGGATATGTCAAATGGTCTTGTAGCCATGGAATGACAAGACCCCATGCTCGAAAACCTTGGAATTTAAACATACAATCAAACCTTTGATTGTTAAGGATCTAAATAGGTTTAATTCATTTAATTAACATTAAATAGAGATAGAGATTAATTGATTGACATGTTAGTTTGAATATTTATTCATGTTCTAATGCAAGGATGTTGGTAGATTAGTCTTGTTTAAGCTCTAAGCATGATGGTGCATTGATTTTGATTAACCTTTGTTTTAGGACTACTAGGTGTTAGTTCTAATTCTTTTGGCTTTGCTAACAAATACATGTACACACATACAATCGATTATCATATCTTAAAATTCCTTCATTATCAAAGTTAAAACCTTTGTATCTTGCATCATTAGGATCTGCAGTAAGTGCTATTTTTACTTGCTAAAAATATGAATCGGAATTCATGATGCTCTTTACTTCATCCTTAAACTAAGTTCTCAACATTAAAAGTGTGGAAATATGTTTTTGACGACTTAGTGCATCTGTCACTCTATTTTATTTACCTTTTATGTAACTTATGTCAAAATCATATTATAACGAAAACTCTAACCATCTTCACTGCCTTGCATTCGATTTGGTGAGTGAAAATATACTTCAGCCCAAGGTGGTCAGTTTTTAACTCAAAAGGTATACCTAAGAGATAATGTCTCCATATTTGAAGTACATGAACTATGAAAACAAGATATAAATCATGGGGAGCATAATTCAACTCGTGTAACTTGAGTTTTCTTCTTTCATAAGCTATGACATGATCATTTTACAAGTATACCTCCTAGTCCTTATCTGGAAGCATCTGTAACTACCGTAAAGATTCCATTTGGATCTAGTACTATCAAAATAGGTGCCGAGGTTAGCTACTCTTTTAGATTTTTAAATGATGATTCACATTTATTGCTCCAATTTTTTTCTTTCTTCTGTAACAAAGTAATCGGGGCAACGATTTTTGAAAAGTCCTTAACAATTTTTTTGTAATAACTGAAAGCCCCATGAAGCTTCTAACTTCATGTACATTTTTAGGTGCAAGACATTCAGTTATTACAAAAATATTTGATAGATCAATTGATATTCCATCTTTACTTATGAAATGTCCTAAATAATGCACTACATTTCATAAAAGGAACATTTTGACAATTTACCATACAATTTTCTCTTCCTCAAAATTTCAAGTACAATCCTTAAATGCTCATTGTGTTCTTCTATAATTTTGGAATAGATAAGAATATCATCTAGGAATACAAGTACAAACCTATCCAAGTATTCTTGAAAGATATTATTCATCGATTCATGAAAGCTACAGGTGCATTTGTCAAACCAAAAGGTAAAATAGTGAATTCATAATGTCCATACCTTGTTCTAAAAGTTGTTTTATGAATATCCTCATCCTTAATTCTCAATTGATGATATCCAAAATGAAGATCTATCTTTGAATAAAATGATGCACCACACATATGATCAAACATATCATCAATCCTAAGAATTGGATATCTGTTTTTGATTATTGTTTTGTTTAACATTTTGTAATCAATACAAAGTCTAAGTGTTTCATCCTTCTTTTTCATAAAGATTACCAATGCTCCCCAAGGTGAGACACTCATTCTTATCAAGCCTTTAGACAACATTTCTTGCAGCTATGCTTAAGCTCTACTAGTTCAATTGTAGTCATATGGTAAGTTTCCTTGAAATAGGCCAGTGTTCATTTTAAGACACCCCTATAAAATTGAAGGTGGAAAATACACAGCGAATATCCCAGTAACTTGTTTAAGAAAAGGCGAATTTGTGATATAAAAAAACAAAATTTTCACCTGGTTTTTCAAGGCTCCATCAGTGACGTCCGACAACACTAGTTCGTAATGACGCACGTCACTGGCGCGACACTTGTTTCGTAATGACGCGCGACACTTTAGCGACACTAGATAGCAATGACGCGCGACACTGACGCGTCTCTAGAACCTGACGACGCGCGTCATTTGCATCTACTGACGCGAGTAACTTGCTACCATAGACGCGCGACACTATCTTCTATTGACGCGCGACACCATCTTCTATCGACGCGCGACACTATCTTCAATTGACGCGTGACACTATATTCTATTGACGCGCGACACTATCTTCTATTGACGCGTGACACTTATCTTCTATTGACGCGCGACACTATCATCTATTGACGCGCGACACTATCGTCAATTGACGCGCGACACTATCATCAATTGACGCGACATTATCTTCTATTGACGCGCGACATTATCCTCTACTGACGTGCGACATTATCTTCTATTGACGTGCGACATTGTCTTCTATTGACGCGCGACATTATCTTCAATTGACGTGCGACACTCTATTCTATTGACGCGCGACAGTGAAATCAAATGACGCGCGTCAATGTAAACCTGTTGACGCGCGTCAATAGGGGTTAGTGACGCCCTATTTAGGTTATAAATACCCTTGTGCCGCTCATTTTCTCGTTTTCATTTTCCCGTTCATGAATTTTTGCAGGTCTAAATCTTCGACAAAGACGCAATAACAGCTACAATGTCGACTTCACATGCTTCCCAATTGCAAGTTCAGCAAGAAAATCAAGAGAATCCAACTCCATCGATTTCCAAGATCAACTACAGGAATCCCTTATGCCCTCACATCCATACGGCCTTAAAGATGTCTTCAGAATATCAAGCTATAATGGAAGAGTGTGAATTTACAGGGCTCATTAATATGCCCCATTTCGAAACAGATCCGGATATTTTGAATTACCTTCTGTCATGCTACAATTCAGAGGACGGTATATTTTATGTGACTCTGAACGATGGCCAAATGTTCCAATTCACTATTGAAGCAAATGACATACATCGGTTTACTGGCCTTCCTATCAGAAATTTGCCAATTGTTACAACCAAGGCAACACTCGTGGAAGAAGACAAGAAATTTCTCGAGTCAACGTACGGTTTCCATGTTGATTGTAAGTATAATTCCTTTTAATTCTTATTTTTTTATCTGTATTTTATTCTGATACAATTTGCTGTTATAAATTTAAAGTAATTTTCACTGTTTGGCATTTGCAGCCCATGTCAATAAATCCAGGCGTGGTGTAGATACACAATCAGTTGCACACCACTTTCTTGCTGCACTTATTTCATTTTTTCAAGCCAGAATTGTTTTGCAGGGTCACCAAACGGATATACCAAATTGGGCCATTGCATATATTTGTGCCACTATCTCAAAACATAAATTCGATTGGTGCACATATCTATCCAAAAAAATAAGAACTGACATAACAAATTCAAAACTGTCAGATAAACCTTTCATTTATTCAACAAACTATCTCCTCGGCTTCTACTATGAGGCACTTTTAAATTTAAAACATAAAGAAATTCCTACTTGCTCTGATGAGGCTTTGAAGAAATTCTCAATTCCATTTGATGAACAACAGGTATAAACTATTTAGTTTGTAATTGTATTACAATTTTCGTCATTACATTGCACAGTTATTAAATCTTAAATTTTAATGTTTTGCAGAGAAGATATCTTGAAGCCCTTCCCCGAAAAAAGAAGCAATCGAGAGGAAGAGGCCAACAACACGCGGAGGCTTCGGGGGAATCCCAATCTGAAATGGAAGCTCACTCTCCAAACCCTCAAGCGTTTGAACTCGTTAAACGCCAGAGAAGTAATACATTCTCATATATTATTTACAAATTCCAAAGTTGCATATTTATTTTTCAATTTAAATTTTAACCAAATGAATTGACAACATTTAATATTGATGAATTGCAGGGAATTTGGAACCTTCTTCCCCAACTCACTCCATACAGTCGCATGCATTCATATCTTCTGAACAGCCACTGAGTTCAACTCCTACAAGGCCACCCGTAGCACCAAAAAAATCAACCCCTCGACAACAAGGTACAACTTTTCTATAGTACGTTTAATTTCGTAGTTTTCACTTTATGAATTGTTTTAATATGTTTCATTTTTTTCTTATACTTTTCAGCACATGTCAGTCATGATCAAACCACGGCACCGACTCCCACTCAACCATTAATTTTTAAAATGCCAACCAGAGCTTCAGTGAAAAAGAACATTGGTAAACGCATGCCTTTTGCTCCGGCCCCTAGTGGGACACTAAACCTTGCCTCCTCGTTTCGAATTCCAACTCTCTCACTTGGTGGCTTGCCCGTCTGTGGCATATCATATTTTTTGAACAATATAAATTTAGATGAAGATTATTTGGGCATTGATAGCAATGACCCAACTGGTTTTTTCGATACCCGCGAGATGATTCAAGGCCAGAAGGTATACTTCAAATTTCAATTTTAATATGCTTTACAATTTTGAATTACATTCTGATTTAAATTTATTTAACTAAATCTTGATTTATTTTTTCAAAAACAGGATCAGCCCACCCAAAGGCAGAAACAATTAGCAGTTGATCTTTGTGAAAGCCCCCATTCTTCTCCCGCAAGATCGTCTGCATCAGATTCAGATAGTGAAGAGTTCCCACCTTTTCCTTTGGAGAACTTAATAGGTAATGATTGTCAATCCCATGTCAGTGAGTTTATTATTCCTCATATCCAACAGCTGATAGAATGGGAGAGAAGGGCTAAAGTTCTTATCAATGAGATTATTAGTCGTTATGAAAATTATTGGCAACGGGATAGTTTATACGCTGCAGTCCAGAATCAACCTGCGAAGATGGATTCCTTACTTACCCAAGTAAAATGTGGGACTGTCACGTTTAACAACTATAAAGACGGCATTTTAGATAAGGCACTAAACAAATTGGAAAATATTAGTGCCGAGGCCCAGGCATATTTTAACAAATGGTCCAAGGACAAGGATTTGGTATCAATCGCAAATGCCGAAAGAGATAGAGCGGTTGTAAGTACTATTACATTCAAACAATCATTTTTTTTTAATTTGAAAATTTGAATTTACATTAATATTTTGAATTGACATTACTCTTTTTGTGCAGTTGAAATATGAAAATTTGAAGAGTCAGGCAAAGGTTTTACAAGTTCACTTGGAAACAGCAAAGAACAGCTTATCCGCAGCAAAAAATTTGAAGCAAAGTATTGTTTTGGTTAACAAACAAAACAATACACTAAAGCGGATAATTAAAGAGCATGGTCTCGACCCTGACATATTGTTCAAAGCCAAAGCAGCTGCTGATCCAAATTTGCTGTCGCATGGAGATGCAACAAATCAAGAAGAAAGAATTTTAAAAAATCTGGACAGCGCTGCTGAAGATCTTATAAGTTCAGGGGTTATTTCTGGTGTTGGGGAAAGAGGTACAGCCACAATGGAAGAAGCCGTTGGGGAAGAGAGAGGAGTAGAATTGTCTAAAGAAAAAGAGGGTTTTGAAAATTAGAAACTTTTATTATTGAGGAAACTTTAAATATTGAATTTGAAAACTTCTACTATTGAGTATGTACTATGGTATTTGAATTTAATTATATGGTGATTAGATGGTGATTATCATGATTTATATGTATGTTTCTTGTTTACTTGCATTGTCATGAATTGTATGTGGACGTAGATGAATGATGACAATTGATAATCAATGATAGATGATGATGAAAGACGATGATCAATTTAATGTGGGACTTTAATTATCTTGAAAATTGTCTTTGGGGAAAAAGAACATTGGTAAACAGATCTTTACTATTTAGTGCGTAATCTCTTTTTACAGAGCTTGGGAAATAATCAAGAGCATGGTTTAAAAATATGGTTTTTTTATCATGGATATTGTTTTGTGTAGAGTAGATTATGGAGGCTATGGAGGCTAGATTAACCAAAGTTGGAATAACCATGTGAATTAACCAAAGTCTGTATATATGAAGTTCATAGGTTGAAGAACTGGATCATTTTTTTATATTTGATAAGGGTGAAGAATAACTGTGGATTAGAACTGGGAGGCTATAAGTTGGAATAATTTTGAGTCTATAAGAAAATATTGAATTTTGCAAACATGATCATAGTAAAATATGTTGTATAGGATTCACATATTGAGATTCTCTCTTCGGGACTGATTCTTGCAGTTGTTGAATTAAAAAATCTCTTTTTTTTCAAATTTGTAAGGTGGTGCATACGATCATAGATCAATAAGGTTGTTTACATATCGTATTAGTTACAAGAAGGTTTGAAAGATACAATAAGGGTAAAGTGATCAAAATTGTTGTGTAACGGAAAGTTGTTTTTACTTTCTTCTAATTATCATTGTTGAGCTGATGAAATACTTGGTTGACCCGTGCAATGAGTATCAAAGTATAAAATTCCTGCTACCACCTTGTTTTGTTTTCCATTGCTGAAGATACAATGTTCAAGTGTATGTTTGAAGACAATTTTCTTGAAGCTCCCCCATTTCTATGCCTTGAATTGATTAATCATGATCTTCTTGAAGTACAATCTATAAAATCAAGTGTCTAAAATATTGAAAAAAAATTTACAGCTCAACATAACGTTCTCTGTGCAAGGTTGGATCATCTTAAAAATGTAACATTGTGTAAATTTTGTCAAGAGTGCAAGGTTGGATCATCTTAAAAAGATAACATTGTGTGAATTTTGTCAAGAGTGCCTTACTGGTACCTCATCTCAAACAAGTTTCTTTATGAACTTATTAAACAAGACCCTATCATCATCAAGTACACACCAATCACTGTTTGTTTCTTTGGTCTGGGGATAAATTTGAAATCTTCATCTCAATTGGCTGCATTGCAAACATGAAGGGAATTTCCTCTACTGCAAAAGAGGTGAAAACTTCGAATTCCATTAAATTTTGGATACTGGCCCCTATTGACGCGCGTCAATGTCCCCTATTGACGCGCGACACTGGACCCTATTGACGCGCGTCTCTGTCATCTATTGACGCGCGTCATTGGCATCTATTGACGCGCGTCAGTAGCATCTATTGACGCGCGTCACTAGCATCTATTGACGCGTCATTGGCATCTATGATGTGCGCGTCGGCAACATCTATTGATTGGCGCGTCGTCGTCATGGCATCTATTGACGCGCGTCAGTGGCATCTATTGACGCGCGTCATCGGCATCTATTGACGCGCGTCATGTGAAGCCATTGATGCGCGTATTTAGCATCTATAAATACCCTTGACTTCATTTTCGTCATTTTCATCTTCGGCTCTTGAATTTTTTGCGGCGTCTCGATGCTTCCCAAGCTGCAAGTTCGATTATGCAAAAATCAAGAGAATCCATTGACGCGCCAGATCGATGTCATCTTATGCCCTCACATCCAAGCCGTTAATATGCCCCATTTAAAGCATAAATCCGGATATTTTGAATTACTTCCGGCTCTTGATTTGATCTCAATCCCAATTTTTATGTAATGACCAAAAACTCAAGGAAGAAAATTCAATTTACCAATTATTCCCTCACATCCATATCACTTAATATGGAAGAAAAGAAATTTCTCGAATATTTTGTTTACTTTCCATGTTGATTGTAAGTATAACTTTATGTTTTAATTCATATTTTTTATTCTGTTTCACATTTTTAGCCCATGTCCATATATCCAGGCGTGGTGTCTAATATGTAGCATTTCTGAGTACATGTAATTTTTGCAATGCTAGTGTCTAAGATGAGCTTTGTAAGTTTGTTTTACCTGATGAGTGCAGTGGAAAAGTTTAAACAAAAAAAAGATCTTAAGAAAACTGATGGAACCAAGAAGAGGAAATTAATTGATGTTCCCAAACCTGATGAAGCAAATCAAGCAGGGGGGAAGAATTCTGATCAATGTACTTTAATATTAACGGAGGGTGACTCAGCCAAGGCTCTTGCAGTCGCTGTAAGTGTTTGTGCCTTTAATCAGGGAAATGTGAATACTGAATTTGGTAGTATTGTGACATGTTTCGACATCACTTTCCAATTTAATTTTTTGTTATTTTAGTTATCTTTATCCTATCAGGTGGCAGGAATATCTATTTTTTGGGAAGCTACCACTCACCAACAAATGGAGAATAAAGAGATAGTAAATAGAAAAAAAATACTTGGTCTACAGGAAGATAAAATATATGACAGCATTAAATCTTTAAGATATGGCCATCTGATGATAATGACAGACCAGGTACATGATCTTTGTATAGCGCAGTTTAGTTTCTGTAAATGTTCCCCCTGTATATTTGGTTGTGTTTTGAGACTTTTTATATTTGTTTTCTAAGCCTCCAGATGTTATGTATCTCCATGTCTAATGTCGGCACATGTTGATGTAGGCAACTCACAAAAATGGAAATGTGTTATCTTTCTACACAATTCCTGAGTATGAAGCTTGGAGAGAATCATTGAGTGGATCGATAACCGGCTGGACCATATAGTACAACAAAGTAATGCTAGTTTGTTCTCTCTTTATATGTTTTCAAGTTATGGTTTTGTTCACTTGCTGATTATGTATCACTTGTTGCTTGGACCATACAGGGTTCCCGGTTTGGGCACAAGTACTTCTAAAGAGGGCAAGGAGTATTTCATAGATCTGGACAAGCATAAAAAATTTTGTGTGGGTTGATGAGAAAGATGGAGATGCTTCCTCATATCAATCAGCTTATAGAATGGGACAGAAGGGCTAAGGTTCTTATCAATGAGATTATTAGTCGTTACGAAAATTATTGGCAACGGGATAGTTTATACGCTGCAGCTGATCCAAATTTGCTGTCGCATGGAGATTTCTGGTGTTTGGTAAAGAGGTACAGCCACAGTGGAAGAAGCCGTTGGGGAATAGTGCAGAGGAGTAGAATTGGATAAAGAAAAAGAGGGTTTTGAAAACTAGAAACTTTTATTATTGTGGAAACTTTAAATAATGAATTTGAAAACTTCTACTATTGTCTATTGTGTATGTACTATGGTCTTTGAATTTAATTATATGGATTTACATACAATCTTTAATTTTAATTGCATTAGATGTTGATTATCATGAATTATATGTATGTTTCTTGTTTACTTGCATTGTCATGAATTGTATGTGGACGTAGATGATGAATGATGATAATTGATAATTAATGATAGATGATGATAATGAGGATGATGTATTGTTTATCCCGAATTTTATGTGAATTTTATTCGAATTTTATGTGGACTTGTATTTAAAAATAAATTAAATATAATTCTATGAAATCAAGAAAGAATCATCACTGGTAAGAAATTAAACATAATTGCAAATATGCTACGGGTTAACTTACCTCTTGAGTATTGCAATCATCAAGGGTAACATGACATTGTAGATGGAGGGGTGAGTTGCCTGACATTATCAGTCCTGAGAAGTGCCAGCAACATCTTTAAATATATAGACCAACAATATCTTTAAATAAATGTAAATATAAAGAATTAGACCTGTAACGTCTTTAATGATAACAAGAGCTGAAAAAATGTAAAGTAACAAACAATAAGATTATGTTGAAGAAGATACCTATTTAAAATTGAAATCATCACCGGTAATGTGCTATATCTTTGTCTTAAAAAATTCAACACAAAAAATGGATTAGTAGATAGATGGGTGAGTTGCCTGACATTGTCAGTCCCGAGAAGTAACAGCTTCCTCGGACGGATGTCAACCCACGTTTTCAAAAAATAAAAAGATTGTATTTAACTAAATGTAAATACATACACCTGTAACATCTTTAAATATAACCATAGCTGAAAAAATGAATAGTAACAAACAAGAAGATTAAGGGGAAAAAGATACCTGCTTAAAGTTGAAATCATCACTGCCACTGGTAATGAGCTAGATCTTTGTTTTAAAAAAATCCAACACGAGAAATGGATTAGTAGATAGATGGGTTAATTGCCTGACATTTTTAGTATATAGACCTGTAACATCTTTAATGATAAAGATAAAAGATAGATAAAGAAGATACCTACTTAAAGTTGAAACAATCCATTATCAATAGCTTCATCAAAGTCGATGTTGTCTTCTGTAGAATGTGACGAAGAGCCAATTACACTCTCAAGGTATTTACACCTCTTCTTTCGCAAAGGGAATTCCAGTGAGCAATTGCTGTGACAAAAAATGAATAGAAACAAACAATAAGATTAAGGGGAAAAAGATACCTGCTTAAAGTTGAAATCATCACTGCCACTGGTAATGAGCTAGATCTGTGTTTTAAAAAATTCCAACACGAGAAATGGATTAGTAGATAGATGGGTGAATTGCCTGACATTTTTAGTATATAGACCTGTAACATCTTTAATGATAAAAATAAAAGATAGATAAAGAAGATACCTACTTAAAGTTGAAACAATCCATTATCAATAGCTTCATCAAAGTCGATGTTGTCTTCTGTAGAATGTGACGAAGAGCCATTTACACTCTCAAGGTTGGGAGTATTTGTACTTGTAGCTGTATTATTTACACCTCTTCTTTCGTAAAGGGAATTCCAGTGTGCAATTGCTCTGTCAAACGGAAAGGTTTCGAGGGAGTATCGAGAAACGTAACACCTCATGCAACTTTCTAGATTTTTATCCAACCTGTTTCTCAGTTTTGATTTTATAAATGACAATGCACTGAAAACCCTTTCATCCTCCACAGACCCCAAAATCATTGTCTGGCATAACTCATATAGTCTGAAGTATTCACTGATATCTTCTTGTAAGATAGAACTTTGATAGATTCCTCGCCACAGCCTTGTAATAGCTCCACTTTCAGAAGGTTGATCTAAATTCCTATATTGGTTCCTCATTGTTGTTGCAAAATTTGTTGACTGAGACTTTAATAAATCGGCATTCAATATACCTGTGATTTACGTACCCTTGACTCGCGTCTTTGTAAATTGTTCCATTATTGTACCCATTGATTTAGAAATGCTTCTTGACAAAGTTTGCACACGGCCACCTACGTATTCCAAAAATTGATTCATCACACCCATGGCTTCCAGAATTTTATCTTTATAGAAACGTTCCCTAATTTTCGATGACAAGGTTTCTGAAATTTTTTTAAGCTTTATTCTGGTTTCAATTATCACAGACTCAAACAAATTACGTGTCATGGGAACATCTTCTCGTTCCGATCCTGTAATATCTTGACGTTTTTGCAAAATGTGCATTGGTATTTCCCTCCCATTAACAGAGATGCATAGGTGATCGTGGATATTAAATCTCAAAAAGGTGTTAGGATTTTTAAGATCTAATAAATCTCTCCAATTTTCAAAAACAGGTGCATCAAAACTATCCTGGGAACAGTACAATATATCAAGACTTTGACATACCATTTTCCTCATCCGTATAAAATCCACAATATAGATTAATCTACCCTGTGCATGCTTCATCAGTGTATTGATCTCCTTTAACATTAGAAGAATACCAACCAATGTAAGCAATGTCTCCAAATCAGTTAAGCGGAACAACAGGTCCCTTGCCCTATCAACATCATGACGGTATTTGTGCATGAAACCAACCAATGAAGGATACTCCTCACGAACTCTGCATGCAGGTTCATACAAAGATATCCATCTAGTCTCCACATCCTTCAGAAGTTTTTTGCCATCTATAATTCCAATTGCAAATTTTGGAACTCGAGAAAATGCTTTGGGCTGCTTGACATATAGGCATGAAGTTCTCTTATGAGGTCTTCTAATTTAGCAACATTTTCGTGGTTGCTTACCATTTTATACGCCAAATTCATTACAGAGCCATACGGTGAATTGGTAGCATATATGGGGCCACCGTTGTTGTTTGTAATCTAACACACATGCCTGTTCGGTGACCTGCATGTACGGATGCACCATCTGCTCCAACGCATACCAACCGTAGCAATTTCATAATCAGTCATACCAGCAACATCTTTCAAATGAGAAACAACTATTTTATATAGGTTTTCAGCATTGCAGTTTTCAACCATTTTCATAACACCCAACAGATGAGGTGTCCTTATATGATTTTCTAATGTATAGATGTGGATACATACCCATGCGGTGTTGTCGATTCTTGTCACTTCATCAATTGAAAGAGAGATAAAGTTTGTTTTTTTACATTCTCTTTCAAATCTTCCTTCTCTATCATCGAGAGGCATTTTGCCATTTCCCATCCACTACTCTCAGACCAATGAGACTGAGGTACATTCAACATTCCGTTAAATTGATACAAAACTTTGAAATCGAGGAAATCCGACATCGCTCTTCCTTTTTTAAGTATTTGAAAAAGAGTAGAGAATTGTATGAATTTTGCATGTAGATTTGTTTCTTTCATCTTACCAATATGCGATGTGATCATTCCTCCCTTTTCCAACGGATGTTGCTGTTTTTTTGCTCTCTGCCTCATATTCCATTGCGTATCTAACATGCATGCACTCCTTTTCAATTTCCACCTATGTGTTTTGATTTTACGGCCATCCGCCCCGTTATATTAAATATTGTTTTCCACAATGTTTTTCTATAGTGTCAGACTTGATTGCATTTTTGTTGCTTTCCCAATTTCCACGTACATATTGTACATGTACATTCACATGGGATTTCTTGAGAATTAGAGGATTATACGAGGTTCAATAAATGGAAATTTAGCTGCCCAATCAAACTTGTATGTTACGCCAATGGTCCACATATTCTTGTTCGTTTTCAATGCTTTACTTTTTTGAGTAGAATTTTGAGCAATATCACAATCACCTAGTTTCCTCTTTCTTGGACCGAGTTTGATTTTGATTTCTATCTTCCATTTTTTGAGTGTTTATATCTGTGATATCTAGCTTTGCACTTACTGTTTGCACCCCAATAGGAACAATATCTTCAAGATCGGCATATTATCGTAGGTTTCATTTGTTTGACGTGATCTTGTGCGCGAGAATGCATGTCCACCTCAATAATACCTTCCACACGATCGATATTCGATTCTTTTTGGTGGCATCTATATGATTGGTATTTACAATATCGTATCTGCAGAGTTTCCAAAATACTTGAAGAGTGATATCGAGATTTCTTACTTACTTTTAGGTTATTCGTATTCTTTGGTGGCACCTTCCATTATTAAAAAAGAGTCTGTGTCGGCAAAAAAAAACCAAGAAGCGACTCTGTCCCGAGCCTCGAGGTCTTATCGCGCGTGAATATGCGAGGTCGGTGCGTTAACTCGCCTGCCCCGAGGCATCGCGCGTCAACCCTTCCTCTGTCGCGCGTCACTTCCTAGCCCAAGTCGCGCGTCAATAAAGTTCTTGTCACACCTCAAAATAGCTCTTGTCGCGTCGATCTGACTTGTTGCACGTCGATCGACTCTTGTTGCGCGCGTCGATCTGACTCTTGAGTCTTGTCGTCAGACGTCGTCACAATCTGACTCTTTTCGCGCGTCAATAATGCCCTTGTCGCGCGTCAACACTGCATTTGTCGCGCGTCAACAATCACAGGCTAACAGTAATATGAATCTCTGGTGCTCGAGGGTATCGAGTTCAAATTTCAAAAGCTATTTGAGGTATACTACCCTACGGTAGGTTTTTATAGGAGATGTTTTCGAATGAAGGCGAAGTGATTTTTGGGTAACCGCTACTCCGAATAATTCACCTTTTCAAATTTTCCTAAAATGAAATTTTCACCATATTATGAATATTCGCCGCTAAAATTATCCCTAAAATAGGCTTAGTTCCGGTTTGATTTCTATTGTAAAGTCAAATTCTCGTTTAGGTGGAAGACCAGGTAGTTCTTCTAGAAATACATTGCTAAAATCTCTTAACAACGAGTACTTTTCCAAGAAATTACTACTTTATTCTATTGTTTCAGAAATTTTTACTGCATATAACGTGTAACCTTTGTTTTTGGCCTTCTTAAGTTGCATAGCTGAAAATTTCCTAACTGAAATTTCGTTTTACCCCTTGAATGTCTGTTATTTTCTATAGATCATCAAGGCATCTAATGTGTTTTTCAAAACAATCAAATTTTTCTTTATGCTCAATAGAAGCCAGTTAACAGCAATAATGATATCATATGACCCCAAAGGAGCAACATAAAGATCTACTTTGATTAAGAAACTTGGTAACTCTAAAATTGCTCCAAAAAGACATTAGCTAACAATATGGACAACATTATTACCATAATGAATAGTCCAATTTTTTTCTATTATTCTAGATTTTATTTTTAGTTTTACATCTTATTTACTAGAAATAAAAATTACAGTAGCACCAAAGATATAAAAAATTATAGCAACAATTGTTCCAAATAATTTACATGACACTTCTATGGGCGTAACTTGATTTTCAGCTTGCTTATTAGCTACTGAAACATGTATCTTATGTTGCTAGTTGTTTTCATCTTTCTTTAAAGGGCACTGATTCACGTAGTGATCCTTACCATATTATAACATCCCCCTATAGGCCCCATTTTTGGCTCAAACTTATTTTTGGTCTTGAAATTATTGTTTTGACCTCCATAAGCTTTCTATCTATTATTGTTATTTCTTAAAAAAATATTTTTATCATTCATAGTAGGTTCATTTGCTACTTTGTCTTCTTATTGTTATCAGCCACAAACTTGTTTTTAACTCCAAAATTTTTCCATGCCACCTTCTTAGGTGCAAGTGATGAAGAAGAGTTGGTAATTCTCTTTCAATTCTCTTCTTTATGTGCAGAAATTGCCTTCAATTTCTATTCTTGCCTTATGGATTTTTCTACAACCCCTTCCATGGTGGTTGGGTTGTGTACATCTACCTCTCCTCCTATGATAAGATTCAACCCCATAATAAACTTTTGTATCCTAAAATTTTTGTCAGTTTGATACTTTGTGGAACGTACTTAAGAAGTTTGGTAAACCTCTCTCAGTACTTAATTACAGTTAACTTTCCTTGTACTAAATTCTGAAATTATATCATTTTTTTAATCATAATAGAGCTATGGCAGCCATCGTTGCCTAAAGTAGCCCTTAAACTGATCCCATGTAATTCTTGTTTCATCAATGTTTAGTTCAGCCTTACGACTATCCCACCAGGAGGATGCCTCATGGGAAAGCTGGTAAGCTCCCCATACTAATTTGTTTCTTCCGAGAAGTTTCTTATTGCAAAGTACTTATCCATTTCATTGAGACAATCTCAACCCCATCCCCAGTTTAGTTCCATCAAAATTTGGTGGACTTATCCTTTTTATGTCATTAGTAAGTTCTGCTCCAATCTTGCCTTTTTATTTTCAAGTGGATTAGGTGCATTTGTAGCATTATTATTGGCATTTGCAACATTGTTATTTGTTGTATTCTCATTACCAACACCTATATTTTTAGGATTGACATTGTTCCCTGGAGGTGGTTGATTGTTATTATAAACATCTTTTTCCTCTTCGTTTCATATTACTTGTTGTTCAAGGACAACAAGATGATCTATTATGTCCAACATGGCAACAAGAATCTCATCAAGTTTTTGTACGGTGGCTTCCTCTCCACCTAGAGATAGATTATTCGTAGCACCTCCCATTGTTCTAACCATTTTTTTAACAAGAAATTAGGTTTTTATCAGATATGGATTCAATAGGTCTAAGAGTGAAACCTTCAACTCGATACCAAAACATCCAATTTTTATGAATTAGAAACAAGGGAATATTTTTTTGTACATAATGTTCTTTGTTCTAAATTTATACAATTCAGAACACACATTCCATTTCCAATCCATCTCATAACAGAAAACCATATGCAGTTGTAATGACTCGGTGTAACACCGATCTCTCATTTCATGACTCGGTATTAAACTGATCTCTCATGTTTAACTTTTTCATGTGTATAAAATGTATACTTTTGTTATTTTACCCATTACGGGTCACTCAAGTGTTCTGTCTAAGAATCCTATATGAGTATCTATTACTGATACTCATATGAAATCTCACAATCTTAGACCAGGTGACATAAGACAATGCAACTAGTAGTTTGCAATACTTTGGACAAAGTTTTAAACATGTTTACCATGTTTACATTCCAAGATGACATACTCATCAAAAGGAATATGTCTTTCACCCCACTCAAATGTTATCTAGATTGGTCTTCTTTGAATTCATCAATCAAATCTGAGTCAAAGTTTCACACTAAATAGGGACAACTCACATACACTAGTGTTACAGTCCACTCATGGTGACTAAGGATAAATAAACATACTCAAATCAAATCTCGTTGATTCGAGTGTGTTTATTTACCCTAGGTCAACATGAGTTGATGAATACACTTGTCCATATGCCTATCTCTAGTTTAGGGTAAAACTATAAATAAAAATTTCTCTTATGAAAATTGACTTAGTTGAACTAAGTGAGGTGTTGAAGCATAACTAGATGTATCACATTATCCTCATAATGAATCCTGTCATTAAGGGGGTACTCGGTGGCAGCCCCTATATTAAAACAACCTACTAATTTATTTTAATGCAATTGGCATACTTAAAGAAACATTAGATTATTAACCTTCAATTTATTATCTTGTTTAATTAATTGTTAAACATCGTACCTAAGGGTCCAATAAGTACAATTGATCTAAAATAAAGGATTCAAAATGTACTTTTACACCAAGTTGAAGGTATGTAGATAAATTATGTGTTCATTTTTGTGAACTCTTATTTCTTAACCATTATTTCATTTATCGATAAATCTTATTCCTATATCAAGTAAGTAAGATCATTAAGTCTCTTTACTATAGTTTAACAATGTAAACAATTTTGGTTGAAAGCTTGTTAATTAGACTTAGTGATATCATAATATTTAAAACCATCTTACTAATTCTTTTAAGCTTTCCAATTACCATTTATCATTTTCATATAGTAGAGCATATAACCAATCAATAATAATGATTATAATTTATCACATAAATAAGGATAACATACTTGGTTCTAATTTAATGATGAAAAGGAAGTATCCTCTTCTTCTTAATTAAGGAATATTTTCCTAATCATGAAATTTGAAAACATAATGAGAAATGAGGATGATAAGAACTATGACATTAAAAAATATGCTTTTATCTAACCATTTTGTAAAAGGAACACTGGTAATTATGAAAATGTTCTAAGTACTTAAAATAAGATCAATTAAAAAGTCTGTCCAAAAAGCCACAATGTCAAAAATAGAAAAGAAGTCATTTAAATCTCTTTAGGAACCATTTTCCCTAAAAGAAGTTAAGTAATCCAACAAAATTAATTCCATCCATGTTATAGTCATGATAATCATTTCAACATGATAACATTTAAAACTACAACCAACTATTATAGAAGAGAATTAATAAAAATTCATGATCAGTCCTCATTAATATCAATTTAATTCACTAAGCCATAAGTTTCCACTATATCACAACCAATTCCCTATCACCAATCTAAAAGGAGTTGATATATAAACATGAATGACTCAGCATGGACATAATGTTGTCACCGTAAACCCCTCTAACCAAATCCCTACCACTATCCATAAAAGGATGCCAATAAAACAAGAAAAAACTCGACATGAACCAAATATACTCACTATACATTTCTATAAGAAGTTTACTCTATTCTATTGACAAGATGATTCAATCACCAAGATAAAGAACTCTAGAAGGGTTTTTCAAACAAAAAAACTGAGATCTAAAATGCATATATTCAATACATTTCTATTTAACCAAGTAGACATAGAGAGTCGTACTAGACCATGTATTTAAAATGATTAAGCTACGATTGAATGCACAAAACAACTATCACGTCAAAATTACGTAATAATGAAAACCAAAGAACACAAGAAAAAGTGTACGAAGTACGGCCTTCACCTAGTAAGGATCATAATTCTAGACTTAAAGATTAATAATTCCCTTAACCATGATCAAATAAAAACTCTCGGCTCCCAATTTTTTTATAAAATTCTAAATAGAACAATGGTCACCACCGATACACTTTAAATTGACCAAAAATACAAGCTTAGTCTCTAATGAGACATTTCGAAAGGAATAAACATTCAATAACTAACATACTTTGGTCACTAAGGAATACGTCCCCTATAAACACTGATGACCCAAACCACAAAAATCACCAAGGTTAAACAAGAAGCAAATGCAGAACTCCGATATCCAACCCATGACACTCAAGACAAAAATATTCAAAGGAAATTGAACAAAATAATAGGAGACCTAGTTTGAATCATAACATGAAGACCCGGAAAATAAAAAATCAACAAAGTTCAAGAACTTAAGCTAGCTTGAGAAGTAAATAACCAACAAAACATAATGTAAAGGATAGAGATAGAAAACTATAATGGTCCACCTTTATATTTTGCACATGTAGAGCTTGAAATACCTCCATTGAGAGTAACTTGTATGGGTGAAACTCAACTTGCATAACAAAAACAAAAAAGAAGCGATTCACGAATTTAAGCCAAAATGAATTACCCAAAAACCGAAACCAGAGCCAAGTTTAGGTATTTAAGAAGTTGACACAAATAATATTTATTAACACCCAGTTTAACAACAACCTGAATCGTTACCAAAATCTAAAAAGACTTCAACCCGAACCTTGTAAATTTATTTAACACCAACAAATTTCATATACAAGGAGATATATCAAACAATAGCTAAGATATCAAAATATCCACTTAAACAATCATTCACAGTTTCCTATCCTTCCAAAATAGTCATTTCCCAAACTATTTTAAAACCCATTTACAAAGTTTAACAGACTTTATACAATACGAGTTGTTTCTATCAACAAGAAACCAATAACCTCATGAAATCCAAAGAAGCAAGGAAAAAAACAACGGACAAAGTATGAAACCAAATCTTAAAAATGTTTTCACGAAGAGTAGAGTTATTTTTATGAAAACGTTAAATAAAGAAATAAATATTAAGAGATAGAGCCTATCATGCTTGGTAGTGCTCCTAGTTTCTTTTCCATGCTTTAAGCCATTTTACAAAGCTTCCACTAAAATATTTCCACTGAAAACTCCAACCAAATCCTTTGAAAATTCCTCCATCTTTCCTTTATAGTTTCCACAACAAATTTTTCCATTATTTCTACCATGCAATGACAATATTTAATTTGTAACAGAATCAAACTGATAGTTTGAAAAATTAAAATACTACATGCAGAGCCAAGGAGCTTGAAAAATATGAATGCATAATAAAACCAAACCATTCATTTTTCCCAAAACCCATCTTGCTATTCCCTAGGTGGTTTCCACTCAAGGGTCAAGGTTTATTAATGATAGCATGACTATCAGTGGTCCCCGAAACTCCCACCAATGCCATCCCTTTGTTAGTTACAACTAACAATTAAAACTTCATTTAACCAATGCTTAGTAGAGTCATATTTTTAGAAAAATCCACCACCTTGCCTCGACCAAAATTGGTGGTACAAAACATTTAATGAACCATTTAAATCTTCCTTATGCCTTTGGAATGGTTCCACCACCCATTCCCTAACTTTCCATCCATGTCAACCACGGTTTCCCCTTAGGTTAGTTCAACGAACTTAGGATAGGTTCCTTAGCATTAGTTTTAACTATAGCTTAGGATAAATTAATATCAATGACTAGGATAACCCTTCTTCAGAATTAATAATCACTAAAAAAATCACCTTAGCTTAGGTTAAGGTAAGATAAATAATCAAACAAACTTAGATTATTTAGGTCCCAAATATTAATAAAAGGAAATTACCTTTTGCAAATTTTTCTATCAAAAAATCGTTATTAGATAACATAGAATGGTGCATCCTTAAGATCTTTGCAGGATGCCCCTATGATCCCCAAAATACAAGCCTTGAGTATGAAGGACATCTCGGAAAAATATCTGACCATATTAACAAAATGATCAAAAAATCATAGAATCATAGACATGCCTTGGATCACTGCAATTGATCCAAGGTATGGTTATTCTGCATTTGTTATGAAATAGACTGAAGAACAAGTTCAATATTGCAAAATAGGCAATGAATGAATAAGATTGAATTTATTTCCTTCATCAACTTATAGAATATATTTCAAGTTTAGTATAAAGAGTATATTAAATACTTTAATATCAATTTAGAATTGACACAACATGATTGTATCCAATTTTAGAAGATAAAACATATCATCTACAAAAAACATGATCACTCAGTTCTAAAGAATACACCGTACTCAAAACAAGAATAATTTACCAACATTTGCAACTTCAATTCTGAAGTTAGTGAGGATATCAACCATGGCGAAGGCATTACAAACCATTTATGGCCCCCTACATTACAACTGCACCATCAAATCCAAAAAAATTAATTTCATTGTAATGGAAAAATCATCCACACCTGTAATATCTTCCAAACTTGACACCACCAATTTGTAAATGTTTTCAGAATTACAATTTTCACTCATTTTATGAAATGTTAAGAGATGGAGATTTCTTACTTCATTTACAAATGTGTATACATGAATATAAACCCATGAAGTATTTTCCATTGATGTAACCTCATCAATTGAAAGGGAAATAAACTTTGCATTTTTAATAGCCTCTTTCAAATCCTCCTTTTCCACCAAAGCAAGACATTTTGCAATTTCCTAGCCACTAGTATCTAACCAATGTGATTGAGGAACATTCTATAAGCCAATAACCTGATACAATTTTTTTATCTGAGAAATATGAAATTGGTCTTCCCTTTTTCAATATATGGAATACAATAGCAAATTGAATACTTTTGGCATGCATTTCAATCTCCATATCTTTGCTCAATTTTTCTACAATTGTGTCACCTTTTTCATTTATATTTTTCAAATATTTTTGTTCTTTTTCATATTATTTTGCGTATTTTACATGCAAGAAGTCTTTTCATTTTTCCATTTATGAGATCTTACTATGCTCCCATCCTTTTTCTTTTATGATTTTTTTTTCCATAATGTTTTTCAATGGTGTCTAGTTTGATCTGCATGGTGTGATATTTCCCTTGTTTCCAACTACATATTTTACATTTAAATTGAGTTGAAATATGATTACCATTTTCATCTCCACAAGTTCACCAAAAGGATATTTGGCTTCTGGTCAAACAAGTAAATTCCTTCCTATTGTCCAGTTGGTTCTCTTTCTTCTTATAGATTTTTTTACTTCCTTCTACTTGACTTGTGCATCGGGTTCTCGGCAGGAATATCTTGATCCTCATGTCTCCTTTTTCTAGAAACAGAAATTGGAGTAGAAGCTTCCTCTGTTGTTGGTGTTGGATGAGAATTTGATGAATCTTCTCCTAGTTCAATGTCATCAAGGGAATAAATGTTTTCATCAATCAGATCATCTCAAAAATTATTAATTTGATTAAAACCAAAAGGATCATTGACATCTGGAAACACATTAGTTTGTGAAGGTGTTTGAGAAATGTCTACATATAAAAGTGTTACAAAAATAATATTAATTATTTATATTATTAATACCACTAAATAAACATAAAAAAGAGTGCAAAGAGTATTTGAAACATACAATATGAAAAATATAATAATATAATTCTATAAATTAGTAGATAGTACATACCTATATTTTCCACAGATCCAGACACAACATTTATTTTTGTGAGTTTCCAAAATAGCCAAACAATGTCTTGTTACTCTTTTTTGAACTAACAATAACCTTCTTACCTTGATTTCAAGAATCCATGGATATGTCACCAAACAATAACAAATGAGCTTTGGGTTTGACAAATAAGTTAGTTGACTTAGGGTGATTGCAATTAGATGGCTTTCCAAAGTAAAAGGATTAGGGTTGGATGACTTGTAGTTAGACAATTTTTTGTTAGATGACTTGTAATTGGATGGCTTGCGGTTGGATGACTTGTAGTTGGATGAATTGTTGTTGGATGCTTTACGAGTTAGAAAGTTTGCAGCTAGATGTTCTTGGTTGGAGGGATTCATGTTAGGCAGTTGGAGTTGGAAAAATTGCGGTTGGTCGTGTTCAAGTTGGGTTGATAATCTTGGATTCTAACTGGAATAGGTTAGGCATGATTTGGGTTTCAAATTGGGCAGCAAATATTGTAAAAAATGTTGGATGGTTGTATATGTATTATATCTAGGCGTTGTATATAATAATATACTCGGGTGAATATGTGCACAGTTGATTAAAAAAGGTAGAGAATTACATGCGTAAGTTCATTTATATGTGTATATACTAGGTGAATTGAATCATACTAAGGACTTATTTGTAGACACCAAAATTAGGTCACACTCCCTTGTTCCTTAAATAACTAGCTCAATCATACTCATCTAACCATGGCTCCTTCCACCCCACATCATAATTAATTTAATTAAATTAATATGTATCATCACAATATTTAGTATCTAATTACCTTAATTTCTACCCCACCACCTCACCTAGCCACCTCACCTAGATACCTCATCCAGCCACCTCACCCTAGACCTATTCTTGGCATCCTTCCATAACCAACAATAACTAAGTCTTGCTTACCTTAATGAGATAAGATTTGGTATAACCTTAAAATATCTCTAACCACATTCCCATTCATTAGAAGGGAAGTTTCCATGCTAATCCATGAGAATAAACTAACTGGGCCCAAGAAATTAGAAAGATTTTCCCATTTTAGTAAACCTAGGGAATCCCACCTTAAACGATGCCGATCACCTCTAAACCAACACTTTGGTCAACCTAGAACCATCGTTGGTTACCATTTATTCACCCAAACAACCTTGTTTTTGGGTTGGCACATTCTGAGAGCAAGAAAACAAGATCAGAGCTACATGCAAGAAAAACCAACATCCTTTCACGTATCTAGACATCTAGAGCCATCACCAGGACAAATATTGAAGCATTGCACCCACATAATCATTCTAGGAATCACTGCTATGATATCCAACACTATTCTTCTGATCAATAGCCACCTCCATTCAGCCATCAAAATCGCATCACAATAAGTACATCTCTACCAGCATTGTCTATTTCAACATAGTTAACTTTTTCATTCCTATCATTAGTTTATACTTTGCATGTTCATTCCTCCATTGCTTAATAGCTTGTAATCCCACCATTTCCCTTACCCACACCACCAAATCACCATTCTGACCTAATATCTATTTTTGAGTATACCTGAGATCTCCATAGACCTTCTCATCCACTCTCCCAACCTCATTTGACCTTAGATCAGCCCCTACCATTTAATCTATTTGAGTTTATTTTACCTCGACCATACCGATGCCGATTACCCACAACCATCGTCGGTTCTACCTAAACCAACATCAGCCACACTTGACTGATGTCGGTCTCTATGTTTTATACCTTGACCAAGAAAAAACCCAAAAATAATCCCACCAAAGTGGACCTAAATAACCTAGAATCGGACTTTGATCGAGTCCGTGCCTTGACAAATACCTCATCATTTAGATCCAAATATAGCCTAGCCTATTGTGATTGGATTTGCTTACTGTACTTGAATGAAATACCTAAATCATATCAACTACAGTAGGAATTTACTTTTTTCTCGCATTAATTTATTTTAAACAGTGGATTGACAACCATCTAGGAAGTATCACACTTCCTGAAACTAGCATATGCTAGGAAGTCCACTGTCATATATCATTTAACTATCCTTTTGTGGTCTTGTTTTCTATTACAGGTAGTTCCTCCTAGCCAAAAGGAAGCTCTCACATTTAGCTATGGATCAAGAAGTCAGAACATGTGCAACAACCATCAATCAACCAACATTTAATAGGTATTCCTCCTTGGCCCTTACCCTTATCTATTTCGTCATTTTGAAAAGGTAAAGAAAACAGTGAAACATTTTGGCACACCCGGTGGGACCCATCAGGGTTATTTTGCATTTATTCATTCCTAGGTGAAATTTGTGTGTTTGTTTCCCTTCAAAAATCTTCCACATTAATTTTCTTCTTTGGAATCATTCTCCTTCTTTCTATTGTCTAAAAAAACAATCGTATTTTTGGTGCTTTAAAAGAACACATCTTCCTTTCTTTTACATTGCATTAGTGAAAGAGCATCCCTCTTCCTATTCATCACTTGCTATATAAAATATCACACTTTGATTTGGGTTTAAAACACTTGCATTGCATTCTATTTGTTGCATTATTAGCTCACATTAAAACTGAGGGCAACCTATATGTTGGAAGTCATGCCCAACTGATGGTTGACATAAAGAATCGTAGAAAGCACATTTTTCTCTCTCTTTGTGTCTTACCAAACTTGCACAAAATCAAAATATACACATCTTTCTTAAACAACATATTACCTGGGAACATCTATCAGTGATCACATGATCGATTAAGCAGTACTCCCGAACTTTTGCCTCTGTGAGTCATAATCTCAGAGGACGGCCCGCCCCGCCATAACATACTTGAAACCTCTCCTTTTAGATATCCTTCTTCGTAGGACACCTTCCTAACCAAAAAATTCCATTCTAAATACACACAGTCAGTCCTAAATAGCATAAGCTAAACAAACATAAGAAAATCACTATTAGGATCATGCTTTTTCTTAGCGTTCTTCTTGACTTGTGTTTTGAGGTGTGAGACTACGACTCTCCATTTTTCTTCTTCCTTACACACTCCACCATCGTAGTTGGAGTATTATGACTTTTTCTGAGTGTGCTAGGGCCCCATCTCCTCATTCTCAGGTTTCTAAGTTTGATTCTTCACTTAATTTAATTCACAAAAATAATTTTCTTCATTTCTTTCTAATTTCACAATCACCAACGTCATTCTAGCAACCGTCACCAGTTCACATCTGACTATCGTTGGTTAAACCCTTACTGGTTTTAGCTTCTAGCTTTCTAGTTACTTTACCTAGAATATCCTTCATCACTATTTCTGTTCTATTTCTAGCCCTCAGAGCATCATCATATTTCTCCCTTGTTGATACCTACTTTGTCATACATAGTTTTCACAAGTACACATCCAACATTCCTATTTCATTATTTAAGACCTGGTTTCTTCCATAGTGACTAGTATCGGTTTCAAAATCATCATCGGTGTTCCTCAACCATCACTGGTCAACTTGACCATCATCGGTTGCCCTCAACCCTCACTCGATCAACCCAACCGTCATTGGTTGCTTGTGTTTTATTTTCAAAATCTAGACATTGACCAGATTCACCTCCCGGACCCCATTATTCTCTGTTTCTACTATTTTTGTGTCATCTATAGAATACAGTCTTACCAGTCGGGACTTGTTTACATGGTGCTAGTCCTTAACCACTCCCACCTAGTCCCTCACCGCCTTTCGTCCTGTCACCTATGGATCCAACCTTACCTACCACCATTGCTATAGGTGACAAAGAGTTTGCATGACTCCTTGATCAGAATCCCACGGCCTTATAGTTATACCTTTCCCACTCTTCCACCTGAGACTCCTTAAGTCAATTGATATATGACATGCATATATCCATCTCTCTTTCCCTTATTCCTGCTGCTACATCAACCCCTAATAATGTAATGTTACTCTCACCTACTTCACCCATGATAGTTTATCAACTAGGAACCATGCCCACCATGACCACCGCGTGCTCGTAGTTTCACTCATGCCTGTTGTATCTGTTGTCCCCTTGTCAACCACCTAGACCATAGCACATTCTGCACCCATTGTCTCATAAATACCCATTGCAACACAACCGCTCGTGGTGTTAGTGACCCCTAATCCATTCTAGAATCTCGTCCTCTTAATCCCATAAACACTACCCCCAATCACTACCAGAGTCATAATGACCATCCCACTTACATACACCTACTATCAACAACCCCCTATCTTGTCTGTCACCCATTCTAGATATGTGCCTTTTAAGTTAGTTTCTTATTCTCAACCTCCCTATCAGGTTTAGTATTCACCTCCTTATACCACAAGAGGTGTCCCTTCACAACAACCTACCAATGACCTCATCAAGTTGATGATAGAAAAAATGCAGGACACTAGAAGCATATGTTTTTGGCTCACACAATTCCCTCACCTATGATGAAATTTGTAATGAGCCTATTCACCCATCCATTCCTATTTGACCATACCCCATACATTGGGAAATGCAAAAATTCAACTTCTTCACTAGCAAAGAAGATCCGCAACAACATTTGTGGTCCTTTAAACATGGGTGTTTGATGCAGCCTAGAATTTGCAAGATAACACCCTAGTCATGTTGGCACATCACTCAACCTAGACTAAGTGCTCACCCGAAGCACGCAAAGGTACCAGATTCCTCTTTAGGGTTGCTATAATAGGATGACACATGATGAAGAAAGAACCATAAAGACTCATGACTAATCCATCATTCTACAGTGCATGCTACCCACAGATCTATGAAAGAACAAGCTTAAACAGTAATCACGATTGAAACACTAACATGCACTACTCAATTACATAGAATAACACTTAGATTCAACCAATATCCTCCATCTATTAATAAGTATAGAAGCTCCTTACAGTACTTATCAATTCATCTTAAGGTGCATATGAATCTGATACACATATTCGAATCATACATACATATCTATATATCTTTTCCTCACACATCCAAATCTCTCTTACTATGCACCTAATCATCATATATATAGGGTGGGGTCTTGCCCTTCACCACTTAACTACTCTAGAAATAGGTCGCATGCTATTATTAGCCATACACCATTTACAATTATAGCCACACATGCAAGTGTGCTATCTATAGTCCTCTTATAGTTAACTGAAGTGTCCATTCTATTCTTAGCTTGTCTCCATGCATAGATGCTTTGAGCCACTCTTCTAAATATGGACAGTGCATGGCGCACACATCTCTGCATCATTGATGTGTTCCACACGCCATCTTCCAAAAATAGATCCTCATACCCAAAATCAGCTAAGTCCTAAAATCTAAACTTGCCTTCAATGCGTGAGTCCTTTTTGTCCTTCTGCGCCTTCAATGCTGGCCTTCTATCCCATGTGGACTCCTTGTGTTATCTTTACCAATTATTATTTGATCAACATTACCCCACACTAATCTCATTTTTGTCCCGACAATGGTTATCTCCAAAATTCTAAGGAAAGAATAAGAATGAAATAATAAGAATGAAGAATGTGGAAGAATAAATAATTCATACAAGGTTATTTAAGCAACCTCCTCAGTATCAGTTTGTAGTATCAGCTCTGGATACTCCTCTTTTATTATAGCCTCCAAATCCTACCATTCAGTGAGTGCCTATCCCGCTTTCTCTAGGATGTCCACATCTATGGATTCCAACTCATCCTACGCAATTTACCCTTTCTCGTTCTACAAAACCAACACAACACTAGACATGGATGTCATCCTTCCTTCCAAAAGGTCCATTTTCTGTGCAATCAGCTTTCCAAGCTCTTCCAGCCAAGTTTTGTGTGGCTCTTATGCTGCTGCCAGGGCCTCACACTTTTGTTTAACCATGGACAACCTTTCTATGCAGCCCAAGGTCTCATCTTTCATGGCCTTCTATACCTCATTATTCTCTTCCAAGGTCTTAATGTTGATGAGTGCCTCTAGAGCTGTGCATATATTTAAATCTTGATCCACTTTCTTCAAGACTTCTTGTAATGCCTGCAACAACCCTTCATATGATGTGATTTTCCTCATCATAGATGCTTTTTCCCATTCGCATCCTTCTTTGATTATTCTGGCACTTGCACATGCAAAGTTTCATCTTCGAGCACCAAGTCCACCAACTTCCCCACATAGTGTATCGCTGAAGGAAATGTTTGTGGTACCTTGGGTTCTAAGTGTGGCCTTGTTTTGATCACATTGTCCCCAATCTCCTCTACAATGATTATGAATACTTCATTCTTCTTCTATGCTGAAGTCCCTTTCTGTGTTGAGCATGCTATCTTTACGTCCTTCATCTTCAGCTCCTCGTGTAGTGCCTTGATTGTGGTAGATTTATCCATGTTCCTTCTGGCCACCTCCGCTAAAACTTTTACCAGTGCAGCATTCTTGACCTACTTGTCGACATGACTGTAGGATTTATTGTCATGTGTCTAGCTTGAGGTGGCTTCTTATATCACCTTAACACACATGAATCTTTACATATATTAAAATCAGGCTCATCCATGTGGGTGTGCATCGACTAGGATAGTTTCTTTCATGTTCACACGGTTGCCATATCTTCATCCATCAACTCCCAGCCAAATAGATCCTTCTACACTATTGTTCTCTAGAAGCGGGCACAAACAATATTTCCGTGTCCTCTACATACCCCATGGTTGGTGGAATGTGCTCTCCACTCACCCTTCTAGACCTCTACTGCTTAGGAACTCTAGCCTCCAAATTTGGAGCTTGCGTCTCCATGTCCTGTGTATCTTTTGTAGTTGTTTCCTCTGGTCTTCTCTCTTCTCCATCCTTCTCCTTTGATGCCTCACCCTTTTCTTCTGTGTGCTCTGGGGGTGTAGAATATGTAGGTGAGATCTCTTTAGATTCTTTCACCTCCTCACTCGGCTTCAAATTCCTCCTTTGCATGGTCGCTTCCTTCTGTGGGGAGAGTCACGGTGATCTACACATAGAGGTTGGGGTAATACCCTAGGTCCTTGTTCTCCTGAATACCCTTTTAAACCTATGCTCCCCTTGGACTGCATTTAATTCCTCTTCATACCTCTCTTGTGGTCGGGGTGGTGTAATGGTGTGCTCATCTTCTCTTTGACTTGTAGGATGTTTCCTACCCCTATGCTTGAAGCTGCCACTATCTTCACACTCTTCCTTCTCATCCTGCACTTCGATTTTCTCTAAGGGCTTAGGTGTTGGGACATTCTCCATTGTATGTTTCCCTTTTGTTAGTGCTGGAAGTGCAAACTCACCTTCAATATATTTTTGTTTTCCATCTTTGGCTTCAACTGGAGATACACCAACACTACCCCCAAATCTACTACAACCAAGCTTATTGGCTTGATGTTCAACACTTTAGAAATGATTCTCTCTATGTAGGTGCTCCTGCTAGGGTATACATACTTCTTCCGTAATGTATGGTAGTCACAGTCTACCTTGTTTGCATTGAATTTTAATCTATGCATGTCGGTAAACCTATGAATAGATTCCTGAAAATACCTTGCAGTGAAGGTGTAAGGTAACTTGCACCAAGGGCTCCAAGTTCCATCCTTCATTGGAAAGCACACGATGTAGAAATGCTGGTATACAACAAACTAAACTTGTTTTCCTACCATTGCTGGTAGGTCCTTTGGTATACACCACTCTTCCCCAAATGCCATGCAGAGCCTGTCATACCACTTCTCCGCCCTTTGTTTCACCTCATCTGTCATAGTCCCCTTGTATAGATATTTGCTAAATCTTTCAGTTGGGGACTTTTTCTCTATGGGGTATTCCCATATTTTCTCCTTTGGTCCATCTAGTACTCTGATTTCCATGAAGACTAGTGATAGGAGAATAGCCCCAAAGCTGATCTTCCCTCCTGTGCATGCTTCTTCGACTATTTTCTCTACAATATAGTTGGAAATGTTGTATACTGTCCCTTCTGACATCTTCCACACCACATGTAACCACATGGTGTTTACCTGCGACCACCGCTCCTGATCATTCAACTTGGTAACCAGGTGTGCTGCAGCTTGTACAACTAGACAATTCTTAAATTTTTCGATGTCCATTCCGCATGGACCCTTCAGGTATCCCAACTCCTATTTGGTCTTTAAAATTGTGGCCTTATCTATGAGGTCACTCTTTATATCCTCTCCTGTGGCCTTCAGACCTATCACTGATGAAATAAGCGCAGATGAAATTCTAACTCTGCATCCTATAAAGTAGAAGTAGTCTTCGTGAACCCTACTCATGATCCACTGGTAAAAGGGCTCATAAAACTGATATACCCCGATTTTCTTCAAGATCTTTTCACCTGCATCATCATATACCGACATGTCATCTGCCATGTGTTTTTGGTTCTAACCATGAGTAAGGAGTCGAGCTCCTTCTTGTTCTCTCGACATCCTATGATTATATTCACTCACTTTACTTTTTTAATGAGTGAATCCCATTCTTGGCCAACAATAACTCCTTCTGGATACGGCATCTTTGAAAAATGACTTTTGGGTGCCATCTCTTCTTCCTCAATGACCACCTTCTTCTTTTCTTTTTCTGTTGCTATAAATTCCTTCTTTGGTGCCATTTCTACCTTGCAAATGTCTCCTCTTCACCCCTATAACTCTATGAATCAAACCCTAGCTCAATCCAACTCTTCCCTAGGTGGAAACCTTATAACCTAACTCTTTTTGTCTCCCTGCTTTGCTCAAACCCTTCACCACTGGGGACGCAAGCTTCTTAAAGCACAGATCTAGTTACCACGCTTGATTTCACACCCTTCACACCTTAAATCGATCACTTGGCTCTTTGTACTTGGCTCTTCTCTCAAATATTCTTAGTGGAAATGGTAAAAATGAATTTACATCCCTTCCTTATATAATTTTTCAAATTTTGATGCATTTATTAATCCTCACTTACCAAATATCCCTTCATTCATTGACCAAATCTGTTCGTTCCACGTGGTACATCTTCGCGCTCATTATAACCTTCTAGCGCGCCTTCCTACCTTCTAGGTCACAAACTTCTCTTTAGTGCACACTCCACGTGTCCGAGTACCTCATCACTACACCTTCTCTTGGTAGCTATCATGGCCTCCACTTACCTCGTGTTATACTGTTCCTTCATCCATCTTCATCCTTGGTCACCTTTTGAGAAGCAATCCTCTTTAAAGCACACCTATAGTAGCTTATTTCTTTCACCTTTCAAGTCCCTCAGTCCTTTTCTTGGATAACGACAACCACCCCACACTAAAGGTATGTGTAGTCCTCTGCATAAACATTCTTCATATAGTAACTAGCTTCATGCGTGCAAGTGCACTTATTACACAAACAACAACTAAATTGACAAAGCATAATGATAATAAGGAAATACATTTAAGGAAATACCAAATTGAAAACCTAGACTAAATGGAAACACTACCTTATTACAAACACCAAGAAGACTTATTTATAGTAGGGCTTCAACCTACTCCTATTAAAGTAACCGGTAGTTGTGTTCCATCAAGTGCTTCTAATTGACATGCACCTGATTCAAGTATAGAAGTTATAACATACGGCCCCAACCAAGTGTAATTTGCTCTTTCTGGATGGCATAAGAACTTTGAGTCATAAAGAATAACCATTTGTCTAATCACAAACTTCTTATCTCTTTTGTTTCTATCATGCCATGCTTTCTACCTAGCCTTTTCCTACTTCTGACTCCACCATGCTATGGCTCGACGCTCATCTAGTTGAATCATCTTTTCAATCCGTTCTTCTAAATCCTATTCACCACTAGACATCCATTATGCGTAATGCATAAAGAAGGTAACATGAATTCTATAGGAAGAACAACTTCCGTGCCAAACATCAATTGAAATAATGTGGCTTTGTTCAATCTCTTGTAAGTTGTTCTATATGCCCAAAGCACAACTTACACCTTGTAATCCCAGTCCTTTGATGCAACATCACATATTTTTATCAAAGTGTGGCCCAAAATTTTGTTGAAAGCCTCAGCCGTTCCATTCACTGAGGATGATAAGGTGTATTTTTGTGGTGTGAAACCATAAACTCATCTAATAGGATCCGATTGTCTCATTCAAAAGTGTGTACCTCTATCACTTGTCAAGCTTAAAGGAAATCCATATCATGTAAGAACATTCTCCCATGGGAACCTAGCTGTTGTAGCTGCCGTATAGTCCTTGATAGGTGCTACTTACCATAGTGTGAGATAATCTATGTAAGTAATGATATAGTGTGATCTAGTCCTGCGCGTGGTTGGTGAAATAGGTCTTAAAATTCAATAGCCCATTTCTCAAATGGTTCAGCACTAGTGATTGGTCTCAAAGGCATCTCATCTCTTTGCCCTAGTTTTCCTAGGTGCTGACAATGATCACATGCCTTACAATTTTCTTTATAGTCTTTATACAGTGTCTCCCATCATAATCCAACAATTAATATCTTCTAGGTAGTCACATCACCTGCATAATGGCCTCTTGAAATACCACCATGAGCTTCTTCCATGATATCCTTGTGCTCATGCTCTAACACACAACATTGCAATACTTCATATTTTCCTAACTTGTAAAGGTCACCATTGATCAATATAAATGGTGCTACAGCGTATAGCAAGCTTCTTCTTTTCTAATGATTTCATTCCCTATAGTGCCATTCCTATTTGTAGAAAGACATCAATGTCTTCTAATTCTATGGGTGCACGTTGTAACATGTATAACTATGTATCCGACAGTGTTTCTTCAATTTTATATGCCTCCTCTCCTGTATTGATTCTAGATAAATGGTCTAGTTCGAGAGTTACTTTTCCCTAACTTTACCACAACTATGAAGTCAAATTATTAAAATAGGAGCACCCATCTACATATATGCCCTGTAAAATTGACTTATTTACCAAGTACTTTAATGCCATGTGAGTCGTATAAAAAAAAAATGGTGTTCTTGTGGTATTGTTGAAACTTGTACAATGCATAAATCATTGACAAAGCTTCGCGCTCTGTAGTTGTATAATTCTGTTCAGCAGGAGTCAACTTCCTACTAGAAAAACATATTGGATGATCAAGAATACCTTCGCTAGGATGAGCTAATACAATGCCAATGGCCATACCAAAAGCATCCACATGCACATGAAATGGCTTATCCCATGATGGAAAGTGCAGAATGGGCGTGGTAGTAAGTCTCTCTTTTAATATCTCAAATGTGCGCTGTTGTGGTTCTCCCCAATAAAATGTACCTTTCCCCTTTAGTAATTCTTCCAAGGGTGCTGTAATTCTGGCATACCCTTTTATAAACTTTCTGTAATACCCTGTATGACCTAAGAATCCACACACCTCACTTTGACTAGTAGGTGCTTCTAGGCCTAAAATGACTGCAACCTTGGCTGGATCAACTAACAAACCTTCCTTGCAGATGATATGTCCTAACAGTATCCCAAATGGCATAGAAAATATGCACTTCTTGATATTCAAAGAGATACTCAATTGTCTGCATCGTTCAAACATTAAGCACAGATTGTCACAATGGTCTTTCACAAGCCCATATACTGTCCAATCATCTAGGTAGACTTGTAAGAAGTTGTGAATAAAATATTTGAATGCTTGAAAAACTATTCACAAGAATATAACAGGCGCTTCAAAAACCCAAAAGGCATCACAATATAGGTAAAACTGCCCCATTCAGTTGTAAATGTTGTCTTTTCTTGATCCTCCTAAGCGATCCTAACCTAATGATACCTAGAAAATCCATCTATGAAAGAATATATTTCACACCCTACAACTCCTAGTATTTCCTCAGTGAATGGCGTAGGGAAAGGATCTGTAATGCATGCAACATTCAGAAACCTATAGTCCACACTTATCCTAATCTGTCTGTCCCTTGATACTAATCACCATTGGGCTAACCCATTTTGACTTATCAAGGGGCTTGATAATTCTAGATTTTAACATTTTATCAATTTCTTCCTTTACCTTTTCATGTAAATTAGGATTCATTTTGTAAGGTCTCTTTATAACTAGCCGTGCACCATCCTTAAGTTTGATCTTCATTTCCCCAAGTGCTTCATGTACGCCTTTAAGTTCATGATATCCTCTAGGGAATAAGTCCTGATAATCCCTGAGTAACTTGATGATCTTTGCTACCTCTGAGTTTGACCAGTAGTCCCCAATTATGGCCTCCTTAGGCTCAACATCCGAACCTATATTCACCTTCTTTGTCTTCATGGGTTCATGGTAGGTGCACATATCCTTGTCTGCATTGTCCAAGACCTCATGCACCCCATGTGAATGCTCAATATCCAAGTTTTCAACTTCCTCGTCATCCACGATGTAAACCATCTTTCCTTTTTCTCTCTCAAGGAAAGTGTGCTCAAGTAGTTTGGAGTCCATTTCTTCTTCCTTTTCAAAACATGCACCAAACTCTACCTCACCGTATAATTCTTGAATATGCTCTTCTACTTTTGCACTATCTCCCATAGTTAAGCACTTGATAAATTTTAATGCCTCTGCTACAGGAGGTTGAGTCGAAAAGTAGTCAAATGTCTGGATCATACCTGTAGCCAACTCTTGCCAGTTCCTAGTTTCTCTATGTAGTTCTGCATATACATACCAAGCGTGTGCACATCCTTGGAGTGTGGAATACAATTTATGCACCCAGAGTGATGGTGGTAATGCTTCCTATCCCACTATCCAGAGTCTCTCACACTTCTGAATATGATGTTGAATAGGTTGATTACCATGATAAGTATGGATTTACATAGGTGCATTGTTCCTTATAAACCTGGTAGATAAAGCTATTCCAATCTCTTCCCAGTGTATAAGGTTATCTCTATGGAATTCCCACTAGCATACCAATGTCATGTGAAGTATGTATACTAGCATATCTCTCCTTGCAAGTGGATCTACTCACTGCATTTCCATAGCCTTCAGAAAGGAAGAAAGATCTTTTGTCCCTAGTATACCAAGATACTGTGCTACCAATCCGTCAAATTGAGCGAGATCTATTCATGTGCACAACTACACTTTTCACCTCACGCCCTACCAGTTCATATGTACCATGAGCCTAATTTTCACAAGAAATACTCGTAGTATCACTAATAGAATGAGAATCTTCCCACTGAAGAATGCCTTCTTTTGATGGATCGCTGACCTCTGGGTCCTGAATAACGCGTACATAGACTCTGTTCAAATCCTCCTCACTTAGAGGCTCAACATAGGGTGTAGAATTCCCATCTGTCAAGGGTATCACAACCCTTTCCTCCTTGTTTTCAAAGCTGATGTATCCCTTATTGAATCTCAAGTCAGCATTATTTGCATAACACCAAGGGCATCTAAGCAAGGCTAGAAAATTGTCTACTTCTGCAAGTGCTAACACCTCAAAATCCCTAGTAAACTTGGCCCCTTGTATAGTTATAGATGCATCCTTCAACACTCCTATGGGAGTGGCCTTAGTCCAGTTTTCCATAAACAACACATTAGATGATGGCTGCAATGGAGGCCTCCCCATTTGTACCCAAGCATCTAATGTCAACACATTTACTTCCGTGCATGTATCAATCAATATATTGCTCAACAACCACCCATCCACAACAACATTTAGAGTAATTTATTTTTCATAATCAATGCTATCAGGGGGAATATTTGCATGTAGAATCTACCGTCCAGTCTCAAGACTTACATGTGGAGTGTTCCCTTTCAACCAACTTCCCAATAGTGGAATAATGTTCTCCTGGTGCAACATCTTGCACACCTCCCGCAGATCATCGATACCAGTTTGGACTATCTCTGATGCTTTCTTTTGCTCCTTTAGGTTCTCAGTATCTCACCACAAGATTCCTTAGAACTTCCATCATATTTTATAAACTTCCTTATAATGAGTAGGATCTGGGTACCGTGCATGCAAAATCTCCTTCTTTGTAATCGTAGGCTTCAGTGCAATGCCTCTCGTGTGCATGTTGCTTCAGTGTGTGTAGTGATCTTTAATATCAAAACCTTAGGTCCTTTTGTTATCTTGGGCATCCATTGGTCTTCTACTACGTGTTGGATTCTAACCATCCTGACACCTTTGTTTTCTTGCTTATGTTGTTTACTCAGATGCTCATATAAGTCCGAGCACTCTTCATAGCTATGGTTCTTCCCACAGAAAGAACATGCATTATTCTGAGGACATTCATGCCTATAGTGATCAGGGGATCCACACATATAACATGTTCCATGAGGTAACTCTCCTCTTCCTCCACCACGACCCACGTCCTCCATATCCACCATGATATCCACGTCCCCTTCCACGACCCCCTTCAAAATGCCCCTCATTCCTATCATAGTGCATTTGAGTATGCTCCTGATCTTGGAACTCATTCTTACCTTTAGAATTATATTTTATACATGTCTGTCATACTCCAATGTCTATGACATCCTGGATCTGACCAATCAACCAAAAATCCTTAGTATTATGGGTTGTGGACCTATAAATCTTGCAAAAGTAGGATACATTCTTCCTTATCACATGCTAAAACAAAGGATAGTGGCTAGCATCATGATTTAAACAGAAAATTTCATAGTCCAATAATGAACGTACATATCTCATGTAACGAAAACTATCCTTGGTATGACCTTCCACTTCACAATCAGACACCAAATTTCTCGAGCACGTTTCATGGGCTGAATTTGCTAACAACTTTTCTAATCTTAGCCATAGCTGCGATCTATGCTTTTAAGAATAGATCAATCCAGTGTCAATGCTCCCAATTGCCTCAACATGAAAGACTATTTCCAAAGTGCTTTGCATGGATCCATGTATGTCTTATTTGACATCTCCCTCCTAAAAGGTTTAATCAATCCTCCAACGAACCATTGTGCATGTTGGCTAACATGGCTATCATAAGACAAATTAGATAAAAGTGTCTTAAAATGAGCATCATACTCATGTAAAATCTCGTAGTTCCTTTCTTGATATCTTTGAGTGCACTTATACTCTTCTACTCGAAACTTAGGAATATGGAACTCTTTTAAGAAAGCATCCCTTAGTCTTTGTATAATCCATGCAAGTTTGATTAGGGTCAAATTTCCTATACCACAAGATTATACTGAGAACCCCTATAGTCTATGAAGCAGTTCCACTTCCAGAGGTGAGTCCAGTATTCTACGCGCTTACATTCTGGGTAGATGATGTGCCTAAGAATGCTCCTCCATATAACATTGAAGTTTTCTATCCTATCATTGATGTACTTGATCCCTAACTTACTCTTGCTCTCCTACTTCTCGAAGTTAGCTTGCTGGTTACTTGTCATACTAAATACCGAAAACCAACTGCAAAAGCTAGGTCACCGGGGATTAAGATGTGTGCCTACGGCCCAAGTAGTCTTTACTGGCGTACTTCCATGTGAGGTTGAGATGGGATCTCTATTATGCTTTCCAAGATGGGGAATTCTGCTACTCTAGCTCCACGTCTTCTACGTGAGCCATAAATCCTTCACGATCTAGCTCTCTCCTCAACGCCATATTTTCTATAATGGAATGCTGTCAGTATTTCCTTCTCACACGACTCATTATACTTAAGATTCCTTTCCTCTCTCTACTTTTCTACCGATAGGTCTGCCATCTTAATACCAAGCCTATTCCTACCTTCGCACATGGTGAATTTTAGCTAGGCATCAATTTACTCTCCAGGTTCAATTTTACCATTAAGATCTTGATCACCAATGGAATACCATGTAAATATGTTCCTCTTGGATACCTCAAAAACTGAAATTTAGTGACCTCTTGGCAAGAGTACATTGAAATTGAGTATTCTAGAATATAACTGTTTAGAACACCACAAAACTATGTATCCACCACGCGAGTCCAAATCAGATCAACATCATAAAAAGCCTAAAATTCTTATTGTGTCTGCAGACAAGTGCGCGATACCTCTAATTCCGCTAAGATGCATAAGCAGTAAGCCACTTGTATTGTTCTACTAGAAAGATAGCGAAAAATATCTCATATAAACTATCATATAGGTTCTGTTCTACCCAAGTGTGTGCGTTAAACTCAGATCCACTACTGAACTGATGTGCATACTCTTCCTCCAGATCATGTATCCATTCCTCAATACTTGCTAGAGTTATTCGATACATCTTCATCGTGAACCATCCTGAAAACAACTAAAAAAGAGGTCCCGAAAATGGAACCAATGATGTAGCCTAGAATTTGCAAGATAACACCCTAGTCGCGGCTGGCACATCACTCAGCCTAGACTGAGCACTCACCTGAAGCGCACAAAGGTACTAGATTCCTCTTTAGGGTTGCTATAACAGGATGACACATGATGAAGAAAGAACCATAAAGAATCATGAAAAATCCATCATTTGGTAGTGCATGCTACCCACAGATCTATGAAAGAACAAGCTTAAACAATAATCACGATTGAAACACTAACATGCACTACTCAATTACACATAATAACACTTAGATTCAGCCAATATCCTCCATCTATTAATAAGTATAGAAGCTCCTTACAGTATTGTCAATTCATCTTAAGGCACATATGAATCTGATACACATATTTAGAATCATACATACATACATACATATATATGTATATATATATATATATATATTTTCCTCACACATCCGAGATCTCTCTTACTATGCACCTAATCATCATATATATAGGGTGGGGTCTTGCCCTTCACTGCTTAACTACTCTAGAAATAGGTTGCATGCTATTATTAGCCATACGCCATTTACAATTATAGCCACACATGCAAGTGCACTATCTATAGTCCTCTTATAGTTAACTAAAGTGTCCATTCTATTCTTAGCTTGTCTCCATGCATAGATGCTTTGAGCTACTCTTCTAAATATGGACAATGCATGGTGCACACATCTCTGCATCGTTGATGTGTTTTGCATGCCATCTTCCAAAAATAGATCATCATACCCAAAATTGGCTAAGTCCTAAAATATTAACTTGCCTTCCATGTGCGGGTCCTTCATGTCCTTCCTCTCCTTTGATCTTGGCCTTTTATCCCACATAGAATCCTTGTGTGATCTTTATCAAGTATTATTTGATCAACAATGTTACCTGATTGCCCACGACGACAATTTACTTTTGATAACTTTCCCAATGTCCCTGACAGGACTTGCATTGGAATGGTATAGTGGACTACTAAGACACTCCATTTATTCATTTAATCAAGTAGCCCAAGCCTTCCTAGATCACTTCTCCATCAACATTGTCAAGAAGGTTACCATGACTGATCTTTATTCCACACGATAATATGATGACGAGTCTATCGCTGACTTCTTCACTCACTGACATAGTGTCATTAATCAGTTCACATTCCAATTACCTCAAACTGAGCTTATAGAACTATTTACTTAGGCATGTGCTAGACACATCTCACCAACCCTACAGTGTAAACTTTTCACACTTTCGATGAGGCATTCACCATGGCACAGAAATTGGAAATTCGTGCTATCGAAGAAAAGAAGATTCAACTTCGTAACAAGAACATCACATTCAAATCAAATGATACTTCTTCATCTTCAAAACCCAAAACAACTATTCAAAGCCCAAAGGGTATGATAATTCTGTAGTTATCAAATCCATTCCCCCTCATTAATCAAACCCAACCAAACCCCTTCTAATCTCTCTCTTGTCCAAGCTTTCCAGTTTAGACGAGAATAACAAAAGTACACTTCCATAGGAGAATCTTATTCTTCTATTTTGGAAAATCTTGTTAAGGCTGGTGCCATTACCCTTCCACCTATAAAACCACATACTGGTTTTGATCCTGAGTGACCCATGCCTGTGTGGTATAAGGAACATGACTTTTGCAACTATCATTGTGTCAAAGGTCACAACGACAATAACTACATTACCTTCAAGAATATCATCCAAGAAATGTTAGACAATGGAGATCTAGTCTTGGATAGCCTGAATGCACTTGCTAACCAAAACCTGCATATCTTCAAGAATCTATTCCCTAATCACACCCCATCTTCCAACAAAGCCAATACCTCAAATAATGATAACAATGTCTATGAGGTCCACACTATTTTTAATGACACACCAGTTGCTTCCCAATTGCCTCATGTTCCTTCCATAGATGAAATCTTAGCCCGCACTCCCCTACCTACACCAAAATATATTTCATCTACTCCTCTACTTATAGAGGAATCCCCTTCATGTTTCCCTTCACCTGTGGAAGAGCCTATAATTAGCACACCGCCTTTGACCCCTCAAAATTCCAAGTAGTTTTCAGTTGCACCTCTCATACTCATAGAAGATGTAGGTCCACCACCTACACCAACACAAGGAGAGTCCACTTTGGCTAGCCCATCCTCCCCTCTACCCATGGGGGATACTATAGAAGTACCACCACCCGTATATGACCGTTCACCATTAGTACTTCAAGATCTCACCGATCTGATTTCGACTCTCTTACCCACAGAGTTTGAGGCTATCCATTTCCATATATCTCAAACACATTTTACGGGGATTACAACTTGATCCACGTCAGCCCCACTTATAACAAGATTTGATTCTCGACGCTTGGCTGATTGCTTGACTATCTTGATAGAGCCTTATGTTGGGGATGCCTTCTACTTTTTGTTTCAAAACAAATGTAGTTGTCACTCACCGACACCTCCACTATCTATCCAAAAGTGTTTCGAGCGACAAAACCAAACACAACCACAACTATTGCAATACCTTCTATGGCACCACTCATGGCCCAACTCACACCTCTATCTATATCCCAACATACATCTACACCTAAAGCCATGCATATATCATCTCCCTTACCTAAACCTATCACCACCTTAGGGGTCATACCAACAGCCTAGCCTTACTCACCCACTCATCAAATTAGATTTATCTACATCTTCCAAACTAACACCAAACTTAAACCAGCCCTTAAAATGAAGATCTAACCTCCTAAATCTCATACCCCAACCTCACCTACCATGCCCTTATCACCTTCACCCCTTCCATCCATCCTAGGACCCCACCCCTTGACCTTGGCCGAGAAACCCCATCCATCGGTAAAATAAGAACGCAATAACCCACTTCCCCATTGCACACCTCTAATATACCCAAGTGACCCGCACAACCTCTACCCTCACTCGTAACCTTATTACCATCCGTACTCCAATACCATCAATAACTTCTTCACTACCCATGACACTTCCTTCTCTTTCAATCATGCCTCCTTCCAAACCCACACCACCTACCTCCACAGACACCTCGCTTACCCATGTGGTAACCACCATCTTCCACCATCTACTTTTCCCTCCACATCTCATTCACCCGTATCAAATTTACCCAAAAAGATGTAACCTAAAGCTAAAAATCTGCTACCCTCCAATATGGTAGTAAAACCAACCAAACCTTACATTCTAGCTCATATACCATGCCCCTACCCAAGCATATATGCCAACACCTAAGACCACACCACACACCAAACTAGTAGCCCAACCTACTCCCCCTTTTGTAAAGGCTCTTCCTCCATAGTCAAATGCACCTATACCCAAACCCACATTCACCTCCATTTGTGATCCATTAGCAGGGTCCTATGCTAAAATCCTAACCAATCTCCTTGAAACTTATGTCATCACATTACCACCTCTTAGACCTTACGAATACTCAAACCCAAACCAAAAGGGTTTGAAAAAACTAAAATTTGCACCTCTGAATCGTGTGCTAGGACACGATGTAGAGAAATGTAAGGCTTTAAAAACACTTTTGTCCAATTATGTCCTCTTGAAGAAAAATTTGATGATGATGATACTCTTAATTAGGACCCCATTTCACCTTCACCGATTTCCGTATATCTTCTTTTGTCACCTACTCAGTGACTAAGATCTCCACCCCCAAAATTCATTGATCCATCCCTAAGATTCAAATTTAACATGGTTTGTATAAGAGAGTTGGTCAAACCACCACCCAAATGCCAATGTGCCCTACTCATCTCACAAGGATCGTATCCACCACTAGGGTTTTGTCCCTCTTTTTGCTATACCTTCCATGACACACCCTCTTCATCCACCTCCCCTCAAATTAACATGATCAACATTGCCACCTGTGCTCAGAAAGACAAGGGCAAGGAGAAAGCAAGTGGCCCATCAACCAAACCTGTACCCAATATACCATCCGTAACCATACCCAAAGTCATCATTGGAGGTCCTACATATCCCATTTCCGATAGGGTCACACATCACACAATGTTAAAACAACTACACCAATCCCCCCTCAAAATGTCTTTATATGACCTCATACGAGACCTCGAGTCACATCATCAAGCCCTCATAGAGGTCCTTTAATCTCTCAAAGTCTTACCAAATTACCCCACACTTGTGGCCTCCATCATTACCCCTCATGATGTAGCCTCTCTCACTAGGTCTTCAACTTCCTCTACACCTCCACCCACTTGCCAAGTGGCCGCCCTCAACTTTTCGGATGAAGAGATCACTGTTTCTAGTCTAATGACCCTAACCCTACTCTTTTCATCTCCATATTTATCAATAACTGATGCATACGACACGTTATGATCGATGGTGGTGCTAACATTAACATCATCTCCTCCCATGCGTATGACTAAATGTAAATACCTGCTAATTACATGCATGGTAACCCCATTATGTTGCGTTCCTTCAATGACGCCATGACCTCTACACTAGGTACCATTGTTCTCCATGTCTCGCGTAGGTCCCCGTACTATCCTCGAAACTTTTCTATGTCCTACAAGGGAAGTTCAAGTATAACTTGCTACTTAGACGACCTTTGATCCGTGCTATGGGTTGTGTCCCTTCGATGTTACATCGATGCCTCAAATTTGAACACGAGGGACATAATTACACCATCCCTATTGACCCCTCACCTTTCAAGACCTATAACATGCTATATCGACCCAATGATGTGCTTGTACCGGTCAAGGCATCTGCCACCATAACCACTTCACCTTCACCCATGAGCCCATCCACCAAAATTTCCACTACTTCTGTTGCGTCTAACCTTGCTATCCCTACTGCAGCTGTAGCCTCTACCGCTGGCACCCATATTTCCCCTTCATCTAGTGAGCCATATATACCCGCTACCCACATACCAACTACTGATCCCTTAGAAGGTATTTTTCAATGCCTCACGCTGGGGAATACCACCTATACAATATCAATGCCTTCCTCACCCCACAAGAGTATGGGAATCTACATCAACACCCCAGTTATGACATTCACATCGGTGACATTTTCCCTTATGGCCCTCCCCATCTTCGCACCAATATAACATATGGGGGACTTGATATGGCCACCTATAAAACTGAACCTCCATCCCAAACCCAACTGTTTTCATTTGACCTACACTCCCTCACTAACTACTATTTTGCTCACACTTTCCTCCACCAAAGGCACGTGGTGGAAAGGATTTGGCTTTGGTTTTTATGAATAAGGCTACCACACTATCATCTTCTATACCTCTCGTAAACACAATTACCATAGTGGCATTGGTTTTAACGCTCCATCCTCTAGGAAACTTTGCATCGACCTTATCTAGGACAAGAAATATTCCCCTCTCGCTCATTTACATTACCATCCTCACCCATGGAATCCATAGATCCTAAATCTATACCTCCTAATTTTTTTGTAAACACCATTTCCACAGGATCATGTTGACCTATTAACGCGATGGTGAGGCTCCCTCTTCTCTCCCATTCATATATCCCGACATGTTAAATGATGATACGCCTTCAATTAATGTCATTTAATGGCAGAAGATGAGTCCATCCTCACCTACCTTGGTGTAGAAGAATCCTATATTCATTGGTTGTTATCCTATGAGACGCAAAACCATGTTGAACAAATAGACCATCAAAATCAACATTAATACTCAGGATGACCCACACATTCTAAAGATTGGCCAATCCTTAGACGCTACTGAACAAGAAGCCTTCACCTCTTTCCTTCAGGACCATAACAAAGTGTATTTTCTTGGTCCTATGCCGATATGCCTAGTATCGACCCAAAAATCATGGTTCAAAATATCATAACCATTCCTGATGCCAAACCCATGAAACAAAAGTTGTGGAAAATGCATGCTCGCATTGCTCTTCTGGTCAAAGAAGAGCTTCAACGCCTTCTCTTAGTTTCCTTCATTCTACCCATTGATTATCCCTAATATATTTCAAACATCTTTCCTGTCACAAAAGTGATAGGGGGACTCCGTATTTACATTGATTTCCATGACCTCAACCTCACCTATCCCAAAGATGATTTCACCCTACCAGAATTGACTAATTAGTTGATCTCACTGCTAGCCATGAAATGTTATCGCTCATGGATGGTTTCTTGGGCTATAATCAAATATTACTAGCTCCCAAGGATCAATACAAGACTACCTTTATCACCCCTTGGGGAATTTATGCTATCAAATGATGCCCTTCACCTAAAAATTTTTGGTGCTACATATCAATGAGCCATGACTTACATCTTCCATGACATCATGCATTGCATATTGGAGGATTACGTAGATGATCTGCTTGCCAAATCCAAGCATTGAACCAAACACCTACCCATTCTTAAAGTCATCTTTGACCACCTCATCAAATATTGTGTTCACCTTTAACCAAAAAGTGTGTTTTTGCGGTACTTTCTGGGAAAATCCTAGGTTTCATCATTTCTTTACATGGCGTAGAAGTCGATCCTGCCAAATTCAAGGATATCCTTGAAATTCAGCCACCCACTAATCTCCATCAACTTCACAAACTACGGGAAATTGCAATCAATTCATCATTTTATCTCCTAGCTTTCCAACCACTGTCAACCATTCCATCATCTTCTCAAGAAAGACGTTTCATTCAAATGGGATGATGAATGCCATAAAGCCTTTGAATCCTTGAAACAATACCTCCTTTAACCACCAGTGATCATTCCTCCTAAGGATGACCAGCCCTTCTACCTATATATTTCCACCACTGACCATTCTCTAGGTGTCATGCTCGCTCATCGCAATGACCAACACCGAGAGCAAGTGGTTTATTACATAAGCCGTACCCTTCTTGACTACAAAACTAGATATACCCATGCTGAAATTTTTTTCCTAGCCTTAGTTTTCATCACCACCAAACTCATCATTACCTACTCAACCAAAAACCCTTGTCATTACTAATACTGACCCATTACACTACATGTATGCCAAATCTTATTAAAATCAATGTGCCGCATGTTGTCTTATGCTTTTGGCTGACCTCGACCTCAAATTCATCCATCAAAATTCCATCAAGGGATAAACTATCACCAACCAGTTGGCCAATGAACCTATTTCCAGGGATCAACCCTCTAACTTCGAATTTCTAGATGAGTCTATTGCTACCCTTTCCCTGGATGAACCCACTTACCAAATGACACTCTTCTTCGATGGCTCCAAGTGTTAGTGTGGGGGTGGGGCTGGTGTTATCCTCATTCTCGCTTGATGGTGAACCTATGCCTTTGTCTTTTAAACTCAATTTTGATTGTACAAACAATATTACTAAATACGAAGCACTCATATTGGGTCTTCAGGCTACTTATGCCTTAGATGTTAAGTCAATCAACATCTTTGGTGATTCTCAGTTGGTCATAAACCAATTCAATGGTATATACCAATGTCATAATGAAATACTTCAAAAGTATAAGCATCACATGGACATACTTTTGACCACCTTTAACCATTACACACTTCAAACCACCCCACATTCTACCAATAAATTTGTAGATACCATGGCCTTCTTGGCTTCTCAGATACCTGCTTCACCCACTGACTCTAAAATATTTGTCACCATACAAAGACTACAATCACCCTCTTATTTTCCTTGTGAAGTCTACTCTATCGGAACCATTGCTCCTGACCCAAGTGACCTTTGGTATAAGAAATATATAGACTATCTTTCCCTTTCCATTTTACTCTTGATCTCACTTGTAATGGACAATATGCCTTTCTTAAAAGTGTCTCCTGTTATGTCATCATGGGTGGTCTTCTTTACAAATGCATTTTTGACAACATTATCTTGTGATGCCTTACAAGTTCTGAAATTCCTTACACCATTAAGGAAGTCCATAATGGAATTTGTGGAGGTCACTTTAGTGGTCTCACTGTCACAAAATGCATTCTTATCCTAGGCTATTAATGGCCAACCCTAAACCGTGATTGTTGTGATTATGTCAAGTCTTTGTGTAAAATTCCAAAGTGATATGCTAATCTCCATCACACCCCTAGTCATGTCATACAGTCACGTGAGACCTTTTACCTTTTTCTCAATGGGGTTTGCATCTTGTTGGTAAGATCAACCCCCATTCTTCACAACACCACCAATGGATCATAACCGCCATCAATATTACACTAAATGGGTAGAAGACATTCCCCTCATTTCCACCAAAGCCGAGAAAATATGTGAATTCATACCCATCACATCATCTGTCTCTTTGGTGTCCCTCACCACATTATCATAGATAATGGAAAAAAATTCAAAAACAAAACCCTACACAAAATATGTAATCCCAATGCTAAATGGTGATGTATAGGATGTTGGAAGATAGTATTGAAAGCAAGAGCTCGAGGTTCACAATTGAGGATCTTGAAGGAAGAATGGAAAAATTGTATTTATAATCGTTGGAAATTTACTTGAATCTTTGGTGATCCGGGTTTTACAAAATTTAGGGTGGAAAAGTGGTTAAAACCACTTTCAAATGATTTTTTTAATTTGTATTCGGGTAGATGGTTTGCTAAGTTGTTAGGGACAAGGTATAATGGTCAAGGGAGTTATGAAATGGTTAAGATGTGTTTTATTTTTATTTAAAGGTGGTTTTAGATGGTTAGGATGGAATTTTGACAGCTATAAGAATAATATTTACATGAGGTAACTATGCCAAATGAACTATGACTTAGGATAAGGGTTTCTATAGATGTAAATGTTGATTTGAAGGGTGCAAATTTTAGGTGTCTACATTTTCCCCTTTTTATCTAGTAATTTAACGTCGACAAGGTGCTAGAAAAAAACAATGATTAGTTAAATTTTTATGGGTGATCCCCCTCAAAATGGGGTGACTATAGTGCAGTGTAAGGAACACCATTTTGAAAAGTTGGTTGATAGGTTTGTTATGCGTTTAGTAAATTTTCCGTATTCTAAAGGGGTACTCAAACAAGATATAATACCGTGGGATCAAGTGATAGGGGGAACCAAAGGGTTTGATGCCTATGGTCTTATGATCCGTGAAGGTAGGCTATAAAGATGGGGAATTCAAGTGATGGGGGCCAAAGGGCTCGTGTCCCATAAACATATGATACATCCTAAGATAGTTTTTATCGTCTAATGCTCAAGAATTCAAGGATTGGGGTCTTTTTAAAGGAGATAACATGCTTTGAAAAATATGATAAGGGATTTGCTTTTTTTTTTTTGAGAAAATAATGATGGGTATATGAGATGGGGAGAATCACTAGCGATTGCACTAATTTTGGGTGATTTTTGAATAAATCATTGAAGATTGCATGAATCATCGAGATTAGGGCAAAGTTTATTTGGGGGATATAAAAGAAGGTTTGTGTGAGAATGTTCATTTTGAATAAAAACTTGAGCGATTGTGAAGGAAAAGAAGGAGCAAAAAGTGTAGTTTGAGTGTAATGGCATCTTCCAGCATGCATAAGAAGCATACATTAGTAGAGGGAAGTTTGATTATGTGTGTTTTTGTTTAAATTTTTCTTGTGTGATGTTTTTACGGTTTTAGGTTGTTTGGGGGCATACGGTGTTTTGACCGTGGGAATTGCGGAATCGTCGGTGATTCATGCGATCACTAGTGATTTTTATGAATCACAAGATATGAAAATGGTAGAGTTTTAGTGGTTGTTTATGGTTTTTTTGTGGAGTTTTTGCATGTTTATAAGTTTATATGTGTGTTTATGTGTTTATGCATGCAGGTGGACACATAGATGACAATCCATGACCATATTTATATCATTTTAGATGAGGTATGAGATAATATGTCTGATGAGGATTGGGAGCATGTGGAGGTAGTGGGTTTGGAGGGATGAGACACTACAGAGAGTGCATAGGTGTTAAGGTTTGATGTTAGAATTGATGGAGAGGTGGAATCCTTCCACCTACACTTTTTGGTTACCCATGGGGGAGATTACTATTATGTTGGAGGATATACATTGGATCATGAGTCTTCCAGTTAGAGGAGAGGGTATATATACCATTGATGAGATTGAGAGATTAGATGTCATGAGGAGATTATCCTCTTATCCTCATGAAATCTAATCCTCTTATCCTATTATCACCACTTGTTATTTCTAATGTGGGTATAGTCCCACATCTATGGCATGGGAGGTGAGGTTATTGTTTAAGATAGGCATGTAATCCTATCTCCACCATGGCAACAACCACATCCATATTAGCCTTTTTTTGGCCAAAGAAATAGATGGCCAAGCAATATGCTATTTTTATTTGCCCAAATGGTGGGCCAATCGATTTGTTTATTGTGTGTTGAGTTGGAATATCCACTGAACTATATGTTAAATGGCCAATGTTTGAATATCCCAATATGTGGGCCAAACCAAATATTCTAACCCACTTTGAGTTTTATGGGTATAAAGTAAATACCAAGCATAATGGATTATATTCATTGTAATGATAATCCCGAATATTGGGCAATAAATGTAATATCAATCCAAATATATGCAAATTGATCCAAATGTTGAGGATAACATAGCGTGATGAACTTGGTGGGAGTTAATCACCCAACCAAGCTAGAAATATAGCTCACCAAGCCAATCATCAACATGTAATGAAAAATATAACTCATAGTGAAAAATTGAACTCGAAATATGAAATTGAGCTCGAAATTCTAAATTGAGCTTGTGGTGGCAAGCCACGTCATAGCTTGAGGGCCCACCATGTCGAAAACAATATGAAGATCTCATAGTGGCTAGGCTCCCTTCTATTACAAAAGTTGAGTCTCTTGTTCTACTGAGCCATAACGTGAGTCGAAGAGTGGAGGCCCAAAACCATAGTGAACAACCTTTTTTCCTTCTTTTTCCTTTCCACGTGTCACATCCATATTAGATTGTTGACCGGGTCAACTTGTTTAAGACCTTAACTTTGACTGGTGATAGAATTTGCATACAAAATCCATCTCTCGAAGTTTAGCATATTGTCGAAAAGGTCTTGAGAAGACTTTCAACGTGATCTAGTTTAATGGAATTTTATGGAATATCTACACTTGAAAAATCCTTTGGATGGATTCGATTATTCAAAGAATTTTAGAGGACTTGAGTGATATAATGAGTGAGGAGGGTGCGTTCTCGAGTTGAGGGGGAGCATGAGCCTATCCAGATTAGCAATGATGATGGTGAGGAGGAGGAGGATGTAGATGGGTATTTTATAGCCGTAGTGGTACATTTAATGGCAAGGAAGGCCACGTCGAGGAAGAGAGAGATGGTGTAAGGAGGGAGAAAGATGATCGATGGGGGTTTGGGATGCATTGATTGTGGAGTGAGATAGTGTAATGACTCGAGCGTGATGGGATTAGGATTCAGTTGACTCAAAATAGTGAAGAATGAGATAGATACCTCCAAAGAGAGGGATACATCAAGAATGTCCTAGATATTATGGGGTCTTCTATATCTAGTGTGGAGTTGATAATCAAAGCATAGGCTAGTGTATAGATGGGGGTGTCTAGCGAGTTAGCATAACTCATTATCAATATTTGAGTGCTGAGTTGGTGTATCATAAATATATGGTTATACATTATTTTCCTAATGTAGTGTTGTATGCGGACCATCTAGCTCAGAGGGGAGAAACTCCTAGTGTGAGTGTGGGTAGCACGGGGTTAGCCACCTAGGAGACTGGATGAAGGAGATGGTGGTGATAGAGGGGCTAATGGAGGTGATGTAAGTGCTCGGGATGATACACGAGTGTTATCCAAGTTAGTGATTTTATAGATGACATCCATTTTACTAGATAGAGATGATGCATATACTTGTTTTAGAGGTTTTGATGTATATGAATCTTTATGAAGCCTTTGATATATATGATGTACTGAGACTCTCTGATGATGTATTCTAGATTGTGATTATATATATGATGATGATGTGGTTGTGTTATGGTTTACTTTGATTTATATGAGTTATGATGTGTGTTGTTGATATATGTGTTTATGAGTTTGTTTTAGAAATATAGAAAATATGAGTTTTATGATTGATTTTAAATGTTAAGTATGATTTGGATGATGATGTGATGTGACTTAATATGGTAATACAATGTGTATCAAAAATGTGCTCTACCTCTTGAAAGAGTAAAAATGGAATGATTTCTTTTGATATGGATTTGATACATACGTGATGGGTATAAAAATGTGAAAGCACTTGCACTTGTAGCCTTTAACAATGTTAACACAAGACCATCAGTGAGTAGTGATATATGGGATCTTGATATAGGGATGAAGTGATTAAGATATACATTCCTAGAACATGAAAGGGGTTTGACATGTATAGGTCACGTGGGATAGAGGGTACTCCTTTTCAATAGCTTCATAGATAAATGCCCCAAATATACATATTTTATTTTTTTGATGCAAACTGATCGATGTGGGAAGTTTGCTTTGATGGGAAAGCTGATCAATGCGGGAAGATTTCCTAGGATGCTTATGATATTTTACTTTTGAAGGTTGATCAATGCGAGAAACATTTTTACATGGGTATCCTTCCTACAAGGGAGTGGTCTACAATTTGGGCTTTTGATTTTTGATTTAAGATAGTCGTCCTTCATGGGATCGGTTTATGATTTTGACTATTAGTTGTCCTTCGAGGGATCAATCTACTATATATTTTATAATACAATTTTTATTTTTGAATAGTTTTCCTTCGAGGGATCAGTCTATTATTATTTTTTATTTTGATAAAGAGAATTTATAGACATTTTTACTCCATTTTCAGCTGAGTGCAAGACCCTAATAGACCGTTTCAAGGAGGAGGATTTTTTTTTATATATGTAAGCCACACATGGGTGCCTCATGTCATGTTTTTTAGTTAGTATAAGGTATGATGTAATGATTGTGGAGTTCTTACAAAGGAGGAGCTTATCCATAATGAAAGATGTGATGAACATAGCCATGGTGCTCATCTTTAAGGTGTATTAAGGACAATTATAGAAAGAACCACATGTTTTCAAATCATTACTATGATAAGATGGATGGTTAACGAAGGGATGAGATCTTAGATATAACTACTATCATGATGATCAATCATTTAATAATAGAAAGGCCATAAGTGCAAGTCATTCAAAGTCTCCTTTTCAAGTTTACCATCAAATGAGATAAGGCAATACAATCTCGACCCATATTTATGAGTGATGATGTATGGAATGATCTAATTAGGGGAAAAATTTACATGTTTACTTCATTATAGTGCAATGAAATTTTTATTTTCCTTGAGAACACGATCACTGATTTTAAAGGCATGATCTTTGACATGTTTATTGTAAGCTCATTTGATGTGTTCTTGATAGACTTGATGATGTTCAAGGGATGTTATTCATTTTTATCTAATAACTCAAGTTGTGTTAGGTGGTCTTGTCGATATTTTTCATCAGGTATGAAATATTTAAGTGATACATGAAGTGAAGGAATTTAAACTTCAAGGGGTAGGAAAACTTCAGAGTTGTAGACTAGTGAAAAGGGCGTAGCACTTGTAGGAATACAGATACTAGTCCAATAATCCCAAAGAGAAAATGGGATTTGGAGATGTTAATTGCTACCTGTATCATCTACTATTTTCATAAGTATTTTAATGAGTTTCTTGTTAGAGGACTCAACCTGTCCATTTTCTTATGGATAATATGGTGATGAAAAGCTGATTTTGATGTTGAATGTGTCACAAAGTTTCTTAACATATTTATTTTTGAAGGATTTTCCATTGTCTATGATAATTTTATATAGAACAAAGAAATGACATATGATATATTGATATATGAAGTTGATGATAGGTCCTGATTTATTGAAGGTTAAAGGGATATCTTCAACCCATTTAGTGAAATATCTAGTAGTAGTTATAATAGAATGATGTTGTTGAGATGATTTGGGATTCATAGTACTAATGAGATCTAACCCCTATTGAGAGAAGGGCCATAATTCTTGAGTAGGTTATAAAGCTTGACTTGGGACATGGATAAGATCTGAATGTAGTTGACATTTGATGCATTCTTAACATATACACAATAATATTGGTTGATAATAGGCCATTAAGACCCTAGCCATAAGACATGTTTAGCGATGATATTTCCACTAAAATGGCCTCCAAAATTACTGTTGTGTATTTCCTCTATTACTTTGATTGATTCATGAGATTTAAGGCATCTTAAAAAAGACATTCAAAACCACGTTTATAGAGGATGTTGCCTATGATGAAAAAGTGGGTAGCACATTGGAGAAATGATCATTTTGCACTTCATGATAAGTTAGAAGGGATTTTAGATCTAGAAAGGTAGTCATATGTTTGATTATACCATAAAATAGCTAGATTATTGTCGAGAGTGTTGATGGGAGGGAGTTAATTTTGATGTGAAGGGTAATCTAATATTTGATTGATCACAAATAATTTAATATTGTTTTTTATTCTTTAGTTTATAGGGGAATGAGAGATCCCAAAGAGGCCACAATGTTTACATATTTTTATTATTATTGGTAAATAGTTTTGAAGGGACTATACCCTGATTACAATGAAGGCCTAAAATCCGGATAATAAACAAAGAAGTTCCACAAAATAGAAGGATCGAATCCAGAATAGTCATTAAAACCACAGGTAACCAAAAAAGAGTTACAACTTAACAGCAAAATAGATCTAACACTGCAACAAAGCAGCCAAAAACAACACCAAAATAGCAAAAAACACAAAGGAAGTCAGCATCTGCAACGAAGAGCAACCCTACTTCTTGGCAGCTCTGTTGATTCTGGATTTGACAGTTTGTAAAGAGGTAAACAGGGCCAACACCATCATGTGAGTTGGGTCCTTGGCATCCAAATTTTTAATGGTCTGACTTCATTCTTTATCCATACCCCACGAGTTTCTGGGATCCCACTCAGAACAGAGACACTGCGTACATGCTGTTCAAGGAAGTCACCAATTGCATTAAAAATTGCCATGTTGTGATCATGGCGATCCTTAGCTTTCCCCAGGTGGCTGTCTAGGGAGTTTAACTTTTTATAGATATCCTCAATTTGTGTATTGTCAAGAACAAAATCCTCCTCCCTCTTCCTTTTTCCTTTTTGCTTAGTCAAGTTCTGCACATCTTCTTTCAGACTGAGCATATCATTTTCTAAGGCTTCCAGCCTTTGGGTAGTATTCTCAGTGTGAGTATCCACATGATGACCTACTCTACTAATATGAAGGAGGTTTTGAACATCCTCCAGCTCTTGAGTGTTGCGAAGAATTCTTCTCAAAACAGGGATATCCAACTTGGGTGTCTTTTGAGACCTAGTTTTAGGTTTGGCCGTGGTAGAGGTGAAGGGGGTGGGAGCCGTGATGGAAGGGTTGGGAGTGGGGGTGGGAGCCATGATGGTAGGGATGGGGGTGAGGGTGGGGGTTTTGGTGATGGGATGTAAAGGAGTAGAGAGCTGGGGGAATAAGGGAGGCTGGGGAATTTAGAGGCACAAAGCTTGTGCAACAAGAAAATTAGACCTTGATGCAAGGGGACCACACGGGTATGTTTCTGAAACTCCAGAATGGAGCATTTGAGAGAGCTAAGAAGGTAATGTGGGAAACATACCATGATATTCCTGTGGAAATGGTTTAGGAACACCAGATGCTTTGTTGGCACTGTGACATATCTCCCCTCCAGAGAGATGTAGCAAACCATCATGCGGGTGATTTCATCAAATGGTGAGGGTATGGAGCTTACCTTCAAACCGAAGTAATGAAGATCAACTCCTCATTGTCAGCAACAAACTTCTTTTCCTCAGCCACTTTATCGATCCTCTTGTTGAAAAAATGGAATCCATCCATCCCAAGGCCTGTAGCTTCGGCAATGAGTTCTTCATTAACATAGATTTTTTTGCCCACCATATTCCACTTTCTCGATCCTTCCACTCCGTCGCAAACTGAATAGATATGTTCTGATCATGCCCCTGGATCCTATCAATAAAGTTTGTGATTCCTCCCTATTTAAGAAGATTCCAAAGCACCTTATTATTCTTCCATTTTGGGTCTCTGTTGGGCTCAATCTGACAAGGCACTCCTCCCATTTTATCCTTTCTAGAATGCTTGAAACTACTTTTGTTGAAACCCTTTTGCGAACTACTAGAAATGTAGTTAGCAATTTGTCTTTCTCTATTTTTAAGAAGTCCTCTCACATGTTGGGAGTAATAATGATTAATGCAGCCGTAACTGACATTGGAGTTCCCGTAAGTGACTGCATGAATGTTGCTTTGTATCTATGAATTCCGCATGTGTGAACTTTGAACTCCTCAAAATCCCACTTTAAGTCATCATTTTCCTTACTGCGTACTTGAGTGCCCTCAAAGATCTGCTTAAGAGCTTCTTTATAAATGAAATGTCCCACATGCATGAATTTAATCTCCACAAAAGCCCATTTCAAATGATCATTATCCTTACTCGTACTTGATTGTCTATGATTATCCACATAAATGTTGTTTTGAACCTACTCAGGGATGCAATCATTATCCCAAATATTAAAATTAATATTTATGCCATAATTAGCCAATGCATCGGCTACTTTGTTTCCCTCCCTGTATGTATGCTTGATCCGGATATTGTTGAAGGTTTGGTAGATACTTATGGATTCCATGATGAAATCCTTGATGTTCCAGCTTGGTGGTGAGGACTGGTTTAGATGGTTGATAATATTCAGTGAGTCTCCTTCCAGAATAATATTTTAAACATTATGAGTCTAAGAAATTATAAGACCCCAGAGAGCAGCGAATGATTTAGCATAACGATTCATTTGTATCCCCATTTTACCAACATAAGTAACTATGAGACTACCTTTGTGATCCCGAATCACTCCTCCCCCAGCAGCAATCCCATGATTTCCCTTAGAGGCCCCATCAAATTTTAGTTTATACCAATTAAGGTCAGGAGGGTTCCAATAAATCAAAGACCTATCAATGCTACATGTGCTATTCTGAATACTGTCAGCTCCAATCTTCCATTGGGACAAGATATGTTCTTCATTTTCAGGGTAACTCTTATTCTTAGGAGGTTTAAATCTTACAATGTTTTCTTTAACAACATTAGAGATTTTAACCATGCTTGAGCTTGCACTGCTGTTTACTATTTCTAAAGATGATATCATTTCTATCTTTCCATATCCTCCAGATAGTATGAGGCATTACCAACTTCCAGAGTCTTCTCACCACACAATGTTTAAAGGGAGGACTCCATTGGGTCCAAAATTGAATGAAATCTTTTGGTACAGTCTAGGAAACTTTGAAATTAGAGAAGACAAAACTCCAGATTTTTATGGCATACTCACAATGGATAAACAAATGTCTGATATCCTCGATTCTTTTTTACACAGATGACATCTATTTGGCATTATAAAACCTTTTCTTATCAGGTTATCAGTGGTGAGAATTCTACCTCTAAGAGCAAGCCAAAAGAAGAAATTTATTTTGGGAGTGAGCTCTGTCATCCAAATCCTACTCCAGTTGAACTCACTTTGAATGGTTTCAAAGAAAGAATTATAACCAATTTTAACAGAATACTCACCATCAATAGAATTGTTCCAGACCAATTCATCCTTAACGTCCAGTTGACTTAAGGGAATAAGGTCCAACTGATCTTGCAAAGAGGAAATAGTTTGTTTCAGGTCATCTCTATCCACAGAAAGATTTTTCCATTTCTTCTTGTTTTCCTCTTTTTCAATGTAATCCATGATTCTTTTGCCATACTTACTTTCAAGGCTGTCCTTAGCTACCTCAAATCTATCAATAAGACTACAATTGAACCAGTTATCCCCCCAAAAGCGTATATCTCTACCATTCCCCACTTTCCATTTGCTTCCTATTTTGATGAAATTTCTAATCTGAACTAAATCATTCAAGAAAATGGAACCATAAGGAAGATGCTCATCCTGAAGAAAGGAAATGACTGCATGTTGATTTAGATATTTGGCCTTAATTAGCTCAATCCAAGGTTGTTTCTCAGAGAGCATTCTCCATCCCATTTTTTCAATAAGAGCCTCATTCATTTTCTTTATGTCTTTTATACCCAGGCCCCTAATTTTTTTGGGAGTGCAAACTTGATCCCAAGCAACCAAGTGATATTTAAATTTATCCTCCATGCCCTGCCATAAGAATTTTTTCTGTATCCTCTCAATTTTTTCTCTGAAATCGAAGGGATTTTATATAGAGACATAATATAAATAGGAAGATTTTGAAGAGTGATTTTTATGAGAAAACATTTCCCAGCACTAGACAGAATGGCTCCTTTCCAGCCAGCCATTTTCTTTTGGAATCTCTCCAACAGGTCATTCCAAACTTTGATTGAAACTTTTTTAGTACCAAGGGGGAGCCCTAGATAGGTAGCAGGAAGTGAACTGATTTTACAGCCCAAAATTTTTGCAATTTTAATTTGTCTTTCATCAGGGGTGTTAAAAAAGAAAATGGAGCTTTTATCATAATTAATCTCTTGCCCAGAAGTAGATTCATAAAGTTTCAGAATAGACTTTACAGACTTTAGCTTCAAGGACGGAAGCCATTAAAAGAAGGATTGTATCATCCACAAATTGCTGATGAGAAGCTTCTGGCTAGTGGAAGTGGGTTTAGAGCCTTTCAAAAGACCATCTGTAACTAGCTTTATCAATTGTTCTGCTAAGATTGTCTACCATAAGAATGAATAGCAAAGGGGATATTGGGTCCCCTTTCCTTAGCCCTCTACTGCTTGTGAAAAATCCCACCGCTCCCCATTGACCACCACTGAGAATCTAACCGTAGTGATGCATGCCTTAACAATTTTTTTGAATTTAGCTAGAAAACCAAATTTAGCCAAAACTTTGTCCAGAAAGACCCAGGAGACTTTATCAAAGGCTTTATTCATATCAAGTTTAAGAACCATATTTGCTTTTTTGTTATTGTCCATAGAGTGTATGGTCTCATGAACCATAATCACCCCATCCTGAATAATCCTGCCTTTAATGAAACCACTCTGCTGCTTTGAAATTAAATCATTCATAATGAATTGTAATCTGGTAGCAATGATCTTGGTGAAAATTCTATAGATAACATTCACTAGACTGATGGGTCTGAAGTCTTTGAAATCCTTAGCATCCATTTTTTTTGGAGCAAGCACAATATGGGTGTTGTTCAACTCTTTCAATAGATCCCCAGTTCTAAAAAATTCATTCACCGCCCTGAGAAGATCATCCGAACAGATTTCCCAAAATTTCTAAAAAAGTTAATCTGAAAAATCATCCGGTCTCAGTGCCTTATCCCCTTCAAGAGTAAACAATGTCTCGCATATTTATTAGAGGGCTGTGGTATAGTTTTGATGGTATAATGATTGAAGGTGCCAAGGAGGTAATAACCGTTAGCTTTATTTTGCAAAATTTCATTTTTACTTTGATATTATCCTTTGGCTTGATTAACGATGAGTTGTGAATCTCTGTATATTTCTAAGTCATGAACACCTAAGAGAATAACGGTGGTAAGGCCCATGATTAAATCTTCATACTCTACCATTTTATTGGTGCATTCAAAGTTATGTTTAAATTATAGAAGAATAGGAATTCCCCATGGTGGTATGAGAATGACACTGGCCCCTCCCAATTGTGAGCATTTAGATCCATCAAAGAAGAGGGTCATGTTATCCAAAATTCACCCCCAGGGTAAATTTTTGATAACATGCATCAGATTACTCAATCCCAAGAAAGTATGTTGATTGAAGGCAAGAATCGTGTTTCTGGGGGTCCCCACGGGTTCTTTCTAACTCCCCTATCTAAGAAGAAAACCCAACAAGTTTTAAAAATTTGAAAACCAAGCTTGGAGCTGAAATACAGAGAAAATCAGCTAAGTCCTAGCCCAGGAAGCACTTGGGACAGTTAGGACGTCGGGGCGCAAATCGGCCGAAAAGCCACTAGGTGGTTCGCACAGATCCGGACAGCTTGGGACATCGGGACGCGTGGGGCACAAAAAGCTGAACCGCTGAAAAAATGAAGAAAATTGCCTAAGTCTCGCTTTCGCACGGCCTGGGCAGTTGGGCCAAAAAAGCACGCGAGACGCGGATCGGGCCCGGTTTGCGTCAAGTCGACCCAATCGGGCGGTTCGAGATATTTGTCCTAGGTAGTCTAGGACATTTGGGACAAGAGTACGCAGAGGACGTGAACCGGCCGGTTCGGCCGAAATAGAGGACTTTCGTTTGGGACATCCGGGACAAAAGTACGCGCGGGACGTGAAAAGCCGAAAGAGCCGAGAGCCAATGGAATCTTGCCACGTGTCTTCACCGCAAAGAGGGACAAGGAGGCCCGGATTGGGTGGTTTGGAGATATTTGTCCCAGGTAGTTTGGGACAGCTGGGCCAAAGGGACGTGAGGGACGTAAAGAGCCGAAAGAGCCGAGAGTGAATCAAAACGTGCCACGTGTCGAAAGTTGAAAAGTTGCCAAGTGCGCCTCGTGCCCGAACCAATAAAACAAGCCACGTGTCGGTGTTTAAAGGCCCGAAAGGAATTTTCGAGAGGATGAACCCGCGGATGAATCAGAGCCTGACACGTGTCATCCAAGTGGCAGTGTCCGGAAAAATTCAAATATTTTTCCCGCCGATCCGTTTTGGCCTATTTTTGCCCTAAATCTTCAGATCGCCATAACTTTCGATCCAGAGCTCGATTTTCACGTTCTTTATATCAATGGAAATATGGTGAAATTATCTACATGATTCCAGGGTCAATCTTGCATTTTGGTTCATTTTGGAGAGGTAAAATCAAGAAACATATCTGGCGTGTGGTAATGGCCAGAACTGACATTTCAACAACCAGCTTTAATGTAAAATATAGTCCGCCGCTCTTGCCAGGGTTCTCACCCACCGCCATAATGAGATAAACTAAATGTGACCTAGAAGTGGTTGGGGTAGATCTAACTTTCCTCTCTCTTCCCTCTCTCTTTCTTCCTATATATTGTAAAGAGGGGCTTCTTTCTAAGGGTCGAACATTCCTGTTTTGCCCCTCCCTTCTTCTCTTTATCAGGTGAATTTGTGGAGTTCGAACCTCCCATTTGAAACTGTAATGTGACTCTACCTCTTGGAATTTTGTAGTGTATTGTATCAATATTTGGAGCAAGTAATACATGTCTGTGGATGATTCTCAACCCTCTCTGTGTTCATTTGCATCCTCCTAGTCTTTCATTGCAAATTTTGTTATCTGTGCATGATCTTGCATCACATTTGAATGGTCTGTGTTTATTGGTAAGCTAAGGTGTTCTTCATTCCTTGGTGCATCACCTCTCTTAGCTTAGGTTTATTTTTATGCATCTTCTTACCCCGTCTCCTGGTGAGTTAGATTAGGTTTTGAGTAAACTCTCTGCATTTTTTCGTGTGCATCTCGAACAAAGGAATAGGAACCACCTTCTCTAGAGATTCCTTTCTCATTTTTGTAAGTCCCACAATTGGAGAAAGGATTCAATGTTATGCAATCACACTGATGCTAGTATGATCAACCTAGAAATCTGATCAACATCCAGGGGTGCTGTGATTTTGCATCAACAGCTTTTGGCATGCCTGGTGGGACCTAGAGGTCTCATTTTTATTGTAGAAAAAGTTGATGTGCATCTGCTATAATTTTCTTGCTTGAAAAGAGCTATTATTTACATATCTGGCAACTCCAAGGGGAAGAATCAACTATTTTCAGTAGTGCAGGCCTGAAAACTCATGAGAAGAGTCACCACAAGGTCAAGAGTTGGAGAAGAAGAAGTGCTTTGTTTGAATACCTCGCAATTATCTCCAAGAAGAAGGTAAAGAGGAAGAAGGATTCAAAGGTCTCCATCTCCACTAAACAAACTCTCTCAACTCCTCCACCTGGTAGGCCTTTCATTCAATCAACAAGGGTTTTAAGACCAATTAGAATGGCACAAAACAACCCCTATGTCAACTTCACAGGCAGCAGCCCACTTGCCCTCAATGCACAACATCTAATTCCTATTACAGCCTTGAAGAACATTCCGTACTTCACCGAGAAAATCAGACTACTCCATGTGATCGTGTTAAAGATATTGCTAACCTTTGTGTAATTAATGAAATCAATGAGATGCGGTGGTCACAAATTATTGACATCTTCATTCAAGGGTAAAGCATTGCAATGGTTTAGAAGCCTTGGAGCTGGTTCTATCACAAATTGGAATCAGCTGTGTATAGCACTTCATGAGCAATTTAGAGAAAAGGGAGACAACTTGTCTCTTTTGGAGTAGCTGATAACCATCAAGAGAGCTACCGATGAGCAACTGACTGATTTCAACTTCAGATTTCAAAAGACTTGGGAGAGAATTCCAGTGGCGATCGCAATATCGAAAGGTGCTTTTCTCTACTATCTCAAAGCTCTAAATTATGATATTTCTATGTTGATTCAGTCCATGGGAGGCATAACTATCCCTATGGCTTATAGCATTTCCATTAGGGCTGAAAATTGTTTGATCCAAGCTGGAAAACTTGCCCCTAGACCTCCCATGCCACTGTTTCCAAGTTTAGAGAGTCCAAACACCAATCAAGCACCTAATTTGGCTCCTTCTCCCACTCCTAGAAATCAGAGTTCAAATGAAGCTTCCACTTCATCTCCAAGTGCCCCAAATGAGCTTCAAGAAGTCATGAAGCAATTGCAAAACCTAGGCAATGAGCTGGTTACTCTCAAGAGGCAACAAGCCCAAGGTTTTAGACCTTCTTATCAGCCCCAAACTCATCCTAATAGGCAGCCATACCAATCACAAAGGCCACCTAATCTAGTTGCAAATATGAATCAAACAAGGCCTCCTGCCAATAGACCATTCCAGCCCTATAATCCAAATGCCATATCGCCTCTAAGGCACTAGTGCCAACACAAAACAACATTTCCCAGGAGTACGATTGGTGTTTTCCATGCAATGAGCCTCATAACCAATCCATGTGCTTCAATGGTGCTTTCAATCAAGCATTAATGGTGACAACTACTGGTGTGGAGGGTGAGGGCAGTCAAGGAAATAGCCAACAACAAGAAACATTCCAACAACAATCAGCCCCAAATGACACCACATTGGTAAATTGGCAAGCAGAGGATTTTTGTGGCATGAACCAGTAATTTCTCAAGGTGTTGCAGCCAACACAAGGTCAAAAAGGAGGAATTTGGGTGAAGAACAGCCATTAGCCCCAACCAATCCACAACCTTCCATGGTTCCACAAATGGTTGGCAAGCAAAGTCCAATTTCAAATGCACAAGGGCAGCCAAGAACAGCCCCTAGGCCAACTCAAATACCAGTTGTTGCTGCCCATGTGCAAGGAGTGAATGTGCAAACCAAGGGACAACAAAGAGATCCTTCATCACCATTCAGTATCATTGATCAGATGAAGAAGACAAACGTCAATATATCAATGTGGGAATCCCTATCCATCCCAGGCCAAAGAGATCTGCTACAAGCTGCCATGAAGGACTGGCCAACTTCGAATCAGAAAATGCAAGACAAAGTGCTTACAAATGCTGCCCAGCCTAAGGGAAATCATGGAGGACAACAAGGTAAAATGTTGAAACCCCCTCCTTTCTATGTTTCATTGATCATTGGAAATCAGCTAGTGCACAATTGCATGATAGACTCCGGGGCAAGTAGCTCAGTAATGCCTAAACAAATAGCTGATCAGCTAGGGCTCCAGTATGAAACAATATCCAAAGGGGTAGTGCAGCTAGATGGGACAACAGTAGCAATAGTTGGAGTGAATAAAAACTTGAGTCTTACCTTGCGTGCATGTCCAAACGTTTTTGTTTTACAAGATGTATCAGTCATAGACCTTCCACCACTCTTTTCCCTTTGCTTGTCAAGGGACTTCACAGCCAAGATTGGAGGATTTTTTTTGCTGACTGGTCACACATGTTGTTCAGAACGAGGTATGGAACCAAAGCCACAATCAGGTCAGAACCTATTGCAAACTTCCATATTGAGCCTTACACTCCAAGTCAGATTAATGCCAATTGCTCAGCATTTGATCAAGAAGATCACCCAAGCTCTGATGAAGCTGACACTAAGGTTGGAAGCATCCCGGATCTAACTCTTGATGAATGGGCAAACAAGATACATGCTTTTGATCCTTATCAAGAAGTAGAAGAATCTGAGCTAGGGGTCTATTGTATACACGAAGAAAATCAACCTATTCCTAGCATCACCAAGCCAAACCACAAGGATGACAATGAGGTATGGCAGCTGTTTTTTGATGGATCAAGGAGTAGACAAGGTGCAGGAGGTGGAGCCATGCTTGTTTCACCTCGAGGAGTAAAGTACTATTCAGCTTTTAGATTTCAGTTTACATGCTCCAATAACACTGCTGAATATGAAGCCTTGGTGCAAGGGATGCATTGGGCAATCAAGAAGAAAATAAAGAACTTGCAAGTCTTTGGGGATAGTGAATTGATTGTAAATCAGGTTAGGGGACAACATGCTGCCAAGAATGATCTACTCAAGTGCTACAAGAACAGGGTGTGGGACCTCATGGAAGATTTTGAGGGTTTTGGCATCAAATCCATTCCTAGGAAAGAGAATCAAGTCTGGCCGACAAAGCTTGCAGCAGCAATAGGGGCAGCCTTTGACATTGTGGAAATTATTCAACAAGACAAGGTATAGACAAACATCCACGTGATTGTGAGGCCTTCAAAGGTCGGATAACAATGTCAGTTGGAAAGTGTTTGAAAATGACCAGCAAATCATCCATTTCTTGCAAGAAGAAGCCGAGTTCTTAGCCAAGAATCAAGAAAAATTGAAACAAAGAAGATGGTGACCAAGTGGTACAGCTTGAGAACTAACAAGCTGCCCAAGGACTTATCACTTTGGAGTCCATTTTTAATCCCAATGATCAATTTAGAAAGGAGAAAGCAAACATTCAAGTCAAGAGAGAGGATTCAATATCCATCTTGGTTGAAGAGAACAAACCATTGCAAATTAGAAGGATGACAATCGAACAAGAGAGGTATGAGTTCATACAGGCTATGTCAAGAGTTCCCCGACGTGTTTTCTTGAGCTATGAAGAATTGAAAGGTTTCAATCCCAACTTAGCTTAGCATACCATCGAATTGGATCCAAATACTAAGCCTCGCTGTAGAAGCAGAGACCAGTCAACCCTCACATTGAGCCTCTAATGAAGAAAGAGCTAAACAAGCTAATAGAGGCAAGCATTATATTCCCAATCAAACACTCAAGCTAGGTTGCAAACTTGGTTCCGGTTAGGAAGAAGAGTGGAGAAATTAGGTTATGTGTGGACTTATGAGACTTTAATAGAGCCTCTCTCAGGACCATTACCCACTCCCTTCCATGGAACAAATATTGCAGGGTGTCAGTTGTTGCTGGTTTAGAAAGGTTTTCATTGCTAGATGGATATTCAGGGTATAATTAGATAATGGTGAAGGAAGAAGATCAATTCAAGATGACCTTCACTACAAAATGGGGCACGTATGCTTACAAGAAGATGCCATTTGACTGTAAAATTCTGGAGCCACTTTTCAAAGGGCAATGGATATGGCATTCAAGGGGTTGATCAATAAAATAGTTCTGATATATCTTGATGACATCACTGTATTCTCCAAAAATGTAGTGGATCACCTCTTTCATCTGAGGTAGGTATTTCAGAGGTGTAGAAGATTTGGGGTATCATTGAATCCCAAAAAATGCATATTCCTGGCTCATGAGGGAAAACTTCTAGGCCATATTGTTTCAAAGGAGGGATTGACGATTGACCCAGAAAGAGTTGAAGCAATTTGAGCATTGCCATTGCCAAGTCACAAGAAGGCTCTTCAAAGCTTCTTGGGAAGGATCAATTTTGTCTGCAGGTTTGTTCCAAACTTTGCAGCTCTCGTAAAGCCAATAACGTTGATGTTAAAAAAGAGCATGGCATTTAAGTGGACATCTGAAGGCAAGGCAAGTTTTGAGGCAATAAAAGAGGCTATATCTCAAGCTCCCACTCTCGTCAATCCAGACTTCTCCAAGGGTTTCATGCTATATGCCTTTGGTGGTGGAGACACAATTTCTGCAATCCTGGCACAACAAAACAAAGAAGGATTAGAACAACCAGTTGCTTTCTTCAGTCAAGGCTTGGAGGAATACTAAACTAGATACTCTTTCATTAAAAAGCATGTACTTGCAGTGATCAGGGGTTTAAAGAAATTCAAGCACCTAGTTTCAAACAACAAGATCCAATTATTGGTCTCTCATGCGGGAGTCAAGGACTTCCTTCTAAACAAGGATCTGAATGAGAAACGTGTAGGATGGATAACCCGTGTCATGGAATATGACATCGAGATTAAGGTCACCAAACTAGTACGTGGGAAGGGACTATGCAAACAACTAGCCTTGAGTCAGCAAGTTGAAGCAGGTAATGGAAGAGGCTATCTTGGTACTACAGGATGGTCAAGAACAGGAAAATGATGATGTGCCCACTTCCTGTTGGACTCAAAATATGATACACTTCCTACGAGATGTGCCTATGGCCTCCGGAAATGAGCAAAACAAAGAGGAGATACTTTAGATTACAAGCCATCCCATATGTGTTTGTTGATGGTGTTTTGTTTAAGAAAGACATCAATGGAGTTCTACTGAGGTGCATTGGGACAGTCAAATTGAGAGGGTGTTACGAGATTTTCATGATGGATGTTCTGAGGACATTTCGCCCCATGAGTAACATCTCTCAAGATAATGAAAGCAGGGTATTATTGGCCCACGGTGTTCAAAGGATCACATATACAGGGATAAGAAAGTGCAAGAAATGTGCACTCTTCACGGGAAAAGAAAGACTAGCAGCGCTTCCATTGCACCCAATTTTGGTTGACCAACCATTTATGCAATGGGGATTGGAATTCTTCGGGGTCATCAACCCAAACTCAAGCCAAGGCCACAAGTGGATTCTTATAGCGACGGACTATTTCACCAAGTGGACCGAAGCAGTAGCGCTCAAAGAGGCAAGTGAGTCTAACATACTAGACTTTTATGAAGAAATAGTGACCAGGTTTGGTGTGCCAGCCACTATCATATCATATAATGCATTAGCATTCATAGGTTCCAAGATTACAGAATGGGCTGTCAAGAATGGAATCTATTTGAGCACCTCTTCAAATTATTACCCATAGGGTAATGGACAGGAAGAGTCCATGAACAAAAAGACCCGCATCCCATTTCACAACCTAACCTCATTACCTAAACCTTACACAATTATTTATTAATTACCTCATAATTGATAAATCCACATCGCCTTACTCCGCCACCTCACTTGGCCACCTCACCATGACCTAGCCCTAACCCTAAACTAACCTAATTAGGACCCATGACTTGGTCTAGACTCACATCCATAACTAATGCCTCCTTACTCGCACTCCAAAGCCGACCTTCTAGCCACTTGACCAAGCCCGCAACCGATCCCTGAGAAAAAAGGGAAGGTGGGCTATTTTACTAAAAATAGCCTACTTTTTCCTAACCGATGCCGGTTCCTTACTCGACCGCCGCCGCTTACGCAACCGCCATCGGTTCCTCGTAAATGGGCTCCCAAACCAAAACAACGGATCAGAATTTCATTTTGGAGATCACCAAGGATTTCTGGATCAACAGAGAGCATCATGAGCGAGGAACAGAGTCCGATCTTCACTTGACCAAGCAGAGACGAGTGAAAATACTAGACGTGTTTACAAAGAAAGGAGATCAACTTGCACCTTCGTAAAACCAAGAAGTTACATCTCGCATGTCCTCCATTATAACATTTCTTATGCTTTTGGAATTACAAATTCTCCCAAATCCGCTTTCAATCCATTATCCAACGTACTCATTGCCTCTAACTGTCATTCTTTTGCTTCTAACCATCCCATTTCCTAATACTATCCAAAACCAGCCATTACAAACACCACAACCAGCCCAAGATCCTAGAACCCACCGGTATCGCTTATCGTAACCGCATCGGTTATAGGTAACCGGCATCGGTTCCTTTGATCAAAAACCAGGAAAAACAGCCTTTCCCCTACCCAGTTCAGCCAAGCAATTTAATTGATATTTTACAGTCTTTTGTGTTAATTCACGTTAGCAGGGAAACTGACCACCTTCGAAAGGAAGTTTTACATTTCCTGGGCCCAAGGCAGTTTCCTCATTTATTGTTTAATCAAATCTTGTGGTCTTGTGTTCTTATTTGCAGGTAGTCCTTCCCAGACAAAAAGGAGTTCTCCGCAGTCAACCTGATCTTTCTCTACGGTACGCGCACATCATCTCGACATTCTACAGGTATTCCTCCTAACCCTAACCTTATCTGTTTCTAAAAGGAACGAAGCATTTCCGAGTGAAACATTTTGGCACGCCTGGTGGGACCCATTTTGGGTTTATCTTTATTTCTTGCTTGCTTTCATATAGGGAGCATACTTGCTGTTTTTCTTCTTCTAGAGATATTCACAAGGTATTTTATTATTCTCGTAAAAGAACTTGCTTTGTTTTTGCATCTTGCATTAGTAAAAGTCATCTCTTTTTTTTCATCGAATATCACTTTCGATTTGGGTTTTAAAACACATGCATCGCATTCCCGCCTCGTTGTTTTTCAATTCTAGTGAACATAGATTAAGTAATGTCGTCATACACGTGGGGTGATATCCACGGTATTGACAGGAAATTAATCTTACATTCACTGCACAACACATACCGAATCACTTCACAATTAACACAACAGCTCAAACATCCCCCCTTTTTCCGCGGTATTCCTCCGCCCGATTGAGGTAACCTTATAAGCCAAAACAACTTGACATTTCCCCTAAGTCTCTTGTTTAGGATTCTGACATCATTCTACGTCTAAAGGCATAAGCCCACAATAATTAAAATTAACCCTAAGGTTAATCTCTGGATTTGCGTGTGCATCTTGCTTGTTTGCTGTTCTGTTTTCTCTGTCATACTCTGTCTTTTGTGATCAATAAGTTGATAAATATACTCAACGTTGCTAAAAATCAAATTAGCAGCCCTTTGTATCTTCTTATCCTAGATTTTTGACACCGCATCGGTTAAGGGACCGACGCTCATTTCCCGTGACCGACAAATGTTAGTAAACCGATATCGCCATTCGCGTCTCCTATCACCGACAAACCAAAGAACTTGCCAAATTCATCATTCTGGGGTTGTTTTTGTTCTTGATAGATTGAAACTTTACCGTGAACTACTGTCCATGGTTGTTATCACTCAAAACAAGCCGCCGCCATGGTTTCACACGCTTGCTCTGTTTCTTTGCCTGAATCACCCCCTTCACCTTCTATGGGGAATCCTACTGATACCAGTGAGGTTCCAAAAATTCCTGTGGGAGATAAGGACTTTGCCAAGTTTCTGGATGCTAATTCCAGCGCTGTACAATACTATTTGTCTCATACCCCTGACCGTACACCTGATGGTCAGCTCCTTGTAGGTATGCCTATCGGTATAGCTGCTCATTTAGCTCCCACTCCTCCTGATAATACCGCCTTGCTTCCTGCATCTCTAGCCCCGTCTCCCAATCCGACAGCTGCAGAGGTTCATACGACCCCGATTAGCTTTCCTTTTGTTAATCTTGGACCCCACGTTTCGTTACCACCAACCGCCCCTACCTCATCTCTTTTGCATCGCTCGCCCATTCATGACTTGCTCTCTGCCACCTATCCACACGAGCTTTCCTTCTCAAGCTCCGCCTACCTTTTCATTCCCATACACGTATCCAGTAACCTCAACACCTTATATGGGACATCCCTATTCTGGTGCACCATCATCTCATCCAACCACTGATTTCATCAAACAAATGATGGACAAAATGCAAAATTTGGAGGCTTCGCTTCGGGAAGTCGTAGCGCCTTGACATACGAACAAGTTTGTCGGGAGCCCATTCACCCTTCTCGTCTCTTTCATTCATATCCTCCTCAATGGGAGTTGCCAAATTTACTCGCTTTTAATAGTAAAGAGGATCCTCAACAACACTTGCGATCATTTAGACATGCTTGTTATTTGATTGCCCATAATGACGCCTCATGTACTCCGCACCTTCCCTATGTCCTTATCAGACCCGCCCGAGTGGTACAAAGTTGCTTTAACCCAAAGACTCGATCTTCTCTTTTAACCAACTAGCCCAATCTTTCTTGGATCATTTCTCCATTAACATTGCTAAGAAAGTATCTATCACCGACCTTTATGCCATCCGACAATTTGAGGACGAATCTATCGCAGATTTCGTTGGACGATGGCGGGGCCTTATCAACCAACTTACGTATGCCTTGCCTCAAACCGAACTTATCGAACTCTTTACGCGGGCCTGCGCTAAGCACATCTCCCCTACCCTCCAAATCCAAACTTTCCGTACATTCGACGAGGTTTTACTATGGCACGAAAATTAGAAATTCGAGCCTTAGAGGAAGAGAAATTGCGGTTGCGCAACAAGAACTCCACTTTCCGAACTCCTGATTCTACCAATAAACCAAATACCACCACTCCTCACGCGTCCACCTCTTCTAAATCAAAAGGAGCTGTCCACGCGGTGATGGTCAAATCCCAACCACCGTCCAATACTCCACCAAAACCACCTATAAATACAAAGCCGAACCCATCAACTACACTCCTTGGGAGAAACCTATGGTGTCATCTTGGAAAATTGCTAAAAGTAGGAGCCATTACCTTACCTCCCGTTAAACCTCATTCTCGGGTTTGATTCCACTCGCGCCATACCTTCCTCGGTACAAAGAAAATGACTTTTGTAATTTCCACCGCGTGAAGGGACACAAATATGAAAACTGCAAGATGTTGAAAAACATAGTGCAGAAATGGTTGATGCGGGGGGGATATAGCCCTCGATAATCCTAACGCCCGCTAACCGAAATTTGAAAATTTTCAACAAGCCATTCCCGAATCACTCGTCCAACAGTAACGTCAACCAGGATATCTTAGCCGAGGAGAGTGTTCATGAGATCCATGCAGTATTCGATACCCAGCCAAAAGCCTCTATCGAGAAAATTTTGAATCAAGCCTCTTCACTAACACAGGAGCCCGAACCTCCTTTACCACCATCAAGCCAAAGCGAAATCGTTCCTTTACCCATAGAAGAGTTAACTGCCCAGGCTTCCCTTCCCATCAATGAGTCTTCTTACACCACATCCCTACAAGATTGCGAGCGGATGTTGTCTAATCTATCCATTTCCCAGACGTCTCCTTCTACCACTCTTGCCGCACAAGAGGAAGGTACGCCACTCCCTTTGACATCCTTAGACGAGAAATCTCTTGCACCGACATCACTAAATTCTTTAGCCGTGATGCACTTCTCTCCAACATGCCCTTCTCGCCTATTAGTCCTCATCACCTAAATCTTTTCAACGACTAAATAACCTCTTAACATCTATTGATACAAAGGCCTCATCTACCCCCGTATCACTCCCACAAAGGACTGGAATTACAACCCACCTTTCTTCCGTACTAAAATTACAAATCACACTGAGACCTGCATTCCACGTAAGATGACAGTTCTATGGGAACGCTTGAGTACCCCTTTTCTACTCAAATGCAAATGACTCGATCCCGATGTCTCCACCATCTACCCGAAGTGCTTACAGAAGCTTAAAATGCCCATGTTCTCACCTTCACCCCCCTCACCTCTACCAAATGCCCCTTCCACTTCTATTAACTTAGCCAAATCTTCCCCTACGCTTGGGACCTCACCAATGCCCAGTCTAACACACCCGCCTAAGCGACTCGATTTATCCAAAATAAACCGCCCGCCGCCACCTAGAGACGAACGCAATCCGTGCCTCTATCACAATTAAAACCTTCATCGTCACACCCACCTTCCATATTGGGACCTCATCCCTCCACATTACACCAATATATCATACCTCCTTTGTTTTCTGCAAAACGACCTACGCCTTCTACACCTATACAGAGATCAAAGGGTATCACAACATCGTTACCCCGCGTATCCGGTCCACCTATCAACCCTAAACCAATCCCATCATCAAAGGATTTATTTTCTGTCACTCCCCTTTCTCCGTGGTTGTTTCCCGCTACCACGCCATCTGTAGCCTCATCATCTAACCAGCCGAACGTAACTTCTGTGTCCAAGAAACCACGTTTAGTGAAAAACATGTGTCAAGACTTCTCGCTAAACCACCACCTCGTACGAACCAACCACGCCCAAACATTACCAAAACCCGCACAACCAATACCTTCATCCGATTTTGACCCCTCAAAGGATCTTACGCCAAAATCCTTGCTATGTTGGTGGAGAATGCGACCATTTCCCTACCTCCACTTAGACCTTATGACCCGCCTAAACCCCGACCTATGGGTTACGATGAGTCTAAAATCTGCGCTTATCACCGCACACCAGACATGATGTGGAGGGATGCAAAGCTCTAAAACCATCCTTCGTCACTCACCTCTCCCGGATAGAAAGATTAAGAAAGACAACTTACGAAGGGAAAGACCTCTAGCGTCAATTCCCTCTACTATATCATCTATCCCCGCCTCACCAAGATCTATCATTATTACAACCCCACCTCTTGAAGACCATGAATTATCCCAACCATCTTCCTCATCTCAGATCTACGAGATTAATATGATTAGTGTCGCTACTCGAGGACAGAAAAACAATGGGAAAGCGAAAGAAAACACACCTGCGGCATCTCTTTCTCCTTCAACCATCCCGATTACACCACCACCTAAAGTGGTTATTCGCGGACCCGCCTATCCCGCCTCTAATGGAGTTACCCACCGAACCATGATCAAACAAACCTTCATCAATCGCCCGTAAAATGACACTATATGATCTCATTCGACTTCAATCTCATCGACAAGCTCTCGTTGAGATCCTTCAAGGGATAGAGGTTTTACCCAACGAAACCCTGCCTGCTACCTCCATTCTAACACCCAATCACGCTTGCCTCTCTCACCAAACAATCCATCTCCCCACCACTTCGCCTCAAAACAACAAGCCGCTGCAGCTTAGTTTCTCGGAAGATGAAATTATCGACTTTGGTGCAGTAAGACCCCGACTCCGCCTCTTTTCATTTCCGCTTACGTCCGAGACATTCGAGTACGCCGTTATGATTGACGGGGCGCTAGCCTAAACATCATCTCTTCAAAAGCCTTCCAACAAATGAACATCCCTTCTAGTTGCATGTGTGCCAACCCCATCATGTTGCGATCATTCAATGACGCTATTACTTCTACCTTAGGCACCGTGATCCTCAACATTCGCGTAGGCCCACGTACTTTACCCGAACTCTTCTATGTCCTCAAGGAGAGTTCCAATATAATATATTGCTGGGTCGCCCTCGATCCGAGCCATGGGATGCGTTCCCTCAACATTACATCGATGCATAAAATTTGAGTACGAGGGGAAGTCCTACACTGTAAAAGCTGATCCTCCCCCCTTCAAAACTTGCAATATGTTATACCGCCCAAACGATGTGCTTATACCAATTAAGACACCCATACATTCAACCCAACCATCCTCTTCAAATGTACCTCAACCATCCACCTCAACTGCACCTACGCCTTCAACTGATGAAACCACCGTCGCACAAACCACTTCTCTTCCCGCAGCTAACATCCCAACCTCCGACCCCTTAGTAGATGTTTTTCATCGCCTCACGCTGGGGGAGTACCGCCTATATAACGTTAGTTCTTTCCCTACCCCGCAGGAGTACGGACAATTACATGCGCATCCCACCTACGACCGTCGCGTGGGGGAGGTAATCTCTACGACCACCCCATCGCCGCACTAACCTAACGTATGGGGGTGTTGACGCATCCTCCATTACCCCTGAACCTCCTCTTGGGGTGGTTCCCTTCCAATCCGATTTTCAATACCTGACAAATCGTCGCTTCGCTCTCACCTTCTTGACTCGCTGTGCGTGGAAAGGCTTTGGTTTTGGCCTTTACGAACAAGGCCGACATACACTCATTCCCGTGACCACACGCAAACATAATGATCGAAGTGGTCTCGGTTTTTCCGAAACACCTACACAGGAGACACCTCCTGTCACCGTATCCTCCGAAGAGGAAGACGCGTCCTACCGAACCATCATCACCCACTTTGCCATCATCTCCCACAGAATCGATGGACCCTGAATCTATCCCTCCTAACTTTTTTTTTTTTTTAAATGCTATCTTCATAGGTCCTCTCACTTATCAACGCGATAATGAGGACCCATCTTCTCTTCCCCTTCGTATCCAGACATGATCGAAGAGGATTCGCCTTTGATTAATGTTGTTGAATGCCAGGATGACGACTCCATCCTCACTTACCTGGGCGCGGATGATTCTTATATTCAACGCGCCTTACCATCTGAAACCCAAACTATGCTGAACGAATCTACTATAGAAATCAACATCCACACGGAGGAAGATCCTCACATAGTGAAGATTGGACAATCCCTTAACACATCAGAACAAGCCGCCTTTTCTACCTTTCTCCGTGCTCGCAACCAAGCTTTCGCATGGTCTTACGCTGACATGCCAGGAATTGATCCTACCATTGCCGTCCATAACATCACCCTAAACCCCGATTCCAAACCAGTCCAAACAGTAAATTGAGAAAATGCATCCACGCATTGCTCTTCTTGGTCAAAGAGGAGCTCCAACGACTCCTTTCTGTTTCCTTCATCTTGCCTATTGACTATCCTCAATGGATTTCTAACATCGTACCTGTCACTAAAGCGACAGGGGGACTTCGGATATGCACAGATTTCCGGGATCTTAACCTTGCTTGCCCCAAGGATGACTTCCCCCTCCCAAGTATTGATCAACTTGTTGATCTCATCAAGGGCCATGAAATGCTTTCTCTCATGGATGGCTTTTCAGGATACAACCAAATTTTGGTTGCCCCTGCCGATCAACACAAAACTACCTTCATAACTCCTTGGGGAACCTTCTGTTATCGTGTCATGCCATTTGGCCTTAAGAATGCTGGTGCTACCTATCAGCGGCTATGACCTACATTTTTCATGACATTATGCACACTATCCTCAAGACTATGTCGACGATCTTCTCGCAAGTCTAAACATCGTAGTGAACATCTCGATGTTTTAACCATTATTTTTGATCGCTCACACAATATTCTCGTCCACCTTCAACCGAAGAAATGTGTCTTTGGTGTTCTTTTGGGAAAACTTCTTGGCTTTATCGTCTCTTTGCGTGGCATTGAGGTTGATCCATCTAAAGTAAAAGCTATCCTAGAAATGCCCCCACCCAAAAACCTCAAACAATTGCGTAGTTTGCAGGGTAAACTTCAATCCATCCGGCGTTTCATCTCCCAACTCTCGGATCGATGTCACCCTTTTCATCACCTTCTAAAAAAGGACGTTGCCTTTCAATGGAGTGAGGAGTGTCACCAAGCCTTCGAAGCTCTCAAAACGTATCTCTTGCAGCCACCCGTGCTTATCCCACCCCAGGACGACCGCCCTTTCTACCTTTATCTTTCCGCCACTGACCATGCTATAGGAGCTATGCTCGCACATCGAGACTCGGCACGCCGAGAGCAGGCCGTTTATTATATAAGTCGTACCCTCGTGGATTACGAGACTAGGTATACACATGTAGAAAAATTGTGCCTGGCCCTATCATTCGTCGCCACCAAACTCCGACATTACCTCCTGAATCACAAAACTTTCGTCATCACCAACACAGACCCCATTCATTATATGTACGCCAAACCACACCTAAACCAACGCATCGCTCGATGGCTCATGCTCCTCGCCGACCTTGACCTTGAGTTTATACAATGTAAATCAATCAAAGGACAAACTCTTGCACCAACTTGCATGGAGGCCCTCTACCTGGGAACAATTTACCAATTTTACCTTCCCCGACGAACTCATCGCCACTCTTTTCGCCGAGAAGAGTCGATCAAATGACCCTCTTCTTCGATGGATCTAAGTGCCGCCACATGGTGGAGGAGCCGGCATTGTTCTCATCCTCTTGACGCTAACCTATGCCTCTTTCATTCCGGCTTGATTTCCCCGCACTAATAATACAAATGGAATACGAGGCCCTTGTTCTCGGGTCTCCAAGTTGTGATACACTTAGGCATTAAATCTATCAATATCTTTGTGACTCTCAATTGTAGTCAATCAAGTTATGGGCATCTACCAATGTAAAACGAGGAACTTCGTATACAAACACCACGTGGAATCACTTCTAACCTTATTTACTCACTATTCTATCCAAACCATTCCCGCTCCACTAACAAATTTGCAGATACTATGGCTTGCTTAGCCTCGCAGATTCCCGCCGCACCAACCGACTCAATTATTCGTTGTGGTCCAAAGAACTTTTGCACCATCCTATTCAACCCCGTAGAGTTTGCATGATAAATACCGTGTCTACTAATTCGCAGGATACCCGGTACCACCAATTTCACGACTACCTTACAATCTCTGCCTCTCCCACCCGACCTTACTAGTAACGGAAAACGTGCTTTTCTTAAAAGTGTTTCACGTTATGTTGTCATGGGAGGACTCTCTATAAACGTGGCTTTGATGGCATCCTCCTTCGCCGCCGCCTAACCGCGCAGAGAGGTCACCTATACCATCCAACAAGTACACGATGGGATTTGTGGTGGACATTTTAGTGGCTCTTGCCGTGGCTAAACGAATCCTTCGCCTAGGTTATTATTGGCCTACTCTCATAACGATCGCTACTTAATATGTTAAGCGCCGTGTCATGTGTCAACAACATGCCAATCTTCAACATACTCCTAGCCACCCGCTACAAGTCGCTCGTGATCTTTGGCCTTTCTCACAATGGGGTTTAGACCTTATTGGTGAGATTCACCCGACCTCTTCACAACGTCACCGTTGGATAATCACAGCGACCGAATATTACACAAAATGGGTGGAGGCCATCCCACTCATTTCAATCAAAAAAGAAAAAATTGTCGAATTCATTAACCATCACATTATCTGTCGTTTTGGTATTCCTCATCGCCTAATAACAGATAATGGTAAATCTTTCAAAAACAAGTTGTTACAAAACCTTTGTGACAACTTTGGTATCAAACTTAGTTTCTCATCGCCTTACTATCCGCAGGCCAATGGTCAGGCTGAATCTTCTAATAAAACTCTAACCAAAATCCTCATGAAAGTTGTCAATGAATCTGGAAGAAATTGGCACGATCACATCCCCTTTGCCCTTTGGGCTTATCGTACTAGCATTCGTACCTCTACTAATGCCACACCTTTTTCTTTGGTATATGGTACCGAGGCTGTTTTGCCTCTCGAAATACAAATACCCTCCCTTAGAATATCTCTTCAGGATATTCTCACCAACGATGATTTCCGCCAAGAGCAGTTAGCCCAATTGGAGCTTCTTGACGAACGACGTCTTACAGCTCTCGATCACCTTCAAATCTATCAAAAACGCATCAAGCATGCTTATGATAAGCGACTTCATGAGCGTACCTTTAAGGTTGGTGATCTTGTCCTCAAAGAGAATCAACATGTCACCAAACTAGAAAAGAGCAAACGTGGAAAATTTGCTCCCAATTGGATTGGGCCTTATATAATCACTCACACCTATGGATCAGGCACTTATCGTTTAGCTTCGCTTAATGGTAAACCTGAGCCGGAACCCCTTAATGCCTTACATCTTCGCCCATTCTACTGTTGAATCTAGTGTTATATCACTTCTTATCTACCTACTGCTCGTCCCTTGAGCTCATTTACCGCTACATACACTTTGTTTTCTATATCTCTAAATAAAATCGAAATCACTTCGCACCTCCCCTTGATAATGCCTTCCCCTTTTTTAGTCTAGTCCATGACTTCAAAGTATTAAAATAAGCCGTATTCTTATGGGATTTTCTTGAGTCAAACTTCCTACTAAACTAGATGCTTCACGCCAAAAGAACATCTAGTCATCTAAAATTAAATATAGATCGCTTCCTCGAAGGACAAATATATGCCAAACTATTGCTGCTACTTATAAATAGATCGCCTCCCTCAAGGACAAATGCTATGCACTAAAATCATCTCTCGCTACTATAAATAGATCGCTCCCCAAGGACAGCTATACACACCAAATTTTATCGAAGCTTCTCGCATTGATCAGCTTCGTGAAGACCTCAAGAATAAAACAATCAATATCCTCAGAGACTTCCCGCATCGATCGCCTACATTCAATAAAATAAAAGCCTCATACAAAAGAACTTTTGGGTCATGGACTTGTCTATTTAGGGTAGGTTCTCTTTCGTTGTAACAAGTTCTTTGTACCTCACTATATCATCCACATCACCTCACCATCTGTTTCAACTCAAGGGACGTAACGTACACCCGATATATTGTGATCATACAACTCTTTTCAACTATGGACTTCTCGCCTATACACGGCACTCTAGTAGGCTTCGTGCTCGCTCTACGTTGTGTGGTTTGTTTAGCTCTTTTCACCTACGGAGCACTCTTTCCGCTTTGCCTCGCATCTAGAATTGTGTGTTGATCTTAATCAGACACTATTCCCTACTACTTGGGTATGCTAACCTTTGCTTTACCTATACCTACACCAACAACATTATCCTACCAAAGACCAACAACATTACCCTACCAACATCAAATTTTTACCAAACGAAAATTGCCTAAACCATACCAAATTGCCTAAATTCACCCCTCCCCGATCCTAAGGGAGAACTACATCGGTCCGAGGCCCTTCCTTGCTTTGTGCAATGGGATATGTAGGCAAAGACTTCGAGACATGGGGTCTCCCAAGGTTAGCTCGACCATCCCCTACCATAACCTATCATGTGTGGTAAATATAAATATTTTGGTGTATTTCTATTTAATCACATTCCTCTTTGATCCTTTTTCAAAACACCGAAAGTCAAAACGACAACATTCTTATTATTATAACGCAAATCAACATACATATCTCGTTTTATTTAGATGTTAAACAAATACATCTTCTATATCATCGACACGCAGGTCGGTACTCTTATTTATCCTCATACCTTGCTAACATTTATTTAGACCCTCACGCCTCATCCCGACCTAGGTGATGATCGTGATCGTCGACCCCTCTCGCCAGGCCTCTCTGTCCTCAAAGGTACCGCGGCTATTGGTACCGCCCACTGATCTGCCAATCTCTCCTGTAACATATGAATACGCCCTCTCGCATGGAGAACTCCAGCCTCTAGTCTCGCCGCCCGTGACTCCGCAACCACTAACAATCCTCTTGTCTCATTCACTCGCGCTTGAGCTGCTGAACCAAATGCCGCAGATCCTCCTCTCTCGCTGTAATCACCGCTATGTCGTGGCACTCACGTACACCTCGTAGTTCTGCTACCCACCATAATCTATAGGCCTCTGTCATTCCTACATCCATTACACTGCGATCGGCAGCTATCTCCTCGGGCCCTTCTGGAGGTGTTGGCCGGGGTGGTGAGAATGCTGCCTCGGCATCGATCCTCATATATGGTCTATAAGCCTGTGGTATGTCCTGCACAAATCCAAATTGTCACCGCACGTGATCTATAGGAATCCTCTCATATTCACCTGGCCTGTGCCCCGCGATCCACCTCAATCGCTCTACACCTCTCAACTCCTCGCCTATGTTCTCGCTACTATATAGTTCCCGTAGGGCCTCCAATAGATATCCGCAACCGCAACCTCTCCCATACCGCCTGTAATACTCAATGTCACCCGGCACGGCCCGAGATCTTGCCTCTTGTTCTCTCTCGACCCATCGTCCGGAATCCCAACCTCTTGTACTCCGGCCTCTCCTGCTGGATGGATCGGCCTATTGTCGCACACAAACAATGTGCTCATAGCCCCCAACAAAGTAATAAGTATGAGCAATCCAACGCTTGTCCCGTGACTTCACCTACAAGCCCATAAACCCCTCGTATAGCTCCGCCAAATATACAGTGCCCATGCAAAAGTCACGTTCTTTTCTATCATATCCCAAATAACACCCATCAATGCCTTTGGAAATCTTCCCCCTTCGGCCCTTGGTAACGCATAATACCCTACCGCTATCATTAAAATCACTGCTAACCTTGTCTCCTCAGGGTGTGCTGCATACATTACCCCATATGTGAATGACAAACCTCACTGTGTTAAGTCCCGTGCATATGGACCAAACACTTCTGTTATCGCTGCCCGCCCCGCGCTAGGTAGTGCCTGATATACTGGTTCTCCTGTAATAGGGAGTCTCAATATACGAAACACATCTTCCAAAGTTACTGTCATTTCACCTGTTGGCAGATAGAAGGTATTTGTCTCAGGATTCCATCTCTCAATTAGCACTGTAACATACCATGGTTACGTGCGATTCGTGAATAATAACGGATTCCACTTAACCCCAAACGATTTATCAATGTCCATTCCGCTGGTGTTACATCCGCTCGGATTCGCGACAACAGCGCTGGCACACTATCATTCATCCTCAACCCTGCCTCTGCCTGCATACACCAAAACAACAAACAACCATTCAATCCATTAGGGTTTTTTTTCAAACATTCTGGAAATTCCTCCAGTAACCGGTATCGGTTATACATAACCGATATCGGTTGAATAACCGATACTGGTTCTCCTAACCGATACCGGCCACTGTCAATTTTATACACCTCACCCTTCTCCAACCCCCACACCGAATTTGATCTAAACCCCATCCCAAACCCAAACACCCAACCCCACTCCACCCACACCCCAACACGCCACCCAACCCACCTTCAAACCTAAACCCTAAACTCTAAACCCCACCCCAACAAGCCACCCAACCCACCTTCAAACCTAAACCCTAAACCCTAAACCCCATCCCAAACCCAAACACCCAACCCCACTCCACCCACACCCCAACACGCCACCCAACCCACCTTCAAACCTAAACCCTAAACGCTAAACCCCACCCCAACACGCCACCCAACCCACCTTCAAACCTAAACCCTAAACCCTAAACCCCATCCCAAACCCAAACACCCAACCCCACTCCACCCACACCCCAACATGCCACCCAACCCACCTTCAAACCTAAACCCTAAACTCTAAACCCCACCCCAACAAGCCACCCAACCCTAAACCCCATCCCAAACCCAAACACCCAACCCCACTCCACCCACACCCCAACACGCTACCCAACCCACCTTCAAACTTAAACCCTAAACCCTAAACCCCATCCTAAACCCAAACACCCAATCCCATCCCAACTCCACCCTCAACTTTCCCCACCGATACTTTGCCGACACGAGACCGATGCCGTATCCCCAATTCAACCTCACCCTATGCTTTTGCGACCGATGCTTCGGCCGCCTATCGACCGACATCGGCCATCACTCTCTCCCGCCCGAGCCGAACTCCCCTCGCGCGGCCCCCCTAAACCATTTTTCACCTATTTTTACCCATCTACCCACCCAAACACCCCCAAATTTTACACACCTAGCCGCCTTACCCTATCTTACCTATCTACCCTCTCTCTTTTTCAAATTACGTCTATTTTACTCCTCATTTCCTAAAACAACTAAATTCCTACCCAAACCCCCAATCTCACTTAATACAACCAAATGCATAAAATAACGAGTTTAGAACCTACCGGTACGATGACACGTCGTCGTGGTGGGATGGGTGGTGGCACCACCGGCCTAGCTCCTCCAGCCTCCTCCCCGCCATGCTGCCATGGCTCCAATCCCGATCCGCTGGGTCCCCGCCAATCACTCGCCGCCTCCTCAACTATTCGCCCACTATCAACTCTCTCCGCCAATCAAATAGCTCCACCTCACTCAATACCCTCCAAATAAACTCTCCACGCGACAAGTCAATTTGATTGCAAATAACAAAAGTGACAATGACAGCCGTATTTTTCTTTTTTATAGGTTTTTCGACCTTAACCGATGTCGGTTTCTTTTTTGCCCTAAGAAACCGGTATCGGTCCCTTAACCGATATCGGTCATGCGGAATCGACATCGGTTTGATACCCAACTTTCACCCCATTCTTTGCCGTTCTTTACTCCTTGCCTCTTTTTCACCAATATCGCCTCTCCCAACTTTGCCAACAACATTTGTTCACTGGTCCGGCCCGACCTAAGGCCTCAACCTACCAATTGGCCCGACCCAAGGCCTCGCCCTACCTATTTGGCCCGACCCAAGGCCTCACCCTAACCATTTGGCCCGACCCAAGGCCTCAACCTACTTATTTGGCCCGACCCAAGGCCTCGCCCTACCAATTTGGCCCGACCCAAGGCCTCACTCTACCGTTATGGTCTGACCCAAGGCCACAACCCAACAACTTGGCCCGACCCAAGGCCGTATCACTTCCATACCATACCCACAATCAACGTTTTATTTTATCCATCCATCATGTACCTTGTGTTCAATCGAGCTCACCTGTTCATGTTTTAGCACGATTAGGGTCCTTGACTTGATCTGTCGACCAACTTTGCCTAGACCTAGACCGTGACGTTTATCTCAACCAAACCAACCATTTGTACCGCCGAACATGCCTAAACGTTCCTGTACCTTACCTGTTATATACCCTGGAGCTACTTCCTATGCCTTGGATACCAGGATTATATCACCCTTGTTTGGATAAACTATCGACCTTTGCCTATACATCGCTGGTTTGCTCGTCAAATCATATACCCTAGTCGTACTGTTGCATTTCAACATGCGTCTGCTTCCTTGGACCTTCCCTACCACCTTACCATCCTCTCTACAACATGTACCCTTTATCAACCCTATCCCTGATTTCCCGTTCACTCCATCGGTGATAGATTTGAGGGGGATTACCTATATCCTTAACATGAGAAACCACTTCATATTATTGTTCGCGCAGCTTTAACAAAACAAGCTACACGACAATAAGGGGCTAATGTAGACACCAAATTCGTGTCTTACGACCCTCAGGACCCACATCCCATTTCACAACCTAACCTCATTACCTAAACCTTACACAATTATTTATTAATTACCTCATAATTGATAAATCCACATCGCCTTACCCGCCACCTCACTTGGCCACCTCACCATGACCTAGCCCTAACCCTAAACTAACCTAATTAGGACCCATGACTTGGTCTAGACTCACATCCATAACTAATGCCTCCTTACTCGCACTCAAAAGACGACCTTCTAGCCACTTGACCAAGCCCGCAACCGATCCCTGAGAAAAACAGGAAGGTGGGCTATTTTACTAAAAATAGCCTACTTTTTCCTAACCGATGCCGGTTTTACTACTCGACCGCCGCTTACGCAACCGCCATCGGCCTCTGTAAATGGGCTCCCAAACCAAAACAACGGATCGAATTTCATTTTGGAGATCACCAAGGATTTCGGATCAACAGAGAGCATCATGAGCGAGGAACAGAGTCCAGATCTTCACTTGACCAAGCAGAGACGAGTGAAAATACTAGACGTGTTTACAGCAAAGGAGATCAACTTGCACCTTCGTAAAAACCAGTAAGTTACATCTTGCATGTCCTCCATTATAACATTTCTTATGCTTTTGGAATTACAAATTCTCCCAAATCTGCTTTCAATCCATCATCCAACGTACTCATTGCCTCTAACTGTCATTCTTTTGCTTCTAACCATCCCATTTCCTAATACTATCCAAAAACCAGCCATTACAAACACCACAACCAGCCCAGAAGATCCTAGAACCCACCGGTATCGGTTATCAGTAACCGGCATCGGTTATAGGTAACCGCATCGGTTCCTTTGATCAAAAACCAGAAAAACAGCCTTTCCCCTACCTGGTTCAAATGCAAGCAATTTAATTGATATTTTACGCGCCTTTTGTGTTAATTCACGTTAGCAGGAAACCGACCACCTTCGAAAGGAAGTTTTACATTTCTGGGCCCAAGGCGCTTCTCATTTATTGTTTAATCAAATCTTGTGGTCTTGTGTTCTTATTTGCAGTAGTCCTTCCTGCATAAAAAGGAGTTCTCCGCAATAACCCGATCTTTCTCTACGGTACGCGCACATCATCTCGACATTCTACAGGTATTCCTCCTAACCCTAACCTTATCTCTGCTTCTAAAAGGAACGAAGCATTTCCGAGTGAAACAAATTGGTCTATGGGAAAGAGGCGATGTGCCTATATCATTAGAATTTCCAGCATTGGAGCTCATGAAGCAGTTGGAGTTGTCTGAGTTCAAACCAATGGAGGCCAGGTATGCAGAGTTGATGGAATTGGAAGAAATAAGAAAACATGTAGTTCTGATGATTGAAAAGGATCAGACCTTAGTAAAAAGATGGTTTGACAAGAAGGCAGGAGCAAGGACCTTCTAGGAGGGGGACCTAGTTCTGAAATGGGATGCAGATCGGGTGAAACCTGGAAGGCATTCCAAGTTTGATGCCATTTGGAGTGGCCCCTACATGGTCACGAGATGTAAAAGTGGTAATGCCTTCCAATTTTCTGCATTGGATGGAGAAGAACTCCCGATTCCAGTTAACGGAATCTATCTTAAACATTGCTACTAAAAAGGAAAAGGTTTACCCTTGTAAATATTAGCCTAGATTTCAATTCCTCTAAGTGCATATGCACATTGTCTTGTTGTAGTTAGGTTTCTTTTTCCCTAAGTGCTTTGGCACAGGTTTTGTCGCTCTCAGGTTGAATTTCTATAGTTTAGAGTGCTCTCGAAGAATGAGTTGCAGTATCAGGATCGGGATCAGAGATCAAGTTGGTTTTAGGTTATGACTCCATGCCTAATGGATTGCTACTGAGCAGCTGGTCGTTCTTCATCTGACAGGTAGATAACCCCGCTGAGTCACCAAAATCAAGTATCCAAAATTCACCCCCAGGGTAAATTTTTGATAACATGCATCAGATTACTCAATCTCGAGAAGGTATGTTGATTCAAGACAAAAATCGTGTTTCTGGGGTCCCCTGGGTTCTTTCTAACTCCCCTGTCCAAGAAGAAAACCTAGCAAGTTTTAAAAATGTGAAAACCAAGCTTGGAGCCGAAATACAGAGAAAATCAGCTAAGTCCTAGCCTAGGCAGCACTTGGGACAGTTGGGACGTCGGGCGCGAATCGGCCGAAAAGCTACCAAGTTAGCACGCAGCATCCGAGGCGCTTGGGACATCGATGCATGGGGTGTGAAAATCTGAATTGGCCAAAAAATGAATAAAATTGCCTAAGTCTTGTTTCATGCGGTTTGGGACAGTTGGGCCAAAAGTACGCGCAGGACGCAGATCGGCCGGTTTGGCGCAAGTCGGGCCAATCAGCAATAGAGATATTTGTCCTGTAGTCCAGACATTTGGGACAAGAGTATGCGGAGGATGTGAATTGGCCGGTTCCGGCCGAAATAGAGGACTTTCGTTTGGGACATTCGGGACAAAAGTACGCGCAGGACGCGAAAAGCCGAAAGAGCCGAGAGCCAATGGAATCTCGCCACGTGTCTTCACCGTAAAGAGGGACAAGGAGGCCCGAATCGGGCGGTTCAGAGATATTTGTCCCAGGAAGTTTGGGACAACCGGGCCAAAGGGACGCGAGGGATGCGAAGAGCCAAAAGAGCCGAGAGTGAATCGTAATGTGCCACGCTTCGAAAGTTGAAAAGTTGCCAAGTCGTCCCTCGTGCCCGAACCAATAATACAAAGGCCACGTGTCCAAGTTTAAAGGCCTGAAAGGAATTTTTAGAGGATGAACCCATGGATGAATCAGAGCCCGACACGTGTCATCCAAGTGGCAGTGCGCGGAAAAATTCAAATATTTTTCCCGCCGATCCGTTTTGGCCTGTTTTTTCCCTAAATCTTCAGATCGCCATAACTTTTGATCTAGAGCTCAGATTTTCACGTTCTTTATATCAATGGAAATATGGTGAAATTATCTACATGATTCCAAGGTCAATCTTGCATTTTGGTTCAGTTTGGAGAGAGAAAATCAAGAAACATCTCTGCGCGTGGTAATGGCTAGAACTGACGTTTCAACAACCAGCTTTAATGCAAAATACAGTCCGCCGCTCTTGCCAGGGTTCTCACCCACCGCCATAATGAGATAAAATAAATGTGACCTAGAAGTGGTTGGGGTAGATCTGACTTTCCTCTCTCTTCCCTCTCTCTTTCTTCCTATATATTGTAAAGAGGGGCTTCTTTCTAAGGGTCGAACATTCCTGTTTTGCCCCTCCCTTCTTCTCTTTATCAGGCGAATTTGTGGAGTTTGAACCTCCCATTTGAAATTGTAATGCAACTCTTCCTCTTGTCATTTTTTAGTGTATTGTATCAATCTTTGGAGCAAGTAATACATGTCTGTGGATGATTCTTAACCCTCTCTGTGTTCATTTGTATCCTCCTAGTCTTTCACTGCAAATTTTGTTATCTGTGCATGATCTTGCATCACATTTGAATGGTCTGTGTTTATTGGCAAGATAGGTGTTCTTCATTCCTCGGTGCATCACCTCTGTTAGCTTAGGTTTATTTTTATGCATCTTCTTACCCTGTCTCCCTGGCGAGTTAGATTAGGTTTTGAGTAAACCCTCTGCATTTTTCATGTGCATCTGAACAGAGGAATAGGAACCAGCCTTCTCTAGAGATTCCTTTCTCATTTTTGCAAGTCCCACACTTGGAGAAAGGATTCAATGTTATGCAATCACACTGGATGCTAGTATGATCAACCTAGAAATCTGATCAACATCCAGGGGTGCTATGATTTTGCATCAACAGTCATTTTGACAAAGAATGAATTTTTATTTGTCGATAGTGTTGATAGATTCATTTGGAAAGTGTTCATGAGAAAGTTGATTGTTAGGAAGGGGCACATCTGCAAGATGATTTAAAATAGCCTAGCCCTTAATATATTTATTTGATATAAACTCAAGGTCGAAATCAGTCATAAACATGATCCATCGAGTTATACAGCTTATAGAGATATGGTTTAAAGTGCATGGTTTAGAGTGGATTGAACCTAGTAATAACATAAATATTATGATTGAGAAGATAATGAGGTAGTTTAGAAGGGGAAAATTATAAAGCGCAACATAGTTTTTCAGTTTCGGTGTAATGAGTTTCATAATCTTGAAGCATGCGAATGATATAGTACATATATTGTTCACAAACTTGGTTATCATGGTGAGTAAAAATAACACCTAGGGTATGTTCTCAAGTAGATATGTATAAATAAAAGGGCTCCTCCTCACAAGGCAATGTAAGTACTAGTGGTGATAGAAGGTAATTTCTACGTTCATCAAAGGCTTTCGATAATCGAAATCCCATGTAACGCCTACATATTTTAGGAGAAGGTGATGAAATGGTTGACAATGGTCTGAAATTTGTGATATAAAATGTCGAATGGATTGTAATTTACCTTGAAGACTATGCAGTTATTTTAGATTGGACGGTGGAGGCATCTTAAGAATTGCTTTAACTTTATTTGGGCCTACTTCAATACCTTGAATTGATATGATGAATCCTAAAAATTTTCAAGTGAGAATGCGGAAGACACACTTTGCAGGATTAAGACAAAGGAAATATTGTATAAGACAAGTAAAGATGGATTCAAGGATGACTAGATGGTATTTGTGTCATTTAGATTTTCCAAAAAGATCATCGACATAATCTAAGACATTTTTTGGATAAGGTCATGAAAAATATAGGTCATGGTGCATTAATAAATGGCTCCTTTATTTTAAGATTGAATGACATGAAATGATAGCAGGAGGTTCCCCAAGGGGTGATGAAGGATGTTTTATGTTGATTTTCAGTGGCAATAAGGATTTTATCGTAACCAAAAAATCCATCCATGAGGGAGAGAATTTCATGGACATTTGTTAGGCTGATGAGCCAATACATGTTCAAGAGAGGGAAGTCATCTTTAGGGAACAAAATATTGAGATCCTAGAAATTAGTTCAGATAGGTAAATTTCCTAAATTTTTGGTTATGAGAATGATGTTAGAGACCCATTATGGATAATCAATAGGCATACTTAAATTAAAAGAGAGTAGATGTTGTAATTCTTCTTTACCGAGGAGAGTTACATGGGGATGCATCCTACCGAGTTTCGTTTGACAAGTTTAGCATTGGGATAAGTAAAAATATTGTGTACGATGATATTTGGATCGATACCGAGCATATCACTATATCACCAGGAAAAGGATTGACTATACTTGGATAGAAATTTGGTTAAATCACCTAATTCTTGTGGGTTTAAGGATTGACCAGATTTAACTATACAAGGTTCCTAAATTAATGTCAATAGTGGATTTGTTAAGAAAGTTCAATGTGTTTGGTGGTAAGTATTTCTGAAGAAGATGGTCATATGATCCCACGTGGTAAAGAATGTCTTGATTGTCGTGACAATGAAGGACATTGATGGTGGGTGAATCCTCTTCGATTAGTTATGGCTAAATGAGAGGAAGTTTCTTGGTGATGTGGTTAGATTGATAGGTTAAGGGTCCTAATGAAATAGTATTGACTAAAAAAATTTAGGTGGGATGGATATGGTGTCGTTTATGTCCATGAGATCATTGGATTCTTCAAGAGAAGACGGTTCTAATTTTGTGATGTGTAAAGACATGGTGTGTGAGGATGATTCGACGGAGGGTTCTTTATATCCTAAGCCAAAATTTTCATAAGGTTTGAGGGAATGTTGGATGGTTAGATGATGTGTTCCTTGTTCATAACATCCTAAACAAAACCCTTTCCAGGCGCAATGATGAAGATACATGTGAGTGAAAGTTAGGTTATATAAGTAATCGAAATTGGATTTAAATGGAATAACATGGTGTTGATTATTATGTTGTGAAGAGGGACGGTCAAATCCCCCATAAATGAGATTGGTTTTGAGGTACGCAAGACCATAGGAGATGATATCTCTAATGTTAGGTTCATACATAGGTTGTTTGTCAGGTCTTCCATATGTTTTAGGTGTAGGGAATGAATTTAACATAAGAATGTGGTACTCCCCAATGAAATATGTTCTATAATTCCCTCAAGGGAAGAATCATCTGTAGTTTGGATGATGGAATGGATGTGCTAGTAGATGCTTCATTAGATGTTTTTGATTTTGATTTAGGCACGAGGACATCATTTGAATGGTATGTCATAAGATAGTCGGTGAAAGGATTAGGATATGTGGAGACTATATATTACTTACCATCATATTATCATTTTTAAGACATCAGTGTAGTGTTGAAGGGATGTAGTAGATATTACGACTCCAAGGACATCCTAACAATACATTATATTAGAACTCTCCTTCTATGATGTAGAAGAGTTCGGAAGGGTCTTAACACCGACCTTAAGAGGAAAGATAACAATGCCTAATGTGGGTGTGATTATATCATTGAATGCTCGAAGTAAAATAGGTGTTTGGGATATAATGGTATCTGGTAATCTGAGTTGATTGAAGGAAAGGTATGATATAATATTGATAGTGGTGCCCCCATCAATCATGACCCTTTTAATGAGGACATCATTGATTTGAGAGATGATGAAGAGGGGAAAGTCATGATCTTGAGGGTAAAGTGATGGTATTTCTAAAGGTTCAAAGGAGATGACAACAAAGGCTGTAAGAGCACCTACAAAATTTGTAAAGGACAATGGATTTTCTGTAGGTATGGTAATGGATTGAAGGGCTTTGATCATGGCTTGTTTGTGAGGTGGTGAAGTTTGGACAAGCTCGTAAAGTGAAATTTTAACTGGAGCTTGGTGTAGTTGTTTGATAAAAATCTTTTGTACTGCAATGGATGATGGTGGTGTAAAAAGAATAGAGAATTTTGTCTTAGATTGTGAGGTCTGATTGGAGGTTTCAAGGGTGATGGAGATGGAAACTTTATTTTTATCTTTAGATGGTGATAATGAGAATTCAGGTGGTGGTGGGATAACGACAAAGGTTTTAGGTTTGTTTTGATCTAGAGAGGTTGATTTGTGGTTATGGGTTCGAGTGGTAATGTGGACGACATCAATTTGATAAGGAAGGAGTTTATTTAAGGATTTTTCAAGGGTGACGGGTGTATATTACATTGATGGGATGAGACCTTTAGTTTAAAATTGATTAATGATTACATGAAAGGACTTATAGTTTTCTATAGAGATTCCTATGTCCTATGATAGTCATAAGAGATATTAAAGTCATACTAAGAGGGTTTCCACCCTCATGGATCAGATGGCTTAGGAGATAGTAATGTTATGAGTGATTTTGAATAAGGTTATCTAGGATAGTTGCATAATGTCCTTTAGGATCAGAAGTGGATGGTGGAAGGGTTTCTTTTATCTTAAAATTCTGGTAAGGTATGGCTTTGGAAGCGGTTTGTTTAGTTGTCTGTCGAAGAATATTTTTGGATGATGCAACGGGTGAAGGATAGGGACCTAATATGGAAGCTTTATGGGTTTATTTTGGGGATGCGATGATAGTGACCTCCTTGGAAGGGGTTGGGATGAAGGTTCGAGGGCCACATAAATGAAATGTATCTGCAAAGGTATAATAGGGGCTTTTAAAGACTTAGACAATGGATTGTTTTTATGGGCCCTTTTTGGTTTTCTTAGATGAGTTAGGTGTGGATGATGAGGTGGTAGATGTGGAGGGTTTTTTTAATGATAGGAAGAGGGGTGTTTCTAATTTCTGATCTAATGTGGTTTTAGAAGTGTCATGAGGAGATGTGGATGATGTAGACGTAAATTCATAAGATGAGGGTGTAGGTTCAGTGGTATCCTTAGCGGACGTAGAATCAGAGGTTATGGATTGGGATTCAATATTAGGTAATATTTGATTGATGGTGTTTATGGTATGGTGTGCTTGTATGTTATTGTTATGGGCTTGACTACTTGAGGGGAATGACTCGGAAAGGGATTTTTGAAGACATCAAGGTTTTAGTTCTAAGGTGCATTTGGATTGTCTAAATGGAGTTCACCTTTATTGATCAAATCTTGAAGGATGTTACATAATGAGAGATACCTTTTGATGGCGTGTCCCTTTACCCTATATATTTATCTGATTGGTGTGTAACTACATTAATTGACAGAACACTCAAAGTAGTGGTTTTTCTTTAGGAGTGGATTTGACTAATACGACATTGGCTAATGATTTGGATTTTTTAGGATGGGAGGATGATTTGGATGGAAAGTCAGATTTTAGCTTTTTGGGTCACAATTTAATTCTACCTTCTTCGAGGGCTCATAATTCTAATTTATGGGCCATAGTGAAAGATCTCACAAACATTTGAAATGAATGGATTTGAAGGGTGGATGATATTTTTTTAGCACATGAATGACAAAATAATTAAATTAACTCATTTTGTGGTAGTGTGAATGATAAATGATTTATTATACCCCTCCAAAGGGCAACAAAATCAGCGATGGGTTCATCTTCATTTTTTTATTATATAAAAGGCCACCATGGTGATTTTTTGAGTGATGTTTATAGATAAGTGTTCCAAGAAGAGTTGGGAGAGTTGTGTGAATGAGAAAAGGGAATACTAAGGGATGTTATTGTACCAATTTATGGCAAGACCGATGAGGGACATGGGGAAAATTCTTAACATCAGATCTTTATCGTGGGCTATTAGATAACAAGCGTGGCGAAAGCACAAATGTGATGTCAGGGGATATTCTTTACTATATAATTTGATCAACTTTAGAAGTTCCCAAAGGTAGGTAGATATACTTTATAAGGTACTGAAGGTTGGATGGGCTCATTGCAGATATGTTCATAAGAGAGCACATTCTTAGGGCCTGAGGAAGTGGCTTCAAGATTAGATATTCTGTTCATAAGAGATTGAAGGGGATCTAGTTGTGGTGGTTAATATGAGGATGTGCCAGGTTGATTGAATGAAAACTTGTTGGGTTGTGGGTATGATGTGTAGTGCTTGAGGGATATTCTATTGATAAATGATATTTTTTTGATTAGGAATGTTTATAGGGATATTGTAAGAGGATTATGACACTAAGGGTTGTGATGGTTTCAAATGATGATAGGGAATATGAATAGAAGTGTTAATGAGAGGTTTTTTTGGTTAGAAAATATGTTAGAAGGGAACAAATGTATAAGTAAGGGGTTGTGAATAAGTGGGTGGATATTGAAAGTGTATAGAAGAAGCAACTGGGGATGGTGCTTACTGTGGGCTATTCTCGAATAAGAATAGATTTAGGTATAGAAATAAGTTGCTATGAGGGTTGAGGTATGTGTTGTGAGATAAGGGGGTGGAATATGATAAAGAAATGGGGTAGTTCTGCTAGTGATATCGATAGTGTTGACTAGAGGAATGGATGCAGGGATAGACATAGTGATATTATGAACACGATTGGTGTTTTGTTAGGGAGGCAAAGTGGGTGAGATACGTGATAGATAAAAAAATATAACTTGGTTAAGGGGTATGAACAATCGAGGGTGATGGAGGGATAAATGAATAAAAATTTAGATTGTTCTTAAGAGGTGTGAAACCAATGGAAAGATCAAGTGAAGATTTTGGTTGTTGAGTGGACATGTCTTGAGAGGAGATCATAAGGAAATAAAAAATGGGAATAAAAGGGATGATATTAGGTGTTTTAGGTTGAGTGTGAGATGAATATGGATGTAGTTGTTAAATGATGGGTTCTTGAGTTGGATCAATAAGATGGGAAAACCACACGATGGATCAAGAACATATGGAGGTAGTTCGGTATTGATGATTGAAGTTAGACACCCCTACCTACAAGATTGGCATTAAGGGCTATGGGGTTTGAATCTAAAATATTGGAAAAGACAAGATCCCCACATTTGAATAAGAAACCACTAGGAGGATCAGGGATTTCAGATGATGTAGATTGAGAGCTAGGGGAATGTAGTGGCTCTATCTCTTCTATCTAAGATAAGTAAGAGTTTTGACGATGGAGAAGGCGTGCAAAATCTAAGAGGTGTTTTCAGATACTTTCATTATAACATTCATTTTCTTCATCCCAGATTCGTTGATTTTCAAATTGAGGTGTGGATATTTCTTGATTTAGATTTATGATTGATTGAGACTGGATTTTGATGAGGTAATGGTGTAGACATGTTTTCTGATGTTTGGATATGAGATTGTTGTCTTGTAAGTACCATAATAACAAACACACAATCATCTAAAAATGAAAAATAACTAGATAGGTTGTTTACAAATAACAAAGAAAGAAAAAAGAATGAATTTTTTTAGATTATCTTGGTTAATTTGAAAGGATGAAATGTGCAAAATGGCTGATAAGGTCCTAGGAAATGACTATCTACTACGCTAGTTTCGTGGAGTGTTTAAGGCCGGCATTCTCAATATGCCCAAAGGTATGTGAGGCCTAAATATATGCTTTGGTGCCAAGACAAGGTTTGGTATTGGGGCCTACCCCCTCACTTCACATCCTCCAATGATAAGGGAGTTGGGTGCTTAGCCAATATACCAACAACCAGCTTATTTTTACTTGTCTAGAAAACTCGAGTTGGTTTTGCTATTAGGTGATGAAATACCAATAATTATCACCTGGGTAGGAGTGTTTGATGCAAATTTGATGTTTGATGTGATTTGGCTGTGTGTGAGGGAAGAATTAAGTGAATGCAATCAATTAACCTTCCTAATTAAAACTATATGATCAAGCAATATGTAATGTTTGTTTTAAATCCTAAAAGAACAGCTTGATTTCGATGAGGGAAAATAACAAAATGCAATACGAAAGCAATGAGAAGGGAAAAGACTCACCTAGTTAAAAATTCCTTTTTAATTTTTCAATTTTTGATTTATATATTTAAGAAATTTAGTAATCCAAATAAGTAAAATGCATCTAGAAACAAGAAACCTGCAAGAAAAGGTTAGCGGAAAAAATAAAACACTAGAAAAATAGATGTTAGAAGTCAAATTGTAGAGTAAACAAAAGAATTAATAGAATTTGTCGGTGATTTACTGAATTGTTAAGATTGTCCAAATTGCTAGCAATTATAAAGTATAAAGCCTAAATATTAAAAATTTGAAATTTCAATGAATGAAAGAAGGGAATTAGGGTCCTACCAAGCGTGCTAGAATTTTTAGAGAAGTTTTTACATTTCTACTCAAATTAATGCAGTGAAATAATAAAAATAAAATCAACCTTAGAAGATGTGGGGTTTAATGATACCCGTATATGATGGTTTTTGATGCTCGATGTTGATAGAAGTTACGATTCTTCCAAAGGTGTATACAAGCTCATGTTCTATGAAGAAACCTACACTCAAACACACTAAACATAATGAATTAGATAGATGGATAAACGAGCTACTCAACAAAGGCCGATTCTATTAGGAATTATAATATCTAGTGTTCACATTATTAATTCATTATATTATTATATGAGTTCGGTAACTCATTAATAATAATATAATATAGATAAATATTGTTGTATGATTTGTTAAAACAACTCGTATAATTAAGTCACTGTTACACTCGTAAATTGATTAAATGAGTTATTTGTTAATTGGGCCTCCTATTTAATACAAATTAGTTTAAGATATTATATTTCCTACATAATAGCTAATGTATTTCAAATTGAAATATATGAGAATATTATTATTCTTGATTCGTCTATTTACCAATATCTGGTATCAAAGAAAAATTGGTTGTTCGTAATGGATAAATAGAATGGTTTTAGGGACAATGCCATAGTCTCAAATCATGTCCCATTTTTAAGAGTTTATTCATAATACATTTATGCAAGAGAATAATTTTTAGCATGATAGTTTATCATGTAGCATGGACTCTCATATATTAGTTGAATTCCTTTGCATACTCGGTTTGTGTGTGCCGATGGAAGATTTTTTAAATAGCCATTAAATTCTATGAAGGCATCATTATTTCACATCTGCGAATCATTCCAAATAGTCAATGTGGATCTGCTAGGCACTGAGTGAAGGACGTGGCTAAGGAAAATTTAGAGGTTTCATTAATGATGCGTAGCCCCTATCAACACCTCCAATGTTCCATTATATCGGCGGTTCTGTTCAAAGCACCTGAATTCTTATGCTTATTGTGCTAAAGCTAGATGCATGTGAGCGAGATGCATAGTAGTGTATTGGGAAAATTTCTTATGGGATGCAATTATAAAAGTTTTCTGTACATCAACCATGTTGTATTCTAGTAGCAACATGTGTCAAATCCACACCCAACACATCAGAGTCTAAAGAACATACAAATCTTTGCCACATCTTACTGTGAGTAGAAATATCCATCTGGGTCTTCCACTATAGTCTCCTTTACAAAGTCATACGTATGTATTGATTATCTCATACTATGTTTAAATTTTATAATAAAACCCCATTCAGGTTCACTATTCCAAAGCCATAGTCAAAAGTTTGTGAGTATCAATTTTTTTAAGTGGTGTCTAAATGTATTTATTTTCTTTGTTTGTCAATTTATAAATGTGTCAAATTTATTTAGTTGAGTCAATTAGTCCCTATCACTAGGGTTGTCGTGCCTATAAAAATATTAGCCATGTCATTTTAGGTGTTATTTGGTATAGTGTATGTCATCAAAAAGTGTCTCACCATTATAGTTCAATTGTTGACGTCTAGAGTTATTTTTAATATTTTTGAGTGCCATTCAAAAATGTCAAAATAGGTGATTTTAGGATTGTTATTGTCCTCTTGTCATAGTTATTATCATGGATATTCCATTGGAAAAATTCAATGGACTCAATTTTCACACCTGGAAAGTCAAGATCCAGATGCAGTTGATGAACAAAAATCTTTGGAGGATAGTAGATGGAAAAGAACCAACACCTTCAGATCTAACCAAATTGGTAGAATGGGAAACAAGGGATGATAAGCCAAAGCCATTATTGGCCTTTCCCTTTCATATTTTGAATTACATTATGTTGATCTAGATAAAACCTCAAAGGACATGTGGGATACTCTAAGAAAATTATTTGGTTCAAAAGAAGTCAATGCAAAGTTTCCCCTGAAACTTCGTGTTCAAGCTCAAAATGAGTGATGGAGATACAATGTCTAGTCACATAAATAATTTAAGATCTCTTCCGAGACAACTTACAGAAGTAAAAGCTCTAGTAGATGATGAGGATGCAAAATCTATTCTATTGAATAGTTTACCACCCAAATACAATAATGTTGTTTTCACTCTTATTCATATTCCTTCCAACTCATTGGAATATATGGTATTAGCTCTTCTAGCTGAAGAAAAAGGGACTAAAGAAGATATAGAAGAGGAAACGACACTGTATGTGAAAAATAAATACAAAAATTTCTCTAAAAGGAGGACATAGAATGCTTTTACTGTAAGAAAAAGGACATCTAAATTTTTCACACTCGAGCCAAAGATCTTCTCAGTGGAAAATTTAATTAAAATGAAGCAAATATAGTTATAGAAGAATATTTTGAACCAAAAGATGAATGAGTGACTGATGAACTTGATTATAATTCTGAAGACTACTTGCATTAAGTTTACATCATTGGAGGATGGAGGAAAATAGAGGTTGGAGGTCATTCAATAACCTCTTGTTAGTTGCCAATGAATAGATCGCACAAATGATTTGGTGGCATTTTTTTCAGTTACGTGTTTCAATATGTTTCTATTTTCAGTGTTCCTATTATGATGTGCTAAATAAACCCCTTTTCAAAATTTTTGGAGGAGTCATGTTTTTCAGAATACTTACTTTTGAGGAGCAGGAGAAGATTTTGAGGTATACTCAAGGGATGGTTATCCAGCTAGTGTGAAGCTTGCGGATCTTGCTGCAGATTTAGAATTTGGGCACCTAGGGAGGAAGGGAAAGTCCCACAGGATCCTAAAGAGGAAGGGAGTATTCCTCCATAATTCGGCTCGACACTACGCCCTTACGAGGGTAAAAAGATAATCTATGGATTATGTACTGTTCTAAGAAGTACTTTCAGGAGATGGCTCAATTTATTTGAATATGGTTCTTCCTCATGTTCACATCAATGGGGTGAAGATTAGAGATTAATAATGTTTACACTAAGGGGGTGAATGTTAGGAAGTATATTATCTAGTGTTCACATTATTAATTTAATTATATTATTATCTTATTTTGGTAACTCATTAATAATAATATAATATAGATAAATATTGTTATATGAGTTGTTAAAACAACTTGTATAATTAAGTCAGCTTGTTATACTTGTAAACCGATTAAACAGCTTTATTTGTTAACTATGCTTCCTATTTAATAGGAAGTAGTTTAAGCTATTATATTTCCTATATAATATCTAATGTATATCATATTGAAATATATGAGAAGATTATTATTCTTGATTCGTCTGCTTACTAATAGATTCTGGGAATCCTAAAGGATTCCTTAAAGGATGTCAACTCACTTTGTAAATAATCAAGTGAGTTGTAATGGATAAACAATAAATTATAAATGGATATAAGGTAGATAGATACAAGAATAATATGAAAATAGGACTAGAACTTGAGATTGAATGGAAGGTCCCGTGTGTAACTTAAAATGTGGCCCAGAAAGTCTAGGTGTAGATAAACATACCCGTTCAAAATAATCATACTAGAAGTATTCTATTTCGTGAGGATGTCCCAGAGGAATTCAAAAATGTCTTCAAGTTCTTCTATAGGAGTGTTGTTGATGGCGCAAAGTGTTAGATCGTGGAGAAGATTGTATTGTTCCCAAAAGAAAGGGTGTCAAACTATTGGAAGGTTGTAAATGTTTGTGATTTTATGTGATTGACCACCAATTTCCATCTAATAGTAATCCATGCTTAAAAACATGTTAGAAGAAACATGCATGACATGAAATATGTGATAAATTTGATAATAATTGATAATAATTAACAAAGAGGTAAAATTGATAAGAATTGGTAAAATTGATTAAAATGAATGTTTGATGTTTCAAATTAATGTTCCAGATTGATTAATGACTGAATATGGTTAATAAGAGATAAATGAAGATTGTAAAAGTACCTTAGACTGAGATGAAGCTAAAATATGCCTCAAACCTTGCTTGAGGATGACCTGATGATAATTGATGTAGTCTGCAAGTTGAATGGTGCAAAAGATGATCCACAGGAGCTCTGAGATGTCTTGAAAAATGCTTGATGATGGTTCACAATGGTGTTTGATGATAATATTGATATACATGTGCTAAATGGTGATGTACAGGATGTTGGAAGACAATATTAAAAGCAAGAGCTCGAGGTTCACAATTGAGGATCCCAAAGAAAGATTGGAAAACTTATTTTTATAATCGCTGCAATTTACCCGAATTACCATCGATCTGGGTTTTTTAGGATTTATGGTGGAAAAGTGGCTAAAACCACTTTCAAATGATTTTTTTGTTTGTATTCGGGTAGATGGTTTTCTAAGTTGTCGGGGGTGAGGTATAATGGTCAAGGGAGTTATGAAATGGTTAAGATGTGTTTTGTTTTTATTTAAAGGTGGTTTTAGATGGTTAAGATAGGATTTTGATAGTTGTAAGAATAATATTTATGTGAGGTAAATATGCCAAAGGAATTATGACTTCGGATGAGGGTTTTTATAGATGTAAATGATGATTCAAAGGGTGAAAATTTTAGGTGTCTACATGAATGATAACATACTATATGATGTCGGTCGGTAGCATAAACTATGTTACCAACTGGTAGCATATAAAAAGATACTTGTTTGGTAGAATTTAATAATGATGTCATGATGTCTTTATATTCATCATTTGTGTGAAAGAGGATGTTCATAGATTAGCCAAATACTTTCTAAGGATTTTTTTCGGAGGGACCCTTAAAATTTTCCCCGTAGACAATCTATCATAGTATTTCGAGCTTGAATATACATTAACACCTTGTGACCATCTAAAATAGCGATAAAATTCTCTTAATATTACTACACCTTATACACAAACCTCATGAATGAGAGATATTGATAAACATACACACTAAATTAAAGAGTTATGACTTGGAACACATTTTGAACATGGAAATATGACACATTAACTTCAAGATACCGACACGAGCCTAATGGTTCACACTAAATATGGAATAAATTAGACCTTTTGATAGATAAACAAGACCTCAATCCTAAAACTCAACTTGTTATAGTAACATAACATCTTATCCCGTAGCTATGGACCTTAATGACTAATCAATGACATTAAAAACATGATAACATTAGATTCACACACTCGTAACACTAAATTTTGCATCAAATATTATCAACAACATTGAAGAGACAACAACATTGTGACTCATGATGAGGAAGCACACAATTCATTAAGACACATCAACATGGGAGTAACATACCCATTTTGTATATCATTAATACTTTGATACTTCTTGATAAGAGAAAAATAGTCATCAACCATGATAATAACTTTCAAGGGCTTAAAAATTTACTTGACTGTCATTTTTACTAATACCATATCTATACATAAAGAATACCCCTTATGAGCAATTATAGACCTTAAGTCCTCCTCCACATATCATGTTAACCATTTCACACCCTTATAATTTTTCTTAGACTTCATGAAGGCCATGCAACATGATTTATAGACCAATACTTACATCTTGAAGACCTTAAGGACATCACCTTCATAATACACCATACTTACAAGCTTAAAGAGAAAATTTGACAAGTATGGTAGCAAAAACACTCACCGAGACATATTTTGAACCAAATGCTGCATAGTCAAATAATCAGACATGTGATGCATGAATGTAGACTTTTAATTACCAAGACATAAACTATAATGCCCCAAGTCACTTTTATACTTCTTATACTAACCATGGACATATTCAAGTAGAGACAACACGACAAGCTCATACATCTATACATGTAATGACTCAAAAAATCATAGATGGATCAAATGAAATACCTAATAACTTTTGAAGTATCCAAAGTCTAATATTTTTCATCTTCTCAAACACAGAGGAATGATTCACTTCAACCCTTAATTCATCATTCTTATCTTTATTTGCATGATTAGACCTCTTATAAACCTTGAAAACCTTTATCTCTTTTACCTTGACTGGATTAGATTCATCTTTGATTGATTTAGGAAACTAAACCTCCTTCATTTTGGGTGTAACAACCCTCTTTACTTGCTTAAAATAATATTGGGCATAAAACCTTGCAATATGACCCTTGTGATGATACACGTGATGATAAAATTATTTCCTTTCCCTTGATTGATCACTTTTATGGTCTTTTCCATTACTCCAAGGGTACACATAACTGAAAAACTTCCTACAATCCCTTACTCTATGACCATAACAATTGAAAGCATAACAATAACCATGAAAATTTACATACCTCATTACATTTGGTTGTCTAATAGGATTAGGCCTTGAATAGACCTTCTTGCCATCATCTCAATCATCTCAACTTCCTTTAGAACTAAGATTGGTCTTTGGATATGCAGGAATATGCTTATCAAATTCTTTAATATTTAGGGTTTAAATATCTTCTCTAAGCTTGATAGAATCTTCTAATTTGACCTTGAGTATTGCAAACATATTTTTTATTTCATACTTTTATTTGTTGTTCTCCATTCAATGAAATGCTAAATTTTCTTGTAAATTAAACACCATCTCCTTGAGATAATTTTTCCATGCAAACACACATCAAAGGGATTGTTTTTCAATCTTTCGAATTCCTCTTCCTTTGTGCTCAAATCTGAAATGGCCTTCTCCAACTAACTATTGATACTTTTGACAATTTCTTCATCCTTCTTGGCCATGGATCTCAACTCTTGATTCTCTTTTCTGATCAACTTAGCCATCTTATGCTTCTAAGATATCCTTCAAGCTATTAGAACTGCTTCACAAAGACCTTCTATGATACCAATTCTTGGAATAAAAATGGAATGGGAGTTTAATTAGTCCTAAAATTTCTCATTTCGTGAACCATCAATTATAACAACCATTAACATTTAACCATTCACATATATTTAACCATTACTTATTTAGTGTGCATAATACATTCAAACAACTATAACACATGAGAAGAAGCACATAAAAACAAGATATTAGTGGAAAACCATCATGGGGAAGAAAAATCACTAAAAATCTACTTATATTACACAAATCAAATAGACCTAGTGACGCACCAACCGTATAAGGAGCACCAACCCCTAGTTTAGTAGAGCACTAACCATAAAATGAGCATAGACCTCTAATTTATTAAAGAAAAAAAATACACAATGAGGATACAACCCCATAAGATGAATAAGAACCAACTAATCCTCTTGGATATGTTTTATCTCTAATTTTATTTCTTCCATAACTGATGGAGATCACTTATTCAGCTCACAAACCCTAGCTCATACCCTAGGTCTTCAATCTTACACAATCTTCTTCTTTCTCAACTTGTATTTCCTATAATATCTTGCACACATGCTGTAAAAATATCCTCAAAATTAAACACATATGATCAGCCTTAAAATCATGCCTTCATACTTGCAAAACACTCTCCTCTAGGTCACACTTTTCCCCCATGCAAGACTAGCTCACCAAATGAGCTCAAACTTCACTTTTATATGTATTTCTTCTCTCCAACCCAAAGGAGGTCGGTACCTCATGATAAATTTGACCTAAAAAACATTATAAAATTTAATTAACTTCATTATAGTAATCACATATGAACCATATAGGCCATCCTAGCCAAAACCCTTCATCCATGCACCAAAATTCCTCAAAACCCTTGCATTGGAATGACAAAAATATCTTGAAACCAAAACTATTTTATATTGAAGCACTAAAAATAACCACACATGTTTAAAATTACATTTAAAAATCATCCATGGTCACAATTTTCATGAACAAATCAAATTATTTCATTTAATGGGCCCAATGGCTCATTACCTTCACCAAACACTTATTATCAACAAGATGATTTCATGTTTTAGCCTCAAAATCACTCAAGAACACCTAAAATATTGAATGTGACCACTAAATGTAAATTTCATAACTATTATACCACTTATAGAAAATTTATATCTCATGAAACATCCCTTGGCTCAAACCACACTAACTTTTTCTTAACCAAATCAAACTACCAAGAAACTTGTTTTCCAAACTCAACTAATAAGAAACTTCATGATACTTTCAAGACCTATAAATACATTAAATATATGAAAATTTCACCCCTCTTACCTTTATAAGTGGTAAAAATCATTAACACATCCATCTCATGCCTCAAACAACTCAATACTTTAGCAAGAACAAGATTGTCCTAAAAATGCAGCTACAAACTTCTTCACAAAATGACCTAAATGAAAAACCTAAACACCTCATCATGAGAAAATACATACCTAATTATAAATATATTTGAATTATATTTCCATAACATATAATAAATCCTTCTAACTCTAACTGGAATTAATTCAACCAGGTCCATTTCTACAAACTACTTTTTTATCTCTACTTGGACTTAAGAACCGATAACTTACCCAACATACTATATCATCACAAGAACCACTTAAAAGATTAACCAAAGCAAAAACATACTTATACATTATTTATAATCCATAAAAATCATTCAAAACCAAGAACAACTCAAAAAAATCATATTATCTCATCAAGATACTTGTACCATGCTAGAATGAGCATCCTCCAAACTTACAAGTGGAGAAATATTGGAAAACAAAAAGAAGGCATTTTTGTATGTAGCATCATTATCTCCACATGGGGAGTATGACGTAGGAGCATATTGTATATATACAATTTTATCTTGAGTAAGATTTTTAGGGTGTCTTAGGAGGTTAGAAAGTGTTTTAATGCTTTTAGACCCATAAATTTGTAATAAGAGCTCTCATATGGACTTTTCCCTCTAAATGGCTCATTTAAATATTTTAATTGTCTTTATATTGTGTTACTGAGCTAGTAGTGTAGACACCTAAAATTGGTTATCCAATTTGGTGTCCCCCATGCACGTTTGTCTTCTCGGGTAACTTGGGGCACGTTTACATCACCACTTCTCCCTTAGGGTATTATTTAATATTTGATTTAAACATCTATCCTAAGTTTATGTCACCCCATTATGATTTACCCATGGATAATTAAATATTAACTATTTAATTATATTTTCTACATATATCCTAACCACTTATCTACCCCATATCAATTCCTAACCTCCCGTATCTATTCTATCCATCTATCCCCCCTATTTCTTCTCCTCCCAAACTGAGCAACTGGGATATTTCCCATATTTGAGGTGGAAGGATCACTTCATCTTCCCAAAAATCGTCCCTTTTGGCCATTTTGGGAGTCTGTTCCCTGATCGGCACCGACCGATACTCGGTCGACGCCAATTTTTTGGAGCGGCACCGATTTCATCTCGGTCGGCGCTGATTACAAATAGAAGGCCATAATTCAATTCTGGTTAGACAGTGAGATAGAGAGAGAGAGAGAGAGAGAGAGAGAGTGAAAGAGTTTTGAGCATCAATTCTGAGCATTATCTATCAAGTGAGAGCAAATCCTGTCCAAACCAATCCCTAAGAGGAGTACCGTTACTCTACTCCTACCACATCAACATCGTGATCCTCCATTGATCTCTTGGTGACTCTGTTCCTACATCCAACATAGGTGGAGCCTTGTCAGTATCCCTACGGCTCTTGTAGATCTAGCGGAGATCAATGATCTAGCTTCCATTGTCTGTTTCTCAATCTTCCTACAATTTTCCCCAAGTTGATGCCAACTGTACCTAGTCGACGCTGATTCTCTCTAGTCAATGCCGACTCTATATCGGGCCGACGCCGATTCTTATCGGTCCGACGCGATTTTCCTAATCGCCACCGATCTCGCTCGTGTACAAGTAAAATAATTTAGGGAACACAAATCCAACATTGTTTTCACACTTTCCCATTTTTTATTGGTTTCTGTTTGTTGTTTACTTTTCTATCGATCATTTTAAATCAAAATATAGACATTTACTTACATCTTTTATCATGTATGCTTCTTTCCTTAATTGAAAATGTGGACTGACATCCGCCGAGGGAGCTTATCGCTTCCTAGACCCGATTTTCAAGTAGTCCACCCAAATATCTTTTAACGTGGTCTTTTTCTGTCAAGCATCTGTGTCTCATAGGTTTCTTGGATCTACTTTGTAGGATCGCTCGTGTGCACCCGTCTTGTCTACATCAGCTTTCTTTTCCATCTACATCTTCAGATCTTGTCTTTTAGGTATCGATTTCATTTGAGTTTTTCAAGGTTTTTGTGTTTAGTTTGGTACATTAACTTGGACAGGTAACAAGCATGAAATTCTTGATCTACATTCTGGCACGCCCGATGGGACCCAACCAAAGTCCCTTATTGGTAAGTTCATTTCTTTTCCAGTTTTGAGCTTTTGTTCTGTTTCTTCGATTGCTTTTCGTCAGTTCTCCGTAGCATTTCCTTCCTTCATTTTGGTCTTGCTTCTTTCACTTATAATTCACAAAGTTAAAAGTTTCTTCTTTCTTGCAAAGCTAAATTCCAATTCCTATTCCGAAGATCAATAAATATTTCATTTGATTTCAAAATTACATTCTTGATCCGTCTCTTTTTGCAAAATTGTTATTTTATTGAAAGTTTTCTAGTTCTTTAAATAGGAATTTTCATTCTACTATCATCTGGATATATCTTTCTGGATTTGTTGGGTGTTTGCTTAACCTTTTCTTATGGAGCACATTGCTTGTTCGTGGGATTGTTCAAGGGGAAGAGCTCAACAACGCACTTTTTGAAGTCCACACACCTTGGAGAGCTAAATCTACAGGTATTCCTCTTTTACGGTGTTTTCTCCTTTTTTAAGAACTTAAAAGAGTTTGTTTGTTTTCTATCACATTCAAACATTTCGATTTTGGTGCTTAAAAAGGAATTTAATCACATCTGGGAAATAATTTGTTTTACTTGTCTTCATCGAAATCCAACACTTCGTTCTTAGTGCTTAAAAATAACTTTTCCTTTGTCATTTCTGTTGTATGCTATTCATCTAGTTTTCTAAATAGGCTGGAAAAATTAATCAAAATTGGTAGTGACACTATTTGATTTTTATTTTTCACCCTTGCACACAAAGCCAAAATCACTAGGTATAAAGCATCAAAACAATAATTCCTCCCCTGGCCTCACCTACTTGGAAGTGACATCTAAGAGGAAGAGCCTATGCGGTACTCGGATGTGCTATAAATTCACGAAGTTCTGTATATATTGGCAAAGCACCCGACTCCCTTATTGCAGTGGTGTGTAAAGTGCGGGGTAGGCCCCTATATCAAGCCACGTCTTGGTATTTTGATGAAGTGCCTTTGGGACTCCTCACCAAAACATTCCCCAAACCATGCTTAGTTTGGCTATCTGAGTAGTTCCCATTCTAAAAATCCTTCCCTAATATTTTCTTTCTTAAAAGTAGGAAAACTTAAAAGAGATAATCACCTACGCTGATTGAATTGTCTATGCATTAGTTAGGTAAATCTTCTTTTCTATATTTCGCTTGTTTATGACAAATCATCACTCGGTTAAAATCTAGAAGAATGGTTCAATGGCCCCTTCTTCCTCCAAGATCACCACTAGTGTGGATGTTTCAAAGAGCCCTTGGGTCTTCCTCGCGACCACTATTAGTTGGTTCCCCATCTTGGTCATATAATCCTTTCTATTAGCCTAAAGCAATCCCATCACATCTAGCTTCCCTAGTCCTTCAGAAATATCATCTACTTCTGATATAGAGTATGTTCCTCACGGGGATCCTAAATTTTAGGCACTCCTTGATCACAATCTGGTAGCCCTTATGGACTACCTAGTACATAAGTCCATTCAAATATCTGATCAAGGACCACCAATCCAGAGAAGTTTACGATTATCCTCGTGAACCATCCCAGGCTTTTGTAGAACAGTTAGCATCCTTTTTCTCACCTCAAACCACGGAAGAGGGTGGCACACTTGTGCCTCCTTTTTCTCTTCCACCGACCATGTCGACTAGTTCTCAAATAGTCTTTCCTATTCCTAATGCCGCAGTTACCTCGACTATTCCACAACCTACTTCTGAGAAGTCCTCTTCTCTAGCTATAATGGGTGCGTCTAGCATCCACATATTGCTTTTAATTCTTCTCTATCATCCATTACATCCCAGGGTTAGTACCTCTTTATGAGTCAACCCCCTTCAATGAGTCAGTTGGTTCCTGCTTCTCGTCCTCCAGTTGGTCTTTCTTCTAATGTTCCAGTGATAGTGACCTTCACCCATCCTCTAGCATCGGTGCCCTTAATAACCAATCCGGTAGTCAAAAGCCTCATTCAGACCTTGTTCCCCACCATGTCCAATCAAATCAATACCCATGTTCCTCAACCCATTTCGATTCAGTCAACAAGTGTAGGAGCCCACCAATCACAGGCTTCGGCTTTCATTCAACCACCTTTTTCTCAACCACTTGTCATCTCACAACCTATTTATACACAGATCCTTCATAGCAAATACCTCACCAGGCGTCACCCAGAACACTTGGTTATTCCTCTTATCATCCTATTAATCAACAGATGAATCCCCCATTGACGCCTCAACAAAATCCACCATTCACTTCTTATGTAGGACATACCAGTATGCCTCCTCCTCAATCTGACGTGGTCCAAATTCTTTTCAAGAAAATCACAGACTTAGAAGCCTCCACCAAAGGGGCTCGTCCTTCATACTCTTTTGAAGAAGTGTGTAATGAACCCATTCATCCATCAGTGGCTTTTAAGCCTTATCCCCCAATGGGAACTTCCTAAGTTCTCAAAATTTCATAGTCGGGAGGATCCTCAACAACACCTACAAGCATTCAAACACACTTGCTACCTGATAGTCCAAGATCAGGAGCTTATGCTCCATACTTTTCCTATGTCTCTAGCAGGGCCTGCTTTAGATTGGTACAATAACATTCCTCAACATTCCTTGTTTTCTTTCTCTCAATTGGCCTAGATGTTTGTTGAAAACTTTTCAATAAACATCGCACATAAGATCTCGATTACAGATCTTTATAACATTCATCAATTCGATGATGAGTCTATTGCAGAATTTGTCGCTCATTGGAGAGGGATAATAAACCAATTGTCTTTCTCCCTTCCTCAATCTCAACAGATTGAGTTGTTTACTCGATCTTGTGCTAATCATATTTCTTCCACTTTAAGGATCCAAACTTTTCATACATTTGAAGAAGCCTTTACGATGGCACGTAAACTTGAGTCCCGTGCCATTGAACAAGGGAAGTTAAAACTTCACTCTAAATCTAAACCAGATTTTTCTCGGTTTACAAAATCAAACCCTTCCACTTCTAAAGACAAAAATCAGGGATCCACTAATGCTATCATATTAAAAACACCACATGCCGATAACAGTTCTAATCAAACACCATAGAGAGACTCCTCATCTTCTTGAAAAGGACCCTCATCATCTCGATATTTTACTTTGTTGGGGGAATCATATGCTTCTATCTTAGAAAAAATGTTGGAAGTTCACATGATCGAACTTCCCCTATTAGAAATTTTGATGAAAACCAAGAACGTCCATTCTGGTATAGGGAAAATGACTTCTATCATTATCATAGAACCAAAGGCCATGACATTGAGCGATGTCAAACCTTCAAAAATATTGTCTAGAAATTCATTGATAAAGGTGAGCTCATTTTGGATAACCCAAATGCTCCCCAAAATTGAGTGCTTGATGTTTTTAAACAACCTTTTCCTAATCATTCCCCAAACCATGATACTTCAGAGTCTCAAAAACAAAACACTCATTTTATCAGCTTCATTTCTACTGAAGAATATTCTTCTAAAACTAAGCCATGTATGAACACATCAACTGAATTAGAACCTCCTGCCGCTCCGCTAATCGCTGGGATTCCATCATCCTCAGACACATCGTCTTTGAATATTCCCACATTGTTAGATACGGATTCAACTCCCTCTGCCTCTTTATCTGATCTTCCATCTATACCTGAGACAATGTCATCCTCATCTGTCTCATCATTAGATATTCTTTCAATGCTCGAGGTAATTACATCTCTTCGACTTTCCACAGCGAATGCATCTACTTCTTTCTCCCATTTTTGCTGCAACTATGCCATTGGTAAACATACCTATAGTTATACCAAATTCAACGGAAGCATCTTCGATTTTGAATCTTCCCATTTCCTTTCCCACAGTAGTTACACCCACAATTACTGTACCAGAAGTACCTCCCTCGCAAGGAACTGCTCCTTCATCATCCACTTCTTCCATCACTGATACTATTTTGCCTATTAAGGGAAAATCTAAAGAAATAACATCGGCACCTACACTCTCGGTTCCTAGACTTAAACCAAGACAACTAAAGTCTAATGTTACATCATCAACACCTCCTCATCTCCTTCCCCCGAAAAGGCTACAATCACCTTATGCGGTCAAAGTTGTCACCATCCCTAAAAAGGAAAACCCTTATTTCAAACTATTAAGACTCTTGGTGCTTTCCCTCAAAAATATCTTTCTGCACCTCATAAAAGATTGGATTTGTCAACTAGGAAGGCATCTTCTTCTACAATACCATCATAACCATCATCCTCTTCTTCTACAAAACCTTCTTCGCTGGTGCCTTGTAAAGTGAATTCATATACTAGAGAGGCATCACCTCTTTTATCAGGACCATCATCTTCGTCACCAAAAGCCAAGGAACCCTATGTTCCTCTGATCAGACCTATTTTAGGAGCTCCTCCCTCATCTAAATCAGCATTATCTAAATTGTCATCTGTTTCGATCAAGCAGCCTTCCCTATCTCTGAAGACCACAACACTTGTCACATCTTCATCTTCTTCAAAATCTATCTTAGGAGCTCCTCCTCCACAAAAATCAATCATGCCTCACTTGCTTCCATCTCAAGTGTCCAAGGCTACTTCTTTTGATGTCCGAAAAGTAAAATGATCCCTAAAAATACTGTCAAACCAGATATGTAGGTTCTTTTACCTCGGTAGTCCATGGAGGTAAGAGAGGCACCTCCGTCATCTCTGTCCTCATCTTTGTCTACCTGGATTCTATACCGAGATTCTTCACCAACTTATCCAGTCTTCATCCATATCCCTTCCTCCGATCAAACCCTATAATCCTAAAGGAGTAAAACCTTCTTGGTTCAACTCTGATTTGATTTGTGCTTACCATCACACCCCAGGACATGACACCGAGGGATGTAAAGCCCTTCAATCTATCATTAACAATATTTTGGAAGAAAGTGATCTTCTGCTAGAAGAAGAGGAGGAACAAGTATCTCATGTAATCTCAACCGCATCTGAGCCTCAACGATCTGCTAAAGCCTCTAGTTCTACTAGAACACAACAATATTATAATCCATCATCATCTTGGCCACAAGTTGTCATTTCTGTAGCCCCTGAAGGCATTCCTCCTTCCACATCAACCTCGAGACCTAGGGTCTCTATTCGTGCTTCACCTCAGGCTTAGATTCCCGTGTCAGTAGAGGAGAGTGTTATGAAACAACTTACTCATGCTCCGGTCAAAATGTCTCTTTTTGACCTCATTCAATCATCTCCACAGCATCACCAAGCTTTGATTGATAATCATGTCATATCACAGTGAATTCAGATGAGCCCCAACCTTTCGAGATGATTGTTGGATTGAATAAACCGTCAACCGCCATTTCTTTTGAAGATTCAGAAATTCCTTCCCTTTCTTCCGAGGATTTGGAGGCTCCCCTCTTTATCACAGTTCAAATCAACAACACTATGTTAAAACGCACTATGATTGATAGTGGTGCTACACTTAACATCATTTCCTCACACACATTCAAGAAACTTAAGTTACCAAAGAATGTAGTGTCACCCCGCCTTTCGCCCTTCGATCATTTAATGATCAGTTGGTAGTTACTTTAGGAACTGTGGTCCTACCCATTCGAGTAGGTAAGAAGCTGCTTCACGAACTCTTTTACATTGTTGAAGGGAAATTCCACTACAATATGATCCTCGACACTCCTGGATTCGTGCAATGCATTATGTCCCATCAACCCTCCATCGATGCTTAAAATATCAGTATGAGGGAAAAATCTATACTCATCCAGGAGATCCTTTTCCTTCTGCACAATGCGACATGACCACAGGGTCTGCCCCTCTAAAGGAGAATGCTTGTTCTCCTGACGAGGCTTCATCCTCTTCCATACCTGTAACAAAACTACTAGATTTACAAAATCTAGAAGAGACATTGTAGTGTTTCTCACTAGGAGAGCTTCCTCTTCTTTCTTTTGATGCCCATCTCAAACCTAATGAGTATGGTAGACTAGACAAACAACTTGAATATCAGCCAGGTCTTGGTCATGTCATCACCATTGGTCTGCCCAATCAACAGACTAACTTCATTTACGGTGGCCTTGATACACCTCACTATCACCTGGATTCTCCTCATCGGGCCAAACCCTATGCAGCAGAGTTTTGATTGTCTATAAAATCCCACATTTGAAAAAATTTATTTATATCGATGCGCGTGGAAGGGTTTTGGCCTGGGAAAGTATGAATAGGGTGTGCATGACCTCGCGTCCATTCCAACTCTCAAACCACATCAAAAATTTGGTTTAGGATTTAAACCTCTTTCAAAATCCACCATCACTATTCTCGATGAGCCTCTCCCCATTGAGGAACCATCTTCTCCTGCTAGGTCAGAAGCATCATTTGATGTGGATGACGCCATTTCCATCTCATCTAAATTTTCTTTTAGTCAATACCATTTCCTTAGGGCCATTGACCTATAAAACTAATAACAAATCCACTTCCATACCATTAGTCTTCCCTGAAATAGTTGTAGACGACTCTCCTAATATCAACACTATCCACTGTGTGGATGATGATTCTATCCTCACCTATCTGGGGGTAGAGGATTCCTATCTTCCTAAAACCATTCCTTCTAACACATCTACGCTTCTTAACGAAGCCAATGTCAATCTTAATATAGGGACTTCTAAAGACCCTCACATAATTAAGGTTGGCTAATCTCTTAATCCATAGGAGTTAGGACACTTTACCACTTTTCTTTCCAACCATCGTCAAGCCTTTGCTTGGTCATACGAGGATATGTCAGGACTTGATCCTAATATCGTGGTCCAAAATATCATTACTCTTCCCGACATCAAACTAGTTAAACAAAAATTGTGTAAAATGTACCCTCGAGTAGCCCTTCTTGTTAAAGAAGAGTTACAATGTTTTCTTTCTACTAACTTCATCCAACCCATTGATTATCCATAATGGGTTTTGAACGTAGTACTAGTAACCAAAGCTACTGGGAAAATTTGAATTTGTACCAACTTTTAGGATCTTAATCTTGCTTGTCCAAAAGATGATTTTCCTCTACCTAATATCGATCAACTCGTGGATTTAACTGTGGGTCATGAGATGCTTTCTCTTATGGATGGTTTCTCTGGATATAATCAAATTCTTATCGCACCAGAGGATCAGCATAAGACTTTCTTCATAACCCCTTGGGGGACTTTTTGTTATCGTGTCATGTATTTCGGTCTTAAGAACGCTGGAGCAACTTATCAACAACCATGACCTACATCTTCCATGATCTTTTACACAAAATGGTGGAGGATTATGTCAATGATCTCCTTGGTAAATCCAAACACCATTGGGATCATCTTTTTCATTCTTGCACCCCTCTTTAAGAGGCTCATTCACTTTTGTCTTTAGCTAAATCCATCTAAATGCGTGTTTGGAGTTCTCACCGGTAAAATCATAGGCTTTATCATTTCTATTAGGGGTATTGAAGTTGATCCCACAAAAATAAAAGCTATCCTTGAGATGCCTCCTTTCTAACTTAAAGAAACTCCACAGGTCTTCAAGGAAACCTTCAATCGGTCGTCGTTTTATCTCGCAAATTGTCGGACCATTATCATCAACCTTTTCATCATCTCCTCCATAAGAATGTTCATTTTGAATGGGATGAGTGTTGCTGTTATCCAAATTCACCCCCCAGGGTTAATTCGATAACATGCATCAGAATTCTCAAGTCCCAGGCAAACGGATCGATTCAGGGCAAAAAATCAAGTTTCCAGTGGTCCCCTGCATTTTTTTCTAAATCTCCCCGTCCCAAGTTGAAAAGAGAAAGTTCTCGAGAAATTGTGAAAAAACTGCAAAAAAAGCTTGGGCCAGAAAAAATTATGAAAATTGGCTAAGTCCTAGTCCTCGCACTAGTCGGAACATTTGGGACATTGGGACGTGAACCGGCCGTAAAGCCGCCAGGCAGTCCACGCGGCAATTGGGATGACTGGGCCATAGGTACGCGTGGGATGCGAAATGCCCGAATCAGCTGAAAGAAAGAAAATTTGTCTAAGTCCTTAACCGGGAGCAAGCGGGACAAGAGTACGCAGCGGACGCGAACCGGCGAACCAGGCGAAATCGGAAGAATTTGTCCCAGACAGTCCGGGAGCAAGTGGGACAAAGGTACGCGAAGGACGCGAACCAGCCGGTTCGGCTGAACGGGGAACTTTCACACTGGGACATCTGGGCCGTGAGTGCGCGGAGGACGTGAACCGGCCGGTTCATCCGAAACAGAGAAATTTTGTATTGGGATAGTTGGGACAAAGGGACGCGTGGGACGCGGATAGCCGAAGGAGCCGAAAGCCAATCAAGCAACACCACGTGTCATCGACTAGATAAGTGACAAGGAAGCCCATTTCGGTGGATCGGAGGATTCTATCCCAAACAGCACTGGGACATCCAGGACAAAAGGACGTGAAGGGCGCGAAAATCCGGCAGACCCGCGGACCAATCAAATTATGACACGTGTCACAAGGGAAAAAGGTCCAAAAGTCAAAGGGTGAGGTTTCAAGCACTGACCCGAGCCAATAAAAAGAAGACACGTGTCTAATGAAGTGGGATAGAGAGGAGAGAGAATTACATATCCAATCAGCGCGTGCCACGTGTCATCTAGGTGGCAGAGCGCAGGAAAAATTTCAAAACGCATTTTCACCTGTTTTGTGCCCTAAATCTTCAGATCGACATATCTTTCGATCCAGAGCTCGGATTTGCACATTCTTTATATCAACGGAAAGATTGTGAAATTATCTACATGATTTCGGGGTTAATCTTGAGTTTTGGTGCAGTCTAGAGAGAGAAAATTGAGAAACAGCTCTGACACGTGTTTATGGCCAGAAGTGACATTCCAATGACTAGATTTAATGCAGAATGGGTCGCATTCTCCTGTAATCCGGTCAAAATGATAGGGTATGGGTTTGTAAGGTCCCCATCTTGTTTTAATGCACCTATAGTCAAGAAGGGATGGGCTCTCATGTTTTTGTACGTTTTCTGTCCCCTGGGCTCGACCCATGTAATGTAAAAGCCAGATTTGGCTCATTTCTGAAGGGGGAACATTTTTGGGCATAGGAGACTTCTTCTTTCACCTCCAGCAAGTGATTAATGCAAGGATCAGACCTCTCCAAAGATTGTAACAGTTTTCTTTTACCTCTCTGAGGGTGTAATGCGTGTTTTGACACTGGAAATGATAATGCAAGCTCTGTGAATGGGTTTCAATCCTCTGTTTGTATTATTTTCTTTAATTCAGATACTAAATTATACCTTATCAGTTTGTGTATGTTTTATGTTGTAAACTTTGGTCTGTGTCTATTTGCATGACAAATATGTTTCACCACTCCTTTTGGTGCATCACCATCTTTAGTTAGTTTCAATTTCTTGCATTTCTACCCCTGTCTCCTTGTAAGTTAGAGTAGGATTAGGATCTGAACCTCTCGTAGTTGTGCAAGCATTAGATCTAAATCAGAGGAGTTTTGAGGAACCAACCTCTAATCTGGTAATTCCTCTCTTAGTTTTACAAGTCCCCACACTTGGAGAGAGGTTTCCATGTTGTGCAATCACACTGGATGCCGAGTGATCACCCTAGAAGCCTGATCTACATCCAGGGGTGTTGTGAGTCTGCAACAACAGTTTTGGCACACCCGGTGGGACACTAGAGGTCTCATTTTTATTGCAACAAAGTTGATATGCATCTGCTGCAATTTTCTTGCTTATAAGAGCTATTATTTGCATATCTGGCGACTCCAAGGGGAAGAATCAATTGGTTTCAAGTGCAGGCCTAAAAACTCATGAGAAGAATCACCACAAGGTCAAGAGTTGGAGAAGAAGAAGTGTTGTTTGAATACCTACAATTATCTCCAAGAAGAAGGCAAAGAGGAAGAAGGATTCAAAGGTCTCCATCTCCACCAAACAGAACTCTCTCAACTCCTCCACCTGGTAGGCCTTTCATTTAGTCAACAAGGGTTTTAAGACCAATTAGAATGGCTTAGAACAACCCTACGTCAACTTCACAAGAAGCAGCCCACTTGCTCTCAATGCACAATATCATGTTCCTATTGCAGCCTTGAAGAACATTCCCTACTTCTCCGGAGAAAATCAGACTACTCCAGGTGATCATGTTAAAGATATTGCTAACCTTTGTGCAATCCATGAAATCAATGAAATGCAAGTGGCTATCAAGTTACTGGCATCTTCCTTCAAGGGTAAAGCATTGCAATGGTTTAGGAGCCTTGGAGCTTGTTCTATCACCAACTGGAATCAGCTGTGTATTGCACTTCACGAGAAATTTGGGGAGAAGGGAGACAACTTGTCTCTTTTGGAGCAGCTGACAACTATCAAGAGAGCCCCCAATGAGCAGCTGACTGATTTCAACTTCAGATTTCAAAAGACTTGGGAGAGAATACCAGTGACAGTCAAGCCAACAACAGAAGGTGCTTTTCTCTACTATCTCAAAGCTTTGAATTCTGATATTTCTATGTTAATTCAATCTATGGGAGGCACAACCTTACCTGCTGCTTATAGCATTGCCATTAGAGCCGAAAACTGTCTTATTCAAGCTGGTAAACTGGCTCCTAGGCCTCCCATGCCCTTGTATCCAAACTTAGAAAATCCAAGCACTAGTCAAGCACCCACTTTGGCTCCTATTCCCACTCCTAGAAACCAAAGTTCAAATGAAACTTCTACTTCATCCTCTAGTGCTTCAAATGAACTCCAAGAGGTCATGAAGCAATTGCAAAATTTGGGAAATGAGCTGGTTACTATCAAAAGACAACAAGCTCAAAGTGCTAGACCGTATCAGCCTCAAGCACAGTACCAGGCTAGGCCCCCATACCAACAAAATAGGTCACCAACTCAGGCTGCAAATCAAAATCAAAGCCAAGTAAGGCCTCCCGCTAATAGACCATTTCAGCCCTATAACCCCAATGTTGTATCTTCTTCTAAAGCATTAGTGCCAGTCCAAAATAACATGGCCCAAGAATATGATTGGTGTTTCCCGTGTAGTCAGCCACATAACCAATCAATGTGCTTTAACGGTGCATTAAATCAAGCTCTGATGGTGCAAACCATTGGTGGGTCGCAAGAGTCCAGCCATGAAGGAGATCAGCAGCAAGAAGCACCTCAGCAAGGAACATCTCCGAATGAAACTACTCTTGTCAATTGGCAGGTCAAGATTTCTATGGTATGAATCAAATACCCTCTCAAGGTGTTGCAGCCAACACAAGGTCAAAAAGGAGGAATTTGGGTGAAGAACAACCATTGGCCCCAAGTAGTTCACGACCTTCTGTCACTCCACAAGGTGTTGGAAAACAAAATGTAGTTCCAAACATGCAAGGAGCACCCAAACCAGCTCCTAAACCAACTCAGATGCCAGTTGTTGCTGCCCATGTGCAAGGAATGAATGCGCAAGCTAGGGGATAGTAGAGGGATGCTTCATCCCCATTCAACATCATTGATCAGATGAAGAAGACAAATGTAAACATATCAATGTGGGAATCACTATCCATCCCAGGCCAAAGAGATTTGCTACAAGCTGCCATGAAGGATTGGTCAAATTCAAATCAACAGGTCTAAATGCAAGAGAAGGTACTCACAAATGCTGCCCAGCCTGAAGGAAATCATGGAGGTCAGCAAGGTAAAATGTTGAAGCCCCCTCCATTTTATGTTTCATTGATCATAGGAGATAAGTTGGTACATAATTGCATGATCGACTCTGGGGCAAGTAGTTCAGTAATGCCCAAGCAAATAGCTGATCAACTAGGGCTTCAATATGAAGTCATCTCCAAGGGTGTAGTGCAATTAGACGGGACAACAGTGACAATGGTTGGAGTAATCAAAGGTTTGAGCCTCACACTGCATGCATGTCCCAATGTAATAGTGTTACAAGATGTGTCAGTCATAGACCTGCCACCACTCTTTGCATTGTGCTTGTCAAGAGACTTCACTGCTAAAATTGGAGGCTATCTTTCGGTGGATTGGTCACACATGTTGTTCAGAACAAGGTATGGAACCAAGGCCACAATCAGGTCTGAACCTATTGTGAACTTTCACATTGAGCCTTACACTACCAGCCAAATCAATACCAACTGTTCAGCGTTTGATCAAGAAGATTATCCAAGCACTGATGAAGCTGACACCAAGGTTGGAAGCATCCCAGATTTGACTCTTGATGAATGGGCAAGCAAGGTGCATGCTTTTGATCCCTATCAAGAAATAGAAGAATCTGAGCTAGGAGTTTATTGTTTACATGAAGAGAATCAACCTCTCCCTAGCATCACCAAGCCAGATCATAAAGACAAGAATGAAGTATGGCAATTGTTCTTTGATGGGTCAAGGAGTAGACAAGGTGCAGGAGGAGGAGCTATGCTCATTTCACCACAAGGTATAAGGTATTACTCAGCCTTCCGTTTCCAGTTTTCCTGTTCAAACAATACAGCTGAGTATGAAGCCTTAATTCATGGATTACACTGGGCAAAGAAGAAAGGCATCAGGAATTTACAAGTCTTTGGTGACAGTGAACTAATCATCAATCAAGTCAGGGGACAACATGCTATAAAGAATGAACTGCTAAAGAACTACAAGAACAGGGTATGGGACCTCGTTGAGGATTTTGAAGCTTTCAATATCGCGTCCATACCTAGGAAGAAAAATGAAGCCACGGATAGGCTCGCAGCTGTTGGAGCAATGTTTGATGTGGTTGACAACATCAAAAGGGAAAAAACACAGCCACATGTCCATGTGATTGTGAGGCCAGCAGTTCCAGATAATAACACAAGTTGGCAGGTGTTTGAGAATGATCAACAGATCGTCAATTTCTTACAAGAAGAGGCTGAATTCTCAGCTAGGAATCAGGACAGATTAGAGCAACAGTATGGGGATCAAGTAGTGCAGCTGTGGACAAACAAGCTTCCTAAGGGTTTAATAACATTGGAGTCTATCTTCAACCCTAACGACCAGTTCCGTAAGGAAAAGGCTAACATACAGGTCAAAAGAGAAGATTCAGAGCCAATTCCGGTTGGGGAAAGCAAAACACTTCAAATTGGCAAGGTGGCCACTGAACAGGAGAAATCAGATTTCATACAACTTTGCCAAGAATTTCCAGACGTCTTCGCTTGGAGCTATGAAGACTTAAGAGGATTTGATCCAAATTTGGCACAACATACCATAGAATTGGATCCAGATGCTAAGCCCATCAAAGTAAGACAGAGACCAACCCTCACATATAGCCTCTAATGAAGAAAGAGCTAAATAAGCTAATAGAGGCAAGCATTATATTCCCGATCAAGCACTCAAGTTGGGTTACAAACTTGGTTCCAGTCAGGAAGAAGAGTGAGAAATCAGGTTGTGTGTAGATTTCCGAGACCTAAACAGGGCATCTCTCAAAGACCATTACCCACTTCCTTCAATGGAACAAATATTGCAAGTAGTATCCGGTTCGGAGAGATTCTCTCTCCTAGATGGCTACTCAGGGTATAATCAGGTAATGGTGAAGGAAGAAGACCAGTTCAAGACGGCTTTCACCACCAAATGGGGCACCTATGCCTACAAGAAGATGCCATTTGGCCTATCAAATGCTGGAGCCACTTTCCAAAGGGCAATGGATATGGCATTCAAGGGGTTGATCAATAAAATAGTTCTGATATACCTCGATGATATCACTGTCTTCTCAAAGAATGTGGCAGACCATCTCTTTCACCTCAGGCAAGTGTTTCAGAGGTGTAGAAGGTTCGGAGTGTCGTTGAATCCTAAGAAGTGCATCTTTCTTACACATGAAGGGAAGCTCCTTGGCCATATTGTCTCCAAGGAAGGATTAACAATTGATCCAGAGAGGGTTGAAGCCATAAGAGCACTACCATTGCCAAGCCACAAGAAAGCCCTTCAGAGCTTCTTGGGAAGGATCAATTTTGTCCACAGGTTTGTCCCAGATTTTGTAGCCCTTGTCAAGCCCATCACCAAAATGTTAAAGAAGAGCATGGATTTTAAGTGGACAGCAGAAGGCAAGGAGAGTTTTGAAGCAATCAAAGAAGCTATCTCTCAAGCACCAACTCTCATCAACCCAGACTTCTCCAAGGATTTCATCCTCTATGCATTTGGAGGTGATGACACTATTTCTGCCATTCTGGTGTAGCAGAACAAAGATAATGATGAGCAGCCGGTTGCCTTCTTCAGCCAGAGCCTAGATGACTGCGAGGTGAGGTACTCTTTTATTGAAAAGCATGTACTTGCAGTAATCAGAAGCTTGAAGAAATTCAAGCATTTAGTCTCAAACAACAAGGTCCAATTGCTGGTCTCACATGTCAAGGTTAAGGACTTCCTCCTCAACAAGGATTTGAATGAGAAAAGGGCAGGTTGGATCACCCGTGTCATGGAGTATGACATTGAGATCAAGATCACCAAGCTGGTAAGAGGGAAAGGATTGTGTGAGCAGCTGGTTTTGGGGAAGCAAAAGGAAGTATGCAACAAAGAAGAAACTGTTTTGACAGTCCAAAACAGCCATGAGCCAAGTGGCAATCAAGAAGAAGACAATGCTGCCCCAACTCCTTGCTGGACCCAAGGTATTATGCACTTCCTAGGCACAGGCCTATGCCCTCCAGAGATGAACAAGACCCAAAGGAGACACTTCAGATTACAGGCTGTCCCGTATGCCATTGTTGATGGAGTTTTGTTCAAGAAAGATGTAAATGGAGTGCTGCTGAGATGCATTAGCACAGGTCAGATTCAAAGGGTATTAGAAGAGTTTCATGGTGGACCAGCTGGTGGCCATTTTGCACCAAGAGTGACAGCTCTAAAAATCATGAAGGCTGGTTATTATTGGCCCAAAATCTTCAGTGATTGCTATGCATGGATCAAGAGGTGTAAGAATTGTGCATTCTTCACAGGAAAAGAGAGACTTGCAGCCCTCCCATTGCATCCAATCTCAGTTGACCAGCCATTTATGCAATGGGGTTTGGACTTCATTGGAGTCATTAATCCCAATTCAAGCCAAGGGCACAAATGGATTTTGACAGCCACAGACTACTTCACCAAATGGACAGAAGCAGTAGCACTCAAAGAGGTGAATGAGTCTAGCATCTTAGACTTTTATGAGGGGATAATAACCAGATTTGGTGTACCTGCTACAATAATCTCTGATAATGCATTGGCATTCATTGGATCTAAGGTGACTGAGTGGGCAATCAAAATGGTATTTACCTAAGCACTTCATCAAACTATTACCCTCAAGGTAATGGCCAGTGCCGAGTCTACAAACAAGAACTTGTTGAGGATCATTAGAGGACTCTTGATGAGAATCGAGGTCTTGGCATACCAAATCAAATCAGCCTTATGGGCTGATAGGATAACTCCCAAAAGATCCACGGGTAACTCTCCATTCAAGCTTGTCTATGGAAGAGAGGCAATCTTGCCCATGTCACTTGAGTTGCAAACATTGGAACTCATGAAGCAGCTGGAGTTGCTTGAATTTGAGCCTATGGAGGTGAGGTATGCAGAGTTGATGGAGCTACAAGAGATCAGAAATCGTGCATCCCAAGCAATGGAAAAGGATCAATATTTGATCAAGAAGAGACCTTTGATAGAAAGGCCAAGGGTAGATCTTTTCAAGTTGGAGATCTAGTGTTGAAATGGGATGTGGACAGAGCAAAACTAGGAGGCATTCAAAATTTTATGCCATTTGGAGTGGCCCATATATGGTCACAAAGTGCAAGAACAACAATGCTTTCCAATTGGCCTCATTGATGGTGAAGAACTACGCAGATTCCAAATCATGAGAATCTATCTCAAGCATTGCTTCTAGAGGGAAGTTCACTACCTTTGTAAATATTAGATTAGATTTTCTTTCCTCCAAGTGCTTGTGCACATTGTTTTGCTGTAGGTTAGTTTTGTTTTCCCTAAGTGCTTTGGCACAACTTGCTATCCATGAAGATGTTAAGCAGCCCTTGCTTTCATCAGGTGACATTCCATCTTCCTCCTTGCACATTCTGAGTCAGTTAGGGTTCTAAATAGAATATTTGATGACTCCATGCCCAATGGACTACTTCAGGCAACTGGTCTTTTCATCTAGCAGGCAGATGACCCCACTGAGTCACCAAATTGTTATCCAAATTCACCCCCAAGGGTTAATTCGATAACATGCATCAAAATTCTCAAGTCCTAGGCAAACGGATCGATTCAGGGCAAAAAATCATGTTTCCAGGGTCCCCTTAGATTTTTTTCTAAATCTCCTGTCAAGTTGAAAAGAGAAAGTTTTGAGAAAAGGTGAAAAGGCTGCAAAAAAATCTTGGGCCAGAAAAAATTGTGAAAATTGGCTAAGTCCTAGTCCTCGCAATAGTCGGGACATTTGGGACGTTGGGATGTGAACCGGCCGAAAAGCTGCCAGGTAGTCCACGCAATTGGGACAACTGGGCCATAGGTATGCGTGGGATGCAAAATGCTTGAATCGGCCGAAAGAAAGAAAATTTGTCTAAGTCCTTAACCGGGAGCAAGCGGGACAAGAGTACGTGGCGGACGCGAATCGACCGAACTGGGTGAATCGGAAGAATTTGTCCCAGATAGTCCGGGAGCAAGTGGGACAAAGGTACACAAAGGACACGAACCGGCAGTTCAGCCGGAATGGGGAACTTTCACACTGGGACATCTGGGCCATGAGTGCGCGGAGGACGTGAACCGGCCGGTTCACCCGAAACAGAGAAATTTCATATTGGGACAGTTGGGACAAAGGGACGCGTGGGACGCAGATAGCCGAAGGAGCCGAAAGCCAATCAAGCAATGCCACGTGTCATCGGCTGGATAAGGGACAAGGAAGCCCATTTCGGGCGGATCGGAGGATTCTGTCCCAAACAGCACTGGGACATCCGGGACAAAAGGACGCGAAGGGCGCGAAAAGCCGGCAGACCCGCGGACCAATCAAATCACGACACGTGTCACAAGGGAAAAGGTCCAAAAGTCAAAGGGTGAGGTTTCAAGCACTGACCCAAGCCAATTAAAAGAAGACACGTGTCTAATGAAGTGGGAAAACCCATGGAGAGAGAGGAGAGAGAATTATATATCCAATCAGCGCGTGCCACGTGTCATCCAGGTGGCAGAGCACGGGAAAAATTTCAAAACGCATTTTCACTTGTTTTGTGCCCTAAATCTTTAGATCGACATATATTTCGATCCAGAGCTCGGATTTGCATGTTCTTTATATCAACGGAAATCTTGTGAAATTCTCTACGTGATTTCGGGTTAATCTTGAGTTTTGGTGTAGTTTAGAGAGAGAAAATTGAGAAACAGCTCTGACGCATGTTCATGGCCAGAAGTGACATTCCAACTGACAGATTTAATGCAGAATGGGTCGCATTCTCCTGTAATCTGGTCAAAATGATAGGGTATGGGTTTGTAAGGTCCCCCATGCCATTTTAATGCACCTGTAGTCAAGAAGGGATGGGCTCTCATGTTTTTGTATGTTTTCTGTCCCCTGGGCTTGACCCATGCAATGTAAAAGCCAGATTTGGCTCATTTCTGAAAGGGGGAACATTTTTGGGCATAGCAGACTTCTTCTTTCACCTCCAGCAAGTGATTGATGCAAGGATCAGACCTCTCCAAAGATTGTAATAGTTTTCTTTTACCTCTCTGAGGGTGTAATGCGTGTTTTTGACACTGAAATGATAATGCAAGCTCTGTGAATGGGTTTCAATCCTCTGTTTGTATTATTTTCTTTAATTCAGATACTAAATTATACCTTATCAGTTTGTGTATGTTTTATGTTGTAAACTTTGGTCTGTGTCTATTTGCATGACAAATATGTTTCACCACTCCTTTTGGTGCATCACCATCTTTAGTTAGTTTCAATTTCTTGCACTTCTACCCCTGTCTCCTTGCAAGTTAGAGTAGGATTAGGATCTGAACCTCTGTAGTTGTGCAAGCATTAGATCTAAATCAGAGGAGTTTGAGGAACTAGCCTCTAATCTGGAGATTCCTCTCTCAGTTTCACAAGTCCCCACACTTGGAGAGAGGTTTCCATGTTGTGCAATCACACTGGATGCTAGAGTGATCACCCTAGAAGCCTGATCTGCATCGAGGGGTGCTTGAGTGAGTCAGAATAACAACGGATTGCCAAAAGGCATTTGATGATCTCAAAGTGTATCTTCTTTCCCCACCTGTGCTTACACCTCCACATGAGGGGGATCCATTCTATCTTTATATTTCTGTGACTGACCATGCTTTGGGAGCCATGATCTCACATCGAGATGCTAACGGTAAAGAACAAGCCATCTATTACATCAGTCGCACTCTCCATGAGTATGAAACATGTTATTCTGAAGCTGAAAAGCTGTGTTGTGCTCTCTTCTTTACAACTTCTAAGCTTCGTCACTACCTCCTCAATCACAAAACTTACATTGTCACAAGTGTCAATCCACTCAAGACAATGCATGCAAAGCCTTATCACAATGATCGTATCACTCGTTGGCTCATGCTAATGACAAAATTTTATCTCAAGTTTATTCCGCAAAAATCTATCAAGGGTCAGGTCATTACAGATGAATTAGCTAATGCTCCTCTTCCAGAAACTCAAGTCCCCCTTGCTTAATTCCTTGATGAGTATATCCAACAAATTGATTTCGGTCTTTCTCCATTTAAAGTAAAACTCTTCTTTGATGGATCCAAATGCCAGCAAGGGGGAGGTGTAGGTTTTGTTATGATTCCTCCTTGGGGTGCACCTATCCCAATCACACACAAACTTAACTTTGAGTGTACCAATAATATGGCTGAATATGAAGCTCTTGTTTTAGGTCTTCAAAATGCTATTAATTTTGACGCTTGCCATATCAACATCTTTGGTGCCTCTGAACTCATCGTTAATCAAGTCATGGGTGTCTATTAATGTAAAAATGATATCCTTCAAAAATATCCCGATATCATTCTCTTTTAACTCTAATATTTTGATAAATTCACTATCCAAGCTATTCCTCATACTGTGAATCAATTCACAGATACAACGGCTTCGTTAGCCTCACTTATTCCCCCTATAATGGATTTGTGGCCTTTTTTGCAATGGGGTCTTGATCTCATCGGTCTTATCAATCCCCACTCTTCACAGCGTCATCATTCTATCATTACTACCACATAATACTTTACTAAGTGGGTGGAAGCTATTCCTCTTTCATCGACCAAAGCTAAACCGATTGTTGATTTTGTCTATCAACACATCATTTGTCGCTTTGGTGTTCCACACAAACTCATCACAGATAATGGTAAATATTTCAAAAACGTCGATTTGTAGAACCTCTGTGATGCTTTCAATATCAAACTTAGCTTTTCTTCTCCATATTATCCCTAAGCTAATGCCCAGGCCGAGGCTTCCAATAAAACTTTGCGTAATATCCTCGTAAAGGCGTAACTAGTCAAGCTAGTAGGGATTGGCATTTACATATCCCTTTTTCTCTCTAGGCTTATCGGACTAGCATTCATACTCCTACAGGTGCTACTCCCTTCTCTCTAGTCTATGGGTCAGAGGCTATTCTTCCTTTGGAAGTCCAGATCCCATCTCTTCATGTTTCTCTTAGAGAATTTGTCTCTGATGAGGACTATCGTCAAAATCATCTAGCGCAGCTTGAGTTGCTAGATGAGCGGTGTCTCAATGCTCTTGAACATCATCAAATCTATCTTGAGTGTGTCAAACGTGCTTATAACAAGCACTTGCAACACCGTGACTTCAAAATTGGTGATCTTGTTCTTAAAGAAAACCAAAATGTCACTACACTAGAACGGAGTCAGCGTGGTAAGTTTGCTCCTAACTGGATGGGTCCGTACATAGTCACTCATAAATATGGGTCTGGGGCTTATCGTCTATCCTCCATGGATGGTGTACCTAAAATGGAACCTCTTAATGCCTTGCATCTAAGGCCCTTCTACTGTTAAAATCTATCTTACATGATTTTAGTCATAAAATAGATCTTTCATCCATCTAACAACCAGTCATATATTTTCATAGTGATTCGAAACTATGTGGTTCTCTACGTTATGTCTTTTCCACCTTAAATATGAGTATCGCAGCTCTACTCATAGCATTTTTCTTATGGATATGTTCCTCCTCCTAGTAGGGACACCTTAATCACTTCTTCATCTGTCCCAAGTATCTATCTTAATCAAATCTACTCGGGGCATGAGTACGTGATTTTTATATGTTTTCTTCCCCTCTATCTGATCTATCTGGTCTACACTCAGCTTCTTTCAAAACAAGCTCCAAAATATCCAAAAGCTCAAAAAAAAAAAAATCCAAAAAGATAGACTGATCCCTCGAAGGACAGCTATCTATGCATTTTCAAAATGAATCAAAAGATATAGACCATACCCTTGAAGGATGGCTACATTTGAAATATAGACCATGCCCTTGAAGGATGGCTACATTTGAAATACAGACCAATCCCTTGAAGGACAGCTATTTGTTTGCTTCTTAGCATCATTGAAAGACTTCCCGTATCGATCAGTCTTTCTATATCTAGCAAACTTCCCGCATTGATCAGTTTGCTCTTCTGTCAAAACAAAAATCATGAAGCTGAGACATAAGACCTTTTGTCGATCATATAGAGAACCCTATTTTCCCAATGGGAGCATATATTTTGTCCTTTGTAAATTTTGACAAGATAAATACTTACTTCTCCTTCCATTTACCTTCTAGATCTGGTTTGCGACTAGCTAGTGTCAGGTTTATTTTAACCTCATATATGGCCTTGTATGCATGGTCTTTTGGTTTCCTATCAAAGTCTCTATTTATGGTCGATTAGGGGCCTAGCTTATCATTTCTTTTTCTTATCTAGGTGTATTTCCTTTATTTCTAATCAAGGTTATTTCATTACGTCCTTGGCTCTTGCAGAGAGTATTCCCCATTATTATTTGTTATTCATCCAGTTAAATTGACATTTCACATGTTAATTTAATCAAAATCTATCATCTATCTAATTTCATCTTATCTACTTTGTCATATCAAAGCATGTATTGTCAACACATGTGGATCTACCTATCTATTTTCATCAAAATTAAATTAACATCTCAAACATATCAAATCTATCAATCCCATCTATCCATCTATCCATCAAACCATCTAAAAACTTGTACATCCAAGTTACACTACATCTATCTATATCTATTTTTCATCAAAATTAAATCCATATATCAATCACATCTATCCATCTATCCATCAAAACATCTAAAAATGTGTACATCCAAGTTACACTACATCTATCTATATCTATTTTTCATCAAAATTAAATCCACATATCAATCACATCAAATCACATCACATCTATCTATCCTCTATGTCTATGTCCATCCAATCACATCTATTTATCATCTATCAACATATGTCTATATCCATCACAATTACACTACATCTATCCATGTATATCAAAATTAAAAGCATGAGTACAATCATATGACAAAGAAAATGATGAATCTATATATATACATGAGTATCTGTACAACAAAGAATGGATGGATTTCAATCAAGCCATCTATATCATACATCAAAAATTCCTTCAAATCGAGGCTACATCAATATATCGATATCAAAATACACCAATCTCTATATCATAAAGTCTGATAAGTGGAAGACACTATCTCCTCCACCCTCCTCTGGACCAGGCTATCTCTCCTGGCCACCACCTATCGAACTAGAAGCACCTACTGCTAGGGGCCTGCCTCCACCTCACTCTCTCCCGGTACTCCCTCCCTCTGATGCACCACTAGCTGTGGTTGTCGCTGATCTCCTCCTCGCACCGTAATGAGGCACCTCAGGGGCATGCTGTGCTAGGGCGTCCTCATAGTATCTCACCTCAGTGAGGAGAGACTGATAAGTACTCAGGCTCACCATACCAGGTGCTCATAATGTCACTGTTGGTGCTGCTGGTGGTGGCCCTCCTACGGTCGTCTGCAGCGTATCCCGGACTCGACATAGTACTGTATCACCATATTTTGCCACGAGGGCCTCTCTATGCTGATGGTAGCGATCCCTCTACTAGATCACCGTATCTCGCTCCCTGCAAGCCGTGTGTCTCTCTCAATATCGGGCATCCCTCTCCTCTGTCAGAGCTCTGATCTCCTCGAGGGCCGTCTGGTGTGTCTACGTCAGGGTAAAATTCTCTCCCTCCAGCTCTCTCTAGTCTTTGTGGCTATATCCTCCTCATCGGCCGTCTATAGATCTTTGGCGGGTGTCGTGGTAGCTCTGTGAATACCACCGTATAGCCGCCATCCACTCCGGCATCATCATCACTTTGTCTACGGAAGGTAGGGTGTCCTCAATGGATTTTTTGGGATCAAAATCAAAAAATTAGTCTCTCTGTTGTCTCACCTATATGGCTGCCATCCTACTGTCTCAACCCCACCAGGTGAGCCTCTCCCGTAGCCCATGTCGGGTAGACCTGATATGGTCTCTAGATGACCTACTTTGGTGTCAGTGTCCTAAAGCACTCGACATACCAATCTGTAGATCTCCCTGTATCTCTCGGGGCCATGTCGGCCCGCTATCACTGGAATTCATTATCAATGGCCCCCACTACTCCTAGCATCCATGGAAGCCCGAATGGCACGATCAACTTTGCTATGTGCTCATATGCCCAGCAATGAAGCACAAAACTAACATCAATACCTGTCCTCTTACTGGTGGTATACATCCATAACTCATAATATATCTGAGCTATCAGGGCATCGGAAAACATGAACACCTATCTAAACTATAGGATGTCACAAACACAATCTAGTAATAGTAATGGGAATCTCCCACCTCTTGAATCTGGCAGAGCAAAATAGGAGATAGCCATCTGAATCAACACTATCTATCTGCTCCTAGCATCATCCTGTCTGTACTGAGAGGCTATCCTCACCACCCCGGACACTATCTCTGAATCATCCACCCTATCTCCATATAATCGTCCTAGGGCCCTCTGCTGCTGCTCTCGTGGAGTAATCTCTATCGGGTCCCTGGTGATCGGTAGCCTCAGGATCCTGTATATGTCCTCGTGGGTGATGGTCATCTCACCCGTCCTGAACCAAAAAGTACAGGTCCGGCTATCCCATCATCACACTAGTGCTCGCATCAACTCTACATCTCGAGGCACTCATCGGTAATACTGGAAGCCCCGAGCCCAGGCTAGCTCTAAGTGGCGCCAATCTGTATCAGTGACATCGGGAGAATGGTCTCTAGTAGCTTGAGAATGGCATCCCACATGTGTAACACCTCTCGTGCCTGCATCCATAACATCAAGAGCAATGTTAGCTTCCTATTCATCCAAATCAGAACATCCAAAACACATTTTATCATCTTATCAGTTCATTCGGTCCAATCGGTGTCGATTTATTTCAGTCGGCGTCGAATCAATATATAGTTGACGTCGATTGAAGTAAATCATGCTGATTTAATCTAATCGGCGTCAATTTTTCCAATTGATGCCGATTGGGAGGCAGCGGGTCAAAAACACTCTGGCCTCCCACCAATACCATTTAAAAAAAATAAAAATAATAATAAAATTATTATTCTATATGACAAGTTTGGGTAGAACCACTTACCCCAGGTCGTGTCCTCTTCCACTTCTGACTGCTTCCAGAGGCTTCCATGTTGTTCAAAATCAGTTTTTAACTCTCTCTAAATCAATCGTCGTGGTGTAAATAAATCGTTCATGTTTTCCGTTCGCATATTTATATGTGCTCGGTACGGTCGGCACTAATTTTTATGGTCGAGTTGCCGATTTGTTTGATCGACGCCAATTTGGGCCCATTGTTGCCGATGGGTTGCAGTTTGGCTTCTCCACGTCACTTTCTTCCATCTCCTGATCTTCTTGCCATAGTGTTGATGCTTGGCTTATTTATCTGGTCATTATTGTGCCCTGAGTGTTACCTTTTGGCACATACTTTTGATATTATCATCCATTTCGAGCCTGTTCCCTGTCCATGGGGCACTCACATTTTTGGTAGCTTAGAGTTAACGGGTCTGTAGGCACTAACGTCGTCTACTTTGCAGACCGTCTGGTTGTCCCTACCAATGTGTCTCTTTTTAGGTGCTGACTATTTTGTAGCCCTCCTTACACTCATGGGTCTGTAGGTACTAATGTCGTCTCATGCGGAGACCATCTAGTCTTCCCTACCAATGTGAGTTCCTTAGGTTGTTGCCTTAATGTTTATTTTTGTGCGTCATTAATGATCAGATCTACTCTAGGCATCTAGCTGGGGCATCTTGCATTTTCATCTACCTTTTTCAAACTTGGGATCGGTTTCTCTTTTGGGGCCCATCCCATCCCTAGTTTGAGGGGGATCACATCATCACTTTTTCTTCCTTTCTTCCAACTCCTTGTTTTTGTCTCGCAACTTTTCTTATCGCAAGTTACTTGACAAAAAGGGGCAAAATGTAGACACCTAAAATTGGTTATCCAATTTGGTGTCCCCCATGCACATTTGTCTTCTTGGGTAACCTGGGGCATGTTTACATCACCACTTCTCCCTTAGGGTATTATTTAATATTTGATTTAAACATCTATCCTAAGTTTATGTCACCCCATTATGTTTTACCCATGGATAATTAAATATTAACTATTTAATTATATTTTCTACATATATCCTAACCACTTATCTACCCCATATCAATTCCTAACCTCCCGTATCTATTCTATCCATCTATCCCCCCTATTTCTTCTCCTCCCAAACTGAGCAGTGGGATATTTCCCATATTTGAGGTGGAAGGATCACTTCATCTTCCCAAAAATCATCCCTTTTGGCCATTTCAGGAGTCTGTTCCCTGATCGGTGCCGACCGATACTCGGTCGACACTGATTTTTTGGAGTGGCGCCAATTTCATCTTGGTCGGCACCGATTACAAATAGAAGGCCAAAATTCAGTTCTGGTTAGACAATGAGATAGAGAGAGAGACAGAAAGAGTGAAAAATTTTTGAGCATCAAGTTTGAGCATTATCTATCAAGTGAGAGCGAGTCTTGTCCAAACAAATCCCTAAGAGGAGTACCGTTACTCTGCTCCTACCACATCAACATCGTGAGCCTCCATCGATCTCTTGGTGACTCTGTTCCTACATCCAGCATAGGTGGAGCCTTGTTAGTATCCCTACGGCTCTTGCAGATCCAGCGGAGATCGATGATCTAGCTTCCACTGTCTGTTTCTCAATCTTCCTACAATTTTCCCCAAGTCAACGCCGACTGTACCCAGTTGATGCCGATTCTCTCTAGTTAACGCCGACCTATATCATTCAATGCCGATTCTTATCAATCGACGTCGATTTTCCTAATCGGCGTCGATCTACTACTTGCGTACAGTAAAATAATTCGGGAAAACAAATCCAACATTGTTTTCACACTTTCCCATTTTTTATTGGTTTCTGTCTACTATTTACTTTTATGTTTGTCATTTTTAATCAAAATATAGACATTTACTTACATATTTTATCATGTATGCTTCTTTCCTTAATTGAAAACGTGGACTGACATCCGCCGAGGGAGCTTATCGCTTCCCGGACCCACTTTTTGGCAGTCCACCCAAATATCTTTTAACATGGTCTTTTTCTATCAAGCATCTGTGTCTCACAGGTTTCTTGGATCTACTTTGCAGGATCACTCGTGTGTGCCCATCTTGTCTACATCGGCTTTCTTTTCCATCTACATCTTCAGATCTTGTCTTTCAGGTATCAATTTCATTTGAGTTTTTCAAGGTTTTTTTGTTTAGTTTGGTACATTAACTTGGACAGGTAACAAGCGCGAAATTCTTGATCTACAAGTAGGTCTAATTGTTAGTGTAGGAGGAGTAAACTATGCATTAAAGAAGTGTGTGTGCACCTAATTCATGACTTAACTAGGCCCTATACCTCACTAGGTTAGGCTAAGCATGGTTAGGTTAGTTGGTTTCTCAACCTAACTACCTACTCTTCTCATAAAATAAAAATTTATTCAAATTAAAAGGGGAACGATAGGTTGTTAAAGTTGGTGGAGGATGTAAAAATGGAGAATAAATCTATAATTGAGCCAAATGAATCTTGAATATCTTTAAATTTCATGATTGTATCTAATAAAAACTTCATTTTTGTGTAAAATTATGTTTGAATGCATATTTGAGTATTTGTGTGTGTGGATCACATTCTTGTTTGTGAATATTTGAATTATTTATGATGTCTAGGGTTTTTGGAAGGGTATATAGAGGTAAAAAATGAAGTTACATACATTATGAGGGATTGGATTGAATCATGAATAAGATATGTTGTAGAAAGGATAGTAATAAACAAGTGTATGTCTTTAAAACCCGTAAAATATTGATTCAAGACAATCATAATCATTTTATTTTCACATCTAAATGATCTAAAAATTTTAGTGTAGAAGGATAATGACCTTTTGCAAATGATTTTGGAAACATTTTTCTTTATCATATGTTTATCCGTGAGTTGTGATGAAAAATCAAACTAGACCCAATTATGAGAATACACAAATCATGATCATACCGTAAAATAATTATAAATTACGTTTTTTGAAGAGTTGGGTTCAAATTTTAAGGATAGACTAATGAAAAAAATTCACATGGGTTTATAAGGATATGTTTATTTGAAAAACGTAAAATAATTTTTTCATGACATAATTTTATGATATAAATAAGAAATTTGGGACAATTTTGTGGGTTTTGGTGCATTTTGGCAAGTTGATCATTCTAACTTTGTGTTTGTTGATAAATTTGGTGTTGTATAAGGAGAATCGTAGGGTTCTCTCGCATCTAGTTTATTTACTCTAATATATTGCACACATGCTATAAAAATATCCTCAAACTGAAACACATATGATCAACCTTCAAATCATGCCTTAATACCTGCAAAACAATCTCCTCTAGGTCACACTTTTCCCCCATGTAAGACTAGATCACCAAATGAGCTCAAAATTCACTTTCACATGCATTTATTCTCTCTAACCCAAAGGAGGTAGGCAATTCTTGATAAATTCGACCCAAACAACATTATTAAATTCAAATTACTTCATTACAACGGTCACATATGACCCATATAGGTTGTCTAGCCAAAACCTTCATTCATGCACCAAAATCCTCAAAACCCTTGCATTGGAATGAAAAAATATCCTAACACAAAAATATTTTTATTCAAGCTCTAAAAATCACCACACATGTTTAAAATTACATTTAAACATCATCCATGGTTGCAATTTTCATGAACCAATCAAATTATTTCGTTTAATGGGCCCAGTGGCTCATTGCCTTCGTCAAACAATTGCTATCAATAACTTGATTTCATATTTGGGCCTCAAACTCACCCAAGAAAACCTAAAATATGGAATTTGACCAGTAAATGTAAATGGAATAACTTTTATAATGTTTCTAAACAAATTATAAGTCATGAAAAATCCCCTAGTTCAAACCTAAACACCATTTATCTTCACCAAATCAAGTTGCACAAAAACTTATTTTCCAAAATCAGCTAATAAACACCATTGATGATACTTTCAAGACCTAAAATTCATTAAATATATTCCAAATTCACCCCTATTCAATTTCCATATGATATCAAACATCAACTCATCCATATCATGCCTCAAACAACTCAATACTTCGGTAAGAAGAACAAGACTATCCCTAAAATGTAGCTATAAACTTCTTCACAAAATTTCCTGAATGACAAACCTAAACACCTTATCATGATATAATACATATCTAATTATAAATATCTCTGAATTAACTTTCCATAACATATAATAAATCCTTCCAACTCCAAGTGGAAGGCCTTCAACCAAGCCAATCTCTGCAAACTACTTTTTATCTCTACTTGGACTTAAGAATTGACTACTAGCCCAACATACTCCATCATCACAAAAACCAATTAAAATATTAAATAAATCATGTAAAAAAATTATAAATAATTTCTAATCCACATACATCCTTCACCAATCAATAACAAGTCAAAAACATCATCTTACCTCATCAAGCTACTTGCACCCTGCTAGAATGAGCATCCTTAAAACCTCAACGTCAAAGAATACATCATAGATTCTTAATACGTTATCCAATATTAATTTTTATATACCAATGGAAATATATCTTAACCATATTCACAACACAACTTTAATGGAGTCATAACTCCCCATGTAGCTCCTTCAATGTCAATTTCTCAAGGTTGCTCCAAACTCGCCCCAAAAAATAGTTAACAAAAATAGGGAACACTTTGTGCACTTTTTCACTATAAAATTAATTGAAAAATTCATGTACATAAAGAAAAAAATATTGGGATTTCATAAATTCTAATTTAGTCACTACCTTCTTTGGAAAAATTCTCCTTAAACTAGAACTCTTCATAAACAAGTAAATTTAGGTGGGGTCCACATATCACCACAAGAAATATATTACATTTATGGAAATATGGAAGATTCATCTACAAAATAAAATAAGTACTTAGGAAAAAGGAATCAAAACAGGTTCATTAGACCTCTTCTCTTGCAAGTTGCTCCTGGATAGGGTTTTTCTAGGGTTTTAAACCACTTTACCTTCGACGACCGTTCATAAAAACGAGACAATAAAAACACATAATTATTTTTATGAAATATTCATAACTTACCTTATAATTTATGAAAAATATATTAGGTCCCCATTCAAATAATATAATTAACAATGAGCATCAAGGTCTAACTTTGTCTTAAAAACACATTGTCACTTACCTGGTTTCACTAAAACTTACATATATTGAAATATATTCAACAATTTGACCTAAAAATTGTTATGAAGCATCATGAAAAAATCATATAACTATCCATAATCACAATATATCCCAAATATTCCTGAAAATATCCATCAAATATCATTTACTTGTGGAAAACTATTTTTTTCACCGTTTATTTCCCAAGGACCTCAAATATGCATCTAACCTCGTAATTATGACCTAAAACTCATCACACACATCGTGTACACTAATAACATGCTAGTGTTATTCTCCAAAAAGAAATATTTTGTCCAAATATCACATCTCTACCTCTTTCTATATGCTCAAGGACTAGAAACAAGCTTGGAATGACCTGACTCAATGTTGAAAATCCATGAACCGGCCATGCTGACTCAATGCTGACCCATATACACCCATGACACATCATACCAACCATGATTTAACCCATGAAATCAACTAATCACCTCAAGATATCTCATACATTGACTCTGTTCACTAGACCATGCACCAGGACACCCTAGAACACCAACAAACATGGCAATATTCATGGTTGACCATTAAATAACACCACATAGAGACACATAAAACAATATAACACCATTTTCCATCAATTGGGTTGACATCAATGAAAAGAAAAACACACAACGACAAACATGGGTTCTTGAAGAGGTACTAAGTTGGATGTGAGAAATGGTGCGGGAAGAAAAGTGAGTGTTAAGTGTGTGAATAGGAATGTGGATGCCCTTGTATTGGTTAGGAGAGAAGAAGGTGGAATAGAATTTTTGAAGTCTCGGTGGGGATAAAATTAGTAACTAGAGGGGTTGAATTTGATAACTATTTTTCATCTTTATGAACAACATATAACAAGAGATCCAAGTTCTTAGGATGGTCAACAATATATGTATTTAGACCATTAAGATTTTTAGAAGTAAATACATGAGAAACCCTATCCACGAGATGAAACAAATAAATCCAATGCACATAATTCGATAACCAAGTTCACCAAATGATTTAAAAAATTAAATCTTAATCAAAGGACTGGAGTAAATTAGATATATTAGAAACATGCAATATACCAACATATAATGATGAAAAAGTGCAACTAATAAGAGGATAAGAGTGATTTAATAGATATTTGGATATCTATACTGGACTGATGGTGGAACAATATCGATATGAAATATGTATGATTCATATAGAAAAAAATGATCAAGAATTTATTTTAGATAGTACTTCCTAGAAGGGAAAAATCACTTAGGCACTAGTGTCCTAGTGATGGGTGTAGATTTAGTTCTTTTAGTGTTTTATGATGTCACCTTCTCTTCACTTTGTGTTGCATCTAATTCATTGTAGGGTTCTCCTATCCCTAGCTACCTTCAAAAGACTCAATCATACATTATAATAAATAAAATATGCATATGCTTGACTCAAGCTAACCCCCAATGATTTACCCCCAATGTGATTGTAATTGAGCACTACACTACATTTTAGACTCAATGTAGTTATGGTTTGTGTGTGATAGAAATCATGTCCCTTAATGATAAGTTTCCCTTGTGCAAGTTTCACCAAGATAGTGAAATACAATTACTTTTATCCCAAGGTAATGTGTTTCATGAAATTTAGAATTTTCCCTTTATATGCATTGAATGATGTAGCCCAAATCCAATCCTTAAGTTTCTCCTTTTTTCCTAAGAATTATATAGGGAATAATATCCCAATGCCCTTTAGAATAATTAGTATAGGTTATGTATATATATGATTCCTTTTGTTGAATTTTGACATTAACAACACTAGAAAATGACCCAAGGTATCAATGCAAGTTTAGAAAAGATAAACATGTGGTATGTAATTGTAAACGTAAGAACAGTATGAATGGAAAGAAGCACCCACAAGGGGACAAAAAATTGACTACTACTATGCCTTAATGGGCGCTTATGTCTCAAAAATATACAAAGCTAAATCATAAAATACTCATCTGAGTAACAAATTGTGTGATATCCAAAATTAAAGGGATAATTCTAGAAAAATAGAGGATGAAATCATGAAAAGGTAAAACAATGTCAATGTAAAGTGAAAAAAATGTTTTCAATGTCTAGTTTTCTCGCTTAAGAATCAACATATAAATAAATACTAGAGTCATAATGTTATAATAATAAGTTCATAGTTTTATATCTACACCCGACTAATAATAAATTAGAATACATTTTACACAAAGATTACTTCATCTTTTGCAAGAATCAGTCGTGTTTGAAAATTCGTATCATTGACCATCGAGGTCATACATTAAAAGAGTGTGAAGCTAATTTATTACATATTAATAAGATCAAGTATGTTGCTATCACTCCTAGTACATCTAATTCCAAATTTCAAAGAAAATAAAAATTTAAGGGTAAAACATGATGTTAAGGTTTTTCTAAAGACATTGTCAATGCTTTTACTCACTTTACTAAACTACGATTACAAACCGCATGATGAAAATTTACACGTTTACTAAGTTTTCTTCATATTTTCTTAAAACAATTACTTGGGTGAAATATTATCTCTTTCCCTCCACCATCTATGTTTTATGCAAACAAGCCTCAAAGTAAGATTTTTGATGCCAAATCATATTATGATTATCACTAATGCAATGGTCATTCTATGGATAGATGCATACTACTTTGTCATGTTATTCAAGATTTTATTGACTCTAATGTCATTGAATGTGATGAGCCCATTAAATCTTATAAGCAAATAAAAAACATTTCTAAATTGAAAATATTCAATGATCCACTCCTAAGCATAAAATTGATACAAATAATTCTTAAGTGCACATTACTTATCATGTGGTACCACCGATGCCCTCTTATGACCATCCCTTAGATACTATGATCGGTATTATCACTTGTCTACTACCTTCTACACCATACATTACTTTTGATGATTTTGATATACATGAAATGATTATTTATGATACATTGTGTATTACCATATTTATTCATCAAGTACCTGTACATGGTGTATTAGATGATCTACACAACAAAGATAATATGTGTTCCTGGTCATTACTTCAATATATCGGCATCTTGATTGAAGCTTACATATGGTTCTAATCCTCGCTATCATCACACCATATTTTTTTTATTAAGGGTGAATATTTGAGGGTTTTTGGGAAGGACCCACATCCTCTTGTTACAATATGGGAACCATCACAAGGAACCCAAGTGAAGAAAATTCTAGTGTGTTGCATCTGCAGTGTATTTCAACAAGGAGTCTAGCTAATCGAGTGAAGCCAATTTCTAGAGTGTTGCAACTATAACATATTTAAACAAGGAGTCCAGAAAGCTACATTTATAGTGGAGTGAATCCATTTCTAAGAGTTATTTAGCTATAATGAAGAGCCAAGCGCTACCATTATAGTAAAGTACAAAGTGCTGCCATTGGAGTGATTTAGAGATGTGAAATCTTACGACGAATACTGAAGCTACAACCTATGGTGAAACCACCTCCTAAGAGGATCATGCCTCATGGGATTTAAAATTGGTTGGAATAATACACAACCATGTGAATTGACCACACCACTCTCAACCCATTGACTATTTTCACACCATGTTACCTATCAATGTTGGTCCTATTACCACACCACTTTGATTCTTAGTTACTAGTTCTATTATCTCTATTACATTATGTTTAGGTCTTCCTTGGTTATGTTCTCTTATATCAATATTTCCATTTATTCACCAATGTATAAAGTTCATTCATAATCATTATGATGTTAATATTTGAGGTATCCCTTTTGAGGATCCTTCTCCTAATATGCCTAGCTATTTTTACACGCTTTCTACCCCAACTCCTAATACACCTATAGCTAGGGATTTGGTTGCACACGTTGATTTAAATATCCCTAATCTCGTTAGGTCATCCGGTAGGTCCTTGGATTCACACACTAATTCACATAGCTCTAATCATGTTAGGCTAGTGATTACACACATTGATTCACATAGCCTTAATCCTCTTAGGTATTTTGATAGGTCCTTAGATTCACATGATGATTCACATAACTTTAGTCCTTCTGTAAGGCCCTTTTTTGCACATGTTGATTCAAATATCTCTATTCAATCTACTATGCATTTGGTTGCACATGTTGATTCACATAGCTCTAGCCTTCCTCAACCTCCAACTAGCCCTTCATAAACACCCACGAGGAGAGATAGGTTTGTGCATGGGAGAAAGAAAGGGTTCAAGGGTTTAGGTACTAAGTCACATTTTGGTTAAAGGGTATCACATGCAAAACACGTGAAGCTATGGATAAGCATAATGATGACAAGGTTGTTACATGAAGACTTGGAGCTCAAGAAAAGAATATTCTAGGGAATCATTATGGTTACAGGATGTAAAGTGAAGGTTGTTATGGCTAGTTGACATCTGCATGTCTTGGACACTCGAGTATAATAGGATATGATGACATTTGACATGTAGGCTTGCTTTTGGAATGATGATCAAGAAAGCTCTTATCCTATTAAAGGAAGCATTTGGATCTATATAAGAGGATATTATTGGGTATTGGGTGTTAGAGACAGAGATTAAGTATGTGTGCATATGTGTGGTGAATAATATGTAATGGTTATAAGGGGGTACTATAGAGTTTCTAGATCAGAGCCATGGGGAGGGTAAAATGCTAATGGTAGAATGATGTAACTGATATGTTGTTGAACCTTTTGATGTAATATAGCTACTGTAAACACTTATTAATCAATATATGATGGGTTATTCTATATATCTTGTGTCTAATGGGCTCAAAACCTAGTGTATTTCATATTACTCATGGTACAGATCTGGTTCTCTTATGTTGTTGCAATGTTTATGTTTATATCATGGTGCATCTATGCTTAGATCTAGTGCTTTTACTTATTTGCTAGAATAAATGCTTTTATTTCTGTTTATGCAAACATTCCTCCATTAACAGAGAATAATTCTTACAATATCACATGAATTAGGGGCTCGACGCCTTGGGTGAGCACCCAACTAATGTTGGGTGATAGGCCGATGCGCTTGGGGTTTAAAAGGAGTAGGGAAACGAGACTACATTTTGGTTCCGTTGTCAGGACCTCTTTTGAAGCTATTGTAAGAATGGTGTGTGATGACATAACACTTGACCTTGGACAACATCAATACTTGGCTTAAAAGCATGGAGGATGATTTTTCTTAGTGATTTAACACTGGATCTAAGTTTGATGCACGTAAATGGGTAGAGGAGAAATTGTATCATGAGGTCTATGAGAAATTATTTTATTATTTCTCTAGTAGAGTTGTACAAATGGTTTTCAACATATGCATCAAGGAAGAGTTGGTATTATAGACCTTGTGTTTGGACTCAAGAAGAGTATCAAAGGCTGCATGATGCTGATCTTGTTAGAATTTAGAGGATTCTAATTATTACAAATTTAATCAACCAATGCATTTAAATATTAACATAAACCATAAAACATTAAATGTTAAATATTATGCAATGTAATAAATAAAATTACATAACATATTAATTAAGTAATACATACCAAAAGTAAGAACACAGTGACACAATGTTTATAGTGGAAAACCCCAAATAGGGTAAAAACCACTATGTGAAATAACCTTTTACTTTCTAAGAACCAAACTTACATCCAATAACTTTCACCTCCTCATTTCAACCCTAATCAAAAGGGTAAAATAATATTCACCTTTGATATTTCATTCAAATGAGGACCTATAGTCCTTTTTATATTAGGTGATCGGGTATGTCTCCCGACCCACCTTTTCAACCTTATTAGTTGACACATATACCTAGGTTTATAATATTTAATATTAGAAATATAATCATTTCATGATATTAAATATTTAACTGAAAGTATATACCTAGGTTAACATATTTAATAATAGAAATATAAATATTTCATATTATTAAATATTAACATATATATATTAGTGATGGACCCATATACATTAAGGGTTGGCCAAACCACTTAATAATTATGTTCCAACACTCCCCCTTAATGTTAAGTGGGATAACATATGCCAATATATTACCTTCCTATGGTACACTACATGATTTACAATCCTTAAACCATAAAGGTTTTAGGCTAGCATATTGAGTGAAGGAATTATAACACCTTCATCATACTCAAGTTACCTTTTGGCACAAAATGATTTGGAATCCCAAAGATCATCTCATGCTTAGTGGCTAACTATGATTTGTGAGTTTTACATATTCTCATAGGTTATCATAAAGGTTCTTGAACCAAAGCATATATGAGACTTTTATAACCAAGGACCTCCTTAATATATGCTTGTATCGATGTTTACCAAGAAACTTAATAACACTAAAGAGTTTATCAAGTCCGCCTTTAATACCTTTCTACACTTATTTCTAAAAAATAAGCCGAGGAGGTATACATGCCGAGGATATTTTTACACTTGCCCAAAGGTCTTTTTACACTTTCTCAAAGTTCTTTTACAAATTCCTGAAGGTATTTTAAAAAATAAACCGAGTTCCATTAGGAGGTGACATTATCATGCACACTACACCTCAATGGAAACTCCAGTAATATAATATTTTCATGAAATTGACAAAAAAATTGTAACACTCAAGGGATTTTTGAAGATATCAGCAACCTACTCTTCAGTCGGCACTAAATTGACATCTATCTCACCACTTAACACCTTCTCATGGATGAAGTGTATATGTATCTCAATGTGCTTTGTCCTATGATGTTGTACTAGATTATGTGTAAGGGATATAGTGCTTTGGTTGTCACAAAACAAAGGAACACTATCTGGATCCTTTTTCTTTACCTCATTGAAGAACCTCTTTATCCATCGAGCCACTTTTTGTAGCTTCCATTACACTTCTATACTCAACTTCTGTTGAAGAGATAAAAATAGTTGGTTATTTTTGCTGCACTAAGTAATGACACCTGCACCAAATTTAAACACATAACTAGAAGTAGATTTTCTATCCAATACATCACCAACATGATCAAAATCAAAAAATCTATATAAGTTAGCATTTTCATTCTTAGTATAATGCAACCCATAATTTATTGTTCCTTTAATATATCTAAGAATCCTTTTTGCAAGATTCCAATGATCTCTATAAGGTTCCTGCATAAACCTAGAAGTAATTCCTACTGCATAGGAAATATCTGGTCTTGTGATAGTTAGATAAATCAAACTACCAACTAATTGTCTATATAAAGTAGGATCACATTTTTCAAATGCAATTTTAGGATCAATTTTCAATCCAACTTACATAGGAGTAGAAATCGGTTTAATCAATCATGTTAAAAAAATTTAGTACATTGGTTGTATACTGTGCTTGAGAAATAACAATATAATGTTTATCTTGAAATACAACCATGCCAATAAAATGATGTAAGAGACCTAAATCAACCATTTCAAAGTAATGTTTCAATTTTTCTTTAATTTCTACAAGTTAAAGTAGGATTATCACCAGTCATAAGTAAATCATCAACATATATACAAATAATGATAATATATGATGCTTCTTGCTTAATGAATAGATCATTGTCAGAAGAACAATTAAAAAATCCTAACTGTTTAAATAAGGAATTAATTTTCACATACCAAGCTCTAGGAGCTTGCTTTAAATCATACAAGGATTTTTTCAATTCACAAACATAGTTTTTTTACTAGTTTATTCAAACCCTTTATGTTGAGACATGTGAATTTCTTATTTTAACTCACCATTAAAATAAGAAATGTTCAAATCCATTTGGTGGATTTCCCATCCAAATTGTGAGGCAATTGCAAATAAGGTCCTAACAGTACTCATTTTAGCTACAGGGAAAAATGTCTCAACATAATTAATACTAGGTTTCTAATTAAAACCTCTAGCAAAAAGTCTATCTTTATGTTTGTCAATACTACCATCAACATTATATTTTACTTTGTATAACCACCTAGACCCTATAATACTTCTTTTTCTGAGGTGGAACCAACTCCCAAGTTTGATTTTGAATTAGGGAATTGTATTCAGCCTACATTGCATTGATCCACTTCTCATCTCGAGAAGATTATTCAAAATTTTGTGGCTCAAGTTCATACAAGGTCATTAATGCATGGTAGGTATGATGGATTTTGGTCATTTTCCTAAGGTCAATAGGATTAGAACTCTCTAACATAGATTGAGCCCATTTTAGTTTCTTAGCTAAGGAGATAGGGATTTATCCATATTATTAACACAAGAAACATCATCATGACCATTTACTATATTCTCATTATCAGAATCAGAACCATCATTAGAAATATTGACAGAGTTAGGAACATCTTTACCATTATCAGATGAACAAAAACATTTTTCCAAAACTACCACATTACGGTTTTCAGTTACTTCCCTTTTTTAGGGTTGTAAATCCTTATACTTGCAGTGTTAATACCATATCCAATGAAAACACAAGAAAAATAAGTCATATCAAGTTTCTTTCTTTTCTTTTTAGGAATGTATAAAGAAGTAGGACTACCAAAAAATTTTAGATGAGAAATATTAGGTTTTTGATTTGACCATTTTTCTAAAGGAGTTGAAAGATGAATAGATTTTTTGGGAACCCTATTTAGAATGTAGATTGATGTGTTCATTGCTTCTGCCCACAAAAATTTGGGAAGACTAGCAGAATGAAGCATAGTGCGAGCCATATCTAAAATAGTCATATTCTTACATTCTGCAACACCATTAGATTGGGGAGAATGAGGAGAAGTTAATTCCCTTTTAATACCAAAATCAATATAAATTTTTTCAAATGTCTTGCTAACATATTCACCCCCATTATTTGTTCTAAGTCTCTTAATTTTATAATTTGAAGAGTTTTCAATACATGTTTCAAATTCCTTAAATTTCCCAAGTACATCAGATTTATTTTTAAGAAAATATGACCAAATCATCCTAGTGAAATTATCAATAAAATTCATAGCATATAAAGAACCATTTAACAAAGCTACTTAAAGAGGTCATCTAACATCATTGTGAATAAGTTCTAGTGGAGAAGAGGAACTCTCTTCAAGATGTGAGTGAAAGGGTTTAACACTTTGTTTTGAGCATAAACATGCTTCACACGAATCATGAGAAGAAGAAAACACATGAAAACCTTTCACAACATTATATATATCCATTTCATATAAACTTTGATAATTAACATGTCCTAATATTTCATGTATATTTAATCAACAATAAAGTAGATTAATTTTTCACCAATTAAAATACAATTGCATTCATCTAATTGTGCTTTAATATTTTTAATTTTGGCTAAGAAATTAACTAATTTTTCATCTCCTTTCATAGGAGTTGTAAGCAATTCTATTTTTTAAAAATAATTTTAGATAAATGTGTACCTTCATGCATGGATTCTAGTTTCATCCATACCTCTTTTGGATGTTCGATATTACCAATGTGTATAAGGTACTCATCGTTCACATTACGCAGAATCATGGAAAGAGCCTCCTACATTCATTGTGAGAATGCATTCATGTTATCTATTGTTGCTTGATGACTAGTGGGAGAAACCTTAGATTCAGAAACAATCGTCCATAGTTTCCTTGCCATAAGTTTTGATTTGACCATGATCTTCCAAATGTTGTAGTTGGTTCCATTCAGGATCTGGGTTTTGTCAAGAAAAAAATAGTTGGATGTCATTATTTTCCTAAACCTATAAAACACACCCCATTATAATATACAATGTACCACAAATTTAGATACATATTTATCGAAAAAAGTAACACTTTTAATAGAATCATATCTAGAATTTAAAGATCTAAAGAAACTATTTGATCATAACTAATTTTGTCATTACAATGCATACTAATTAACCTCTTATGATCAAAATAATAAGCCACAATATAAAGGGCTCTGAATTATACCCCATACTTATATAAAAATATTTCCAACCATATAGAAGTGAAGAAGAAACCCCTAAGAATTCATAACAACTTTAAATTTATGAAAAAATGAATGTAGACAAAGATCCGTCCAGCTTAAATTTGATGTCTAAATGACCATCATTATGACTTATTTTAGGTTTGTTGTGACAGTCATTTGATTTTCAATTTTAACACGTGAAATTTTTCGAAACCCGAGGACATTAAATTTGACGTTTAAATGACCGTCATACTTTCCTTATATTTAGTCCATTGTGACGGTCGTTTGATCATCAAATTTAATGGAAGCAAAAGTTGTTTATTTCTAGAATGTGAAATTCCAAAATTTCTTCTTCGTATAATATTAGAGAGGTTATATTTTAATACATTATAATAGCCTATTATAGTTTATAATGTAAAAAAATACACTTAATAAAAGAGGTATATAGTTTATATAATGTAAATAAAAAACAACATATAGTCTATAAAAATTATAAACTATAGTATTTAAAAAACATATAACCCTTATTAAAGGGGATTGAAGGACATAGACTAGGTTAATTTTTTTACCAAGTGCAAGTAGATTTATGAGAGTATAGATTAACCTGGTGATTTTATAGAGGGGACAAGAATTTCACCCGGCCAATGAAATAAATTGAAATCCCTATTTTCATGAACCTTGTCTCCTCCTTCATTTACTCTTGATTTTTACCATTGAAAACATTTAACTCTGCACACATTAAAACTATAGAAATATATGAAAATATTTTACACATTATTTAGCCCTTACTAGGTCTTTCACATGAGTTTTCACGGAAGGTAATAATCTTTCCAATTTTTTTCTTCTGTGCATTCACATTAGTTCTTCACAACAAAAAAATATTAGATTGCAAAAAAAAATGGAAAGAAGGGGGGCTTGATCATTTTAAATACCCTTTTGGGTTGGTTGAAAAAACCCATAAAAATTAAATAGATTAAATACAATAACTTAGACCTAACCTATTTAATTTAAACCATGCTCTGACACCATGTTAGAATTTAGAGGATTCTAATTATTACAAATTTAATCAACCAATGCATTTAAATATTAACATAAACCATAAAACATTAAATGTTAAACATTATGCAATGTAATAAATAAAATTACATAACATATTAATTAAGTAATACATACCAAAAGTAAGAACACAATGACACAATGTTTATAGTGGAAAACCCCAAATAGGGTAAAAACCACTGTGAAATAACCTTTTACTTTCTGAGAACCAAAATTACATCGAATAGATTTCACCTCCTCCTTTCAACCCTAATCACAAGGATAAACTAATATTCACATTTAATATTTCATTCAAACATATCAAATGAGGACCGATAGTCCTTTTTATATTATGTGATCGAGTATGTCTCTTGACCCATCTTTTCAACCTTATCAATTGAAAAATATACCTAGGTTTATAATATTTAATATTAGAAATATAATCAATTCATGATATTAAATATTTAATCTGAAATTATATACCTAGGTTAACATATGTAATAATAGAAATATAAATATTTAATATTATTAAATATTAACCTATATATATTAGTGATGGACCCATATACATTAAGGTTTGGCTATACCACTTAATTATTATGTTCCAATAGATCTGACCTAGACTCATGTTGTTGATCATTGGTGGAGTGGAGTGTTGACTAGCTATACCCTAGAATACGTAATTTCTACGTATTCTTTCCTAAAGATTGTTGAGTTTGAGTTCTTGTGGGAGCTAAGAGGATCATTCTTGCGTGATATTCCATTAGAAATTAAGATTGTGATAATCACTATGAGTATGGAAGCATTTCTTATGGTTGGCTAACTTCCCACTAGGTGCGAGGCATGAAATTTGGTGTGGTTAAAGATGGCGTACCTTTGCGGAAGTAGAGAGAATAGAGGTAGCTCAAGTATAATGAAGCATGAGAAAGGGAGTTAGAAAGACAACACGAAGTTGCTGGAGTGATGGATTTATAGAGGAAGACGTTACGGGAAGGATTTGAGGTTCACACAGATGGCTTGGGACATGAGCATCAGTGCTACCCCATATTGGCAAGCATGGGAGAGAAACCTCCTTAGCTTCATGTGAGAGATTGACGTATGGAGAAAGTAGAGTCGTATATGCTCATCTTAGTCCACTTGGTGACCAAACCCTCACACTTAGTTTTCTAATTCCCGACATAATTCTTGTTAACCCAGTTTGGTGTTGGTATTAGTAGTCGAGTGACACCTGGTAGATATAATTTTTCATTTAGTTCTTCTATGAAAGAAAAAACATTTCCCGTGTGTTTGAAGTCATCCTATCGACACATCATTTGGGAAAGGTGTAGGTACAAAAATTTTACGTATCACATTTTGAAGTGGTTAGACATCACAGACTGTCGGTGCATAGTTTAGCACGAGAATGGGTATGCATAGAGAAATCGTGTCAATCTCCTTACCTACAATGGGAGGAGGATTTGGTGCATTCGTAGGAAATAAAGCTAGTGGATATAGTGGTGGAGGAAAAATAAGAGGGAATCAAGGTCTTAGATCTTGTAGACAAGGGCCAAAACACCATCAACATGTTTTTAAAGAGATATCCCTTCATTTACCTGATTACAATGGTGTTGAATATGCCGTAGAACATGTACACAAGTGCAAATTGCTATGGCACGCTAAGGGTATAACTTCCCTGGAGTAGAAGGCAAGCCAATTTTCAAATAAGTTACAGGGATGCACACATAGTTGGTACTAAAAGTATGATTCACATCGATGGTGGTGAATTATACTACGCTACATGATGAATTCTTGGTGTAATTCCACATATATGAGTTTAAGAAAAAGAACATCGGTGCATTGAAGGAGATTTAACAAGGTATGGAAGAGAGTGTATGGGAGTATAATGTGTGCTTTAAGAATCTTCTTTCAAAGTTTTCTTATGATATCCATCCCTCTTAACATAATCAATGGTTCATGTATGGCTTGATATCACCCTTAAGGTGAGTGCTCTCATATAAGACTTTCACAACTCCACTTGAAGCCTTGGAGGATTCTTGGTGTGATGAGGCCTTAGAAAGAGTTGATATTGGGGTAAGTCCCTTTTTGGAAGCACATATCACTTTCATGGTAAAGCAAGCTGGAAAAATTATCTACAAACTTGGCTCATGAGACTTGTAGTGGACTATGGTGCACGGATTGTGAGGTAGAAGGAAACACAAAGGATAGTTTCCCATGAAATACGGTGTGTGTTGTGTCATTGGATTGTGAAATATATCATGGAGATCATGATCTAAGTAGATTCCCATTGTTGCAGCATGTGCTCTGCAAGAATGTGTCTTCTTATTGTAATATTTTCTCATCTACAACTCACGATATAAAGGACTGCCAATTGATAGACCAAATCCATGATGCCATTGATATTGGTGTGTGCTAGACCAGCATTGGGAAAAATTATAAGAATGAAGGTCATCAGTATAAAGGGTGTGGAGATGAAGGTAGTCAAGGAAGAGGTTTTCTTGAAGGATTCAAAGGCTATGGTGGACAAGGAAACACACGAGTCAATTTCTCCATGGAACTTGTTACAATTATGGATCTACTAAACATTACAAGCACAAATGTCTAGATTTTCTACAATGCTCATGGTGCAGGAAGAAGCATAAATATGAGGAGTGCCTTGAGTTATATGAGCACATGAGCTAGAACCAGAAGGAAGGACAAGGGTGTGGGAATGGTTAGTTTGAAGTAGGATGACCTGTTATGGATGCCTAGGGTAGTGCATAACCCTGAGCTAGAACTTGTCTTGGTGACTACGTGAGTTGAGCCTATGCGCGCTAGGAAAAATCTGAAGCAAATGCATCTCATTACAAGAGAAGAGGTATTACATGGGAAATATCCTGATCCAACTCATCGAAGGAGGTCTACCAAGAAACCATGGAGGTGATTAGAAACCTACAAGGGGAGATTTAGTGTCTGAAGGAGCAATCACAAAAGTTGGAGCAAAAGAAGAATGTTGAGGTCCCTTAGAAGGACATAGATGAGGTCAGAGAAGTGTGTAAGATGCTACATTGGGAGAATAATATCCCTCATGTCATGCACTTTGGCAAGCATGAGAGGCAGGTCCTGCATGCTAATTTTCCCCCTCACAATATTTATTATGAAAAATAAATCACATTGAATGTAGTTATGGATGGATGGCTCTTGAGCAACATTCTGATTGACATGGGCACTAAGGTCAATTTTCTCACTTTAGATGCATGGAATTAGATGGGGAGGCCCCCATTACAGCCATCTTCAAATGTGTTGTATATGGAAAATAGGAAAAAGGATATGCCCATTGGAGTGTTAAAGGATGCATCCATAACCATCCAAGGGAAAATTTCATTGGATATTTTGAAGTCTTAGCACTTGTTGAGGAAGATAACTTTCCATCCTTACTTGGATGCCCCTGGTGCTATAAGAATAATGTTAACTTGCACTTTAACAAAGGGTACATAAGTTTTGAGAACAAAGAGGAGTGTGTCATTATTCCACTGATGGATGGGAAGTATATGCCTTATATAGAGCCTTTGGGAGAAGAGGACCTAGATAGAATCTATGTATGCACCATTAGAGACCCCAAGGTTATCCATCCATTAGGATAAGTATCCATTCAATAGGAGGATGCTCAATCCATGAGTGATAAAACTATCATTACATGTGACAATTAGGTGAACATGAACTATGAGTTGTTTACAAGACAATTGAATGGAACTATGACATGCATTGTCGGGTGTGCTTGGTTAGGCACTTGGGAGGAAATCAGTTACCCAGTTACACTGGAGAGGGTAACCTTGACGTCTTTCTATGCGTAATGGAGGTACAATGGACCTGTCAGATAAAAAGGAGGAATATGCTTACTTATACCTTGCATAGAACAACAACATGTTGGTGGGAAAACCATTGAGAAAATATTCTAGAGTGGCGTGAAGTGAGAACCACATTCTCTCGTGAGATTTCTTCATAGAAATTTACCTTCTGCAATACACAACTATTATGGGAAGGAATCTGCCTCATTCCACATCCAAGAATGTGAGAGATCCTGGATGGTAGGCACGGAAGCCTTGCCTCCTTCACTATGGGTGCATAAGTTCTACTCCACCTTGCAAGGTTGTGTGTGTGCATGGTACATTCACTCGAGTTGCATTGTCATATGGGTAATTGGAAAGAGTTGATGGTGGATATTATTCAAAATTTTGAGTATCTAAGTTTTAAGCCATCGGTGAATGAGGCATTGTAGGTAGTCAAACACCTTACCTTAGGAGATAGTTCCATAGTTGAGGAATGAATTATGTATTTGTTTTGGGGAATCGAGTTGGGCACGTGCTTTGTAGAAGAAGAACTAGCAAGAGAGATGGAGGAGATGTAATTTGAGCATGCTTTCCGGAGAAGGAAAAATGAAATTTAGTCTACTTGATAGATGGCGAGGAAGTAGAAAATATGGATGTTTCTCATATAGAGGGTAATGCGCGTGAAGTATTTGAAAAGTAGATGAGAAAGTTTGCACCTACCATGAGCCCTTGAAAACAAATAAAGGTTAACATTGGTACAGAGGTAGAGCCTATATAAGCTTTCATTGGGGATTATTGGATGGACCAAGAGGTTTCAAAAATAGTTGAGTTGCTATGTGAATTCCAAGACTTGTTCCCGCATGGGTACCATGAATTAAAGGGAGTTCACCACTCTCTAGGGGAAATGAGGATTAAGTTAAAGGAGGGTGCATGCTTGGTTTGGAAGAGACCTTATAGGATGAATATGAATTTGTGTGTAAAGGTTAAGGAGGAAATTGATAAGATGATAGAATCCAATATCATTGAGGTGATTGAAGAATCTAAGTGGGTGAGCCCAATGGTAATTAGTATCAAGAAGGATGGGAGGATAAGGATTTGTGTTGATTATAGAGATTTAAATGCTTCATGTGTGATAGATCCTTTTCCAACCCCATTTACTGAGGAGATTTTGGAAGGTGTCGTAGGGTGAGAGATCTATTCTTTCATAGATGGATTCTTTGGATATCATCAGGTAAGAATTACAAAGGAAGACCAGGAGAAGACTACTTTCACAACTGAGTGGGGAATTTTTTCTTACACGGTTATGCCCTTTGGGCTTAAGAACGTGCCTATTGTATTTTTGCGCATCGTGGTGTAAGCCTTTCAAGACTTCATCCACAAATTTCTACAAGTATACCTGGATGACTGGATGGTGTATGGGTTAGTAAGGGATCATTGTGAAAATTTGAGGTTGATGTTTGAGAGATGTAGGTAGTTAAGTATCTCCTTGAACATTAAGAAATGTGTCTTTGCTACTCCATTTGGCACATTACTAGGTCACATTATATGTAAGGAAGGATTATTGGTAGACCTGCTAAAGTTGTTGTTATTTTAGGGTTGGAGGAGCCTACTAGTCAAAGCACGGTGCATGGATTCTTAGGGAACACAAGATATTATAGGAAATTTATCAAAGGCTATGCCAGGATTTTCGTGCCATTGGAAGATTTGTTGAAACATAAAAGTAAATTACATTGGGGTGAGGCATAACAGATAATTTTTGACACCTTTAAGGAGAAAATTACTATTGTGCCCATTTTGCGCTTTCCCTCTTAGGACAATCCATTTCACATACATGTTGATGCATCGGTATGGCCATATGAGTAGTGTTAGCATAACTTAGAGAGGGGATTGTTGATCACCCCTTGTGTTTTGCAAGTATAAAGTTAACGCCGATATAGAAAAATTATAAAACAATGAAGCACGAAGCATTGTCCATGAGTTATGCACTTCATAAATTCAAATACTTGTTGGCTACACCATTTATCTTTTACTTGGATCATATGGTGCTCAAGTACTTGGTGAACAAGCCTATTCTACAAGGGTGCATATTTTGGTAGATCTTATTGTTTCAAGAGTTTGATTTTTGGTCATTGTGAAACCATGAAAGAGAAATTTGGGACATGACCATATATCATAGGTTAACTCGGGGAGGAAGCACAGAGAATTTAGGACATAGTGCCGGATACACAGTTGTTTAGATTACAATGCACACCATCTGATTTGGATGATATTTTTGTTTTCTTGTGAATGGGTGTGGTGCCAGAAGGAATGAAGGCCTTGGAGAAGAAACAATTGGCCATACGCGTTGTGACCTATATGTTAATTAGTGGAGAACTGTATAAACTAGGTCAGGATGAGGTCTTGCACCGATGTGTACTAGAGCATGAACATACTGTAATCATGGAAGAATGTCATGGTGGTATTGTAGGAGGGCACTATGCAGGGAATGTGACCACCTGTAAGATCCTATTGGAAGGCCTTTGTGGGGAGATAGTTTATGAGGATTGTATAGAGTATTGCAAGGCATTTGACCATTGTCGGCGCTTTGGTAAGTCAAGAATGAAAGATTAAATGCCATTAAGACCTATTAATAGTGGAGAGTTGTTTGAAAAATGGATAATTGATTTTTTGGGCCCTATTTCCCCATTGTGTGTAGGATAGGATCACATTATATTATCACATGCCTATACTATCTTACTTGGTGGGAAGAAGCAACACCTACAAAGGATATTACATCGGCTACAATGGCTAGGTTTTTATGGGAGAATATAATCAGCAGGTATGGATTCTCATTGAGTTTAACAAGTGATAAGGGTACTCAATTTTTGAATGAAACTATTAGAATCTTATTGGCAGAGTTTATGGTGGCCCATCAAAAAACTATGCCCTATCACCCTCAAGATAATGGGACTGCTGAGGCCTTTAACAAAATATTGAGCCACACATTAACTAAGATTTGTGATGTCGAAGGAGGGACTGGGATGACAAATTATTTATAGTGCTATGGGCATATCGAATGACTTATAAATGTTTGAACAAGGCCACACCATTTCAATTGGTGTTTGGCATGGAAGTTATTATGCCCATTGAATTTATGTTACCATCCCTACGTATTTCATGCGCATGAGGATTGGTTGATGAGAAAGCATTAGAAGAGTGCATTGACAAACTTATGATGTTAGATGAAAGGTGAGCCATTACTAGGTGGAGTTAGAAGATGGAGAAAGCTATACAAAAGGCATGACATGATTAACATATTAGGAACAAGGAGTTTGAGGTTGGGAAGATGGTTCTTCTGTACGATTCAAAGTTTTTGTGCCATCCTAGGAAACTCAAAGTGCATTGGTTGGGACCATATGTTATATCCTATATACTTGATTTAGGTGCTTTCTAGTTACAAGCATTGGATGGGACATGGTTGCCCGAGTTATTTTAATGGGAGTAGGTTGAATCCCTATTATAAATAAGTCTTCTGTGTTTTATAAATAAGGTAGTATTTCCAGTTAGCTTAGGATTTCCCTTAATGCATTTTCTTTTATCTATGTTTCCTTGCATCATCGGTGCACAATTTTTATTTTCATTTCAATTTTTGTCGGTGTGTTTGCGTGCTAGTATCTAGTTACTATCTAAAGGGGTTTTATGCGTAGAGGACCACACATATATTTAGTTTGGGGTGGAGAGTGTAAAGAAGAGTTTTAGTGAATAGTGTGGTATGAAACAAGTGTTAGGAGTGATGTTGATTGGTGTCCTAAATGAGGAAGTCAAACACGCGTGGGGTCAGAGGAGTGCACATAGAAAAAGTGATTATGGGTAGATATTGGTGTCAAAAGCCTTATAAAAACCACGTACGGGATACAAGTGTAGAATAAAACCGAGGTAGGATGCAACAAGAACTTGGTATATGATGCGGGAAGATGTACTTTGGCGTTTAAAGCACGCATAAGGAAGTCTCGTAGGTCGATGAAGGTTTAAATTCCAGAAGGTTGAGGTTGTTACATGTGAGTTGATGCTTGGATTAAAAGCACTAAACATGATGCACGAGATGAAAATAATTGGAAAAATATGAATTTAATGCAAAAGTACGGTGGTAGGTAGCACATAGATTAATGCGGAAAAGGTAAAAACTATAAATAGAAGGGTAGGGTAAGTTGTTTATTTTACCTTGCGATTTGTTATTGAAGATCTCTTGCGAACTAGGCTATCCTTGTGAGAAACTTTGTGGAAAATTGTGTGCAAAGTGGAGAACTTGACAGATTTGTGAACTAGAGTGGAACAAAGTACATGGGCATGCATGAAGGAGATTGTTTGGTGGATTCCCGTGGGTATTTACGTTTTCTTGTGGAAGGATAGTTTTCTAGGTTAGGGTTTGTAGAGCTAGGGAACAAGTTTTGAAGAAATTTCAAAGAAATGAAGCCGAGTGACTCGAGAAATGTTGAAGTAAGATGCAAGGAAGAACTTACAAGGACTTGACGAGAAAAAGCGACACTAAGGAAAGGATTGAACGTTTTATTTCACCATTTTCTTTACGTTTTGAATGATGAAATAGATAGGGTTATGGGATAGGAGGAATACCTATTAAATGGGTTGGTTGATGGTTGTTGCGTGCATTCTGACTTCTCGATCTAGTGTTGATTGTGAGAGATTCCTTTTGGCTAGGAGGAACTACTTGTAATAGAAAACAAGACCACAAAAAGAAGTTAAATGATATATGACAGTGGACTACCTAGTGTATGCTAGTTCCAAGAAGTGTGATACTTCCTAGATGGCTGTCAATCCACTATTTAAAACAAATTAATGCGAGAAATAAATAAAGTCCTACTGTAGTTGATATGATTTAGGTATCTCATTCAAGTACAATAAGAAAATCCAATCACAATAGGCTAGGTTATAGTTGGATCTAAAGGAGGAGGTAAGCGTCAAGTCTTGGATCTTGTCGGTCGATTCTTGGTTTTTAGGTCAATCAATAAGAGGTTGTTTGGCTCTATTTTTGGGAAAGGTATAAAACATAGAGACTAGCACCGGTCTTGTATGACTGACAACAGTTTAGTAATAACCAACGATGGTTACTATAAATTTTCAATAACTATTAAGTTTAGGGATTTGTCCGAGACTGACTCGGGGATGGTGAGGAGAGGGTGTAAGTCTGGGGAGGTGTTAGAAATACTTAGATATGTCTATCGGTTAGGTATGGGAAATTTTATGGTGTGGGTGAAGGAATGATCAAACTTGTATGGAGATAAATGGTGGGGAAGTGAGAGTTCAAGTAGAAACTAATAACGAAAGTAAAAAATCCTACTAGAACAAAAATAGAAGAATTTTGGTTAACAAGATACTTACTATGATGTAGGTTTGATGGCTAGATGGAGGTGACAGTTGATCGGAGGAATGGTGTTTGGTGTCATGGCAGTGCTTCCCAAAATGCTATTATGGGTGCAATGCTCCTAGATCTGTCTGGATGATGGTTTTGGATGCTGGATGCATGGAAAGATGCTAGTTCTGCTTGCATGCATCTTTGATCTTGTTCTCCTCTAGTCTTGAATCTGCCAACCCCTAAAATAAGGTTACTAAGGTGAATAAATGGTAACTCGATGATGGTTCCATCTTGATCGGCATCGGTTTAGGTCTGACCGACATTGGTTAAGGTAGGATTCCCTAGGTTTACTAAAATGGGTAGATCTTTCTAATTTCTTGGGCCAAGTTTGTTTGTTGTCATGGATCATAACGAAGATTCCCTTCTAATGAGTGGGAATGTGGTTAGAGAAATATTAGGAATTGATTTTAGGGTTAGACCAAATCTTAGCTCATTAAGGTAAGTAAGACTTAGTTATTGTTAGTTATGGAAACATGCCAAGAATAGGTCTAGGGTGAGGTGGCTAGATGAGGTGTCTAGGTGAGGTGGAAATTAGGTCAATTAAGGTAATAAAATAATGGATATTATGAGGATGGGTATTTAATTTAATTAAAATAATTAAATTAATTATTAATGTGGGGTGAAAGGGGGCCATGGTTAGGTGCCCATGTTTAAGTTGGTTATCCGATCAAGGGCTAAAGGGAATGTAACCAAATTTAGGTGTCTATATTTTCCCCTTTTTGTCACGTAGCTTGTATTGGTAAGCGATGTTGATAAAAATAAGAAGTGGGTGCCCCATGTGTGGGTGAAGGTGATCCCCCTCAAACCAGGAACTAGTGAGGTGGAAGACGGAAGTGGTGAGTGGTTTGATAAAAGGTGGATGTAGGGAAAAGGAGTGTAGATGTGGGTGAATGTGGGAAAGGGTAGAGATCAAAAATAGCAAACAAGTAAATGGGCTAGGGTCAAAGGTATTGCAGTCAAACACACACACATGGTAAAAACTATAACACGGTTCCAGGTTGAAGAGCTTGTAAAATCTACATCATCTAAGGTTGATAGGTTTATCTGAAAAAGGTTGAAGTGATTACGATATCCAAGGCATAGGATATGGTGCAAAAACACAATGTAGGTTAGGTGCAGGAATGTTTAGGTATGTTCTAGTACACCAAAGGTTGGGTCAAGATAAACATCACGATGATAGGAAAGGTAATGTCATTAGGTCAAACAACATGGGTAACAGTTTTGTAAGGTATAGTGAGCACATGAGTTCACAAGTCACTAACAATGTTCCAGGTCCAGGTAGCTAGGTCATGACATGGGTAGGGACAAGGTACATGTAAAATAACAAGTCCCTAAATGCAATTAAGGATAGGGAGAGGTAATGTAGGCTGGTAGGAAGGTGGCAATAAGGATGGGTAAGGTCATGAAGGTGGAAAGTGGGGTAAAGGTGGGTCAAAAATGGGTAAAAGGTACTAAACATGGTATGATAGGTAACCGATGCATCTTTGGTTAGGTAATGAATGACATCAGGTTTACTAGGGAATGATTTGACCGATGTCAATCATTTCGATTTGGGTATAAAAAAGAAAAATTTGACCTATACGGATTCATTTGTACACTTTTGAATTTTGGAAAATGACAGTGTTGAACGAGTTGTGTTTTTCTTGAGAGAAGCACATGAGATTGTATCGAGGTGAGGTGGAGAGACCTAGGTTGGGAGAGGAGTCAGGTAGATGGACCCATGAGATCAGGAAGAGTGAGTGGATTGGTGGAGAGGTTGGAGGTAGAGGTGTTACATGGTTTATGTAGAAGAGGGGTTCGGTGGACCATCATCACCGCAAACGGATGTGCCATCACAGAGGTGAAGCCAAGACAAGGTAAGAGCTAAGCTTTTCTATGTATTGTTGTGAAATGTAGAAGGGAATATGGGTTAGGGGTGTAGGTAGAGCAGAGAGAATTTTAAATTTGGTGGTTAAAATGGGTGAGAGAAGGGGTGGGAAAAGGCATAAGTAGGTTGAATAGGGTTAGGGAGGGATTTGGGGAAGTTTGGGTAGGTGTCTAGGAGAAATGGGGGAAGAAAAATGGGGGTTTGGGATTTGGTGTAATGTAACAATGATGACGCTAGTCGAGGTATGGCTGACGTCGGTCTGTATATATCGACATCGGTCAGGATTGAAGAACCAATGTTGGTTTAGCATGGACCAGTGTCGGTCAGGAGTGACCAGTGCCGGTTAGAGAATTTAGGGTGTAGGTTTGTTAGGGTTAGGGGTTTAGGTTGAAGGGTTTTAGGTTTAGGGTGTGTAGGGTTTGGGGTTTAGGGTGTTGAGGGTGTGGTTGATGGGGTTAGGTTTGGAGGGGTTAGGTGGGGGTTTGGGGTTTAGGGTTTAGGTTGGAGGGTTTAGGTTTGTAGGAAAAGGGTTTAGGTTTGTAGGGGTGAGGTGGTAGGCTTAAGGGTTATAGGTATGAGGAGTGAGGGTGTTGTGTGATGGGTCTAGGTTTGTAGAGGTTAGGTGGGGGTTAAGGGTGTTGGTTGATGGGTTTAGGTTTGTAGGGGTTAGGTGGGGGTGGAGGAAAATGTTGGTTAAAGGAAAGTTGAATAATGTTTGTAATGTGGTGGATGCAGGCTAGAGAGAAGCTATGGATGAGGGACCATGTACCTCCTTTATTGCTTTCCTTACAATCGAGTGTTACATCCAATGAGTGGAGGCACATGGAAGACATTGGCTTCATAGACATGAGATGTTACAGGCATATAGTACGGGAGCCTAGCCTTATGGTTGCACTCATTGATAGATGGGATGTAGTGACCAACACATTCCATTTGCCGATGGGTGAGCTGACAGTCACCCTAGAGGATGTCTATCGGATCTTGCGCCTACCGATAGTGGGATAATAGGTGTATTCTATCTCCTTAGAGGCCTTTAAGGAGTTTATGTAGAAATTTTTGCAAGGGTATTGTATAGCTGAGGTTCCACAACACTAGTCCGAGCTATGGTGAGATGTATGAAGCCCATACGAGAGGAGATGATGCTAGTAGATTTGATTATGGAGCGTATGTTGCTTCTTACTACTTTTGGATGCGAGAGGATGGGAGATTCCCATGGGCATTGATGGGGTCTTTAATGACATGATGGAGGAGAGGACTTGATTTGTTTGGGTGCCAACATACTTGGTGCAGTTTTACAAGGAGTTGTGGGCATATAGGAGATTATGGCGGTTCATCATATGCTGCACTTTTCTTCTCAACTATTGGGCATATGAGCACATTATATGTGTGAGGCCACTAGGTATGCCTCGGGATGATGCATTCGTGTTGGGTTTTATTTGAGTGGGTTACAGGTGTTGGGTGCCATTTATTGGAGCGCGTAGAGCTGCTAGTTACTAGAGCATGTAGAGCTACCAGGGCTACACACAATGTAGCCTATTATAAGCATTTTATAGAGGGGTTGTCCAATGTGGACATTATTTAGAGGCCCTATGTGGGTTTTCCATCATATGGGCAGATGGCCATGGAGTTAGATGAGCTACATTTGGTTCATGGATAGAGGTGCATTGCACGGAGAGCATGAGATGATACTCATAGATAGCATCGAGATAATAGTTTAGGCTATTATAGGATGTACCACCTCCCTTCCCACAGTATAGGAGGGATGATGTGGAGAGGCCGATGTCCCCTCCATGACCTACTATGCTAAAAAGGGTAGGAGGAGGCACTAGTGGACCGACACATTGATGATGTCGGGCACCTTTGAAAGATACGAATAGTGGTGGGTAGATCAACTACGAGTAACACCACCTGACCAGGACAACCACCCGTGGCCACCCTCACAGTCTAGAGGGACATGTTATAGGGACAGTGGCCTCCTTACAGGGGGCTAGGTTACAAGTTCATAGGACAACCGAAAGGGTCACATGTAGAGGTGGCCATGTTACAAGCATAGGTGGTGGCCCTTTAGGCCTAGGTCACAACATTACAGGGGTAGGTACCCGCATAGGGTGGGGCCAGAGATGGGGAGAAGGTGGTCACCCTACAAGCACAAGTGACATGGTGACAGGGGTTAGTTGGCCACTACAAGCATATATTGTGGCCTTACAAGCCTAGATTGCTATGTAGGCACTGACACTGGCACAAGGAGTGGCACAAGATTAGGGACATGGTCTCATGGTATAGGGTTTGCCATCCTTACTGACAGGGTAGAGTACATAGGTTGTGGTGAGACACATGGCACCTCGGTAGACAGTGCCCATGGAGAGATTCAGTGATGCCCTAGGTGAGGCGAGATGTTATCAGGATCATTTTGTAGTAGCAGGGATATATATCACTTCATATGTGGAGTACTAAGCACAACATGCCTCAAGTGAGAGGACCCAATCCCACACTCAAATTTTGGAGAGCATAGGGGACCGGTAAGCCTAGAGGAAGGAGCAAGGTGAGGCCACTAGTGTACGAAGGGTAGATCTAGGTGTGGGGCCATTGAATGCTAGATCAAGGCCCACAACAGGTGGTGAGGTGGGTGTGGGGCACCACATAGGAGTGGCAGAGGAGTCGGGAGAGACCGACTCAAGAGATCGAGGGGAAGACGAGGGATATCACCGTTTTGGATAGTATAGGGATTATTGGTGATATGGACCGGCTGCATGCTGATGATGTTTTGTATATGATACCAGCCTACATGTCGATGATTTTTGTATATGATACTAGTCTATGCACCAATGATCTTGAGAAATTTATATTAGAGAAATTGTATATTGGAGATATTTGAGCAGATAGTAGAGATGTTGATGATTTATATATATATGGTGATGATGATGTTTATGGCATGATGTGTATATGTACTTTTGATGATGATGTTGTACATGTGATGGGAACTAGGTAAGTTAGGCATGATAGAGTCAGGTCATAGGCATGGATGGAGTCAGGTAAGTTGAGGCATGATGGCGCCAGTTGGTTTTGGTATGGATTGAGTCGAGTCCTAGGCATGGATTGAGTCAGGTCATAGGCATGGTTGGAGTCAGGTCATAGGCATGGTGGAGTTAGGTCATAGGTATGGATTAAGTCAGGTTAGTTTAGGCATGATGGAGTCAAAGTTGTTTTAGACATGGATTGATTTAGGTCGTAGGCATGGATCGAGTCGAGTCATAAGCATTTTTGGAGTCGAGGTCATAGGCATGGTGGATTCAAGTCATAGGTATGGATTGAGTCAGGTTAGTTTAGGCATGATGGATTCAAGTTGGTTTAGGCATGGATCGAGTTAGGTCCTAGGCATGGATCGAGTCAGGTTAGTTTAGGCATGGTTGGAGTCAAGTCATAGGTAGGGTGGAGTCAAGTTTTGGTTTGGATTTAAGTTCCACGTTATTGGTAACAAAGGAAACAAATGATGATGGATATGCATGTTATGTTTGAAATTTTGAATATTTGTGAATTGTGGAAATTGGTGAATGTTATGATGATGTGTGGAAAAATGGTTGATAGTGATGTTTGTTAATTGGTGTTTGTTTGGTTTAATTTCTATTTATTGATATAAAAAGGAAACTAACTAGGGTATAATGTGAATAGGAATGGAAAAGGGGGAATGGGTCAAGGTAGAGAGTGGCCAAGCTAACCTCTAAGGGCCCCATGCCCTCGAGTGTTGCCTACATAGTCCCGATGAAAAGGGACCTCAGGCTGATGTAGTTCTCCCATAAGCTAGGGAAGATTGTGATGAAGTAAAGAAATGGATTGAAAGATTTTAGGCATCGGTGAATGTAGGTCATAGGCATGATTAAGCGTAAGTTATAGGAATGATTGACTAGGTTGTTAAATATTAAATTTGATGAGCTGGTCTTGTATAGGATAATCAATAAGTAATGAGGAAGGTGAATGGTAAGAACTGGTAAAAGAGCCGCTTAATTGATAAGAACCCTAATGAGTCAACCATACTTAAGAGGGGCTTATGAATGGAATACCCTAAAGGTGTTACATAATGGACCATTCTAAGGGTGAAGAAATTTGCATAATAAAAAAATGTTGCTATTATCCAAATTTCACCCCCCAAAGTTAATTTGATAACATGCATCGAGTTTTTAGTTCCAAGCAAGTAGATTGATTCAGGGAAAATCGTAAAATTGGCTAAGTCTCGCTCAAGGCCACCTTTAGGACAAGCTTGGAACAATTATACGCGGAAGGCATGGATCGGCCAAAAGCCTCCAGGCGGCCCAAACAGAAAAGGGACATCTGGGACAAATGGACACGAAATGCCCGGATCGGCCGAAAGAAAGAAAATTTGTCCAAGTCGTTTACTGGTAGAAAAGGAAAGAGAGTGCGTGGAGGACATGAACCGGCCGAATCAGCTGAAATAGGAAACTTCAGACAAGGACATGTGGGACAAAGGGACATGTGGGACGCGGATAGCCGAAGGAGCCGAAAGCCAATTAGATCACGCTACGTGTGACCGGTAGAAAAGGGACATGGAAGCCCATTTCGGGTGGATCAGAGGATTCTATCCCACAAAGCACTAGGACATCCGGGACAAAAGGACACGGTGGACGTGAAAATCTGGCAGGCCCGTAGATAAATCACAGCATGACACGTGTCGCCAAGGAAAAAGGTCCAAAAAGTCAAAGGGGCGAGTTTTCAAGCACTGATCCGAACCAATGAAATAGTGCCACATGTCCAAGTTTAAGGGGCCCACAAGAAAATCCTATGGAAAGGTGGAGAGAGAGAATTACTCAGTGAATCAGGGCCTACCACGTGTCGCTCGGATGGCAGAGCGCGGGAAAAGAGATTTAAAAATCCGTTTTCACCTATTTTGTGCCATAAATCTTCGTGATCATCATATCTTCGATCCAGAGCTCGATTTGCACGCTCTTTATATCAATGGAAAGTCATTGAAATTATCTACATGATTCTGGGATCAATCTCATATTTTGGTGTAGTTTGAGGGAGAAAATTAAGAAAATGTCTCTAACACATGGTGATAGACAAAAGTAATGCTTCAACAACCAACTTTAATGCAGCAAGATGATACCGCCGCTCTGTTAGATAAATTCGCCGTTTTGCTAGGATCCATCGCTTCTGTCATAATGAGATGATTTTAAATGCTACCAAGAAGTGGTTGGGGTAGATTCTAGATTTCCTCTCTCTTCCCTCTCTCATTTCTTGATATATATTGTAAAGAAGAGCTCCTTTAAGGGGTCGACATTTTTGTTTTGCATCCTCCCTTATTCCCTCGCTTGCCAGAGAATTTATGGAGCTTTCAAACCTCCCATATGGGTCAGTAATGCCGCCTTTTTTTGCCTCTTGGCCACTGTAATGTACTGTATCGACTCTTGAGCAATAATATATGTGTTGTGATTGACTCTTAACCCTCTCATGTATTCATTGTTGTCATTTTGATCTCTTATTGCAGTTTGGTTACCTGTGCATGGTGTTTGTATTGTGTCTATGTGGTCTGTGTTAAATTTGCAAAATGAATGTCTAACATTCCTCGGTGCATCACCTTTGTAGTTTAGGTTTTATTCTATGCATTTTCTTACCCTATCTCCTTGGAAAGTTAGATTAGGTTTTAGCAAACCCTCTGCATTTTTTGTGTGCATCTGAACAGAGGAATAGGAACCAGCCTTCTCTGGAGAATCTTTTCTCATCTTTACAAGTCCCACGCTTGGAGAAAGGATTCCATGTTGTGCAATCACACTGGATGCCTGAACATCAACCTAGAAGCCTGATTTGCATCCAGGGGTGCTGTGAGTCTGCAACAATAGTTTTGGCACGCCCGGTGGGACACTAGAGGTCTCATTTTTATTGCAGCAAAGTTGATATGCATCTGCTGCAGTTTTCTTGCTTATAAGAGCTATTATCTGCATATCTGGTGACTCCAAGGGGAAGAATCAACTGGTTTCAGTAGTGCAGGCCTAAAAACTCATGAGAAGAATCACCACAAGGTCAAGAGTTGGAGAAGAAGAAGTGTTGTTTGAATACCTGTAGTTATCTCCAAGAAGAAGGCAAAGAGGAAGAAGGATTCAAAGGTCTCCATCTCCACCAAACAGAAATCTCTCAACTCCTCCACCCGACAGCCTTTCATTCAAGATAAAGGTTTTAAGACCGATTAGAATGGCTCGTAACAATCCCTACATCAACTTCACAGAAGCAGCCCACTTGCTCTCAATGCACAAAGATCCAGCCTCCTATCAGTAGCCTCAAGAACATTCCCTACTTCACCGGAGAAAATCGGACTACTCTAGGTGATCATGTTAAAGATATTGCTAACCTTTGCGCAATCCATGAAATCGATGAAATGCAAGTGGTCACAAGTTACCGCATCTTCCTTCAAGGGTAAAGCATTACAATGGTTTAGGAGCCTTGAGCTGGTTCTATCACAAACCGGAATCAGTGTGTATCAGCACTTCACGAGAAATTTGGAGAGAAGGGAGACAACTTGTCTCTTTTGGAGCAGCCGACAACTATCAAGAGAGCCACCAACGAGCAAATGATCGACTTCAACTTCAAATTTCAAAGGTATTGGGATAGGATTCCAAAGTGGCGATCAAAGCAACAAAGAAGGTGCTTTTCTATATTACCTTAAAGCTTTGAATTCTAATATTTCTCTGTTAATTCAATCCATGGGAGGCACAACAATCCCTATGGCTTATAAAGCATTGCCATTAGAGCCAAAACTATCTTATTCAAGCCGGTAAACCGGCTCCTAGGCCTCCCATGCCTTTATCCAAACTTAGAAAATCCAAGCACTAGTCAAGCACCCACTTTGGCTCTGTTCCCACTCCTAGAAATCGAGTTCAAGTGAAGCTTCCACTTCATCTCCAAGTGCTTCAAATGAACTCCAAGAGGTCATGAAACAATTACAAAATTTGGGAAATGAGCTGGTTACTATCAAAAGGAAACAAGCCCAAGGTTTCAGACCTTCCTATCAACCCCAAGCTCAGCCTAATAGGTAGCCATACCAACCACAAAGACCACCTAATCTAGCTGCAAATATGAATCAAACAAGGCCTCCCGCTAATAGACCATTCCAGCCCTATAATCCAAATGCCATATCTACCTCTAAGGCATTAGTGCCAACACAGAATAACATGGCCCAAGAATATGATTGGTGCTTTCCATGCAACGAGCCTCATAACCAATCCATGTGTTTCAATGGTGCTCTCAATCAAGCACTGATGGTGACAACTACTGGTGTGGAGGGCGAGGGCAGTCAAGGAAATAGTCAACAACAAGAAACATTCCAACAGCAATCAACCCCAAATGACACCATGTTGGTGAACTGGCAAGCAGAAGATTTCTGTGGCATGAATCAAGTAGTTTCTCAAGGTGTCGCAGCCAACACAAGGTCAAAGAGGAGAAATTTGGGTGAAGAACAGCCATTAGCCCCAACCAATCCACCACCTTCCACGGCTCCACAAATGATTGGCAAGCAGAGTCCAGCTTCAAATACACAAGGGCAAACCAAGAACAGCCCCTAGGCCAACTCAAATGCTATTGTCACGCTGCCCACGTACAAGGGTAAGTGGACAAACTAAGGGACAACAAAAGGATACTTCATCCCCGTTCAAGATCATTGAATGTATGAAGAAGACTAATGTCAATATATCAATGTGGAATCCCTATCCATCCCAGACAAATAGATCTCGCTGCAAGATGCCATGAAGGATTGGACAACTTCAATCAAGGGTTCGATGCAAGACAAAGTGCTTACAAATGCTTCCTGCACTGAAGGAAGCCATGGAGGGCAACAAGTTAAAATGTTGAGTCCCCTCCTTTCTATGTTTCATTAATCATTGGGGATAAACTAGTACACAATTGCATGATTGATTCCGGGGCAAGTAGCTCAGTGATGCCCAAGCAAATAGCTGATCAGCTGGGTCTCCAATATGAAGTAATATCTAAAGGGGTAGTGCAATTGGATGGGACAACAATAGCAACAGTTGGAGTGATTAAAAACTTGAGTCTTACCTTGCATGCATGTCCAAATGTTGTTGTCTTACAAGATATATCAATCATAGACCTTCCACCACTCTTTTCCCTTTGCTTGTCAAGGGACTTCACAGCCAAGATTGGGGGGTATTTGTCTGCTGATTGGTCCCACATGCTGTTTAGAACAAGGTATGGAACTAAGGCTACAATTAGGTCTGAACCTATTGCAAACTTCCATATTGAGCCTTACACTCCAAGTCAGATTAATGCCAATTTCTCAGCATTTGATCAAGAATATCACCCTAGTACTGATGAGGCTGACACCAAGGTTGGAAGTATCCCAGACCTAACTCTCGATGAATGGGCAAACAAGATACATGCTTTTGATCCCTATCAAGAAGTAGAAGAATATGAGTTGGGAGTCTATTATATACACGAAGAAAATCAACCTATTCCTAGCATCACCAAGCCAAGCCATAATGATGACAATGAGGTATGGTAGCTATTTTTTGACGGATCAAGGAGTAGGCAAGGTGCAGGAGGTGGAGCCATGCTTGTTTCACCTCAAGGCATCAAATATTATTCAGCTTTTCATTTCCAGTTTTCTTGTTCAAACAACACAGCTGAATATGAGGCCTTGATTCATGGACTTCATTGGGCTAGGAAAAAAGGGATAAATAACTTGCAGGTGTTCGGGGATAGCGAGCTAATCGTCAACCAAGTTAGAGGACAACATGCTATGAAGAACGACTTGCTGAGGAGCTACAAGAATAGGGTATGGGACCTCATTGAGGATTTTGAAGCTTTCAACATTGTGTCCATACCTAGGAAGAAAAATGAAGCCGTGGATAGGCTCACAGCAGTTGGAGCAACGTTTGATGTGGTTGACAACATCAAAAGGGAAAAAACACAGCCACATATCCATGTGATTATGAGGCCAGCAGCTTCCAGATAATAACACCAGGTGGCAGTGTTTGAAAACGATCAAAAATCGTCAATTTCTTACAAGAAGAAGCTGAATTCTCACTAGAATCGTGAGATGACTAGAGCAGCAGATGGGGATCAAGTAGTACAATGCATGACAAACAAGCTTCCCAAGGGTTTAGTAACGTTGAGTCTATCTTCAACCCTAACGACCAGCCTGGTAGTAAAGAAAAGGCTAACATACAGGTCAAGAGGGAAGATTCGAGCCAATTCTCGCTGGGGAAGGAAAAACACTTCAAATTGGTAAAGTGGCCAATGAGCAGGTGAGAAATCAGATTTCATACATGACTTTGTCAAGAATTTCCGATGTCTTCGCTTGGAGCTATGAATACTTGAGAGGATTCAATCCGAATTTAGCACAACATACCATAGAGTTGGATCCAGATGCTAAGCCCATCGTGCAGAAATAGAGACCTGTTAACCCTCACATTGAGCCTCTAATGAAGAAATAGCTAAATAAGCTAATAGAAGCAAGCATTATATTCCCAATCAAGCACTCAAGTCGGGTTGCTAACTTGGTTCTCGTCAGAAGAAAAAGCGGAGAAATCAGTTGTGTGTGGACTTCCGAGACCTTAATAGAGCATCTCTCAAAGATCATTACCCGCTTCCTTCAATGGAAAAAATATTGCAAGTAGTATCCGGTTCAGAGAGATTCTCTCTCCTAGATGGCTACTTAGGGTATAATTAGGTGATGGTGAAAGAAGAAGACCAATTCAAGACAACCTTCACCACCAAATGGGGGACCTATGCCTACAAGAAGATGCCATTTGGACTATCAAATGCTGGAGCCACCTTCCAAAGGGCAATGGATATGGCATTTAAGGGGTTGATCAACAAAATAGTTCTGATATATCTTGACGACATCACTGTATTCTCAAAAAATGCAGCGGATCACCTCTGTCATTTGAGGCAAGTATTTCAGAGATGTAGAAGATTTGGGGTATCATTGAATCCCAAAAAGTGCATATTCTTGGCTCACGAGGGAAAACTTCTAGGCCATATTGTTTCAAAGGAAGGGTTGACGATTGACCCAGAACGGGTTGAAGCAATTCAAGCATTGCCATTGCCAAGTCACAAGAAGGCTCTTCAAAGCTTCTTGGGAAGGATCAATTTTGTCCGCAGGTTTGTTCCAAACTTTATAGCTCTCGTAAAGCCAATAACGCTGATGTTAAAGAAGAGCATGGCATTTAAGTGGACATCTGAAGGCAAGGCAAGTTTTGAGGCAATAAAAGAGGCTATATCTCAAGCCCCAACTCTCGTCAATCCAGACTTCTCCAAGGACTTCGTGTTATATGCCTTCGGTGGTGGAGACACAATTTCTGCAATCCTGGCACAACAAAACAAAGAAGGATTAGAACAACCAGTTGCTTTCTTCAGTCAAGGCTTGGAGGAATACGAAACTAGATACTCTTTCATTAAAAAGCATGTACTTGTAGTGATCAGGAGTTTAAAGAAATTCAAGCACCTAGTCTCAAACAACAAGATCCAATTATTGGTCTCTCATGTGGGAGTCAAGGACTTCCTTCTAAACAAGGATCTGAATGAGAAGCGTGTAGGGTGGATAACTCGTGTCATGGAATATGACATCGAGATCAAGGTCACCAAACTAGTACGTGGAAAGGGACTATGTGAACAGCTAGCCTTGAGTCAACAGGTTGAAGCAGGTGATGAAAAAGAGACTGTCTTGGTACTACAGGATGGCCAAGAACATGAAAATGATGATGTGCCTACTCCTTGTTGGACTCAAAATATGATACACACTTCCTACAGACAGGGACTATGACCTCTGAAATGAGCAAAGCAAAGAGGAGATACTTCAGATTACAAGCCATTCCATATGTGCTTGTTGATGGTGTTTTGTTTAAGAAAGACATCAATGGGGTTCTATTGAGGTGCATTGGGACTGGTCAAATTGAGAGGGTGTTACGATATTTTCACGATGGAGATTCTGGAGGACATTTTGCCCCACGAGTAATAGCTCTCAAGATAATAAAGGCAGGGTATTATTGGCCCACGGTGTTCAATGACTGCTATACATGGATAAGAAAGTGTAAGAAATGTGCACTCTTCACAGGCAAAGAAAGACTAGCAGCGCTTCCATTGCACCCAATCTTGGTTGACCAACCATTTCTGCAATGGGGATTGGACTTCATCGGGGTCATCAACCCAAACTCAAGCCAAGGCCACAAGTGGATTCTCATGGCAACGGACTACTTCACCAAGTGGACTGAAGCAGTAGTGCTCAAAGAGGCAAATGAGTCTAATATACTAGAATTTTATGAAGGAATAGTGACCAGGTTTGGTGTGCCGGCCACTATCATATCAGACAATGCATTGGCATTCGTAGGTTCCAAGATTACAGAATGGGCTGTCAAGAATGGAATCTACTTGAGCATGTCTTCCAATTATTACCCTCAGGGTAATGGCTAGGCTGAGTCTACAAACAAGAACTTGTTGAGGATCATTAGGAGAACTCTTGATGAGAATCAGAGGTCTTGGCATACCAAGCTGAAATCAGCCTTATGGGCTGATAGGATCACTCCCAAAAGATCCACAAGTAACTCTCCATTCAAGCTTGTCTATGGAAGAGAGGAAATCTTGCCCATGTCATTAGAACTGCCTGCATTGGAGTTCATGAAGCAGTTGGAGTTGGCTGAGTTTGAACCAATGGAGGCCAGGTATGCAGAGTTGATGGAATTGGAAGAAATTAGAGAACGTGCAGTTCAAACAATTGAGAAAGATCAGGCCTTAGTGAAAAGATGGTTTGATAAGAAAGCAAGAGCAAGGACCTTCCAGGAAGGGGACCTAGTTCTGAAATGGGATGTGGACAGGGAAAAACTGGGAAGGCTTTCAAAATTTGATGCCATTTGGAGTGGCCCATACATAGTCACGAAGTGCAAGAGCAGCAATGCTTTCCAATTGGCCTCATTGGATGGTGAAGAACTGTAGATTCCAGTAAATGGAATCTATCTCAAACATTGCTACTGAAAAGAAAAAGTTTTACCCTTGTAAATATTAGCCTAGATTTCAATTCCTCTAAGTGCGTATGCACATTGTCTTGTTGTAGTTAGGTTTCAGTTTCCCTAAGTGCTTTGGCGCAGGTTTTTTCGCTCCTAGATTGAGTTTTTTACAGTTCAGCATGCTCTCATAGAGGGAGTTGCAGCATCAGGCTCATTTCAGGTTATTGCTTATGACTCCATGCCCAACGGATCGCTAAAAGGCCACTGATCTTCTACCTAGCAGGTAGGTGACCCCGAAAAGTCACCAAATTGTTATCCAAATTTCACCCCCCAGAGTTAATTTGATAACATGCATCAGAGTTTTTAGTTCCAAGCAAGTAGATTGATTTAGGGAAAATTTTAAAATTGGATAAGTCCTGCTCAAAGGCCACCTTTGGGACAGTTGGAGAAATTATACGCGGAAGGCACGGATCATCCGAAAAGCCTCGAGGTGGCCCAAACAGAAAAGGGACATCTGGGACAAATGGACGTGAAATGCCCTAGATCGGCCGAAAAAGAAAGAAAATTTGTCCAAGTCCTTTACCTGGCGTGAAAAGGGACAAGAGTGCATGGAGGACATGAACTAGCCGGATCGGCTGAAACAGGAAACTTTAGCACAAGGACATGTGGGACAAAGGGACATGTGGGACGCGGATAGCCGAAGGAGTCGAAAGCCAATCAGATCACGCCACGTGTCACCGGCAGAAAAGGGACATGGAAGCCCATTTCGGGCGGATCGGAGGATTCTGTCCCATGAAGCACTGGGACATCTAGGACAAAAGGATGCGGTGGATGTGAAAATCTGGCAGGCCCGTAGACAAATCATAGCATGACACGTGTCGCCAAGGAAAAAGGTCCAAAAGTCAAAGGGGCGAGTTTTCGAGCACTGATCCGAACCAATGAAATAGTGCCACGTGTCCAAGTTTAAGGGGCCCACAAGAAAATCCCATAGAAAGGTGGAGAGAGAGAATTACTTAGCGAATCAGGGCCTACCATGTGTCGTCCAGATGGCGAGTGCGGGAAAAGAGATTTAAAAATCCGTTTTCACTGCTTTATGCCCTAAATCTTCGAGATCATCATATCTTCGATCTAGAGCTCGGATTTGCACGTTCCTTATATCAATGGAAAGCTGTTGAAATTCTCTATAGGATTCTGGGATCAATTTCAAATTTTGGTGTAGTTTGGAGGGAGAAAATTAAGAAAACGTCTCTGACACGTGGTGATAGACAGAAGTAATGCTTCAACAACCAACTTTAATGCAGCAGACAGCTCGCCGCTCCTGTTAGACAGCCCACCGTTTTGCTAGGATCTGCCACTTCTGTCATAATGAGATGATTTTAAATGCTACCAAGAAGTGGTTGGGGCAGATTCTGGATTTCCTCTCTCTTCCCTCTCTCATTTCTTGATATATATTGTAAAGAAGAGCTCCTTTAAGGGGTCGGACATTTTTGTTTTGCATCCTCCCTTATTCCCTCACTTGCCAGAGAATTTGTGGAGCTTTCAAACCTCCCATATGGGTTGTAATGCCAGTCTTTTTGCCTCTTGGCCACTGCAATGTACTGTATCGACTCTTGAGCAATAATATATGTGTTGTGATTGACTCTTAACCCTCTCATGTATTCATTGCTGTCATTTTGATCTCTTATTGCAGTTTGGTTACCTGTGCATGGTGTTTGTATTGCGTCTATGTGGTCTGTGTTAAATTTTTAAAACGAATGTCTAACATTCCTCGGTGCATCACCTTTGTAGTTTAGGTTTTATTCTATGCATTTTCTTACCCTGCCTCCTTGGCAAGTTAGATTAGGTTTTAGCAAACCCTCTACATTTTTTGTGTGCATCTGAACAGAGGAATAGGAACCAGCCTTCTCTGGAGAATCTTTTCTCATCTTTACAAGTCCCACGCTTGGAGAAAGGATTCCATGTTGTGCAATCACACTGGATGCTTGAACATCAACCTAGAAGCCTAATTTGCATCCAGGGGCACTATGAGTCTGCAGACATAACAGCCTGCATTTCCGTAAAGTCACTTGAGTAACAAGGAAATTAGGATAAAAAGACAAGGAGGTGAGAATGAGTAATGTAGCATAACTTAGTGTACGACATCAGTCTTAAGAAACCTAGGATCAAAATAGGCAAGTCCATGAAAAAAATTTCATCTTTTTTCTTCATTTATTTATTTTTAATAGACTGATCGACGCGGGAAGTCTATATCAAATGATTATATTACCTCCTTGAGGTCTTCATGAAGCTGATCAATGCGGGAAGCTTTTGAATATTTTATTACATTTTTTAATGACTTCATATAGCTGTCCTTTAAGGGAGTAGTCTATTTATAGTGGTGGAATTAGAGTGAAGAGATGTCCCTTTTGAGGGAGTCATCTTTTTCTGAAGTTTGACTCAAGGAGTTGCATCCCCTATTTTTGGATGTTTAAGTCATGGACAAGACTATAGAGGAAGATTAGGTTCTTGTTTAGAAGACAAGACCCTAGCACACAGAGATTAACTATAAAAGGGGGTGGTTTTGAGTGATGAATGACCATGGGATTCCATCCTAGAGAATATAAAAAGTATCCATGAGAATCATGCTATGAGTAGAGTCATGGTACTCATATTAAAGATAAGGCTAAAACGTGACGAAATCACATGATTCTTGTTTAGTCGTGGATCCTCAAAATGGGTAATATGGAAGGTGAATAGTGCTCAAGGGATGAGTAGTCAACTGATAGAAAGTGATTTAGGAATTTATATCAACAATAAAATTATCAAAGATGCAAGGCATTAAGGGGCTTAGGTTTGGGTTTACTTTTGAGTAAAGACAAATGATAAGAACCCGATCCATAGGCATGGGTAACGATATAGCATCCAAGCCAATTAGGAGTAACTTTTCCCCGTTTAATTTTCTCTTCTTTAGTTACATGTTGATTTTCTTTCAGGATGAGATTTCTAACCTTGAAGGTTCATTCATGAACGTGTTTTTCATATGCACGTTTGATACAATTTTGGTAAATTTGGAGATGGTCAAGATCATTGAGACGACGTTCATCTAATAACTCAAGTTGTGCCAAACGATCTTGGAAAAATTCATCATCGTTGAGCATGTATTGTAGTGAGATGCAGAGAGATGGAATCTAGACTTCGAGAGGTAAGACAACCTCGTACCATAGACCGGAGAAAAGGGTGTGGCAGTCGTTGAAATGTGAATACTAGTATGATAAGCCCACAAGGTGAAAGGGATGTGCATATGCCAATCTTTCCCAGTATCATTGACTACTTTCATAAGAAATTTGTTCAAGTTTTTTGGTTGATTCGGATTGACCATTGGTTTTTCAAGTAATAAGGTGATGAGAAACTGAGTTTGATGCCAAAATCGTCACATAGTTTGTGTAGGGTTTTGTTTTTGAATTTTTTTCCATTATTAGTGATAAGGCGGTGAGGAACACCAAAGCGAAAAATGATGTGATGGTTGATGAATTCACATATCTTCTCATATTTTGTAGAAATGAGGGGAATGGCTTCTACCCATTTAGTGTAATATTTGGTAGCGGTTATGATCCATTGGTGGCATTGTGAAGAATGGGGGTTGATCTCACCGATAAGATCCAAACCCCATTGAGAGAAAGGCCAAAGGTCTCGTGTGACCTATAAGGCATGACTAGGTGTGTGATGGAGATTAGCATGTTGTTGGAATTTCACACAATGTTTAACATAATCACAACATCATGGTTTAGGTTTGGAAAATAATAGCCTAGGAAAGGATGTATTTTCATGGCAGCTAAACCACTATAGTGACCTCCAAAAATTCCATCGTGGACTTCCTTAATGGTATAGGGAATTTAAAAATGTGTAAGGCATCATAAGAGAATGCCATTGAATCCATGATTGTAAAGGATACCACCCATGAGGACATAACAAGAGACAATTTTAAAAAGGCTTGTTGTCCATTACGTATGAGATCAATGGCTAAAATGGAAAGGAAAGATAGTCTGTATATTGCTTATACCGAGAGGTCACGTGGGTGGGAAATGGTTCCATGGAGTAAACTTCACAAATTAAAGAAGAGGTTGATTGTAGCCTTTGTTTGGTGACAAATATTTTAGAGTTAGCGAGTGAAGTAGGTATCTGAGAAGATAAACAGGCCATGGTATTCATAAATTTATTGGTAGAATGTGGGGTAGTTTGAAGTGTGTAACGTCAAAGGTGGTTAAAATAATATCTATGTGATGCTTATACTTTTGAAGGATCTCATTAAGACACTGATATATACCATTGACTTGGTTTATGACCAATTAATAATCACCAAAGATATTGATTGTATTAACATCTAAGGCATAAGCATCCTGAAGACCCAATACGAGTGCTTCATATTTCGTAATATTGTTTGTACAATCAAAATGAAGTTTTAAAGATAAAGGAATAGGTTCACCTTTAAGAGGATTTAGGATAATAATAGGCCCACCCCCACATTAACACTTGGATCCATCGAAGAAGAGTGTCATTTGGTAAGTGGGCTCGTCCAGGGAAAGGGTAGCTATAGACTCATCTAGGAAGTCAAAGTTAGATGGTTGATTCCTAGAAATAGGTGCATCGGCCAGTTTGTTAGCAATATCCTAGCCCTTAATGGACTTTTGATGAATGAATTTGAGGTCAAGGTTGGCTAGAAGCATAAGCCAACGTGTGGCATGTTGATTTTGATATGGTTTGGCATATATATATAGTGTAATGGGTCAGTATTAGTAATGACGAAGGTTTTTTGGTTGAGTAGGTAATGGTGGAGTTTGGTGGCAACTAAAACTAAGGCTAGGCGAGATAGATTTCATCGTAGGTGAGAGAATTTCATGAGCCCAAAACCAATGCTTCCAAAGTGTTACATCCTTTCCATCATTGATTTGATGAGGTCATTGATAGGTTGTGGTGGAAGGGTTCCTCCCGTAGTATAAGGGGGTTGGTATTAAACTTTTGACATAAGTGGAATTCCATTGTACGGTGATTCTGAATAGGGAGGTTGAGAATAGGGGACCGATATAGTAGGTAAGTATCCGGAATGGGTGATAGATGAGATAGGGGGTTATTGATAGTATGTGTATATAGGTGGGACGGTCGTAATGACTCTAGTAGCAATTGGGGGTAGTGTTTGTGGTATGGAGTAGACAAGATTCTAGAATGGAGTAGGGGTCACCAACACCACACACAGTTATTTTGAAATGGGTATTTGTGAGAAAATGGGTGCAAATGGGGTTATGGCCTAGGTGGTTGATGAGGGGACAACAGATACTACAGGTGCGAGTGATACTACAGATGCATCGTTCGGGCGGGTATGGGTCCTAGTTGTGAAACCACTAGGGGTGAAGTAGGTGAAGGTAACTACACATTATTAGGGGTTGATGTGGGAGTGGGAATAAGGGCGGGAGATATGTATATAGGCATACCATATATCAATTGACTGAGGAGTCCCAGTGGAAGAGTGGGAAAGGTAGAACTAAAAGGATACGGGATTCTGATCCAGGAGTCATGCAAGTTCCTCATCACCTATGGAAATGGTGGTAGGTAAGGTTGGATCCATGGGTTACAGGACAGAGGGTGGTGAAGGACTAGGTGGGAGTGGTTAACAACTTGCGTGAAATGTAAGAGCATTAGCTTGATTGTGAGTCAACACCATGTGAATGAGTATATATCTGTATCCTACAGATGACACAAGGGGTAGTAATAATGAAGAAAATAGGTTTCTATAGGTAGATTTGGGTAATATATCAGTTGATGTTGAATATAAGGGCCCGACCTTTGGTTAAGGATGACCAATGCCGATAAGGGAGTAACGAGGTCGATTCTTCATGAGCCAAGAATAGTTTTACTAAATGAAGAAAATATTGTTGATGGTTAGATGAACAAGTTATATGATGAATTTTGACTATAGTAGAGAGAGTATAAAGACTCACAGGAACTCTGACAGAAAAGAAAATGAAATAATGGTTTTTAGGCAATTTAACCCAAAAGAACAAAAAACTGATGCCGGTTAAGAAAAACCGATCTTTGGTTAGGGGTAACCGATGTCGATTCTTGTGAAATATAGAAAAATGTATTGTTGTGAATTTTAATGAGATAAATAATCAACCCAGAGGTATGAAGATGATGTAATGAATTCTTGACACACTCAGAAGAAGTTAGAATACTCCAACTGTGATTGTGGAGTGTGTAAGGCAACATAATGGAAAAATGGAGAAGTGTATCCTCATCCTCAAAATGCACGTCAATCAAACACTCAAAACACGTACCTAACAAGTGGTTTTTAATTTGTTGAGCATATGCTATTTAGAAGACTGACTCATGAATTTTAGAGTAGATTTTTTGGAGAGGAAGACTTCCTACAAAGAAGGATATCTAAAAGGAGAAGTTTAAGGTATGTTATGGTGGGGGTGGGTCATCCTCTAAGATAATGACTCAATAGAGGTAATGAGATAGGAGTACCTACTAATATGATCATGTGATTGTGGACATGTGTTCCCGGTAAGATGTGTATATTTCAATTTTGTGCAAGTTTGGTAAGTCACAGAGAGAAAGAGAGAATGTTCTTTCTATGATTCTTTGTGTCAACCATCAGCTGGGCATGACTTCCAGCATATAGGTTTCCCTCATTTTAATGTGATCTAAATGCAGCAAATTAGAATGTAATGCAACCAATTTTAAGCCCAAATCGAAAAGGTTATATTCGATGAAGAAAATGATGAATAGGAGAGGGTATGCTCTTTCACTAAATGTAGAAAGCAAGAAAGAAGAATGATTCCTTTTTAAATGCACCAATAGAAATGTTTCTTTTAGAGAAATTAGAAAGAAGAGAAGATTACCAGAGAAAAATATTAATGTGTAAGCCTTTTAAAGGGAAACAAACACACAAATTTCACCTAGGAATGAATAAAATGTAATATAACCCTTGATGGGTCCCACCAGTGTGCCAAAATGTTTCACCATTTTCTTTACATTTTGAATGATGAAATAGATAAGGTTATGGGCTAGGAGGAATACTTGTTAAATGGGTTAGTTGATGGTTACTGCGCATGTTCTAACTTCTCGATCTAGTACCGATTGTGAGAGCTTCCTTTTGGCTAGGAGGAACTACCTGTAATAGAAAAAAAGACCACAAAAGAGAAGTTAAATGATATATGACAGTGGACTACCTAGCATATGCTAGTTTTGGGAAGTGTGATACTTCCTAGATGGTTGTCAATCCATTGTTTAAAACAAATTAATGTGAGAAATAAATAAATTCCTACTGTATTTGATATGATTTAGGTATCTCATTCAAGTACAATAAGAAAATCCAATCACAACAGGCTAGGCTATAGTTGGATCTAAAGGAGGAGGTAACTATCAAGGTACTGGGTCTGGTCAAGGTCTGATTTTGGGTTGTTTAGGTCAATTGGTAGGAGGTTGTTTGGCTCTATTTTTGGGAAAGGTATAAAACACAGAGACCGGCATTGGTCTTGTATGACTAACGATGGTTTAGTAATAACCGATAATGTTACTGCAGATTTTTAATAACTCAATATTTCATGGTTTAGGGATTTGTCTAAGACTGACTCGGGGATGGTGAGGAGTGGGTGTAAGTATGGGGAGGTGTTGGAAATACTCAAATATGTCTATCAGTCAGGTATGGGTGATTTTATGGTGTGGGTGAAGGAATGATCAAACTTGTATGGAGATAAATGGTGGGGAAGTGAGAGTTCAAGTAGAAACTAATAACGGAAGTAACAAAGCCTACTAGAATGAAAATAGAAGAATGCTGGTTAACAAGATACTTACTTGTGATGTAGGTTTGACGGTTGGATGGAGGTGATGGTTGATCAAAGGAATGGTGTTTGGTGCCATGGTAGTGCTTCTGGAATGCTACCGTGGGTGCAATGCTCCTAGATCTATGCTGGATGATGGTTTTGGATGCCTAGATGTATGAAAAGATGTTGGTTCTACTTTCATGCAAATTTGATCTTGTTCTCCTCTAGTCTCAAATGTGCCAACCCTCAAACAAGGTTTCTAAGGTGAATAAATGGTAAACGATGATGATTGCATCTTGACCGTATCGCTTTAGGTCGACTAGCGTCTGTTAAAAGCGGGATCCCCTACGTTAAGACACAAAAAATAGGTGTAGGGCGAGGTGGCTAGATGAGGTGTCTAGGTGAGGTGGAAATTAGGTCAATTAAGGTAATAAAATAATGGATATTGTGAGGATGGGTATTTAATTAAATTAAAATAATTAAAATAATTTTTTAATGTTAGGTGCCCATGTTTAAGTTGGTTATCGATTAGGGGCTAAAGGGAATGTAACCAAATTTAGGTGTCTACATGTTTCACCAAAGAAGGGCAAGGGAAAGGGAAAAGGAAAAATAATTGTATTAACCAATTTTAACGAGGATTGGTACGTGGAGATGCAGTACCCAGATGGTGTTTTAATGGGGATGGAATGGGTCTCTCATGTACAAAAGATGGCTATAAGTGACTATAACCATAGGACGAGCACCACTGAGAAAGAGATGGCATTAGAGCTAGTTCTCCCTATAAGAGAAAGGACATTGGATGAAAATCCAGTTGTATGATGACTCTGTTAAGACCACATTAGAGAAGGTTGGAATCTTACAACTCTATGAGTTGCCATATTTTGGAAAACCCAAAAGGTTATACCAGTGGCTTATTTCGCACACACATGAATATTATTTTTACTTCATAGGGAGGAGAATGTACTTAACTACTCATTTGATCTCCAAATACATTGGGATTATCTACACAAGAGAATCAATGGATGATGAATTGGATGACAAGGATGTTCTCAAAGAAACAACCACAAAATATGACTATAACACCAAGATCACCAACCCAACCATGAAGATGGTCACACACCTACTCACTAAGTTGAATGGACAAGAGTGATGGATGTAAGTGAACAAGAGATGGTTGAACATTTGTAGGAATATTTTAGAAGGAACAATCTACAACCTCTTGTCCTTCATTGCGGAGGAGATCATAGATGTCATGCATGACATGGATAAAATCATGTATGGTAATATCCTTCTTACCATTGTATTTTGGAAGATTAGAGTTTCGATGGGCCAAATAGCTACATCTGGGAGTACCCTGAAGAGGACCCTTCCCCTACTAAGAGGTTTGAATCATACACTTGTGATACAATGACTACTGCATATAAAGTGCACTTGGAGAAATGGTACAAGTGAATGCATGATGCATTTGGGGAAGAATGGAGAATCCTTGAACAACTACCAACCTTGGTGGATGGTGAGGCTGAGTTCACCGTATACCAACACTTCTACATAGGAAGATTCACTTTGACAGATGACACAAAAATTCCATGGTGTAAACTACCTTTTTCCTTCACAATGCAATATTTTCAAAGCATAGTTAATAGGTTCAAGGAGGCCAAGAAACTTATATTTGATCTAAGTGAGGTAGATCAGGATCACCACGTGCTATGCTGAACATTGGTGTATCCTAAGAAGCACACATATGTGGAGAATTATGTCTCTCACAATGTACATATGTTAAATTCCATGTCAATACCTATTGCAGGAAAAACAACAACAAGGGTATATATACACCTGAGGCCTAAGTTTGAAAAAGGCGTGTACATTGAGGATGATGTATCCATTCTTGAGGACCCTGCTTTGGAAGGAAGAAAGGGGCACACAGAGAGAGAGGGAGTAAACTACAACAAGTAGGGCACCGAGCATGCATACAGATTTAAACTGCAGGGCACGGGATGCGGGCGTAAGCCCAAGTACTTATATTCAAAAGAAGAAATCCCAGTAAAGGAGAAGTCACCCGAGAAGGAAATTTACCCTATGATAGAAGAGTCACTAGTAAATAAGAAGAAAAATATGGTGCAAAGTTCATACTCTAAGGATACAGAAAACATGAAGGGTAATGAGTTTGAGGAGGATGAGGAGTGCAAGGAAGGTGAGGATCCCTTGTGTATAATGTACATGAATCTGATAAAGAGTAGGATGGATCTAAGGAGGGTGCTCAGAATATGGGAGGAAGTGAAGAGGTGAATATGAATACACAAGAGACCCCACACTTGGCTAGAGGGTAGTTGGATGACATTGTGGAAAAGGAAGTGGCAGATATCATACAGAACTTGGTGGAGCACTACATTGAAGAAATATTGAGAGAAATGGAAGAGAGTGTAGATAAGGAGAAGATTCTAGCGGTTGGCTTCCCGAAGGTAACTTACATTGGTGGTAAGGGTGTGATAATAGCACAAGGACACACAATGACCCAAAAAGGTCCTACGTATGTGTTTCCAGAGCACAATGACCACATACCAACTCTTTTGTTGGTCTTCATTTGATAAAGATAGTGCATAATCATGCATAAGGAAAAAAATTTCATGGACCTTCAAATCCCATGTTGATGAGCCCAAATTCAAAGTTGGTGCAGATGCGGTGATAGAAACATAGAAACCCATGAAGTGAATCCTATTTTGGATAGATAGATAATAGATGAGTAGGATTATAATGCACTAAAAAAAGGTCTCGGTAAAGTAGTGGCAGGATATTTAGGAGAAATAAAAGAAGCAAAGCCTTGGAGGAAGAATTGGGGGAAAATATTAGGGAAATAATTGAGAGAGATAAGGAGATCAAGGAGGAGTTGATAATGTGTGAGCACTTGAGTTGAGAGAAGAAAAGGTGAGGGTGTGTGAATCCTAAAAGAAAATATTAGACTCTATTATTTTAGTGTTCCTAGACTTAGCCCCGAACAAAAGTATGAGTAGAAAAAACCACTTGCTGTGTTGGAGTCAAATCAAGACATTTGAGAAGAGACCATAACTTGGTACTCAAATAAGACTTTTAGGAGCAACAAATCGGGGACAAGAAGTCCCTCCTCTTTAATGGGAGAGGTTCCCTTATTGAGACACGAACTTATTTACAAATATACAGAGGGTCATTTTATGGTTGAACTTGGATACCACGAAAATGTTTTCCACAAAGATCATCAGTTACAAACGGGCTGAGGAAAGAGGGTACGAAGATAAGCAGAATAGCAAACGTTTGGAATTATAGATAACAGAATAATTCTTTACGAGTGCGAAGTTGCGGGGAATTTGAAACAAGATTATTTGCATTAACTGAATAAGATCAAAGACACAAAGTTCTTCAACGACCTTTTTCAAATTCATTAATCAAAGACACAAAGTTCTTTCTTGGTCGTGCAAGATCACTGTATTTGCAAAAGCAATCAGCAAGACTAACGAATTAGGTACAAAATAATCTTCACAATACTAAAGGAAAACACAGAGCTACAAAGATTCAGATAGAGAATGAAAAGAAAAGCCCTTTTGTATTGATATGTTCAAGATCTATTTACAATTTCGAGAGTATGCCAAGTTCTTCCTCCCTCAAAAATGGCGTGGAAAGGCCATTATATAGCTTACGAGTCGGTTACGACTTGTAACCGTTTCTTTTAAATAAAGAATAGTTGAGTATTGCCGGTTGCAATACCTTAACTAATTACAACGAATACGAAAAGAAAGGAAAGAAGAGGGAAGGAGAGAGAAGGAGACGGTGGCGGCTCTTTGGGAGGGACCTCTTGTCTTGAGAATCCATTGCTGAACTTCTTGATGACTCGGCTATATCTCTGCGCCACGAGGGACTGATGTGTTAGTTGCGTTGCGGAGTCCAAAATCCCGAGCATTTCTCCATCTCTTTATCAAACTCGGCGTGAGTATGATAGTCTTTGTTTGCTTCTTGATGGCGGTGGAGAGAACAAATTTCTTTTATCTTGTCTTTAGAGATGGAGTCTTCCTTGAAAAGATTATCTTTGACAAAAGCTACTGGCCCGAGCTTTGATTTCTTGCGAGGATGAGGGAATGCGAGTTTTCATCTGAAGATGACAATGCATATCTTTGAAAGCGCATTTCTTAGCGTCTTGAAAGCTTCTCCCTTTTGCCGGTATTCTTCATTTCTCCTCTGACTTCTTCAGGACTCGATTTTCCACTCTACTGCTGTAGACCCGGGATTTTGATAGATTATCTTGGCATCATCGAAAATCTTATTCGCCCACAAGATGTTCTCATCTGTGCTGTCCCATGAGGCGAAGGTCTACAATGCAAGCTGCCCCAAAGTTTAAGCTCCTTATTCATAACCTCATGGTAGAGGATAGTTTATGTTGCAACTTGTCTACCTTTCCATGTAGCTTAAAAGCTTCGTCGATGAAGTTTAGCCCAACAAGCATGTCATCCACCATGGCTTGGTAGCTCTACCATAGACGAATACTTGTGCATCTCTTTAATTTCTTGCACTTCATCTTGGCTTAGAATTACGGGAGGGGGTAGAGCGATCGAGGGTGGGGTCTAAAACTTTGTCCTTAGACAAGAGTGACTTGATAAAACTAGTGAGAACTTGGGCTTGTTCTTCCGGTTGTTCATAAATCTGCTTGCCCTTTCTCCACCCTTCCATGACTCGGTATTGTTTCACGGAGGTTATGAATCTCACCTTCGAGGAGTAGACTCTCCCATAGGGATCCTTGAGAGTTCAAGTCGGATGTCGGCAACTCGATTCCGATTTGTCTCTGTGGGCTTAGCAATCTCCGGGAATTGCTGACCTCGAGCATCAGACACAATCACGGAAGTAGTTACGGCTTTCTTGGCACGAGAAGGAGTGGTGCCCAACAAAGGCTCTTCTGACATCAAAATTTGGTCCCAAGCTTTGAAAGGAGGATTTTCTCTTCCTTTTATCAACCAGAGGTTGCACCCAAGCAAAAGAGGAAGAAGAATCTGCAGGAGAGGCAAGGGGACCAAGAGATAGGGAGCTCATGATACTCAAGTGCAATGCATTTCTTGACTCAAGTGAGATGCTGGCAGAACACTGGAGGTAATGGCGGCAGAAGAATCAGTAGTACCTGGAAGTTCGGTGCTCTGGACTTCTTTATCTTTATCTGCTGGATTTTCAGGAACACTTGTAGGAATTGGCACCTCACTGTCTTCACTTTCACTGAGAACGATGATGTTCTCTGGCCCCATAGGCAACTCTGCCTGTTTTCTTGGAGGGTCATCCTCTGCAGGCTCCTTCTTTACCTCTTTGAGTTTCTTCTTGTATACTTGGGTAGATGGAGAAGGAGTAGATCCTACAAGTCCCTGAGCTATTGAGGCAGGAGGGGTTTTCACTGGTGTCCCAGACTCTGGAATTGATGCTTCCCTTATGGGTGTCGAATCATCTTTGGAGCTGGATTCTCCTGAGTGCCTCTTGAATTCTCGGATCTTCTTCTTGAACAGGACCCTAGTTACGATCAAGGCCCAGGGCAATAATCTCGGCCAGATCATCTCTTTCTTTTACTTTCCAATCCGGTCCTCCGGAGGGATGTGCTTAATCACATTTTCGTATTCATACGAATATAGCTCAAATTGTCATCACGGAGACCTTCGGGAACTTGAGTACAGTGAGTTCTTGGATCAATGCGGGGAGAACCTGCCCACAATGCCTTCTTACGGCTTCAAATCATCTGCACGGATCGGCCCGGTAGTCTCACGTATACGCCTGTGATGATGATAGACTATCTTGATGTTCCTTTGATGAACTTCTTCAAGTCAAAAGCAGGTTCTTGGCTTGAAGAAATGAACAGTGATAGGGACCAGGGCTCTGTCTACGTTCTGAGCATCGAGGGCCGTTTTACATGTGTAGTTTCCCAGAGAGATGGGAAAATGTAAGCCAGAAATCTTCTTGTCTCTGCAAGTTCTGTGCAACTTGTCCAGTAGCCTGCATATCTCGATCAAGGCCATTTTGTCGTTGCAGAACATGGGAAGCCGCAGAGGAGTGTTCTCATAGCTTGCAATGACTTTGATATAAGAGAATTTCTGGCCCAATGAAATAGGCTCCATATTGTGATATCGGAGTTCATAACCGTCTGAAAACCTCTGGCGGTGTCACCTTGAGCAATCGACCATGTACATGGTGAAGGCATCATTGACCCTTACGAAATTCCGATTCTTTGGTCTCTAGGGTGAAGCTGCGGGCAATAGCGTACAACTGGATCGTCTTTGTGCGCATCGATGTAGGAAAAGCCAAACCATTGCCGTGTGCTGCTAGGGTATACATCGAATCTGAAGTCATGAAGAACTTCTTTGTTTGTCGCACATTGGATAATTGCTCGGCCAAATTCATGCTTATGATTTACGCCCATTGATGTTTTGCGTTCCCTCGCACACCATCTTTGATGGCGGGCACATCCGAAATGAAACTCATTGGTTGAGGGCAAACCCATAACCCGAGCCAGCGGGATTATAAAATCGACAATTCTTCATTGAAATCCACCCGGAAGAGGTTTTGGTCGAGACGAGAGCTCCTTTCCTAGGGTTCTTCAACCAAGACCTCGCCACTCGAGCTTTATATTTATCAACTTTGTCTTGGTCGAACATGGCACATGCTTGATCACGAGAGGCGACTATGGCATTGTCCATCTCAGGAATCCTCGGAGCAGCTCAGTGGCGCGTAGTCTAGCTTGCGATGAGTTCCCCATGTACATTTGTCAATTCGCTCAGTCGGGGTCGAAGTGAGCTCCGCGTGAAAATGCAAAGTATCGGCACTGCTTGCCTTTGAGATAGGGAAACCTCCGGCGAAAGCCAAACCGCTATCATTAATCATCTGTGCCATCGGCGTAGGGTTTGCATCTGTCATTCTTGACCAAAAGTCGCCGAAGTCGAGATGACGGGCTTCACTGTCTCCGATATTGCTAACGGCAGACTCGAGTGGAGAAATTTGCTCCTGTCCCTGAAACTTGATCTTCATATTGATAGATTCGGAGCTGCGACCCAGACTCTGGAAGGAATTTGCAAAGGGAACTAGGTTGCAAGGGTTTGAGCAAATGATAGCAAGAAAGCAATGTGAAAAATGCGAAGGTGGTATGCTTGGTTATATAGCCGTTTGAGGAGCGGAATGAATTTAATGCGCATTGAATACACCACCACCAATTTGAAAGAGCGTCATATTCGGAATGAGCGGGAAAAGCTAAGTATGAACATACTTGGTACGCTTGGAACAGGTGAGACGCGAATGCGCGAAACACGCGGCTCGGGCGAAATGGAGAGAGAATGCACAAAAGCTTTTGGAACAATTGGGATGAAAATGCGCGAGAGTGCGCGGTTCGAGGCATTTCGGCCGAAAATTGGAACAGCAGGCCCATTTGGACTTGGGGACTTTTGGAACAGAAAATTCCGGAGTACGCGACTAGGAAGTTTCGGCCGAAAATGGGAAAGCTCGCACAAAAGTTGTGGGACGAAAATGCGCGAAGTACGCGATTCGGGAGTTTCGGCCGAAAATGGGAAAGCTTCGCACAAAAGTTGTGGGAAAATGGAAAGCTTGATTCACCGAAAATGTTTTGGGACACTTGGGACAAAAGTTCCGGCGGGCCCGAGAATGGGGCAGATTTCGGGATTTCGGCCGATCGGGGAACAACTTGCACTTTCGTACTTGGGACAGGTGGGACAGAAAGTCCCGACAGACCCGAAATACTTACAAAATGACCCAAAACTTAGATTCTTTCGACTTCACAACCTGGGTATCTCAGAAAAAGCACTTAGACTCAAAATTTTCAAAATTTGTCCTTGTTAGAGAGGGGAATTTTGAGTAGACAACAGCTGGCTCCTTCTGGGGATGACTTGGCATAAATTCACTGAATGAAACAAGGCAAGAACTTAGACAAACTTGGTGTAGCAGACCAGTGCCTTATCCATTGGGCAAAGGAGTCAAAAACAAAACAATACAGAGGGCAACACACACACAGAGAGAGGAAACACACAACGCGCGGGAAAGCAAAACACTGTACATAATATACAAAGGGACTCCCTAGTCACCTAGGATCTGAACAACTTCAAATACTGCCCACTATAAGGAAGTGGGAGGGGGGAACCATCCATGTAATCAAGATAGAAAGAGTCCTTACCAGCAAAGTGTCTTATCTTGAAAGGTCCAAGCCACAGAGAATCAAATTTTCCATGGCTGCCACGAGGTTCATGTCTTTTGTCCCATAACAGCACAGTATCACCAACTTGGAACTCTCTGGACCTAGCTTTCTTATCGAACAGAACCTTCACCTTCTGCTGGTGGGCAGATATTCTGTCAGCAACCTCCAATCTATCCTCGTTCAGTTTGTGCAGGTACATGATCCTTTTGTCCAGAGCATCACTGAAACTAGTGTCTTGATGGCCTTCATCAGTCTGGTGGCGGTTCCACTTCATTTGGCGATTGAGCCTCTACGCCATACACTACTTGAAATGGGGACATTCAGTATGGCTCTTTTAGGTGTGATCTGTGCGCCCAAAGAGCATCGTAAAGTTTCTTATGCCGGTTTCTCGAGATTCATTGACCAACTTTCTTATGATAGTCACGATTCTTGTTGGTAGATTACTGCTTGTCCATTTCCACAGGGATAATAATCGAAGAATGAGCCGAGAGAGATGCCATACCGTGGCAAAATCCATTATCTCGGTTGAGGAGAAGTTTGAGGCATTATACATTTCTGATCTTGTTAGGCACACCATACCTAACCAAGATGTTCTCTTTAATGAAGTTGCACACTACTTCAGAAGTGGTGCTCTTGACTGGAATAGCTTCCACCCATTTGGTGAAGTAGTCGATGCTTGATTAACACATGGGTATGTCAGTAGCTGGAAACGAGGGTTGAGTGCACCATGAAGTCTAGACCCCCTTTGTTGGAAAGGTTCTTGAATCACAAGCTGGTTTGAGAGGCAAGGAAGCCAATTTAGGTCTTCCCACGAAAGTCTGACAGGCCTCACATTTATCCACCCACTTGGTTGCATCTTTGAACAAAGAAGGCCAGTAATACCCTCCACGGAGTATCTTATGAGCTGTGACTGTTGATGAATAGTGCCCTCCACATGCCTGATCATGAAAAGCTGAGAGCAATTTTCTCTGTTGTTCTTTGTCTACACACTTCAGGAATCTTCCATCCAAACCACGCTTAAACAAGGCATTTTCCCACAATACATATTGTGCTGATCTCAACTTAACAGTCCTCTTTTCTTTAGCAGTTAAATGAGAGGGGCATTCCCCGTAGGTGAGAAAATGAGCGATGTCAGCGTACCATTCATCAAGCCCGAACTCGAGAGCGAGCAATAGGAAGGTCAGCTTTCTTCTCCAGTAACTCGTGTTGGGTTCCTTCAGCAATGAGCTCGCAAAGACCTTTTCCCCGAACCAGCTTGGTTGGCTTGATATCAAGGTCATATTCCTGGACTTTAGCCACCCAGTTTCCCCTCTTGGATCCAAATTCTTGTTGCGTGAGAATTGACTTTACAGTCGTATCTGGGACCAGCACCGTAGAGTGAGAGTTGAGGATATAGAAACGGAACTGCTTGACAGCTTTGACTACTGCAAAGGCATGCTTCTCCATCATGGTGTACTTTAGCTCATGGTTCTTGGGATATAGCTCATGAAGGCAATTGGTAGCTCATGTTTATCAGGATCCTCACAGGTTAAGGCAGCAGACAGTCTTTATGCATGCGTAGCGATAGATAATGAAATCCTTGCTGAAATCAGGGCAGGCCAAAACTGGAGTTTTAGCAATAGCTTTCTTGATACCCTCAAAGGATTCCTTTCCTTCAGAAGACCAACCAAATGCTTGCTTTCCTTTCATCATCTGAGAAATATTCAAAGTCAATTCAGCAAAATCAGGGATGAATCTTCTTAGAAAATTGATCTTACCGAAAAAGGAATGCACGCCCTTTTTACTAGTAGGGAGAGGAATCTGTTGGATGGCTTGAACTCGTTCAGGATCAATCTTGATGCCATCCTTTGAGACAATGTGTCCTAATAGCTTTCCCTCTGTAACACAGAAGACAGATTTTTTAGGATTTAAGGAAATCCCATGCTCTCGGCATCTTTGCAGAACTGCTTCTAAGTGGTCGAAGTGATCCGCTCTTGTCTTTGAGAACACTGTCAGGTCATCAAGGTATATGACTATGCATTTTCCTTTCAAGCTTCCGAAAGCCAGATCCATAGCTCTGGAAGGTGGCACCGGCATTAATCAGCCCAAAGGCATCCTCTTGTAGGCAAAGGTACCCCGAGGAGTTGTGAAGGTTGTCTTATGTTGATCGGTGATGTCGACCTCTACGATTGTATCCGAGAAAAGCCATCAAGCATAGATAACATCTCGAGCACATTACAGCTTGCAAACCTGATCCATCATAGGCGGAGGGTAGTTATCTTTCGAGAGAGGCTGATTCGGGTTCTGAAATCAACACGAGATGCGGATCTCTCCATTCTTCTTCCTAACAGGTACAATGTTTGCAATCCAAGTCGAATGGTGAATGGGAAAGATGATTTTAGCCTTTAGCAGTTTCTGAATCTCCTGAAATATGGTGTCAGCTATCTTTGGGTTATACTGCCTCTGCTTCTGCTTGAAAGGCTTGATTCCTGGCTTGAGAGGGATAGAGTGTTGCATTTCTTTTGGCTTGAAGGCTTTTAGATCTTCATAAGAATAAGCAAGCACATCCTTATATTTCCTTAGAAGGTCGATTGCTCTTCTCCTTTCATCTGATGTGCAACACTTCCCGATATTTACCAGCTTCGGGTCATCAGAACTCCCAATATCAATTTTATCATACTCAGCTGATTGCCGAGGTCCAATGGAAGCTTTAGATCTCACGTACCTGTCATGCTTATCAAACAACTCCTCCAAACTCACCAAACCTTTGGGGATCTTGTTTCCTTTGAGCTTAATGCACCCTTCCTGATCAGTTTCTTCTCCTTGGGTGACGGCTTGGTCCGAAGACACGCTCTCACGAGGCAGGTTGTCACTTCCTTCGAAATACAGTTGTTCAAAATTGCCCTTGAGCTCCAGGAAGGAAAGCAAATGCTGGTCGTCGTTGAAGACTTGCCAGTTGTTAGTATTGTCAGGGACACTAGGTCGGTGGACCATCTCAATAGTGAATTTATCCTGAGAGAATTCAGGATGAGGATCAATAATGACCACGAGACGGCCCGGGGAATCGGCTCTGCTTTGTTCTTTTCTCTGGGAATTGCTTGATGGAGAAGGCATCAAGGAATTGATTGAATCCCAAACCTGATTCCGATAATGCTTGACCTCCGTTCTTTACAAAGCAGGGCTTGACTTGTTTCACAATCAGCTCTGCATCACCACGAGCCAAAAGATTTTTTACACCTCGTTCTTTGGCCACTTGCAATCCAAGGATGAGAGCCTCATACTCTGCTGTATTGTTAGTGTTCTCGAACTGCAATTTGAATGAAAAGGGGTATAGGCAGCCTTCAGGTGATATTAACAGAACACCGGCTCCAGAACCAGCCGAAGAACAACTGCCGTCAAATTCTAAGATCCAGACACCATTGGGGTCCTTAGGTGATATTTTGCAGGGTCGGATTTCATCAGGGGACAAAATCATGTAATTACCATGGCCTCTGTCCTCATAGAGTATTTGTGCCTTGGGATCATCTGTCTTCTGCACAATGTACTCGGACTGCTTCTCAGGTAGTAGCTTCTTCATTTGTCCATTGACAGGTATGAGAGCGTGTGACCAATCCATTTGAATCTCTCCACCCACATCTTTACAGAAGTTTCTGCTTAGCAACATTCCATAGGAAGGAGGAATGTCTGCTACTAGTATGGTAGCCAAGACCTTCTTTTCAGGTAAAGCAGCAAAAGCCACTTGTGCATCTTTAATCCTTCCCACCAAAGGTACTTCTTTACTTTCCATGGAGTAGCAAGATCCATAAGTACGAGTAAGGGTCAAGCCTAAAGCATGAGCTACTTTGGCGGGCATCACATTATCTGAGGCTCCGGAATCTATGACACAGTTACTGAGCCTGTGGCCAGCTATAAGGAGTGTTACATAGAAAGGCTTGATCTTGTCACCAGGTGAGGTGACAGCAGCTACTAGACTGGGCTGTGGCGTAGAAGGAGGTGTGGGCAAAAGGCCTTTGGAGGTGGTCTTGGAATGGGAATTTACAAATTGGATCATCTTGGCAAAAGCTTTTGGATGGGTTTGGTAATATTCAGCCTCTGAAATTTGAACTTTGGTCCTTTTTAGATGATCTACAATGTCAAAGGATCCAGAGGTGGATGGTCCATCATCATTTGGAATCTTAGGTTTATCAACCCTAGGAGAAAAAGAAGAAGAAACAACTTTGGGGGCAGGATTGGCAGTACTTACCTTTGGTGCAGATGAGGTAGGAATAGGAGATCCTCTTCTGGCAATTACAGGAATAGTTGTAGGCTGCTCTTTGGACTTCTTCAGGGGTTGTGTCACCTTTTCCCTCTGATGCGTCTGTTCCCGAGTCATGACAGCGAAGGATTCGCTGTTCATATCTGCTACCACTTCATCATAGTCATCTGCATCATCAATGCCTTCAGTGGTAAAGAAATTGACTCGAGATCCCTCGGGTTCTTCCGCCTCATCATCGAATTCCTCCAGGAACTCTTCACAAGCTTCATTATCATCTTCTGGTTCTTCGACCTCGCAAGTTGCATTCACAGGAACTTTGACGGGAGGTCCTTCAAGTGCCAATCTTGTGTGGGGAGCTGGCAAACGGTTTCTGGGTTGAAAATTTCTTCTAGGAACATCTGCATACGGTGCATGCTGAGCTAATTGTTTCTTTATAGCTACCAGATCATTTGCAAGTTTTTGGACTAATGGATCAGTATTGGGTCCAGAAGTGGAAGAGGGAGAAGCAGCAGATTTAGATTTGGGAGGATCTCTCTTCAATTTCCCTGACATGATTAGGTCATCTCGACACTAACAGCCAGTTCTTGATCCAGTATTAACGTTCCAAGGTTAGCCCTTCTTAGAGCATAACTGACTTTAGGCGTTTGGGCATTCAAAAAGAAACATTTTTGGATTTGATCAACCGGCCGAGTGTTCACGGGGATTTTGTTGATCAGTCTGTTGAACCGAGCCACAAATTCTCTCATGGGTTCCGATGGATCTTTCTTTATTTGAGAAATCTGGGCAAGGAGTGCATGCACATCTTCTGCCGGTTTGAAACGGCTTTCGAACTGAGTTCTCATGGTATTCCAGTCGATGATGGCACCAGCCGGAAGGTGATAGAACCAGTCAGCAGCATTGTCCTGTAACGTCTCGACGAACAGTCTTACTGAGACGTCTTCATGTTCGACCCCCAAGACTCCACATGCAACTATGAAGGCTGCAATATGCTCATCAGGGTGCACTTTGCCGTCGCCTCTGAATTTGGGGAAGTTCTTTCGGTTACCTCTAGGTAACTCATGCAAAAGGCGAGTGAGGGCCGGGGCCCGACACGTTGACCCCATGGAACTTGTGCCATTCTTCTTGGAAATACGGTTACGAGGAGGCTATAACACAGCAGGATTAAAGCTTGTAGATTAGGACTAGCGAGAGCTCGAAGGACTTCTTTCTCGAGCGGGTGGAGTGCTCGTTGAGCGAGTTCTTCTATTTGAAGGAAAGGAAAACCTGTTGCTCAAAAGCTGGCGAGAATCTTCGATACCAAGGGCCCTTCTCCCTCGAGTGAAACGCGGAGTCGCCAGATCAAAGAATGATCGAAAAAAAAAAATAAGTACTGGAATGCGATTTTCCCCAGCGGAGTCGCCAAAAACTGTTGGTTTTCAAATAAGACTTTTTAGAAGAGCAACAGTCAGGGGACAAGAAGTCCCTCCTCTTTAATGGGAGAGGTTCCCTTATTGAGACACGAACTTATTTACAAATATACAGAGGGTCATTTTATGGTTGAACTTGGATACCACGAAAATGTTTTCCACAAAGATCATCAGTTACAAACGGGCTGAGGAAAGAGGGTACGAAGATAAGCAGAATAGCAAACGTTTGGAATTATAGATAACAGAATAATTCTTTACGAGTGCGAAGTTGCGGGGAATTTGAAACAAGATTATTTGCATTAACTGAATAAGATCAAAGACACAAAGTTCTTCAACGACCTTTTTCAAATTCATTAATCAAAGACACAAAGTTCTTTCTTGGTAAATGCAAGATCAACTTTGTATTTGCAAAAGCAATCAGCAAGACTAACGAATTAGGTACAAAATAATCTTCACAATACTAAAGGAAAACACGAGCTACTGAGATTCGATAGAGAATGAAAAGAAAAGCCCTTTTGTATTGATATGTTCAAGATCTATTTACAATTTCGAGAGTATGCCAAGTTCTTCCTCCTCCAAAAATGGCGTGGAAAGGCCATTATATAGCTTACGAGTCGGTTACGACTTGTAACCGTTTCTTTTAAATAAAGAATAGTTGAGTATTGCCGGTTGCAATACCTTAACTAATTACAACGAATACGAAAAGAAAGGAAAGAAGAGGGAAGGAGAGAGAAGGAGACAGGTGGCCGGCTACTGGGAGGGACCTACTGTCTTCAGAATCCGCTGCCTGAACTTCTTCAATGACTCAGCTATATCTCTGCCACGAGGGACTGATGTGTTAGTTGCGGGCGAGTCAAAATCCCGGGCATTTCTCCATCTCTTTATCAAACTCGGCGTGAGTATGATAGTCTTTGTTTGCTTCTTGATAGCGGTGGAGAGAACAAATTTCTTTTATCTTGTCTTTAGAGATGGAGTCTTCCTTGAAAAGATTATCTTTGACAAAAGCTCGAAGGCGAGCTTTGATTTCTTGCGAGGATGAGGGAATGCGAGTTTTCATCTGAAGATGACAATGCATATCTTTGAAAGCGGCATTTCTTAGCGTCTTGAAAGCTTCTCCCTTTTGCCAGCTATTCTTCATTTCTCCTACTGACTTCTTCAGGACTCACGATTTTCCACTCTACTTTGTAGACCCGGGATTTTGATAGATTATCTTGGCATCATCGAAAATCTTATTCGCCCGTGAAGATGTTCTCATCATGCATCCCATGAGGCGAAGGTCTCAATGAATGCAGCTGCCCCCAAAGTTTAAGCTCCTTATTCATAACCTCAATGGTAGAGGATAGTTTATGTTGCAACTTGTCTACCTTTCCATGTAGCTTAAAAGCTTCGTCGATGAAGTTTAGCCCGGCAACAAGCATGTCATCCACCATGGCTTGGTAGCTCTACCATAGACGAGAATACTTGTGCATCTCTTTAATTTCTTGCACTTCATCTTGGCTTAGAATTACGGGAGGGGGTAGAGCGATCGAGGGTGGGGTCTAAAACTTTGTCCTTAGACAAGAGTGACTTGATAAAACTAGTGAGAACTTGGGCTTGTTCTTCCAGTTTGTTGATAAATCTGCTGCCCCTTTCTCCACCCTTCCAGTGACTCGGTGATTGTTTTCTGGAGGTTATGAATCTCACCTTCGGAGTAGACTCTCCCATAGGGATCCTTGAGAGTTCAAGTCGGATGTCGGCAACTCGATTCCGATTTGTCTCTTGTGGGCTTAGCGATCTCCGGGAATTGCTTGACCTCGAGCATCAGACACAATCACGGAAGTAGTTACGGCTTTCTTGGCACGAGAAGGAGTGGTGCCCAACAAGGCTCTTCTGACATCAAAATTTGGTCCCAAGCTTTGAAAGGAGGATTTTCTCTTCCTTTTATCAACCGAGAGGTTGCACCCAAGCAAAAGAGGAAGAAGAATCTGCGGGAGAGGCAAGGGGACCAGAGATAGGGAGCTCATGATACTCAAGTGCATGCATTTCTTGACTCAAGTGAGATGCGGGCGAGAACAACTTTGGAGGTAATGGCGGCGAAGAATCGTAGTACACAGAAGTTCGGTGCTCTGGACTTCTTTATCTTTATCTGCTTTGGATTTTCGGGAACACTTGTAGGAATTGGCACCTCACTTGTCTTCACTTTCACTTGAGAGCGATGATGTTCTCTGGCCCCATAGGCAACTCTGCCTGTTTTCTTGGAGGGTCATCCTCTGCAGGCTCCTTCTTTACCTCTTTGAGTTTCTTCTTGTATACTTGGGTAGATGGAGAAGGAGTAGATCCTACAAGTCCCTGAGCTATTGAGGCAGGAGGGGTTTTCACTGGTGTCCCAGACTCTGGAATTGATGCTTCCCTTATGGGTGTCGAATCATCTTTGGAGCTGGATTCTCCTGAGTGCCTCTTGAATTCTCGGATCTTCTTACTGAACCAGACCCTAGTTCTGATCAAGACTGGGGCAATAATCTCAGCCAGATCATCTCTTTCTTTTGTTCCAATCCGAGGTCCTCCAGAGGATGTGCTTAATCACATTTTCGTATTCATACGAATATAGCTCGAAATTGTCATCACGGAGACCTTCGGGAACTTGGTACAGTGAGTTCTTGGATCGGTGCGGGAGAACACCGCCACAATGCCTTCTTACGGCTTCAAAATCATCTGCACGCACGATCGGCCCGGTAGTCTCTACGTATACGCCTGTGTGATGATAGACTATCTTGATGTTCCTTTCAATGAACTTCTTCAAGTCAAAACAGGTTCTTGGCTTGAAGAAATGAACAGTGATAGGGACCAGGGCTCTGTCTACGTTCTGAGCATCGAGGGCCGTTTTACATGTGTAGTTTCCCAGAGAGATGGGAAAATGTAAGCCAGAAATCTTCTTGTCTCTGCAGTTACGTGCGACTTGTCCGATTACTGCATATCTCGATCAAGGCCATTTTGTCGTTGCGAGAACATGGGAAGCCGCGAGGAGTGTTCTCATAGCAATGACTTTGATATAAGAGAATTTCTGGCCCGAATGAAATAGGCTCCATATTGTGATATCAGGTTCATAGCTTCGTCTGAAAACCTCCTGGCGGTGTCACCTTCGAGCAATCTGACCACGTACATGGTGAAGGCATCATTGACCCTTCTGAAATTCCGATTCTTTGGTCTCTAGGGTGAAGCGGGCAATAGCGTACTGCTTGGATCGTCTTTGTGCGCATCGATGTAGGAAAAGCCAAACCATTGCCGTGTGATTTCTTTAGGGTATACATCGAATACGAAGTCATGAAGAACTTCTTTGTTTGTCGCACATTGGATAATTGCTCGGCCAAATTCATGCTTATGATTTCTGCCCAATTGATGTTTTGCGTTCCCTCGCACACCATGCTGATGAGCGGGCACATCCAGAAATGAAACTCATTGGTTGAGGGCAAACCCATAACCCGAGCCAGCAGGATTATAAAATCTGACAATTCTTCATTGAAATCCGCCCGGAAGAGGGTTTTGGTCAGACGAGAAGCTCCTTTCCTAGGGTTCTTCAACCAAGACCTCGCCACTCGAGCTTTATATTTATCAACTTTGTCTTGGTCGAACATGGCACATGCTTGATCACGAGAGGCGACTATGGCATTGTCCATCTCCGGAATCCTCGGAGCAGCTCCAGTGGCGGCGTCTAGCTTGCGATGAGTTCCCCATGTACATTTGTCAATTCGCTCAGTCGGGGTCGAAGTGAGCTCCGCTGAAAAATGTACCGTATCGGCACTGCTTTGCCTTTGAGATAGGGAAACCTCGGCGAAAAAGCCAAACCGCTATCATTAATCATCATGCCATCGGCGTAGGGTTTATCTGTCATTCTTGACCAAAAGTCACCGAAGTCGAGATGACGGGCTTCACTTGTCTCGATATTGCTAGCAGCGGGACTCGAGTGGAGAAATTTGCTCCTGTCCCTGAAACTTGATCTTCATATTGATAGATTCGGAGCTGCGACCCAGACTCTGGAAGGAATTTGCAAAGGGAACTAGGTTGCAAGGGTTTGAGCAAATGATAGCAAGAAAGCAATGTGAAAAATGCGAAGGTGGTATGCTTGGTTATATAGCCGTTTGAGGAGCGGAATGAATTTAATGCGCATTGAATACACCACCACCAATTTGAAAGAGCGTCATATTCGGAATGAGCGGGAAAAGCTAAGTATGAACATACTTGGTACGCTTGGAACAGGTGAGACGCGAATGCGCGAAACACGCGGCTCGGGCGAAATGGAGAGAGAATGCACAAAAGCTTTTGGAACAATTGGGATGAAAATGCGCGAGGTACGCGGTTCAGGCATTTCGGCCGAAATTGGAGCAATGAGCCCATTTGGACTTGGGGACTTTTGGAGCAGAAAATTCCGAGTCTGCTTGACTAGGAAGTTTCGGCCGAAAATGGGAAAGCTCGCACAAAAGTTTTGGGACGAAAATGTGGGACGAAAATGCGCGAAGTACGCGATTCGGGAGTTTCGGCCGAAAATGGGAAAGCTCGCACAAAAGTTTTGGGACGAAAATGCGCCAATCGCGCGATTCGGGAGTTTCGGCCGGGGAAAGCTCGCAAAAAGTTTTGGGACGAAAAAGTTCTGCGCGAAATCGCGATTTTCGGGAGTTTCGGTAGAAAATGGGAAAGCTTCGCACAAAAGTTTTGGGACACTTGGGACAAAAGTTCAGCGGGCCACATCCCAGAATGGGACAGTTTCGGGGATTTCGGCCGATCGGGGAACAACTTGCACTTTCGTACTTGGGACAGGTGGGACAGAAAGTCCCGACAGACCCGAAATACTTACAAAATGACCCAAAACTTAGATTCTTTCGACTTCACTTCACAACACAGGTATCTCGGAAAAAGCACTTAGACTCAAAATTTTCAAAATTTGTCCTTGTGCATCTAAATGGCATGGAAACTCACATATAATAGGATATGATGACATTTTGCATGTGGGCTTACTTCTGGAATGATGTTTGGGGAGCTCTTATCCTATTTAAGGAGGCATTTAGATCTACACAAGAGGATATTATTGGGTATTAGGTGTTAGGTGTTAGAGGTTGGAGGTCAAGTATGTGTGCATATGTGTGGTGAATAATATGTAATGGTTCTAAGGGGGTACTATAGAGTTTCTAGATCAGATCCATGGGGAGGGTAGAATGCTAATGGTAGAATGATGTAACTAATCATTGTTGTTGAACCTTTTTTATGTAATATGGCTACTATAAACACTTTTTAATCAATATATGACGGGTTATTCTATATATATGTCTAATGGGCTCAAACCATAGTGTATTTCATATTACTCATGGTACAGATATGGTTCTCTTATGTTGTTACAATGTTTACATTTATATCATGGTGCATCTATGCTAGATCTAGTGTTTTTACTTTGTGCTAGAATAAATGCTTGTATTTCTATTTCTACAAACATTCCTCTATTAATGGAAAAGTATTCTTACAAATCTCACATAAAGGAGGGTTTGGTGCTTGCGTATGCCTCAGGTGAGCACCGAGCTAATGTTGGGTGATAGGCCGACACTCTTGGGGTTTAAAAGGAGTAAGGAAACAAGACTACATTTTGGTTATGTTTCTAGGACCTCTTTTGAAGATGTTGTAAGAATGGCGTGTGAAGAAAGAACGCTTCACCTTGCATAACATCAAGACTTGGCTTAAAATCATGGAGGATGATTTTTCTTAGCAATTTAACACTGCATTTGAGTTTGATGCACACAAATGGGTAAAGGAGCACCTATATCATGAGCTTACCACTAGAGTTATACGAGTGGTTGTCGGCATATGCATCAAGGAAGATTTAGTATTATAGACCTCATGTTTGGACCCAAGAAGAGTATCAGAGGCTATATGATGCTGATCTGACTTGGAATCATGTTAAATTGATCATTTATGGAATGGAGTGTTGACTAGCTATACCCTAGAATATGTAATTTCTACATATTTTCCCCCAAAGATTGCTGAGTTTGAGTTCTTACGGGAGCATTTCCTATGGCTAGAAAAATTCCCACTAGGCACATCCTCTTTGCAGGTACAAGTTCTTCTTGGTTTCCACCACATCATCCCTTCATGTGTTTTCTATAAAGATTATTAGAATTACCAGACATGGTTACACATCTATTATTTTAAGTTGATCACTTAAACTCTTTATCACACATACCTCAAAAGAGGGGGCATTCATCTGGGTATATTCAGCACCTACAATAGACACAAATATAATTCTAGGTTCAAACACAAGATAAAACTAATCAAAAGTAACATCAAACCATGAAATATAAAAAACAAACACAAGGTCAAAAATATATAGTATGGTCAGAATTTGTCTGCAAATGTTCCCTACCCATTTTTATAGTTTTACCTAGGTGGCATTTATAATAACTCTCTTAGTAGTTTTAAATTTTAACCTACGGGAACATCTTTTTAGCATAGTTTTAGGCTCATAAAACCCAGTTTATATTAGTTTTAGGGGGCATGAAATGCTTTATTCCTTCTTATCCATAACACCTAATTTTAGTTTCAAGGATATAAGGGGAGTGAGTCTCCTTTATCCGGCTACAATTCAACACATTTTACCTATATTTAGTTTCTTCTCAATTTTTTGGTCTATTCATGAAATCAAACACTTACTAATTACATCAAGCCTCTAGGTATGTCATTATATGCATAATTACCAAGTAAGAAAACTATACAATAAAAAAACTTGTTTTGATTTTATATTAGTTTATTCCCATTTGATAATCTTGACATTTTCTTTCTTAAATGGCCATTTTAATTTTGGAAAATGGATAACACATGACCCAGATCTGTATTTTACTTTATATCCTTTAGGCATCCCAAACAGTACTACCCATTAGGGGTAGAAGCGCCCAGTGATAGTGTTCCCTTTGGGTGCTTCTATCCTCATCCATATCTTTTTCAAATTTGGATTACCACATCATTTTTATATTTTATAAAGTCTCTTTTATCACTTTAGGTCATACTTATTGCTTGTTAATGAAGAAATTCAAACAAGGGAATCATACACACACACACACACACACACACACACACACACACACACACACACACACACACACACACACACACACACATATACATATACATACACATATGTATATATATATGTATATAATCTATATATATGTATGTATGTATGTATGTATGTATGTATATATATATATATATATATATATATATATATATATATATAAATACATACATATATACATATACATATACATATACATATACATATACATATACATATACATATACATATACATATACATATACATATACATATACATACATACATACATACATACATATACACACACACACACACACACACACACACACACACACACACACACACACACACACATGCACATGACTTAATATTATTAGGGGATGGATAATTGGGGCTAATATTGAATATCTACTTGGGAAAAGAGTAATATTCAAGGATTGTATTTGGGTTGCATTCTTCACTACATAGGAGGGGCTATATTATGAATTCAATATCACACATTCATCTTAGGGATAAAATAGTTGTAACTCTGATATCTTGTTTTAATTAACACATGATAAACCTAGCTTCAAGGGAAAAAATTAATCTTACACACACACACTAGAACTATAGAGAGTCTAAAATGTAGTGTTGTGCTTAGTGAAAATCACATTGGGGTGACTATTGAAGTACATGTGTGACACATTATCCCTAGAGTGAATTCAATGAAAAAAATAATGAAAGGAAGAAACTAAGTTAAAACCCTAAAAATATCAGAAAAAGAGTTATTGCTAGGACACTTGTGCCTAGATTAGACACTAGTGCCGAGCATGGTAATTTTCTCATTTGGGTGGTTTTATCTAAAGAGGTTCTAGAATCCAGTTTTTAGATAGAGCCTATGTATTCTAGATCCAAAATTCTCATCCCTTTTCCCATCCCAAGATCATTCAAGATCTCCCAATACAAGATAATCCACTCTTATCTCTTATCTTATATGCATGTACTTTGCATGCTAGATCTTGTTTGTTATTTCTTTATCTATTTGATCTCATTCCTTTAATTAAAATTTAATTTCATTAAATAATGATGCACATGGGGAGAGTATGGGGAAAATTCATTCTCTTTTATAACGTGTTTCCTAATTTACAAAATTGGGATTAGATCCATTTGTAGCGGTGTGGTATGTGGGGTCATGGAAGGTATCCAAACATCTAAGTTCTTTGCGGGTAGTCCTTCCTCTCCTTTTACACTTAATGAGGAAGATATCAATGTTACTAAATGACTTTGATACAAAATATTCTTCCTTCATGGGGTGATTTAAATCCACATTATTCTTCTCTCTCTTTTAAGTTCATGTATTAGGTCCTATACACCCAATACTATGACATATCTTTGGAAAAATTGGGGACTTATCACCCCCAATTCTTTAGCGAATTTTCACAATACAAAACTCCAAGTAGAGGAAAATAATGGGAAAATCTTCCCTTTTATAAAACAAATAGGTCTATTCCTTCCACGTTTTGCGTCTCTTTATTTCACTATTTAAAATTTTAAATTTCATTTACATTATATCGTTACATTTAAGTTAAACTCAAATTATTTATCATGGACATTGACTACACTCTATGTTACAAGTTTGATCACAGAGCATGCGAATGCCAATCCAACACAATCTTGTAGAAAAAACATCAATCAAAGACAAAGTGTGTCTACACACTCAGGTATCTTTTCCTTTAATCATGTAATTTCATTTCATACTTAAAGGGAGGGAAAATGTAGACACTCAAATTTGGTAATTATACTCTTTGACACTACTAGTCTTGAAATTTATATCTTTCTCAAACAAGGGAAATTAAAATAATGTCATCCACTACATATTTAGGTCTCTTGTCTAGCTTACTTGATCATCACACTCATATGTTGATAGTTTTTGATAATTGAATACATGAATTACATTTATAAACTTGACTTTTTATCTTCCAAACTTCACACTTTAGATTTCCCCTTTAGGGTTAAAAATGCACAACAAGGGTATGAACGTCCATATGTTCCTGAACCTAGTGTATGATTTTTCCCTTGCTCACTTTGGTCCCAAACTTTCATTTGCACATGTTGGAAGCACAATGAATGGGGGTTAATTAGTCTTTTAAATTTTTGTACTTCATTTAACTTAACTTGCATACATCATCAAATCATCCACTCAATATTCGTTATTCAATGTGAGCTTATTAATCATGATATAACCATCCATAATAACATAAATCAAGAGAGAACACATGAACATAAGATATAATGTGGGAAACCCTCAAGGGAATAAAACCCACTAAACCTTTGCATATATTACTCAACACAAAGGAATCTCATGAATATTACAAATCACAAGAGATTTGTTTTATGAGGCACCAACACCACAAGAAGCACTAACCACTAGTTTAGTATAGACCCAACCCTACAAGGAGCACCAAACCCTAATTTAATGAGGTAAAAACCCCAAAAGGAGGCTACACCTCTCCCAAGATGACCAAAACCAACTCATCCACCTTAAATGAAGATTACTTGAAGTACTTGTTTCTCTAACAACTGATTGTGATCACTTTCTCAACTCTCTCTACTCAAAAAAGATTAAAAAAATATCTCTTTCCTTCTTCTCTCATACTTGCACCAATATGTGCTAATTAGGTTTAATAAAATTGAAACCCTTCTTCTCTTCCTTTATCGGCTTCTCATCCTCTTCTTTACTCTTCTCTAAATACCTCTCACATCTTCACACACTTCTCTCTAGCTCTCTCTCACTTCCATCCTCTAGCTTAGATAAAATGAGATAACACAACTCAATTTTATAATTGACACACCCCATAAACAACCACATGTCAGATAAGACCATTAAGTTCCATCATGTCCATATGAAAATACATTCTACACTCTCATATAAATCACTTATAAGGACCTATTATCCAAAATTATCCCCAGATTATTTTGGCTTTAACAAATTCAAAAATGGAATTAACCATTTTTGTAGGTCTATGATAGTCCTATGGCCATACATTTCTCTTTCCCAAATGCACTTTGGTCATTGGATTTCAAATAATTCAAAAGCTATTTTAGTTTTCTGCGATTTTTTTAATGGAACTTAGTGTTTTGTGGGTTCTCCTAACCTGTGAAAAAAAGGAGCTCAGTCAAGACTTGGGTGGGTTTAACTTAAAGCCCCCAAACATTGAAAATCCACATACCAAATAAGATCTGTGATAAAATAAAATGATGACAAGTGGTAGTAGATCAATGACTAGAGTTAGGCTACATGTTATCATTCCAACATTCCTAAGGAAATTATCTCTTCTAGATTTGAAGTCCTTAGAGTTAGCTGCAATTTATATAGTTTCGTGTCCGATAAGTCAACCAAAATTAAAAAGGGTTACCTAGAAAAATACAAAAATTCAAAAATTTATATGTTGCATGGACTTAGAAATTATGATGCGAAGAACTACGTGGTACCACCCTTTCTATTTTCCTTTCATAGAATAACAAATACAAAGGCCCATTGAATATGAGACAAGCATGAGGAAGGAATTCTAATAGGTCCTAACATGGGGGCAATGTGGAGCCATTTCATTGGCTCACATTTCACAGCTGTTAGAAGTTCAAAGAAAATACTAACAATGCGAAGTGCATGGATATTTTTCATTGGCTTGCACTTTGTTGTTTTCAGATGAGACTATAAAAAGTTTGAAAATGTATAAAGACATGGATATTTCCCATTGGTCAATGGTTTATGCATGTTAGAGGTAGAAATCAAAAGGAATGACGTGCAAAGTGTGTGGACCTTTTCTATTGGCTCACACTTTGCAATGGTCATTCAAAGGGAAAATTATGAAGGAAGCGTGGCTATTTCTCATTGGATCATGTCTCTAAGAACTATGAAATGATTTGTAAATGTAGGAAGCATGGGGCCATCTCATTGGTCCATATGTTACAAGGGTATAAAGAGAGAAAGGATAGTCTCATAGCTCTAAGGAATGTGTTAGGGATTATTTGTCCGTAGTTTTTAATAGGACAGATATTTTTAAAGCCAAAGAAAAAGTTGAATAATAGAGAGGAAGATAGGGAAGTAGAATCCCAAAATCCAAGCCAATGAGGAAATGAGTCTCGAAAAAGAAAAAGTAATGCACACATGGGAAGTGAGAAATCTCTAAGCTAATTAGAGGCCGCCACTAGTCAAGTTTCTGTTTCCTAACATGATTTTTTTTTGAATGATATCTCTCGATTGCCTTCACCAAATCACACAAAATTGGTATCATTAGAAATATCTCATCCGAAATATGAGTTTGTATCATTAGAATCAGAATTCAAGGAATTTGGTGGGAGAAAATGATAAAAGAATGGTTTAAACTAATTCTAAATAGTTACTGAGATGGCTCAACCACTTAATTTAATGAAGTATGGGGCTTTTCCTTCTTCTACAAGAACAAAAACTTGGGGAACACACTTGAAAAACCATGTTGCAGGGAAGGATAGAGATATTTTAATCATGACAAGATAAAATATGATATTCTTCCTTCTCTCTTCCTGTCTTCTCTCTTTCTTCTTCCTTCTTATATATGTAACTAGAACTTATGTAAAAATGATGGCTCTTTGTTGTAACGACACTATGCCCAAATGGTGGTCGACTTCTCACAAGTTTCAGACCTCTAACTTGGTCTCTACAATGTAATCTCACCTTTTGCCATGACTGAAATGGAATTGTGCATACTTTGAGAAATATAGAATCTATTTTGTGGCACATTTGTCTACCCTAGCTTGTTTTATTTGCATTTCTTTCCTTTATATTATATTTTTGCATGTTGTGTGTATCTCCTACTTGCAGCTCCATTTTTCTATGTTGTCAATGTGAAGTAAGGTTTATTTTACATGGTTCTTATCTGTGGCACATCTTTCTTCCCTATCTCCCACGTTTTCTGACTTTCCCCTTTTAGCGATCTCTCGCCCCTTTTCTCAGTGTTATCACTACCTTTTATCTTAGGATTTCTCTTCCATGCATCTTTCTAACCCCTTTTTCTCTCACTTTGGTCCCTTAGCATGGTTAGTTTAGGATTAGTTAGTTATATTTACTTTCTTAGGAGTAATTTAAAATTAGATTTAGGTAGAGTAATTTGTCCTTCTCCGCAGGTTTTTCTCAACGGAGAGGTCCCACACTTAGAGACAATCCCATGTTACCCAAAAACACTAGATGCTCATTCACTAATTCATGATCAAATTAGATGGTGCTTTTTTAGTGATAAAAGTTATGGCACTCTGGTGGGACAAGATTTTAAATATTTATTTTTCACGGTTTGCATCCAATTCCTTTTTATAGGGAATTCCATTACACTCCTTGTGTGCATCCTTTATTTCACCAAGTTTGATGTGTTCTTTGTGGATACTTCATAATTTTGAGGCATTTTTCAAGAACATATGATGAATCCACTGATTCAAACAACCCATTTTCTTAGGTTTTAAACCTTTTCCTCCATCCCCACATTCATTTCCATGCCCCCATCTTCTCATGGTTCTCCAAATATCTCTTCCATTCTCACATTTCAGTTCTAGGCCCCTCCCTTTAAATCAGTGGGATGTTATCCCCAAAATAGACCTAAAAAAGTTTCCTCTATTCGTTTGGAATGGAGATCAATATCCTATTGATCACAGTCAAGATATAAAAAACCATTGAACTATTCATAATATTACAGAAGATAACATTTTCCTCAAACTTATGTTTTCATTGTTTAGAGGAAAAGTAAAAGATGGGTACAATAGTTTGGCTCCATAATCCATTTCCAAATGGAATCGATTACGAGAACAACTACATAATAAAATCAAGGAGGATGTATATGTTATTTTCCTCATGGAACATCTCAACAAAATACAACGAAATCCAATGGATTTTATCTCTGATTTTAACATCATATTTACAAGGACTTGGCATAGAATTCCTCAAGAAATATCACCCCATAAGGTATGAAATTCTTGTATTATGTGAGGTCCTTTGATGTTGATCTAGTTGTAATAATACAATCCCTAGGAGGTAGTAGTATTCCTCAATAGTTTTCCATTGAATTACAAACTAAGAATACGCTCATTCAGGTTTGTAAAAGAAAAATCATCCCTATTGTTGCAATGATTCTCTCACCACCTCAAATTCTTCCTTCCACTTTTGGAAATTAAAAGAAATTCATTGTTTCCTTTAAAAAATAGGAAGCTCCTTTGCTTCTTTTTCCTTCATTTTATGCTCCACAAGTTTATCATGTCCAAATCATTCCCCAAACCTTGAAATTTTTTTCTCCCATCTCCAACCAAGACATTACCCAACTTCCCTAAACCATGCACTAATGTTTTTAGAAGTTGTGGTATTTCACATGTTGTCCCTACTTTCTACCCAACACTCACTAAACCAAGTTATCCTACAAGGTTGGAAAAAAGTTAGGTCTTCTATTCTTTTGGAGAGAAGGAGCAACCCATGTAACACTCTAAAAACAAGGCTTCATGCAAAATCATGCACTTATTTTAGAGGAAGAATATTAACAGAGTAAGGAGTATGTTTTGGAGGATCATTTGGCTTCTCTAAATGATCAAATTAGGTCTCTTGAGCATAAAACATCTCTACCTAAGCATGAAAGAAATTGAAATCCCCTTATTTATGCCTCTTCTCCAACCAATTCTACTAAGGAAGATAATTTCATATTTGTTGAAAAATTCTTTGATTTAGATTGGCAGGATGATAGGATACAAAATGTGCAAAAGGAGGTGTTGTATGCCAAGAAGAATTAGAAAGATGTGAAGGACAATCAGATTGAAAGTGGAGAAGAGGAGAAAGTGTTTTTGAAAACTATTGGCATCTAAGGGCTTGAGGAAGAATGTTTGCAAAGTGAGAAAGGTGTTTTAATGGAATGCAATGATCCTCATTACTCTGTATGTTTTGAGCTTGTTGCACTTTTAATGGAAGGGCCTCAATATTTCAAGGAAGATGAGTTTGAGATTTCTATAATCTTGTTTGAAGAAATAGAGCATGAGAATATAAGGGTAGAAACATATTCTTTTATAGAAGAAGAAATATCAGTTCTAGACAAGCTTGTAGACATCCACCATGAAGAGGAAAGATTCTCTATCAACTCCATTCTTGGAGCTAATTTCAAAAAGGATGGGAAAACCAAAAGGATAAGTCCTTTTCCAATCAGGTATCTGGAAATTTTAGAGCCAAAAGGGGAGTTTTCACCTGTCATTCTCATTTCGAGCATGAGGATGAGCTACAATACACCAAAGGTTAGCAATAATGCTTCCAAAATCCAAATACAGAGCAACTAAAGGAGGTATTTTTGTTACTATTTGTTGATACTTTGAGTAGGGTGGAAAACCAACTTCAAGTTAATTTTTCACTCTTATTAAATACCATGTCCATTGTAAAATCAAATACATGGTCTAAAATTATAAGAAAGGGAAGTTATTTCTCCCTTCCTATTTCAAGATTTTTTATCTTCTCTTTACTTTGGTTAGAGTAGGATAGGTAATTTTTATTTCAGTAGAAAAAGTGCATTTTGCAAAATCTACATGTTTCCACTTGGATCATGTATGATTTTCATGTTTTTATATATATTTTTATGTCTTTTATTGTTGTTGCATAGTCCATTTCAGTCAAGGCAACATTCGAACCAAATAAAATTTTGGGGCAGCTTGTAAAGTCTAATTATTAGTCTCAAAATATGAGTTGCATTCAAAATCCTATGGTGCCTTATCCTTGGTCAATTCTAGTTCTTGGGACATTTCCAATTGCATGCATTTCATTTCCAAATCAACATGAGATCTAAGACTCTACAAAGCTTGATTATTTTTCACGATTTTTTTCAATTTTCTTCAAAAATTGGCAAAAATCAGATTGAGGAAACTTCAGATGTTTTATTTGTCTCAATAGATCAAATTCAGAGAAAATAGAGTGAAGTCTCAAGCTTTTACAATTTTCCACTCTCATAAAATTAAATTCAAAGAAATGTTTATAATGAGATGGTCAGGTTCTAGTTCACCTCGAGTTTGAGTAGTTTTAATGGTAAATTAGATAGTTGGGAGTAGTTTCAAAGATTCATTTAGAGATCCTCAAATCAAATTCAAGCTTCCAGATATTTCTAAGTCCATTTGAGCTTCATACGGCCTCAAGGTGAGTAAATTTAATGTTTTAGATCCATTTTTAAAGTTTTGGGTTTGACTCCATGCCTAATGGATGCATAAGGATAATGGTTAAATTTAGCACAATTATTACCTGAGAGGTTGCCAAAATTACCCTTGGGATATTTTGGCTTTAACTGACCTAAAAATGGACTTAAGCCATTTTTACATGTGTGTGACAATCATACACGGTTGTCAAATTCTCTTTCCTAAATGCAATGACCGTTGGATTTCAAAAATACATAAGTTATTTTAGTTTGTTATAGGGTTTTTATGGAAATTAGTGTTCCATGGGTTCTCCTAACCCACGAAACAAAGGAACTTTGTCCAAGACTTAGGTGGTTTTAACTTAAATCATGAAAATTGAAAATCTGCACAACAAAGAAGATCCATAGTGGAGTCAAACGCTAATAGGTGACAACATATCAACAATTAGAGGTGGGCTATGTGTCGAAATCTAACATTCCTAAGGTGATGAGCTCTTTCAGACTTCAAGTCCTTGAAGTTAGCCATATTTTATTTTTTTAGATCTCACAAGTCAACCAGGTCAAAAGGGTTACCTAGAATAATAAAAAAGATTAAATTTTTAAAGTTTCCCAGACTTAGAAATTGTGATGTGAAGAGCTACGTGGCACCACCATATTGGTTTTCCTTTTATAGAATAAAAATGCAAAGGCCCATCAAATCATAGATAAACATAAGGAACACACAAGTATGATAGATCATGAGATAGGGGAAAGATGGAGCCATTTCATTGAGTCACATTTCGTAGTCATGTCGGAAGGAGTTAAAAAAAAGACTAAAAATGTGAAGTGTGTGGAGATTTTTCATTGGTTCAAACTTTGTTGTTGTCGATGAGACTATCAAAATCCTAAAAATTTCTAAAGGCATTGACCTTTCCTATTGGTAGATGGTTCACAATTGTTAGAGGCATGAATCAAAAGAACCGACATGCGAAGTGCATGGATCTTTTCTATTGGCTCACACTTCACAATGGTCACCAAAGGGAAAATTGTGAAGGAAGCGTGGATATTTCTCATTGGATCATGTTTCTAAGAAATCTAACATGATCTATCAATGTAGGAGGCATGAGGGCATCTCAATCATCCATGTGTCACAAGGGCGAAAAAGAACAAGGATAGTTTGATAACCTAAAGGAACGTGGCAGGACTTTATAGTCCTTATTTTTTTAATACGAAGGATATTTTTAAATCCAAAGAAAATGCAAGAAGACAGGAAGTAAAATCTTGAAAATTGATCCAATGAGGAATTGACACTTAGAAAAATACAAAGTAATGTGTTATCTAATTTCTGCTTCCCACTAAGATTAGATAATAAGCAAATTCCTGCTTAAATCGAGGTTCCTTCACTTTTGAATCTCACAAGGAGTCAAGCCTTTGGAAATACAACCAAATCCATGATTAAATCCAAGTCAAGAAATGCCAAACTAAAAAGGAAGCAATTATATCACATATAGTGAAAAATGTCAACTTGGCACAAGTTCCAAGAAGAAAAGGAAGTGTAATCTTTGGAGCCCCATAAGGCTTACACATGGAGTCAACTATGGATGACCCATCCAAAGTAAAATTCTTCACAATAATATATGACCGGCTCTTTACTTACCCAAAGAATAGTGGCCCGATCATAGATAAAGCTAGGTGTCATCCCCATGCACTCCTATAAGCTATAATGAAAGTAGAGACCCTAGAGAAGTGCTTGACCTCCACGTGGATTTCATTATAAATTAGCTCCGAATTCAAGGAAGATTGCTAAAATATTGGCGATAAGACAAAATCCATGTAGGGGAGTTATGGCACCTATCTAAAAGATTTAAATATTTAGATCTTTTGAAAAGATCAAAGGAAAAGGGTCATTCAGCTAGTATTTTTAGGGATGAAGTTAATGCGTAGTTTCATGCAAAGAGTGCAAACCTAGGGAATACTTAATTTGTTCACCTGCATTCAAAGTGTCATTCTCATAAAAATAACATAGATAGGTTCCACTTGAATCATGAGCTCAGGACCCAATGCATAAGCAATTAAAGATCCAAATATGTAATAATGATTTGGAAGAATAAGTCTGCTCTAAGGGATTCGGTTGCAAAATAGTTAAGAGATGCATTAAATAGGCATGGATCTCACTCTTTAAAGAAAAGATAATGGGAAAGTGTGACAAATATCTCAAAAATCTATTTCTATCACTTCACACCATTTATCATAATTAATAAAGAGTTCGAGAAGGGTGTCTCATGCCCTTCTCCTCTTATATAATGAATCAAAGGATTCAAAATAAACAGACACTTCGGAGTTAGTTTCTTCTTCTGTCTTAGTTATTCTTCTTTAAAAGGAATGAGTATGGAACTTTGACCTTCTTTCTGAGCTTATAATGGAATTTTTCCTCTTATCTATTGTAATATTGTGTATGATATTTTGAGTAATATAATATGCCATGTAATGCATTGTGTCCATCCTTTGTGTAATATTTATCATATCTGATAGCCTTTATTTCGATATAGACAATTGTGCATTTTGGTGCTATTGTTATCTTCAAAAGTTGTGCTTGGATAATTTTGGAGTAGTTTTTTGTGTGGATCATCTCTGGTCTGTGGTGCATCTTGTCCACCCTTTTCATTTCCCACCTTTCTCTATTTCATCTAGTTACATTACGAGTTAAATCTTTCCCTTTTTAGTGCATCACCCCCATTAAGTTTAAAGATTAGTTCATTTTCTTTGACCCTCAACTCATACCACAGAGAAGAGCCAACTTCTTTAAAATTTGGAGGTCACCTTAGGGTGCACGTCCCACTAACCTAAGGTTTCCTATGACTCGATGGTTCTTCCATAAAGGATCACCATCAATAATTTTCCCGCACGCCCAATGGGACCACTCGAGTGATATTTTATCATTGCATCAACTTGGTCTATTCCTAGTAAAGTTCAAGCTTTAATGGAGATAGTTGCAAAGCACATCCAACGACTCCACATGGTCCAAAAAAATCATTACAAAAGCTCGTAGACCTCCCTCTCATCCATTTCCACTCATCTTTCTTTCCACGTCTTCCATTTCTCTTCATCCTATGGAGTTATGTAATCATGAATTCATTACCACCAAGGGATTGTCCCCTTCTCCATATCTAAGCCATCCATTCCACCCTTCCCCTTTCTTTGAGAAGCTATACCCCTCACACCAATAAGTAATGGCTCCAAATCCAAAAGAAGAGGAGCATATGGTGAGAAGTGATATGAACTCAAGAGGTTTGTATCATGAGTTGAGTGTTCAAGAAGCTGTAGACGTTTCCTATGTTCATCCTCCCCCAAAAATAGATCCCCTAGAAGAGTTTGGGCAAATGGGCTTCATATTGGAAGATGAGGCCACAGTGATGGAAAGTTTGTAGACTCAAAATCCATCATACAAAAGTGGGAGAGTTTGAAAAAGGAGGAAGAAGATAAGATTGAGTGCTTATCAGTTTGGGGGATGCCTCAACGAAGAAGAGCCTACGGAAATAACAAACTTTGTCACTTCATTGACCCTGTAAAAAATATATCCTCCTACTCATAACAGTTCCTCTGGGACTAGTACAAGGGCTCTAGAAAAAGTATCATTGAAAGCTTTTTTATTTCAATCGAAGAGCTTGGATTTTCCAGAAAGCTACTAAAAATAAGGAGGGAGGAGATGAGAGTGACACCCTTTATAGAAGTATATAAAAGATCCCCATTCCAAAAGATGCAATCCAAAACAATGGGCAGGAATAAAGGGTCAGACCGACTCCCATCGGAGGATGGTCCTCATCAAGACCAAGGAAAACTTCAATACCAGTCATGCTCACTTCAGGGCATGAGGATAATTTTCAAGGCCCCAAGGGTTAGCTATGACACCTCTAACCAAAATATGAACATCTTGAGGAGGTATTCATTCTATTTACTGATACCACGGGGGGAAGAGTGAAAGGTAATTTTTCACTCTTATTACAGGCCATACCTATAGCTAAATTAATTGTATGGCTGCACTTTATAAGGAAGGGAAGTTATTTCTCCCTACCAATTTCAGGTTTTGTTTAGTTTTTCAAAAACAATTAGCTTAGGAGTAGGAGTAGATTACTTTCTACAAAATAAGTGCATACACAAACTCTGCATGACTCATTTGAGTCATATATGTTTTGTATATTTGTATAGACTCTGAGTTTTTATTACTCCATTAAGAGGCACTAGATTCCTTAAGAAGACTCCATCTCACAAGAGAATTTGTAGTGACATGTAGCGGTTGTAGTATTCACTCCAAGAAAATACAGAGCAACTAAAATCAATTGACAAAGTGACATTGTGGATTCTTCAACTTTCTACTCTCACAAAAACAAATAACAAAGTTTCCCTTATGAGATTAGGAAGGCACAAGGATCAACTAATGGCTACAAAGGCTTAACAACCCTTCAAACACCATGGACCAGGTTCAAATTAGCTCATAACATGGCCCAGACCCAATGGATAGTGGGAGATTGTGGGTTCTTTCCATTTAGTAGGCTAATGGTCCCCGTGAGTCACCAAACTGTTATCTAATTTCTGCTACTCGCTAAGATTAGATAACAAGTAGATTCCTGCTTAATCGAGGTTCCCACAGTTTTGAATCTCACAAAGAGTTAAGATTTTATAAATATAGCCGAATCCATGATTAAAGCCAAGTCAAGACATGCCAAACTCAAAAGGAAGGAATGATTTCACAGATAATTCCAAATTTCAACTTGGTGAAAGTTATAAGAAGTAAAGGAAGCGAAGCTTTGGATCCCATGCAAGGCTTACATGTGGGGTCAATTGTGGATCACACACCCGAGTAAAAGTATTTCCAATAATATACAACTGAATCATTACTTACCCAAAGGATAGCGGCTCGAACATAAATAAAGCCAGTGTCACCCTATGCACTCATGGAAGCTACAATGAAAGCAAAGACACTAGAGAAGTGCTTGACCTCCACATGTATTTCATTATAAATCAACTCTAAGTTTGAGGCTGATTGATAAAATATTGGAGATAAGCCAAAATACACGTAGGGGGAGTTATGAAACCTATCTAAAAGGTTTAAATATTCATATCCTTTGAAAAGATCAAAGGTAAAGGGTCACAGCTGGTCTTTTCAGGGATGGAGTTAATGCATAGTTTCGTGCAAAGAGTGAGAACCTAAGATACTTTATTTTTCACCTACATTCAAAGTGTCATTCTCATAAAAATAACATAAATAGGCACCGCTTGAATCATGAGCTCAGGACCCAATGCATAAGAAATTAAAGATCCAAATATGTAATAATGATTTGGAAGAATAAGTCCGCTCTAAGGGAGTCGGTTGTAAAATAGTTAAGAGATGCATTAAATAGGAATGGATCTCACTCTTTAAAGAAAAGATAATGGGAAAGTGTGACAAAGATCTCAAAAAATATATTTCTGTCACTTTGCACCATTTATCATAATTAAGAAAGAGTTTGAGAAGGGTCTCTCACGCCCTTCTCCTCCTATATATTGAACCGAAGGCTTCAAAATAAACAGACACTTCTGGAGTTAGTTAGTTTCTTCTTCTATCTCAGTTCTTCTTCTATAAAAGGAAGGATGTTGTAACTTTGGCCTTCTTTTTGAGCTTGTAATGGCATTTTTCCTCTTATGTATTATAATATTGTGCATGATATTTCAAGTAATATAATATGACCTATGATGCATTCTATCCATCCTTTGCGTAATATGTATTATCTTTGATAGCCTTTATTTTGATATAGACAACTATGCATTTTGGTGCTATTGCTATCTTTAGAAGTTGTGCTTGGATAAGTTTTGAGTAGTGTTTTGTGTGGATTGTCTCTAGTATGTGGTGCATCTTGTCCACCCTTTTCATTGCCCACCTTTTTCTCTATTTCAGCTAGTTGCGTTATGAGTTAAATCTTTCACTTTTTTATGCATCGCCCTATTAAGTTTTAAGATTAGTTAATTTTCTCTGACCCTCAACTCATACCACAAAGAAGAGTCAACTTATTTAAAATATGGAGGTCACCTTAGGGCACACATCCCACTAACATGAGGTTTCCTACGACTTTGATGGTTCATCCGCAAAGGATCGCCATCAACATAATGCACATGTAGGAAAAGGGCAATCTCTGAGTTAATCGGTGGTTGTCACTTGTTAAGTTTTTTTGTTACCCAAAGTATAAATTTTTAATGATGATAAATCTCGATTCCATGCACCAAATCGCATAAAATTGGTATCATTGTAAATATCTCATTGAGCACTCGAGTTGGCATAATTGGAATAATATGTTGAAGGCATTTGGTAGGAAAAAAGGAGAAAAACAGTTTGAGATAATTATGAATAGTTGTAGATGGCTCAACCACTTGATTTAATGAAGTCCGGGATTTTTTTCTTCTATAAGTAAAACAAAATTTGGGAACACACTTGGCAAGCCGTGTTGCAAGGAAGGACAAATATATTTTAATCATGACAAGATCAAATATGATCTTCTTCCTTCTCTCTTCTTGTCTTCTCTCTTTCTTCTATATATGCAACTAGAACTAATGTACAAAATGATGACTCTTTGTTGTAAAAACACTATGCCTAAATGGTGGCTGAATGCTCACAAGTTTCAGACCTCTAACTTGGTCTCTGTAGCTTAATCTCACCTTCTTCCCTAAATGAAATGGAATTGTGCATACTTTGAGCAATATAGAATCTATTTTTGGCACATTTTTTTCCGTGGCTCATTTTATTTTCATTTCTTACCTTTCTATTATATTTTGGCATGTTATTTGTATGTTCTACTTGTAGCTCTATTTTTTTGTGTTGTTAATGTGAAGCAAGGTTCAGTCTACATGATTCTTGTCTATGGCACATGTTTCTACCCTCTCTACAATTTTATCTCACTTTTTCCCATAATGGAGAGCTCTCACCCCTTTTTCTTGTGTTATCATCACCTTTTAGCTTAAGATTTACCTTCTATGCATCTTTCAAACCATTCTCTCACTCCATGGTCCCTTGGCATGGTTAGTATAGGATCAATTATCTAAATTTCATTTCTTAGGAGTAATTTTAGCATTAGATTTAAGTATAGGAATTTTTCCTTCTTTGGAGGTTTTCCTTAGCAGTGAGGTCCTACACTTAGAGATAATCCCATGTTACCCAAAATCACTCATTGCTCATTCACTAGTTCGCCACCAACAGTCAAAATATGAACTTCAAGGGAATAATGCACTACTACCATGACTCCATAATCTCCACACATGTTAGCTACAACCACTCATCATCAACAAAAATCTTGAAACATTCTCCACTATCTATCTTTAACATGGAACACACCAAGAAACTTCTCATTGAGAATATTGTCATGAAAAAATACCTCACCATGGAACATATGAAACATAAACATGAATAAATTGATTTCAGGAAACTTACACAATTTGTATCATTCACCAAAACATGACACAACACTTTGAAACACACTCTTCTCTTAGATTGCTCAAACCACATCCTAAGACTCAAGAAATAGTCTTGAGATAACTAATATCAAACACCTCCACGGGAACTTTCAGAATCTTCCACAACTTGGAAAATTTAAATAGAAACATGAAACACCTCTTTAAGAACTCACATCCACATGTCACATGAATGAAATCACTCTTGCATACATGTTTCTACAAGACTTTTGATATGCCTAATATGGAAATCTAAGACATTAGTTATCTAATATAGAAAAACCTAAAATAATAAAATCAAGAATTCTAACACATCATAAGGGACCTCAACAAACTATCCAAGGTCATAAAATACTACTTCAACATACAAGACATCACCAACACCTTTGGATCATCATGACAAGTTTTATCCCTCTTTATCCTTTAGCGGTAGGTCAAATTGGAAGACTCGTTTCACCAATTTCTTACACCGAACATGTCCCTAACTATTTATGAACACTTATAATACTTCCCAATCTTTAGGGAATAATTTGTTTCACTCCATGAAACCTGCAACTCAGCTCTGTAACAGCAAATCTCCACAAAACTAGGGTTTTTATTCAACTTACCAACACACCTAGAACTCTGTAAATGTGACCAATAGGAGAAAAAATAATCTTCTACAACCCTAAGCCTTCACATTATCTTTCCCAATTCATTTTATACCCATACCAATCATGTTTTCCATCACTACAAGAATAGGGTTTTGGGAGGGTTTCAAACTTGTTTAGCTTGTTAAAAATGGTTCATAAAAGTTTGAAAACCAAATGAGCCCATTATTTTTGTAAAACCTTCTTAGATCCATTACCTAATATATAACAAAGGATTAGACCCCCATTAAAATCATGCACATGTGGGCGAGCAATTAAAACTAACTTATCGAGTTGGGAATGACATTTTGAGAGATCGGTAGAGCTCAAAATAACTTTTCTTCCTTTCCTCTTTGACTCTTAACCTAAAAATTTCTTGTACCTATACATTGAAATCCTTCATGACTGAAAAATTCTCATCCATTCTTGATCATGCCTACAAATCACTATACATCATGGTTTTCCCATGCCCACAAGCCTTGTTTTCAATGTTCTTTCTTCAAAGGACCTTCATCATGCACTAAAAACCTAACTTATGAACTAATATTCGTTCCACACCTGATATGCATCCTCAAAACATCTGAACAATTCCCAATTATGATGGACCTACTTCATACTTCATGTAACCATGTCATATGTTATGCACTAGATCTAGAATTAAGCCTAATAATGCTTGCATCAACTCATCTCCTAAGTGAACTGACCTTGTCAACATCTTACAGACTCATTAACACCTCTGAAACATCATATTAAGCATGTTATACATCATACTAACCTTCATACATCCTTTTGATCCCATACAAAAGACCTACTTGTTGAAGCATGCACCAATACAATGCATATTACACCAATACACCATGATATAAACACATTGTGACACCTCATCACTTCACTACCAATCAACCTTCATCCTTCTTGATCAATTACACCTCATACATAAACCTATTCATTATATACATCCTTTGAAATCAATTTTTCTTGACAAAATGACAACAACATTGACACAATGATTGATAATCTCCCCTTTTTCATTGATGACAACCATCATTAGAAACTTTGATGAAAACCATATCATGTAAGCACCCTCAGACCACCTTTAGATATATTTTCATGTTTCTTAGTCTACTCTCCCTTTTAACATCTATTAAAAAGATAATAATATCTTGAAATGCAATTAAAAAAATGCCTAAACTCTTACTTACTTGCTCCTCCTTGGTTTGTAAAAAATTCTTAACTTCACTTTGCTAATAATCCATAGACCTAGTCTTAAACACTCACTCATCTCCCCTAAATAGATACACTCCTCATTTTTATAACATCAAACTTGCTTCAAGATATTCAAGGAAGAAAAATGTATAAGATACCAATGCACACCTTCACCATCACTATATGTTGCAACCATTTATGTTTTTATGATCTTACCAAAAACCATGCATCTACAACCTTGACTAAGCATGCAAGGGACAATAAAATTCCCTGAAACTATGATTTTAATTTTGAGCACTAGTTGACTCCTTACTTAGCACAGAACAATCTTCATACAAGGAACAAACTATATCTTCAAGCCTTTCAATACATACCTTACTTCTTGAAAAAATGAGATATCATACCTATTTGAAACATGCTTTTGAAACACCAAGAGCACACCTGTAATCCTTATTCTTTGTATTCATGAGCCACTTCCACATTTTATTGATTACTTAGATAATAGGAAACACTTTTCCAACTAATGGTCAAATGACATATATCCTACCTCTTTTGAATGCTATCACTTACCATATATGGACATGAATCACCCTAGGATCATACACTAAAGCTCTGTTTCAGACCTTGTGGAATAGGTATGTCTCCTTCTTGATCAATCAACTAGCTAACCATATTTCAAGAATTATATGGGTTGAAAACATCAAAAAGTCTGATTAACATCATGAGCATCATACCTTTACTTATTTAGCTTCACTCCTTTCTAGGATCAACATACCTTAGATGATTGTTACTTTCCTTATTGACTACCTTCTCATAGAAACTTTCCAAAATGTCTTTACATTATTCAAATTGAACAATATACCTATGTCCATTAATGTAATTATACAATACTACAGATTGTTTTTGGAATCTTAGGATCCCAAAAATTGGCACAATATAATTCAAACTATAATAGATCATAGATGAATTTGCATTCATAACTTGAGTCACCATTTAAAGTCCTTAAAAAAATCCTAGATTAAAGAAATGACATCCTTCTTTGTTTTAGAGAATATATCAAAAAAATAACTTAGACACAATCATACTTGTTCGTGGAGTCTTTTTCACCTTTCATGAAGCCTGTAAACAAGGAAAATTAATAGACAAATAGAATATAAAAGACAATACAATACAATTATACCCTCTCTGGGAATTTCTTACAAACCTAAAATAAAATCGTATAAGTTATTAGAATTATTTTATCTTGTTGATATTTGAATGTTGATTCTCTTGAAAGTGACTCTCCAAAAGTGGATGAATGTAATGCTATAAGAAGATTTCATGAGGATTCAAAAAAAAAAAATGAGTAGGTCTTTTATGCATTTTCTTATGGGTTTCAATGATGAGTTTAAAAGGAAATGGTTTGATTTTATAGCTAAGGATAGGGCCATAAAATTTGGATTGAATTTTTCCTAAGATCCAAGTTAATAATTGCAATTACTTGGGAATAAAAAGTATACTTGGTCTAGGATTGTAGATTTACAAGGGCAATGGACATTTGGAATAACGAAGTTACACTAGATAATTGAATTACATGTACAACTATAGGGCCCCTCATTTCTAGGAATCTAGAAATGGAGTTCAAGTTGAGTGGATTGGAATAAGTAATTAAAGTTCAAGAGGAGTCTATGTCAGATAGTGAAGTGGAAATTAACTAGGAAAATAGGTGTATTTTCCTAATTAAGTAACTAATTTAATTAGCTACAATGTGCAAGATAATTAATTAATCATTTATTTGATAAATGTTAATTAAGATAGATAATGTGGTGTTGTGGACTCATTTAAATCATCCAAGGGTGTAATGTGCATTATTAGTTAATTTGATTAATCAATTGTAAGGGGATTAATTTGATTTTTTTTTTTGTAAAACATATTTGAATGTTTATTTGACTTCGGTAAAGGGTTGCATATTCTAAACTCATGTTCAAACAATTGTAAGAATTTCATTCCATTGGCATAGATGTAGATGATGTAATTATAGGATGTCTCACTCCACTTGTGATTCCATACAACTAGGAAAATGCAACGGCTCATCAAAAAAATATGAGAAGGACGTGAATACTAATATGAAAATGAAGATCATGGATGCTAAGACATAAGGTGTAAAAATTATCCATGTGAGAAAATGTAACGCATCTCCAGTCAAGATTATCCAGCCGATTACAAGATGATTCCACTTTATATATTTTGACTAGAATTAGGTCTATTGATGGCCTACCGATTGGAAAACTCCGGTGAAGGAATTAATTTCTCTCTTAACATGAGAAACTAAATTAATTCTTGGGATTTGTTTCATTAAGAACTTTGATTCAGATTTGATAAAGTATTTATTTTTGGTTTATTTATTTTTATGAAGGACCCCCTACATGTTACCCCATGTCACCAAAGAAGAGATAATGACTTAACACCAAAGACTAAATCTAGGTGAGTAAGGACATCTTTCTTTGTTTCTAGTCTCATACTACTAGTAAGAAGTATGGGCTTGTCATCAGAAGACTGTGAAGGATGAAAGGTGTAATGATTGATTTATATTTTATATATTTTATGATTTATTTTTCCTTATATATCAATATTGTGATTTTTAGGAAGGAAAATTCTTCCCCAAGTCTAAGCCGCATATGACTAATAGGACATAAGGGTTTAACACCATAGAATGAGATGGATGATTAAAAGGTGCAGGTAAAGAAGTTAGAGATTTTTGTTAAAGATAGAGATAATTTTGAAAGGAGGATATGTCATCAATAAGTTTTGAGCCAAAACATGAGGTACAAATATCTCAAATGGTAGAAACATTAATAGTGATGAGACACACAATTCCCAAGAGGAATAAGGTTAGCTTGTGTCATAGAGGTGAAGAATGTGAAGATATGATTTAAATATTTTCCAATGGATGAAACATTTTTTTTTCAAATTGTGAGTTAACTATGTGAGAGGCCTTCCCCAGTGCAAAGAGAATTTGTGGAAGAATATGTTTTTTCTTCTAGGGGTTTTATGTTCAAATAGTTCTTTAATGATGGGTTGGATATGGCTTTTTATTCTCTTTTTAAGATTTTTTTTTTTTGTCTATAAAGGTTTGTAATGGAATCATCAGGAGAGAGGTATATGCTTAGGAAAATTGAATGGTTTTGGGTCACAAGAATTTGACTAACGAGTTCCAAGTAAAAAGACTAACTTAAACGATTTTTAATGTATCCTTGATTGAATTAGTTTTGATTTATGAGACTTATGTAGACAAGCTACAAGCCGAAGGAGTGAATCAAAATATTCAAGGAGTCCTGAGTTACGAGACTTAAGAGGATGTATTCAAACTAAATGGAGAGAATATGAACATTCAATGAGTGCGGAACTATAATAATTTGGTAGAGGAGATCCAAATAGAAGGAGAGAATCAAACGATTTGATGAGTTTTGTAATATGAGACTTGGGAAAACAAGGTACAAGTCAAAGGATGTAATAATTATATTTGATTAGGCTTGAGATACGAAACTTGGGTAGATGAGATCCAAGTCAAAGGAGAGAATCAAATGATTTGATGAGTCTTGAGATATGAGACTTGGGAAGATGAGATTCAATTTAAAGGTATATGATTAGATAAGTCTTCGATGGGATTGAAATACCTATGTGATGTTAGAGGAGGATTGTTGAGGTGGGGAATATGTTGAGATGCACATTCATCTGTGAGTGGAATAATGTGACGAACAAAGGATTGATCCCTAGATGTACACCCAAGCTTCCTATAGACTGTAGAGAGAAAATATTTGTTGTTTCTTTATTGAGGTTGTGGATTAGTTGATTTGATGAAATATTTGCAATTAAATATTGAAATTGTTGTATAAGGATATTCCCGGTATACGTACCTTGTAGAATATACACATGTAGATGTATTGAGATGTAGGAATCATCATCGATGAGGTTCATGCAATATGAATTGTTCAAGGTATTATGGACACAAAAGGTTACATTATTGCAAGTGTCCAAAATTGTGGTTGTGTTTTGACAACCAAAGTAGAGATGTTAGACATAGGCACCACTAGTGAAAGAATAGAATCAAGATAAATGATGCTTGATGATGGACACTCCTCTGTAGAGTCTAAATTTATATCGAGGGTTGAAAGGGAATCTTGAAGTAAGTTCAAGCTCTAGTTTTATGTTGGAAGGTTGTTATATAAAATAAGTTCAATAATTATTTGAATTATAGGAAGAAAATCAAGAGAAAAGACTATTTGATTTTGAGTTAGAGATAATAGAATTGTATCGTCATTATCTTGTTGAGTATTTATGTACAAGATATTGAAAAAATTCAACTCTTCATGAGAATTTTTGGTAGTTGATGTGTCTTCAGTTGTGATAGTGTTGTCATCAAGATCTATAAATATTAAAGATGTCTCCCTTATCAATTAAGTCTTGGACATAATGATGGAGACTTGAATAATGATCAGTAGAATGGCCTTCAATGCGGTGGTATTCACAATATTCTGATGCATTATACCACTTAGGCTTGGGTTCCCCATTATAAAAGGGTCTTGTTATTGGATACTTCATCATTCTATCCTTTACTAGTTGATGAAAGACACTATAGATAGTTTATCTGAGAGGTTTAAACTTACTTTTATCTTTGTATGGAGTAGTGTCTTTTATATGTTGTATGATTGGCCTTTTGGTTGATTGTTCATGTATGTTTTTCACATTTTGATTATCTATGACACCATATTGACAACATTGCATTTACGGTTGACAAACCAAGAGTTATCATGGTGAGTGATAATATTGTGATTATTGTGATCACTCTACCTGTTGTCTTTAGAATGAGGCTTGATCAAGCCTTTAACATAAGATATTTTTTAGTTTGAGTAACGTTGACTTCAGATTAGAGGTTTAAAGAGAAATTTTTGATGAACTTCTCTAAGAGGTCTGTGAAGATGGTGGTAGATACCTTTGGAAGGTTTAAGAACCATTCCAAAGCTTGTCCTCCTATACTTCTAGGAAAAAGGCACAAGAGAAAGATATCGTTATATGCCACTTCGTGACATGTTATGATAAATTATTTGACATGATTTCTAAGACCATTTTTCACTTGTATTTATTAAATTAGGGCATCTCAAAGAATTTTGGGAAGGGTGTGCATGAGATTTCAATGTCAAAATGGTAGGGACACAATTCATCAAAAATGAATTTATTACATTGTTGTTACATACTCAAAATAACATCTTTCATCATTTTCCATTCTTGAGAAAATGATGAATTGTGTGAATCCACCATTGTAATGAAAAATGGGGAAAAAAAAAAGGTGTCATGAATAAAACTCAACCCTTAGAAAATTGAATGCTAAGATGGAATAGGGAAATCAAAGTTACTCAACCCTTAAAAAGAGAGTGTTAATGTGGAAGAAACAAAAAGGGTTTGAAATCTCGACCCTTATAAAAGTAAATGCTAATATGGATGAGATGAAAGGGTTTGAAAACTTTACCCTTAGCATAGTGAATGTTAATATGGAAGAGGAAAAAATGTTAGAAATGTACTCAACCTATAGCAAAGTGAATGATATAATGGAAGAGATTATGAAAAGATTGAATAATGCAAACCTTAGCAATATGAATGCTAAGATGGAAGTGAGATTGAAAAGATTTGATTTGTTTGACCCTTAACAACGTGAATGTTAAGATGGAAAAAGTGTGAAATGATGATATACTACTCAACCCTTTACAATGTGAATGTAAATATGGAAGATTTTAAAAATTGAAGTTTCTCAATTCTTAACAAAGATAATGTTAAGGTGGAAGATACTTAGTGATGAAAAAAGGTTACTCGATTCCTTACAAAGTGAATGTAAGAAAAGAGGAGTGGAAAATATTTGATAGAATTGACCCTTAACAATGTGAATGCTAAGATAGACTAAGTGTGAAATGATGATACTCTAGTCAAACCTTTACAACATGAATGTAAAGATGTAAGATTTTGAAAATCAAAGTTGTTTGACCCTTAAAAACTTGAATGTTAAGGTAGAAGAAACTTAGAAATGACAAAATGTTACTTGATTCCTTACAAAGTGAATGTAAGAAAAGAGGAGTGGAAAATATTTGATAGAATCAAACCTTAACAACGTGAATGTTAAGATGGATGAGGGATTTGAAAATATTGTTAAAGTTTTCCCATACCAAAATGAATTTCAATATGGAAAAAGAGAAAATATTTGAAATCGAAAGTCCAATTATGGAACTCTTAGCAAAAGAAATGCTAAGATGGGAGAAGTATTGGATGAGCTAAGTGATTTTCCCAAACTTTGGACCAAGGAGATGAAACTTTGGCAAGGTTAGTTTTATCAAGTCTTAAAATGTATGTTTAAAAGAGAAGAGACTTAACAAGATGATTTAATCAAATCTTAACAAAAGGAGTGTTAAGAGAGACCAAAGGTTCAAAATCTTAACTCTTAACAATATGAGTGTTAAGAGAAATGAAAGGGCATGTCTTTGCAACACTTTAAAAAATGAGTATTGTTAAGGGTAAAGAGGGGATTGAAATGCTAGTTAATAGGAATCTTAGCAAAAATGAATGCTAAGAAAGATGAATTTTTTTGAAAGATATCTTGATACTTTACAAATTGAATGTAAAGGGGGAAGAGGTGAAAGGAGTTGGATTTCTCAACTAATGAAAAATGAGTGTTACAAGAGGAGACTTGAAATCACAATGAAAAGCTCAATTCTTAACAAAATGACTGTTAAGAGGGAAGAGACTTAGAAAGATGGTGAAGGTGCTCATTTCTTAACAAGATGAGTGCTAAGAGAGGAGACTAAATAATGGAAGGATAATACTCAAATAATGACAAAGTGAATGTTGAAATGTAAAGGTGAGAAGATGATGATGAAAATCTCAAATCTCGACAAAGTGAATGTGAGAGACAAAGGAAAATGATTGGTTAAGGATATCGAATTAAAGAAAAGTGAATGCTTTAAAAGAGATGAATGAAAAAGTATGAATTTTTTTGACAAGTGAACAAAGTGAATGTGTAATTTGATGATGTGAGATGGTGGAATGCTTAAAGCTCAACAATGTAATGTTAAACTTAAGAATTAGAAAGATGATAGATCAAGGTGATCATGATGAGGATTGACCATGATAAAATGAGTATCTCAATATCAAGACTTAGATGAAAAGGATGAAATTTCTCAAGTTCGGATATGGATTTCTACAACCCAAGACTTAGAATCATTTGTAAAGAGGTGAAAATGAGACAAAATTGGATCCAAATAAGGAGTATTTGGAAACGTGAAAGAGATACGAAAGTGAACCCAAATAAGGAGTATTTGGGAAAGTAGAAAAGATGTGAGAATGAACCCAAATAAGGAGTATTTGGGAAAGATAGAAAATGAGATGAAAGTGAGAACATAAGATATGAGTGTGGAACACAACTCACTAAATGAAAAGAAAGAAAACATAGAGAAAAAAGTGTTATTTTATAACAAAGTGTTGGCCTCTACCTTAGATTTGATTGGTCACGTGTATCTTCCAAGGTTGTTCTCTTAACTAGGTATCTGCAGATACCCAAGTGAGTGCAAGTGTTATTGCTAGCTTCTAGATTTACTTTACCCCATTTGAAAAATGGGTAAATACCTTGCTCAAATGAATCACACTGGGGTCACCACTAAGGATATTCGTGACTCTAATCTCACAGTGTGTAATAGTTATGTAGGATTGGGGTACTTGTTTTTTCAACCAATTAACTCAAATTTCCAATTACTTTGAGGTTCTTGTGGTACTACTTAAACAACTTTTATGGCTTAAGCCAAAGCACTTCCCAAAATTATAGTAGTTGGGAAATAGCCTTGTTAACCAAATCTGTAATTACAATGTTATTTGTTCATTATATCTTGATTAGAGATGAGATTGTATTAACCACTATTATTTGACCGATGTAACCTGCAGTTAGTAAGCTATTTTAAATGCCGATCAAGGAAACCTGTAGTTAGTAGTTTAAGAGTATTATTTTGTAGATTGGATCCTACAAACAAGGATTAACACATTTTCTTTAGGTAGGTAGAGGAAAAAATGATAGATGAATGCTCATGTATTTGATTTCCAAAGTCGCTTATTAAGAGTGAGGAAAGATCATACATGTGAAAAACTTTGATTAAGAGAGAAAAAGGTTAATTTCTCGAAAGAACGTAAGAAATGATGGTGTTTTTGATTTCCAAGATCAGTTTGAAAGTGCAAGGAAATATCATAAGTGTGATTGTTTTATGGCTATACTCACAAAAATGAATAAAATTGACAACAAAACGGTAGAAAAAGTTGCCACAAAGCATAAGTGAATATGTGAAAATGATTAAATATTGACAAAAATTCCTAAAATTGACAAAAAAATGGACAAAACGTCTAATAACCATGTAAAACAAGTTTCAAAATTAGTTCGAGTGAGGAAAATTGACAAAATAATAATTAAAGGACCTATTTTAATTGAAAATGCTTAATTAAACTAAGTAAAATAATGTAAGCCTAACTAACTTACTTAAATAATCCAAGGTAAAAGAGATTTAAAAGATAAGATTAGAAAATTTATAATAAATAAAGTAAATTAAAAACTAAACTAATCTAAACTAAACGAATCTAAACATAAGTGTAATGCTAAAGTTAAATTTGGTCATAGGGGGTTAAATTAATAAAAAACCATACAAATAACCTAATTTTATGTATTAGGCTATCAAGCAAGCATTATGTTATTTTGTTTGTAGTTGGATTTTTTCACTTTGTGTTGTGTTATGTAGGGTGTGTGTTATAGGGGTGGCTCGTGGAGTGGATTGGGACTGAGTGTGGGATCATCTCTACAGGTGATGCAATGTCATTAAGAGTTAGCCAAGGCAGCCTTGACACAAGGGCAATTGGTGTGTGGAGATCTACAAGGTAGAAAGGGTCCAACGTGAGGGTAGAGGGTGGATGAGTGGTGGACACAAAGATTAGGGGTCTTTGTGGTGAGAAAGTATTCGAGGTTGAGGGCAGGAGTTAGGGTAGAGATTAGGGTTTGTGAGGGCTACATGTGACGGTGATAGGAAGTTCACGGGGTTGGGATCGGGGTTTATTTAGTGAGTGAGGGAAAGGACGGGGGAGGTCATGACTCAACTCACTTTGAGTCATGACCGAGTTGGGGTGAACGAGTGAGGTAGCATGGTAGGGAAGGGACTAGGTATAGAGGTGATTGAGGTTAATTGGGTAGCTTGGTAGGTAGTGTAGGGATTGGGTAGGGAGTTGGCTCGACAAACCAACTCACCGAGCTATTTAGGAGGGAATGGGGATGAGCTAGTGGGTAGATAGGTGGGTTATGAGGAGAGAAGTGTTAGCGAGGATCTACGTAGTTTTTGAGAGGAACAATAATTATTTTATGTGTTTTAAAAAAAATGCTAAAAAACCTTGTACACCTAGAAACACCTAGAATACAACAATTTTTTTCTAACCTATATTATAAAAAACCATCACTAAATGTAGTGATGAAACACCTAATGATTTTTTTATATATTGAATCTAATTTTTGATTTCGGATGTTTTCTACCTACAAAAACACCTCTAAATATGCCACATAAAGAGTAATAATAAAAAAATAAACTTATTTTTGTGTCATTTTAAAAAAATTGCTGAGAAAACCCTCCCAAAATGTATCTTGAAAATACAACAATACACAAACAACAAAAATACACCAAAACAACAACATTAACCAATGAAAACCACATTCACAAGATGTTAGTATGGATTAAAAACTACATTTAAAAGATGAAACAAAAAATGAAGGAAAATTTGGGTAAGTCCCACCGGTGTGCCAAAATGTAAACAAGGAAAATTAATAGAAAAATAAAATATAAAAGAAAATACAAGATGATGATACCTTCTTTGATAATTTCTTGCAAACCTACTCAAGTAAGATCATAAAACTTCTTAGAATATTTTGATCCTGTTGGTATTTGAATATGGATTCTCTTAAAAGTGACTCTCCAAAATTGGATGAATGCAATGCTATGATTAGATTTCATGAGGATTCAAACAAAAAATGAGCAGAGATCTCCTGCATTTGCTTATGGGTTTCCAAGGATGAGATTACAAAGGAAATGACCTACTTTTATAGTTTAGGGTAGGGCCATGAAATGTGGAATTAATTTTGACTAAGCTCTGGGTTATTAATTGTAATTACTCAGAATAGAAAACATAATTGGTCTAGGATTTCATATTTATAGGGAAATTGACATTTATAATTGCATAATTTACACCCGAAAATTGAATTGCACGTACAAATCTATAGCCACCTCATTTATATGAATATATAATTGGAGTTCAAGTTGATTTGAATGGAATGAGGAAGTGAAGTTCAAGAGGAGTCTAAGTAGGATAGTTCTTGGTGAGAAATTTTTTATATGGAAAATTAGGTGTTTCTACCAATGTTCATGGGGCTACACCCATCTCGTATTGAATGGTGCAGCTCCGTTATTGAATGTAAACTAATATAATCCTATATATTTCTTTGGGGTGACCAAACAGGTCATGGATCACATACGAAAACTCCACTTGAACATGTGGTAAGTTGCTTGTATAAGGTATAAGGGAGGAAATTAAAGCGATGGGGGTGAAAGAGAGAAATTAGGAAAAAAAGGTTATTGTTGTGAGTATGCCAATTACAAATTTCATACCCAATAATTAGATTAGTTTGAAACTAAACATAAAGGAGAGAAATAATGAAGCTAGTAGTGAGACAAATAAAACCCACATAGACACACAGTTCTCTGAGGCATATTCATTGAAGATGCAAATATATTTTTGATCACTATACTTACAAAGTGCATATAAGAGAGGAAATGGAGGAATACATAGGAAAAGGAGAATGGAATAAATGTAACTTTTATTTCTTGTGAATTAATGATACAAATCTCAACAACAATAATCCATAATTTCTACAACATAGATGCTATCAAAATATAATTTTTTAGGATCCCTTGGAATGGATAAGACATCCCAATTTATAGCAATGTGAATTTACCTATTATATCACCCATATGAATCTTCATGTTCCTATTCCTCTTGTGACCTTTCATTTTCCATTAGAAGATAAAAATTAAGTATTTCTCTTATAACTTTGAGAAAATACTTTTATAATTTTGAAAATATGTCACTTAAGTGAATAGGAAAAATATAATGATTACACTCAATGAAGAATTAGAAAGGTGAGAGAAGGAAGAGGGATAAAGAGAGAAGGAGGGAGGAGATGAAGAAAATACACTCCTTATGATGATCCAATAGAATTCCTCGATGTAATCACAAACTGTGAATGAAGAACTCTAACCCCTATACTAAAAGAATCCTCCTCCTAAATGGTGAACACTTGCATCCTTGAACTCTTTTGCACCATGAGAAACCTCCTTTTGAATTATTTCTAATTATAGACCATCGTGGTACATTGAGTGATGAAGTGAGAAGAAATTTATCACTAGAAAACTATAGAGTATGAAGGATGTCTTCACACACTTGAACAAACCATGAAAATTTTCCACTCATTTTTGACCAATCATGCATATGAATGAGGAATTGAAACAACTTGATTTTACAATGTAACCATGATTATTTTGCCACCTTGAGGACATTGAAGATCAAAATATGACCATTGATGACCCTCCAAATTAATGCATTGATGAATATCTCTAATGAATACCATTTTGAATGCCTTACCTCTTTTCAAAATCCTTGAAATGATGAACCTTAGCCACACCACTTGAACACACCATTGAAAATATAAAAGGATGACTCCAATCATTAAGAAAATCCTTCGATTTTTAAGACATTGTTACATATTTATGAACAAACATTCATATGGGAGAAATTCAATGTACTTTGTGAAAGAGTTTGTGAGAATCATATCAAAAACTATACACCATGATGAAGTTACACTCTAAAAGAAATGTAATACCTGCAGCATAATCACAATGAGGAATCAATCAATCAATGGAAGAACTTACATAACAGAATAAATCTTTCACATAGAGAAAGACAACAGAGTGTCTTGGCATATTCATAAATGTCAAATGAAGGGATACATATAGGGTGCTGAGTAACCCTAGTGCATGACACACAAGCAAACCCTAAACCTAACCCTAAACCTAACGCATGTGAGATGACCCTCCATATGTGAGTGGAGGACACAATATCCCACACACCAACAACCCCCCTTCATTGAAGCTAGGGTAGTGGCTATGATGATTTAGACATAAAAAAGAAGACACTCCTAAACAACTAAGAAAGATGTGTCAATGGGGCCCGAAACTAAAGGCCTGATAAGGTGCCCATGTAAAAAAACATCTTTCTAGAAGTAGAAGAAGAGAATGACTATATAGCCTTGACGAAGATGAGAAACTACATAAGACCTCACCCCAAGAAGAGACCGCAGTGAAGAAACTTCACTTCAAAGTGAAGGGATTGGTTAATATATCTGCAATTTGATCAGCTTTGTCTGAATGTACTTGAATGTCAATGATACCATCATGAATAATCTCTCATATGAAGTGCATATGGATCCCAATGTGCTTTGTGTTGGTACCAGAATTTGTTCTCCTTTTCAGTATGAGCAGCATCAAAGATATGCCATGAAGCTTGAATATAGATAGATCATGATGTATGTCGTTTTGTAGATGGGGGTGTGATCTAACTGGCACTAAGATTTGTGGAGAGACGGATATCACTCAAATAAGACTTGATCTTGTCTTAACTATTTTAGGTTGTGCATTTCAACCAAGGTAAGAGGACCTATTTTGTAACCCTCAAATGGTGAAGGAGATGAAGATATCCTTCAATTTGTGCAAATAGTATGAAGGGACCTTGGGAAAATATGATCAACACTCCAAATTTGACTTTCACAAGTTGTCACTCCTAGATTATGGAGATAATTTCAATGCAAGGCAAGGGTTACTAAAGACATTTTAAAATCCTAATCTATTCTGCATACTTTCACATATGTATTTTGATCTTCTGTGGGTATACAGGTCAAAACAAGGGTAGTATGGGGTAGGATTAGTTGTTTAGAATGATTTTTGGTGGGATATTGACAAGAAAAATTTAACTATACTAGATCTTTGAAAACATCTACAACATTTGAAAAACTATAAGATAAAATGCTTCAAAACAGTCAGGGATATTATTTCAACCGAGAAGAGATACACAAATGGAGGCCTAGGCTTGCACTCTTCACACAATATTTGAGACCTCAATACAAAATCTTGAATTAAAGGACCCAATTAAACATCAAAATCTCTGATCAAATCATGCCTAAGGTACCCCCAAAGGATTACAAGCAATCTCTATCACCAAATGATGGTGAAGTGATTTTAAATTTCTTATTTTCAATGCTAGATGAAATCTCTTCCGACAAATAAAATTACAAATGCCACTAAACTATCAATAAGGATGAGATCTGTGTGATTCCTAAAGATTTCAATGCAAGATTGCAACTAGAACAAGGAAAGCTTTTTTACAGACATTTAAAAATGATAATAGACATCACATTTCCCAAAATAACATAGATTAATTCAAAATCTTGTTAGATTCATTAGTAGGGGAGAGTTTCAGGAACAATCTTAGAGCTGTGTGATGGCTATACACTTGTAACCAACTCAACATGAATGAAGATCTAACACAGAAGACATTAACTAGGTTTTTTAAGGGTTTCTTAGAAGATGAGCTTCTCTCAAAATTTTCTCATGATTTTCAATTTTCTGACCCTTTGCATGTCAAAAATATGCATTATATATCTCTCTATTACATTTGATCCTTCTTTCCCAAGAAAAGAATATCCTATGGCATCTTAGTTTGTTACAAATTCATCATGATTCATAGACATGGACGTTTAACATATTTACAACAAAAGTTTCCAGGTGTTTCAAAAAAGGTAAATCATTGCAAAATTTGCATCATTATCCATTGTGGAGGCACGTTTTCATCTTCAAAGCATGCAGACCCCCTTCCTTTCATTATTTCATCCTTATCCCTCCAAAATTTGACTTTGTAACTCTTGGATTTAATATTTCACGTTTTAATATGGGTTAGGGAAAAATTTATTCCAAAAACATCTATGATCTTCAAAATCAATTGCATTGGTCCTCGCAGGCACAAACGACACGTATTTTCCAAAAATTCGATCAAAATCGATGTAAAAATGCATTTCCACACTTCCTTGAAAAAATGGCGGTAAACCGAAAAAATGCATAGTTACCATTGGTCTACCTTTCTTCCTTCAATTTGGACCCTCCACGTGTCATAATGTCATTGGAAATGGGTTTGGGATCACTTTTTGACATTTTAATACTTTTTGAAAAAATGTAAAAATTTGATAGTTTTCTCCACCCCTTCGTCCTTGACATTTGGTGCTGACATGTGGCACAAGGTGGGCCCCATTGGAATCATGGCTTGATTCTTCACATTTCCACCTTTTTTGAAAAAAGAAAAAATTTCAATTTTCCTCCATTGCTCCACCCTCCCGCAAGACATGTGTCCTCATATGATTGGCTAAGGGGAAGCACTCTAACTTCATACTTTAATTCCTTTTCACCAAAGGAAAATTTTCAACATTTCCTTTACACTCCCGCACCTATGATTCTATCCCTACCATGTGTCTCCCTTTGATTCATTGTGGATCCACAATGCAAATTATTACTTCAACTCATTTTGCAAAAAGCTAACATTTCATTTTTCCCCACAGCCCGCACTCCTTACGCCCTAATCCCGCCATGTGTCCTCTCCCGATTGGTTTGATGGACCCACGACATTTTTCACAAATTTTGCTCCCTTT